>OY288274.1:95083788-97483788 GCA_958450335.1 Hibiscus tridactylites
GGAAGAAGTTCATACATTTGAAACAGGCCAATCGGCCGATTGAACAATATGTTGCCGATTTCTGCAAATACTGCAAGTATGGCTCGGAGTACATCAAGACCGAGAAAGATAAATGCCGAATGTTCATCGACGGGCTAAGTGATGAATTGAGTCCGATGTTCACAGCACTTGACATTTCGGATTTTCAAATCCTTGTGAATCGGGCCATCGCCACTGAATCTAAGATGCGGAATGCCGAGAAACGTAAGAGTGGATTCCGAACTGATAAGAAGCGGAAGAGTGACGACAAGTCTCGGTGGTCTAAGAAGCCGAAACATCAGAAGGAATCATCCTCCACCTATATACCATCTACTCGGAATAATTTCCAACCCCTACACTCCAACAAGATGGCTACTCCGGTTGTTTCCGTCAACAGTACTGGAAATGTCGACAGACCTCCTGTTTGCAAATTCTGTCAGAAGAATCACTTTGGCCAATGTCGAGCCCAGGCGAACCTCTGTTATGCTTGTGGCGCTGACGATCATTACATCCGAGACTGTCCAAAAAGAAATGATCAATCTTTTGTTCGACCGGCTAACCAAAGTTCTGTGCCGTCTAGCCGAGGCAAATATCCGAGACAAGTTCAGTCGAACAACCCCGGGAAAGGCAAGGCTGCCCAATCAAAAGCCACCACTTATCAGGAGTCCCGAGCCCCAGCTCGTGTCTATCACATTCGTGGCAAGGAAGAAGAAGAGTCTCCCGATGTCATTGCGGGTACGGTTGAACTTAACCTTAAACCTGTTTACGCATTGATAGATTCGGGATCAACCCATTCATTTATATGCTCATACTTGTTAGATGAACTTAAATTGAAACCTGAAACTGTACAAACTGGGCTAATTGTTTCGAATCCTATAGGAGGTAGTATGCCTATAAATTTGATTTGTAAAGACTGTCGGATAACAATCCGAAATGTACCCTTTCCTTGTAATCTATATGTATTACCCAAATGTGAATTTGATCTAGTTTTAGGACTAGATTGATTGGGAAAACATGAAGCCTGGGTAGACTGTCAAAACCGTAGGTTATATTTACGGGGTTTAGGAAAAGAATCCATTCTATTGATAGACAAGAAACCGATCTCTATTTTCGCCGCTATGGCACTACAAGATGAGCTTGATTTCGGTTTACTTGAAATGCCTGTTGTATCTAAATTTTCTGATGTTTTTCCCGAGGAACTCCCTGGCCTTCCTCCAACTCGGGAAGTTGAATTCAAGATCGAAGTTCAACCTGGAACTAATCCTGTGTCCAATACACCTTATCGGATGGCACCTGTTGAACTCAAAGAACTAAAGAAGCAAATTCAAGAACTCGAGGATAAAGGATTCATCCGACCTAGCATCTCTCCCTGGGGTGCTTCTGTATTATTCGTGAAAAAGAAGGACGATACGATGCGACTTTGTATCGATTACCGGCAACTTAATAAAGTAACCATCAAGAACAAGTATCCGCTACCGAGAATCGAAGATTTGTTCGATCAACTCAAACACGCAGCCGTGTTCTCTAAGATTGATCTTCGGTCCGGTTACTATCAAATGAGGGTAAAAGAAGAAGATGTGCCCAAAACAGCTTTCCGAACTCGATATGGACATTACGAGTTCCTAGTAATGCCATTCAGTTTAACGAATGCCCCTGCTGCGTTCATGGACCTGATCTATTGAGTATTCAAGCCTTATCTTGACAAGTTCGTAGTTGTCTTCATTGACGACATCCTTGTATACTCTCGGAACAAGGAAGAACATGCTGATCATCTTCGGATTGTGCTTCAGACGCTCCGAGATCACCAATTGTTTGCCAAATTCACTAAGTGTGAGTTTTGGTTATCTGAAGTTTCATTCCTCGGACATATCATTTCTGCCGAAGGAATCAAAGTCGACTCCAAGAAAATTCAAGCTATTCTTGATTGGAGACCTCCGAGAAATGTGAGCGAAGTCCGAAGTTTTCTCGGATTAGCCGGCTATTACCGAAGATTTGTGAAAGGATTTTCCACTATTGCCGCACCATTAACCAAACTCCTCCGAAAGGATGTAAACTATGAGTGGTCAGAAAAACAGCAACGAAGTTTTGATCAACTCAAGCAAACTTTGACACACGCTCCTGTTCTTATTCAACCCGAATCGGGCAAAGAATTCATAGTGTACAGCGATGCATCACACTCAGGCCTAGGTTGTGTTCTGATGCAAGAAGGCAATGTGATTGCATACGCATCCCGACAACTGAAGCAACACGAATTGAATTATCCTACTCACGATCTTGAGCTTGCAGCCATTGTGTTCGCGCTCAAAATTTGGCGACACTATTTGTACGGTGAAAGATGCAAGTTGTTTACTGATCACAAAAGCCTGAAGTATTTACTCACTCAAAAAGATCTGAACCTTAGACAAAGAAGATGGTTAGAGTTGCTCAAAGACTACGACCTGACCATCGATTATCATCCCGGAAAAGCCAATGTTGTTGCCGACGCTCTGAGTCGAAAACCGAACCTCTGTAAGTTACTCGAAATCCTCGAAAATTCGAAAACATTCAATCTTCAAATTTAAAGTGATCATTCAAATTCATTCTTGATAGTTAAGGAAGAATTTGAACACTTTCTTGTTTAGCAAGAAATCCTTCAAATGAAATTTTGTAACCTAAGTAACATCTTCAATTTGTTTATTCGTAGCTTCTTTGGCTATCAACGCTCATTTTCGGCTATGCAAGGCTCAGAATTATCTGAATGAACTTCAAGTTCAATCTACTCTGATCACCAGGATCAAAGAACTTCAACAAATTGATCCGGAACTTCAGAAAATCAATTCTAAGCTTGACTCTAATCCTGACTTCTCTGTTAAGTCGAACGGTCTTCTATACTTCAAAAATCGTATATGTGTCCCTAATAACAAAGAATTACAGGATGAAATCCTACAAGAAGCGCACCAAAGTTCTTTTTCGATCCACCCTGGATCAGTTAAGATGTACAAGGATCTCAAGCCCTTGTATTGGTGGCCAGGAATGAAAACGGCTATCAACGACTCTGTAGCAAAATGTTTGAACTGCCAACGGGTTAAAGCCGAGCACCAAGTCCCTACTGGTTTGCTCCAACCTCTCAAATTTCCACAATGGAAATGGGAACGGATCACAATGGATTTCGTAACCGGTCTTCCTTGTTCGCCAAGAAAGTGCGACGCTATCTGGGTGATCGTTGATCGTTTCACCAAATCGGCACACTTCATTCCGGTGAGAATGAATCTCAGTCTTGAAGCCTTGGCTGAATTATACATCCGAGAAGTAATTCGTTTACATGGAGTTCCAATCTCAATAGTCTCTGATCGAGATCCCCGATTCACAGCTCGATTTTGGAAGACTCTACATAAAGCTCTCGGAACCAAACTGAATCTTAGCACAGCTTTCCATCCGCAAAGTGATGGTCAATCTGAGCGAGTAATTCAAATTCTCGAAGACATGCTCAGAGCTTGTATCATTGACTTCGGAAAGAACTGGGAGAAATCGCTACCTTTGGTAGAATTCGCCTACAACAATAGCTTCCAATCTTCGATTCAAATGGCTCCTTTCGAAGCATTGTATGGCAGAAGATGTCGAACACCTCTATGTTGGTCTGAACTCGGTGATAATAAAGTTTTGGGACCACAATTGCTTCGGGAAACCGAAGAACAAGTTCAAATCATTCATTCTCGATTGAAGCAAGCCTTTGATCGCCAAAAGTCTTACGCTGATCTGAAACGTAGAGACATTCAACATCAAGTCAGAGATTAAGTGTTTCTTAAAGTCTCCCCATGGAAGAAAGTATTCCGATTTGGCAAAAGAGGCAAGCTAAGTCCTCGGTTTATCGGACCATTTGAAGTAGTCGAAAGAATTGGTTCCGTAGCTTATCGACTCGCTCTTCCTCCCGAGTTTGATAAGATACACAATGTCTTCCATGTCTCAATGCTTAGAAGATATTGATCTGATCCGTCTCACGTTCTTGAGCCTGAAGAAGTTGAGCTCAATCCCGATCTTTCATACGAAGAAGAACCCATCCGAATCCTTGATCGAGAAGTCAAAAGACTTCGAAATAAAAGTGTTCCTCTTGTCAAAGTTCTTTGGAGGAATCACAACGTCGAAGAAGCGACGTGGGAACCTGAGGACACGATGAAGAAGCAGTATCCTCATTTGTTCGATTCAGGTAAAATTCGAGGACGAATTTTCTTTAAGGGGGGAGGAGTTGTAACACCCTAAAAACCACCCTAGTACGAATTATAGAAAACGACAACGATAACGTAAATATTTTACGATTTAATTAAGGTAGAATTGAAATCATATGAACTAAGCCCTATTAAGTTACAAATGAATAAGAATTAAGGATATGTTTGTATGAAAATTTATAAGATTTGAACTTAAAAAAAAATAGGTGATATATAAATATGTTACATAGATTAATCTAAAGTTAATATTAGATTAAAGTAAAACAATGTTATATATATATATATATATATTATATGTGAGATAATGGCTGATGAATAAATTTAATATATGAATAAAATATATGAAATTAGACTTAGTGGAGATGCTTGGAAATCAAACATTCCAAGTGTCCTTGTGAGGACCACATTAAGCCACCTTAGTTAGAACACCCACATGTGTTTTCATCATCATTTTTCTTCTTTTTTTTTCATCTTCACCGTGAGAAATAAGAGAGAGAGAGAGAGAGAGCTGAGTTTGAAGGATCAAAGTTGCTGGAAATTAAACCATCCATACATGCATGTTCATTAGATTTAAAGTAAGTACACATTTATGCTATTCGGTTTTGTATTTTGAATTAGGATGATGTTTTGTTAGGTTTTGATTATGAATGGTTGCTGGAAAATGTTTAAAATTGTGTTATAGTGATGTTAGATTTCTGGGTTCTTGAATTTATTGATGAATTTCTGGAAAAATTGCATGAACATGAACTTAGGTATGAATCTGCCCAGATTCGTACTTGTATGATACCCTGTAGAAATCTGGAAAATTGAGCATGTTAGAGTCATTTCTGGAAAAAGTGTTCCTATAAAAAGTTGTAGAGGACAAAATTTTACATGGAATAGAGGTATGATTTGCTCAAAAATGTTAAGTATAGGTCTCTAAATTGTTGTTAGAAGTTGACTGGACTGGAACTGAATGAATTTTGAATCTGCTGGACTAAATTGTGAAATTCGAAATGTTTAGGAGTCAAAATGGTGTTAATAAATTCTGAAAATTTATTCTTGAAACAGGGGAATCATGGAATGAATAAAAATTAAATTACCAAGCTTGAATTAAGTCCCAATTGATAGGTTAAATGCATTTAGATCACATAGAGGATTAAAATGGATTAAAAGGGGACTGTTTTGTGAAATTGTTAAAAATGAGGACTTCAATGCTCTATTTTTAAAGATATTAGAACTTCATTGTTATGCTAATACATGTAGGTTAATGTGGTTAATAGATTAGAATCAAATCAATTGTGAAATATAGGATTTAAATGCACTAAAGTCACTAGGTTAAGCTTGGACAGATTAGGCCCTGAAATTGTCCTGTTTTCAAATGTAAAACTGTATTAACTGGAAAATGATAAAATTATGTGCCATACATGGTTGTAAAGGTGTGTTTGTAAGCTTTCTAAAATGGTAAAGAACTACTTATTTGGAGTTGTGAGTAAAAAGATATGGCCAGTTTAGTAGAGGTTACTCAAACTGTCAGTTTAGGGGGCAGATTCACTTGTCTAGGTGATTATGCTTAAGTAAATGAATTTATATGTTTGAATTAATTACTAATGGATATTGTGTATGATATTTTATGTTTTAAGATCACATTGGTGAAGAATTTCAAGAAGATTCAAGGAGTGATCAAGCAAAGAGAAGGGGGAAAGGAATCATCATCAAGGATAACAACTAAGCTTGGAAGTATTTGTGAGTGTAGCTAGTTTAGGGTTGAGATTAGTGTCTCAACCAATGTGTTTATGTTTCTTGGATGATTTAAAATGAAGCATGTAATGAACTTAATAATGGATTGGTAAATTTAAATGCTAAGGAAGAAGGACTAAAGGAATGAACTATGAACTAGGTGTATGATGCTATCTAGATATGCTAGTTGATGTTTATATGTGTTGCTTTGTGACATGAGCTGTTTGAGCCACTTGAATTGAATTAATGGATAATTTAGCTACTGTTTGAAGATGATTATATAATTGAAATGATGCTAAATGTTTGCTGGAAATTTGATTGAGCATGGCTTGAATGTGCACAATGTAAACATGATTGAATGTGTACATGACTTTGTGATATGTGTTTGATAAACAAGTAAAATGCTATTGTTAATAAAGAAAGATAAGTAAGTCCTTGGTTTGATTAGTGTCTATAGGTAGAAGGGCATGCCTTAGAGTCATTGAGCTCCTCTGATCTTTGTTACAGGATGGTGGTTAGTCACCTATAAACCTGATAAGGTGGTTAGTCACCTTGATAATTGAATGGTGGTAAGTCACCATTGATGCCTATGCATCCTCTGTTATAAGTTGAAATGAGAAATTGATACTTTGAGTATCTAAAGTTACATGATACATGAAGACTTGATTACCTATTTCATTAATCATCCAAGGCAAAACATGATTAGAACAATGATATATGTTTAAATGAACAAGTTTGATATTAGTCCTTATGATATGGAATGAATATGTGTACTTGGTTGAGATTTAAAATGAACTATGTTGTGATGTGAAACTATGAAATGTTGCTGCCAAGATGATAATGAGATTACATGTTGTTTGTTGTCCAATTTAGCTTGAATTGTACATGTGCTTGCTGCCCAAATTGGTATGTTTTAAATGAAATGGTTTCTGCCCAATAAGTCATTGTACATGTAAATACTTGCTGCCCTATTGGTTAGTACATGAAAATAGCTTTGTTAACTTGGTTTTGATAGGCTAGTTAGGTATTCCAATACGTGCTAAGCCTAGCTAAGTAACTTTAAAGATTGAATAAGACTTTAAAAGATTGAAACTAGTAAAGTTTAGGGCTGCCTCACTAAGTACATTATGTGTACTTATCACTCTCTTTGTTTCCTTCTTCCAAAATAACAGGTTCGTTGATATCCGAAAGCCATCCGTTTTGTTCCGAGAGCTTCGCAAGCCAAGAACAAGTATGATATAATCTTGCTTAGTCTCCTAGTTGGTGGCATAGTCTAAGTTAGTTTGTCATGCATTATGGAACATGTAATTGTTAAGTTTGGTTTGTATAAAACTAAGACATGTTATATTACGTAATGACTTGATGAATGTTTATGTAAATATGGATATGATGATATGAATGAACTATGTTTGAAGTTAACTAAGCTTGATATGAATTTGAGTATCATTTATATGGTTCATGCCCTTGATGGATTTGAATGGTTGAATATGTATAAGTATGTTATCTTTATTTGAATTAGGAAGGTTGCATCTAGAATTGTTGTTGGATGATTTGTATAGTTCGAATGGTAATAGAATATTAGAATGCTGATTTCGAATACTATTGTATATGATTTAGGTTGTTTGAAAGTTGTTATATGTATTTGTATGGTTGTGTTGTAATATGAACTAAGATATGTATATAGATAATATTTGATTGTCTTATGTATTCGAATAAGAAGCATTGGTATAATTGAATCAAATGTTCATGAGTTTGATTGAATACATGTATGTTAGTTAGGCTTGTTAATATGCATTTGCAACATTAATATAAGATTCATGTTAGAAAAGTTTTAAATTGGCTCACCTATATGTATTTTTGATCTTGTTATTGGATAAATGATTATATAATTGTTTGCTTTGATGCTTGTTAAGTATGAATTGAATCTCATATAATTGTATGTTTGATGTGTTGACATGTATGAATCTGTCCATCACCCGAATAGTAACATCGCTCGCTCGTAACCGGGTCAGGGGTGCTACACAAATGAGGTTTTATCAATCAAATCCCAAATAGGTTTGTTTTCCTAAGTTTTGCTTGCTAGAATGGTGGTTTTTGGGGTGATTTTAGTGATCTGCTGTTGCTGGATGTATAAGGTCATGTTTATGTTGCTTTTTAATGTTAATTGAAGTTTATAAAAGGTTAGAAATGATAGACCTTGGCTGGGCTTTGTTTTGGGAGAGTTTGGAGGTGATTTCGGTTGTTTTTGGTAGCCGAAATGAGGTTCTTGAGTAGAGCAGCGAGTTGGGTTGCATTGATGGTGATTTTAATACATGGTGATGCATTAATCCTCTGTTGTTATGTGTTAAAAACAGGGGAGAAGGACCCGGAAGTGATAGAGGTGGCGTTGGAGGTTTCTGACACTTGAGAGGCTTTTCGGCTAGCATAGTGTTGTGTATCAGTGAGTGATATCATGTTTTCCAGCTTTGGAATGGTTTTGAAAAGAGGTTTTGGAACTTAAATCTAGGCTTGAAACTCCGGTTTAAGGTCGGAAGTAAGTGAAGTTGAATTCTCTCTCGATTGTGCTATTATTGTTTTGGAAACTATCAAAATGGATTTTGATGTGTTGATTTGGCAATGTAGTTGAGTTGTTGTTTGTGCATGGTTTTTAAGCATGTGAGTTGGTTGTCAAACTTGGTTTGAGGAAAGATGCATGAAACTGATATTCCTTGAGAGTATGAGTTGTCAATTTGTGTCTTTAAGGCTTTGTTCGGGTTTTTGGCCTTGAAGGTGTTGCATGCATTAAAAACAGCGAATGTGTTGATGTTTAACATGATATATATTGGCATAGATGATGTAAAGATTGCCGGATATAGTGATCGATCAATAGGATGTAGAGTGCACTATAAATTAAAAATTCGTGCGTGCTCTTGGGTGTCGTCCCAAAGAGAGAGACCAATGATGGGCATTCCATTAGAGTAGGACTTGGTGAATTATCCAAGCTTTTTGGCAACAAGAGTTATTGCCATGAGACCGATGATGGGAATTCTATCGGAGTAGGACTTGGTGAGAGGCCAAGCTTTTTGGAAACAAGAGTTATTGCCATGTGACCGATGATGGGCATTCCATCGGAGTAGGTCTTGGTGAGAGACCAAGCTTTTTGGAAACAAGAGTTATTGCCATGTGAAATCGATGAGGGGCATTCCATCGTAGTAGGACTTGGTGAAATACCCAAGCTTAGTTGCGAGGGTAGATACTGCCATGAGAGCCGGTGGCGAGATCCCACCGGGGTAGGACTTGACCTTGAGTAAAGCTGTCCGCATATCCGTGTACAATAAAATATGAAAAATGCCAATATAAGAGAATGAAATGTGTCACATGTACCAATGCTTGAGATGTTGTATGTAATGAGAAATGCATATGCGATAATAATTTTATGAAATGCTTTTGTGTATCAAGCATATGTGGCCTTGCCATGAGATTTGCATAGGTTGTATGCATGTGTTAGCTAGATGGCACATGTGGTTTTCAAAATGGAGATTTGCTTATGCAAATGAGGTTTTGAGTTTATAAAATGCTTTTGAGTAACAAGCATGTGTGGCTTTGCCATGAATTTTGTATCAGTTGAATGCATGAGATAGATAGAAGGAACATATGGTTTCCAAAAGGTATTTTGCTTTGAAACGATTATCAAGCTTGAGAAAAGTATAGTGTGAAGTGGAAGTGATTTCCAAGGAAATTGGTTTAAACTTTGCATGAAGTGTTTATGCATGGAAAGGTTTAAATAATAGTAATTGCAAGAATGTTGTTTGGGTGAGTTGTTTAGTGTATCAAAGTTAAATGTTGGTTTTCTTGTTGTGCAATGCATGATTTACAACAATGATGTTTCAAAAGAGATTTTCAAACAATACTTGGGTTTATCGAATTGTGTCTACATTTACAGAAGGTTTTATGATTCGTTGCATTGATGGTGTTTTGGTTTTGAGCATTCCTCACTAAGCATTATGTGCTTACGCTCTTTTTTGTCCATCAATGCAGATAATTGAAGTTGGGACAACAAGAAGCAAGGGATTCAAGAAGAGCTCCACTTGAGAAGTATGTTTGGTTTATAGCTATTGATAATAAAGGCAATGTGGGGAGGGGGGACTTTTATGTTGTTGTGTAACGAGGTTGTTTATCTTGACCATGTTCGGTTTATGGTTTAATGCTTGTTGATGATCGTTTTGCAATATTTGGATCTTCTTCTTCATATGTTGATATAGCTATGTTCTTTGGTTAAGGTAGGATCTTGTGTTGAATGTGATTAGGGAGTTTGTAACACCCCTCGCCCGGGAATGCGAGCGAGGAGCGTTACATTTGCAGCATATTATTATTCGGATTCATATTATACATATTCATGACATACATAAGCAATTCCAATTATCATAACATACTTGGCATACAAGTTTCTTTATGAAACACACTTTAGATTTATATTACATATACATGCGGAAGCTTACTCTAACATTCTACCAAAAATGTAAACATGCATATATGTGGGCTAACAAAAACCTTAACTATTACATACAAGCAATCATGTTACAATCATAACAACTACATACATGTACTAACACAACAAGATAATCATTTAATCATGCTTACACATTCAACAACCCTTACATAATCATGTTACCAAACCAATTTCTTAATCTACCCTATTCGAATCATACATATAAACAAGGCTCATTCCATAGGTACATTCAAGGTTCGGCTAAATTATTATACAACTCTAATTCAATCATATGATCATTTGGTCATATAAGCAAATCATACAAGCATACTTTAAATTCCATAGCAACCATCATTCCTATATATATATACCATGGTCCTTTAGTACTTAATTACACAACCGAAGCATTAAGCATGTTAAAATACATATTACATAATCAAGTTTTTAAACACAACATTTACAAGTCAAGCACCCAAAATACATGTATCATATGCATGTGACACTTATATACATCTATGCCACCAACTATAATAACCAAAAGAGTCATACTTGTGCTTGGACTTCAAGGTCAGCTCTCTAGGACAATCGACTAGCTTTCGGGACTAGTACCTGAAATTTTTGGAAGAAGGGAACAAAAGAGTGATAAGTACAAGGTATGTACTTAGTGAGGCAGCCCTAAACTTTACTAATCTCTATCTTTTAGAGCATTATTCAATCTTTAAGGTTACCTAACTAGGCTTTAATCAAAGTTCATCTAGCTAGTCCATCATACATAAGTAGACTTAGCTAATCTTGTAACCATTTCAAGTAACCATTGATGCAACATAAACAACATACTTTTATGTTCATTCATACATCAAGTATCAATCAAAACATTATCATATACAACAACAAGCATCATTTAAAAGCATTAGCATATACAAGGCAAGTAGGCATATCAATTTCATTTCATTGGTACTTATCATTTAGGTACTTATCTTTCAAGTCATGTAACTTTTAAATATGTTGCCTTGGATTATTAATGAACAAGGTAATCGATTCTACGTGTGACATATGACTTTGGATACCCAAAAGTATCAATGCTTTGTAACCAACTTGTGACATGTAATCAAAGGATGCCATAGCATCAAGGTGACTTACCACCTTAAGGAATATTGGTGACTAACCACCATCCTTTAACAATAATCAGAGGAGCTCAATGACTCTAAGGCATGCCCTTGTACCTATAGACACTAATCAAACCAAGGTCTTATCTTAACTTATATGTTTAACAAAACCAATAGCTTGTTATTCAACAATTCACCAAACATGTAACAATATCGATCTTTATTTCAGAGCAATCATTCAATTCATGATAACATGAAAAATCAGCAAGCACATATTATCATTTTCATCATGTAAACATAAAAAATACAGTAGCTAAACTCGTCATATAATTTCATGTCATATGGTTTATTCAATCATCAACCCAATGTAACATATCTAGGCCAAAGTAAGCTTATCTAACTAGCATAGTCAACATATCATAAGTCTTTCCTTTAATCCTTCTTCCTTAGCATTTTAGTTTTTACCAACCATTATTAGGTTCATTTCATGCTTCCTTCATGTTATCTAATAATAATAAAATAACAAGGTTAGGAAACTAATCCTAACACTTTAAACAAAACTACACTCACAATACTCCAAGCTAGTTTGTCTCCTTAATGATGATGCCTCTCCCTTTCTTCTTGGTTTGATCACCTCTTGATTCCTCTAATATCTCTTCACCAATATGCTCTTGAATCATATTAAAACATATATAACATCCATTAGTATCAACCTTAGCACAAAAATCCAACCAAATCAAGCAAACAACAATAAACACACAAGTTGTCCTTAACATGACAGTTTTGAGCATTGTCCACTAATCTGTCCATAACATTTTATTCCATAATCCAAATAAGGCATATCATACTATTATGGAAAGATTATAAACACACCTTTAAAACCATGTATGGCTCATATTTTTAGCATTTCCCAGTTAATACAGTTTTACATTTGAAAACAGGACAATTTCAGGGCCTAATCTGTCCAAGCTTAACTTAGTGACTTTAGTGCATTTAAATCCTATATTTCACATTTCATTTGATTCTAAGCTATTAACCACATTAGCCTACATGTATTAACATAACAATGAAGTTCTAACATCTTTAAAAACAGAGCATTCAAGTCCTCAATTTATCAATTTCCACAAAACAGTCCCCTTTAATCCTTTAATAATCCTACATGTGATCTAAATGCATTTAACCTACCGATTGAGACTTAATTCAAGCTTGGTAATTTAATTTTTATTCATTCCATGACTCCCCTATTTCAGGCATAAATTTTCAGAATTTATTAACACCATTTTGACCCCTAAACATTTCGAATTTCACAATTTAGTCCAGCAGATTCCAAATTCATTCAGTTTCAGTCCAGTCAACTTCTAACAACAATTCAGAGACCTATACTTAACATTTTTGAGAAAATCATACCTCTATTCCATGTAAAATTTTGTCCTCTACAACTTTGTATAACAACACTATTCCCAAAAATGACTCTAACATGCTCAATTTTCCAGATTTCTACAGGGTATCATACAAGTACGAATCTGGGCAGATTCATACCTAAGTTCATGTTCATGCAATTTTTCCAGAAATTATTCAAGTCTAACTTGAACCCAACAACTCATTAACAATTTGAATCATTTCTAAACATAATTCCAGCAACAACACACAAAGAATTCAATAATACAAATCCTATAATCTTAAGAACAAAATCGGTAACACACATCTACTTACTTGAGCTTTGAACCAACATGCATGCAAAGCTTGAAATTTTTCCAGCAATTCAACTTATTTTCTCTCTGGTTTTTCCTTTGATTTAGGTGAGTTTGGCTGAGTGAAAGTGATGAAATTTGGGTGCTTAATCCCCTTATGTCCACGTGTGTTTTGGTGTCTAAGGTGAGGACACATGGTTAGGTAATTAACCATGTATTTTCCCACTAACCTTTTACATATATAATATTATTATTTCATGTTAAAATAAATCAGCCCACTACTACTTTATTTTGATTAATCATTTATACTTTAATTATTATATTTTAATCTTATATATATACTATAGGTATGTATATATAGTTTCATAATCCCACCGAATATATATGTATACATATGTACACTAGTTACATTTCATATTATCCAACTTATATTAGTTACTCCCAAATCTTCATTATTCTAGGTTTTACATATGAATTTTCATGTTACATTTTAATCAATTTATAACCTAATATAGCTTAGTTAATGTTGTTTCATTTCAATCTTGATTAGATCGTAAAATGTTTACGTTATCCTTGTCGTTTTCTATAGTTCGAACTAGGGTACTTTTTAGGGTGTTACAGAGTTGGTGTGCCAAATGCTTGTATTGTATCTAGTCTTTGATGCAATTTGTTGGTTTTAATGCTTAGCATGTTGTTGAAATGCTTTGGAATGATTTAAAGTGTGTTTGAGGGTGTTTTAATGTGAAAAACCAGAAGTTTCTGCTACTTCTGGACAGGGTGTACCGAAACACCCTTGGCTGTTTCAAAATGGGTGCCTGAAATGGCTTGGGCGTTTCGGAACGACTAGAAGTGTTTCGAAACACTTTGGCTACTAGAAGTGTCTGTTTCGGAACTAGTTTCGGAACATACCCGCGTACCGAAATGGTCAACACCGTTTCATTACGGGCATTCAACACAAGTGTTTCGATACGGTTATCAGTGTTTCGAAACGGGTGACCGTTGGACACAGTTTTGAATTGCTTTGAAGTCTACATGCTTTACATTTTAGTCCTGAAAGTTGTAATTGCAATTGCTTGAGCTTGAGATGTCTTTTTAAGCTGAAATTTGGCAGAGAGGCTTGTAATATGATTAATTGAGGTTTGGTAAAACTAAAATCTTCAAAGTCCTTTTATTTTCCAAAATTTACATTTTGGTCCCTAAAAGTGTATTTCTTGCAATTGAATCCTTAAACGTTTTCCGATCGTTGTACTTTTCTCTCCCAAGGTTCTTGAGCTTCCACATAGGTTTAATACACATCTAGAGAAGATAAAACAAAAAAAGGGTCGTTAATCAAGGTTGACTTTCGGGTTGACTTTGGTTTTCCCCGTGTAATCTTCGTAGTTCGGGTCAAGCGTCTAAGCCGGGTTAAGGGGATTACATTTGTTGGTATCAGAGCTAAGTTATGAATATTTGGGGCGATGGTAAGTTTGTGGTAAGTTGTTATGGTAAGTGTTGGATGTTAATTCTGATGTATGGTTGAAAGTTGGTTGAAAAATATGTTTTTGAGTGAATTGTTGATGTTTTTATCGTGCTTTGTGGTTACGATTCTTCTGTAAGCTAATGTGAACATGTGTTGGTGATATGCTGGTGTTGTGAGTTGATTTTCTGAATAATGAAATTATGATGGGTATGATATGTTGATGTTATGTTGTTAAGCGTGAATGTTGTTTGATGAGAGCATGATTGAAGTTTGTTGATTGATATGCTCGATGTTTGTGATATCAATGTTTTTATTGATTGTTATGTCATATAAACGGGGAGAATTTGGTATACCCATTGCCTTATTATTATAGCTATTGTGTTATGTTGGAGTTGGAGTCTTGAATCCTTGCTTGAAGTTGGCTTGATCGTTTTGTTTGTTTTGTTATCATTGCTTTGTTTATAATAACACAATGGGATCGATGAGAGAATAGCAGTTGGGTACGATGGTTGCTGCTTTAGAGCAAGTTGTAAAGGGGTGGAATTCACTTTTTGGTGGGAGTGTACCGCTTCGGTCGACAGTGCCTGGAGTTGAGGAAGTAAGGCAGAATGAGAAAGGTGGTTCTGTGATGAAGGATTCATCATCTGTGGTTCAGGAGATGTCAGGAACGTCCCAAGCCATGGTGAAGTTGACTCCTGTGTACGTGCCGACTGTCAGACATGCGAGTTTGTCAAAACAACGTTTATAGGATTTGGGAGCTGCAGAGTATCATGGTTCGACACCTGAGGTGTTCAAAGCTTGGTTAGCCAGCATAATTCAGATTTTGGATCATGAAGGGTGTGACAACGCTGTAAGCTGGGAAGTGTTGTCTCGTTAAGGTTGGAGGATGCTTGTGCTTGGTGGACATCTGTGGCGGTGGCAACGAATATCCACGATATAGATTGGGAGTTCTTTGTGTCTGCCTTTAGTAGAAGGTACCTTGGAGATAGGCTCTCAGGGGTTAAGCAACGCGGGAGTGTGGCTTCAGTTTTTGGTAGTGAGAGAAATACAAGCAAAAGAGCTGTGAGTACTGGTCTCGAGAGTGGTCAGCGTAAAAGGCTACATGACAGAAGGGTTTGCTTGAATCGAAGTTTAGGTGGTAGTGTTGATGTGGGTCAAGTGCTACACGATCAAGGAGTGGTAGCTCGGTTGCCGATGTGTTACCGTTGTAGAAGGCGTCATGTTGGAGTTTGTTGGGGTGTGGGAGTTTGTTGGAACTGTGGTTCTATAGAGCATGTGAAGCGGAATTGTCCTCAAGTGGTGAGATCAGCTTCAGTGGGTACAAAAGGGTCTCAGAAGGGTCGTGAGCGCGGCCGAGACAGAGTTCGGAGGTGGCAAGAAAGGCAGAAAGGTGTGAGGTGTTTGGGTGATGGATCTTGTTGGAATTATGGGTCTGTTGGACATTTGAGATGGAATTGTCTGGAGTTAGCTCGGGGTAGTCAGGGATCTTTACCGCAGGGAGACGGTGATGATCTTAAAGTGTAGGTTGGTGCTGCAGCGGTGCGGCCAGAGAATAGTGGTGCTGCGGGGAAGAGAGTTTGTCTGTTGGAGCTCCGGGGCAATGAGGTGATTACCGGTAACTTTTCTAAGTAATCTTTGTCCTAGTTATCTTTGTTTTGGTCCGGTTTGGATTCCCTTGTGTAGTGGGTAAGGTCTTATAGCTAGCAAGTTGGGGTAGTAGCCGGTGTTGTTGTGAAAACAACTTTAGTGTGAAGAGGGTATTAGTGGAGTATTTTGTAGTTAGCAAGATGTTAGAATGGTAGATCTGGAAAAGTTAGAAGTGAGGTAAGAGGTTGTTCTTAGGCGGATCCTGAGGATGTTAATGGCAAGTGTGAACCGAAATACATGCACAGTTAAAACCATTTGTTATATATTATATATTATATATATATGTTGGTACATGCATACATGCGACATGCCATTAGAGGTTTTGCATACATGTACACAGGCATTGATAGGGCATATTGGTGACCATGCATACGAACGTTCACACTTGCTAATAGCTAGTTGGGTCCGATAGTGTTGTGGTAGGATTAGGTTGGTTGGTGGGTTTAAAGTGTTGTTTTGGTGCTAGGTGAATGCTAGAAGTGGTGGAAGGTAGTAAACAGGTTGGCGAAAGGTAGTAAGTGTGGTCTAGCCGGTTGGCGAAAGGAAGGTGTTTAGGTGCTTAAAGAGTTTAGCGGTGTGGTGGTAAGGAGGTTACCATTTGGAGTTAGAATCGGTCAAGGTGGTTGTGAATAGCTAATAGGTGTGGTAGTTTCTTTGTGTTAGATGATGTTGTAGGCTAGTGGACGTGTTTCCGGAGTGTGGAGGTAACTTGCGTTGATAGTCGCAATAGGAGGGTTGTTCTATGTAGGTGACGGTTCGTGGTAACCTTAGGGAAGTTGGGAGGAGGTTATGTTGGGAGCTTTAGATGAGGTTTGGCTTGGGATGAGTAGAGGTTTCATGATCTCAATATGTTTGTATGTGGATGGAATGGGTGGTATCCAGGTAAGGTTAGTATTATAGTTAAAGTTCGATGTGGTAAGGCAAAGTAAGTTCAAGGGCCATTGTTGGTTGGTCGGGTTCTTGTGAGAAGTGGTTTGTTAGTTGAGTATAAGTAAATTTTTCCTAAATCAGTTGGGGGTAAGTGGAACAACTGGTGGAGTTAAGGTTGGAGTCTTGTGACGTGGATTTTGGGTGTTGTGTGGGCAGTGTTTGATGGGCTGTTAAGTCAGGTGGTGGTAACGGATGTGGAAGAATGTTATCAATACATTGAGAATTTTGAGTAAGTAGTTAATGCTTAAGGAATTTTTGCTTGTCGTGGTAATCGTAGAGCAGGAGTTGCGCGGTTGGCAAGAGGTTGTAGTAGCAGAGTAGGTTGTGGGTCACATGGTGGCTGAAAAATGGATGGGTTGGTGTCACCGTGTGTGTGAGTTTTGTTGAGGGAGTTTTGAGTTAAGGCGGAGTATGTTGTAAAGGTTTAAGAGTCCTTCGTGTTGTTGAGACTTTGTACAGTTCGAAAGTGTGAAAAACTAAGCTGAGATTAGTAACTGTGTGTGTTAGAAGTCTTGCACCGTGAGTAGTGGAGTTGGAATTGGGTATAGAATAAGTTTGATTTGAGGATGTGTTGGTTTCGTGGTGTTGGGTTGAGGAAGTTTTCGTGATGGTTAAGTCTCTTGTGTTACATTATGTATTGCTTTAGGAGGTTTGGTTCTGCGCTCTCTTCATAAGTTGAACTTTCGAGGACGAAATTTCCTAAGAGGAGGAGAGCTGTAACACCCCAAATTTGGGCTTAGAAGTTTAGGGTCTGAACCGGACCGGTCTGAGAAATGGTTCGAATATAAAAGGGGGTTTTAGGGAACACCTAGTTTGGGATGCTTTAAAAATATAGAAAATATCTAAAAATCCTCATTTAATATGTATAAGTGAATGGTGAAATCATTTTACAAAATAGGGTTTGGAAGTGACCAAATCGCAGTTTTTGCAAAATTTAGTAGTGACTGTTTTGTAAAGGATTGAAACTTTGAATCTTTAAGGAGCTAATTTACCAAAAATATTTTCATCAGATTTTTCCTTAATTTGGGTGATTTAGTTAATGATTTAATTAATTAAAATAAAGGTGATAAACTACCTTTGACTTTCATAACTATTTTTCTCTAATTTTTTCTCATTTCATTTTCTCTCAAAATCCTATCAACCAAACACTTTTTCTCCAGCAAAATTTACTTTGATTTTCACTTCACTTGATGAGATTTCCATCACTCAATGATTCCTAATCAATCTTTCATCAAAACCATTTGATTTCTACATTGTATTTTCATGGAAACTTGCCAAAATCAAAGAGAAATCATCTTTTAGAGGTAAGATTGTTCTTCTCCTCTAAATACTCAGTTCTTTACTGAAATTCCTAAGTTGTCAATCCTTTATTAATGATTTATAAGTGGTTTTAATGTTAGAAACAAGAAATTGTCATAAAACTCAAGATTTTGGAAGAGATCTTGAGGATTTTTGTGGATCTTGGTTAGGCTATGTTTTGAGGATGTTTTCTAATGTATTTTGGATGTTAATTGATGTTAAAAATGAGGTTTTATCAATCAAATCCTGAATAGGTTTGTTTTCCTAAGTTTTGCTTGCTAGAATGGTGGTTTTTGGGGTGGTTTTAGTGATCTGCTATTGCTGGATGTATAAGGTCATGTTTATGTTGCTTTTTGATGTTAATTGATGTTTATAAAAGCTTAGAAATGATTAATCTTGGCTGGGCTTTGTTTTGGGAGAGTTTGGAGGTGATTTCGGTTGTTTTTGGTAGCCGAAATGAGGTTCTTGAGTAGAGCAGCGAGTTGGGTTGCATTGCTGGTGATTTTAATGCATGGTGATGCATTAATCCTTTGTTGTTATGTGTTAAAAACATGGGAGAAGGACCCGGAAGTGATAGAGGTGGCGTTGGAGGTTTCTGACACTTGGGAGGCTTTTCGGCTAGCATAGTGTTGTGTATCATTGAGTGATATCATGTTTTCAAGCTTTGGAATGGTTTTAAAAAGAGGTTTGGGAACTTAAATCTAGGCTTGAAACTCCGGTTTAAGGTCGTAAGTAAGTGAAGTTGAATTCTCTCTCGATTGTGCTATTATTGTTTTGGAAACTATCAAAATGGATTTTGATGTGTTGATTTGGCAATGTAGTTGAGTTGTTGTTTGTGCATGGTTTTTAAGCACGTGAGTTGGTTGTCAAACTTGGTTTGAGGAAAGATGCATGAAACTGATATTCCTTGAGAATATGAGTTGTCAATTTGTGTCTTTAAGGCTTTGTTCGGGTTTTTGGCCTTGAAGGTGTTGCATGCATTAAAAACAGCGAATGTGTTGATGTTTAACATGATATATATTGGCATAGATGATGTAAAGATTACCGGATATAGTGATCGATCAATAGGATGTAGGTGTTGCATGATATATATTGGCATAGATGATGTAAAGATTACCGCATATCCGTGTACAATAGAATACGAAAAATTCCAATATAAGAGAATGAAATGTGTCACATGTACCAATGCTTGAGATGTTGTATGTAATGAGAAATGCATATGAGATAATAATTTTCTGAAATGCTTTTGTGTATCAAGCATATGTGGCCTTGCCATGAGATTTGCATAGGTTGTATGCATGTGTTAGCTAGATGGTACATGTGGTTTTCAAAATGGAGATTTGCTTATGCAAATGAGGTTTTGAGTTTATAAAATGCTTTTGAGTAACAAGCATGTGTGGCTTTTCCATGAGTTTTGCATCGATTGAATGCATGAGATAGATAGAAGGAACATATGGTTTCCAAAAGGTATTTTGCTTTGAAACGATTATCAATCTTGAGAAAAATATAGTGTGAAGTGGAAGTGATTTCCAAGGAAATTGGTTTAAACTTTGCATGAAGTGTTTATGCATGGAAAGGTTTAAATGATAGTAATTGCAAGAATGTTGTTTGGGGTGAGTTGTTTAGTGTATCAAAGTTACATGTTGGTTTTCTTGTTGTGCAATGCATGATTTACAACAATGATGTTTCAAAGGAGATTTTCAAACAATACTTGGGTTTATCGAATTGTGTCTACATTTAAAGAAGGTTTTATGATTCGATGCATTGATGGTGTTTTGTTTTTGAGCATTCCTCACTAAGCATTATGTGCTTACGCTCCTTTTTGTCCATCAATGCAGATAATTGAAGTTGGGACATCAAGAAGCAAGGGATTCAAGAAGAGCTCCACGTCATAAGTATGTGTGGTTTATAGCTATTGATAATAAAGGCAATGGGGGGAACTTTTATGTTGTTGTGTAACGAGGTTGTTTATCTTGACCATGTTTGGTTTATGGTTTGATACTTGTTGATGATCGTTTTGCAATATTTGGATCTTCTTCTTCATATGTTGATATAGCTATGTTCTTTGGTTATGGTAGGATCTTGTGTTGAATGTGATTAGGGAGTTGGTGTGCCAAATGCTTGTATTGTATCTAGTCTTTGATGCAATTTGTTGGTTTTAATGCTTAGCATGTTGTTGCAATGCTTTGGAATGATTTAAAGTGTGTTTGAGGGTGTTTTAATGTGAAAAACCAGAAGTTTCTGCTGTTTCTGGACAGGGTGTATCGAAACACCCTTGGCTGTTTCGAAACGGGTGCCTGAAATGGCTTGGGCGTTTCGGAACGGCTAGAAGTGTTTCGAAACACTTTTGCTACTGGAAGTGTCTGTTTCGGAACTAGTTTCGGAACATACCCGTGTACCGAAACGGTCAACATCGTTTCGATACGGGCGTTCGACACAGGTGTTTCGATACGGTTATTAGTGTTTTGAAACGGGTGACCGTTGGACACAGTTTTGAATTGCTTTGAAGTCTGCATGCTTTTAAGCTGAGATTTGGCAGAGAGGCTTGTAATATGACTAATTGAGGTTTGGTAATACTAAAATCCTCAAAGTCCTTTTATTTTCCAAAATTTACATTTTGGTCCCTAAAAGTGTATTTCTTGCAATTGAGTCCTTAAACGTTTTCCGATCGCTGTGCTTTTCTCTCCCAAGGTTCTTGAGCTTCCACATAGGTTTAATACGCATCTAGAGAAGATAAAACAAAAAAGGGTTGTTAATCAAGGTTGACTTTGGTTTTCCCCGTGTAATCTTCGTAGTTCGGGTTAAGCGTCTAGGTCGAGTTAAAGGGGTTACATTGTCATTCATTGAGGAAAGCAAGGATTGGAGGGGATCTTGATCCGGGATCAAACGAAGCATTGTTTGATGCTCCGGAAGAGTAATTTTCGTATCGGCGAGCAAGGCTTCGCGTATTGGTGAGTGGAATGGATTTTCTAGCTTTATAACCCTTTGAGCGTGGTCTTGGGAGCTTAGTGTAAGTTTGAAACACTTAGCTAAGCTCAAGAGTAAGTGATTCAAAAGTCTCTCTTGGAAATGTGCTATGTTTTGATGAAAATGCACTTGAGTTAATTATGGTATTGATTATTGTTTTAAAGCATGTTAGAAGCACGGGTAATGCTGGATTTTAATGCCATTGTGTTAAGGATGCACTAGGTAAGTGATCCTTGGTTTTATGTGATTAATGTATATTATGTTAAGCATGGTTATGCTTGTGGTAATGGCATTGTATTTATGCTTGTAAAATAGTGGATTATTGATTTTAAATGATTATATTGGCAAGTGATGAAAGTGGTTTTTGGTTCTTGTAATCGGATATAGTTAGCCGGCTATAGGATTGGGTGCACCATGATTAAAGTCGCCTAGGATGTCAAGGGGTTGTGATTGTGCTGTAATCTCCATCCAAGTACCCTAACGATTGAGGCTAAGATCACAATCGTGTATGGTATAATCCCTTGTGTAAATCTTGTGGTTGTGTCCCTTACTCTCGTTAGTGGAATTATACAACTACCGATGAGTGATGTGAGGGGTTGTGATTGTGCCATTAATCTCCATCACGGGTATTGAGGGGTTGGGATTGTGCCATGTAACTCCACCTTGTGTAGTCCGATAGTATGTCTGAAGCGTGTGGGACAACACTTGTAATCCGCGTATCCGATTGTGTCTTTGAGTTGGTTTTGATATGGTTTGAGAAATGATCACTTGTAAGCCAATATAATGATGATGACTAATGGTTTAAGCATGAAATGCTTGTGTTCGATGCTAGAATGCATGTGATGCTTGGTAAAGCATGAGCAATGGTTTGGTTGTTGTTTTAAAGTGACGCATACTAGCATGTGTTTAGAAAGTGCATTGATGTCTTAAAATGGCATGTTTTATGTAAAGGCATGTATTGATAAATGGTGTTTTTTCGGTTGTGTGAAATGCATTGATGAATGTTGTTTTAGTGATCCTCACTAAGCTTAATGCTTACGCTCATTTGTTTCATCATTGCAGAGAATTAGGCTTTTGAGGCAGCACATAAGCAAGGGGAATCCAAGCACTTTGGTCTAGCAAAGTATGTGGTTTTACTTTGGTGTAATAAGAGGCAATGGGTGAGATTTCTACATTTGGATGTTTGAAGATGTTGTTAATTACCTCGAGCATGTTTGGTTGCTTAACTTTGGTTTGTAAATGGCCTTTGAGGATGGATTTATGTTTGAATATTGATTTTAGCTTTGTATGGTTTTTGGAAGACTAGGGAGCGTGCCTATAGTTTCCAATGCTTGTATGATTGATGCCATGTTTTTGCTTACGCTTCGTATAGTTGATCTTCGATACTTATATATGTTGTATGCATGTTGTGGCATGTTTTGGAATGTTTCCGGGGGTGTTTATGAGTGAAAAATCAGCAATTTATGTAGTTGCAGGGCAAGGCGTATCAAAACGCCCTTACCTTTTTCGGAACAATGGCCTGAAATGGCCATGCGGTTTTGGAACGAGTAGGAATGTTCCGGAACGATTTGCTACTGGAAAGGGGTGTTTCGATATGGGTTTCAGAACGCACCTGAGTATCGAAACGATCAACCTGGTTTTGAAACGACCGTTCTGATACAGGGTCCTATGTTTCGAAACACCCGACCGTTAGAGTTGAATTTGAATTGTTTCAGGTTTCTGTATCTTATGTTTTAGTCCTTGAGTCTTGAATGCTTAATTAAATGAGTTTGGATGATTCGTTTAAGGTGAAATTTGACATTCTGGCTTATTATATGTTTAATTTTGAATTGGTAACTCTAAAACTTGTTTAGTCTTCAAACTTCTGGAAATTTACAAATTAGAATCTAAAATACATTTGTATGCAATCGAACCCCTAAATGTGTTTCGTTCGCTGTGTCCCTTCCGCTGAAATGTTTTGCTATCCACATAGGTTAATAATGTGCATCTAGAAAAGTTAAAAATTGGTCGTTAATCAAGGTTGACTTTCATGAGTTGACTTTGGTTTTCCTCGTGTAATCTTCTTAGTTCAGGTCAGACGTCTAAGCTGGGCTAAGGGGGTTACAGCTTCAGTAGTGCCGGGGCGACTGGTGTGGCTGGCTTGGCGGCTGAGGGTTGGCTGAGGGTGATGGGCTCTGTCTCCTTTGCCTGCATCATCTTCAGGTGGACTTTCCTGGTCGACCCTTCTTGGTGGCTATCATCTCATCCTAAGGGTCGGTTGGGACGTTAAAGTTGGCACAAAGGCCGGTGATGAGAGATGGGAAGTACAGCTTGCCCTTTGTCTTGCGAAAGCAGTTTTGGATCTCCTTGCATATGATCTCTCCAACGTTGATGGTTCGGTTCACCATGATGTTATGGATGAGTTCAAGGCGCGACCGGTCGAAAGTGGAGTTGTAGGAGGTGGGTAGAAGACGACGTTTGATAAAGGTTTCCACAACATCGACTCGGGGAGCAAGCGGCAACGTTGGACAGAGTCGTCGTGCTTTCTTTCCAACCATGGCGTGTTGGGCTCACACAACTTTACCTTGAGTTTGTCGTAGTCGACAACCGTGAGTGACTGCCTCCATTCCTTGTGGGGGTTGTCTTCCATCTCTAGGCCGTAGAAGCCGTTGATTACGATGATGTTCAGCTTGACAGGCTCCCCTCGGACGTAGACGAATGACAGCTCTGGGCAGAGGTGATGGGCATTAAACTCTCGAACCATTATGATGTTGACCATCTTTGGCTGTCGTGCAAATATTTCCCATCCTTTGTTGTGGATGGTTTCGAACAAGGTGGGTTCTAAGCTGAGGTTACTTTTTTGCTTCGTGTTGTGGAATCCTTGCTCCTCCCAAATTGCTTGCTTGACAAACTTATTTTTATATATCCTTTCATCTGCCTTGGAGAAAAAATGTTAGAAGGTGGGTTTGGGTGCTGATGTTGAAGCCATGTATGAAACGGTTGAAATATAACCGAAACTTAAAAGAAAATATTTTGAGAAAAGAGAGCAATGGATTCAAGAAGTAGTATAGCAAGGAGATGAAAGTAAAGTGAATGAATGAGGTGAGTGAGGTTTAAATAGAAGTTGCCGAGGGGTGTCAGGGCGGCATTAAATGTCCAACGGGCAAGTTGTCTCGTGCACGTTACGAGGTTTCTGCCCGTTATTTCTGTAGCCGTTGACAGCTAGCCATTAGTAGGCAACTAGCCGTTATGCGCTGTCTGCGCTGGGACGCCCTTGGCTATCTCAGCGGAATTGTGGGCGGGCTCCTTGATAGGCCTTCTTCTTGATCCAACTCTTTTATTCCTAAAGCCTGAAATAAAAATAAAGGTAATTAAATACTAAGATAAATTCTGAAAAAATGAAAATGGGGAAAATAAATTTAACTAATTAAAATCTAATCTTAACAGAAAATAAATTGCAACAATTTAAACTCTATTCCTAAAACATAAAAACAAAGAAAAATAAAAATAATTAAATTTTGTTGAGAGTGCATTTGGGTGCATCTCTTAGACATAACCACTTCCTAAGTAATTTGTCTTGTCTTTCCCTGCAAGGGGGATCCTCTTGTTCTTTTAGGTGGTGTGTTGTTGGGTCCTTCAGCCTGCCGTGACAATTGCTGTCTTGGCCTGTCTCTGTGCTTATTTTGGCGGCCTAAGCATCTGAGCATCCTTTCTTTTCGTTACCTGAGGGTTGTAACACATTTAACTTGATACTCTAATTATCTACCCTCATGATCAGCTCCCTATGCTCCACATCTATTAGCGTTCTACCCGTGGCCAAGAATGGTCGCCTAAGGATGATAGGGGCATTTTAATCGGCCTAACAGTCTAAGATGAGGAAGTCGGCTGGGAAAATAAGGTTGTCCACTCGTACTAGGATGTCTTCAATCTTGCCATTCGGTTGTACAAACGAATGATCAACAAGTTTTAGCATAATGGAGGTGAGTTTGGCTTGCCCAATTCCTAGTTTGTCGATGACTTCCTCGGGCATTAAGTTGATGATGGCCCCTAAGTAGCACAAGGCTTTTGTTTCGTGCTTGCAGCCTATTCTGCACGGTATAACAAAGCTATTTGGATTTGTTTTCTTGGGCGACAACTTGTTTTGCAGCATTGCCATGCACTCCTCTGTTACAACAACTGTTTCAAACTCCCCAATTCTCTTCCTCTTAGAAACCATGTCCCTTAAGTATTTTGCATAGTTGGGCATGTTCTGAATGGCTTCTATGAGAGGGATGTTTATGTGCACCTGTTCAGAATATCCAAGAATTTCCTAAATTGGTGCTCTTGCTTCTGTTGCTTAAGCCTCTAGGGGAAAGGTGCTGGCAAGCGGATGTCCTCTATACGTTCTTTGCATGGGAGCTTGATCTGTGGAGGATCATCTGCCCCAGAGCTGCTGTCTGGCTCATCTGCCGGGGCGACTGGTGTTGATGCTTCTGTGGTAAGTACTTTTGTATGTGTTGGCTGTTCCTTTGCTGCCTTTTCCATTCTGGGCTCATCCAATTTTTTCCCACTTCTGGTTGATATGGCTTTACACTGCTCATATGTGGGTTTAGTTGATGCCTCTGTACTACTAGATGCTGCACCCATTGTCCTGCTCCTACAGATCGCAATGACTTGCCCAAATTAGGTCTCTAGGTTCTTTATCGCAGCTTCCTGATTGTTCATCCTCATCTATGTCCTGTCCATAAACGTCTCAATTTTATAAATGAATTTATTAGTACGAACAATAAATTCACTAGTGTTAGACATAAAAAGTTTGTAAAGTTGCTTCTAGTGAATGGTTATATGGTTGCTGAGCTTGCTGTCTAGACTGGTTCTACTGGTAACCTCCCTATTGTTGTTGTGGATTTGCAGTGGTTTTAGGATTGCTCCAGGCGAAATTTGGATGATTTCTCCATCTAGCGTTGTATGTGTTCGTGGCGAGCCTACTCTTCGTCTCGTATGCTCCCATGAAATTGGAAAATGCAGTACATTCGGAGGAATCATGATTGCCCCCACACTCATCACAGAATGGTTCTACAGCCTTGGCCTCATAGACTTTTCCAGTGGGTTTAACCATGTTCATAACCAACTCTGTTAGTTTGTCAAGGCGGGCATTGACAAATTTTGAGGCTTCTACTTCGTTCATAGTAGTTGGTCGCCTAATGCCGTCTCGGCGGGCTGTTGGGTACTTATAGTCGTTTTTGGCGGCTTGGTTCAAGATCCGCAGTGCCTCCTCCGGTGGTATGTCGAGGATGATCCTGTTTTCAGAGGTGTCGATCATCATTCGAGTTGAGTAGTTCAACCCTTTGTAGAGCATTGACACCTCTGTCCAAGCTGGAAAACCATGAAGCGGGCAGTTATTAAGCATCTGTTGATATCGGTCCCATGCTTCATACATTGGCTCATCATCCCCTTGTCAGAAGGCTGTGATCTCGTTTCTCAATATGTCTGTGACATTAGATGGGCTGAAACGATCCAAAAAATCCTTGCACAGCTCTGTCCATATGTTGAATGATCTTGTTCGCTGGTTGTTCAACCACTTTTTGCCCTATCACTCAGTGAATAGGGGAATAACCCATTGTAGAGCATTGACACCTCTGTCCAAGCTCTAAATTGCCCTCAAAGTGATCCGGCTCAATTTCAGCTTCTGTCATTGTAGGATCGAACCCTCTGAAGTCATGCTCCAAAAAACCCCTAGTGGTTTGAACGTACTGTGGCTACCTAGGCAGGATAGGGGGTAGCTGCCTAGGTGGAACTTGCTGTTGTTCTTTGGGCGGCGGGTCTTGATGCCCGTCCCTGACGTTCTGAGCATTGTTGGCAGTGTTGTCGTTTATTTTTCCATGATTTCCTCAGCTTTTCTCTCTTCTTTAGCTTTCTCTATTGTTGTTCTAATCTCTTTCTTTGAGTTCTCTTGCTCTTCGTTCGATATCGTCAAAATAAACAATTTCGCCTTTTGGGTTTGCCCTGGTCATGCACTAGCAAAGGAAACTGTAAAATATTTTTTATCCGAATAAAGATAAAAACTAAAAATTAAAAGCAAATAAATAAAGGTGTAGAAATTAAAAATGAATTTCGATGTTACCAATCTCCGGCAACGACGCCAAAAACGTGTAGAGCGTTTTAGTGTTTTGTAAATATGAGTGCAAGTGCACACTCCTGTCAAGTAATAGTATAAAAGATATCGTCTCCCACAGGGATTGGACAGCTTGACTCGAATAGTAACTCCTTCACAAGAGATTAGATTGATGGAATGGGCCGGGTTATGCTACCGCTTAGGGTGAAACTGCATTGAATAGGATAAGTTGTTTTGCGCTGCCAGACTTCGCTGCCTCGGCGGGGGATGGCAGGTAGGCTACTGTGTCGCTCTCGCTGCCCCGGCAGTGGAATGGAAGTGTGTCTTGGCGGCGAACTCGACAAAACTACAAGATTTAGGGAAACTAATTTCTCTAAAACACTAATGCTAGCATGTCCTAGTTTCCTATGCCATGACCATGCATCATTTTCATCATGAGAAACCAAACATGCATGAGATGTATGAATGTCATCTAAATGCACCATATAGATGTTTCCTATGCGATGACTTATGAGCTTTATCTTATTTGTTTTAATTTCCACTATTTTACAACAATTAACATCAAAAAGGACATTAAACTCTTTATCATATAATTGACTAATGCTCAATAAATTATGCTTAACACCGTTGACATATAACACATTTTCAATAAGAATAGAAGAGTGATTACGAATGGAGCCAATTCCTTCAATGTGGCCTTTGGAGTTGTCACTGAAAGTTACTACTCAACCACTCTTTGGCTTGAGTTCCATGAATCTACTCTTGTCACCGATCATGTGTCTTGAGCATCCAATATCAAGGTACCATAAGTTTTGACTTGAAGATTTGTCCTTGTAGCAATGCCCCCCTACAAACAAATAATAGTTTCTTGATTTTGGTACCCAAATCATTTTGGGTCCATGAGTGTTAGCTCCCAAAGCTTGGTTCCCTTAGGAATCCAAGAAGCAATATCATGTATATTATTAGAAACAATGAGTTCCTTAGGAACCCATACACTCCTAATTCTTTTTACTTTAGATTGCTTTTGAAAACCTCTTTGTTTGGGGTAAAATAGTTTTCTCTTAACATATTGGGTTTTTGAATAACTTTCTTTTTCAAAATAATTTTTCCCAATAGCAAGAGAAGTTTTAAGATTATCTACCTCCTTGGTGTGATAATCTTGAAAATCAGAAAGAAGTTTTTCTAAATCAAGATTTTTTTGAGATCATTTGAAAGATTAATCAAATACAAAACCTTCTTTTTCGATTCAGAATTGGTTTTTGAAAGAGACTTATTTTGATTTTTCAAATCAGAAATATTTTTCTTGTTTTTCAAAATAAACTCTTTGTATTTCTCAACCAACTCACCATAAACATCTTGTAACTCATCATAAGCATCATATAATTCATTGTAAGTAAAAGATGATGAGTTAGGGTTTACCATTGGTTCCTCCTCAAATGCCATGAGACAAAGGTTGGCCACTTCCTCCTCCTATTCGGATGACTCCTCGTCGCTCCAAGTTGCCACTTGAGCTTTCAGCTTGTTCTTCTTCCCAAAGCTTTTCTTTCTCAATTAAGGGCACTCAGATCAGATATGGACGGTCTTCTTGCACTCATAGCAAGTGATTTGGTCCTTCTCTTCTTCTTTACTCCTATTCTTGAAGTCTTTTTTCTATTGAATTTTCTTCCTCGGTTGGACTTCATGAATCGTGTGAATCTTTTGGCCAACATGGCCATCTCCTCATCTTTCTCTTCACTCGAATCGCTATCGTTGTATGAAACTTTAAGTGTGATTCCAATCTTCTTCTTCTCAACCTCCTTTTTCTCTAATTTCTTCTCTTATTTCTTTTTTTCTTCTTCACACCCTTGTTTCATGAACTCATGAGTGAGTAGGATCCAACAAGGGCATCAAGATTGAGAGTCTTTAAATCTCTAGCTTCGATTATGGTCGTTCTTTTTCCATCTCAAGATTCCGGAAGAGAATATAGGAGTTTCCGAACAAGCTTGTCTTTGGGGATGACTTCACCAAAGCCCTTTAAACCGTTGACGATGACCGAGAATCGATCAAACATATTGGAGACGCTTTCATCGGGATCCATCTTGAAATTCTCAGAGCTTAAATTGAGCAGCCCGTTCTTTGTCTCTTTAACATTGCTAGTTCCCTCATATTTCATCTCGAGGGTATCCCAAACTTCCTTGACGCTTTCGATGGAAGACACCTTTGAATAGATATCGGGACTGAGAGCACAAAAGATCATATGCAAGGCTTTATCATTGATTTGCAACCGTCTTCGATCTTCATCGGTCATCTCGGCTTTGAACTTTGAGACTAATCTTCCTTCACCATTTCTCTTCATAGGAATGCATGGTCCATCTTCTACAACATCCCATACCATGTAGTCGTTGGATTTGATGAAGAGACACATCTGATTCTTCCAATATGGGTAGTTATCCTTATTGAAGAATGGTGGTTTGGTGGTAGATTGAGACTCATAGAGGTTGGGGCCGGAGGTGGATGCCATTGATTGAAGTTGTTGTTGATCAAACTCTCCTAGAATCGACTCAAGAGGGTTGTAATCTTTCCAATGAGTGTAGCTCTAATACTAATTGTTGAGTTGATCAAATGATTGCAAATGGCCAAGAGGGGGTGAATTGACGATTAAAAAATTAAGGGTGGAAATTGGATGAATGAAAATTTGACACAACACAATTTATAGTGGTTCAAGTTCCTAAATGAACTCTACCTCCACTACCTTAGCTCCCACTAAGGATTTTCAACCAATTCACTATTGATTCTTCCCCTTTTCTTGGATGAGGAGGAAGCCTTACAAAACCGATTAAGCTTTCTACCCAAAGCTTAAACCAATACACTCTTTACAATGAAGGAATTTGGTAAACCTTAATAGTACCTCTCAAAGGTTGATGTTTACCCAAATACAATCAAACACACCCCAAACTCTCAATAAAAATTATAATGAAAACACACTTGAGTTGTTGTAGCATTTTAGACTTGTTTTTATACCCTTGCATTGATTTCTAGCCGTTTGGGTGGTTGAGATCATCAATAGAGTCGTTGGGCTACAATTTCCCGCAATAAATGCTCCTCAACAACCTACCGTATCGGTACGGCTCGTGCGCGTATCGGTACTTGTCTCAAAGAAGAAGAAACTGTTGTAACTGAAAAACAGGGCATATCGATACGCTTGAAGGGCGTATCGATGCGATATTAAGGGGCATACCGATACGAAATGTCGTATCAATACGGATTTCGCTCACTAGAATCATGAATTGAGTTTTGCTAAAAACGTATCGGTACGCTACCTTAGCGTATCGATATCGTTCAACGGTCATTTAAAATTTTGGATTCCAATAACTGACAAGCCAACGTTCAAAAATTAAATGTGAAGATTTTTGCAAATGTCAGCATATCGTATCGATATGGTTACATGTTGTATCGGTACGCTATAGTAAAAGAATATTTTTTATGTGAAAATTGTACCGATACAGTCCCGATGCATATCGATACGCTATAGCTTAAAGTCATACCCAGATGAATATCATATTGATACGGGGTTAGACCGTATCCGTACGCTATGAACGATTAAAATTCCAGTGTTGAAAAACTATATTGATACGCATAAGGGTATCGATACGCCTTGGCGTTTTGTTGAAATTTGGCTTGAAAAGTCATGAAAAGACTTAGTTAAAATCGAACCTTTAAATATGTTTTGACTTGAAATAGTGTTTGGTTCAAAAAGGCTAGTCAAATTGTGAGTCTTTGAAAATACTTAAAAATTTATTGTTTTGCAATTTAGTCCTTGAGGTAAATTGTTATATCAAAATCAATTTTTGTTTTACATACATCTTTGTACTACCAGGGTGCATAGCAAAAGGACTGCTATGAGCCTCAGTCAAAATAGTGTGCCTTAGCCTAACATCCTCTGGTACAACTATTCGACTATTAAAACACAGAACACCATCATCATTGAAACAAAAATCCATTGGATTTCCCTCTGCAATGTTTTGCGCGTCATAATATTTCTACTCAAGGCATTGGCTAAAACATTAGCCTTCCCTGGATGATACTCGATCGTCAAGTCATAATCTTTAAGAACCTCAAGCCACCTTCGTTGTCTAAGATTCAACTCCTTCTGTGACATCAAGTACTTCAAACTTTTGTGGTTCGTGTACATCGTAGACTTTTCACCATAAAGGTAATGCCTCCAAATCTTCAAGGCGAACACCACCGCAGCTAACTCAATGTCATACATAGGGTAATTACGCTCGTACACCTTCAACTACCAAGACGCATAAGCTACCACCATACCTCCTTGCATTAACACACATCCCAAACCAACATACGACACATCACTATAAACTACAAACTTTTTCCCGATTCAGGTTGAGTCAAGATAGGAGCTTGCGTCAACGCTTCTTTCAACTTCTCGAAAGCTTGTTGTTGAACCTCCGTCCACTCAAAGTTTACATCCAGTTGCAACAACTTTATCAAATGAGCAACAATCCTAGAAAAACCATCCACAAACCTACGGTAGTATCCCGCCAAACCAAGGAATCTACGCACCTCATGAACTGACTTAGGTGACTTCCAATTCATCATCGCTTCAACCTTTTGAGGATTGACTCAAATTTCCTCAGCCGAAACTACCTGACCAATGAAAACAACTTCCTTAAGCCAAAACTCACACTTGCTCAACTTGGCAAAGGATACTTTTTCTTGACAGTCAACTTGTTCAATTGACGATAATCTATACACATTCTCATCGTGCCATCCTTCTTTTTCACAAACAAGACTGGTTCACCCCAAGGTGAAACACTAGGCCTAATGAAACCTCAATCGAGCAACTCCTGAAGTTGCATCTTCAACTCTTACAACTCTGTCGAAGCCATTCGATAGGGAGCAATAGACACTGGAGTTGTATTTTCATACAACTCAATGCCAAACTCAACCTCTATGTTTGGTGGCAAACCAAGCAACTCTTCCGGAAATACACCTGGAAACTCACATACTGTATGAATGTCCTTCACCCGCACTTCCTTTGTACTTGGATTCATCACATAAGCTAGGAAAACTTCACATCCTAACTGCATCAACCGACTCACATCAAGAGCCGAAACCACATTAGATAAGAATTTCACATTCTCACATAAAACCACCACATCATAATCATCGGAAAGTTTCAATGAAACTCACTTGGTCTCAAAATCAACCATAGCCCTATGTTCGGTTAACCAATCCATACCAAGAATTACATTGAAACCATAGAAAGGTAATTCCATAAGATCAACCTCAAACACATAAACTTGAACCATCAAAGGACATCTCTTATACAACTTTCTTGTAACAATTGTTTCACCAAAACAACTGGTTACACGCATACCAACATCTAATAACTCAAAAGGCAAACCAAGCAATTGAGCTTGCTCACGCAAAATGTATGAATAAGTAGAACCAGAATCAATCAAAGTAAGTAATGACAAGGATTGCAAAGTAAAAGTACCTGCGATCACATCCATGTCATTCTTTCCCTCACGGTGCGTATACACCATATCCTATCCACCTCCCTCAGGCTGAACAACAACCATGTGTGCAACATTCCTCTCACCATCACCCCTACACTGAAAATTGCCACGACTGCGCCCACGACCTCTCTATGGCTCAGCAGCTTGCACCAGAGCTTGTCCATGTCTAACGGGCTGCGGACAATCACGCTTCATGTGTCCTAGCGATGCACAGTTCCATCACGTACCTAAATTACCCCAACACACTCTCGTGTGCCTCTTACCGCACCAGTTACAATCTGGAGTACGAAGGAAAGCGTTCTGGCCTTGATGACCTCGACCAGGGTTACCACCACCCCTCATAAGATCCGGTTGATACCTTCGATCCTTATGCTTCTTATAAAGACCCTTTCCACCATCATACTCAGCAGCCCTCTTTCTAGAGCTAGAACCACTTGAACGAGTACCCAAACCCAAATTTTGTTCGATGTCCTTAGCTCAAGTGACTAAGACATCAAAATCGGTATAATCCGAAGCTATCATGTAATTCTTAACATCCTTTACAAGTCCATGTAAAAAACGATCGCATCTCTTCTTTTCATTGGGAACCAGCTTTGGAGCATACAGGCTCAACCGAACAAACTGAATTTCATACTCAGAAACAGTCATGTTTCCTTGCACCAAGGAAATGAATTATCTCTTCTTTTCGTCCAGATAACGAACACCCAAATACTTTTTCTTGAAAGATTTTACAAAGAATGGCCAAGTAACCTCGACATGTTCCATACCAGCAGTGATGGTCATCGACCATGTATAAGCATCTGTGTGAAGTAAGGAGACAAAACAACCCAACTTGTGTGCATCATTGCAACTCATCTGACCCGGAATCCTTTTGGTACTCTCAAACCAAGCCTTAGAGCTCTTAGAAGACAAGCCTTTAAACTCAGTTCCACCCAAACTGCGTAAACGTTCAAAAGGTAATCTAACATTAACACCATGCTGAGGTGCGACCACATGTATTCCCGCTATCACTTCCTAAAAGGCCCCAGCTATAGCCTGAATCAACAATATCATATTAGCAATAGCTTGCCCTTGCGCTGCCTAAGGTCCAACACTAGCTCCACCACCACCAGGAGGAGGAGGAGGAGGCAAACTCTCAACCTTTTCGTCTACCTCATTCTTGACCACATTACGTACATTACCTCACAGCTCTCATCTCAGTCCCATTATCATAATAGTATAGCTAAAAAAAGAATGCCACATTAAAAACAATTAGGCTAGCCAAAGCAAGAATCCAAGGTGCTCAAGTTTTTACTTTTCGAAACCAAAATTCTCTTTACATTAGTAATAATATGCCAAAGGGTACCCTTAATTCCCCCAACAACATATAACAATCACATGTCATGTTGTTAAACATCGTGCATCTCACACAAGTCAAACAATGATCAAAACATTGCATAATCAATCACCATGCATAGAATTCATCAAGAATTCAACAAACAACAATATCACATTAATCTTACCTCCCAATTCTTTCATAACCTGTCTCTGATACAACCAAATGTAACCCCCTTGACCCGGTATGGTAAAATGACCAAACCAAACGGATCACACGGGGAATATTGATGTAAACCGGAAGGTTTACCTTAATAAACAACCTTAATTTTTTTTCATTTTAGCTTGTCTATATTCTCATTAGGATCCTAAGAGATTAACATCACATCGGAACAATTTGCAACTCGATCAAACAACGAATTGAAACCCAATTGCATTCAAATACATTTTAGGGACCATTTTGTAATTTTCATATTTTTAGGGACTTAACCACTTTTAGAATTACCAATCCTTAATTAAACATATTACATACTTCTCTGTGAAAACTCGGCTCAAAACCATCATCCATGCACATGTAATTGCATCCACTACATTCAGGGACTAAAACGTAAAGAATCAAAACTTCAAAATATTCCATCAACTAACATAACAACCATTTGTTTCGGTACATGCTATCATTGTATTGAAATAGGCGTACCAAAACAAGTTCCCAAGGCTTAGAACATGGGCTCGTATTGAAACACGCTTGAGGTGTTTCGGAACAGAAGCTTCCAGTAGCAAATCGTACCGGAACAGGCTTCCCCTGTTTCGAAACCATTAGGCTATTTCAGGCTCACTGCTTCAGTACAAGCTCGAGTGTACCGAAATACCTAGGCATGTAATGTAATTTTTTTTCTGGTTTTCACACCTTAATCCACAAAACATTTCCAACATGCTACTAACATACTTACCACATATTTAGAACATCAAACCACAACATATATGGTAGAAGCAACATCATAGCAAGTCCATAGGCATCAATAGAATCTATTTGCATGCATCCTATGTAAATATAGCCACTTAGAAGTTAGAACACAAACCAAGGCATAAACCAAACATTAAAGGCCATTTACATGTCATTAAGGGCATTAGAAACATTAATCAAAATAGGGAGTTCTAAAATACAATCTCCCAAACACAAAGTATCCTGCCATTGCCAACTATTATTACTAACAAGCAAATATAAAATCATACTTGAGATTAGTCCAAATCCCTGGAAACCATCTTGCCTATTTGCTGCCTACACAATCTAATTCTATGCATTGTTGGAAAAAGAGAGCGTAAGCACAATTTCTTAGTGAGGGATGCTCAAAACATACAACCACAACAATGCATTTTAAAACCATTACACATTTAGAAATCTCTATCTCATCATGCTCTTTCTATCTCATGCTTGAAATCATTTTCATAGAAAAACTACATCATTTACATCATATGTACCATCTATCTCATGCATTTAACAAATGCAAAGTCTCAAGGCATAGCCTTACATGCTCAAATATCATAAAGAATTTCTTAAGTCATATTCTCATATGCAAAACATCATGCTTAAAATCATGTATATCAAGGTACATGCGAATCTCATAATCAATCTCATATATTAGCATTTCAACAACATTACTCGGATATGCGGATAGCTTAACTAAATGTCAAGTCCTACCCCGGTGGAATCTCATATCACCAAACTCTCATGGCGGCATCTCTCATCACCACAAAGCTTGGGTGTTTCACCAAGACCTACATCGATGGAATCTCACATCATCGAACTCTCACTTTGGAACGAGATGGCACTACCCCCATTGCCCGAACCAAAAAGCACGTACAAATCTTGTATTTTATAGTGCACTTCTCATCCTATTTGTCGACCAATTATATCTGGTAACAATAATCTCATCTCATGCCAATATATTAATTTTAAACATCATTACCTATCATTTTTCAATGCATCAATCTAAAACATTCCCATCCTATTTCAAAAGCGTATACAATGCATCACTTTTTATCAAATAGTTCAAACTCATTGAAACATGGAAAAATGACAAAAGATGCCCCCAACGTTTGCATGTTTTGTCATTTGGACCCTTATTCTTTTTTGGTCCAAATATGCCCCAACGTTTGCTTGTTTTGTCATTTGGCCCCATATTCTTTCTTTTCGTCCAAATATGCCTCAATGTTTCATTCATAGTCCAAATATGCCCCTGTTGGATGTAAACTGTCAATCAACTGATGATCAACGACATATAAAAAAATTTTGATGTGGCATCAACAGATCTTAATATGTGGCAAGTCCAGTCAGCATCATCTGTTGAATGTCAGTTGACTGACAGTTTCCATCTAACGAGAGAATATTTGGACCAAATTGAAACGTTGAGGGCATATTTGGTCTACGAATGAAACGTTGGGGCATATTTGGACCAAAATAAAGAATAGGGGGTCAAATGACAAAACAAACAAACATCGGGGGGCATATTTGGACCAAAAAAGAATAGGGGGCTAAATGACAGAACTTGCAAACGTTGGGGGCATATTTTTTTCTTTTTGTCTTGAAACATCAAATCTATCTCATGGGATCTTTAAAGTCATCATTTTAATTCTCAAAACATGCATAAAACAGTAGGTATAAATGTATCTTCAAAACAAGAGCATGATCATAAAATCAATTGGACAATAACCGAGAAGCGAGAGCGTGCTATCTCAAACTTACTTCCGGGCTTAGATTAGTGTTTCAAACTCAATCTAAACCCCCAAACCTTGCTTTCAAGTCCTTCAAAACTTTTTAAAACAAATTCCACTCACCAACTCACGAAACCAAGATTCGCCGATGCGAAGTGTCTAAAGCCTCCGAAACTTCGCCGATTGCTTTCGATGTATTCTCTCATGTTTATACCACACAAGAACAGAGGATTAATGCATCGTAATGCATTAAAATAACCAACAATTTAAACAATCCCGCTGCTCTGTCCAATACACCAAAATACCCATTCAAAAACAACTGAAATCACCTTCGATTGCTCTATAAACTCAACCCAGCCATAATCTAACACATCCACCCAAATTTAATCATCAATCAACATCTAAAAGCAACTAACAACATCCTTATACCTCCAGCAACTTAGATTTCACACTAACACCTCAAAAACCCAAAATCTAACAATCTAATAATTAGGGATTCATCCTATTTCGGGATTATTATTACAAAACCTTTATTCTCACACCATCTAACATCCAAATCTAGTTTAAAATCATTCTTAAATTAATCAAAACAGTGTCCAAACAAATTACTTAGAAATTGACCAAGAAAAGCTAGATTAATCAATTTCCCATTAATCAAAACATGAAACTTAGTTAATAAACATATTTAGAAAGCCAAAGACTTGAGAAATTTATTAAAGAACTTTGATTAGAGGAGTTTAACGAAATCTTACCTCTAACCTTGCCTCTTCCCTTCAAATGACAAGATTTTGAAGAAGTCCATCAATATAGCTAAGGAAAATTGAAAAGAAACTCAAAGAAATCATTTGCTAACCAAAAAGATTTGAGAAAATGGAACGCTCTGAAATTTTAGAGAAAGGGTTTTTAAAATGGGAGAAGAGTTAGTTACGTGAAATTTCTTTTAGTTTTTAAAATTTCCTTTTTACTGTAAGATCCTTTTCAATTAAAACAATTAAAATGGTCAATTTGAGAGAAAAATGTTCACAAGATAGATATAAGCTCCCGAAAGATTCGAAGTCTTGGCCCCATTGTCACCAACCTGAAATCTTAACTTCCAAATATTCATTTTCCAAAATTGAATTTACCAAACCTTTCTACATATTTTTAGAAGATTTTAGAGATTTTTCTCATAATTTTATCATATCCCAAACTACGTTTCCCATGAACCGTTCTCGAAAGCTTGGATCTATAGTTTATTCTACTAACTCCGAACCAACGCTAAAAGCTTCTAGGCCCAAAAATCGGGGCATTACATTGTTTGTGTATGTAACTCCATGAGACAAGATGAGAAAGAACAAATAATTGAGGAATTGAACATCACATCTGAGATATCTACAAATTGCGACAACACAGAAACATACTCTTCTTCTATTCATTTTAACTGAACTAAGCAAGCTTAGTAGCTATGAACCATGTATCAAATTTCAGGTCGTACTTTTTAATCTAATCAAAGTTTTTGTTGGTGATCATATTTCTCGGCACACATCAGTTCCTCGAACAAATGTACCAAATGTAATGGGATTTTGACAACATAATCAGAGTTGAGTACATCATTAAACACGTTAGGCATCATTTTAGAATCGATAAGTATCGATACTTTTGTCACTGAATTTTCACCCCATTCTTTTTACTTATTATTATTGTTGTTGTTGTTGTTGTTATTATTATTATTATTATTATTATGTATATTAGTATTATTAATACTTATTAATAAAACCCCATTTTAAATAATAAATGTGGCCCATTTAATAATAAAGGGTCCATTTTAATTTAAAAAAATAAACCCATTTAAAATAATAACTAAGGAACCCATTTTTTTTATTTTAAAGAGGCCCAAACTAACCCATTTATCTTGTTTTTGTGCAGGATTAATAAGGTCCGTTGGATCACGGGAAAGGAAGATTAAAGGCTAGGATTTTTTTAAGAAAAGGGAACCACCTGCACCCACGCGCCTGGCACGTGTGCCGCACGCGCGCCGGGCTGGTCCTCTATCCCACGGTTCAAAGCTCGGCAACAAGGGAGGGGGCTGTCGTCCAACTATTGCCGGCCAAACTGTCGTCGTCGTTGGTGCCGGCTGACTCCCCATGCCCTCGACGACTTGACACCGTCGTTGCCACTCCAAGTTGTCGTTGTTCACCTGCAAAATAGAAAAGTGGATGGGTCAAACCCTTGGTTGTACTTTGGGATATTTTTATCTCCAAATCCCTAAATCTGAGCCATTCTAATATGAAAAAATTGAATAGAGGCTTGATTCTTCTTATTTGTCTGATTTTTGCATTTGTTTAGGGATTGAAAAACATATTTAGGGGGTATAAATCCAGGTTTTGAAACCTATATAAACCCCTCATTTCCACCATTGTAACACACACTCAAATACTCATACATACTCACTCTCAAATTCATTCGAAAATCATTGTGAAGTTCAAATTTTATTGTTGAAGAAGCATCCGAGGAAGAATTGTAATTTGAAAGAGAATTTCCAGTTGAACCGAATCAAGTGTTCTTGAAGTTCAAGTTTTGCTTCCTCCATTCTTGTTAGTTCAATATGAATATTTCTAATATGTTTTGTTCGAATCAAACACGCTTTTAGATCCCCTTTTTATAGAATTTTTGGATAAAAAATAAAAATGGTGTTCTTCATTTTGAAGAACACCAAGAACACTCTTTTTTGGAGATTGATCTTTCATGATGGAAAAAAATTTAAAAAGGTGTTTTTGGGCTAAAAAAACAATCCTTAAACTTTGTTGGGATCTAAAAAAATAGTTTACATGGACCCATTTTCGAATCCAACTTAAAAAAGGTGAATGCTTTTCTTTTCTTTCTTTTTTAATTATTTTAAGGAAAAATGTTTTTTTTAAAAGAAGAAATAAAAATTATTTGTCTATAAAAATAATTTTCAAGTAATAATAAAAATATTTTTTCATCATTTAATTTTTTTTGAAGTAATGATAAAGATATTGACTCGACTAAAAATAAATTTCAAAAAAATGTATAAAAAAGAATATATTTTTTAAAAATAAATATTTTCTTCATTTAAAAAAAGAAAAATGACAAAAGTTCAAAAAATAAAAAGTGTTTAATGTTAATGTTTGTTTCTCTCTTTTTGTTTAGATTTAGGAAGCCTTAGGATTTATATTCTAAAAACTTAGATATAACATTTTCTTTGAATAAAACGACTCTTTAAGGAAAAAAATAAAAAACACTTAATTAAACTTTAAACCTAAAAAATAGGTAAAATGCTTAGACTCTTTTAGGTTAATAATTTTGAGCTTAGAAATAATAAAAATGTTCAACACATTAATTTTCTTTGTTTGCTTGTAAAAAGTGAAATTAATTTAATTCGGTATCTTATCAAACTGGAATGACAGGTTAGCGTCAGAAATGTTGGCGGTGATTAAAGTTCATTTCCCGGGTGGTAAGGCCGTTAAAATAGATTGATATTTATTAAACGTACAAATAAAATCGAAACTTCGTGAACTTTTAAATTCTAGTTTTGAAAACGTTTTTAAAATCAATTATAGACCATTTTTGGGCGTTGTGGGGGTTCTAACCCTTCCCCACGCGTAACTGACCTCCAAACCTGTCTTTTCTGATTTTCACAGACCAAAACCGTTGTTTTAATAAAATAAAATGTTTTATTAAAATAACACTTCTTTAAAGTGATCCAATCATACTTTTTCAAAAAAATTGGTGGCGACTCCATGTTGATTTTAAAAGTTTTCCAAAAAGTCGAAGCTCGAAAGTGTTGCGACATCTTGGCGACTCCATTGGGGAAGTTTTGTTTAAAAAAACAAAAGAGGGTCAGGCCACAAATTGATCTCAAATTGTTTTAAAAAAGGGTTTCTTAAAAAACCAATGGAATTTGCAAGTTCACAATAGGTTCAATTTATTTGTCTGTTTAATGAATGTAATTCAATTTTATGCATTCTAAAATTCTTTAAAGAAAGCTTTATACCCGAGCTTTGTCATGTTCGTTTAAGTGGGGGAACACGCTTTGCTCATGTAAGAATACTAATTCTTCGTTTGAGCCTAGTAAGTACCTTCGGGACTCATTTCCTTTGTCTTCATAAGGATATTGATTCTTTGAGAAATCATAGGTGGTGAGTCGTCCCAAGTTGAACTCCATTCGTTTGAAGACTGTAATGGGTGAGAATCAAGGTCCTTGCTACCCTTATTAGGGAACAACAAGGACAGCTTGGGTACCTTATTAGAACCAAATCAAGTTTGAGAATCTAGAGCTCACCCCTATAGAGCCATGTGGAAAACCTTAGGATTTTAATTTGGTCAAAATTCTTTCGTAAGGATAATCCATAGAGACATGTCATTGAGTGTTGGTATATGTTGCCCATAATTATTCGTACAATGAAATTATTTTGGACCTTTAGGGTTTTATTTCTATTTTTTATTTAAAAGCGTACTTACCTTTTTATGTGTGTGTTTTGTTTTGTTTTGTTTTTTGGAATATTTATTTGTTGCATATATCCCATATTTAGAGGGGATCGATTCCAAAGCATTTTGCTCAATTAGAAAAGCTTTCGCCATGTATGGAAGGTACCTAAAAGAAGAAGACAATGCGGATGTACGTCACTAATCTGAGGTCCACCAGCAAGCAATGAGAATTTGACGAGTAATCACGTGGAGGAAACATCGAAGTATGCTCACATCAGCACCAAGCAGAATGCCATATGTCACAAGTGCTATGAGACTATAGAGCGTTTAGGTGTTCTCTAAATATGAGCGCAAGTGCACAATCCTGTCAAGTTATAGTATATAAGATATCGTCTCCCACAGGGATTGGACAACTCGACTCGAATTGTGATTCCTGCACAAGGGAAAATTAAATGCACAAATAAGTTTAGTTTGTTTAATATAAAGGTAAATAAAACACAAGTAAATGTTGGAGAAGAGATCATATTGATAGAATGGGCCGGGTTATGCTCCTAATTAGTGTGAAACTGTGTTGAATAGGATAAGTTGTTTTGCGCTGCCAATATTTGCTGCCTCGGCGAGAGATGGCAGATTGGCTGTTGTGACGCTTTCGCTGCCTCGACAGTGGAACAGACGATTGTCTCGGTGGCAAACTCGGTAGTACTTTAAGGCTCAACAGAACGCTTCGAAAGTGATCTCGCTTATGTCCAAGTCAGAATGTTGTTGATGCCCACTACAGATAATACCAATCACAGCGTGAATCGTGCAAAGATAGCAATGTTTGGTTCGTTCTCTTTTAGCCACCTTAAACCCTAACCTATGTTTAGGCTGGATTGATCAACACTTAATTAAGGTGAGTTCGACTCTCTCAATACCGAACAAATGGATAGTAAACAACTAATCTCTCGACTTAATTGAAAACTATGAAGAACATGGAATAAGCAAACCTTGAAGTTTTATTTGGAAAAACAAACTTAATTCCTAAACAACCGTTCTCACACTAGTTTACAACATAACTCAAACCCAAAGAATAATTTAGAATATAATTGACAGCAAGAAAACCTAAACTATGCCTAAGGGAAAGCCTAAGTTGTTTTGAAGTAAAAATACATCGAGTATATATAGGCATTATCTAGGTCAAGTCCTCCTTGGAGTAGAAGCCTTCAAAGTAGCTTTTGCATTAAATGCAACCTTTAATTATGAATTCTTTGAGTTGAATGTGGACTTCTTCACGTTGCCTTGCTCTGCTTGATAGCTTGTTCTCCTCTTTCGGCGACTCTGCCAACTGCTACATGCATCAGAAAATAGAGTGAATGGCATCGTTATAATCAGGATTTTCTGCTCTACAGATCGCACTCCAATTCTCCAATTCCTCAGCTTGCTGCCCTGGGCGGCAAGTATGGCGGCAGCTGCATTAGTACAGCTCCTTCGTTTGCTGCTTCAGCATCATGTCCTCAACTTCTCTCTCCTTCTACCAGCCTCTAGTACCTGAAACTAAAACAATATCTTTTCCTTACCAAATAAAAGATAATCAATAAATAGCATGGGAAAGTAAAGAATACTGTAAAATGCAATGCATGAACTTAATTATGCCTAAAATATACTTAAAAACATCAATAATGTGAGATGGAATGTGCACAAAATATAGAAATTATGGACACTTTACACACACCCAAGCTCGAACTATTGCTTGTCCTCAAGCAATGCAAACCTAAACATACTTGCCCTTTAAACTAATCAGAAAGAAAAATTTTGTTTTAAACTTGATTTAACACCTCAAGGTCGTGGCACCTGTCATTAGATTAGTGAGAGGGGAATAACATGAATTACCTCAGAATTAAACTACAATGCCAGTGATGTGCATCCAGAACCGTGTACAGGCTAAATCTGAAGAATATTCTTAGTAAACAAAGATGTTGTCATGATATATAAGGTTGCTGCCGAGGCAGCATAATTAGCACAATTAAATAATCATGGCAGTAAGGGCTTCAGCTCATCACAACTAATCTTCTAGGTCTGAAATTAAGATAGGGGAAAACTACAAAGCCCCGAACCCATTGAGTAGAGTGATCCCGTAAAGACTTTCATTCACTCATGCTAATTTGTCTGTCACTTCAAAGATTTTTAGATTCATGGACTTTGATAGCAGTAGAGTGTCCTTGCACATGATTCTTCCTAGAGCCTGTTTCGAGCACCTCTAGAGATAGACATCATAAAAATTTCTTTCCTGTCGTGGCAATGCTTTTCTTTTTTTTGTTTGTTGCCTGCCGCGACAGCTTCCTGCAACCATGTTAGAATTTTACAAATAATTCAAGCAGGCAACGTTTATCAAAAATTCAAACAAATTCAGCAGGTAACAATAGTGTTTTAATTTTTGGAAATTATAGGAAAATCCTAAGTTTACTTCATGCTCTCCCCAAAATTAAGTTCATTTTAATTGGTGCGAAAAGTTTAAATTCGACTATCCTATCATCGGAACAAGTTCTAACAAAAAAATTCTTTCTCGATTAATTAATGAAGGCAAGTACATAATGCAACCTAATATGCACTAGTTATGCCTAACAAAAATGAGTGCTAAACCCCCTAAACTAGAGACGGGCATTCCTCTCAATGCACAAAATAACCTACGAATAAAATAAAGAAAACACTAAAATAAATACAATTAAGATAAAAACAGAAAAAATAAGGTTCGTTCAAAAGAAAAGAAAAGAAACTCTAAAAGTTGGTCGAGGGCTGAGAGGAGGCTTGTGTTTGGCGGTAGAGGAGGAAGATGAGGATTGAATGACAAGGCTGCGGCTGGCAGATATCCGGGCGTCAGACTTGACAAGTGAAACTTTTACTGCCCGCGGCGACTGGACTCTCTTATGAGTGGGGCGAGGTTCTTCGCGATGTGCTTCACTCTTTCCTGACTTAGATTCCGACTCCTCGTCCTTTGACTCGGCGTAGATAATGTGTCGCTTTCTCTTTCTGGTTGCCTCCTCCGTTGGTTCTGTCGGAGGGTCTATTGCCATTGGGGCTGTTGCTGCTGCTTCTCGACCTTATCAGACGAGGAGGTGTTTACCACCGTTGTCACTGTATAAGCCGTGGAAAGATGTTGTTGATGCCTCTCGAGAGAGTTTGCCACCATGTTAGAGGCTGAGGTGGCAGAGTACGATGGGTAGTGTGTCAGAGATGGCATATGGCGGTGGAAAGCGGCATGGCAGGGAGCGGATGCTGATTGTGTTCCTCGTCCGGGTGCAGTTGCGGTGGCTAGGTCGGCTAGGAAGGTTGGCAGAGTGGGCCGTCATCTGGAAATTTCTGAAGAAGATAGGCCCCAAAAGCCTCTTGGACCTCTCCCACATACTTCATGAAAGTCATTTGTTGCTGCTTTATTCTTTTGTTGTTGTCGATGAAAGTGCACAATAGTGTGATGACTTCATTGTTCGTGGCGGCTGATGTGGTTGTCTGGGCGGCGGAGGGCTGGCTTAGAATGGTGGGATTTGTCTCTTGGGCCTGCATCATCTGCAGGCGAACTTTTCTGGTCCAACCCTCCTTGGCAACTGTCATCTCATCTTCTGGATCGGAGGGGACGTTGAAGTTGGCACACAGACTGGTGTTGAGGGACGAGAAGTACAACCAGCCCTTTGTCTTGCAGAAACAGTTGTGGATCTCCTTGCAAAAGATCTCCCTAACGTTTATCGGCCTGTTCATCATGATGTTGTGGATGAGGGCTAGACGTGGCTGGTCAATGGTGGAGTTGTGGGAGGTGGGCAATAGACGCCTTTTGATAAAGGTGTTCTAAAGCATTGGCTCAGGCAGCTGTCGGCGGCGTTGCACTAAGCCGCCATGTTTTCCTACAAACCATGACGTGTTAGGCTTGCACAGCTTGGCCTTTATTCTGTCGTAGTCGGCAACCGTCAGTGATTTCCTCCATTCCTCGTGGGGGTCGTCTTCCATCTCGAGCCCATAGAAGTTGTTGATGACGACAACATTGAGCTTGACAGGCTCCCCTCGGACATATACAAACGGTAGCTCAGGGCGGGGGTGGTAGGCATAAAATTCTCTAACCATCATGATGCTGGGTCTCTCTGGTTGTCGTGCAAACATCCCCCACCCCTTGCTGTGGATTGTTTCGAATAAGGCGGGCTCGAGGCCAAGGTTCCATGTTTGCTTTGAGTAGTGCAACCCTTGTTCTTCCCATATGGCTTGTTTTACGAACTGGGTCTTATACCGCTTTTCATCTGCCTTCGAGTAGAAACGTTGGAAGGTTTGTTTGGATTGGGATGCAGATGCCATGTGTGAGACGGTTTAGATGTAAACTGAAATTGAAAAAGAAGATTATGAGCAAAAGAGCAGTGGATTCAAGAAGAGTTTAACAAGGAGATGAAAGTAAAGTAAATGAATGTGAGAAGTGGAGTTTAAATAGATGATGCCGAGAGATGTCGTGGCAGCATTAAATGTCCTACGGGCAAGTTGTCTCGCGCACGTTACATGATTTTTTCCCGTTATTCTTGTAGTCGTTGGTAGCTAGCCGTTAGCGGGCAACTAGCCGATACGCGTTTTTTTGCACTAGGCTGCCCTTGGATGTCTTGGCAGGATGGTGTGTGGGATCCTTGTTGGGCCTTCTTCTTAGTTCGACTCTTTTATTCCTAAAGCCTGAAATAAAAATAAGAATAAGAATAATAAATTACTAAAAATAAATTCTGAAAATGTGGAAAATAAATTCAACTAATTTAAAATCTAATCCTAAAAGACAGAAAATAAATTGCAATAAATGAAATTCTATTCCTAAAACATAAAAATAAAGAAAATAAAAATTAAATTAATTAAGCTATGTTGGGAGTGCATTTGGGTGCATCTCCCAGACATAACCACTTCTTGAGGTAATGTTTCTTATCTTTCCCTCATGGGGGTCCTCTTGTTTTGTAAGATGGTGTGTTGTTGGGTCTTTCAACCTGCCCTTTGGTCTGTCGTGACAGCTACTGTCTTAACATGTTTGAGTGCTGATTTTGGAGACCTGAGCGTTTGGGCATCCTTCCTTTTCCTTTACCGAGGGCTGTAACATATTTAGCTTGATGCTCTGATTGTCTACCCTCCTGATCAGCTTCACCTTGTTACATCTATTAACATTATGCCAGTGGCAAAGAATGGTCGTCAATGGATGATAGGGGCGTTTTCATCGGCCTTACAGTCTAAGATGAGGAAGTCTGCTGAAAAAATAAGGTTTCCCACTCGAACCAAGATGTCTTCGATCTTGCTCTTCGGTTGTACAAATGAGTGATCAGCAAGTTTCAACAAAAAGGAGGTAGGTTTGGCTTGTCCTATACACAGCTTGTCGAAGACTGTCTTAGGCACCAGGTTGATGCTGGCTCCAAAGTCGCACAGGGCTTTTGTTGCATGGTTGCTGCCAATTTTGCATGGTATAACAAAACTGTCTGGATCTGTTTGCTTGGGTGGCAGCTTATTGTGCAGCATAGCTATGCACTCCTCTGTCACAGCAACTGTTTCGAACTCCCCAATTCTCTTCCTCTTGGAAACCGTGTCTCTTAGGTATTTTTGCATAGTTGGGCATGTTCGGGATGGCTTCGATGAGAGGGATATTTATGCGCAAATGTTTCAGAATATCCAGGAATTTCCTAAACTGGTGCTCCAGCTTCTGTTGCTTAAGTCTCTAAGGGAAATGTGCCGACAGACGGATGTCCTCTATATGCTCCTTGCATGAGAACTTGATATGTGGGGGATCATCTACCTCAGGGCTGCTGTTAGGCTCATCTGCCAGGGCAGCTAGTGTGGATGCTGCCGCGACAGGTAGTTCTTTTTGTGCTGGTTGTTCCTCTGTTGCCATTTCCACTCTGGGTTCATCCAATTGTTTCCCACTTCTGGTTGATATGGCTTTGCACTACTCATATGTGGGTTTAGCTGCTACCTCTACACTACTGGATGTTGCACCCATTGTCCTGCTACTGATGATTTCTGTGAATTGCCCAAACTGGGTCTCCAAGTTTTTTTATCGTAGCTTCCTGGTTGTTCATCCTCATCTCTGTCCTGTCCATAAAAGTCTCATTTTTATCATTAAACTTATTAGTACGAACAATAAAATCACTAGTTCTAGACATGAAAGTGTGTAACGTTGCTTCTAGTGAATTATTGTTCTGTGGTTGCTGAGCTTGTTGTCTGGACTGGTTCTTCTGGTAGCCTCCCTGTTGTTGTTTTGGATTGGCAGCAGTTTTAGGATTGCTCCAGGCGATGTTTGGGTGATTCCTCCATCCAGGGTTGTATGTGTTTGTGGCGGGCCTGATGTTCCTCTCGTTACCTCCCATGAAATTGGTAGATGTAGTACATTCGGAGGAATCATGGTTTTTGCCATGTTCATAACCAGCTCTGTCAGTTTGTCGAGGCGGGCATTGAGAAATTCTAAGGCTTCTACTTCATTCACAGATGTTGGCTGCCTAATGTCGCCTCAGCGGGCTGTTGGAAACTTGTAGTCATTTTTGGCGGCTTGGTTCAGGATCCGCAGTGCCTCCTCTGGTGGTCGGTCGAGAATGATTCTGTTTGCTATCCTATCATAGGCACAAGTTAAAAAAATTTCTTTTCAATTAATTTTCTAAGGCAAGTACATAATGCAACCTAATATGCACTAATTATGCCTAAAAATATTGAGTGCTAACCCCTAAACTCGAGATGGGCATTTCCCACAATGCACAAAAAAATACAAAATAAAAACAGAAAATACAATTAAGATAAAAATAGAAAAATAAAATAAAGAAAAGAAAAGAGAGTAAAAAACTAGAAGTTGGCAGATGATTGAGAGGAGGCTTGGGTTTGGCGGCAAAGGAGGAAAAGGAGGATTGGATGACAAGGCGGTGGCCGGTAGATGCCCGGGAGACAGACTTGGCTGGTGAGACCTTTACTGTCTGCGGCGGCTGGACTCTCTAAGGAGTAGGGATCTGTATAATTAGTTGTGAGATAGGAATAAATGGTAAAAAATCTAGTCCTAAAAATATACTCCTAATTAAAAAATGCGGTAAATATTTGCAAAGATAAAATTATGTCACAGTGGGGTTGGCATCCCCCAATGTGAATACTTCATGTTCTCTCTGGATAGAATCTCATGCATAGTGCTTCAATCGCTGACCATTAACTTTGAATTTTGTCCCTCCATTTACTAGTTTTACTGTCACGACATCAAGTGGGAAAGCTTGGACTACTTCGAACGGTCCTGACCATCTAGATTTTAACTTCCCATGAAACAGCTTGAGACAGGAGTTGAACAGCAACACTTGCTGCCCGGGCAGGAACTGCCTTTGTTGAATCTTGTTGTCGTGCCATTTTTTTGACTTTTTCCTTGTACAACTTGGCGTTCTTGTATGTATCCCGCCGGAATTCCTCCATTTCTGTCAGCTCGAGTAATCTCTTTTCGCCAACCTGTTTCCAATCCATGTTCGCTTCCTTGACTACCCAATATGCCTTGTGTTTTATTTTGACCAGGAGGTGCTAGGCCTTGTCGTATAATAGTCGATAAGGGGACATTCCGAGTGGCGTTTTGTAGGCTGTCCAGTACGCCCAAAGAGCATCGTCTAATTTTAACGACCAAACTTTCCTGCTTGGATTGACAACTTTTTCCAAGATGGTTTTAACCTCTCTGTTTGATATTTTTGCCTGCCCATTTGTTTGTGGATGGTATGTCGCGCCAAAATTTTTCTTGACATCAACTTTTTGAAGTGCCTTGGCAGTTAGCTTGTTATCAAAATGGGTGCCCTCGTCACTAATGATGGCTTTAGGAATTCCAAACCTTGTGAATATGTTCTTCCGTAGAATCTATGGACGGTCTTTGTATCATTGTGAAGGGTGGCAATGGCTTCTACCCACTTGGAGACATAGTCGACTGCTAGGAGAATGTACATATTGCCATAAGAAGATGGGAAATGGTCCCATAAAATCTATCCCCCAAACTTCGAACAATTCAACCTCTAGGATGGTTTGTAAGGGCATTTCGTTCCTTCTTGATATGTTTCCTGTTCTTTGGCAACTGTCACACTATTTGTAGAAGGCTTGGGCGTCTTTATACAATGTTGGCCAAAAGAAACCTGATTGGAGTACTTTTTCTTCCGTGTGCTGCCCTCCAAAATGGCCTCAATATGGTGCCAGGTGGAACTGTGATAATATGGCTTGTTTTTCATCCTTCGGGACACACCGTCTAATGACCTGATCTGCACAGTTTTTAAACAAGAAAGGCTTGTCCCAAAAATAAAGCATATCATCATGTTGGAATCATTTATTTCCTTGGAAGTTAAGTTCATAAGGTAAAACACCAGTTACCAAGTAATTCATGATGTCTGCGTACCAGGGTGTGGATGTTGTTGTTGCTGCCGCGGCCTCTTCATGGGCAGCTACTGAGATGCCTTCAGCTTCTAGGGTAGCTACCAGGGCAGAGGGTAGTAACAAATGTTCATCAGGGAATGCATCATGGATTTCGCTGGTGGGTGTCTTTTCTTGTCTAGTCTCAAGCCGAGATAGGAGGTCTGCCACTTGATTTTATGTGCCATTTCTGTCTCGGATTTCCAGATCAAACTCTTGCGGCAGTAGAATCCAACAGATTAGGGAAGGTTTTGCATCCTTCTTTGCGAACAAGTACCTCAAGGAAGAATGATATGTGTGAACTATAACCTTTGTTCCAATTAGATAGGACTAGAACTTATCGTAGGTGAACACTACTGCCAATAATTCTTTCTCTGTAGTGGTGTAGTTGGTTTGGGCAGGATTTAGTGTTTTGCTGGCGTAGTAGATGACATGGAAAATTTTGTCTCTGCGCTGTCCTAGGGCGGCACCGACTGCAGTATCGCTAGCATCACACATTAGTTCAAACGACTGGCTTCAATCAGGGGGAACTACCACTAGTGTTGTCACTAGCTTTTCCTTTATGGTTTTGAATGCTTTCAGGCAGGCCTCATCGAAGTTGAATGGTTTGTCCTCTTCCAGCAAGGTACACAGTGGTTTAGAAATTTTATAAGAATTTCAATGAATCGACGATAAAAACCTGCATGTTCTAAGAAACTCTGAATGCCCTTGATAGCGGTCAGCGGCGGCGAGTTGGCGATCACTTCGATCTTGGCTTTGTCTACTTATATTCCATGTGAGGAGATTTTATGCCCCAAGACTATGCCTTCATCGACCATAAAGTGGCATTTTTCCCAATTGATTACCAGATCTATTTCCTCGCATTTGGTGAGTACTTTATCGAGGTTGTCGAGGTAGCTGTCAAAGCTGCTGCCGAAGATAGAGAAGTCGTCCATAAATATCTCCATGAAGTCTTCTATCATGTCGGAGAAAATAGCCATCATGTAGCGTTGGAATGTGGCAGGGGCGTTGCATAATTCGAAAGGCATTCTTCGGATGACATAAATACCATATGTGCATGTGAATGTTGTTTTGGCCCGATCCTTCGGTGCAATGGCGATCTGGTTATACCCTGAATATCCATCTAAAAAACAATAGAAAGGTTTTCCAGCAAGGCGGTCAAGCATTTGATCAATAAAAGGTAACAAGAAATGATCTTTTTTTGCTTTATTTAACTTGCGGTATTCCATGCATATTATCCAACTAAATACTGTTCTAGTTGGAATTAACTCATTATTGACATTGCTTACCACAATTATGCCACCTTTCTTTGGTACACATTGTACCAGGCTTACCCATTCCTTGTCAGATATAGGATATATGATGCCAGCAACTAACCATTTGATGATCTCCTTTTTGACAACATCTCTCATGGCATCGGTTAATCTCCTCTGGGTATCCACAGTTAGCTTTTGATCTTGTTTGAGCTGGATTTTGTGTATGCAAATTGCTGGGCTTATTACTTTTATGTATGCAATGGTCCAGCCTATTGCCTTCTTATACTGTCGCAATAGTGCTATCATTTTCTGTTCCTGTGTAGGCTGCAACTTGGAGGAAATTATTACAAGCATTGTGTCATTTGTTCCCAAGTAAACATACTTAAGTTGTACAGGTAAAGCTTTTAATTCAAGAGTAGGAGGTTGTTCGATAGATGGTTTGAACATTTTGCCACCCTTTTCTGTATAATTCAACGGTCCAAAATACTTACATGTCCTGTTTGCTATCCATCATGCTTCTTCTTTCTCCTCCAATTGATGTTCTATCCACTCACTGCTTCATTCATCTTTTGGGAAATTATCTAAATGGCTGCTGAGACAACTGTCGAGGATGCTGCCCTGGTAGTTGTGTTTTAGGAAGGGTCTGTTAGCTTCGAAATTAAACTCTGAGATGGCCTCCATTAGCTGGCATTCTTTCGGATCATCAGACTGTCTCACGGTTTGGAAGACAGTTAGCTTTACTTGCTTATCGTTGACCCACATTGTAAGTTCGCCTTTTTCAACATCGATCATCATTCTGGCCGTAGCTAGGAATGGTCGCCCTAGGATTATTGTTGCCCTTTCATCTGCTTCACAGTCTAGTGCCAGGAAGTCGATAGGGAAAATGAATTTATCCACCTTCCCCATGATTTCCTCAATTTTTCCTTCCGGTTGTACATATGTTCTGTCGGCTTGCTGTAGCATTACTATCGTTGGGTAGGCTTCTCCTATCCCCAATTTTTAGAAAACAGACTTGGGCATTAAGTTGGTGCTTGCCTCTAAGTCACATAGGGCTCGTACGGAGTGGTTGCTGCCTAAGTCACATAGGGCTCGTACGGAGTGGTTGCTGTAAAACAGGACAAAATATTCAGATTCAACATATTTCCTCCAACAAAAAATACAATTTCATACCAAAATTTCGAAACACAATTTCAAGTATTTCGCAAACAAACAAACTTGGAATTTTACTTGCTGCCTTCACAGTAGAGACGATTGCACAAGTTCAATTGCATGCCTAAATTGAGGTTTTAATTCTTTACCCTAACTAAAAGATTTTTTTCAAATTAAGAAGATTCTCCAAATTTTCAGTAGAGAAATGAGTTCTAACCTTAAAATGTTATTAAACAAATGAATGTTCAATTCTTATTGTGGGGAGCTAGAGGGTTTTTAATCGCTATGAATAGTGAAGCGATGACGTACGTTGCGAGACCTACAAAAAACTAAATTTATAAACCGTTAAACCGAAAATATTATAATCTTCTACTTTAGGTTGAAAACTCGTTGATGAATTTCGATACTTAGCGATTGAACTTAATAAGTTATCTACTTCCTTCACTTTTACGGTTTTTACATCTAATTTTATATATCAAACATATCATACGCCAAGTTTTGGTACTTACACTTATGTTTCGAAATATACTATACAAACATGTACGGTTAAAACAATTTTAAACATTCTAGTTTACACATTTTCTACAAGTCCTGTACATGTACACAAATTTCAATATCAAGAGAAAAACGTAAACTGTTAGAAATAAATGTATTTGACATCACAAAAAATTAAAACACTTCAAAAAAAATAAATGTAAAAATATATAAAAATTTAAATAACTTATTAAAATTATATCGAAAAGTATTTTGACATTATAAAAAATTTAAATACCTTCATTGGACGAATTTTCAACACTAAATTATTGATACAAACTCAGTTACAAATTTACCCTTAACAATACACGTCAGTATACTCAACATTGTGTTAGAAAGTGAATAGTCCAATGCAACGTTGAAAACAGACTGTGTTTGCGTTACATTTCCGAATTGTTTGGGTTAATGTTGGAAGTGAGATATTTATCATTTGTTTTGGAGAACCATAAATCTAAAACTGAATTATTTCATGTCAAGTGTTTACATCAAAAGCCAACATGACATAATGTTCTATCACATCTTTTGCAAATATAAGGATGCCTATTTTCTTCTGCTCCAAAAACATGTAAGAGAACTCCCCAAACCCAACAGATTAAATTACCTCATAACATAATGTGATAAAGTTGTCCCACATGGATATTCACTTATTCATTACAATATTCTGAGGCACTTAGATACTCACCATGCTCCTCAAAATACTCAACCAATCGCTTTAAAAACTCATCGCTACTGACTGTTTCGGTGTCGCATATAACACAACATTGTCTTCTAGCTCGTGTCACAGCCACATTCATTCGCCTCCGATCACTTAAAAACCCAACCTAACATTGTTTGAGAATTATAAGATGTGAGAATGAGAAATTATTTGTAGAAAGACTTAATTTTTACTTACTGCTCCTACATACATATATACAAAATATCTATCTTGCGAAACTCTAAATTAATGAATAAACTATTCCTAAGGAAAGAAAGAAAAGATATGATCCCTTAAAGTTAGGGATTATAGATACAAAATATATAGTTGATACACTTAGGATATTATTCCTATCTTTACATATTCCTACATAAGAAAGCCCAAGGATGAAGTTCATCATCATTTAACACCCGACTTCTACCATATATTCGAAAAGGAAACCAGTAACAAAAGTCAGAGATGCTTAAAAATACCTCTTTCTTTGAGTTTGACCGAACCATTGAAATGATAATTGCTTCCTTCTCTCGACCTTGGAAACCATCGACGGTTGATATTTCCATATCCTTCAGCTTATCTTCATTGTTTTTCAACATCTTCAGTAAGACCACCTGCAAAATCATCAATGAATCTACAAGTTTATGCATAGAAATAGAGGTACATGTTCATAAGTGTGTCAGTCTTTCAATGTTTCAATCAAAGCTGTCAAAGTCCATGCAAATGAGACAATTGACCACTTCAGAATAGAACCTTTTTACCTGTGCAGCATAAGGGGTAATAATTCCAATATTAGAAGCAGGGACTCCAGCCTGAACAAGCCTCTTTGCATGTGAAATAGCAACCTCAGCTTCACCTTCATTCAATGTGCTCTCTTCCTCGTCCTTCTTCTCTTCCATATCACACCTATAGCAAATTAAAATCTAAGTCATATATGTTTTACATCACATTTGAGATCTCTTGTGGTGAATTCAAATTGGTTCCTCATTTTTCACACGTTTATCTTCAACTTCTACCCACATTTGGTCCCACTTTTGTTTTAAGAAACGAAATAGTCAAAATATTTCACTAAATGCAATGTTAAATAACAATACGAATGAAAGGAGGGAAATCCATTTCATGTATTCCCTTGCTGGAAATCAAATTTCAATAATAAACAGCTTACCCAGTTGTGTCTATGAGAAGAAGGGTCGGTTCAGTTGACGATGACTTCTTAACATTCTCGAGATCAAAGAGCATGTGCGCAGCAACACTAGAATGGGCTTTGATCTGCAATAATGATATAACTGCTTACTGCCATCAGCAACCCAAAAGCAAAACAAATTGTTTTATAACCTACAATTTAAATATGTAAGCAAGCATACAGCTAAAGTCTCAGTACCTTGCTGTTGTAAAGCTCTTCAGATGACCAGTTCATAATAAGCTCATGCATGCGGTACTGTACAGTGAGCATGGACATGACTTCATCTCCATACTGATCTGCAAGGCGTTCAAAAAGGGTTCTTCCTAACCCTTTCCTCTCAGCTTCAACACTCTGGATTGTTGGAGGAAGCTGCAGATGATCCCCTGCAAGTATACATCTTGTGCCCTGAAATAAGGATACTATATCTTAGGTCAGATCGTAAATTGTTATTGCTTTACATGCTAGGTTGATGCTCAGCCACAAAATCTTATAAATAAAGTATCAATTTTCATTTAGATATATTAAATAACACACTTAAACCTCGAAGAAGGCAGGTTTTACATTCGTAAATCTTGAAGAAGCATATCCCACTAGATGTCAGAAAAACTATGTAAGTGAGCGGGATTATGGTGATCCAGTTCCAAAACATTTTTCTCTCTGATCTGTACAAAATGTTACTTCATATCTGTTTTCCATTTTACATGCTATTTCAACAGATTATTACCTTTAGTAGAGCCATCCAGCATGCTATTTCAAGAGCTTGAGCAGCTTCATCAATAATAACCAAATCAAATGTAGTGTTTTCTAGTTTGCGAGAAAATGCACCAGTCAAGGTTGTCAATATGACATCGGCGTCCTTAATTACATCAGTCACCGCAAGCTGCTGCCTTTTCCGCTCTTCTTTTGAAAGAGTTCTAAGCTCCTTCTGGATATCTCTCCTTGTATTTCTGTCTTTGGTTTTAAACAATTTCCCATTTAGTGCCTGAAGCAAAAAGTAGAGTATCAGGAAGTACACAAGAAACGAAAATTCCTTTAGACCAAATTAAACAATCTCTTGCATCTATATCAAACAAATAAGCCAGGAATGTCCTAAATGTATTCAGCATGCAATTTTTTTTATATATAAAAAACATACTACTATTAATACTAAATAGCCGCTAATTCAAACATTATATATTGCTATTATTTTAGTGTATTTGCTTTACTATAGGAAACTGAGACTTCAAATTATAGCATAAACATATACCTTCATTTCCTTACGAATGTCATTTGCAAGAGAGCTATTATCACCACGCAGAACCTAGAAGCAAATATATATATATACACACACACGTTAAGATTTAGACAAGAGGTAGCATCAAAATAATAATACATGCAAGAAGACAAGTTGCATCCCCTTCAAACAGTACAAGCCTTGGGAAACAAAGGAAACATCATTCTTGCTGCTATATCCGCAAATAGATAACATAAAAAGAAAGTTTCCACGCTTTTGGCTACTCGAATAATGTGATACGAGATCAGGTCTCAATTTCTCAAAAATAGAACATGAGTAGGACTTATTTTCTTGCCAGGGAAAAACTAAAGATAACACAATGATAAAGATCAATGTCCAGAAGCATCCATGACATCCTTTCAACATATAACCAAAGGCCCATAATCATAATAATAGCATTAAAAGAAATCTGTGAAACACTGGACCTGGGTAACTTTCAAGTACATCCTGAAATTGAATGAAGCACGGGCACAGACACACAATACAGGTATGACTAGGGGTGTTAAAAATACCCAATTCATTGACCTGCCGACCCAATATAAAATAACAGGGTATTTTTCTTTTTTTATAAACTGTTTGGGTCGGGTACCCAGACCGCTAAATATCACGAGTTCACAGGTCGGGCCCAAGGTGCAATATTCGGCTTAGACAGGTACCCGAAAATCCAGTTCCAAATTTTTTCAATTTATTTTTTATTTAAGAATTTAGTATTTATTTACTTTTAAATTAAAAATACGAAGTAAAAGAATTTTGGGTTATTAAGGGTAAAAAATAGAGAATTGAGATTCTAAAATAATTATAAAAAGAAAATTAAGAAACAAATAAATCTAATTTTTAAACCCTAAGAATAAAAAGAGTGACTTGTGACCTGATCTTGTGGGTACCCTGTCTTCACGGTTCAGGATATAGGCCGACTTTTTCACTAACCAGAGAATCGGCTACCCGGTTATGAGGTATGACACAACATGGACACAGCCACACGGTAATTTTTAGAAAACCAAGATACGGGTGCGACAGGGCACTACAATAAAAATATTTTATACAATATTTTAATACAAAAAATTTATTTAAATTAAAACATTAATATTTTTATTAAAATATAATTAAAATTTTAAAATATTTTTAATCAAATAAGTAAATTTAATTAAATATATTAAATGTATACTTATCCTAACAATTGATTATTTGAAAACTTTAATAATGATAGCATAATAAGAGTATATAATGGGCCAAAAATTAAAATTTTACTTCCCAAACACATTTTCAATCCTCTCTCATGATTCCACGCATCCCATTTCCACCTTTTATTATTATCCAGACCCATTTTCCCAAGTTTCTTCTTTCTTCTCCAAATCCATTTCTCATGTCTTTTCCACAATCTTTTTCCTATTTTTAAAAAAGACATTCAAATTTCATTGTCAATATTTTTTCCTTTTCAAAACCAAAGGTTTACCTTTGCATCAAGAGCACTGTCTAAAACTTGAGGCAGTAAACGTGCAGGATGCCCCAATCTCACAAGCTTTACTCTGATGAAAAGCAGCCAAGATAAATTGAGTAATAATATGTCATCCTAATTCTCAAAAGCTTCTTACATTTAAAGTCTCAGAAGAGATCATATGAAAGGAACATCAAACAAAAACGAGAAAAAAATAGACAAGACAACAGAACATTACTAACTGATATTTTGCCCAACAATTAATAATAATAATAAATTACTAAAAATTTTATGGAAATGAAATATGCTAAACACAGAAAACTTCAATAGAATCACGGTAAACATAAAAAATGGGTAGTTTAAAAGCCTTTGGTTCTTATCTGCTAAAAAAACCATTAGTCCTTTTGCATGCATAAGTCCCAAAAGTAGAAAACCGTGAGGATCAGAGACAAAAGTAAATCAGGAAAGATTTATTTACTAGCTGAGCCTGAGGCTGAAGAATACTTTCAAATATGCTGGGCCACTGTACCTGTGAGTTGCAAGTCGCTCAACAATGTTGTCAACAGCAATGTTTGAAGCAGCACAAGCAAGTATCTTTGATCCTCGCTTCACTTCTTGTAGTATAATTTCCACAACCGTTGTAGTTTTTCCAGTTCCAGGAGGTCCATGAAGCAAAAATACATCCTTTGATGACAGTGCCTTTAAAATGGCATCTTTCTTGATCCCAATAACAAGGTTAATGAATAAATTAGGGCAAGGAGAGCGATCCTTAATTTGTAAAATCTATAGCATGCATAAAGCCCATAAATAGGTTTTACAGTGTAAACATGTTTTGTTGCCAGCATGTTCATAGTGCAAATAGAATATAGCTTTTAACCATAACATCATCACCAGTGGAACAAAACAAACACTTAAAATAAATAATAAGTAAATTATTTTAAAAGATGAAAACAATGAATCCATACAACGCACCTGAGAATGATCAAGGTTTTTGTTAAATGGGTTGAATGTGACAGCTCCCTTCTTTGACACTGTTGGCTGTCTCTCTCCAAACAATACAGGAACTAGATCTGCAGCAGGACCCTTCAGCACACCTTTACTCAGTTGTATCAAGGCATCCTTCATCCTACTATATGTCACCTGCAAAGGCCATTATATATGTGATATGCTTTTCCTTGTAAACATTGACAGTACCAACTCCAGATATCTTGTAAACCATTAAGTATACAATATTAATTCCACAGCTGCCAATCTAGTTTAAGCCTTGTATATATAATTAGATGTTAATAGCAAAAATGAACACCGCGACCTCGCATTGCAATTCCCATATGATTCCCGGGTCAACCAGAACAAACTTTCCAGCATAAAAAGTGATAAGTGATTTGAAATGAACTGGGGAAAGTCTGAATCCGCATAAAAGTAAAACTATTGTCCACACTGTGTAACTGAAGAAGGCAATATGAAAAACCTGGAAGCAAAAGAAATTCAGAATAGCGGACCTCATTTGCCACTTTTTCAAGACGCAAGGGACTATTTAAACCGTCTTCTGGGACATCATCAAAAGCAACTGTGATTGAGGAATCCTGTTCAGTATGCACATGGATCAGTGGTAAAAGCATTTCAGAGGTGGGTCATACATGATATTTAACAACAAAACCAATAAAGAAATTGCCCAACACCAATGCTCTATCTCTAATAAAATCAAAATTACCTTCAACCGGTAAACTACACCTTGCCCAAGAGCAGGAGAACCTAAATCAGCCTTGTTTGGTTTTAGAACAACTACATCATGGGTTCCAAACTGCATTGCAAGCAGAGGGGGGAAACATAAGCTGATAAAAAAGAAGGGAACATGCATTTCGAAACAAAAGAACAAAAATTCCCTTCATTTTCATTGGAAATATACTCAATTATAACCCAATGCAAGTGAACCTAGGCCATTTCTCACTTACATCAATCAGTTATTTCATCGTTTTCAAGAAATTAAATTAGAACATTTTGACCCCAAATCATGTTTTCAAGCAATATTCAACCTAAAGTAAGCCGGACAACTGTTGAAATCCAGCATAGCATCACATTCAAGAAAAATAGAAAGTGTCATACAAATAAGAAAACTTGTTTTCAAGCAGCATAAGAGAGAGAGAGAGAGGAAAAACACACACATGGCAGTTGTTGCAATTATAATAAATACTAAGAAAACATTCACTGAAAGCAAAAGAGCAATTAAATATAAATGCGTTGTTCACTGCAAATGTATTCAATAGTTCATCAATATCATGGAAAAACAAATAAAGCACCAAAAATTCCAAAAAAAAAACCCAGCTCTACCACTTCAAGAACCCCCACCTTGTGAGCAGGAAGAACATCTCCTTTTGTGGATTGGAACTCAAGTAGAGTTTTTCCCATAAGCCCTGTCTATTTGCAAAACAAAATTATGGATAAACAATAAGAAACTCAAGCTGATTCTAATACACAATTTTGAGCATGGTCCTTTTAACAAAACAAAACAAAAAATGGTATCCTCCTTTGTTTCCATTGCCTTCTACTTTACAGAGACAGCAAAGGAAGCTAACTAAAAGTATCACAAATACCATTAAAAAGCAAAGAAAACAATACAACCTGAGCATCAACACACTTCAAATTTAGAATGGTGGAGCCCCTCTTTTGAGCAGTATCCAAATTTCTTGCTGCTCCTGAACTTAGTGAAGCAGATATCTCCGCTTCCTGAAACACAAACTGATTTTTCATTTCCAAACTTTGTAGAAACAGAAAATGAATCAACAGCGATATTAAAACAAAATAATGTCTTTTACATCAAAATCACCACTGAAGTTTCAGAGTCGAACAATGCTGAAATATTATATGAAAATTTCTCCAGTTTGGTGCTATTTGATAATTAAAAAGTTATTTAGAGAATATATATATATATATATATATATATATATATATATATAGAGAGAGAGAGAGAGAGAGAGATGAAAGAAAGAACCTTCTCCAAATCAATTAAAGGGGTGATGATGGAGATGAATTGTTGAAGAGATATTGGAGATGATTTTTTCTTCTTTTCTCCCTCCATCGCCATTGCTGCTACTCTCACAGCTACCACTAACTACGAAAATTTATCAAGAGGTTAGGTTATATAGACAATTTAAAGGGTAATTTACCTTTCATTTATTAAAAGGTTAAAACTACGTCAATGGCCATTAACTTTTGGTTGAGTTTCTGTTTTCACCATATAAGTTTAAAAGGTTAAGTTACGGTCACAAACATTATCTATGTATAACAAAATAGTCACTCAATTGTTAATGTCAGTTATTCAAGTTAAATAAGTATTGTTATACCTCCGGCCACAACTATCACGCCTCCACATTCCTACACCTCCGGAACATTCAGTCTCCGTGTCGCGCTTCAATAGCAAAAAACATTATGACCTCCAGGCTATACCACTGGATCACCCTTAACATGATAGCCATCAGGTCTGCCTGATCAGCCAGCTTAATGTACGGATTGACAACGGTATGCTAACTCTGTCAGCTCACGTGATAAGGCTGAAAAGTCTATTAGATGCAAGTCATGCCTTATCTTACCAACCCATCAATAACCATCACTAGGCTTGACTTAGTCCCATCAAACAGTACCGCTCGGCTGTATATAACCACTGAACTGAACACCTAGTTCAAGATGCTTTAAAAATATGGAAAAATATATAAAAATCTTCATTCATTATATAAATGGTTATGGTGAAAACAATTTTAAAAAATGTGATTTGGAAATATTACATTTCGGTGTAGTGACCAAATTGTAGTTTTTGCAAAAGTTGACTAGTGACTATTTTGTAAAGGATTGAAACTTTGAATCTTTAAGGAGCTAATTTTACCAAATTGTTTTTCATCAGATTTCTCTTTAATTTGGGAGTTTCAATAATGATTTAATTAAAGAAATTAAGAGAGAGATTCCCTTTTGACTTTTCAGCTTCTTTCAGCTTCTCAAAAGCTTGTTGTCTCGCATCCGTCCACTCAAAGCGAACATTCTTTTGCAACAACTTGATCAAAGGCGCTGCTATTTTCGAGAAACCCTCGACAAACCTACGTTAGTACCTAGCCAATCCAAGGAAACTTTGTACCTCTGTCACTGACTTAGGCACTTTCCAACTCATCACAGCTTCTACCTTGTGCAGATCAACGCGAAGACCCTCAGCTAATACAACATGCCCAAGGAAGACCACCTCCCTAAGCCAAAACTCACACTAACTCAGCTTGGCATACAACTTATTTTCCAACAACGCTTGCAAAACAATTCTCAAGTGCCTATCATGATCCTCCTCGGTACACGAATACACAAGGATATCATCGATGAACACCACCACAAATTGATCAAAAAATTCATGGAATACACGATTCATCATGTCCATGAAAGCAGCGGGCGCGTTGGTCAGACCAAACAACATCACTAAGAATTCATAATGTTCGTACCTCATCCGAAAAGTTGTTTTAGGTACGTCCACATCCTTCACCTTTAGCTGATAATACCCCGATCTCAAATCTATCTTAGAAAACACTGATGCTCCCCAGAACTGATCAAAGAGATCATCAATTCTAGGCAAGGGATACTTGTTCTTGATCGTCAACTTGTTTAGTTGCCGATAATCTATGCACATCCGCATTGTCCCATCTTTCTTCTTTACAAACAAGACCGGTGCACCCCAAGGTGACACACTTGGCCGGGTCGGTCCAACAACTCCTGCAATTGCGTTTTCAACTCTTTTAACTCTTTGGGTGCCATGCGATAAGGAGAAATGGACACCGGAGTTGTACTCTCGTACAACACTATACCAAACTCAACTTCCCTATTTGGTGGCAATCCAAACAATTCTTCCAGAAAGACACCAGGAAAATCGCGAACAGTTCGGATGTCTTGCACACACACATCCTTGGTGCTAGGATTCATCACATAGGCAAGGTAAGCCTCGCAACCCAACCTCGTCATACGGTTTGCTTCCAAAGCCAAAATCACATTCGACGAGAATTTCACATTCTCGCCTACTACCACTACTTCATAATCATCGGCTAACTTTAAGGTGACTCGCTTGACCTCAAAGTCAACCACCACCCTATGCTCCGACAACCAATCCATGCCAAGGATTACATCAAATCCGTAGAAAGGTAACTCCATCAGATCCACGAGAAAAACATGACCTTGCACAGACAAAGGGCATCTCCTATACAATTTCATAGTGACTACAGTCTCACCAAAAGAACTAGTCACTTGCATTCCTACTTCAATTATCTCAACAGGTATATCAAGCAAACATGCATGCTCACTCAAGATATAAGAATGTGTGGATCCAGAATCAATTAAAGCCAGCAAAGATAAAGACTAAAGAGCAAAGGTACATGTGATGACATCAGTATCATTGCGCTCCTCGCGCTAAGCATATACCCTCGCTGGTCCACCTCCCTCAGGTTGAACATCTACAACATGAGCTATATCTCGCTGCCCTCATCTCTCCTCTGAAAGTTCCCACGGCCACGCCCACGGCCTTGCTGCGGTGCAGCTACCACAGGAGCACGTCCCTGGCCACCACCAGCCAACAAAGGACACTCCCTTCTCATGTAACCACAATTCCAACAAGAATTCCTTATCACCACAACAGGAGCCTGGACCTCTCTAGCCGCCCGAGGAAAATCTCGCCTCAAATGATCCCTCGAACCACGTGTCCAACATGTATGCTGCTCAGATCTCACATGACCTCCTTGGGCCTGACCACCTCAACCCAGAGTACCACGCCTTCCCTCAGGCTGGTGTCTCTTATCACACCCTCTTTTGTTATGTCCACCTCTGGAACTGTACTCAGCTACTCTTTTAACTGAAATTTAACTACATGTATCGATACATTTGGCCATGTATCAATATGCGAGAAGACATTAGCTAAATAAAATTCAAGCGTATCGAAATGTTTCCTCGCGTATCGGTACGACCTTCAAACTCAGCCTAGGCGTATCGATACGCGGGCAATCCGTTTCGATACCCCTATACAAAATTGCCTCATTTTGCCGTATCGTATTGATATGCTTTCCCGTGTATCGATACGCATACCAAATTGGCTTCAACTAACATCATTTAAACATACAAAATCACATTCAAACAAGCTCAAATCATGCATACAAGATATTCTCTATCTAATAAACTTTCAAACACCATCAAAAAGCAAATCATACTCATCAACCACTTCATATCATGATGGCATTTAGATAATCTAGCATGCTTGAGACATAAAGCTATTAAAAGGGGTAAAATACCACAATCAAGCCATAGGACCATATAAAAGGCCAATTACAAGTCCACAACCAGAAACTAAACATGCTTATAACAACCAACATCTCCAATCAAAATCAGAAAGTAGAGGTCCCACCCATTGCCACTTATTACACTAAGAGTGAACCTCATACATCTCTTGAACAAAGCCTCGGATTCCACTTGCTTTTGGGCTACCTTGAAATGTTCAATTCTCTGCATTGATGAAAAAAATAAGCGTAAGCATATAGCTTAGTGAGGACCACCAAATCACATTCATCAATGCATTTAACATAATTTGTAAAACCACCACTTTTATCTCATGCTTTTCAAAAACCATGTCTTCTCAAGACGACAATGCATTTAATAATCACAAGCTCATATGCATCACTTTAAAATCAGCAATTAAACCATTGCTCATACTTTACCAAGCATCTCATGCATCATTTACAAGCATCTCATGCTTCACATTATTCATTTACATTATATAGGCTCACAAGTGATAATCCATAAACCATTTCAACACAAGACACAATCAGATACGCAGATTACAAGCGTTGTCCCACACGCTTCATACACACTACCGGACTACACAAGGTTGAGATCAATGGCACAATCACAACCTCTCAACACCCGTGATGGAGATTAATGGCACAATCACAACCCCTCAACATCACTCACATATAGTTGTATAATTCCACTAACGAGAGTATGGGACACATACACAAGACTCACACACGAGACTAACCATTCACCGGTGTGATCTTAACCTCAATCGTTAGGGTACTTGGATGGAGATTATGACACAATCACAACCCCTCGACATCCAAGGCGACTTTATTCACGGTGCACCCAATCTTATAGTTGGCTAACTATATCCGATTAAAGTAACCAAAAACCATTTTCATCACTTACCAATATAATCATTTAACCACATTAACCTACTGTTTTACAAGCGTAACTACAATGCCATTTCCACAAGCATCACATGCTTAATATCATATGCATTCAACACATGCAAACAAAGGATCACTTACCTAGTGCATCCTTAACATAATGGCATTAAAAATCCAGCATTAAACCATGCTTAAACATGCTTAAAAACAGTAAACAAATCCACACTTAATTCAAGTGCAATTTCATAAAACATAGCACATTTCCAAGAGAGGGATTACCGAAACACTTACACTTGAGCTTAGTTAAGTGTGTCAAACTTACACTAAGCTCCCAAGATCACGCTCAAAGCGTTACAAAGCAGGGAATTGCATTTCCACTCACCGATACGCGAAGCCTTGTTCGCTGACACTGAAATTACACCTCCATAGCCTCCAAAATCACCTCGTTTGCTTCCGAATCAAGATCCCATGTCTTAACATCATCAAAACAGATATCTAAATGCATTAAAATGCATTCTAACACCAGCAACAATTCACACACTCGTTGCTCACCCAAACAACACCAAAATACCCATCCAAAGCAACTGAAAACTCAATCAATTACTTCCTAAAACCAAGCCCAGACAACATACATCACTTCCAAAGCATTATAAACATCAAAATACATTTAACAAACATCCTAACCCAACCTTATACCTTCAGCAAGCAAGATTCCACCAAAACACCCCAAAATCTCACCTAAAACAACCAAGAACCTCAATGATCTCAAGGATTTCGGGATCTATGTTATCAAAAAATCATTTTGACATATAAATCAAATTAAAACTCAATTAAAATCAACACAAAATAGAGCCCAACTCATCAAGTCCGAAAATTAAGAATCACATCCCAATTTTGCAAGATTTTGCTCTTAATTCAAAACTATAATCAAAATTCAGTTAAAAATCATAAATGAGAGTCAATAATCTTGGGAATTTCAATAATGAACCTAGATTGAAGGTTAAGAACGGGATTTACCTCCAATCCATGCTCCCTTAACAATTTGGCAAGTTTTCCTTCCAAAAATCTTGAAGAAAAAGAAGTGAATCTTTGAAAAAAAGTTTAGAGAAGAAGAGAGGAATTTGACAAAAAAGAATTATGATGAAAATTTGTTTGACAAACGTGTTTGGCTGAAATGAGAGAGGGAAAAGTAGTTACGTGATCAAAACCTCTCTAATTTCTTTTTTATTTTACATTTAATTAAAACCATTTTAATTCCTTTATTAAAACCCTTTAAAAATATATGTAAAATTGAAGGAAGGTTAAATTGTACAAAAGCTCCCTAAAGATTCTAATATTTTGACTCTCTTCTTGAAAATAGCATTTTTCCATAGTTTTAAAACTTTACAATTTGGTCACTACTCAAGATGTCCATTTTCCAAAATCCTTTTTGTAAAATTGATTTGACCAACCTCTTAAACATATTTTTAGAGGATTTTAGAAATTTTTATCATAATTTTATCCTATCTCGATCCTTGATTTCCTTAAATCACCTTACGCGATTCGAACCGTTCTCGACCGGTCCGATTCGATGTCTAAAACATCTAGGCCCAAAACCCGGGCGTTACAAATATTTTAATATCAATACTCCAATCTTCGGAATCCAATTCCGACTAGATAGATTTTCGGGGTGTTACATAAAACCTGAAATAAATAAAAATAAATAAATACTAAAAACAAAATAAATTATGAAAAATAAAGACGTGGAGAATAAATTTAACTAATTTAAAACCTAATCCTAAAAACAAAGAAAATAAATTGCAATAAATTAAATTATATTCTTAAAACATAAAAATAAAAAAAATAGAAGATGAATTTAATTTAAAACCACTTCCAAAGGTGATGTGTTGTTCTCCCTCTTGGGGGGTCCTCTTGTTCTTTGGGGTTCTTCTGTCTATCCTGCTGCCTGCCCTGGCAGCTACTGTCTTACCCTGTCTTAGTGCTGACCTTAGAAGCTTGAATGTTTGGGCGTATTGCTTTTTCCTTTTATGGGGGTTGTAAAACATTTAGCTTGATGCTTCGATTGTCCACCCTCATTATCAGCTCCCCATGCTCTACATCTATTAACGTTCTGCCCATGGCCAAGAATGGTCGCCCAAGGATGATAGGGCGTTTTCATCGGCCTCACAGTCTACGATGAGGAAGTTTGCAGGAAAAATAAGGATGCCCACTCGAACTAAAATGTCTTTGATCTTACCCTCCAATTGTACGAATGAGTGATCAACAAGTTTCAGCATAATGGAGGTAGGTTTGGCTTGCCCAATACCTAGCTTATCAAAAACTGCCTTGGGCATAAGTTTATGCTGACTCCTTAGTCGCACAGGTCTCTCGCTGCATGGTATAACGAAACTGCCCGGATCTGTCTTTTTGGCTGGCAGTTTGTTGTGCAGCATAGCCATGCACTCATCTGTCACAGCTACGGTTTCGAACTTCCCAATTCTATTCCCCTTAGAAACCTTGTCCCTTAGGTATTTTGCATAATTGGGCATGTTCTGGATGGCTTCAATGAAAGGGATATTTATGTGCACCTGTTTCAGAATATCCAGGAATTTCTGGAAATGATACTCCTGCTTCTGTTGCTTAAGCCTCTGGGGGAAAGGTGGCAGCAAGTGGATATCCTCTATACGCTCCTTTCATGGGAACTAGATCTGTGAAGGATCATCTGCCTCAGGTCTGCTGTCAGTCTCATCTACTGGGGCAGCTGGTATTGATGCTGTCACGGCAGACAGTTCTTTTTGTGTTGGCTGCTCATTTGTTGGCTTTTCCATTCTGGGTTCATCCAATTGTTTCCAACTTTTGGTTGATATGTCTTTGCATTGCTCGTACGTGGGTTTAGCTGCGACCTCTATACTGCTAGATGCTGCACCCATTGTCCCGATGATTATTATTTCCATGAATTGCCCAAACTGGGTTTCTAGGTTCTTTATCCCAGCTTCTTGGTTGTTCATCATCATCTCAGTCATGTCCATAAACGATTCAGTTTTATCAATAAATTTGTTAGTACGAACAATAAAATCACTAGTTCTAGACATAAAAGTATGTAAAGTATTTTTGAGTGAGTTAGTGCTCGTATTTTGTTGCTGCTGAGGCGGCTGTCTAGACAGGTTCTGCTGGTATCCTCCTGGTTACTGAGTTGGGTTTACAGTCGTGTTTGGATTACTCTAGGAGTAGTTCGGATGCTTCTTCCAGCATGGGTTGTATGTGTTGGTGTTGGGCCTGCTATTCCTTTCGTGGGTTTCCATGAAGTTTGTAACCCCCTTAGCCCGGTCTAGACGTTTAACCTGAACTACAAAGATTACACGGGGAAAACCAAAGTCAACCTGAGAGTCAACCTTGATTTACGACCCTTTTTTTCTTTTTATCTTATCTAGATGCTCATTATTATCCTATGTGTTCAGCAAGACACTCAGAAGAAAACGGCTCAGCGATCGGAGTTCAATAAATGGTTCAATTTCCTACATTTGACTTTTAGGGACTAAATTGTAATTTCCATAAAATACATGGACTTCCAAGATTTTAAAGTTACCAAACTTTAATTAGTCACGTAACATGCCAACCAGCCACATTTCAACTCAAACGGGCCATCCAGACTCATTCAATCAAGCATTCCAAATTCAGGGACCAAAATGCAAGAAACAGAAACTTGAAACAATTCAAAAATTCAAACCCAACGGTCAGGCGTTTCGATACGGATGGCCCTATACTGAAACGGTTGTTTCGAAACATGGTTGACCGTTTTGATGCTCGGGTACGTTCCAAGACCCGTATTGAAAAACCCTCCTCTAATAGCAAAATTGTTTCGATACGACCCCACCCGTTTCGAAACCTCTTAGCCATTTCAGGCCTCTGTTCCGAAACAGGAAAGGGCGTTCCGATACGCCTTGCCCTGTAACAGCAAATTTTGCTGGTTTTTCATGTCTTTTCGTATCCGAAACATTTTCGAGACATGCCACAACATACACATAGCTCACATATGCATCAAGGACCATATCTATGAATCATAAACTAGAACATAGCATCACTCATGCAATCATAGGTACTAAAGGCATGCTTCCTACTCCACCAAAACCACAACAAGCTATAACAACAATCAAACCAAAATCCAAACATCAAAGGCCATTTACAACTCAAGTATAAGCAATCTAACATGCTCAAAGTAAAGGGAAACATCCTCAAACATTCCAAAGTATAATTCCCACCCATTGCCTTTTATTACACCAGAGTAAAGCCACATACTTTGCAAGATCAAGAGCTTGGATTATTCTTGCTGCCTTGAATTCCTAGTTTTCTGCATTGATGAAACAAAAGAGCGTAAGCACAAAGCTTAGTGAGGACCGCTATGCATCATTCATCAATACATTTCACATTATTGGCAAAATCACCGTTTTACAACTCATGCCTTTTCATAAAATATGCCTCCACAAGACATCAATGCAGTTTATAAACACATTGTAAAACCTATGTTTGATTTTGATATAATTAAATCTTTAAGGATCAATTTGAAAAACTTAAAATTGTTTTATAAGTCCCTTAATAAGTTTTAAATCACCAACACTTTAAAACTGATTTGAAAAACTCAAACTCAAAATATTTTTTAAGTGTTCCAAAGCCAAACTATTGAAAAACGTCCAGGTGTATCGATACGCTTCCAGCCGTATCGATACCTTTTTTACAAAGTTGGCTACTTCCGGAACTCGTTTCGATACGCCCTTAACCGTATCGAAACAGATTCATCTGTATCGATACGCTTCTTCGTAAAAGTCTAAAAGAGTTTGAATGGCGTACCGATACGACTTCACCCGTATCGATACGGTTTTAATGAATTTTAAATTCAAGTCGGTTTAAATATTTTGACCGTTGGTGTCAGTTGGTTAGGTAACCAAATTTTAAATTGGTCGTTGACCCGTATCGATACGGTAAACCCTCGTATTGAAACGGAAATCGACAGTGAGCTAAGTTGAGAAAAAGGTATCGATACGGTCTTAGCCGTTTCGATACCCCGTACCGATACGCTTACGTGCGTCTCGATACCCCTTATTTATTGCACACAACGACTCTTTCTTTTCTGAGACAGGTATCGATACGGCTCCCCGAGTACCGATACGGGTAGCTGCAGAAGTGCATTTATGGTGGTAAGAGAGGGTTCCAACGGCTCTATTCAAGTTCCAAACCACCCAAATGGCTAGAATTAATAGAGGAGGTATAAATTAAAGTCCTTTGAAGGTCAGCAACAACTATTCAACCCACAAGCATCATCAAAGCAAAAATCCAAAGCCTTGAGCTATTCAAAGTCAAATTTTTGTACCCAACTCTAGTGTTTGTCAATTGTCAATTTGTATTGTGAGTTTGGGGTTATTGAAATTGTAATTGTGTAGACAATTATCCTTTGAGAGGAATCATTTGAGTTTACCACAATCATTCTTTGTAATTTGAGTGGATTAAGCTTTGGGTAGAAAGCTTAATCGAATTTGTAAGGTTACCTCCTCATCCAAGAAAAGGGGAAGAATTCAAGTAGTGAATTTGTTAAAAATCCTTAGTGGGAACTAAGGTAGTGGATGTAGAGTTCATTTGGAGAACTTGAACCACTATAACTACTTGTGTCAATTTTATTTTTCACTCTTTCTCTCCACCAAAATTTTAATTGCCAATTCACCCCCTTCTTGGCCATTTGCAATTGTTCGATCAACTCAACAATTGGTATCCGAGCTACACTCATTGGAAGGATTACAACCCTCTTGAGTCGATTCTAGGAGAGTTTGATCAACAACTAGTCAAGCAATGGCATCCACCTCCAACTATGAGTCCTAATCCACCACCAAGCCACCATTCTTCAATGGGGACAACTACCCATATTGGAAGAATAGGATGAGGCTTTTCATCAAGTCTACCGGCTACATGGTGTGGGATGTGGTTGAAGAAGGTCCATACATTCCCATGAAGAGAGATGGAGAAAGACTCGTCCTAAAAGTCAAAGCCGAAATGACGAATGATGAAAGAAGAAGGATGCAAGTGAATGACAAAGCTCTTCATGTGATATTTTGTGCACTTGGTCCGGATATCTACTCCAAGGTGTCTTCAATAGAAAATGCCAAGGAGGTTTGGGACACCCTCGAGACAACATATGAGGGAACTAGTGATGTCAAGGAGACAAAGATTGGGCTACTTAATCTAAGCTATGAGAACTTCAAGATGGATCCCGACGAAAGTGTCTCCAAGATGTTTGATCGATTCTCGGTCATTGTCAACGAATTGAAGGGGTTCGGCGAGATCATTCCCGAAGACAAGCTAGTGAGAAAATTGTTGTACTCTCTTCCAAAGTCATGGGATGGCAAGAGAACGACTATTATTGAAGCTAGAGATTTGAAGACTCTCAAGCTTGATGCTCTTGTTGGATCTCTACTGACCCATGAGATTATGAGGAAAGGAAGAGAACAAGAGAAGAAGGAGGTTTAGAAGAAGAAAGTGGGAATCGCTCTAAAAGCTTCACATCAAGAAATCGATTCTAGTGAGGATGAAGATGAGGAGATGGCCATGTTGGCCAAATGGTTTACTCGGTTCATGAAGTCAAATCGTGGAAGAAAATTCATTAGAAAGGGAGACTTCAAGAGTAAGAGCAAGGAAGAGGAGAAGGACCAAATCACTTGTTATGAATGCAAGAAACCAGGTCACATCCGTTCCGAATGTCCTCAATTGAAAAAGAAGAGCTTTGGGAAGAAGAACAAGCTCAAAGCTCAAATAGCCACTTGGAGTGACGATGAGTCATCCGAGGAAGAGGAGGAAGTGGCCAATCTATGTCTCATGGCCATTGATGATGAACCAAAGGTAAACTCTAACTTATCCAATTTCGATTTTACTTTTGATAAACTTCAAGATGCTTATGATGAATTGCAAGAGGTGTATGATGAGTTAGTAGGAAAGTACAAAGAATCCATTTTGAAAAACAAGAAAACCATTTCCGATTTGAAAAATCAAAATGAGATATTTTCTAAAGCTAACTCCGAATTGGAAAATAAGGTTTTGTTTTTAGTAAATCTTTCAAACGATCTTAAAACAAAAAATCTTGAACTTGAAAAACTTCTTTTCGATTTTTAAGATTATCACACAAAGGAAGTGGATAATCTTAAAGCATCTATTGCTATTGAGAAAAACAATTTTGAAAAAGGAAATCATTCTAAATCCCAATATGTAAAAAGAAAACCTTTTATTCCTAAACAAAGAAATTTTAATAAGCAATCTAGAGGTCAAAGAGTTAGGAGTGTTTGGGTTCCTAAGGAACTCATTATTTCTAATGATATGAATGCTATTGCTTCTTGGATTCCTAAGGGAACCAAAATGTTGAAGGCTAACACTCATGGACCCAAAATGATTTGGGTACCAAAAATCAAGGCCTAATTTCTTTGTTTGTAGGGGGAGCATTGCTACAAGGCTAAAGCTTCAAGCAAAAATTCTTGGTACCTTGATAGTGGATGCTTAAGACACATGACCGGTGACAAGAGTAGATTTGTGGAACTAAAGCCAAAAGGTGGTGGAGTGGTAACTTTCGGTTACAACTCCAAAGGCCACATTGAAGGAATAGGCTCCATTGATAATCACTCTTCTATTTTCATTGAAAATGTTTCGTATGTTAACGATCTTAAGCATAACTTGTTGAGTATTAGTCAATTGTGTGACAAGGGTTTTAATGTTTTATTTGATAAAAGTGGTTGCAAAATTGTAAACATTAAAACAAATCAACTAATGCTCATTGGTCATCGCATAGGGAACATTTACATGGTGCATCTAGATGACATTCATTCATCTCATACATGCTTAGTTGCACATGATGAACATGACTCATGGCTTTGGCATAGAAAATTAGGACATGCTAGCATGAGTGTTTTAGAAAAATTAATTTCCCTTAATCTTGTTAGAGGTTTACCCAAACTTAAATTTTCTAATGATAAAATTTGTGATGCTTGTTCAAAGGGTAAACAACATAGAACTTCTTTAAATCCATAAATGATGTCTCTACTAGTAGATGTTTACAATTGATTCATATGGATCTTTTTGGGCCTATTAGAACAATGAGCTTGGGTGGAAAATCATATGCTTTTGTGCTTGTAGATGACTATTCTAGGTTTACTTGGGTTCTATTCTTAAGTACAAAGGATGAGGCTTTAGAAAATTTCATCACATTTTCTAAAATAACTCAAAATGATCTTAAACTTAAAATTTCTCACATTAGAAGTGATCATGGAACCGAATTTCAAAATATAGGTTTCGATGAGTTTTTAAATGAAAATGGGATTAGCCATAATTTTTCCGTACCTCGCACTCCTCAACAAAATGGGGTAGTTGAGAGGAAAAATCGAACTTTAGAAGAAATGGCTAGAACCATGCTTTGCGAAAATAATTTACCTAAATATTTTTGGGCGGAAGCCACAAATACCGCTTGCTATATTATAAATCGAGTAATGATTAGGCCAATTTTGAAGAAAACACCTTATGAGATTTTAAAATCTAAGAAGCCTAACATTAGCTATTTTCATCCTTTTGGTTGCAAGTGTTTTGTTTTGAATAATGGTAAAGAAAACTTAGGTAAATTTGATGCTAAAAGTGATGAAGCTATTTTCTTAGGGTACTCTTTAAACTCTAAAGCCTATCGTGTATTTAATAAAAGAACTCTAGTAGTTGAAGAGTCAATACATGTTGTTTTCGATGATAACCTCCTTCCGAGGAAGGAATCTTGTGATGATGATGATGTAGGAATCCTTGATGCCATTGATGGAGGACAAACGTCAAAGGTGGATGAGATTCCAACTAAAGATGAGGATACACAAGATCCACCTCTTGAAGCCTTGAAGGACTTGGCTCTTGAGGAAAGGGAGGTGTCTTACCCAAGGGAGTTAAACTATGTCAAAGGTGGTGAAATCTTGGGTGATCCATCCAAGGGGGTAACTACTAGATCCGCTCTCAAATTAATGAATCGTGTTGCATTTCTTTCATGCATTGAGCCTAAAAATATTAAAGAAGCTTTAAAAGATGATTTTTGGATTTTGGCCATGCAAGAGCAATTAAATCAATTTGAGAGAAGTAGAGTTTGGACATTAGTTGAAAGGCCTAATAATCAATCTACTATAGGTACAAAATGGGTTTTTAAGAATAAATTAGATGAAAGTGGAAATATAGTGAGAAACAAGGCTAGGCTTGTTGCTCAAGGCTATACACAAGAAGAGGGAATTGATTTTGATGAGACTTATGCACCCGTAGCTAGGATGGAAGCTATTAGGATGTTGCTTGCATTTGCATGTTATCATAATTTCAAGCTTTTTCAAATGGATGTGAAAAGTGCCTTTTTAAATGGTTTTATAAATGAAGAGGTGTATGTTGAACAACCACCGGGTTTTGAGGATTCAAAATTTCCAAACCATGTGTTTAAACTTATAAAAGCTCTCTATGGTTTAAAACAAGCTCCTAGAGCTTGGTATGAGAGACTTTCAAATTTCTTAAATGAAAAGGGTTTTGAAAAGGGAAAGGTGGATACAACACTCTTCATAAAAAGATATAACAATGACATCTTAGTAGTTCAAATTTATGTTGATGATATCATTTTTGGTTCTACTAATGAGTGTTATTGTAAAGAATTTTCTAAGCTAATGCAAGGTGAGTTCAAGATGAGCATGATGAGGGAGCTCTCATTCTTTTTGGGACTCCAAATCAAACAAAGGAAAGATGGCACCTTCATAAATCAAGCTAAGTACGTGAATGATATGCTCAAAAAGTTTGGCTTGGAGAATGCAAAGCCTCAAGCCACTCCTATGAGTTCTTCCATAAAGCTTGACAAAGATGAAGGAGGTAAGTGTGTTGATTCTAAGCTTTATAGATCCATGATAGGTTCTTTGCTTTACCTTACCGCAAGTAGACCGGATATTATGTTTAGTGTTTGCTTGTGTGCTAGGTTTCAAGCTAGTCCTAGAGAATCACACTTAGTTGCCATTAAGAGAATTTTTAGATACCTTAGAGACACACCTACTTTAGGCCTTTGGTATCCTAAAGACTCTTCCTTTAGCCTTCATGCTTATTCGGATGCGGATTATGGGGGATGTAAGATAGATAGGAAAAGTACTTCCGGGACATGCCAATTCTTAGGTAGTATGCTCGTATCTTGGTTCTCTAAGAAACAAAATAGCGTAGCCTTATCTACCACTGAAGCGGAGTACATATCCTTAGGGAGTTGTTGTGCTCAAGTCCTTTGGATGAAGCAACAACTCTTAGATTATGGTGTTGAAGTAGAAACCATACCCCTTAAGTGTGACAACACTAGTGCCATTTGTCTTACTAAGAATCCCATTCAACACTCTAGAACTAAACACATAGAAATTCGACATCATTTTATTAGAGATCATGTTTCGAAAAATGATGTTGTTATAGAATATGTTGACACCTTGAACCAATTAGCGGATATATTTACAAAACCTTTAGATAAAGAGCGTTTTTGGTCCCTTAGGAGAGAGTTAGGTTTAGCTAGCCTATCTTGACCTTTTAGGACCTTTTTGTGCTTAAAAATTGCTTGATCTTATGAAATTGCATGTTTTATGTGTGGTAACTCTTGAAAATATCCATGCCTATAGTTAGGGGGAGTATGATTCTATTAAAATATGTTTAGAACTGTTCATTCATCATTTGCATACCTTTAGAAGATGTTAAAATCGAGCCTATGATATTTCTTTAGGCCTAAAGATGCATTTCTAGGCATAGGGTATCGATACGGTTCTACGCGTATCGATACGTGTTCTTCATTCAGATTCCCAGGCTTCTTTTCGCCTTAAATGGGTATCGATACGGTTAAACCCGTATCGATACGAGCTTCAAATCGTTTCGATACAGATCTCATCCGTTTCGATACGATTCTCCAACGGGCATTTTTAAGGAAATGACGTTTCTACCCCCGTATCGATACACCTTCAGGCGTATCGATACTCGATTGCGCAGACATCTTTTAATTTGGCATTTAAAGTCTTAAACTTTTACCAAAACTAAAATTCTTCAAACCCTAAAAACCCTAGCCGTTTTTGCCTATAAAAGGGCTCTTCCTCCCTAATATTTTCACACCACAACTCAAAATCTTAAAGAGGTTTTCGATCAAGCAAAGCTCTAAGATCCTTTTCATCAAAATTTTAAAGAGGTTTTCCATCAAGCAAAGCTCTAAGTTCCTATCAAGGTAAAATTCTTTCTTTTTCGTTTTCAATTTTTTTGTTTTGTTTTTATGTTCATCTTTTTAACAAAATTTTTAGTTCTTCAAAGAAATTTCTTCAAATTTTATTTTCAAAATTTTTTACCTTGGTTCTTAACTTAAATGAAGAAATCTAAATGCATGATTTTCTTTTAGATCATGGCACCCAAGGAATCTAGGAAGAGATCAAGGGTTTCTCAAACCGGTGAATCATCCAATCTTGGAGTTGTTGCATGTCCAAACTACACTTCAATCTATGAACACTCCTTTGAAAATCCAGTGGCTCTCGCATATTTTCGACAATTCGAAAACTACAAGATTCATGCGGAAAGGGTAATATCCATTCCTTTTCTCAACTCGGAGCATTTCCAATTTGAATATCTTCCTTTGCTCCAACGTTGGAATTTCATGGATTTTCTCTCAATTCCCGGTTTTTATTACCGTATTTTAGTTTTGATATTTTACACTAATGCCAAATGTATTTCTCTCAATTCCCGGTTTTATTCCTGGCTTCTGGATTAAGATCCCCTATTTTCACATCATCAAAACAGAGATCTAACTGCATTAAAATGCATTCCAACACCAGCAACAATTCACAAACCCGTTGCTCACCCAAACTACACCAAAATACCCTTCCAAAACAACCGAAAACTCAATCAATTGCTTCCTAAACCAAGCCCAGCCATCATACATCACTTCCAAACAATTATCAACATCAAAACATATCTAATAAACAACCTAACTCATCCTTATACCTCCAGCAAGCAAGATTCCACCATTTCACCCCAAAATCTCACTTAAAACTACCAAGAAACTCAAGGATCTCAAGGATTTCAGGATCTATGTTATCAACACCTCCTTTTAACATATAAATCAACTTAAAAATCAATTAAAATCAACACAAAACAGAGCCTAAATATACAAGTCCGAAAATCAAGATTTCAATCATGTTTTTACAAGATTTTTATCTCCAATCAAAACTATAATGAAAACTCAACCAAATAGTATTTAGAAGCCAAATATCTTGGAAATTTCAATAAAGAACTTAGATTAGAGGTTGAGAACGAGATTTACATCTAATCCTTGCTTCTCTCAATGAATGACAAGTTTTCCTTAGCAAAATCTTGAAGAATTAGAAAAGATCTCTTGAAAATGGTTTAGAAAATGTTGAGAGAGTTTTTGGAAGAAAGAATTCTGAGAAAAGATGAGAGAATTAGTGTTTGGCTGAAAATGAGAAAGAGTTGGTAGTTACGTAATTAGAAATCTCACTTTAACTAACTATATTAATTAATTAATATAAATATAATTAAATCCATTTAATTAAAAGCCTTTTAAAACACATTTCATATTGAGAAAAGGTCAAATTGACTTAAAGCCCCCTAAAGATTCTAAGATTTTGGCTTCTACATTAAAAATCACATTTTCCCAGTTTTGAAACTTTACAATTTGGTCACTACTCAAAATGTCCCATCTACGAAATCCATTTTGTAAAATTGACTTGACCAACCTCTTAAACATATTTTTAGAGGATTTTAGCAATTTTTATCACAATTTTATCCTATCCCGATCCTTGATTTCCTCAAATCACCTTACGCGATTCCAACCGTTCTCGACCGGTCCGATCCGATATCTAAAACATCTAGGCCCAAAACCAGGGCGTTACAAAGTTGGTAGATTCGATGCACTCAGAGGAATAGTGATTGCCCCCACACTCATCACGAAAAGGCTCCACAGCCTTGGCCTCGTATGTCTTTCCTTTGGCCGTATTCATCATCAGCTCGGTCAGCTTGTCCAGGCGGGCATTAACAGATTTTGCAGTCCTTCTTAGCAATCTTTTTCAAAATCTATAGTGCCTCCTCAGCTAGCCGGTCAAGGATTATCCCGTTGGAAGGCCCATCGAGCATCATTCGAGTTGGGTAGTTCACCCTATTGTAAAACATTGACACCTACACCCAAGCCAGAAAACCATGAAGCGGGCAGTTATTGAGCATCTGTTGGTACCGTTCCCATGCTTCATACGTTGGCTCTTCATCCCCTTATTGGATAGCTGTGATATCGTTTCGTAGCCTGTCTGTGACATTAGTTGGGCTGAAACGATCCGAGTCTTTGCATAACTCCGTCCATGTGCTGAATGAACTTGCCGGCTGATTTTTGAACTATTGCGTCACCCTGTCCCTCAATGAATAGGGGAATAACCTAAGCTTTAGCACATCTTGGTGGACTCCGTGTATCTTGAATGCTGTACATATGTCTAGGAATCCTCTCAAGTGCTGCCGAGCATCTTCTATGGCAGTTTCTCCAAATTGCTCCAAGGTGTTGATCATGTTGAACATCACAGGCTTTAACTCATAATGGCCCGCTGCAATATCAGGCTCTGTAACAGTTGGGTCAAATCCCCTGAAGTCATACTCCAAATAGTCCCTGGTGGTTCATACATACTGTTGATGCCTGGTCGGTATTAGGGTTGCTGTCTAAGCAGAACTTGCTGCTACTATCTGGGCGGCGGATCTTGCGGCCCATCCCTGTCGATACGGGCATCGTTGGTAGGGTTATCATCATGGCCGTTAACCATTGTTGCTTTTGCTTTTCCCTCTTCTTTGACTTTCCCTAGAGCTTCTCTGACCTATTTCTTAAGTTCTCTTGCTCTTCTTTAGATGTCGTCAAACAAAATGATATCGTCATTCGGATTTTCTCTGGTCATGTAGCAAAGGGAACTGTAAAATTCTTCTTCTTTTTTCGAATAAAAACTAAAAATTAAATGCAAATTAAAAAAAAGTTCAAAAATATAAAAACGAATTTATTGTTGCCAATCCCCAACAACGGCACCAAAAACTTGTAGAGTGTTTGGGTTTAGGGTTTAGTGCAAGTGCACACTCTTGTCAAGTTATAGTATAAAAGATATCGTCTCCCACAGGGATTGGAAAGCTTACTCGGTTGTAAATCCTTAGCGAAGAAAATTAAATGCACAAGTAAGTTTAGTTTATAAAAGAATTAAAAGTAAATAAAACACAAGTAATTGATAGAAAAGATCGGGGGTGGTAGGATGAGTCAGATTATGCTGCTCCCTAGTGTGAAACTGCGTGAATAGGTTAAGATACTTTGCGCTGCCAGACTTTGCTACCTTGGCGAAGGACGGTAGATTGGCTACTTTGACGCTTTCATTACCTCATCAGTGAAACGAAAGATTGGCTCAACGGTAAACTCGGCCGACATTCAAGGCTCGGCAGAATGCTTCGATATTGATCCTACTTGTAACCCCCTTTGCCCAGCCTAGACGGTTGACCCGAACTACGAAGATTACACGGGGAAAACCAAAGTCAACCCGAAAGTCAACCTTGATTAACGACCCTTTTTTCCTTTTTAGTCTTATCTAGATGCACATTAACCTTAATCATACTCTTGAGAAACTCTTACATGAAAAACACAGCGATCAAATTACATTAAGGGACTCAATTGCACAAAATACAAATGTTAGGGACCAAATTGTAAATTCTAGAAATTTGAAGGTCTTAACTGATTTTTAAGTTACCAATATCAAATTAATCATATTACATGCTTCATTGCCAAGTTTCACCTTAAACGGACATCTCGAACTCAAGCAATTGCAAATACAATTTTCGGGACTAAAACGTAAAGCTTGCAAACCTTAAAACCATTCAAATCAGTGCCCAATGGTCACCTGTTTCGAAACGGGGTTGACCGTTTCGAAACTCGGGTTCGTTCCGAGACCTGTATCGAAACAGGGCCTTCCAGTGGCCAAACCGTTTCGATACGGTCACCAGCTGTTTCGAAACACCAAGGCCATTACAGGCCTCCGTTCCGAAACACCTGTGAGTGTATCGATACGGGTTGCCCAGAAAGTGCAGAATTTGCTAGTTTAACATGCATTTAACCACTCAAACACATCTTAATGACTTCCTAATCATGCCAACAAGTCATTATGCAAATAAGGTACATATTTGCAACATCAAAACACACTCATGGCATCAATCAAGGAAATCCACAAGTCTATAGGCATGCATCCTAGTATCCAAAAGCAATCAACCAACAATACACCAAAACAAGCACCAAAATGGCCATTTACAGATTCAAATCATTTAAGGCATCATGCCACAACTAGGGAGCCCAAAACATCTCCCAAATCACATCCTAGGTTCCCATTGCCAAAATATCAAAAGCTAACAGTGTTGTAAAAACATCACCATACATGAGCTTAGCTTTCCCTTGGATTCTTAGCCTCCTTGTTGCCCTCAAACACTTCAATTATCTGCATTATTGGTTCAAGAGAGAGAGAGCGTAAGCACAATTGCTTAGTGAGGCATGCTCTAAGAAAACAACACAATAATGCATTTTATAAAACACTTTTCACAAAGCTTTCCATCACATAATCATCATTATTCATGCAACCTTGCATACATATCAAGCATCTCATGCTTCAATAAAATCAACATATTGGCTTTCAAGTGATAATCCATAACCATTTACAACACAAAACACAATCGGATACGCGGATTACAAGCGTTGTCCCATGCGCTTCATACACACTACCGAACACAAAAGGTGGAGTTTACCGGTACAATCACAACCCCTCAACACCCGTGATGGACTTTAACGGTACAATCACAACCTCTCAACATCACTCATCGGTAGTTGTATAACATCACTAACGAGAACACGAGACACACACAACACAAGATCCACACATGGACTTTTAACCACCATTGTGATCTCACCTTTCTCGTTAGTGTACTTGGATGGAGTTTACGGTACAATTACAACCCCTCAACATCTAAGGCGACTTTATTCACGGTGCACCCAATCCTATAGCCGGCTAAATATATCCGATTCAAGTACTTTAAAACCAACACATCACTTGCCAATATACATCATTTACCATCAACAATTCACTGTTTTAAAGCATTAAACAAAGCCATTTAACAACATGCATCACTATGCATCAAATCCACATTTACAAAACATCAAACCAAGGATCTCTTACCTTGAGCATCCTTCAACATATGGCTTTCAAAACCAGCATTAACCATGCTAAAACATGCTCTCAAAACAGAATTTAAACATGCAATTTATCAACAAATGCTTCGAACCACTCCATGGCTCATACAAGAGAGTTTTTCCGAAAACTTACTCTTGAGCTTAGTTAAGTTGCTTAGACTTAAACTAAGCTCCCAAAACCTTCAAACATTGGTTTCAAAGATGAAAACCCAACTTCATTCACCAATTCCGTTTCACAAGCTTGCCGAAATGCTGATCAAGCCTCCAGATCAACACCACAAGTATCCGAAGATGTCTTCCCTATTTTAAACACATCAAAGCAGAGGATTAATGCATCATCATGCATTAAAATCTTCAGCCATCACACCTAAACTCGCTGCTCTAACCAATTCTAACATTTCGGCTACCAAACACAACTGAAATCACCTCCAAACTCTTCCACAACATAACCCAGCCAAGATCCATCACTTCTAACTATTTCTAAACATCAATTAACATCCAAAATGAACCTAAACTCGTCCTTATACCTCCAGCTATAACAGAACACCAAGATCACCCCAAAAACCACCATTTTCATAAGCAAAAACTTAGGAAATTCAACCTATTCGGGATTGCATTGATCAAACCACAATTACACATCATTAAACATCTAAAATAAATTTAAAAACCATCTCAAAACAGAGCTCAAACAAACACCACGAATTTCTTCAAGATTTCTTCCAAATCTTGAGTTTTAAGCCAAAATCAAGTTCATAACATTAAACCCATTTATAAAACTTAAATTAAGGATTGATAACTTGGGAATTTCAGTAAAGAACTGAGTATTTAGAGGAGAAGAACAACCTTACCTCTAAATGTAGATTTCTCCTTGTTTAGAGCCAAATTCCTTGAAAATTCAATAAGCAAAACAAGAGGATTTGATGTAGAAAGGATTAAGAATTAATTGTTGATTAAATCCTCATCAATTGAATTGAAAACCAATGGAAAAGATGCTGGAGAAAAGTGTTTGGATGAGGGAATTTTGAGAGAAAAAGAGATGAGAAAGTTTTAAGAAAAGTTCGTTATGAAAATCTAAAATATGGTTTTCCACTTTTCATTTAATTAATTAAACATTAATTAAATCATTTAAATCTAAGAAAAATCTGGAGAAATCATTCTTGGGTAAATTAGCTCCTTAAAGATTCAAAGTTTCAATCCTTACAAAACAGTCACCACTGAACTTTTCAAAAATCGCATTTTAGTCACTATTTCAAAATGTTGCACTTCCAAACCTTATTTTGTAAAATTGATTTCACCACTCTCTTATATATATATTAAAATAGGATTTATAGATATTTTCTCATATTTTTAAAGCATCCCGAACTAGGCTTTCCCTAAAACCTCCTTTTATATTCGAACCGAAAATCAGACCGGTCCGATTCAGACCCTAAACTTCTAAGCCCAAAATTGGGGTGTTACAACTCTCCCCCCTTAAGAAATTTCATCCTCGAAATTTTCCTGGAGGAAAGAGATACGGAAACTGCTTCTTCACGTCATCCTTTCTTTCCCACGTGGCTTCCTCAACACCACGATGCTTCCACAACACCTTTACCAAATCAATGGTTTTGCCTCGAAGTACTTTACTGTCTGAATCCAGAATTTCCACCGGCTCCTCATCATAGGTCAAGTCTGGATTCAACTCCACTTCCTCCACAGGCATAACATGCGAAGGATGCGATCTATACCTCCGAAGCATAGGGACATGAAACACATCATTAATCTTTTCCAACTCTTGCGGCAATCTCAGCTTGTACGCAACAGGACCCACACGCTCAATCACCTCGTATGTTCCAATGTACCTAGGGCTCAACTTACCCTTTCGGCCAAACTTCATCACCTTCTTCCAAGGCGAAACCTTCAAAAACACACGGTCACCTACCGCAAACTCAATCTCCTTACGCTTTAAATCCGCGTAAGACTTCTGACGATCAGAAGCTACCTTCAATCGCTCACAAATGAGCTTCACCTTCTCGGTGGTTCCTTTCAACAAAGCTGGCATTGAAACCAACTTCTGACCTGTTTCAGCCCAACAAAGAGGAGTTCTGCATTTCCTCCCGTACAAGGCTTTATAAGGTGCCATTTGAATACTTGCATGGTAGCTATTGTTATAAGCAAACTCCACCAAAGGCAAATGCTTCTCCCAAGAGCCTTGAAACTCAATCACGCAACACCTCAACATATCCTCCAGCACTTGGATAACACGCTCAAACTGTCTATCCGACTGTGGTTGATAAGAAGTACTGAAATTCAGCCGTGTACCCAAAGCTTGATGCAAACATTCCCAGAAACGCGATGTAAACCTCGGATCTCTATCCGACACTATAGACTTTGGCACACCATGCAGCCGCACAATCTCAACAATGTACAACTCTGCAAGCTTGTCCAAAGTGTACGTAGTATGCACAGGTAAGAAATGTGCACACTTCGTGAGGCGATCCATAATCACCCACACCAAATTCTTCTTCGATGGCGAGAAAGGCAAACCAGACATAAAGTCTATGATAATCCTTTCCCACTTCCACTCAAGAATCCTCAACAGTTGCAACAACCTAGAAGGAAACTGATGCTCAGCCTTAACTCGCTGACAAACCATGCACTTACTCACATACTCAGCAACATCTTTCTTTAAACCCATCCAATAGTACTCATCCTTAAGATCACGATACATCTTTGTACTACCAGGGTGCATAGCAAAAGGACTACTATGAGCTTCAGTCAGAATAGCACGCCTCAACTCAGCATCATTGGGCACTACTATCCGACTCCCAAAACACAAAACTCCATCATCATTAAAATAGAAATCCGATGGCCTATCCTCAGCAATATCCTGAACATGCGACACCAAGGAATCATCCAACAACTGCTTATCCTTAATCAACTGAACCAAAGATGGTTTTACTTGCAACCCAGCCACAAGACCTTCATCTCGCGAAATACTCAAACTGGCAAACATAGCCCTCAACTGCACTGCCACCTTCCTACTCAAGGCATCTGCTACAACATTAGCTTTTCCCGGATGGTACTCGATCGACAGATTGTAATCTTTAAGCAACTCCACCCAACGTCGTTGCCTAAGATTCAACTCTTTCTGAGACATCAGATACTTCAAACTTTTGTGATACGTGTACACAGTACACTTCTCACCATACAGGTAATGTTTCCAAATTTTCAAAGCAAAGACCACTGCAGCTAACTCAATATCAAGCGTAGGATAGTTGCGCTCATGCACCTTCAACTGGCGCGATGCATAAGCCACCACTTTACCCTCTCGCATCAACACACACCCCAAACCAACATAGGATGCATCACTGTACACCACAAACTCCTTCCCTGATTCAGGCTGAACCAAGATAAGAGCTTGTGTCAAAGCTGCCTTCAGCTTCTCAAAAGCCTGTTGTCTCGCTTCTGTCCACTCATACTTGACATCCTTCTGCAACAACTTCGTCAAAGGTGAAGCAATCTTTGAAAATCCATCCACGAACCTCCGATAGTATCCCGCCAAACCAAGGAAACTACGGACTTCATGAACAGACTTAGGAGGCTTCCAGTTCATCACTGCCTCAATCTTCTGAGGATCAACATGAATCCCCTCAGCAGAAACCACATGACCAAGGAACACAACTTCTTTAAGCCAGAATTCACACTTGCTCAACTTAGCATAAAGCTGATTCTCCAACAAAGCCTGCAACACAATCCTCAAATGCCCTTCATGCTCCTCCTCAGTACGAGAGTACACAAGGATATCATCAATGAACACCATAATAAACTTATCCAAGTATTCATGGAACACTCTATTCATCATGTCCATAAAAGCTGCAGGAGCATTTATCAAACCAAACGGCATCACAAGGAACTCATAATGCCCATACCTCGTTCTGAAGGCTGTTTTTGGCACATCCACATCCTTCGCCTTCAACTGGTAATATCCTGACCTTAAGTCAATTTTAAAGAACACAGCCGCTCCCCGAAATTGATCAAAAAGATCATCAATCCTCGGCAAAGGATACCGATTTTTGATAGTCAACTTGTTTAGCTGACGATAGTCGATGCACATTCTCATAGTGCCATCCTTTTTCTTCACAAACAAGACTGGTGCACCCCAACGTGACACACTCAGCTGAATGAAACCACAATCAAGCAACTCCTAAAGTTGCGTCTTCAGCTCTTTCAACTCCTTAGGTGCCATTCGATAAGGAGTAATGGACACTGAAGTTGTGTTTTCATACAGCTCAATTCCAAACTCCACCTCTCGATTAGGAGGCAAACCAGGTAACTCCTCCGGAAACACACCAGGAAACTCTCGCACAGTTCTGATATCTTGGATTCGCAACTCTTTAGAGCTAGGATTCATCACAAAGGCTAGGTAAGCCTCATAACCTTGCCTCAGCATCCGGCTTGCTTCCAATGTAGACACCACATTGGCAAGAAACTTCACATTCTCACCAACCACCACCACCTCATAATCATCCACAAGCTTCAACGAAACTCGCTTGTTCTCAAAATCCACCACAACTCGATGTTCAACAAGCCAATCCATACAAAGGATTACATCAAAACCATAGAATGGCAATTCCATGAGATCAACATGAAAAACATGATTTTGCACAACCAAGGGACATCTTCTATACAACTTCCACGTCACAACGGTCTCACCAAAGGAACTAGTTACACGCATACCAACATCCAAAGACTCAACAGGCAAACCAAGCAATTGAGCATGTTCACGCAATATGTATTAGTGTGTGGATCCAGAATCAATCAAGGAAAGTAATGACAAGGATTGCAAAGTAAAGGTACCTGCGATCACATCTGTGTCATTTCTCCCCTCTCGCTGAGCATACACTCGAGCCTGGCCACCACCCTCAGGTTGGACAGCCACCACATGCGCCACATTCCTCCCACCATCATTTTTGCGCTGGAAGTTACCACGACCCCGCCCACGACCTCGCTGTGGTGCAACAACCCCAGGAGCACGTCCCTAACCACCACCGACCAACAAAGGACACTCCCTCTTCATGTGGTCTGCCGAACCACAATTCTAGCACGAATTACCGATCACTGCCACAAGAGCCTGCACCTCCCTTGCTGCTCGAGGACAATCACACCTCAAACGACCACGCGATCCACACGTCCAGCACGTGTTATGATAAGCTCTCACCCTGTCTCCCTGAACAGGCGCACCATGCCCCCCATTACCACGCCTAGCAGAAGACTGATACCTCTTATCTCGTTCTCTCTTGTTCCGTCCTCCACCGGAACTATCCTTAGCAGCTCTTTTGCTCGAGCCAGAACCAACACCTCTGGAGGACAAACGCAGGTTCTGCTCAATGTCCTTTGCCCTACTCACCAGCACATCAAAATCTGTATACTCAGCTGCAAGCATAAAGGTCTTCACATCCGACATCAAACCATACCGGAAACGCTCACACCTCTCCCGCTCATCAGGGATAAGCTCAGGTGCGTACCGACTAAGACGGACAAACTGGATCTCATAGTCAGCCACCGTCATGCTTCCTTGCACAAGTGACATGAATTCTCTTTTCTTTTCATCCAAGTATCGCACACCTAGATACTTCCGCTTGAACGCGTTCAGAAAGAACGTCCAAGTCACATCAGCTTCCTCCATTCCGGAGACAGTGGTCGTCCACCAAGTATACGCATCATCATGTAACATCGATACCAGACATCCTAACTTCTGCACATCGTTGCAGTTCATTTGTCCCAATATTCTCTTGGTGCTTTCCAACCAAGATTCAGAACCCTCAGGAGATAAACCTCTGAACTTAGACCCTCCCAGACTGCAAAGACGTTCCAAAGGTAATCTCACACCAGCATCTCCATGTTGCGGTGCTCCGTGAGCTCCAGCTACTGCTGCCTGAAAGGCTCCAGCAATAGCTTGTATCAAAACTGTCATGTTAGGAGCAGCTTGCCCCTGCACACCATCAGGTCCAACGACCCCATCTCCAGCACCAACACCAACATTTTCACCTCCAGCACCACCACCGCCGGGTGGTCCACGACTAGGAGGAGGAGGTATATCCACAACATTATCAGCATTGTCCTCATTATCGTTTTGAGCCATATCTCGCGTATTAATTCTCGTCTCTCTATGAGGTCCCATTCATTAAAACAATGCATTGACACAATGCAATAACATAATTAGGCTCAACAAGGTAAGTAATCCAAGTACTCAAGCTCATTTTTGAAAAAATACAATTCCTTTCATTAGTTTTGATATGGCAACGGGTTCCTCTAACATGCTTCAACACAACATAACATCACAATTGCAACATACTTACAATTCACACATCATACTTTCATTTAAAAGGCATATCATGCAATCACACATACTTCACCCACATAACCATTCCCATTTACACGAGAACTCATCTCTGATACCACCAAATGTAACCCCCTTAGCCCGGCCTAGACGGTTGACCCGAACTACGAAGATTACACGGGGAAAACCAAAGTCAACCCGAAAGTCAACCTTGATTAACGACCCTTTTTTTCCTTTTTAGTCTTATCTAGATGCACATTAACCTTAAGCGTACTATTGAGAAACTCTTACATGAAAAGCACAGCGATCGAATTACATTAAGGGACTCAATTGCACAAAATACAAATGTTAGGGACCAAATTGTAAATTCTGGAAATTTGAAGGTCTTAACTGATTTTTAAGTTACCAATATCAAATTAATCATATTACATGCTTCCCTACCAAGTTTCACTTTAAACGGACATCTCAAACTCAAGCAATTGCAAATACAATTTTCGGGACTAAAACGTAAAGCCTGCAAACCTTAAAACCTTTCAAATCAGTGCCCAACGATCACCGTTTCGATACGGTCACCAGCTGTTTCGAAACACCAAGGCCATTACAGGCCTCCGTTTCGAAACACCTGTGAGTGTATCGATATGGGTTGCACAGAAAGTGCAGAATTTGCTGGTTTAACATGCATTTAACCACTCAAACACATCCTAATGACTTCCTAATCATGCCAACAAGTCATTATGCATATAAGGTACATATTTGCAACATCAAAACACACTCATGGCATCAATCAAGGAAATCCACAAGTCTATAGGCATGCATCCTAGTATCCAAAAGCAATCAACCAACAATACACCAAAACAAGCATCAAAATGGCCATTTACAGATCCAAATCATTTAAGGCATCATGCCACAACTAGGGAGCCCAAAACATCTCCCAAATCACATCCTAGGTTCCCATTGCCAAAATATCAAAAGCTAATAGTGTTGTAAAAACATCACCATACATGAGCTTAGCTTTCCCTTGGATTCTTAGCCTCCTTGTTGCCCTCAAACACTTCAATTATCTGCATTATTGGTTCAAGAGAGAGAGCGTAAACACAATTTCCTAGTGAGGCATGCTCTAAGAAAACAACACAATAATGCATTTTATAAAACACTTTTCATAAAGCTTTCTGTTGAGTGGATCGAGAGACCGATATGAACCAAGAGGGGGGTGAATTGGAAATTTAAAGATTTTGTGGTGGAAATTGCAAATTAAAAATAATGACAAGGGATTTTAGAGTGGTTCAAGTTCCAAATGAACTCTACATCCACTACCTTAGCTTCACTAAGGATTTGCAACAATTCCACTAATTGCTCTTCTCCTTTTCTAGGATAAGGAGGCAACCCTTACAATTTCGGTTGAATTTTCTACCCAAAATTCAACCCAATCCTCACAACAAGATAAGAAAGAAATTTGTTGGCTAATAGAGTATCTCTCAATATAAATGATAGCCCAATTACAAGCACTCAACCCAATTGAACAAGATAAGAATGAAAATTACAATTGGGGTTTCTAGACAATATGGATTTTTGCACAATTGCTTGGATTTGATGAATAGATGTTTTTATTGAAGATCAATAGTTGTTGCTGATGCTTTTAGATGTCTCTTTTATACCTTCTCATTGATTTCTAGCCGTTTGGGTGGTTGGGAACATAAATGGAGCCGTTGGAACCCTCTTTTATCACCATAAATGCACTTCTGCAACTATGCGTATCGGTACGCGGGGAGGTGTATCGATACCCGTCTCAGAAAAGAAAGAGCCATTATGTGCAATAAATAAGGGGTATTGATACACGCGTAAGCATATCGGTATGGGGTATCGAAACGGTAAAGGCCGTATCGATACCTTTTTCTCAACTTAGCTCACTGTCGATATCCATATCGGTACGGGGGTTAGGCGTATCGATACAGGTCAACGACCTTTTAAAGTTTGGTTACCAACCAACTGACACCAACGGGTATATTTTTTTAAACCGACTTATATTTAAAAATTATTAAGCCCGTATCGATACGAGGGTTTGCCATATCGGTACGCCATTCAAACTCTTTAGGTTTTAACACAGGGGCGTATCGATATGAGGGTTTGTCGTATCGATACGTGTTCCTCCAGTAGCCAACTTTGGTAAAAAGGTATCGATACGCTTGGGAGTGTATCGATACACCTGAACGTTTTTCAATAGTTTGGCCTTGGAACACTTAGAAAATATTTTGAGTTTGAGTTTTTCAAATCAGTTTTAAATAGTTGGTGATTTAAAACTTATTAAGGGACTTACAAAAACAATTTTATGTTTTTCAAATTGATCCTTAAAGATCTAATTATATCAAAATCAAACATAGGTTTTACACTTTCCATCATATAATCATCATTGTTCATAAACCTTGCATACATATCAAGCATCTCATGCTTCAATAAAATCAACATGTCATATTGGCTTTCAAGTGATAATCCATGTAACACCCCAATTTTGGGCTTAGAAGTTTTGGGTTTGGACCGGACCGGTCAGAGTGCGGTTCGTATATAAAAGGTGATTTTTAGGAAAGCCTAGTTCGGGTTGCATTAAAAATATGGAAAAATGTCTTAAAATCCTCTTTTATTATATATAAGAGAATGGTGAAATCAATTTTACAAAATGAGGTTTGGAAGTGTGACATTTTGGTTAGTGACCAAAATGTAATTTTCGAAAACTTGGTGACTGTTTTAAAAAGGATTGAAACTTTGAATCTTTAAGGAGCTATTTACCCAAAGGAGTTTCTCCAGATTTTTCTGAGTATTAATCAATTTAATTAATGGTTTTTAACTAGATGAAAAAGGAGGGAAAAGATATTTTGGCATTTTAACTAACTTTTCTCTAAATTTCCATTTTCTTTTCTCTCAACTTTTCTCTCAACCCAAACACATTTCTCCAGAAAAATTCCCTCTGATTTTGACAACTAAAGATGAGATTTCAATCCTCATTTGATCTCTAATCAATTCTACAACAAAACCTTAGCTTTTGCTTATTGGTTTTTCAAGAATCTTGGTTCCAAAAAGGGAGAAACTCAAGTTTAGAGGTATGAACGTCCTTCTCCTCTAAATTCTCTGTTCTTTACTGAAATTCCCAAGTTCTCAATCCTTGATTTGTGTTTAATTAAAGGTTTTACAATTTTGATCTTGATCTTGGCTTTAAAATGCAAGATTTGGTTGATTTTTGATAAAATTCGTATGAAATGATTGGGCACTATTTTGAGATGTCATTTTGATGTAAAATGAATGTATAATTGATGAGAAATTGAGGTTTAATTAATGCAATCCCGAATAGGTTAATTTTCCTAAGTTTTGCTTGAGTATTTGGTTGTTTTTGGGATGATCTTGATGATCTGCTATAGATGGAGGTATAAGGACGTGATTAGATCCTTTTTGGATGTTAATTGAGGTTTAAGAATGTTTGGAATTGATGGATCTTGGCTGGGTAGTGTTGTAGTGATGTTTGGATGTGATTTCGGTTGTGTTTGGTAGCCGAAATGTGAGTGTTGATGAGAGCAGCGAGTTTAGGTTCTTTGGTTGAAGATATTAATGCATGATGATGCATTAATCCTCTGCTTTGATGTGTTTAAAACAGGGGAGACATCTTCGGATCTTTGTGGTGGTGATCCGGAAGCTTGATCGGTGTTTCGGCAAGTTGCGAAACGGAATCGGTGAGTGGATTTTGGTTTTCAGCTTTGAAACCAATGTTTTGAAGGTTTGGGAGCTTAGTTTAAGTCTAAACAACTTTGCTAAGCTCAAGAGTAAGTTTTCAGAAAAACTCTTTTGTTGATGAGCCATGAGTTGGTTGAATGCAATGTGATTTGTTTGCATGTTTAAAATTCTGTTTTGAAAGCATATTTTAGCATGTTTATTTGCTGATTTTATAAGCCATGTGTTGAAGGATGCTCAAGGTAAGTGATTCTTGTTTTTGAACATTGTTAAATGTGGTTTTGATGCATAACGATGCATGATGATTATGGCTTTGTTAAATGCTTTAAAACAGTGGAATATTGTTGTTAAATGATGTATATTGGCAAGTGATGTCTTGAGAATGGTTAAGAACACTATGGTGGTTAAAAGTCCATAGGTGGTTCTTGTATTAAGAACAACATGGTGGTTAAAAGTCCATGGTTGGTTCTTGTACTAAGGTCACAAAGGTGGTTAAAAGTCCTTGTGTGAGCCTTGTGTATAGTAAGGTCACAAAGGTGGTTAAAAGTCCTTGTGTGGGCCTTGTGTATGGTAAGGTCACAAAGGTGGTTAAAAGTCCTTGTGTGGACCTTGTGTATTGTAAGAACACCATGGTGGTTAAAAGTCCATGAGTGATTCTTGTGTTAAGGTCACAAAGGTGGTTAAAAGTCCTTGTGTGGACCTTGTGGATTGTAAGAACACCATGGTGGTTAAAAGTCCATGGGTGATTCTTGTGCTAAGGACACAATGGTGGTTAAAAGTCCATGTGTGGTCCTTGTGAATTGTAAGATCACAATGGTGGTTAAAAGTCCATGTGTGGATCTTGTGTTGATTGTATTTTGAGATGGAAAAAGATTATGATTATCACTTGTGGCCAATATGACATGTTAATAATTTGAAGCATGAAATGCTTGTTTTAAATGCTTATGTGCATGTATAAATGTTGTTTTGAACTAAGGTTTATAAAGGTGTTTTATAAAAGCATTATTGAGTTGTTTTAAATGAGCATTCCTCACTAAGCTATTTGCGTACGCTCTCTCTCTCTTCTTGAACCAATAATGCAGAGCATTGAAGTGCTTATAAGGGCAGCAAGAGGTCAAGAATCCAAGTGAAGAACTAAGCTCATGTATGGTGAAAGTTTCTTAACACTATTAGCTTTTGGCATTTGGCAATGGGGAACCTATGTTCTTGATTTGGGAGATGTTTTGGACTCCCTAAGTTGGTTTTATGTTGTTGTTAACGATGGAACATGTAATTGGCCTTTGTGAAGTTGGTTTGGTATTTTGGTGCTTGAATGGTTTTTCTACATAAGATGCATGCCTTTAGAATTGGGGATTTGCTTAATTGACGCCATGTTTGAGAATGGTTGATGCTATTATGTTCCTTATGCATGTAATGTCTTGCTGGTATGTTTTGGTTGCCTTTGAAACATGTTTGAGGGGTCAATTGTATAATAAACCAGCAAAATTTCTGCAATCTGGGCAGCCCGTTTCGGAACAGGTGCTACCGTTTCGGAACAGAGGGCCTGAAATGGCCTTGGTGTTTCGAAACGGGTAGACCCATTTCGGAACGGAAATGCTACTGCCAAGCCCTGTTTGGGAACTCGTTTCAGAATGGTCCCGCGTTTCGGAACGGATCATCCCTGTTCCGGAACACTCGACCGTTGGGCACTGATTTTGTTGGTTAAATGTTTTGAAATCCTTGCGTTTTGGTCCTGAACCTTGTTTATGCAATTGTATGAGTTTGAGAAGTCCGTTTGAGCTGAAATTTGGCAGAGAAGCATGAAAGATGATTAATTTCATATTGGTAACTTTTAATTGGGTTAAGTCCTTATAATTTTTAGAGTTTGCATTTTGGTCCCTAAAGTCATAACTTGTGCAATCGAGTCCCTGAATGTTCTTTGATTGTTATGATCTTTGAGTATGCTTTTCTTGTGAACATATCTAGGGTTAATGTGCATTTAGATAAGACTTAAAATGAAAAGAAAGGGTCGTTAATCAAGGTTGACTTTCGGGTTGACTTTGGTTTTCCCTGTGTAAACTTCTTAATTCGGTTCAACCGTCTGGGCCGGGTTAAGGGGGTTACAATCCATAACCATTTACAACACAAAACACAATCGGATACGCGGATTACAAGCGTTGTCCCATACGCTTCATACACACTACCGAACACACAAGGTGGAGTTTACCGGTACAATCACAACCCTTCAACACCCGTGATGGAGTTTAACGGTACAATCACAACCCCTCAACATCACTCATCGGTAGTTGTATAACATCACTAACGAGAACACGGGACACACACAACACAAGATCCACACATGGACTTCTAACCACCATTGTGATCTCACCTTTCTTGTTAGTGTACTTGGATGGAGTTTACGGTACAATTACAACCCCTCAACATCCAAGGCGACTTTATTCACGGTGCACCCAATCCTATAGCCAGCTAACTATATCCGATTCAAGTAATTTAAAACCAACACATCACTTGCCAATATACATCATTTACCGTCAACAATTCACTATTTTCAACTCAAATGAGGGGAGAGAGAATGGGAGCACCGGCGGTGTTAACGGCATATTACTTGCTCGTTTTCTGACGAGGGGAAATAGGTAGCTTTCGTGGACAAGTTAAGCAGGAGAGTGTCGAGAGGGGCTTTGTGGGAGTTGTTCAGCCATTATGGGAAAGTGCTGAAGGTGTATATTCCTTACAACAACCAGAAACCAAAGTACATGGATGACACTTTCGCCTTCATTCACTTGGCGAGCCTCAATGACCTGAATATGGTTATTGATAAGTTCGATAAGACAAAGATTGATGGGAGAGTCGTGTTAGTATCCAAAGCTAGATTCATTAAGGGTGGGAGAAGCCAGAGGGTAGTATCTTCAAGGTTTCCGATTTACCGGGAAGCTAAATATAACGGCAACAATGAACCAAGAGGCGATGCGAAGATGGGAAGTAGGAAGAGCGACGAAAGATCGTTTAAGGAGGCTTTACTTTCCAACATTAAGGAGGCTGAAGGAAATAGGGAGTACAAACAGGAGGGGAAGGAACAGAAACAAGACGACTGTTTGGACATGGATTACAACTTCCCTAGTGAAGACTTCGAATGGATTAACAATTCAATCACTAGAATTATCAAGAGGGATTTTGATAGGGGCTTCGTGATGACAGCTCTAAGGAACGACGGAATCCAAGTCAAAATAGCAAAATGGGGCTGTGCAGAGAATGCATGCATCATAACTTTCTCGTCGGGAGCCGATAAAATCGATGTGTAGAATAATAAGATGGAGGCGCTATCTTACTGGTTCGAGGTACTGGAATTTGATGTCAAAAAGGATGGCATCCCCTACTTTTACTGCTCGGTTTCATTATATGGTGTTCCCATTTGCTGCTGTCTGAAGAATTTTTTAAAACCCTAGCAAATAAGTGGGGGAGCCTGACTAAGATTCACGAAGAAACCAAGAGGAGATGGGACTTGACCGCGGCTCGTATGATCATTAGAGTATCCAACCAGTTTAACGTTCCAAAAGCGATTAAGATCAACGTTCTGGGTAAGTCTTTTTGCATCAAGATTAAGGTGGGTGAAGGCCCCCCGGACGCTTTGGATTTTGACGACGGGGATGCGATGGTTGGTGAAGACGGAGTCTGGCCGGAGCCTCCAGTGTGTTCAGATCAGGCAGAAGTTGAAGAGGCAGGGATTTTCAATGAGCATCAGAGGAACATCAATAATGTTGACAATTTCGAGGTTCATCCTCGGAGCTCTAGAGATGACCTTAATGATGAGTTAATGAGGGGGTGTGCTTCGAGGGGAAACATTCCTCTGGCCGAGTCAGACATAAACTTACAGGTGGATGGGGGGCCCAGGAGAGGGAGGCTAGAGTGTTTCTGCACGTGCCTGATAATCAGTCTAGAAGAGTGTCCACCCCGGGTTCACCCAGATCACCCGTGTCCCTCATTGGGTCTGAGATGGGCCTAAACTCTGGTGGGGCTCAACATAATCTGCCAGCCCAATCGGCTGTAGGAAATTGCAACTCAGATGTCCAGGAGAATTCCAAAATAGATGGTGAAAGTCTGGTTGTGGTTGATTCTCTTGATAGAACCGATGAAGGCCTTCTACGGAGGAAGGAGGGGTATGTATCGGATAGTATTGGGGTTGAGATTGATCAAGCCATCGAGTCTTTCAACAATGAGGGGGTGGAAATTGTGGGTGCGGGTAGGAAGGTGGCGGTGAGACCACTTCCCCAAATCAATGTTTCTGTGTCGCTGGCCAGCAGTGGGGGGTTCTACAACATGCAGAATCAGAGGGAAATGAGAAGCCAAATTAGGGAAGCTTTAGAAGGCTCATTTAAGTTGAAAGGTGATTTATAAAATGCATTATTGTGTTGTTTCTTTAGAGCATGCCTCACTAAGCATATGTGCTTACGCTCTCTTTCTTGAACCAATAATGTAGAGAATTGAAGTGCTTTAAGGGCAGCAAGGAGGCTAGGAATCCAAGGGGAAGGCTAAGCTCATGTATGGTGACTATTTTTACAACATTATTAGTTTTTGGTATTTGGCAATGGGGACCTAGGTTGTGATTTTGGGAGATGCTTTGGACTCCCTAAGTGAGGCATGATGCCTATAATGTTTTGGACTTGTAAATGTCCATTTGGTGTTTGCTTTGATGATTTGATGAATGGTTGGTTTCAATACTAGGATGCATGCCTATAGTCTTGTGGTTTTTCCTAATTGATGCCATGATCGTGTTTTGATGATGCTAATATGTTCCTTAAATGTATGTTGACTTGTTGGCATGATTAGGAGGTCATAGGGATATGTTTGATTGGGTAAATGTATGTTAAACCAGAAAAATCTGCACTTTCTGGGCAGTCCGTATCGGAACGGGCACTATCGTTTCGAAACAGGGGTCTGAAATGGCCTTGGTGTTTCGAAACGGGTAGAGGCCGTTTCGAAACACTTTTGCTACTGCCAAGCCCTGTTTTGATACAGGTTTCGAAACGAGCCCGCGTTTCGAAACGGTCAACCCCCGTTTCGAAACACTTGACTGTTGGGCACTGATTTGAATGGTGTATGGTTTGCATGCTTTACGTTTTAGTCCTAAATTTTGTATATGCAATTGCTTGAGTTCGGAAAGTCCGTTTAAGGTGAAATTTGACAGGGAAGCATGTAATATGATTAATTTGATATTGGTAACCTTGAAATTTGACAGGAAAGTCCGTTTAAGAGTGCGCTTAGGGTTAATAAGCATTTAGACAAGTTAAAAAAAAGGGTCGTTAATCAAGGTTGACTTTCGGGTTGACTTTGGTTTTCCCTGTGTAATCTTTGTAGTTCGGGTCAACCGTTTAGGCCGGGCTAAGGGGGTTACATTCTATATTTCATACACATTCCATCTCACATTATTGTTGTTTTTGAGTACATTCTAGGCATAATTAGGACCATGCATTGCATTTTGCAGTATTTCCTTACTTTGCCATGCTTTTATTGATTATCTTTTATGTGGTGAAGAAAAGGTATTGTTTTAGCTTAGTTTTAGTTTCAGCTACTAAAGGCTGACAGAGGAAAGAGGAGCTGAGGACATGATGCTGAGGCAACAAACCAAGGAGCTGTACTGATGCAGTTTCAGATAGAGACATCAGTTGTCGAGTAGCTGACGCCGCCCAACCTGCCCCCAAAGAAAACAGACTATGGAGTTGGAGAACTGGAGTGCAATCTATAGAGTAGAAAATCCTGATTCTATCGATGTTGTCCACTCAATTTTCTGACGTATATAGCAGCAGACAGAGCTGCCGAAGGAAGAACTCGTGATTACTTGTGGAACAAGGCAACGTGATAAAGTCCACATTCAACTCAAAGAAATCAGAGTTTAAAGTCACATTTAATGCAAAAAGCTACTTTGAAGACTTCTATTTAAAGGACTAGACCTAGCTAATGCCTATATATACTTATTGTATTTTTACTTCAAGACAAGTTAGGTTTTCCTTAGGCATAGTTTAGGTTTTCCTTGCCGCCATTTTGTTCTAATTCTCTTTTTGGGTTATGTTGTAATTAGTGTGAGAACAATTGTTTAGGATTTTAAGTTTGTTTTTGTAAATAAAACTTCAAGGTTTGCTTATTCCATATTCTTCATAGTTTTCAATTAAGGCGAAAGATTACTTGAATTCTATCCATTTGTTCGGTATCGAGAGAGTCGAACTCATGAAAGGAGTAAGTACGATTTCATGTATAGATGGTGCGATCAATCCGGCCTAGACATAGGTTAGGATTTAAGGCGGCTAAAAGAGGACGAATCAACATTGATGTCTTTGCACGATTCACGCCGCGACTAGTATTATCTACAATGGGCATCGACAAAATTTTTACTTAGACATAAGTAGGATCACTTTCGAAGCATTCTACCGAGCTTGTAGTTCTGCCGAGTTTGCTGCTGAGACACAGTTCCATTCCTCTATCGAGGCAGCGAGAGGGTCTCAGTAGTCTACCTGCCATCCCCCGCCGAGGCAGTAGAGTCTGGCAGCGCAAAGCAACTTGTCCTATTCAATGCAGTTTCACACTAAGCAGCAACATAACCCTGCCCATTCTATCAACCTGATTTCTTCTCTTTTAATTACTTGTGTTTTTTTTTTACTTTTCTTCTCAACAATCAAATTAATTGTGCATTTACTTTTTCTTGTGCAGGAACAACCATTCGAATCAAGTTGTCCAATCCCTGAGGGAGACGGTATCTTTTATACTATAACTTGACAAGAGTGTGCACTTGCGCTCATAAATAGAGAACACCCAAACGCTCTACATTGGGCTACTATCAAATGAGAGTTAAGGATTGTGATGTACCAAAGACTACCTTTCATACAAGATATGGACACTACGAATTCTTGGTTATGCCCTTTGGGTTAACCAATGCACCGACAACTTTTATGGATTTGATAAATCGGGTCTTTCGGCTTTTTCTTGACAAGTTCGTAGTGGTGCTTATAGACTACATATTGATCTATTCCAAGAATGAAGCAGAGCACCGAGATTATCTTCGTATTGTGCTTCAGACCTTGAGGAAAGAAGCTCCTTTTGTTTGGACCGAGGTTCAGCAACAAAGTTTTGACCATTTGAAACAAGTACTAACTCATGCACCCGTCCTAACCCAACTCGAGTCCGGAAAGGACTACATAGTTTACAGTGATGCATCGCACCTCGGGTTAGGATGTGTATTAATGCAAGAAGGAAAAGTCAATGCTTATGCTTTGGGGCAATTTAAGCCACATGAAATGAATTACCCCTTTCACGACCTTGAATTGGCTGCAGTTGTCTTTGCATTGAAAATCTGGAGATATTACCTCTACGGAGAAAAATGTTACCTCTTCACCGACCATAAGAGCCTTAAGTACCTATTGACTCAAAATAAGTTGAATCTTCAGCAACGAAGGTGGATGGAACTCCTTAAGGATTACAATCTTGTCATTGATTACCATCCGGGCAAGGCCAATGTTGTAGCTGATGCACTCAGCCGCAAACCTTTGCCTGGTAAGCATTGACAATGAATTTTATAGTTATATGTATTATGTAGTACATGAACTCATCGTGACATTGTTATTTTGTAGCCCCTCGAGAAAATAATGCCCACTTCCGACTTCGAAAGCATCGTTGCCTTGTAGCTGAACTTCAAGTTTAGTCTACCATCATTTCGTGTGTTAAGGGTTTGCAAGAGCAAGATCATGAGCTTCAATCTATTGTCTTTAAGATGTTGGACAACCCCGAATTTAGAATTAATTCTGAAGGACTCTTGTGTTTTCATGACCGAGTCTGCGTACCTAATGATGAATCCCTTCGCACCGATATTCTCTCTAAAGCTCATCCGAGTTCTTTTTCTGTTCACCCTAGGTCTGTGAATATGTATAAGGACCTATGCAAACTCTATTGGTGGCCAGGCATGAAGCAAGCCATAGTTGATTTCATTTCCAAATGTCTCGGGTGCCAACGTGTTAAGGTAGAAGATTGTACTCCTACCGGATTATTGCAGCCTATTGATCCATCTAGATGGAAGTGGGAAAAGATCACTATGGATTTTGTTAGTGGTCTACCGTTAACTCCCGCGAAGCATGATGCATTGTAGACCGTTTCACGAACTCAGCCCATTTTATACCGTTTAGAATGGACTACAGTCTCCCCAAATTAGCTGACTTATATATCAAAGAAGTAATCTGACTCCACAGAGTACCTAAGTCTATTATCTCCGATCAAGATCCTTGATTTGCATCTCGGTTTTGGAGAACCTTACAAGGAGCTTTGGGCACCAAAGTTAATATTAGCACAGCTTTTCACCCTCAATCTTATGTCCAGTCAAAAAGGGTAATCCAGATCTTAGAAGACATGCTTTGGGCATGCATTATCGACTTTAGCGGAACTTGGGAGAAATCTCTAGCCCTTGTTGAATTTTTCCTGCAATAATAGTTACCAAGCATCAATCGAAATGGCCTTGTCTGAAGCATTGTATGGTAGGCGATGTAGAACTCCATTGTGTTGGTCGGAGCTTGGTGAGGGCAAGATGTTAGGCCCTGACTTGCTTCGAGAGACTAAAGAGTGGGTGACCATTATTCACGATCATTTAAAGGCTGCCTTTGACCAAAAAAAGGCTTATGCTGATCTTAAGAGAAGAGATATCGAGTATGAAGTTGGTGAAAAAGCCTTCCTCAAGGTATCACTATGGAAGAAGGTTTTAAGGTTTGGCAAGAAAGGAAAATTGAGTCCCCGATTCATTGGACCCTTTGAAGTCATCGAAAGAGTTGGCCCCGTGGCATATCGACTATTGTTACCCTCTGAATTGAGTAAAACCCATAATGTTTTTCATGTATCGATGCTTCAGAAATATAGCTCTGATCCTTCGCACATTATGGAATCTGAATCTGTGGAAATTTGACCAAATCTATCCTACGAGGAGGAACCAATTCAAATTCTAGCAAGAGAAGTCAATAGGCTTCACAACAAAACTGTATCGTTAGTTAAAGTGCTCTAGAGGAGCCACACCGTTGAAGAAGCCACTTAGGAACCTGAAGAGACCACAAAACAATAGTATCCTCATCTCTTCGGTTCAGGTAAAAATTCGAGGATGAATTTTTTCTTAAGGGGGGGGGGGGGAGAGTTGTAACACCCTAAAATCTGGTCAAGTCAGAATTGGGTTCCGGTGATCGAAAATTTTGCATCGATAAAGTTCAAATATAGTATTAACTAGTTAATCATTGATATTGGGCTCTAATTGAGTAAATCATTGTTATTGGACCCTATAGGATAGTATCAAAAATAGTATATTGACCAAATTGTGGAAATTGGGAATTTAGGAGTCAAACTATAAGGCCTTGAGAATCAAGGGACTAATCTTGTGATTAGCCCCTCCACAAGAACTAATGTCCCACTGTGGGACAATCTGGTGAAGTTGCTTCACCTAAAGGAAAGCCAATCTAAGTAAATACATATGTTTTATACAAACAAAAGGAAAAAGAATTAGAGAGCTTACCCGAGAACTTGAAGCAAACACATCTATCTTCATCATCTTCTTCATTGAAGCACACACCTCCATTGGAGAAAGTTTTTGTAACGCCCCAGTTTTGGGCTTAGATGTTTTGGTGAGTCATGTTGGGCCGGTATAACTGGTGTCGGTTGTTCGAACCGTTAAAAGATGGCTTAGGGAGATCAAGGTTCGGGATAGGATAATAATATGATAAACAAATCCTAAAATCCTCTAAAATTATATTTAAGAGGTTGGTCAAATCAATTTTACGAAAACTAGTTTTTGAACGTATACATTTTGGGTAGTGACCAAAATGTAAAGATTTAAAAGTTGGAAAAATGTTTTTCAAGAAGAGTCAAAATCTTAGAATCTTTAGGGAGCTACTTGGAAATTATGCATTTTCCCTAATTTGGCATGTGTTTTAAATGTTATTAAAAATTAAAAAGGCTTTTAATTTGGTTTAATTAAAAAGTTAGTTAATCGGTTAAGAAGTTTTCACGGTCAATTTCATTTCTCTCTTTCGCTTCAGCCAAACACTTCTCATTTTCTCTCAAATCTTCAGATTTTTCTTCACTCTCAAATCCTCTTTTGTGTTCTACCTTTTGCTTATTGATTTTTTCCATTCTCCTTCAAGTTTCTTCAAGCAAATCTTACCAAATTAGAGGAGAAGTAAGGATTGGTGGTAATTTTCGTGCTATCCCTCTAATCTAAATTCTATAATGAAATTCCAAAGATATTTGACTCTTTAACACCGATTTTGATTGAGGTTTTGTGGTAAGATTGATAAACTCTTGAAATCTTGATGAAAAATTGGTTTAAAATGTGATTTTCGAATTTTAATTGATTGGGTTGGTTTGAGATTGTTGTTAAATGAGTTTTGAAATATTTTTGGTATTGAAGTGGAGTCTTAATCATATAGATCCCGAAATTCTTGAGATCCTCAGTTTTTGAAGTGTTTTGGGTGAATTTTTGAGGTGCTCTTGAGGAATTCGAGTTGTTGAAGGAATAAGGATGGTTTTAGGTTGTTTTTGGATGATGTTTGATGCTTAGAATGTGTGGGATGAGCTGGGTAATGGTTGGGCTGAGGTTTGAGGCCAATCGATTGAGTTTTCGGTTGTTTCGGATGGGTGTTTTGATGCTTTAGAGTAGGGCTGTGGGATTTCTTGTGTGTGCTGGAGTTTTGGATGCATTTTAATGCATTGAACCTCTGTTTTGATGTGTTGATAACATGGGATAGTAATCTGGAAGCAAATGAGGTAGTTTTGGAGGCTCTGGACGATCGTAGTCGCGCCGACAAGCGTGATTTCGCGATTCGGTGAGTGGAATTTGGTTTTCTAGTGTGGAAATGTTTTAAAAAAGGTTTTGGGAACTTAATATGATCTTGAAACGTTTTATTAAGTTCAGAAGTAAGTAAATCGAAATTTCTCCCTCGATTGTGCTAGTTTTGAGCCTTTGGTTGCACTTGATTTTACTTGCATTAACCTACTATTTTAAAGCATGTTTTTGAGAATATAAATTGTGTATGATGATGCCATGTGGTTTAAGGATGTACTAGGTAAGTGGTCTTTGTATGCATGTGTTGATGCATGAGGTTTTAAGCATGGTTTAATGCTTGTTGATTGCTTATCATGAATGCTTTGTAAAAACAGTGAGTTGTGCATGAGGTATGGGTTATATTGGCAAGTGATGTTGAATAAAATGTTTTATAAATGAAATCAGATATAATTAGCCTGCTATAGGATTGAGTGCACTATAAACAAGTCACCTTGGATATTGAGGGGTTGTGTTTGTACCGAATACTCCATCCAAGTACCCAAACGATTGAGGATTGTTTAAGGTTGCAATGGTTGAGGGTAGCTCCTGGGTATGGACCTTGTGTGCAACACCCCGAAAACCAGTCTGGTCGGAAATAGGTTCCGATGATCGGAATAGGGAAATTAAAAGACTTTGAAATCTTGAATTAAGGTTAGATTATGTCCTAAAATTTTAAGAAAGTTAAGATTGGTTTATGTGCTCAAGTTAACGTTTCTGGGCCAGGCGTTTCGATACGCTTGAGACCCGTATCGAAACGGCCTAGCTAAGGCGTACTGAAACGGATTTTGGCGTTTCGATACGGTCCATCCGTATTAACTACCTTTTCGGAATTTTGCTAGTCCGTATCGAAACGACCTCGACCGTTCCGAAACGGTACCCTGTAGAAAACATGGCAAGTGCCCCAAAGTCAAAGATTTCAGCCCTTAGGTGACTCACCTGCTTGCTTGGCAGCTCTTCACGTGTTTTAAGGCTGAGAAGATGTCTTTAGATCAGTAAATGATGAGAAATGGTTGTAGGTTGTTAGAATAAGCAAACCGTCATAATAAGGAAAGTTTGTGATTGGTCTTTTAGGGTGGCAAACCCTCAAGCATAGGAAATCCTTTCATTGGTTGTGGGGGGAGGTGGCAAATAATTATTAATTCCTTAAGTCCTCTATAAATTGAAGAATGGTGTTGAAAGCTTGGTTTTGGGGGAATCTCCTACGAAAGCTTAAAATTCCTTTCTTTCCAAAGTAAACTAGCACCTCCATTGTTGTCTTCTATCTCAAGCTTAAGCAAGCACCTCAATGGAAGCTTAACTAAAGCTTTGTTCTCCCCTGTTTAAAAGCCTCGGTTAATCCGTACGATCACAAGAGAAAAGAGTCAAGCATCGAACGAGGTATTATCGACCTTAGGAGCCTTGGCCAATCAAGGTGAGTGTAGTAGCGTCTCGAGTTTGGCAAGGGCCTACTCAAATTTGTTGTTATTTTGTTAACACTAACCTTGAGTTAGATGTTTTACTTCATCGATTGTATGTTGGTAAGTACATGGTAAGAATTGCATCGATCCCATGATTTATACTATATTTTATTTGTCATATACATATTCATGATGTGTTGTTAATATGAAATATTGTAATGGACCTTGGATTCGAAGTATTGGATATAGTTGGCATGCCATAGAATTCATGAGCTCAGTTGAAGAAGAATGACTCGGTGGAGTGGAGGGATGTGTCATGTGATGGTCAAAATCGGTGTAGTGGAGGGTATGGAGCATATTGATCAGGAATGGTGTAGTGGTGGAATTCGCGTATCCATATACAAGGAATCGATCCAAGGGAAACTATGAAAACAAGAATGTGATGTTCCATTGAGGCTATGATGATGATGATGATCTATGTTATGTTATGATTATGAAATATGCTATGACCTTGCATGTTTAGTGATATGATTTATTGAAGTATGTTATAAGGCATGATATATGTTATTCACTGTTATGTGACTACCTCACTAGGAAAAGTATGTCGAATGCATTTCATGCATCCTTTTCAGGATAATCAAGTAACGAGAATCGGGATCGGAGAGGTTAGAGCGTTGCACAAGTCACAACCAAGTCCAAGTAATGTGTTTTGTCTTTCGAACTCCCAGTATGGTGGCAAGGTCTTTGTAATAAGCTTAATATGTTTGTTATAGTATGTCTAAGTGATGTTCAAGTGCTTTTGGTAGAAAAATGATGAAATTAGTTTCATGTGTTAAGAGTTGACCATAAAGACCATATTTTGTGCTAAATTGGTTAAACCAAGTAAACAAATGTCATTAGCTATAAAACTTGGCTTGAAAATAGTTCATACCCTTAGAATGTTTTGGGTAAAATTTTAGTGTAATCAGATTATGTTTGCCATGTCAAAATGTGTAAAAACCAGTTATAATATGTCTTTTCAGGCCACCGTTTCGAAACAGGTTAAAGTGTTTCGACACGTTCTTGCTACTGGAGACCCCTGTTTCGATACGGGTCTCGAAACGGGTCAAAATTCAACCCGTACCGATACGGGTCAAGCCGTATCGGTACGGTCAAGAAAGAAAAGTCAAAGTTTTGACTGTGGTCAAGCCGTACCGCAAACGGCTCAGGGTGTTTTGATACGGGCAACTTCTTTTAGGCTTCTATAAGTTAATTGGACTAATACGTAAATTCGGTTCTACTTTGCAAGTATTAAATCTAATGAGGTTCAGTTAATAAGCCTAATAAGTCTAATAAGTTAAGTTTGAAGTTAGTTTAAGGTAATGAGTTAAAGGATTTTTTTATTGCACCGTTTCTGGTAACGCTCTCCGACTTGGTTTTCTACCAGGCCGAGAAGGGAGTGTTACATTAGTGGTATCAGAGCTAGAGTTTAGTCGGTTCTGGACTAAACTTAAGTATGCTTGTGTTGTAAGTTATGTTACTTTGCCACCTAGGAGTTATTCTGTTAAGTACTGTGGCTTGTCAACTTATCCGATCTCTTATATATATATATATGTCTCGTACTAACGAAGCGTGTAATAATGGGTCTGCTGCTAATTCCTCGATTGGTGGCGAGGAAGTGCAGGGAGGAAATCCTCTGAACCTGAGAAACCCACCTGTTCAGAATGTAGAGCCTGAAGCACCTGTCGCTCAGGCAGCATGTTATCAGAACATAGCTGATATGTTTCTGAAATTTATGAATGTGATGAAGGCTAGTCAAGTCATGCAACCTACACCACCTGTTACTCAACCTCAGCGAGCTTCTATTGACAAGTTATCTCAATATAGGGCTTACACCTTTACTGGTCGGGACGATGATGATCCTGAAATAGCCGAGTATTGGTTAGATAATACTTTAAGGGTTTTGGAAAAGCAGTTAAGGTGTTCGGATGAACATAAGCTTGAATGCGCTCTCGCATTGCTCGCTGATGAAGCTTTACAGTGGTGGGAGACTATCGTCCTCACCGTCTCCGAGGAAACAATGAATTGGGAATTCTTTCTGAAAGAGTTCCGTAATAAGTATATAAATGAATTTTACCTTGCCGAGAGGCGAAGTGTTTTCCTTCATCTTAAGAAAGGAGGGCGACCAATCGAACAATATATCCATGACTTTTGCAAATATTGAAGATATGGTGCCGACTTTATCAAGAAGGAAGAAGAAAAATGTCGGATGTTTATCGCAGGACTCAACGATGAGTTATGTCCCATGTTTACTGCCTTGTGTATATCAAATTTCCAAGATCTCGTAAACAGAGTTAAAGCTACGGGATCTTCTAAGAAATGGAAGCATTATAATTCAGAACAAAAGGTGTACTCGCAGCCTTCTCAGTTTGAGCACGTTGTCAGAACTATTGAAAGTGTTGATGGTTCGGGACAAGGAATGAAGTTTCCAGTTTGTGGCTATTGTCGACACAAGCACCCGGAGGGGCATTGTCGCAAGAAATCCGGAGCTTGTTTCTTTTGTGGAGAAATGAGGCATCTTAGGCGAGACTGTCCCAAGAACAAGTTTGCTAATTCGACCCCTGTCCAATCCTTTCGAGGCAAGGGAACAAGACAAGAGTCCTTCGGAAAGTCAGGAGTCTCATCCAAAGCATCATATAGGCCTGAAACGAGAACTTCTGCAAAGATGTGCCACATGAAGGGCAAGGAACATGTGGATGATCATGACCATATTCCAGGTAAAAAGTTTATTTCCTTATGCCTAAGTAAAGATTAAGGAATCCTTGCTTAAATAAGCTTAGTTACGGACTTCTCTATAAAGTATAAATATGAATTTTGGTCGGGGCGTATCGACACAGGATGAAATGTATCGATACGGGAACCCAAATTTTTGAATAGAAACTATAAGAAGAATGGCATAAATTTTAGGTTGATGACTCATCCTATGTGTTGGACACCTAAGTGATTAATCACCAACATAAAGTGCAAGGTGTCAGGTGTATATGAAGAGGTGAAAGGATAAAGTTTTGCAAAGCCTTGAAGGGAATTTGATTGGTTCTTAGAAAGGTGGAAAAAAGACAAATTTTGCATTCTATATATGATAGCTATCTCCAGCAAAAGTAAGATCAAAACCCATCTCTGTTTCAAAAGTTTGAGATAAGTATTCTCCTTGAAAAGTAACCACGTCCCTAAGTAATGTCAAATTCAGTTGAGAAACCAAATGAATCAAAACAAGAAAGATTTCTCTGTAGCTTGTGCCAGGACAACCATCCGATAGGACGGTGTGAAAAGGTAATCGAAGCTTGTTTCGATTGCGATAAGAAGGATCATCTCGCTCGAGATTGTCCTAGGAAATTTCTCAAAAAGCGTTGATGTGTAAGTGCGAAGCGAACGTAGCCAGAAGGTTTAGGAAAGGTGAATTCTTCATCTCCAGAAGATTATGATCCCGAAGAGTGCTTGGATGAACAATCTGAAGCTACATGTAAGAATTCGAGGACGAATTCTTTTCTAAGGGGGGAGAATTCTAACACCCCGAAAACCGGTCTAGTCAGAAATAGGTTCCGATGATCGGAATAGGGAAATTAAAAGACTTTTAAATCTTGAATTAAGGTTAGATTATGTCCTAAAATTTTAAGAAAGTTAAGATTGTTTTATGTGCTCAAGTTAACGTTTCTGGGCCAGGCATTTCGATACGCTTGAGACCCGTATCGAAACGGCCTAGCTAAGGTGTACAGAAACGGATTTTGGCGTTTCGATACGGTCCATCTGTATTAACTACCTTTTTGGAATTTTGCTAGACCGTATCGAAACGGCCTCGACCGTTCTGAAACGGTACCCTGCAGAAAACAGGGCAAGTGCCCCAAAGTCAAAGATTTCGGCCCTTAGGTGACTCACCTGCTTTCTTGGCACCTCTTTACGTGTTTTAAGGCTGAGAAGATGTCTTCAAATCAGTAAATGATGAGAAATGGTTGTAGGTTGTTAGATTAAGCAAACCCTCATAATAAGGAAAGTTTGTGATTGGTCTTTTAGGGTGGCAAATCCTCAAGCATAGGAAATCCTTTCATTGGCTGTGGGGGGTGGCGAATAATTATTAATTCCTTAAGTCCTCTATAAATTGAAGAATGGTGTTGAAAGCTTGGTTTTGGGGGAATCTCCTACAAAAGCTTAAAATTCCTTTCTTTCCAAAGTAAACTAGCACCTCCATTGTTGTCTTCTATCTCAAGCTTAAACAATCACCTCCATGGAAGCTTAACCAAAGCTTTGTTCTCCCTTGTTTAAAAGCCTCGGTTAATCCGTACGATCACAAGAGAAAGGGCTCAAGCATCGAACGAGGTATTATCGACCTTAGGAGCCTTGGCCAATCAAGGTGAGTGTAGTAGCGTCTCGAGTTTGGCAAGGGCCTACTCGAATTTGTTGTTATTTTGTTAACACTAACCTTGAGTTAGATGTTTTACGTCATCGATTGTATGTTGGTAAGTACATGGTAAGAATTGCATCGATCCCATGATTTATACTATATTTTATTTGTCATATACATATTCATGATGTGTTGTTAATATGAAATATTGTAATGGACCTTGGATTCGAACTATTGGATACTGTTGGCATGCCATAGAATTCATGAGCTCTGTGGAAGAAGAATGACTCGGTGTAGTGGAGGGATGTGTCATGTGATGGTCAAAATCGGTGTAGAGGAGGGTATGGACCATATTGATCACGAATGGTGTAGTGGTGAAATTCGCGTATCCATATACAAGGAATCGATCCAAGGGAAACTATGAAAACAAGAATGTGATGTGCCATTGAGGCTATGATGATGATGATGATCTATGTTATGTTATGATTATGAAATATGCTATGACCTTGCATGTTTAGTGATATGATTTATTGAAGTATGTTATAAGGCATGATATATGTTATTCACTGTTATGTGACTACCTCACTAGGCAAAGTATGCCTAATGCATTTCATGCATCCTTTTCAGGATAATCAAGTAACGGGAATCGAGATCGAAGAGGTTAGAGCGTTGCACAAGTCACAACCAAGTCCAAGTAATGTGTTTTGTCTTTCGAACTCCCAGTATGGTGGCAAGGTCTTTGTAATAAGCTTAATATGTTTGTTATAGTATGTCTAAGTGATGTTCAAGTGCTTGTGGTATAAAATGATGAAATGAGTTTCATGTGTTAAGAGTTGACCATAAAGACCATATTTTGTGCTAAATTGGTTAAACCAAGTAAACGAATGCCATTAGCTATAAAACTTGGCTTGAAAATAGTTCATACCCTTAGAATGTTATGGGTAAAATTTCAGTGTAATTGGATTATGTTTGCCATGTCAAAATGTGTAAAACTAGTTATAATCTGTCTTTTCAGGCCACCGTTTCGAAACAGGTTAAAGTGTTTCGATACGTTCTTGCTACTAGAGACCCCTGTTTCGATACGGGTCTCGAAATGGGTCAAAATCAAGTCAAGGCCGGTCAACCCGTACAGATACGGGTCAAGCCGTATCGATACGGTCAAGAAAGAAAAGTCAAAGTTTTGACCATGGTCAAGCCGTACCAAAACGGCTCAGGGCGTTTCGATACGAGCAGCTTCTTTTAGGCTTCTATAAGTTAATTGGACTAATACGTAAATTCGGTTCTACTTTGCAAGTATTAAATCTAATGAGGTTCAGTTAATAATCCTAATAAGTCTAATAAGTTTAGTTTGAAGTTAGTTTAAGGTAATGAGTTAAAGGATTTTTTTATTGCACCGTTTCCGGTAACGCTCTCCGACCCGGTTCTCTACCAGGCCGGGAAGGGGGTGTTACATTGTGTGTGTCTCGTCTCTCGTTAGTGGGTTATACATCTACCGATGAGTGGTGTTGAGGGGTTGTGATTGTACTGAATACTCCACCACGGGTGTCATAACGATGGACGGTTGCTCTCGTGTGTGAGCCTTGAAATGTCGGTAGAGTGTATGAAGGGTGTGGGACAACCCTTGGTAATTTGTGTGTCTGATATATGTGTATTTGAGGTTGATGTTTATCACTTGTGAGCCAATATAAGGAAATTAATCAATCTGGAAATGATGTAATGCATATTTTGGAAAGATGCATGCTTTGGTTTAAGCTTAGCATAATGGTATTTATGCTTGAAAGGCATGGAAAATGAGTAAAAATAGTTTAATTGCTGAATTTAATTGAATCATGTTGCATGATAATTAATACAATGGTTTTGAAAAGAGTGAAAACGGTTTTGTGCATTGATGATGTTTGTGGTTTTGAGCAATCCTCACTAAGCTTGTATGCTTATGCTCTCTTTGTCTCATCAATGCAGATAATTAGACTTTCGAAGGTGACATCTTCTAGGGAATCTTACCAAAACGCTTTATAAAAGTATGTTGCATACTTGAACTAGTGTAATAAGGGCAATGCGGGTGTCTGTTGCATTGAATGTTATTGATTTGTTGATTTCTGGTTTTGAGCAAGTTTATGATGCATTTTTGGACTTGTAAATGGCCTTTGAGTTTTTGTATATGCTTGCTTTTTGATTTTAGCCTTTTGGTGCTTTTATCTTCTAGGAACTATGCCTCTAGTTCCATTGTTTCCGAGAATGATTCCTTGATGTTGTTTATGCTGCGTATGAGTTTCCATTGATAAGTATTTAAGTTGTATGTATGTTAAGACATGTGTTGGGATAGTTCCGGAGGGTGAAAACTGAATTAAACTAGTTTTTTAGAAAATTGCAGGCCCAGGCGTTTCGGAACGCCCTTACCTGTTTCAGAACAGTAGCCTGAAATAGCCTTAGTGTTGCAGAACGGTGAGGCTCGTTCCGGAACATTTTGCCTCTGTGAACCATTGTACCGGAACATGTCTGGAGGGGCTTCGGAACAGTCCCGCATTTCGTAACGGGCATCAATATTTCGGAATGGCCGTAGCGATACAGGGCTCCCTATTCTGAAACACCAAACCGTTGAGTGCAAAATTTGAATTCATTTGAGTTTCTATTTCTTGCATTTTGGTCCTTGTTTGCCTTATATGCAATTGGATGGGTTCTAAAGGTCTTTTCGAGCTAAGTTTTCACCGAGAAGCATGTAATGAACCTAGTTGAAGGTTGGTAACTTGAATTTTCTAATAACCCTTGTAATTTATAAAAGTTACAAAATGGTCCCTAAACCTTAATTGGCTTTAATCAAAAGGCGGCTGTGTAGATTTTGAATCCACTGCTTATGTGCGTACATATAGGAACCTAAATTTCATCTAGACAAGATTACAAGAAAAAAGGGTCGTTTATTGATGTGAACCTTCCCGGATTACTTCAATATTCCTCGTGTGATCCGTTCGGTTCGGTCTATCGGCCAGGCCAGGTCGGGTCGGGGGGTTACATTTGGTGGTATCAGAGCCAAGTTATGAAAGGTTGGGATGATGGTAAGTTGTTGGCAAGTGATTTACGATGTGGATATGTATTTTGGTGATATTTGCTTTGTTTGGTGAATGTTTAGGCATGCTTATGTTGAATGTGTGATAGTGATGCTATACATGATGAATGAATATGGATGTGAGTTGTTCTATGATGTTGACTGGGCTGAATTTTGATGCTTGAGTCGCATGATGGTTGTGGTATGCTTGTAGTATGCTTTATACTATGTTGGGGGGAATCGGAAGGCCTATTGCCTTATTACCTAGTGAAATGTTTTAAATTGGTTTTGAAAGTCTTGGGATCTTTGTTAAGAGCTTGCCTGATCATTTGTTTGTTTTATTTTCATGTTTAAATGTTAACTAGCACAATGGGACCAAGACGTGAGTTACGTTTTGGAGCGATAGCTCTTGCTGAGGGGCAGCGTGGCCAAGAGAACGAGGTTCTGCCTGGTGGAAACTTACCTCCTCCTCCTCCGCCACCACCTGGGGGTGGGGGGGGGGCAAGAGCAGCAAGGACAGGCTGATCCAGGGATTGGAGATTGGACACCTTTAGTGCAGAGAATGACAGGAGCATTTCAGACTGCTGTTGTCGGAGTGCATGTATAGGCTCCTGCTGCTGGGCAAGTGGGATTGCCATCTGAGCGATTGAGGAGTTTGGGAGGCGTAGAATTTCGAGGATTATCTCTTGAGGCATTTGAGGCAAGGATGGCCAGTACGATCCAGATATTGGATCAGATGGGGTGCAATGATGCACAAAAGATGGGTTACGCAGTATCGTTGTTTCACGGTGATGCATATACATGGTGGACGACTGCAATCGCGACCTTAGAGCCAGAAGAGGTAGATTGGACGTTCTTCCAGTCTACTTTGAAGAGAAAGTACCTTGGAGTTAGGTACCTTGATGATAAGAAGAGATAATTTATGTCTCTAGTTTAGGGGAGTGTGACTGTAGCTGAGTACAAGGTCTAGTTCGTACGATTTAGTCAGTATGCTCTAGAGCTGATGCCGAGTGATAGGCATCGATGCGATTGTTTTCGATATGGCCTGGTACAAGACATGAAGACATACATGCTAGCCATAGATTATACAGATTTTAATATGCTCGTGACTCGAGCTAAGGATGTAGAACAGAGCTTGGGTCTGACTTCGTGTGGGGGTGGTTTTGGTGTTTGGGCAAGAGAGCTGCTGATGCTGGCCCTAGTGGTGGGAAGATTAAGAGGAATTGTGACCGTCAATGTCATTATGTGGCTAGGTGTGGCAACTTTGGGTGATGTGCATCACCTCAAGACAATAGGCCAATGTTTGAGTAAAGCACGTGCTGGACGTGTGTTTCGCGGGTGCACTTGAGAAGAGATTGCCCTTGTGTAGCTCGTGAGGTACAGGCTCCCGTAGTTGGAGCTAATTGATGTTGGAACTGTGGATCCGCTGACCATATGAGACAAGAGTGTCCCCTGTTAGCGGGAGTTGCTCAGGGTCGTGAACCTGCAGTTGCACATCAGAGAGGTCATGGGCGCAGCCATGGTAATTTTTAGAGAAGAGAGGATTTCCAGATAGGTGTCGCCCATGTCGTTGTTGTTCAGCCAGAGGGAGGTGGTCCCGCGAGGGTGTATGCACATCGCGAGGGATGCAACGACACCGATGTGATTGCAGGTACCTTCACCTTGCAATACCATCTTTGTTAGCATTGATTGATTCTGGATCTACGCATTCATATATCTTGAGTGAGCATGTGCATTTTCTTGATATTCCTATTGAGATGCTAGGTGTAGGAATGCAAGTAACAAGTTCTTTTGGTGAGACTGTGGTTACAAGGACATTGTATAGGAGGTGCCCGTTGTCTGTTCAAGGTCATGTATTCTCTGTTGATTTGATTGAATTACCTTTTTATGGCTTTGATGTGATTCTTGGAATGGACTGGTTGGTTGAACACCGAGTTGCGGTGGATTTTCATGTTAAGCGAGTTACCCTAAGGCTTGCAGATGATTACGAGGTGGTAATCGTAGGCGAGAACGTGAAGTTCTTGTCTAACGCAATATCGGCTCTGGAAGCGAGTCAGATGATGGAGTTAGGATGCGAAGCTTTCTTGGCGTATGTGATGAATCCTGGCACGAAGGAAGTGCGTATGCAAGACATATGAACCGTATGCGAGTTTCAGAGTGTCTTTTCGGAAGAGTTGTCTGGATTGCCACCCAATCGAGAGGTTGAGTTTGGTATGAAGTTGTATGTGAATACAACTCTGGTGTCCATTGCTCCTTATCACATGGCACCTAAGAAGTTGAAGGAGTTGAAGACACAACTTCAAGAGTTGCTTGACCGAGGGTTCATAAGGCCGAGTATTTCACCTTGGGGTGCACCACTCTTGTTTGTGAAGAAGAAGGGTGGTACCATGCGTATGTGCATTGATTATCGGCAACTGAACAAGTTGACGATTAAGAACAAGTACCCTTTACCGAGGATCGATGATTTGTTCGATCAGTTTCGTGGTGCTTCGGTGTTTTCAAAGATAGACTTAAGGTCTGGGTACTATGAGCTTAATGTTAAGGATGTGGATGTACCTAAGACAGCTTTTCGGACTAGGTACGGCTATTATGAGTTTTTGGTGATGTCGTTTGGCTTGACAAATACACCGGCTGCATTCATGGACATGATGAATAGGGTGTTTCATGAGTTTCTGGATTAGATTGTTGTGTTGTTTATCGATGATATTCTCGTGTACTCGTGTACCGAGGAGGATCATGATAGGCTCTTGAGGGTTGTGATGCAAGTGTTGTTAAAGAATCAGCTTTATGCTAAGCTGAGCAAGTGTGAGCTTTGGCTCAAGGAAGTATTTTTTCTTGGACACGTGGTGTCAACCGAAGGTATCCTGGTTGATCCACACAAGGTTGAGATGGTGATGAATTGGAAGACGCCTAATTCAGTAACTGAAATGTGTAGTTTCCTTTGGTTGGATGGTTACTACCGAAGGTTTGTGGAAGGTTTTTCTAAGATTGTTGCCTCTTTGACTAAGTTGTTGCAAAAGAATGTTTGCTTTGAGTGGACGAATGTTAGGCAGCAAGCTTTTGAAAAGTTGAAGGAAGCTTTGACGCAAGTTCCTGTCTTGATTCAACCAGAATCGGGTAAGGAGTTTGTAGTTTATAGCGATGCGTCATATGTTGGTTTGGGTTACGTGTTAATGCAAGGTAGGAAGGTTTTGGCCTATGCGTCTAGACAGTTGAAGGTGCATGAGCGCAACTACCCTACGCATGATCTTGAGCTTGCAGTGGTGGTGTTTGCTTTGAAGTTTTGGAGACACTACCTTTATGGTGAAAGATGTGTGGTTTATACCGGTCATAAGAGTTTGAAGTATCTTATGTCGCAATAGGAGTTGAATCTTAGGCAACGAAGATGGTTGGAGTTGCTTAAGTATTATGATCTGACCATTGAGTATCATCCGAGAAAGGGCAATGTTGTGGCCGATATTTGAGTAGGAAGGTGGTTGTTGAGTTGAGAGCAATGTTTTCTTGTTTGAGTATATCACGTGATGGTGGCTTGATAACCGAGTTACAAGTGAAACCTTCTTTGATTCAGTTGATTAAGGAAAAGCAGTTGTTGGATGATTTGTTGGTACCTCATGTACATGATATAGTTGATGGTAAGGCTACGGATTTCTGCTTTAATGATGATGGAGTTCTATGTTTCAAAAGTCGGATATTGGTGCCGGAAGATGTTGAGTTGAGGCGCATAGCAGTCCTTTTGCTATGCACCTTAGTAGTACTAAAATGTATCATGGTTTGACGGATGAGTAATATTGGGTAGGATTGAAAAAGGATGTGGATGATTTTGTAAGCAAGTGTATGGTTTTCCAACGGGTGAAGGCTGAGCATCAGTTTTCTTCCGGTTTGTTCCAACCTTTGAGGATACCAGAGTGGAAATGGGAAAGGATTACGATGAATTTCATGGAAGAACTCAGTGTGGGTGATTGTGGATCGTCTTACGAAGTGTGCACATTTCTTGGATGTGCATACTACGTATACGTTGGAAAAGTTAGTTGAGTTGTATATTGCTGAGATTGTGCGTTTGCACGGTATTCCCAAGTCCATAGTGTCGGATAGAGATCTAAGGTTTACAACGAGGTTTTAGGAATGTTTACATCAAGCTTTGGGTACGTGGTTGAATTTCAGCACTTCATATCATCCTCAATCGGATGGGCAGTCAGAACGAGTTATCCAGGTGCTTGAGGATATGTTGTGATGCTGTGTGAATGATTTCCAGGGTTCTTGGGAAAAGCATCTACTGTTGGTTGAGTTTGCTTATAACAACAGTTTTCTAGCAAGTATACAAATTGCACCGTATGAGGCCTTGTATGGGAGGAAGTGTAGAACGCCTCTTTGTTGAGCTGAGGCGAAGCAAAAATTGCTTTCCTTGCCATATATGCTCAAGGGAACAACAAAGAAGGTGAAGCTCATATGTAAGCGGTTGAAGGCTGCATCGGATCGTCAGAAGTCTTACACGGATTTAAAATGTAAAGAGGTTGAGTTTGCTGTAACACCCTAAATTTAGGCTTAGAAGTTTAGGGTTTGAACCGGACCGGTCTGAGAAACAGTTCGAATATAAAAGGGGGTTTTAGGGAAAACCTAGTTCGGGGTGCTTTAAAAATATAGAAAAATATCTAAAAATCCCCATTTAATATATATAAGTGAATGGTGAAATCAATTTTACAAAATAGGGTTTGGAAATACTACATTTCGGTGTAGTGACCAAATCATAGTTTTTGAAAAGTTTAGTAGTGAATGTTTTGTAAAGGATTGAAACTTTGAATCTTTAAGGAGCTAATTTACCAAAAATATTTTCATCAGATTTTTTCTTAATATGGGTGATTTAATTAATTAAAATAAAGGTGATAAACTACCTTTGACTTTCATAGCTACTTTTCTCTAATTTTCTCTCATTTCATTTTCTCTCAAAATCCTATCAACCAAACACTTTTTCTCTAGCAAAATTTACTTTGATTTTCACTTCACTTGATGAGATTTCCACCACTCATTGATTCCTAATCAATCTTTCATCAAAACCATTTGATTTCTACATTGTATTTTCATGGAAACTTGCCCAAATCAAGGAGAAGTCATCTTTTAGAGGTAAGATTGTTCTTCTCCTCTAAATACTAAGTTCTTTACTGAAATTCCCAAGTTGTCAATCTTTTATTAATGATTTATAAGTGGTTTTAATGTTAGAAACAAGAAATTGTCTTAAAACTCAAGATTTTGGAAGAGATCTTGAGGATTTCGTGGATCTTGGTTAGGCTCTGTTTTGAGGTTGTTTTCTAAGGTATTTTGGATGTTAATTGATGTTACAAATGAGGTTTTATCAATCAAATCCCGAATAGGTTTGTTTTCCTAAGTTTTGCTTGCTAGAATGGTGGTTTTGGGGTGGTTTTGGTGATCTGATGTTGCTTGAGGTATAAGGTCATGTTTATGTTGCTTTTTGATGTTAATTGATGTTTATAAAAGGTTGGAAATGATAGGTCTTGGCTGGACTTTGTTTTGGGAGAGTTTGGAGGTGATTTCGGTTGTTTTTTGTAGCCAAAATGAGGTTCTTGAGTAGAACAGCGAGTTGGGTTGTATTGATGGTGATTTTAATGCATGGTGATGCATAAATCCTTTGTTGTTATGTGTTAAAAGCAGGGGAGAAGGACTCGGAAGCGATATATGTGGCGTTGGAGGTTTCGGACGCTTAGGAGGCTTGTCGGCTAGCATAGTGTTGTGTATCGGTGAGTGAGATCGTGTTTTCCAGCTTTGGAATGATTTTGAAAAGAGGTTTGGGAACTTAAATTTAGGCTTGAAATGCCGGTTTAAGTTCGGAAGTAAGTAAAGTTGAATTCTCTCTCAATTGTGCTATTATTGTTTTGAAAACTATCAAAATCGGTTTTGATGTGATTGATTTGATAATGTGGTTTAATTTGTTGTTTGAGCATGGTTTTAAAGCATGTGATTAGTTGTCAAACTTGGTTTGAAGAAGGATGCATGAAATTAATATTCCTTGAGAGTATGTGTTGTTAGTTTGCATTTTAAGGCAATGTTCGTCATTTTGGCCTTGAAGGTGTTGCATGCTTTAAAAACAGTGAGTGTGTTGATGATTTTAGTATGATATATTGGCATAGATGATGTAAAGATTACCCGATATATTGATCGATCAATAGGATGTAGAGTGCACTATAAACTAAAAATTCGTACGTGCTCTTGGGTGTCGTCCCAAAGAGAGAGACCAATGAATGGCATTCCATTAGAGTAGGACTTGGTGAATTATCCAAGCTTTTTGGCAACAAGAGTTATTGCCATGAGACCGATGATGGGCATTCCATCGGAGTAGGACTTGGTGAGAGACCAAGCTTTTTGGCAACAAGAGTTATTGCCATGTGAAATCGATGAGGGGCATTCCATCGTAGTAGGACTTGGTGAAATACCCAAGCTTAGTGGTGAGGGTAGATACCGCCATGAGAGCCGTTGGCGAGATCCCACCGGGGTAGGACTTGACCTCGAGTCAAGCTGTCCGCATATCTATGTACAATAGAATATGAAAAAAATGCCAATATAAGATAATGAAATGTGTCACATGTACCAATGCTTGAGATGTTGTATGTAATGAGAAATGCATATGAGATAATAATTTTATGAAATGCTTTTGTGTATCAAGCATATGTGGCCTTGCCTTGAGATTTGCATAGGTTGTATGCATGTGTTAGCTAGATGGTACATGTGGTTTTCAAAATGGAGATTTGCTTATGCAAATGAGGTTTTGAGTTTATAAAATGCTTTTGAATAACAAGCATGTGTGGCTTTGCCATGAGTTTTGCATCGGTTGAATGCATGAGATAGATAGAAGGAACATATGGTTTCCAAAAGGTATTTTGCTTTGAAACAATTATCAAACATGAGAAAAGTATAGTGTGAAGTGGAAGTGATTTCCAAGAAAATTGGTTTAAACTTTGTATGAGGTGTTTATGCATGGAAAGGTTTAAATGATAGTAAGTGCAAGAATGTTGTTTGGGGTGAGTTGTTTAGTGTATCAAAGTTAAATGTTGGTTTTCTTGTTGTGCAATGCATGATTTACAATAATGATGTTTCAAAGGAGATTTTCAAACAATACTTTGGTTTATCGAATGGTGTCTACATTTAAAGAAGGTTTTATGATTCGCTGCATTGATGGTGTTTTGGTTTTTAGGATTCCTCACTAAGCATTATGTGCTTACGCTCCTTTTTGTCCATCAATGCAGATAATTGAAGTTGGGACAACAAGAAGCAAAGGATTCAAGAAGAGCTCCACTTGAGAAGTATGTTTGGTTTATAGCTATTGATAATAAAGGCAATGGGGAAACTTTTATGTTGTTGTGTAACGAGGTTGTTTATCTTGACCATGTTCGGTTTATGGTTTGATACTTGTTGATGATCGTTTTGCAATATTTGGATCTTCTTCTTCATATGTTGATATAGCTATGTTCTTTGGTTAAGGTAGGATCTTGTGTTGAATGTGATTAAGGAGTTGGTGTGCCAAATGCTTGTATTGTATCTAGTCTTTGATGCGATTTGTTGGTTTTAATGCTTGGCATGTTGTTGAAATGTTTTGGAATGATTTAAAGTGTGTTTGAGAGTGTTTTAAAGTGAAAAACCAGAAGTTTCTGCTGTTTCTGGGCAAGGTGTATCGAAACACCCTTGGCTGTTTCGAAATGGGTGCCTGAAATGGCTTGGGCGTTTCAGAACGACTAGAAGTGTTTCGAAACACTTTGGCTATTGGAAATGTCTGTTTCGGAACTAGTTTCGGAACATACCCGCGTACCGAAACGGTGTTGACCGTTTCGATACGGGCGTTCGACACGGGTGTTTCGATACGGTTATCAGTGTTTCGAAACGGGTGACCGTTGGACACAGTTTTGAATTGCTTTGAAGTCTGCATGCTTTACATTTTAGTCCTAAAAGTTGTAATTGCAATTGCTTGTGCTTGAGATGTCTTTTTAAGCTGAAATTTGGAAGATAGGCTTGTAATATGATTAATTGAGGTTTGGTTAAACTAAAATCTTCAAAGTTCTTTTATTTTCCAAAATTTACATTTTGGTCCCTAAAAGTGTATTTCTTGCAATTGAGTCCTTAAACGTTTTCCGATCGCTGTGCTTTTCTCTCCCGAGGTTCTTGAGCTTCCACATAGGTTTAATACGCATCTAGAGAAGATAAAACAGAAAAGGTCGTTAATCAAGGTTGACTTTGGTTTTCCCCGTGTAATCTTCGTAGTTCGGGTTAAGCATCTAGGCCGGGCTAAGGGGGTTACATTCACGATTGGTGATCGCGTGTTCCTTAAGGCATCGCCTTGGAAGAAATTGATAAGGTTCGGACGTAAGGGAAAGCTTAGTCCGATGTTTATTGGGCCCTATGAGGTTGTGGAGCGAGTTGGTCTTGTGGCTTATCGGTTGAGGTTGCCTCCCGAGTTGGAAAAGATTCATGATGTGTTTCATGTATCTATGTTGCGGAGATGTAGATCGGATCCTTCACATGTGATTCCAGTTGAGGAAATTGAGTTGAAACCGGATTTCTCTTATGATGAGGAATCGGTGAGAATTTGGGATACGAGTAGCAAAGTTCTTCGTGGCAAGATGATTGAGCTTGTGAAGGTGTTGTGGCGACACCGAGGAGTTGAGAAGGCCACGTGGGAAAGCAAGGCGGGCATACTGAGGCAGTTCCCGCATCTTTTTCCTTAAGGTAAAATTTCGAGGACGAAATTTCCTAAGTGGGGAAGAGTTGTAACACCCTGGTTTTGGGCTTAGATGTTTTGGCGAGTCGGGTTGGGCCGGTGGAACTGGTGTCGGTTGTTCGAACTGTTAAAAGATGGTTTAGGGAGATCGAGGTTCAGGATATGATAAAAATTCCTAAAATCCTCTAAAATTATATTTAAGAGGTTGGTCAAATCGATTTTACGAAACGAGTTTTTGAAAGTATACATTTTGGGTAGTGACCAAAATATAAAGATTTAAAAGTTGGAAAAAATATTTTTCAAGAAGAGTCAAAATCATAGAATCTTTAGGGAGCTACTTGGAAATTATGCATTTTCCCTAATTTGGCATGTGTTTTAAATGTTATTAAAAATTAAAAAGGCTTTTAATTTGGTTTAGTTAAAAAGTTAGTTAACCGGTTAAGAAGTTTTTCGGTCAATTTCATTTCTCTCTTTCACTTCAGCCAAACACTTCAAATTTTCAATCAAATCTTCATATTTTTCTTCACTCTCAAATCCTCTTTTGAGTTCTACCTTTTGCTTATTGCTTTCTTCCATTTTCCTTCAAGTTTCTTCAAGCAAATCTTGCCAAATTAGAGGAGAAGCAAGGATTGGAGGTAATTTTCGTGTTATCCCTCTAATCTAAGTTCTTTAATGAAAATCCAAAGATATTTGACTCTTTAACACTGATTTTGATTGAGGTTTTGTGGTTAGATTGATAAACTCTTGAAATCTTGATGAAAAATTGGTTTAAACTGTGATTTTCGGATTTTGATTGATTGGGCTGGTTTGAGATTGTGTTAAATGAGTTTGAAAGATTTTTGGTGTTGAAGTGGAGTCTTAATCAGATAGTTCCCGAAATTCTTGAGGTCCTTAGTTTTTGAAGTGTTTTTGGTGAGTTTTTTAGGTATTCTTGAGGAATTCGAGTTGCTGGAGGTATAAGGATGGTTTTAGGTTGTTTTGGATGCTGATTAATGCTTAGAATGTGTTGGATGAGCTGGGTAATGGTTGGGCAGAGGTTTGAGGCCAGTCGATTGAGTTTTTGGTTGTTTCGGATGGGTGTTTTGATGCTTTAGAGTAGGGCTGCGGGATTTCTTGTGTGCGCTGGAATTTTGGATGCATTTTAATGCATTGAACCTCTGTTTTGATGTGTTGAAAACAGGGATAGTAATCCAGAAGAAATCAAGGTGGTTTTGGAAGCTTCGGGCGATCGATAGTCGCGTCGGCAAGTGTGGTTTCTCGAGTCGGTTAGTGGAATTTGGTTTTCCCCCATGGAAAAGTTTTTAAAAAGGTTTTAGGAACTTAATAAGAGCTTGAAACGCTTTATTATGTTCGAAAGTAAGTAAATCAAAATTTCTCCCTCGGTTGTGCTAGCTTTGAGCCTTTGGTTGCACATGATTTTACTTGCATTAACCTACTATTTTATAGCATGTTTTTGAGAATATAAATTGTGTATGATGATGCCATATAGTTTAAAGATGCACTAGGTAAGTAGTCCTTGTATGCATGCGTTGATGCATGTGGTTTTAAGCATGGTTTAATGCTTGTTGATGGCTTATCATGAATGCTTTGAAAAAACGATGAGTTATGCATGAGGTATGGGTTATATTGGCAAGTTATGTTGAATAAAATGTTTTATAAATGAAATCGGATATAATTAGCCGGCTATAGGATTGAGTGCACTATAAACAAGTCGCATTGGATGTTGAGGGGTTGTGATTGTACCGAATACTCCATCCAAGTACTTTAACGATTGAGGATTGTTTAAGGTTGCAACGGTTGAGGGTAGCTCCTCGGTGCAAACCTTGCGTGTGTCCCGTCTCTCATTAGTGGGTTATACATCTATCGATGAGTGGTGTTGAGGGGTTGTGATTGTACCGAATATTCCACCATGGGTGTCACAACGGTGGAGGGTTGCTCTCGTGTGTGAGCCTTGATATGCTAGTAGAGTGTATGAAGGGTGTGGGACAACCCTTGGAAATCCGTGTATCCGATATGTGTTTTTGAGGTTGATGTTTATCACTTGTGAGCCAATATAATGAAATGAATCAATGTGGAAAAGATGTAATGCATATTTTGGAAAGATGCATGTTTTGGTTTAAGCTTAGCATAATGGTATTTATGCTTGAAAGGCTTGGAAAATGAGTAGCAATGATTTAATTGCTGAATTGAATTGAATCATGTTGCATGATGGTTAATACAATTGTAACCCCCTTAGCCCGACCTAGACGGTTGACCCGAACTACGAAGATTACACGGGGAAAACCAAAGTAAACCCGAAAGTCAACCTTGATTAACGACCCTTTTTTCTTTTTATTCTTAACTAGATGCTCATTATCCTTAAGCGTACTCTTGAGAAAAGCATACTTGAAAAATCACAGCGATCGTAAGGCAATAAGGGACTCAATTGCACAACATACAAAGTTAGGGACCAAACTGTAAATTCTGGAAAGATGGAGGACTTAACCGATTTTCAAATTACCAATATCAAATTAGTCATATTACATGCTTCCCTGTCAAATTTCACCTCAAACGGACATCTCAAACTCAAGCAATTGCAAATACAAAATTAAGGACTAAAACGTAAAGCTTGCAAACCTTAAACCATTCAAATCAGTGCCCAACGGTCTAGTGTTTCGAAACGGGGGTTGACCGTTCCGAAACGCGGGTTCGTTTTGAGACCAGTATCGAAACAGGGCCTGGCAGTGGCAAAAGTGTTTCGAAACGGCCTCTACCTGTTTCGATACACGAAGGCCATTACAGGCCCCCGTTTCGAAACGTTAGTGCCCGTTCCGATACAGACTGCCCAGAAAGTGCAGATTTTGCTGGTTTAACTTACCTTTAATCACTCAAACACATCCTAATGACTTCGTAATCATGCCAACAAGTCATCATACATATTAGGTACATGTTTGCATCATCAAAACACGATCATGGCATCAAATAGGAAATTTCACAAGACTATAGGAATGCATCCTAATGTCCAAAGCAAACAACCATCAAAACATCAAAGCAAGCACCAAAATGGCCATTTACATATCCAAAACATTTAAGGCATCATGCCACAACTATGGAGTCCAAAACATCTTCCAAAAACACAACCTAGGTTCCCATTGCCGAGTATCAAAATCTAATAATGTTGTGAAATAGTCACCATACATGAGCTTGGCATTCCCTTGGATTCTTAGCCTCCTTGCTGCCCACAAACACCTCAATTATCTGCATTATTGGTTCAAGATACAGAGCGTAAGCACAAATGCTTAGTGAGGCATGCTCTGATGAAACAACACAAATAAAGCACTTAATAAAAACACTTTCCAAAAAGCCTTTAACACACATCAACATCATTCATGCAACATTGCATTCACAACAAGCATCTCATGCTTCAATATCATTAACATGTCATATTGGCTTCCAAGTGATAAACCATAACCTTTTACAACATAAAACACAATCGGATACGCGGATTACAAGCGTTGTCCCATACGCTTCATACAGACTACCAAACACACAAGGTGGAGTTTACCGGTACAATCACAACCCCTCAACACCCGTGATGGAGTTTAACGGTACAATCACAACCCCTCTACATCACTCATTGATAGTTGTATAACATCACTAACGAGAACACGGGACACACAACACAAGATCCACACATGGACTTTTAACCACCATTGTGATCTTAAACATCTTGTTAGAGTACTTGGATGGAGTTTACGGTACCATTACAACCCCTCAACATCCAAGGCGACTTTATTCACGGTGCACCCAATCCTATAGCCGGCTAACTATATCTGACTCAAGTACTTTAAAGCCAACACATCACTTGCCAATATACATCATTTATCATCAATAATCCACTGTTTTTTAAGCATAAAAAACAAAGCCATTTACAACATGCATCACTATGCATCAATCCACATTTTTATCAAATCAAACCAAGGATCTCTTACCTTGAGCATCCTTCAACAAATGGCTTACATAACCAGCATTAACCATGCTAAACATGCTTTCAAAAACAGAATTTAAACATGCAATTGTCAACAAATGCATCGAACCAATCCATGGCTCATCCAAGAGAGTTCTTCCGAAAACTTACTCTTGAGTTTAGTTAAGTTGATTAGACTTAAACTAAACTCCCAAACCTTCAAATATTCGATACAAAGCTGGAAATCCAACTCCACTCACTAATTCTGTTTCGCAAGCTTGCCGAAACGCCGTTCAAGCCTCCGGATCAACACCACAAGGATTCGAAGATGTCTCCCCTGTTTTAAACACATCAAAGCAGAGGATTAATGCATCATCATGCATTAAAATCTTCAGCCATTACACCTAAATTCGCTGCTCTCACCAAATCTAACATTTCGGCTACCAAACACATCTGAAATCACCTCCAAACTCTTCCACCACATTACCCATCCAAGATCCATCACATCTAAATATTCTTAGACATCAATTAACATCCAAAAAGAATCTAAACTCGTCCTTATACCTCCAGCTATAACAGAACACCAAGATCACCCCAAAAACCACCATTTTCATAAGCAAAAACTTAGGAAAATCAACCTATTCGGGATTGCATTGATTAAACCTCAATTACACATCATTAAACATCCAAAATACATTAAAAAGTCATCTCAAAACAGAGCCCAAACAATCACCACGAATTTCTTTAAGATTTAATCTAAATCTTGAGTTTTAAGCCAAAATCAAGATCACAACATTAAAACCTTTAATTAAACTTAATTTAAGGATTGAGAACTTGGGAATTTCAGTAAAGAACTGAGTATTTAGAGGAGAAGAACATCCTTGCCTCTAAATGTAGATTTCTCCTTGATTAGAGCCAAAATCCTTGAAAATTCAATAAGCAAATGAAGAGGATTTGATGTAGAAAGGATTAGGAATCAATTGATAATTGAAACCTCATCATTTAGTGTGAAAATCAAAAGAAAAGTTGATGTAGAAATGTGTTTGGCTGAGGGAATTTTGAGAGAAAATGAAATGAGAAAGTTTTTAAGAAAGTTAGTTATGAAAAGCTAAAATATCATTTTCCACTTTTCCGTTAATTAATTAAACATTAAATGAGTCATTAAAAACTAAGAAAAATCTGGAGAAATCAATCTTGGGTAAATTAGCTCCTTAAAGATTCAAAGTTTCAATCCTTACAAAACAGTCACCACTGAACTTTTCAAAAAATACATTTTAGTTACTAATTCGAAATGTCACACTTCCAAACCTTATTTTGTAAAATTGATTTCACCACTCTCTTATATATATTAAAAGAGGATTTTTAGATACTTTTCCATATTTTTAATGCAACCCGAACTAGGCTTTCCCTAAAACCACATTTTATATTCGGACCGAAATTCAGACCGGTCCGATTCAGACCCTAAAATTCCAAGCCCAAAATTGGGGTGTTACAACAATGGTTTTGATGTTAAGGTGCATGATTTGATAAGAAATGCATGATGGTTTTGAAAAGTGTGAAAAACGGTTTTGTGCATTGATGATGTTTGTGGTTTTGAGCAATCCTCAGTAAGCTTGTATGCTTATGCTCTCTTTGTCTCATCAATCCAGATGATTAGACTTTCGGAGGCAACATCTTCAAAGGAATCTTACCAAGACACTTTATAAAAGTATGTTGCATACTTGAACTAGTGTAATAAGGGCAATGGGGGTTTCTGATGCATTGAATGTTAATGATTTGTTGTCTTCTAGTTTTGAGCAAGTTTATGATGCATTTTTGGACTTGTAAATGGCCTTTGAGTTTTGGTATATGCTTGCTTTTGGATTTTAGCCTTTTGGTGCTTTTATCTTCAAGGACGTATACCTCTAGATCCATTGTTTCCGAGAATGATGCCTTGATGTTTTTTGTGCTGCGTATGAGTTGCGATTAATAAGTATTTAAGTTGGATGTATGTTAGGAGATGTGTCGGGATGATTCCGGAGGGTGAAAACTGAATTAAACCAGCTTTTCAAGTATTTTAGCCTTTTGGTGCTTTTATCTTCAAGGACGTATACCTCTAGATCCATTGTTTCCGAGAATGATGCCTTGATGTTTTTTTTGCTGCGTATGAGTTGCGATTGATAAGTATTTAAGTTGGATGTATGTTAGGAGATGTGTAGGCCTAGGCATTTCGGAACGCCCTTACATGTATCGGAACAGTGGCCTGAAATGGCCTTGGTGTTTCGGAACGGTGAGGCTCGATCCAGAACATTTAGCCTATGTGAACCATTGTACCAGAACATGTCAAGAGGGGCTTCGGAACGGTACCGCATTTTGGAACGGGCATCAAAGTTTTGAAACGGTCGTACCGATATAAGGCTTTCTGTTTTGAAACACCAAACCGTTGAGTGCAGAATTTGAATTCATTTAAGTTTATTTTTCTTGCATTTTGGTCCCTATTTGCTTTGTATGCAATTGGATGGGTTCTAAAGGTCTTTTCGAGCTGAGTTTTCCCCGAGAAGCATGTAATGAACCTAATTGAAAGTTGGTAATTTGAATTTTCTAATAACCCTTGTAATTTATAAAAGTTACAAAATAGTCCTTAAACATTAATTGGCTTTAATCGAAAGGCGATTGTGTATATTTTGAATCCGCTGCTTATGTGTGTACATATAGGAACCTAAATTGCATCTAGACAAGATTAAAAGAAAAAAGGGTCCTTTATTGAGGTGAACCTTCCCAATTTACTTCAATATTCCCCGTGTGATCCATTCGTTTCGGCCTATCGGCCAGGCCAAGTTGAGAGGGTTACAGTTTTGAGCTTCATTTTTTCTTCTTTTTATTTATATCAAATCGTTGCTACCGATCTGGTAAGCTATATTCCTCAATAGGTTATTGGATTCCATGGATGTATTGAGTTTAATCCTAAGCTAGGGTTTTGACCATCCATGGATATCTCTTCGTTGCCATCTATATTGAGAGCGGTTATCGATTTTTGTATTGTTATATTGATTTTGATATAGTAATATCAATCCTAACAATCTCCCTATTGATTTCATAGCTCAAGAAGTTGATAAAGAGCATTCATCGTCTCCATCCAAAGCTAGGAACAAGGGGATTGTTATCCGATAGCCTTGAAAGCTTCGGAGTGTCAAGATGAGTGTAGTCAGAGTCTCAGGATTAGGCGAAAAGCCTTCCCGAATCTATTATTGTTGTCTTTGATCATTCAACTCACATTGCTATTGAGAAAGTTACATCGGACTATTAGAGTGACACCTTGGTAAGCGTCGGTAAGTTTGTCATTGAATATCGGACATAGTTATTGGTATCGTCATTGAGCATTGTCATTGATATAGATATTGTTATTGAAACATTGCAAAGAAATCATTGATTATTGTTATTAACATTGAACCATGAAACATTGATTATGAGACATATTGGTTATTGATAATATTGAAATCATTGGTCATTGGAATACTCATTGATTATTGAAATGGATATGAACATTGGAACCTTGGATTTGAATAGACATTGGATACAATTGACATGTCATAGAATTCATGAGCTCAATGTGCGGGTGGACTACGGTCCTAAGGCTACGACCTATATTGATTTGGCGAGGCGGAGGGATGTGTATTGATCTTGGTCATATTGGCGAGGCGGAGGGACTAGACCATTCATTCATTTGACGAGGCGTGGGAATTCGTGTATCCTCTATCTTGATTCAATCCAAGGATTAATGATGAAATAAATATGTTAAACATTGTTTTTTGATGTATAGTATTGGTATTGATAAGCATGAGAGCATGTATATAGATACTTGATATATTGATGTTTATGTTGTTTATGACTACCGCACTAGGCAATTTATGCCTAACGTGTCACATCTCATGCATTTCAGGTTGAAAGATCGTGTGCTGGAGGATCGGATTATCAAGGCAAGACAAGTCACTAAAAGCCCTAAAGTAATGTTTTTGACTTATAGACTGTAACGCCATGATTTTGGGCCTAGAAGTTTTAGAGTTTGAATCGGGTCGGTCGAGAACGGTTCGAATCTTTAAGGGAGATTTAGGGAACACCTAGTTTGGGATGCTGTAAAATAAGGAAAATATCTAAAAAACCGCATTTATTATATGAATGATAATGGTGAAAACAATTTTACAAAATATGATTTGGAAATGCTACATTTCGGTGTAGTGACCAAATCACAGTTTTTGCAAAAGTTGACTAGTGACTGTTTTGTAAAGCATTGAAACTTTGAATCATTAAGGAGCTAATTTTACCAAAATGTTTTTATCAGATTTCTCTCTAATTTTGGGTGTTTTAATAATGATTTAATAAAGGGAATTAAAAGAGAAAATCCTATTTTTACTTCCATAACTACTTTACGATCTTTTTCTCTCTTTTCATTTTCTCTCAACTTTCACTCAGCCAAACACATTTCCTTCATCAATTAACCTCTGATTTTAATTTTTTTTTTAAGATTTCAATCTCCTATGGATTCCTAATCTTTTCCTCATCGAATCCTCTTGTTTTCATTTTGAAATTTCAAGAAAACTTGCCCAAATTAAGGAGAAATTAGCCATTAGAGGTAAGCTTCGTCCTTCTCCTCTAATGATCAGTTCTTTACTGAAATTCCCAAGTTATAAATCCTTTGTTAATGATTTTTGAGTTGCTTTAATGTTAGAAACATGAAATTGTGTTAAAACTCAAGATTCTTGGAGAGATCTTGATGATTTTCGTAACTATTGATTAAGCTCTATTTTTAGGTTGATTCTAATGTATTTTGAATGGTAATTGATGTTATAAATGAGGTTTTACCAAACAAATCCCGAATAGGTTTGGATTCCTAAGATTTTCATGCTAGATTGGTGGTTTTGGTGTTTTATTGTAGCTGGAGGTTTAAGGACAAGTTTATGGTGATTTTTGGTGTTGATTGAGGTTTAGAAATTATTAGACGTGATAGATCTTGGCTGGGCTTTGTTTTGGAAGAGTTTGGAGATGATTTCGGTTGTTTTTGGTGGCCGAAATGATGCTTTTGAGTAGAGCAGCGAGTTTGTTTGGTTGGCTAATGATTTCAATTCATGATGATGCATTAATCCTATGCTCTTATGTGTAATGAATAGGGGAGACATCTTCAGACGCTTTTGGTGTTGATCCGGAAGTGCTTGGAGCTTAGATATCATTTTGGCTAGCAAGCGAAACGTAATCGGTGAGTGCGATGGTTTTAGAAGTCCTTGAGGGACAAAGAAACAAGGTTTGGGGATTTAGGATTGGTTTGAAACACCATCCTAAGTCCGGAAGTAAGTATGGCTAAATTTGCTCTCAAATATGTGGTTGTTGCCCCTAAAATGCTTTTACATGCTCTTGATTTGAGATAGACAAATTCCTATTGTTTTATGCATGATTAGTAGCATGAGATGATGCTTTGAAGAGATTTCATGAGATAGCATGTTGCATTGAAGAGTTTTGAGATTTTGATTTAATGCAAAGAATGTGTTATGATTTTTGAAATGAGATGAGAAAGATTTGAGAAATGTTGCATTAAAAATAGTAGGTGAGATGATGTTTCGACATAATATATTGGCATATAAGATGAGATACTTACCAGATATAATTGATCGATCAATAGGATGAGAGTGCACTATAAACTAAAATTCATACGTGCCCTTTGGAGTCGGGCGATAGGGGGTACTGCCATCCCGATCCAAAGTAGAATCCGATGATAAGAGATACCATCAGGGTAGGACATGGTGAAATACCCAAGCTTTGTGGCGATGAAAGATACCGCCATGAGAGTCCGTTGATGAGAGATTCCACCGGGGTATGACTTGACTTTGAGTCAAGCTAATCCGCATATCTGAGTAAAGATGAAATGTGAAATGCCAATATAATATATGAAAATGTATTTGATTCACATGTACCAAATGAAGAGATATTTTTACGCTATGAGAAATGCATATGAGAGTATGGTATGAAACGCTTTGTTTTCATTTATCATGTGTATGGCATTGCCATGAGTTTTGCATTGGTTTAATGCATGGGATAGAACAAGGGTACATGTGTTTTCAAATGGAGATTTGCTTTGAAATGGTTTTCAAGCATGAGATAGAATGAGCATGTTGATGAAAATGGCTTTTGAGAAAGTGTTTTGAATAATGCATTGTTGTGTTGGTTTTCTTTAGAGCTTGCCTCACTAAGCAAATGTGCTTACGCTCTCTTTTACCAACAATGCAGATAATTGAGACGATTGGGACAGCGAGAAGGTTAAGAACATCCTAGGGAGTGAAAAGCTCATGTATGGTGATGTTTTTACATACTCTAGTATTAATATTTGGCAATTGGGCTTCAAGGTTGTTTTTGGGAGATGTATTTGGAACTCCTTATGTTTGTAGCAAGTTTGTTATGGCTTTTGAAGTTTGTAAATGGTCTTATATGGTTTGGTTTGAGGTCCATATTTGGTTCATGTGGTTAGGAAGCATGCATATAGACGAAATGTTCATGTGTTTGATGTCATGTTTTAGCTTAAGCTTCTTAAATATGTTCTTTTATGTCTAATCATGTTGCTGGTATGTTATGGTATGATTTGGGATATGTTTGAGTGTGAAAAGATGTGAAAACCACAAAATTATGTTGTTGCAGGGCTTGGTGTATCGAAACACCCTTACATGTTTCGAAACAGGGCCCTGAAATGGCTATAGTGTTTCGGACGTATGAAGGTGTTTCGGAACACTTTGACTACTAGAGAGGATTGTTTCGATACCGGTCTCGGAACGCACCCGAGTACCGAAATGGTCAACACCATTTCGATACGACCGTTTCGATACTAGGGTCAGCGTCTCGAAACGGGTGACCGTTAAGCTGTGTTTTTGAATTTTTTTAAGTTCTCATGTTTTACATTTTAGTCCTGGATGTTGTGCATGCAATCGATTGAGCTTGGAATGTTCTTTTAAGCTGAAATTTGACAGAGATGCATGTAAAATGACTAATTACAATGTCTTTATATTTTCCAAATTTTACATTTTGGTCCCTAAAAGTGTAATTCTTGCAATTGAACACCTAAAAGGATTTTCGATCACTGTGCCTTTCTCTCCTATGACTCTTGAGTAATCACATAGGCTTAATGTGTCTCTAGAAAAGATAAAAAGAAAAAATGGTCGTTAATTAAGGTTGACTTTCGGGTGGACTTTGGTTTTCCCCGTGTAATCTTCGTAGTTCGAGTCAAGCGTCTAGGCCGGGCTAAGTGGGTTACATTTTTTGTATCAGAGCCAGGTTAGCGAATGTTTGGGGCTTGGTAAGTGGTTAATGTATGTGATTATGAATGTTTGTGACTTTTCGGTGAAAGTATGATGTATGATTGTTGATGTTTGGTTCTATTGAGATGAGTTTGAGATGATATGATGTGTTTGGGGTATAGTTGAGGATCCCATTACCATATCATTGCTATTATGAAGAATTGTTTTCAAAATTGAGCTTGAGTACTTGGATTACTTGCCTTATTGTGCCTAATTTAATTTATTGTATTTTGTCAGTTGCATTGTTTTATTATGGGGCCATGTAGAGAGCTTAGAATTAACACCCGTGCTACAGCTGAGAATGAGAATGTTGAGAATGCTAAGGATCTACCTCCTCCTCCCCCCCTGGCGGACCACCCGGTGGTGGTGGAGTTGGGGTTGGTGTTGCTGGAGTTTGTGCTGGGGTTGCTGGACCCGAGGGAGTTCAGGGGCAAGCTGCTCCTGATATGTTTGTGTTGATACAAGCTATTACTGGAGCTTTTTAGGCAGTAGTAGCTGGAGCTCATGGAGCTGCACCACATGACGGTGCTAATGTGAGGTTGCCGTTAGAGAGACTCCGCAGTCTGGGAGGGACTGAGTTCAGAGGGTTGACCCCAGAAGATTCTGAGTCTTGGTTAGATAGTACCAAGAGGATTCTCGGGCAATTGAATTGTAATAATGTTAAGAAGTTGGGATGCATTGTGTCCCTGCTGCATGGTGATGCATATACGTGGTGGACAACCACGATATCAGGGATGGATGATGATTATGTGACTTGGACATTCTTCTTTAATGCATTCAAGCGGAAGTATTTGGGAGTTCGCTGCCTCAATGAGAAAAGGAGGGAATTCATGTCCCTAGTGCAAGGGAGCATGACGGTGGCAGAATATGAGGTGCAGTTTGTATGCCTTAGCCAATATGCACCTAAGTTGATTCCTAGCGAGCGAGAAAGATGTGAACAATTTCGTTATGGGCTGGTGGCGGATGTGAAAACCTATATGCTCGCAGCGGATTATACTAATTTCGATGTCTTGGTCACCAGAGCCAAGGACATTGAGTTGAATCTTGGTTTGGCAAGTCGAGTGGGAGGATCTAGCTCAGGGAAGCGAGCTGCAGAGCGTGATCTTTGTAGAGATTGCTATAAGAGGAAAAAGGATAGAAGGCCACATGGTGATGCTAGACGTGGGGGTGGTAACCCTGGGAGAGGTCAGCAAGGACCAAATGCTTTCTTGAGGACTTTTGAGTGCAACCAGTGTGGTAGGAGACATATTAGTGAGTGTTGGGGTAATCTTGGTACATGATGGAACTGTGGTAATCGAGGGCACATGAATAAAGATTGTCCTCAGCCGTTGAGAGAGGGTCAGACTCCTGTGAGAGCAGTTGAGCCACAGAGAGGTCGTGGGCGTGGCCGTGGTAACTTCCAGCGCAGAGATGAGGGTGGAAGGAATGTAGCACATGTTGTGGCTGTTCAGCCTGAAAATGGTGGCCAGGTTCGAGTGTATGCCCATTGAGAAGGGAGGAATGACATAGACGAGATCGCATGTACCTTTACTTTGCAATCCTTGTCATTACTTTCTTTGATTAGTTTTGGATCTACACACTCGTACATATTGCGTGAACATGCTCAAATGCTTGGTTTGCCTGTTGAGTCTTTGGATTTGGGTATGCATGTGACTAGTTCCTTTGGTGAGACGGTTGTAAGAAGAAGGTTGTATAGGAGATGCCCCTTAATGGTGCAAGATCACGTGTTTCTTATTGATCTTATGGAGTTACCATTCTATGGGTTTGACGTAATTCTTGCCATGGATTGGCTTGTTGAACATAGAGCCGTTATGGATTTTGAAAGCAAGCGAGTTTCGCTGAAACTTGTGGATGATTATGAGGTTGTGGAGGTGGGAGAAAATGTGATGTTTCTATCTAATGTGGTGTCGACGCTTGAAGCAAGTCGGATGTTGCGTCAAGTATGTGAGGCATATCTAGCCTTTTTTATGAATCCTAGTACATAGGAGGTTCGCGTACAGGATATAAGGACCGTGTGTGAGTTCCATGGAGTGTCTCCAGAGGAATTACATGGTTTGCCGCCTAGTCGGGAGGTTGAATTCGGAATTGAGTTGTATGAGAACACAACTCTGGTGCCCATTGCTCCCTATCGCATGGCACCCAAGGAGTTGAAGGAGTTGAAAACGCAACTTCAAGAGTTTCTTGACCGGGGCTTTATTCAGCCTAGTGTATCACCTTGGGGTACACCGGTCTTGTTTGTTAAAAAGAAAGATGGCACAATGAGGATGTGCATTGATTATCGTCAGCTGAATAAGTTGACCATCAAGAACCAGTATCCTTTGCCGAGGATTGATGATCTTTTTGATCAATTTCGAGGAGTGGTTGTGTTTTCAAAGATAGATTTGAGGTCGGGGTACTATCAGTTAAAGGTAAAGGATGTGGATGTGCCAAAAATAGCTTTTCGAACGAGATATGGGCATTATGAATTTCTAGTGATGTCGTTTGGATTGACAAATGCTCATGCTGCTTTCATGGACATGATGAACAGGGTGTTCCATGAATTCTTAGATAAGTTTTTTGTTGTGTTCATCGATGATATCCTTGTGTACTCTCGTACTGAGGAGGTGCATGAGGTTCATTTGAGGATCGTGTTGCAAGCGCTGTTAGAAAATCAGCTTTATGCTAAGCTGAGCAAATGTGAGTTCTGGCTAAAGGAAGCTTTTTTTTTCTTGGCCATGTGGTTTCGGGTGAAGGGATTCGAGTTGATCCTCAGAAATCTGAGGCGGTGATGAATTAGAAGCCTCCTAGATCTGTTCATGAGATTCGTAGTTTCCTTGGGTTGGCAGGTTACTATCGGAGGTTTGTGGATGGATTTTCTAATATTGCTGCCCCTTTTACGAAGTTGTTACAGAAGGATGTCAAGTATGAGTGGACAGAAGTGAGACAAGAAGCTTTTGAGAAGCTAAAGGCAACTTTGACACAAGCTCCTATCTTGGTTCAACCTGAATCAGGAAAAGAGTTTGTGGTGTATAGTGACGCATCCTATGTTGGTTTGGGGTGTGTGTTAATGCAAGAGGGTAAGGTAGTGGCTTATGCATCGCGACAGTTGAAAGTGCATGAGCGCAATTACCCTACGCATGACATTGAGTTGGCTGCAGTGGTTTTTGCCCTAAAGATTTGGAGACATTATATCTATGGTGAGAAGTGTACTGTGTACACGGATCATAAAAGTTTGAAGTACCTGATGTCTCAGAAGGAGTTAAATCTTAGGCAACGACGTTGGGTGGAGTTGCTTAAGGATTACGATCTAACGATCGAGTATCATCCGGGGAAGGCCAATGTTGTGGTGAATGCTTTGAGCAGGAAAGTGGCGGTAGAGTTAAGTGCGATGTTTGCTAGCTTGAGCATATCGCGGGATGGTGGTCTTGTTGCTAAATTGCAAGTGAAACCATCTCTAGTTCATTTGATTAAGCATAAACAATTGTTGTATGATTCTTTGGTGCCACATGTTCAGGATATCGTAGAAGGTAGACCATCGGATTTCTGTTTCAAAGATGATGGTGTTTTATGTTTTGGGAGTCGAATAGTGGTGTCGAATGATGTTGAATTTAGGTGCACTATTCTGACTGAAGCTCATAGTAGTCCTTTTTCTATACACCCTGGTAGTACAAAGATCTATCGTGATCTGAAGGATGAGTACTATTGGGTGGGATTCAAGAAAGATGTCGCTGAGTATGTTAGCAAATGCATGGTTTGTCAGCGGGTTAAGGCTGAACATTAATTTCCTTCAGGGTTGTTGCAGCCGTTAAGGATTCCTGAATGGAAGTGGGAGAGTGTTGAGTTGAGAGGTGCTCGATTCGTTCAATCGATGTTGCTCACCAAGTGGTGGAGAGGTGGATTTCTGGGTGGAATAGGTGTGGAAGCTTAAAATATAAAGAACACAATGATTTTAGAGTGGTTCAACATTCTAACCAAGGTCTACATCCACTACCTTAGCTTCCCACTAAGGATTTCCAATCAATCCACTATTGATTCATCCCCTTTTCTAGGCTTAGGAGGAAACCCTTATACACCGATCAAGCTTTCTAGCCAAAGCCTTGATCAAATCCTCTTTTACAAAGAGATAATAAAAGCAAACACAAATCCCTCTAATAGGTGTTTGTTTGCACAATTAAATCACTCACCCAAAACCTAAAACACTTGAGCAAATTTGACAATTTTGGCTCACTAGTGTTTGTCTATACAAGAATTGACAATTTAAGCACTAAGACAATATTTGATCATTTGTTGATTGACAATATGAGCATTAATCATATCTTGATGCTTGGAGGTCCCTTTTATACTCTTTGATGAGTTTATAGCCGTTACTAGCCGTTGGGGATGAATTGGAGCCGTTGAGGACTTTATTTCCCACCATAAATGCAGTTCTACTGCTACCCGTATCGAAACGCTCGAACTCGTTTCGATATGCTCTTTAAGTAGAAAGAGTCGTTGAGCATCCGTATTGAAACGCCATGGGCCGTAACAAAATGCCCGTATCGAAACACTAGGCACCGTATCGAAACACTCTGCATTTAAAAGTTAGTTGGAAAATAGTCGTTGGGGTTTATGACCGTTGTGGTCGATGCCACGTAGGTGTATCGAAACGGCATAGCCCGTTTCGAAACACTAGGCAAAATTCACATCCAGAGAAGGCTCGTTTCGATACCCGTATCGAAACACTTTTGCTACTGGAATCCCCCGTATCGAAACGCCCTAAGGTGTTTCGAAACGGCTGGAAGGTTTTGTGAAATTTGGCTTTGAAAAACATGTTAAACCCTTTTAAAACATCCCTAAACATAGTTTCAAGTTATTTGGACTTTGAAAATAGTTTTGAATTCTTTTTAAATTAGTCCAAAACATTTTTCAATTATTATATCAAAACATTAGTTCTACAATCCCTCCCTTTTTGATATAATAAAACTATCTTGAAAAATTGTTTGGGATTCTCCCCCTTTAACTTTAAAAATATGAATAAGAGATTAAAGATATGAAATCAAATAAAGCTTCCCCTTATTCATTTGAAAATTGAATTTTTCAAATCATTTCTCCCTCTCTTTGTTATATCAAAAAGAATTTAAAACATTAAGTTCAAAATAACTATAGAGGAAAAATTTGACAAAAATAAGAACTTGGTTTTAAAAGTGGCTCCCCCTTACTCAAAGCATCATTAAAAATGTTAGTCCAACATATATGATCATCTAGTTGATATAAATGAAAATAAATCAAATAAAGCAAAAGCAACTAGATTTTATCACACTTGAACTCAAGGGAGGATGTGAAGCCTTCCTTCTTCAAGTGTTCTTTCTTGTGTGCATGGAGCTCCCCCTCAATGTTTGACTTGTTGAACATCTCCATCACACCTAGCAAAAGAAAATCAACTAATTTTTGGTATCCAAATTGCTTTGGATCCATAGACATTAGTAGCACAAATTTTAGTCCCCTTTGGAATCCATTTTTCAATGTCATCCTTTTTAGTTGAAGTGGTTAGTCCTTTTAGGACCCAAACACTTCTAAAACATTTTCCTTTTACAACTCTAGGGGCACTAGATTGTCTTACATAAAAATTTGATTTTCCAAAATTGTTTTTCTTTTCAAGCTCTTTGGAAATCAAATCTTTTTCTTCTTGAACTTTTTGAAGCAACTTTTTTAAATCAAAACATTTTAATTCAAACTCTTCGAGTTTTGCTTCAAGTTCAAATTTGGTTTTAGAAATCAAATCATTTTGAATTTTTAACTTTGAAATCAATTTATTGTTTTTCAAAATGTGATTTTTAAACTCTAAAACCAAATCATCATAGGCATCTTGTAATTCATCAAAAGAGTAAGAACATGAAGTAGATGAATTAGAAGTTACCCTTGAATCTTCTTCGATGGCCATAAAGAAAAGGTTGGCTTGTTCATCATCGGTGGAGTCCTCATCACTCCAAGTAGCCACATGTGCCTTCTTCTTATGGCTTGAAGTGCTTGCCCTCTTCTTATTCATGGATTCTCGTTTAAGCTCTCTCAAGGCTTTCTTCATGAATGGGGCACACTTCTTGAAGAGATGAACTATCTCTTCTTCTTCATCCTCCTCTTCACTTGAATCAACGTGATGGCAAATGGAGGACTTGAGAGCCATGGCATTGGTGTTGATGCCAAGCCCCTTGAGCTTCTTCTCTCCCATAGCTCTAATTTCTTCCCTCTTCTTCTCATCTTCTTTGTTCTTCTTCATGATTTGATGAGTAAGGAGCAACCCCATGAGTTCATCAAGCTTCAAAGTCTTCAAATTCTTTGCTTCGATGATGGCGGTCCTCTTTGAGTCCCAAGACTCGGGAAGTGAGTAGATGAGCTTTCGGAAAAGCTTTTCCTCCATGATGGCTTCTCTATATCCTTTGAGACCATTGGTGATTGTGGAGAACCTATCAAACATCTTATCGATGTTCTCTTCCGGATCCATCTTGAAGTTCTCATACTCTAAGGTGAAGAGCCCAATCTTAGTCTCCTTGACTTCATCGGTTCCCTCGTATATGACTTCAAGCTTGTCCCATACCTCCTTGGCACTCTCACAAGAAGACATCTTTACATAGATGGATGGGCCAAATGCACAAAAGAGAATGTGCAAGGCTTTGCAATTTAGCTCCATCTTCTTGCGATCGTCGGCACTCCACTGCGCTTTGCTTCGTTGAGGTGCGAGGGGACCGTCTCAAACTATATCCCATAGCTTGTAGTCTCTAGACTTGATGAAAAACTTCATCTTTATCTTCCAATGGGCATAGTAGGTTCCGTCGAAGAAAGGTGGTTTGTCTATGGATTGCGCCATTTGAGCCGTTTGGTGAAATGATGATCGAGCTTGCCGGATCTTCTCAATAGGATGTGAATTCTCTTCGGTTGAGCCAAGCTCTGATACCAATTGTTGAGTTGAGAGGTGCTCGATTTGTTCAATCGATGTTGCTCACCAAGTGGTGGAGAGGTGGATTTTTGGGTGGAATAGGTGTGGAAGCTTAAAATATAAAGAACACAATGATTTTAGAGTGGTTCAACATTCTAACCAAGGTCTACATCCACTACCTTAGCTTCCCACTAGGAATTTCCAATCAATCCACTATTGATTCGTCCCCTTTTGTAGGCTTAGGAGGAAACCCTTATACACCGATCAAGCTTTCTAGCCAAAGCCTTGATCAAACCCTCTTTTACAAAGAGATAATAAAAGCAAACATAAATCCCTCTAATAGGTGTTTGTTTGCACAATTAAAGCACTCACCCAAAACCTAAAACACTTGAGCAAATTTGACAATTTTGGCTCACTAGTGTTTGTCTATACAAGAATTGACAATTTAAGCACTAAGACAATATTTGATCATTTTTTGATTGACTATATGAGCATTAACCATATCTTGATGCTCGGAGGTCCCTTTTATACTCCTTGATGAGTTTATAGCCATTACTAGCCGTTGGGGATGAATTGGAGCCGTTGAGGACTTTATTTCCCACCATAAATGCAGTTCTGCTGCTACCCGTATCGAAACGCTCGAACCCGTTTCAATATGCTCTTTAAGTAGAAAGAGCCGTTGAGCATCCGTATTGAAACGCCATGGGCCGTATCGAAACGCTAGGCACCGTATCGAAACGCTCTGCATTTAAAAGTTAGTTGGAAAATAGTCGTTGGGGTTTATGACCGTTGTGGTCGATGCCACGTAGGTGTATTGAAACGGCATGGCCCGTTTCGAAACGCTGGGAAAAATTCACATCCAGGAAAGGCCCGTTTCGATACCCGTATTGAAACACTTTTGCTACTGGAATCCCTCGTATCGAAACGCCCTAAGGTGTTTCGAAACGCCTGGAAGGTTTTGTGAAATTTGGCTTTGAAAAACATGTTAAACCCTTTTAAAAAGATCCCTAAATATAGTTTCAAGTTATTTGGACTTTGGAAATAGTTTTGAATTCTTTTTAAATTAGTCCAAAACATTTTTCAATTATTATATCAAAACATTAGTTCTACAGAGAGGATCACCAAGAACTTTGTGTCTGGTTTGCCTTTATTTCCATCAAAGAAGAATTATGTTTGGGTGATTGTGGATCGCCTTACGAAGTGTGCGCATTTCTTGCATGTGCATACTACGTACACCTTGGATAAGCTTGCGGAGTTTTACATTGCTGAGATTGTAAAGTTGCATGAAGTGCCAAAATCTATAGTGTCGGATAGAGATATGAGGTTCACCGCAAGGTTTTGGGAGTGTTTGCATCAAGAATTGGGTACGCGGCTGAATTTCAGTACTTCTTATCATCCGCAGACGGATGGAAAGTCGGAGCGTGTTATCCAAGTGCTTGAGGATATGTTGAGGTGTTGTGTTATTGAATTTCAAGGCTCTTGGGAGAAGCACTTGCCTTTGGTGGAGTTTTCTTATAATAATAGTTACCAGGCAAGTATTCAAATGGCACCTTATGAAGCTTTATACGGGAGGAAGTGCATAACTTCTCTTTGTTGGGCTAAAATGAGACAAAAGATGGTCTCGATGTCGGCCTTGTTAAAAGGAACCACCGAGAAGGTGAAACTCATTTGTAAGCGGTTGAATGTAGCATTGGATCGGAAAAAGTCTTACGTGGATTTGAAGCGTAAGGAGATAGAATTTGTTGTGGGCGAGCGTGTGTTTTCGAAAGTTTCACCTTGGAAGAAGGTGATGAGATTTGGCTGGAAGGGCAAGTTGAGCCCAAGGTTCATTGGACCATACGAGGTGATAGAACTTGTGGGTCTTGTTTCCTACAAGCTGACACTACATCAAGAGTTAGAAAAGATACATAATGTGTTTCATGTATCCATGCTTTGGAGGTATAGATCGTATTCGTCGCATGTTATGTCTGTGGAAGAGGTTGAGTTGAATCCAGACTTGACGTATGATGAGGAACCTGTTGAGATTCTGGATTTGGATAGTAAGGTTCTCCGAGGTAAGTCCATTGAGCTGGTCAAAGTCTTGTGGAGACATCGTGGTGCTATGGAAGCCACGTGGGAAAGGAAGCAGAACATGAAGAAGCAATTTCCTTACCTTTTTCCTTACATTAAGAGGGGGAGAGTTGTAAAATCCTGATTTTTGGCCTAGAAGTTTTAGAGTTTGAATCGGGCCGATCGAGAACGGTTCGAATCTTTAAGGGAGATTTAGGGAACACCTAGTTCGGGATGCTTTAAAGATATGGAAAATATCTAAAAATTCTCATTTATTATATGAATGATAATGGTGAAAAAAATTTCATTCCTTTTGAAGATATTTCAATCTCATATGGATTCTTAATCTTTTCCTCATCAAATCCTCTTGTTTTCACTTTAGATTTTCAAGAAAACTTGCTCAAATTAAGGAGAAATAAGCCATTAGAGGTAAGCTTCGTCCTTCTCAACTAATGATCAGTTCTTTACTGAAATTCCCAAGTTATCAATCCTTTGTTAATGATTTTTGAGTTGCTTTAATGTTAGAAACATGAAATTGTGTTAAAACTCAAGATTCTTGGAGAGATCTTGATGATTTTCGTAACTATTGATTAGGCTCTGTTTTGAGGTTGATTTCTAATGTATTTTGAATGGTAATTGATGTTATAAATGAGGTTTTACCAAACAAATCCCGAATAGGTTTGGATTCCTAAGTTTTTCATGCTAGATTGGTGGTTTTGGGGGTGGTTTTGGTGTTCTATTGTAGCTGGAGGTTTACGGACAAGTTTATGGTGATTTTTGGTGTTGATTGAGGTTTAGAAATTATTAGACGTGATAGATCTTGGCTGGGCTTTGTTTTCGAAGAGTTTGGAGATGATTTCGGTTGTTTTTGGTGGCCAAAATGATGATTTTGAGTAGAGCAACGAGTTTGTTTGGTTGGCTAATGATTTCAATTTATGATGATGCATTAATCCTCTGCTCTTATGTGTAATGAACAGGGGAGACATCTTCGGACACTTTTGGTGTTGACCTGAAGTGCCGAGAGCTTAGATATCATTTCGGCGAGCAAGTGAAACGTAATCGGTGAGTGCGAATGGTTTTACAAGTCCTTAAGGGACAAAGAAACAAGGTTTGGGGATTTAGGATTGGTTTGAAACACCATCCTAAGTCTGGAAGTAAGTATGGCTAGAATTGCTCTCAAATATGTGGATGTTGCCCCTAAAATGCTTTTACATGCTCTTGATTTGAGATAGACAAATTTCTACTATTTTATGCATGATTAGTAGCATGAGATGATGCTTTGAAGAGATTTCATGAGATAGCATGTTGCATTGAAGAGTTTTGAGATTTTGCTTTAATGCAAAGCATGTGTTATGATTTTGAAATGACATGAGAAAGATTTGAGAAATGTTGCATTAAAAACAATAGGTGAGATGATGTTTTGACATAATATATTGGCATATAAGATGAGATACTTACCGAATATAATTGATCGATCAACAGATGAGAGTGCACTATAAACTAAAATTTGTACGTGCTCTTTGGAGTCGGGCAATGGGGTTAGTGCCATCTCGATCCAAAGTGAGAATCCGATGATGAGAGATACCATCGGGGTAGGACTTGGTGAAATACCCAAGCTTTGTGGCGATGAGAGATACCGCCATGAGAGTCCGATTATGAGAGATTCCACCGGGGTAGGACTTGACTTTGAGTCAAGCTAATCCGCGTATCCATGTAAATATGAAATGTGAAATGCCAATATAATATATGAAAATGTATTTGATTCACATGTGCCAAATGAAGAGATGTTTTTATGCTATGAGAAATGCATATGAGAGTATGATATGAAACGCTTTGTTTTCATTTATCATGTGTATGGCCTTGCCATGAGTTTTGCATTGGTTTTATGCATGGGATAGAACAAGGGTACATGTATTTTCAAATGGAGATTTGCTTTGAAATTGTTTTCAAGCATGAGATAGAATGAGCATGTTGTTGAAAATGGCTTTTGAGAAAGTGTTTTGAATAATGCATTGTTGTGTTGGTTTTCTTTAGAACTTGCCTCACTAAGCAAATGTGCTTACGCTCTCTTTTACCAACAATGTAGATAATTGAGACGATTTGGGCAGCGAGAAGGTTAATAACATCCAAGGAAATGAAAAAGCTCGTGTATGGTGATGTTTTTACATTCTCTAGTATTAATATTTGGCAATGGTGCTTCAAGATTGTTTTGGGGAGATGTATTTGGAACTCCCTATGTTTGTAGCAAGTTTGTTATGGCTTTTGAAGTTTGTAAATGGTCTTATATGGTTTGGTTTGAGGTCCATATTTGGTTCATGTTGTTAGGAAGCATGCCTATAGACCAAATGTTCATGTGTTTGATGCCATGTTTTAGCTTAAGCTTCTTAAATATGTTATTTTATGTCTAATCATGTTGTTGGTATGTTATGGTATGATTTGGGATATGTTTGAGTGTGAAAAGATGTGAAAACCACAAAATTATGCTGTTGCAGGGCTGGGTGTATCGAAACACCCTTATTTGTTTCGAATCAGGGGCCCGAAATGACCATAGTGTTTCGGAACGGATGAAGGTGTTTCAGAACACTTTGGCTACTGGAGAGGCTTGTTTCGATACCGGTCTCGGAACGCACCCAAGTACAGAAAACGGTCAACACCGTTTCGATACGACCGTTTCGATACCAGGGTCAGCGTTTCGAAACGGATGACCGTTGAGATGTGTTTTTGAATTGTTTCAAGTTCTCATGTTTTACATTTTAGTCCTAGATGTTGTGCATGCAATCGATTGAGCTTGGAATGTCTTTTTAAGCTGAAATTTAACAGAGATGCATGTAAAATGACTAATTACATATTCGTAAACTTAAAATCTGCAATGTCCTTATATTTTCCAAAATTTACGTTTTGGTCCCTAAAAGTGTAATTCTTACAATTGAACACCTAAAGGATTTCCGATCGTTGTTCCTTTCTCTCCTATGACTCTTGAGTAATCACATAGGCTTAATGTGCCTCTAGAAAAGATAAAAAGAAAAAAAGGGTCGTTAATCAAGATTGACTTTCGGGTTGACTTTGGTTTTCCCCGTGTAATTTCGTAGTTCAGGTCAAGCGTCTAGGCCGGGCTAAGGGGGTTACATAGACTCCTAGGAAGGTGGAAAAGTAGTGAAACTAGTCGTTATGCCTATTTTGATATGTTTGTGGGATGTCTTTGTTATAATATGGTTGATGGCCTTAAATGGCTCTTTTGGTTGGCTTAAAATGGTTTAAAAATGCATACTAGCTCATAAAGGTCAAAACATAGTAAATGTATTCGTATGATCATGACATTTGGCATGCTAGTAGTTTATACCATTAAAATGTTATGTGTAAACTTTCATTGTATTTGGATATCGTTCGGTAGGTCAAATCGAATAAAAACCAACAAAAATCTGTCATTACAGGTCAGGCCGTATCGAAATAGGTGATGACGTTTTGATACGGGTAAGCATAATTGAACCTGAGGAATAAGGCGTACCGAAATGGTTCATGGAAATTTCGAAACATTTTGTCACTAGAATCCCTCGTTTCAATACGGGTTTATAGCGTATCGAAACGGGTCAAAGGAAGTCAACATGCTTCGATACAGGGCATGCCCGTATTGATACGGTCTAAAGGGTAAAGTCAACATGGGTTGACCATCGTTCACCCGTTTTGAAACAGCCCTAGGTTGTTTCGATACGGGGTTAGTGAAGTTAGTTAAAGGCATGTTAAACATATTGTAATGTTCACAGTTTAGTCACTGAATTTTGAAAGATTAAATTGATTGTGTTAATGGGCTCCAAATTGTATGAAATTTTACAGGAATGTTAATATTGTGGTGAATTTCAATCTGGTATAATCAATTGTATTGAAGGACCTCTAATTTGATGAATTTATAGGTTGGCCCCTAAAACTTGTAATAGTTTATATTTAGCTCTGATTGGTTAATTATTTTTTGTGGGGATTAATTGGACTAATATACATCGAAGTATTGTGTTATTGAATGTTGCTGATGTAAATGTTAAGATTAAACTAAAATTTTGTCTCACCGACTACTGTATTGATCATCGGTATCACCTCATGTCCCGGTTCTCGACTAGACCATGAAGGGGTGTTACAAAAATCAATTGTCCAACTTCAAGTTGTCGCAACAATATGATCTTGTCATGCCAGCATTTACTCTTGTCCTTGTAAATAGAGGCATTTTCATAAGCATTACAGATAATTTCTTCCAATACAATAATCTCTAGCAATCATTTCTTCCCCACAGCCTCATAATCCAAATTCACTTGTTTCAGAGCCGATATAGCCTTATGTTCTAGCTCCACATGCAAGTGGCAGGATTTTCCAAAGATGAGTTGATACAGAGACATCTCAAGTGGAGTTTTGTACGCAGTACGAATGGCCCACAATGCATCATCTAAGCGCGAAGACCAATCTCTCCTAGTGTTATTTACCTCTTTTTCTAAGATGTTTTTGATAGCCCGGTTAGAGATGTCGGCTTGTGTATTGGACTGAGGATGATATGTTGTGGCCAGTCTATGATTTAGTCCTTAGCGTTTCATCGCAGCATCCACCTGGCTGCAATGAAAATGCTCTCTCTGGTCACTGATTAATGCTCTTGGTGTTCCAAAACGGGTGAGTATATGCTTGTGAAAGAACTTTAAAACCATTTTGGAAACATCTTTAGGCACAACCACAGTTTCTATCCACTTGGAAACGTAATCCACGGCGACTAGAATATATAGATTGCCAAAAGAATTCGGAAAAGAACCCGTGAAATGCAATCCCCAAACATTGAATAGCTCAATTTTCATTATTGACTGTTGTGGCATCTCATTTTTCCTGGATATTGACCCTGTGCACTGACAACAATCACAGTGTTGGACAAACTCATGGGCATCTTTGAATAATGAAGGCCAGTAAAATCTAGATTGAAGGACTTTTGCGTCCGTTCTCATACTGCTGAAATGCCCTCCATATGGAGCATTATGACAATGTTGTAAGATTGACATCATTTCTTCCTCAAGTACACAGCGTCGAATAATATTATCATTGCAAACCTTGAACAAATAAGGTTTATTCCAATGATATTTAGTTGCATCGCGAAGAAATCGTTTCTTCTTGTGCCTCGTTACACCCAAATGAGTTTTTCCACATACCAAGTAATTTAAAAAATCAGCATGCCACAATGTTGAGTTCACAACGAAAAGCATTTCATTAGGGAATGCGTTGACAATTTACAGTTTATTTCCATCTTCATTGTCTGCTTTCAACCTAAAAATATAATCAGAAACTCGATTTTCTGACCCTTTTCAGTACTTTATCTCAATATCAAATTCTTACAACAATAAGATCCATCGAATCAATCTTGATTTTGCATCTTTTCTCGAAAAAAAAGGTATCTCAATGTAGCATGATTAGTAAATATTGTAATTTTTCACCGACAAGGTAAGAACAAAATTTACCAAAATCATGATTAGTCAATATTGAGCTCTAGTTAGAGTCTTACTAGCATATAGATTGCGTGAAATACCTTATCTCTTCTTTGCCCTAACACTTCCCCCACAGCGAAATCATTGGCATCGCACATGAGTTTAAATGGTTGCTCCCAATTGGGTGCAACAACGATAGGTGCGTTCACAAGCTGCTTTTTAATTTTATTAAATGCATCCAGACATGCATCATCAAAGACAAATTTTTTGTTCTGCTCCAGCAATAAGCATAATGGTTTTGTGATCTTTCAAAAATCATGAATGAATCTTCTATAAAATCTAGCATGGTCCAAAAGACTTCGAATGCCCTTTACATGTGTTGGTGGAGGCAATTTTTTAATAACATCCACCTTGGCTTTATCGACCTCAATTCCTTCCTTTAATATTCGATGACCCAACATTATCCCCTCTGTAACCATAAAATTACATTTCTCCCAATTCAGAACTAGATTAGTGTCTTCACATTGTTGCAATACTTTCTCAAGATTGTCGACGCAATGGTTGAAGTTATTCTCATACACTAAAAAATCATCTATAAAGATTTCAAGTGAATAATCAATCATATCTAAAAATATTGCCATCATGCACCTTTGAAATTAGGTTGGTGCATTGCAAAAACCAAAAGGTATACGATGAAAGGAAAATGTCCTGAATGGGTATGTAAACATAGTATTTTCCTAGTCCTCGGGTACAATAGGAATTTGATTGTAGCTAGAATATCCATCTAGAAAACAGTAATACTCCTTTCCCACAAGCCGATCAAGCATTTGATCAATAAAAGGAAGATGGAATTGATCCATTCCTCATGGTTGCATTCATTCTCTTGTAATACATGCAAATATAACAACTCGTATGAATGTGAGTCAGAATTAATTAATCATTATCATTCTGGACTACAGTGATGCTACTTTTCATAGGAGCACAATATACTGGACTCACCCATGCCCTATCAGAAATGGCATAGATAATATCAGAGTCCAACCATTTGAGAATTTCTACCATTGTCAACGCAATATCCTCAGGAATGAGTATACTGCGATGATTCAATTTTTATTGTATGATATTGTCCAGAATATCAATATGATGACATTCCTATGCATTCTTTCCAATATCTACATTGAACATCCCAAAAGTAACTTGGTCATTACCAACTAGCATTATAAGTTCTCCTTTTGAGACATCAATAATAGTCTTCCATGTTCCTAAGAATGGTTGGCCAAGAATAATAGGGATATCATTGTGTACCTCACAGTCAAGAATAATAAAGTTTGTTGGAAAAACGAACTTGTCCACACGAACAAGCACATCCTTTATTTGTCGATCGGATGAGTCAAAGATCTATTTGCTAGTTGTAATATCACTGTAGTGGGTTTCATTTCTCCAATGCCTAACTTCTAAAAAGTTGATAGTGGCATTAGATTAATGTTGGCTTTGCTAAAATAGTGATTTCCAATAGATCAAGGAATGATGAAACTACCATGGTCTTTCATTTTTCTTGGGAGAGGGGTTGATATGAGCGCTTTGTACTCCTCTGTGAGCGCAATGGTTTCTATAGCACTGATCTTTTTCTTCTTAGATAAAATTTCTTTCATAAACTTTGCATAATTAGGAATTTGTGTAAGTGCATCTATCAAAGGAATTTGCATGGAAAGTATCTTGAAAGAATTGGAATTGGTTGTATATGGAGTATTTGTTGGTTGCACCAACATCGGACATTGTGGCAACAACTTAGATTGCAAAACTGGTGGCAATACTCGAAGGATCATCCTTCACAATGTCATCTACCATTCTAGCTTTAGATGTATGATCAGGTTTTGAATACTCGCTCGCTCATGAGTAGATATGGGTGTTTGTTGCGTCGATTCAGCTGTTTGCTTGCCACCACAAAGACTAATAGCCTTGCAGTGCTCTTTATCCTTAATTATCGAACTCGCAATATTTCTAGGAAGTGTGTTTGATTGTCAATAGTTAATGTCAGTAGCTAACTACTCCAATTGAGCTTTCAAAGTACGGAATGATGAAACATAATCGGCTTCAACTCGAAATTTCTAGCTTGGTAGGTGGTGTAACAACTCCTGGTTGCAAATCGTCCAATTGGGGAACTATAACCTCGTGAATTGTTTTGTTCTGGGTTGGTGGGTGCAGTGGTGGGTTTTCAGGGTCATGAGGGATACCCTCGTTGTTTACATGTCTGGCCATCTCACTTCGTTCTCGAAGTCTACAACTAAGAGTCATTTCAACTTCTGGATCAGGTATGAAGAGTGGTGTGGCAACACTTTTAGTCATACAACACCTACAAAACTTAATAAAAAGAAAAGGAAATAACAAAAAGCTATTAGAAACAATTGCAAACTAGATAAAGAAAATGGAATTGCAAGCATAAATATAAAAACGAAAAAATGCCATCCCTTGCAATGGCGCCAAAATTTGATCGATGAAAAATCGTAACGCGCTTATTGCAAGCAAACATTGCCGATGCAAGTGTAGAAACAAGAGGATCCTGTTAGATATCGATCCCACGAGGATGGGTTTTTAGTTAAAATATTATATGTCCACAAGCAAATCTATAAATGAAAATATTGTGAGTGTAATGGTAGTTGTGATAGAGAAATAAAGTAATGAATATAAGATCAATTATGATAGAAAAATAGCAATTATAAGAGAGTAAAAGGGAAATTAAGATAAGGTCTGGATACCTCGATTTAGCTTGGCAGAAAAATTAAGTACAATCAAGGAAATAAAATACGATGGCTCATTTGGGAAATAAAAGGGTTAAGCTCGCTTACTAAATTCCATTCAATTCTCAATTGTTGACGCAAAGATGTAGATCAACTGCAACTCTCATTGTTAGTCAAAACTACAACTCCTTGAACAAGTGGATCAACTCTCATTGTATCCTCATTCAACTCTCATTGTAATGGCTTTTTAACCTGACTTGTCACTACATCTCTCAATGTCAGTAACTATGTTCAACACTCTTATGCAAACAATAATTAGATCCAACAATCGGATTATGAAAAAATCTAATAATAATATATTGAACTGAAAGATAAGATTTAAACATGTTCATATATAGTAAAAAAACTCCAATAAACATTAATCTCTAGAAGAGTTTAAAGAAGATAACAAGTATTCTCCTTGATCTAGCACTTGAATCCTCTTCTCCTCGGATATTTTTGCCTTGCTTCACCTTGGTTCTCCAAAAATGGAGTTTAAGCTGCCATGGAATGAGAGCTCGGAAGGTTAAAGAAGATAAGGAAAATGAATATCGTGTGAATTCTTTCTCTTCTCCCGAATTTATCCTTTTATAAGCTGCCAAAGAAAGGACACTTGTCCTTCAGGTGTTTTGTGTGACTCTCTGCCGTACCAATTCTATTATAACAAATAATCCATCTAGCAGGGTCGTCCTTATCTTTTAGCAGACTAGACAACTGACAAATACAATATCGAGTTGGTTGCAATGGTGAAACTTCCTCTGCAGGGACATTACAAATACAGCAACAACGGAGCAAAAAGGCAGAAATATGTGTAATAAGAGCAACTAAGACTATAGTTAGACAAAATACAGAAAATAGACATGAAAATGTAGAAATTGATACATTAAACACTGACGTGGAGACTATTAAATCTATAAAGCTAGAGGAAATACAAGTTGTAACCCCCTTAGCCCGGCCTAGACGGTTGACCCGAACTACGAAGATTACACGGGGAAAACCAAAGTCAACCTTGATTAACGACCCTTTTTTTCTTTTTAGTCTTATCTAGATACACATTAACCTTATGTGAGCATGCACGAAACATACAGGTGAAAAGCACATCGATCGAACAACATGAGGGACTCAATTGCACAACATGCAATTTTTAGGGACCAAAAAGTGAAATCTGGAAATTAGGAGGTCATAACTGATTTTTAGGTTACCAATACTTAATTAGTCATATTACATGCTTCCCTGTCAAATTTCACCTTAATCAGACATCTCAAACTCGTATAATTGCAATTACAACTTTTGGGACTAAAACGTAAAGCTTGCAAACCTCAAAACCATTCAAATCAGTGCCCAACAGTCACCTGTTTCGAAACGGTGTTGACTGTTCCGAAACACGGGTTTGTTTCGAGTCTTGTTCCGAAACAGGGCCTTCCAGTGGCCAAACCGTTTCGATACGGTCACCAGCCGTTTCGAAACACCAAGACCATTACAAGCCCCCATTTCGAAACGCCAATGCCTGTTCCGATACGGTCTACCCAGAAGCTACAGATTTTGCTGGTTCTTCCAACATAAAACCACTCAAACACATGTTAGTTACTTCCTAAACAAGCCAACATGTCATCATTCATATAAGCTACATGTTTGCAACTTCAAAACACATTCATAGCATCAAACATGAGATTCCACAAGTCTATAGGCATGCATCCTAATATCCAAAACCAAACAACCAACAAAACACCAAATCAAGCATCAAAAAGCCATTTACAAATCCCAAAACATCAAAGGCATCATGCCACTACTAGGGAGTCCAAAACATCTCCCCAAAACACATCTTAGGTTCCCATTGCAAAAATATCAAAATCTAATAGTGTTATGAAAACATCACCAAACATGAGCTTAGTTTCCCTTAGACTCTTTAGCCTCCTTGTTGCCCTCAAACACCTCAATTATCTGCATTATTGGTTCAAGAGAGAGAGCGTAAGCACAATAGCTTAGTGAGGCATGCTCTAAAGGAAACAACATAATAATGCATATTAGAAACCACTTTCAACAAAGCTTTCTAAACACATGCTCAACACATTTTCATGCAACCTTGCATACTTTACAAGCATCTCATGCTTAAATAAAATCAACATGTCATATTGGCTTTCAAGTGATAATCCATAACCATTCACAACTCAAAACACAATCGGATACGCGGATTACAAGCGTTGTCCCATACGCTTCATACACACTACCGAACACACAAGGTGGAGTTTACCGATACAATCACAACCCCTCAACACCCGTGATGGAGTTTAACGGTACAATCACAACCCCTCAACATCACTCATCGGTAGTTTTATAACTCCACTAACGAGAACACGGGACACATAACACAAGATCCACACACGGACTTTAAACCACCGTTGTGATCTTACCTTTCTCGTTAGTGTACTTGGATGAAGTTTACGGTACAATTACAACCCCTCAACATCCAAGGCGACTTTATTCATGGTGCACCCAATCCTATAGCCGGCTAACTATATCCGATTCAAGTACTTTAAAACCATTACATCACTTGCCAATACACATCATTTATCATCAACAATTCACTGTTTTAAAGCATTAATCAAGCCATTTAACATCATGCATCATTATGCATCAAAACCTTATTTACAATATGTCAAACCAAGGATCTCTTACCTTGAGCATCCTTCAACACATGGCTTTCAAAACCAGCATTTACCATGCTAAAAACATGCTTTCAGAACAGAATTTAAACATGCAATTTATAACCAATGCATCAAACCACTTCATGGCTCATCCAAGAGAGTTTTCCCGAAAACTTGCTCTTGAGCTTAGTTAAGTTTTTTAGACTTAAACTAAGCTCCCAAAACCTTCAAATAATTGTTCCAAAGCTGGAAACCAAAACTCCACTCACCAATTCCGTTTCGCAAGCTTGCCGAAACGCCGATCAAGCCTCCGGATCAACACCAAATGTATCCGAAGATGTCTCCCCTGTTTTAAACACATCAAAGCAGAAGATTAATGCATCACCATGCATTGAAATCTTCAGCCAACACTCTTAAACTCGCTGCTCTACCTAAAGCCAACATTTCGACTACCACACACAACCGAAATCACCTCCAAACTCATCCAAACCTTAACCCAGCCAAGATCCATCACTTCTAACCATTTCTAAACATCAATTAACATCCAAAATGAACCTAAACTCGTCCTTATACCTCCAGCTATAACAGAACACAAAGATCACCCCAAAAACCACCATTTTCATAAGCAAAAACTTAGGAAATACAACCTATTCGGGATTGCATTAATAAAACCTCATTTACACATCATTAGACATCCAAAATACATTTAAGAATCATCTCAAAACAGAGCCTAAACAATCACAACGAAATTCTTCAAGATTTCCTCCATATCTTGAGTTTTAAGCCAAAATCAAGTTCATATCATTAAAACCATTTATAAAACTTAAATTAAGGATTGATAACTTGGGAATTTCAGTAAAGAACTGAGTATTTAGAGGAGAAGAACAACCTTACCTCTAAATGGTGATTTCTCCTTGATTTGAGCCAATTTTCTTGAAAATCCAATGAGGAAATCAAAAGGATTTGATGTAAGTTGGATTAGGAACTAATTGATGATTGAAATCTCATCAATTGAAGTGAAGATCAATGAAGAAGTTGCTGGAGAAAAATGTTTGGATGATGGAATTTTGAGAGAAAAAGAAATGAGAAAATTTTAGGAAAAGTTAGCTATGAAATTCCAAAAAGTGGTTTCCCTTTTTCATTTAATTAATTAAACATTAATTAAATCACTTAAATTAAGGAAAAATCTGGAGAAATCATTTTTGGGTAAATTAGCTCCTTAAAGATTCAAAGTTTCAATCCTTACAAAACAGTCACCACTGAACTTTTCAAAAATCACATTTTAGTCACTATTCCAAAATGTTGTATTTCCAAACCTTATTTTGTAAAATTGATTTCACCACCCTCTTATATATATTAAAAGAGGATTTTTAGATATTTTCCATATTTTTAAAGCATCCTGAACTAGGCTTTCCCAAAAACCTCATTTTATATTCGAACCGAAAATCAGACTGATCCGGCTCAGACCCTAAACTTCTAAGCCCAAAATTGGGGTGTTACAACTTCCCCCCCCACCCCTTAAGAAATTTCGTCCTCGAAATTTACCTGGAGGAAAGAGGTACGGAAATTGCTTCTTCATATCATCCTTTCTTTCCCATGTGGCTTCCTCAACACCACGATGTTTCCACAACACCTTAACCAATACAATGGTCTTGCCTCAAAGAACTTTACTGTCCGAATCTAGAATTTCAATCGGTTCCTCATCATAGGTCAAATCTGGATTCAACTCCACTTCCTCCAGAGGCATAACATGCGAAGGATCCGATCTATACCTCTGAAGCATAGAGACATGAAACACATCATGAATCTTTTCCAACTCTTGCGGTAACCTCAACTTGTACGCAACAGGACCCACACATTCAATCACCTCGTATGGTCCAATGTACCTAGGGCTCAATTTACCCTTCTGGCCAAACTTCATCACCTTTTTCCAAGGTGAAACCTTCAAAAACACACGGTCACCTACCATAAACTCAATCTCCTTACGCTTCAAATCCGCGTAAGACTTTTGTCGATCAGAAGCTGCCTTCAATCGCTCACAAATGAGCTTCACCTTTTCGGTGGTTCCTTTCAACAAAGCTGGCATTGAAACCAACTCTTGTCCTGTTTCAGCCCAACAAAGAGGAGTTCTGCACTTCCTCCCGTACAAGGCTTCATAAGGTGCCATTTGAATACTTTCCTGGTAGCTATTGTTATAATCAAACTCCACCAAAGGCAAATGCTTCTCCCAAGAGCCTTGAAACTCAATCACACAGCACCTCAACATATCTTCCAGCACTTGGATAACTCGCTCAGACTGTCCATCCGACTGTGGATGATAAGAAGTACTGAAATTCAGCCGTGTACCCAAAGCTTGATGCAAACATTCCCAAAAACGCGACATAAACCTTGTAACCCCCTTAACCCGGTCTAGACAGTTGACCCGAATTAAGAAAGTCACACGGGGAAAACCAAAGTCAACCCGAAAGTCAACCTTGATTAACGACCCTTTTTTTTTAAAACTTGTCTAGATGCACATTAACCCTAGTTATGATCATTCAAACAGCATGCTCAAAGATCATAAACATCAGAGATCAAACAGGGACACAATTGAACAATTTACAACTTTAGGGACCAAATTGCAAAATCTGATAATTATAAGATCTTAACCCAAATTAGTGTTACCAACTTGTAATTAGTCAAGTTTCATGCTTCTCTGCCAAATTTCAGCTCAAACGGACATTCCAAACTCATACAATTGCACATACAAGATTCAGGACCAATTTACAAACATTTCAAAACATTTAACCGCCAATGTCAGCCCCCAACGGCCAAGTGTTTCGAAACAGGGAGAACCCGTTTCGAAACGCGGGGCCGTTCCGCAACGCGTACCGAAACGAGGGCTGGCAGAGGGCTTCCCGTTTCGGAACGGTGTCTCCCGTTTCGAACGCCTGGGCTACTACAGGGCACCCGTTCCGAAACGGTAGCTACTGTTCCGAAACGACCTGCACAGAATGCAGCACAATGCTTGCTTAAACACACAATTGGCCAACCGAACATGCTCCAAATGCAATCAAACCACACCAGCAAGTTACTCAACACATAAGGAACATATATGCATCAAAATCTAGATACATGATCACCCCTAGGTGCACCAACACATTAAACACATTCAAAGCTCATTCATGCTTTTAAACAAGATGCATAGCAAACCAACTTAAGCATAAGATGATCCAAACGTTGCAACATTAATCCACATGATTTAACAACATAAACCAAACTTGTCCAACATACACAATCTCGTTACACATCTACATAAGAGATTCTTCCCCCATTGCCTTTATTAACTATAGCTATTAACCGAGACATACATCTCAAGTGGAGTCCTCCTTGAATCCCTTGCTCCTTGCTGTTCCAACCTCACTTATCTGCATTGATGGACAAAAAGGAGCGTAAGCACATAATGCTTAGTGAGGAATGCTCAAAACCAAAACACCATCAATGCAGCGAGTCATAAAACCTCTTTGAAAAGCAACTCGATTTGTTAAACCAAGCAATGTTTGAAAACCCTTTTCAACAACAAGCTCAAAATCATGCATTGCTCAAACATGAAAACCAACCCTTAGCTTAGCAAGCTAGTAAACCCTTTTCAAAGCACAACTTGCAAAACATCAATCTAACCTTTCAATGCATAATCACCAAATGCAAAGTTAAATTCAAAACCTTGGAAAACACTTCCACTTCACATTATACGTTCCTGTTACTTGGTTATCATTTCAAAAAAGAAACCTTTTGAAACCATTTATTTAATCAATCCAACACATGCATTAAACAAATGCAACATAAGAACCTCATCATCAACATTTGCATCATATGCCTTTAAATCAAGTCTTAGCAAGACTTCAATGCACTAAAGAGATTTCATGCACACATGCATCATTCTCAATAGATAATCAACACTTGATCAAACTTAACAAGCAAACATGCATACTTAATACATTATGCACTTCCCATGCAACCTTGCATCATTCCAAGCATCTCATGCTTCATTATAATCAAGAACATCATATTGGCTTTCAAGTGATAATCCAAATCCACTTTTCAACTCAACATCCAATCGGATACGCGGATCACAAGCGTTGTCCCCACGCTTCATACACACTACCAATCCAAGGTCCCCAAATGGACTTTTAACCACCATTTGACCTCACCATTCACAAGGTTCCCATGTATGGACTTTTAACCACCATACAACCTTATCTTCCTCAAGGTTCCCATGTATGGACTTTTAATCACCATACAACCTTAACTTTCACAAGGTTCCCATGTATGGACTTTTAAACACCATACAACCTTAGCTACACAAGGTTCCCATATATGGACTTTTAAACACCATATAACCTTAACATGCACAAGGTTCCCATGTATGGACTTTTAAACACCATACAACCTTAGCATCACCGATTGGTAGTTGTATAACATCACTAACGAGATCCGGGACACCCTATACAAGATCCACACATGGACTTTACACCACCATTGTGATCTTAACAAGCACAAGGTCCACAAATGGAATTTTAACCACCATTACTACCTTTGCTTACCCAAGGTCCTCGAATGGGCACTCAACCTCCATTATGACCTTAACCATCTCGTTAGGATACTTGGATGGAGTTTACCGGTTCACTCTTAACCACTCCACATCCAAGGCGACTTTATTCATGGTGCACCCAATCCTATAGCCGGCTAACTATATCCGATCAAAGAAACCAAGAACCACTTACATCACTTGCCAATATAACCATCTTACCATATTAGTCCAATGATTCACATGCATAACCATAATGCAAAAACCATCATTTACCATCATCAATCCACTGTTTTCAAAGCATTACACAAAGCCATTACACATCATGCAACACCATGCATCAAAACCACATTTTCAATGTATAAAACCAAGGATCTCTTACCTTGAGTATCCTTCAAATATGGCTTTCAAAACCAGCATTAAACCATGCTTTAAATATGCTTTCAAAACAGAATTTAAAACATGCAAATCAAGTGCATTGCAACCATCAACCACAATTGCTTTTAAAGCCAATTTACAACACAACCAAGAGTGAAAGTCCATTTACTTACTCTTGAGCTTAGCAAAGTTGTTACTTAAACTAAGCTCCCAAAACCTTCAAACCTTGGTTTAAAAGCTGAAAACCCAACTTCACTCACCGATATACAAAACAAGGCTAACCAACAAGCCTTCCAAGCATCCGAAACCTTCCGCACCACCTCTAAAGCTCACAGATCATACTCCCATGTTTCAAGCACACAATAACAGAGGATTAATGCATCATTATGCATTAAAAACACCAGCAACACAACACAACTCGCTGCTCATCACAAATCCAACAATTCGGCTACTAATCACAACCGAAATCACCTCCAAACACTTCCAAAACTTAACCCAGCCAAGATCCATCACTTCTAACCATTTTCAAACATCAATTAACATCCAAAATGATCACAAACACGTCCTTATACCTCCAGCTATAACAGATCATCAAAAACACTTCAAAAACAACCAAAAACTCAAGTAAAACTTAGGAAATTCAACCTATCCGGGATTGCATTAATTAAACCTCAACTTCTAATCAATTCAGCATTCATTTAACATCAAAAACACACCTCAAAACCCTGCTTAAACAGATCATACGAAATTTCACCAAAAATCACCAAATCTTGCATTTTAAGCCAAGATCCTTTACACAACTTAAAAACCACTTATAAAACATCAATTAAGGATTGAGAACTTAGGAATTTCAGTAAAGAACTGAGAGTTTAGAGGAGAAGGACGTTCTTACCTCCAAACTTGAGTTTCTCCCTTTTTGGAACCAAAATCTTGAAAATCCAATTAGCACTTGGTGAGGTTTTGTTGATGTGATGATTAGGAATCAAAAGAGGATTGAAAAGAGAGATTTAAGTGACAAAATCAGAAGGAAATCTCTGGAGAGAAAGTGTTTGGGTTGAGAGAAAATGAGAGAAAAGGAAAATTGGAAAATATGGAAAGTTAGTTGCAAAATAGCAAAATGATTTCCCTCCACTTTTCTTTTGCTTTAAAATCAGAATTAAACATTAAAATATCTTAGAAAAATCTGGAGAAACTCCCTTTGGGTAAATAGCTCCTTAAAGATTCAAAGTTTCAATCCTTTCTAAAACAGTCACGCAACTTTCAAAAATTACATTTTGGTCACTAGCCAAAATGCCACCCTTCCAAACCTCATTTTGTAAAATTGATTTCACAGTTCACTTATATATATTAAAAGATGATTTTAGAACATTTTTCCATATTTTTAATGCAACCCGAACTAGGCTTTCCTAATTTCACCTTTTTATATTCGAACAGCACTTTGACCAAACCGGTCAACGCCCAAAACTTCCAAGCCCAAAACCGGGGCGTTACAAACCTCGGATCTCTATCCGACACTATAGACTTTGGCACACCATGCAGCCACACAATCTCAGCAATGTACAGCTCTGCAAGCTTATCCAAGGTATATGTAGTATGCACAGGTAAGAAATGAGCACACTTCGTAAGACGATCCACAATCACCCACACTGAATTCTTCTTCGATGGTGACAAAGGCAAACCAGTCACAAAGTCCATGGTAATCTTTTCCCACTTCCACTCAGGAATCCTCAACGGTTGCAACAACCCAGAAGGAAACTGATGCTCAGCCTTAACTCGCTGACAAACCATGCACTTACTCACATACTCCGCAACATATTTCTTTAATCCCACCCAATAGTACTCATCCTTAAGATCACGATACATCTTTGTACTACCAGGGTGCATAGCAAAAGGACTACTATGAGCTTCAGTCAGAATAGTACGCCTCAACTCAGCATCATTTGGCACTACTATCCGACTCCCAAAACATAGAACCCCATCATCATTAAAACAAAAATCCGATGGTCTATCCTCAGCAATATCTTGAATATGTGGCACCAAGGAATCATCCAAACAGCTGTTTATCCTTTATCAACTGAACCAAAGATGGTTTCACTTGCAATTCAGCCACAAGACCTCCATCTCGCGAAATGCTTAAGCTGGAAAACATAGCCCTCAACTCCACTGCCACCTTTCTACTCAAGGCATCCACTACAACATTAGCTTTTCCCGGATTGTACTCGATCGTCAGATCGTAATCTTTAAGCAACTCCACCCAACGTCGTTGCCTAAGATTCAACTCTTTTTGAGACATCAAATACTTCAAACTTTTGTGATCCGTTTACACCGTACACTTCTCACCATACAGGTAATGTCTCCAAATTTTCAAAGCAAAGACCACCGCAGCCAACTCAATATCATGCGTAGGATAATTGCGCTCATGCACCTTCAACTGGCGCGATGCATAAGCCACCACCTTACCCTCTTGCATCAACACACACCCCAAACCAACATAGGATGCGTCGTTGTACACCACAAACTCTTTCCCTGATTCATGTTGAACCAAGATAGGAGCTTGCGTCAAAGCTGCCTTAAGCTTCTCAAAATCCTGTTGTCTCGCTTCTGTCCACTCATACTTGACATCTTTCTGCAACAACTTCGTCAAAGGTGCAGCAATCTTAGAAAATCCATCCACGAACCTCCTATAGTATCCTGCCAACCCAAGGAAACTACGGACTTCATGAACAGACTTAGGAGGCTTCCAATTCATCACCGCCTCAATCTTCTGAGGATCAACACGAATCCCCTCAGCAGAAACCACATGACCAAGGAAAACAACTTCCCTAAGCCAGAATTCACTCTTGCTCAGCTTAGCATAAAGCTGATTCTCCAACAAAGCCTGCAACACAATCCTCAAATGCCTCTCATGCTCCTCCTCAGTACGAGAGTACACAAGGATATCATCAATGAACACCACAACAAACTTGTCAAAATATTCATAGAACACTCTATTCATCATATCCATAAAAGCTGTAGGAGCATTCGTCAAACCAAACGGCATCACAAGGAACTCATAATGCCCATACCTCGTCCTAAATGTTGTTTTTGGCACATTCACATCCTTCACTTTGAGCTGGTAATAACCTGACCTTAAGTCAATTTTAGAGAACACAGCCGCTCCCCGAAACTGGTCAAAAAGATCATCAATCCTCGACAAAGGATACCGATTTTTGATAGTCAACTTATTCAGCTGACGGTAGTCGATGCACATTCTCATAGTGCCATCCTTCTTCTTCACAAACAAGACCGGTGCACCCCAAGGTGACACACTCGGCCGAATGAAACCACGATCAAGCAACTCCTGAAGTTGCGTCTTCAACTCCTTCAACTCCTTAGGTGTCATTCGGTAAGGAGTAATGGACACGGGTGTTGTGTTTTCATACAGCTCAATTCCAAACTCCACCTCTCGACTAGGAGGCAATCCAGGTAACTCCTCCAGAAACACACCAGGAAACTCTCGCACAGTCCTGATATCTTGAACTCGCAACTCCTTAGAGCTAGGATTCATAACAAGGGCTAGATAGGCCTCACAACCTTGCCTCAGCATACGGCTCGCTCCCAATGAAGACACCACATTGGCAAGAAACTTCACATTCTCACCAACCACCACTACCTCATAATCATCCGCAAGCTTCAACGAAACTCGCTTGTTCTCAAAATCCACCACAGCTCGATGTTCAACAAGCCAATCCATACCAAGGATTACATCAAAACCATAGAATGGCAATTCCATGAGATCAACAAGAAAAACATGGTTTTGCACTACCAAAGGACATCTTCTATACAACTTTCGTGTCACAACGGTCTCACCAAAGGAACTAGTCACACGCATACCAACATCCAAAGACTCAACAGGTAAACCAAGCAATTGAGCATGTTCACGCAATATGTATGAGTGTGTAGATCCAGAATCAATCAAGGAAAGTAATGACAAGGATTGCAAAGTAAAGGTACCTGCGATCACATCTGTATCATTTCTCCCCTCTCACTGAGCATACACTCGAGCCTGGCCACCACCTTCAGGTTGAACAGCCACCACATGCGCCACATTCCTCCCACCATCATCTCTGCGCTGGAAGTTACCACGGCCGCGCTCACGACCTCTTTGTGGTGCAACTACCCCAGGAGCACGTCTCTGACCACCACCGGCCAACAAAGGGAACTCCCTCCTCATGTGGTCTGCTGAACCACAATTCCAGCACGAATTACCGGTCACTGCAACAGGAGCCTAAACCTCTCTTGCTGCTCGAGGACTATCACGCCTCAAATGGCCACGCGATCCACACGTCCAGCACGTGTTCTGATCAGCCCTCATCCTATCTCCCTGAACAGGCGCACCATGCCCTCCATTACCACGCCTAGCAGAAGACTGATACCTCTTATCTCGTCCTCTCTTGTTCCGTCCACCACCAGAACTATAATCAGCAGCTCTTTTGCCCGAGCTAGAACTAACGCCTCTGAAAGACAGACCCAGATTCTGCTCAATATCCTTCGCCCTACTCACCAGCACATCAAAATCCGTATACTCAGCTGCAAGCATGAAAGTCTTCACATCCGGAATCAAACCATATCGAAAGCGTTCACACCTCTCTCGTTCATCAGGGATAAGCTCAGGTGCGTACTGACTAAGACGAACAAACTGGATCTCATACTCAGCCACCATCATGCTTCCTTGCACAAGAGACATGAATTCTCTTTTCTTCTCATCTAGGTATCACACACCTAGATACTTTCGCTTGAATGCGTTCAGAAAGAACGTCCCAGTCACATCAACTTCCTCCATTCTGGAGACAGTGGTCGTCCACCAAGTATACGCATAATCATGTAGCAGCGATACCACACAACCTAATTTTTGCACATCGTTGCAGTTCATTTGTCCCAATATCCTCTTGGTGCTTTCCAACCAAGATTCGGAACCCTGAGGAGATAAACCTCTGAACTCAGTCCCTCTCAGACTACGAAGACGTTCCAAAGGTAATCTCACGTTAGCATCACCCTGATGCACAGCTCCGTGAGCTCCAGCTACTGCTGCCTGAAAGGCTCCAGCAATAGCCTGTATCAATACAATCATGTCAGGAGCAGCTTGCCCCTGCACACCATCAGGTCCAACGACCCCAGCACCAGCACCAACACCCGCACCATCACCTCCAACACCATTACCATCGGGCGGTCCACCACCAGGGGAGGAGGTATATCCACAACATTCTCAATGTTTTCCTTGTTCTCATTCTGAGCCATAGCTCTCGTATTCATCCTCATCTCTCTACGAGGCCCCATTTACAAGAAAAACAATGCACTGACACAAATGCAACAAACGTAATTAGGCTCAACAAGGTAAGTAAGTACTCAAGCTCATTTTCCAAAAACAATTCCTTTCATTAGTTTTGATATGGCAATGGGTTCCTCTAACATGCTTCAACATAGCATAGCATCATAATTGCAACATACTTTACAATTCATACAACATACTTTCACCCAATAGGCATTTCATGCGAATACACATACATCACCCACATAACCATTCCCATTTACACGAGAACTCGGCTCTGATACCACCAAATGTAACCCCCTCAGCCCGGCCTAGACGGTTGACCCGAACAACGAAGATTACACAGGGAAAACCAAAGTCAACCCAAAAGTCAACCTTGATTAACGACCCTTTTTTTCTTTTTAGTCTTAACTAGATACACATTAACCCTATGTGAGCACGCACGAAACATACAGGTGAAAAGCACATCGATCGAACAACATGAAGGACTCAATTGCACAACATACAATTTTTAGGGACCAAAATGTGAAATCTGGAAATTAAGAGGTCATAACTGATTTTTAGGTTACCAATACTTAATTAGTCATATTACATGCTTCCATGTAAAATTTCACCTTAATCGGACATCTCAAACTCATATAATTGCAATTACAACTTTTGGGACTAAAACGTAAAGCTTGCAAACCTCAAAACTATTCAAATCAGTGCCCAACGGTCACCTGTTTTGAAATGATGTTGACCGTTCTAAAACACGGGTTCGTTTCGAGTCTTGTTCCGAAACAGGGCCTTCCAGTGGCCAAACCGTTTCGATACGGTCACCAGCCGTTTCGAAACAACCGTTTCGAAACACCAAGACCATTACAGGCCCCATTTCGAAACGCCAATGCCTGTTCCGATACGGTCTGCCCAGAAGCTGTAGATTTTGCTGGTTCTTCCAACATAAAACCACTCAAACACATCCTAGTTACTTCCTAAACAAGCCAACATGTCATCATTCATATAAGGTACATGTTTGCAACTTCAAAACACATTCATAGCATCAAACATGAGATTCCACAAGTCTATAGGCATGCATCCTAATATCCAAAACCAAACAACCAACAAAACACCAAATCAAGCATCAAAAGGCCAATTACAAATACCAAAACATCAAAGGCATCATGCCACTACTAGGGAGTCCAAAACATCTCCCCAAAACACATCTTAGGTTCCCATTGCCAAAATATCAAAATCTAATAGTGTTATGAAAACATCACCATACATGAGCTTAGTTTCCCTTGGACTCTTAGCCTCCTTGTTGCCCTCAAACACCTCAATTATTTGCATTATTGGTTCAAGAGAGAGAGCGTAAGCACAATAGCTTAGTGAGGCATGCTCTAAAGGAAACAACACAATAATGCATATTAGAAACCACTTTCAACAAAGCTTTCTAAACACATGCTCAACACATTTTCATGCAACCTTGCATACTTTACAAGCATCTCATGCTTCATTAAAATCAACATGTCATATTGGATTTCAAGTGATAATCCATAACCATTCACAACTCAAAACACAATCGGATACGCGGGTTACAAGCGTTGTCTCATACGCTTCATACACACTACCGAACACACAAGGTGAAGTTTACCGGTACAATCACAACCCCTTAACACCCGTGATGGAGTTTAACGGTACAATCACAACCCCTCAACATCACTCATCGGTAGTTTTATAACTCCACTAACGAGAACACGGGACACATAACACAAGATCCACACACGGACTTTTAACCACCGTTGTGATCTTACCTTTCTCGTTAGTGTACTTGGATGGAGTTTACGGTACAATTACAACCCCTCAACATCCAAGGCAACTTTATTCACGGTGCACCCAATCCTATAGCCGGCTAACTATATCCGATTCAAGTACTTTAAAACCATTACATCACTTGCCAATACACATCATTTATCATCAACAATTCACTGTTTTAAAGCATTAATCAAGCCATTTAACATCATGCATAATTATGCATCAAAACCACATTTACAATATGTCAAACCAAGGATCTCTTACCTTGAGCATCCTTCAACACATGGCTTTCAAAACCAGCATTTACCATGCTAAAAATATGCTTTCAAAACAGAATTTAAACATGCAATTTATAACCAATGCATCAAACCACTTCATGGCTCATCCAAGAGAGTTTTCTCGAACACTTACTCTTGAGCTTAGTTAAGTTTTTAGACTTAAACTAAGCTCCCAAAACCTTCAAATAATTGTTCCATAGCTGGAAACCAAAACTCCACTCACCAATTCCGTTTCGCAAGCTTGCCGAAACGCCGATCAAGCCTCCGGATCAACTCCAAAGGTATCCGAAGATGTCTCCCCTGTTTTAAACACATCAAAGCAGAGGATTAATCAATCAGCATGCATCGAAATCTTCAGCCAACACTCTTAAAGTCGATGCTCTACCTAAAGCCAACATTTCGGCTACCAAACACAACCAAAATCACCTCCAAACTCTTCCAAACCTTAACGCAGCCAAGATCCATCACTTCTAACCATTTCTAAACATCAATTAACATTCAAAATGAATCGAAACTCGTCCTTATACCTCCAGCTATAACAGAACACCAAGATCACCCCAAAAACCATCATTTTCATAAGCAAAAACTTAGGAAATACAACCTATTCGGGATTGGATTAATAAAACCTCATTTACACATCATTAGACATCCAAAATACATTTAAGAATCATCTCAAAACAGAGCCCAAACAATCACAACGAAATTCTTCAAGATTTCCTCCAAATCTTGAGTTGTAAGCCAAAATCAAGTTTATATCATTAAAACCATTTATAAAACTTAAATTAAGGATTGATAATTTGGGAATTTCAGTAAAGAATTGAGTATTTAGAGGAGAAGAACAACATTACCTCTAAATAGTGATTTCTCCTTGATTTGAGCCAATTTTCTTGAAAATCCAATGAGGAAATCAAAGGATTTGATGTAAGATGGATTAGGAACTAATTGATGATTGAAATCTCATCAATTGAAGTGAAGATCAATGAAAAAGTTTCTGGAGAAAAATGTTTGGATGATGGAATTTTGAGAGAAAAAGAAATGAGAAAATTTTAGGAAAAGTTAGTTATGAAATTCCAAAAAGTGGTTTCCCTTTTTCATTTAATTAATTAAAAATTAATTAAATCACTTAAATTAAGGAAAAATCTGGAGAAATCATTTTTGGGTAAATTAGCTCCTTAAAGATTCAAAGTTTCAATCCTTACAAAACAGTCACCACTGAACTTTTCAAAAATCGCATTTTAGTCACTATTCCAAAATGTTGTATTTCCAAACCTTATTTTGTAAAATTGATTTCACCACCCTCTTATATATATTAAAAGAGGATTTTTAGATATTTTTCCATATTTTTAAAGCATCCCGAACTAGGCTTTCCCTAAAACCTCCTTTTACATTTGAACCGAAAATCAGACCGATCTAGCTCAGACCCTAAACTTCTAAGCCCAAAATTGGGGTGTTACACATGCTCTTTAAAGAGCTATCAAGTGTAAGCACACAAGTAATGATAAAGTGCAATAACATCTTTGTGTTCCAACCCAAAAACAAACAGTGTCTTAAGCTTGCAGGGGAAACAAATTAAGAATTTGATTCAAAGCATAACAGTTCCTTGCACCTTAACTTTGGTCGGTAATTTAGTCTCGCCTTAACGTTCTCTGAATAGCCCACTTTGTGTTTCATCCAGTTCTCTTCACAAATTTTCATAAAAATCTTCACAGGTATGTGTTCCTCTACTCTCTTTCCAACCTTTACTAGAATGCATAATGATATAAGCACTTATCAAAAGATTTTCCCGCTCAATAGTTCCTATCAAAGAAGATTTCCCTATTAATTTGTTATCCTTTAAATTAACATCTCATAAATCTTCACATTTCTCTTTAATTAATTGATGCTCTTCTTCTAGTATAACCATCATGCTGAAAATAAAAACATCTCATGCAACATCCACACCAATGAAAGTGGCATCAATATAAAAAATACCTAATATATCATTGCAACTTATATATTCACACTTATTACTAAGTCTGGAAATTTCATATTTGGGTACTACAATTACCTTTTCCTTTGAAAAATACTTCATCACTAATAATCTGAATATGAAGGGACTATTCACCTCTACAACTTCATTCCTATACACCAATAACTGTAATCTAAATATATCCCAAAATATGGCTACAAGCTATATAACATATATCCATATATCGGGACATATACAAATAGATCTTGAACCAATTAACAATGCATAAACTGAATTAGTCTAGTTCATGTGTCCAACCTAGAAGCTTTACCCACCATAGTCATTGGAGCTTTGTCCCGAGTGAAGTCCCTAAGTTCCCTATTAATTTTCAGTTTAACATTATAGCAAGGTTCAAGTTCAAAACGTCTATCGAAATACTAGTAACTGAGTCAATAATTCTCTATAAATGTCAATTTGTTTTTTCAATAATCTTAGGCACACGATTTAGGTTTGGATTTGGAGAACCCAACAAAGGATTTTGAACAAAGAACGAAGATGGTTGAAAGGTTACTTGAATCAGTTGAATGCAACCCTTAAACGAAGCAACCAAACCATAAGTTGTCATTTTTCCCACCATAATCGATGGAGAAAACGATGACATATGATGCTTCACCATTGAAGGTTGAGTTACTGGTGGATCAGAGTTAACCGAATCATTGTCCTTCGATGGTGTTGACAAGCCCTTAATTGGTTTCTAAGAGTCCGTACAGGTTGCTATCGGAGTCATTGGATCCCTCACAATGACCAACGTTGCACCATCGTTGTCGGCAGCCATTTGAACTTCATATGTTCTCATTGATGATTCCTCAAACACATTGGTGTCATTGGTGGCCCGCAACATCAATCGATGTTCCAGCTCAACACAATTTGCCCTCGTGGATGATTCATCCAACTCTCGGTTTATATTAAGGTATGTAATTTCCCGATTTCCTAACTCGGATTGTAAATTTCTCTGCCTTTTGTATCCAAATCAAACACCTTTGATTGCATAGTAGAAACTCTAGTCAATTCATCTGAGCTCAATGATTCATCCTCCTCTACGATTGGAGGTAACATTGGGTCATCAAAGTTGGTGGCATTTAAAAGGTTACTTCAACATCCATTGTAAAATGATGTGGGGGAAATAGAACCCTAAATCAAAGATGGAAAATCGAAGAAGATGAGAAAGAGAAAATAAGAAGAGACCAAGAATGAGAGGCTCAGATGCCTTTGTAAGACTTAGAATCGAACAAGCGGAATTTTTTTTAAAAGATGAGAAATGAGCAGAGTAAGATAAAAAAGAAAAGAAAAAGCAGAAGTTTTAAGGGAGACAAGACAAATTTTCATTCATTCTTTTCACAATAGACTTAGCTGAACACTCAACCTTTTAACTCTAACAAATAAAACAAAATTATTTTTTACTTTAATTAGAGACTCTAAACTCACCGTTTCATTAAACAATAAAATAATTAAAACTAAAGCATAATTGACTCGTGTGAAACGCAGTAGATTCACTTTTTTTTCATTCTGGCTCTTTACATAAAAGTGACCTGTGATCTATTCGGGGATTCTAGGGAACAACCTTTAAATACAGGCTAAAAAACGGCAGCGGTACACAAATTGGTACAATTTTATAATAGAAGAATGCATATACTTTTTTATTACAAAGATGCATTGTTTAGTGGGTAAAAAGCGGTACATATTTATTACAAATCATGTACATAAATCCTTACAAGTTTATAACACAAAAATGTATATACACAAAATATTACATGGTAAGAAATTGTGTACATGCACAATTTGGTACGAAAGAAACATAATTTGATACAATAATAACAAAGATTTGTGTATATACACTAATTAGTACAAAATGTACACAAATTATTATAATTTTGTAAGAGAAAAAGGTACATGACAGACAAGAAAAAATTAGTACATTTATACAAAATGTGTATGTACACAAGTTGTTACAAGGAAACACAATTTGGTACAATAATAACAAGGGGGCATGAAAAAATTGGTACATTTGTTATACAAAATGTGTACGTACACAAAAATATTACACAATGTGCATATATACAAATGAGTACAAAAATGTACACAAATTATAACAATTTTGTAAGAGAAAAAGGTATATACATTTTTTAATATGCTATTTCACCAAGGGATATCGATACCACCTTTAGGTGGTATAGATGTTGGTTTGTATTTAGTTGGCTTTTAAGCCGCCTGTTTTTAGAAAATCCCGATCTATTCTAATTTCTATCTTAGATAAAAACTACAAGTAGAGTTGCATATGATACGGCATTAATACAATTTGATCATGTATAACAATTAGATTTAAGACACTAGTTCTCGTTGTTAACCTTAGAGACAGCCGTCGTCTTCTCCGCCTTTCAGTATTGACTGATACGACGCGTCAACATTGATTCAACCAGCTGTCTTAATATGCTCGTCTGATAAAGAAAAACAAATATTTGTATTCAATCTGGCGGTTCTTGCTTCTCACTCAATATCTATTTTAGCAATCCTCAAAGCTGTTTCTGAAATTTCGAGTGAAAAAGAATGAAGGCTCTGGATTGCATGGCAGAGGAAAGGAACAAGACGATATTCGATGTGAATCAGACATAAGATCGTTTGGGCTACTTCTCCTCAGGACTACCAAATCTCCAATCAAATTGCTCGTCTTCTTGCTACTCATCCGGTGATTTAATTATCTTTCCCCCCCAATTTTATTATTTTATTAAATTGATTTTATAAGAAAAAGTTATAAATATAAAGGAATAGTAGCAATATTTTTTAAATAATATCAACTGTTTTGTCCTCTTTTATCGCATCATCAACTGTTAAAGTTGGTGATTATTTTTAGTTTTTTTATTTTTTTATCAAAGAAAATAAATAGGTCATTTTAGAGGAGAAACAGAGCAAGAAAGAAAAGAAATTAGAGGAAAAAAGAAATGTAGGGTGACACGTCAGCAATTTTATCAGAAGTTAGAGAGACCATAATAAAAAAGCCTTTAATAATTCGGTGACCAACTGTATATTTTACTTTTATTTTTGTGTCGCTCTCATTTGTACCATATTTCCTTTGTGCTGCTTTCATTTTATTCTTTCAGTTAGTTACGCCCTAATATACAAATCAAGCAAATGCTCGAATACATGACATTCCCAAAACCACATATGATGCTCGAATACATGATTGACCCAAATTTTATCAAGCAGATTGGACACTCATTTCTTATAGAGAGAGAGAATCCGCTCAAATATTTGTTTTGTTGTTACAACACATTTATGTATTTCCCTAATTTCGTCCCAAAAATTGCCCCATCATTTTAAATTATTCCCAGCACCAAAAGTATTGTTGCAGGAAAAATAAAATCAACTAGCAATAGCATGAGTAAAAAAAATGGGCAATTATTTGTATATGAGAGCATCACGACCAGGTCCAATGCCGATGTAATGGATAGGCACACCAACAAGTTCCTCTATCCTCTCAACATATTGGCGTGCAGCTTTTGGAAGATCCGAATAGGTTCTGATAGAAGAAATATCGGACTGCCATCCAGGCAAAACTTCGTATTCAACCTAAACACATGGAGAGGAAATGAATTACCCAAATAGCATACTACCATTGCTAATGCACTGTTAGCATTATGAGCAACACACAACATATTATCTTGATCATTCATTGTGCAACCTCTTTCACTAGAAAAACTAACAAAATTGCATGCATTAATTGAGACCTCAAATCAGAAATGGCAATCAACACTTGCTGTTCTCTGACACGGTCAAAGCTTTACAAACTACAAGATTAACATGAGTAACCATGGTTCACTTGCCTGAACGGTTTAATGATAGAACCAACCCGAGTTAAGTCTCAGGACAACTGGTTCAACCATCAGACCACCCCGGTGTTTGTAAATGTGAAAAGAAAAAGATGCCTCAACGATTTAATGATAGAACCAACCTGAGTTAAGCCCCAGGACAACTGGTTCGACCATCAGACCACACCGGTTATGATAAGCATGTTTGTAACAGTGAAAAGAAAAAGAATATATTTAAAAGCAAAATATCTAATGGGTGTTAGTTATGTTGGAAAAGTTTACCAACCTTCAGCTGCTCAAGAAGCTGAAGATCTCCTGGGAATGATTGCACCGGTGTACCGTCAGCTTGTTTATAAGCAACACCCAATTTGATTTCAGGAAGATCAGACAAAACATCCAATTTGGTGAGATTTAGAGAAGAAAAGCCATTAACTTGACAACAGAACTTAAGAGCAACTATATCAAGCCAACCACAACGACGAGGGCGGCCAGTTGTGGTGCCAAATTCCTGCCCGGCAAACCGAAGGATATCACCACCTTGACCAAGGATTTCAGTTGGGAAAGGACCAGAACCAACTCGTGTGGTGTATGCTTTCACCTGTACATTGTGTTTAAGATAGGAAAGTGGTTAAAGTTAAACCTATTTTGATCATTAAAACTAAAAACTTTTTAACTTTTTGAACCATTTGGTTCTGTCTGCCTGTACTTTGTAACACCAACCACACAACAAATAATTCAATGGGAAAAAAAGAAGCAAGAAAAAAAAAGAACATTCACTTACAACTCCAATTAGATCACCCACAACTCTAGGAGAAATACCAAGCCCAGTGCAGATTCCACCGGCAGATGGACTTGAGGAAGTTACAAAGGGATAAGTACCAAAATCAATGTCGAGCATGGTAGCCTGGCCACCTTCCACCAATATTTTCTTCTTCTGTGCAATTGATTCATTCATTATGTGTACAGTATCAGCAATGAAAGGCTCTAACCTCTCAGCATATCTCTTGTAATTTTCAACCTCTTCCTTCAGCATTTCTGGGGTGTAGTTAAAATCTAGGAACCTTGAATTCGCATCAGATAATAAATTATGAAGCTTCTGGGGGAAAGTATCCATGTGCCTCAAGTCACTTACTCTAATACCATTCCTGTTCATCTTGCTAGCGTAACAAGGTCCAATCCCTCTTCTAGTTGTGCCAATAAATGACTTGTTAAGCTCAGCTTCCCTTAGTCCATCAACTTCTTGATGGAAATCAAATAACAGATGAGCACGATCAGATACCAATATCCTTCCTTTGCATGAAACTCCATTAGCTTCCAATCCATCGATTTCTTTAAATAGACCTGGCAAATGTACCACTACTCCATTTCCAATCACACACAGAGTCTCCTCATTAAGTATGCCCGAAGGAACAAGGTGAAGGGCAAACTTCTTTCCCTCCGAATTGTAGATTGTATGTCCAGCATTAGCTCCACCCTAAATTCAGAAAACAAGCTCAATACTAAGAATAAGAAACAACAAATTCCAGCCGGCTAATTGAACTTATATTATCATCACATATGTACTCCAACTCTATCTAACTAAACGTTTCTGGTTATTTAGATAGAGTGTGAGCAGTAGATATTGACCTATAACCTTATTCTTGAAGCAGTTTTCTAAGTATCAAATTGCAAATAATAACAATGAGAAATTGTCTCTTTTTTTCTGGAAAATAAATATAATATTTTCTAAATCCAACTAAATATGTTAAGCAAAGGCTCTGCCCGTTTCATCCTTTGCCTTCTACTTGCTTTCTATCATTTATTTATTTTTCTAAAATGTAGGCGAAGTAAAATAATAAAAAAAGTACCCAATATTCCTATAACTGGTTGTTTTGTAGAATCCACAAAAAAGTACATTTTGAAAACAAAGCAAGAACAAATATAAAAATACGCAAGGAAATACAGGTATGGGTGTACCTGGCAGCGAGCAACGATGTCGAAGTGCCCGGCCAAGATATCGACAAGTTTGCCTTTGCCTTCATCACCCCACTGAGATCCCAACACGCCGGATACCTGGCTCAGCGATCCGATTCGACTCAGGGACTCGCTGGCGGCTGACTCAGCCACGCTCAAAGAAGAGGAGGCGGCGGGCTTCAAGCGGCAGACAACGAAGTTGCGGCGGTGGTGCTGAAAGAGGAGGCTTCGGCTCCGACAGCCCCATCTGGAGGTGGCGACTGGGGTGGGGTCGAGAACGAGAGACGAGCAGTTCATTGTAATAAGAAAAGAAAACGAGGGTTTGGGGACGGAAGGACGGGGAGGGTTTGAGTAAAAGGAGTTTACTACTAGTCTATTAATATTAAGGGAAAACTACACTGGTGGTCCCCAAACTACTATCATTTTTCTATTTAGGTCCCTAAACTATGTTTTTCGGCAAAACCGTCCCTTCTGTTACATAGTTCTCCTATTTTGGTCCCCCGACGTTAAATAGCTAACGGTTTTGCTGACGTGGCATTTTTTAAATATTTTTTAATCATTTCTCTCTCCTCTTAAAAAAATGCCACGTCAGCAAAACTGTTAGCTATTTAACGCTGGAGACTAAAACAGGAGAACTATGTAACAGAAGGGACGATTTTGCCGAAAAACATAGTTTGTGGACCAAAATAGAAAAATGGTAATAGTTTGGGGACCAATGGTGTAATTTTCCCTAATATTAAATTGTTTTGTAGTGTTTAAGAAAAATGACAAAAGGTACTCGTTTGCATATTTTATTATTTAGCCCCTCATTCTTTTTTGGTCCAATATATTTTTAACGTTTTAATTTGGTTTAAATATACCCCGTTGGATGGAAACTGTCACGATTAACGGTTGATGTTGACTGGACTTATTACGTGTTATGATATGCTGACGTGGCATATGCCACGTCAGATTTTAAAAAAAATTGTTATACCCTTCTTTATGGTGACATGTGGTCATTCTGACACGTGGTCGAATCTGATGACAATACATGGGAAATATAATGTTGACATATCAGTAGATCTTAACATGTGGCAAGTCCAGTCAGCATCAGTCGTTGACAGTTAGTTGATTGACAGTTTCCATCCAACTGGGGCATATTTAGACTAAATTGAAACGTTATGGGGCATATTTGGACCAAAATGAAACATTGGGGGGCATATTTGGACCAAATTAAAATATTGGAGGCATATTTGGACCAAAAATATAATAGGAAGCCAAACGACAAAACATACAAACGTTGGGGCATATTTTGTCATTCTGCCTAGTGTTTATCTTAGAGAGTATTTATTTGTCGAGTGAACTTGGAAAATATAAGGTTAAGATAATGTGAGCCGTCTGATGAAAATATTTAAAATCTAAACCATTGAAAGATAATAGATTTTCGGGTAAACTATATATTTGGTACCCCACTTATTCTCGTGTTTCTGTTTTAGTATCTTAACTAATTTTTTAGGCAAAAACATATTTAACGTTACATTTTTTTATTTCGGTAACTCACCGTTAATTTTAATCGTTGACTTGACGTAATGATGACATGTCCTGGTATAATAACAATTTTAATACATAAAATTTTATACTCAGTTAATTTTACCTTTATTAATTTTTTAATTCGATCCTGAAACCCTCTTTGTTATCAAGGGCAGAACATCACAGGGGTTTATCGAGATGTGGCCCCCGCCAATTTTTTATTTTCAACGCTATAGTATGCTAATTTCTTTAGAAAAAAGGGGGTAAAATTAGTGTTGTAATTCTTTAATCTTTATAAAATTTTATTTTAGCCCTCTCAAAATTTTTAATCTCATTTTGGTCCCTTCATTTATAAATTTTTAGTTCCGCCCATGTTCGTTATTGTCACTATTAGAACCACTATAGCTTCCCCTACAAATCTTCTTCCCCCACCACCTATCCCACACTCTTTCTCCAATCAATGCAAATAAGTTTTTCACTGAATTTGTACTGATTTCCCAATAATCAAAAACTCCACATAAAAATTGAATTTCGTAGGTGATGACCCTATTTTTGTAATTGACTCCCAAACACAAATCCAATCATATGCAAACAAAAACATTCATAATTCCATAAGTAATTTGTTGCATTGAATTAAAAAGAACCCAAAAAAATAAGGAGAAACAACAACAAAAAACCACAAATAATATGTCATTAGCTGCAAACTCAAACCAACATACAACCAACAATTACAAACATAATTTCTTCAAAAAAATAGCAAAGTTTGATAACAGTAAAGAAAATTAATTGCAAGAGAAAACATGGCTTGCCCTCTAGACGTAACTCTATCTCTTTTCGTGTTTTTAGGATTTTGCCTGTCAGCATGGTCAACCTTACATTCTTCAACACATGCGCTTTTTATCTCCTCGCGTCAGGTGATGCCTTCATTCAATCTGAGGTTCAATTATCGTCTTCTTTATCCGCTGAAGCGAAGGAAAACATGCATTCCAGGTTCCCTACAGTTGGGATTAATACCAAAAAAAATCTTTTGTTTTTTTATGAATCAATGCCAATCTACTTGTAAGATGCAAGAAAAGGCTAAAAAAAAGAATTAAGAGAGGGAAAAAAAGTCATGGCAAACATAGGAATAGGGCAAAGTCAGATGCACCGAAATTCGTAGTATGAATGACTCAAGAATCCATCTACCTGATAGTGCCCCACTTTTTGGTGGCTCTCTTTTTCACACACTCCTCAAAATTTAAATTTCTCACTTTTCTAATCTCAAGTAGACATTAGAAGTTTTGAGGTCCCTAAAGAAAGGTTAACTCAATAAGGCGAAATGTGTTCTGAAGACAAACTCCTCTTCTCAAATATTTATGTGTGATCCAAATGATCTTTTAAGGCTTGTAATGCAGGCTAGGCTCGGTTGCCAAAGAAAGATATATAAGCTCAAATACATGTTTAAAAATGATTAAACCAAGGATCAACTTTTCCTGATGAAATCTTCATTCTTTTTCCTTGGATCGCTCTAGACTGCCCTTTTTGGGTTTTCACCCTAGAGTTCATTTCCTTTTCCGGCACATGTCTTGTTTGAAGGATTTATTTCAAATTTTTCTTTGCATTTCTTCTTTCTTTTCCCTGTTTTCTTCTATTTTCTTTTCTTTCTCATTTTTTCTTTTCTTTCCTTTTCTTCTTTTCTTCTTTTTTCTTTTCTTTCTTTTTCCATCTTTTTTCTTTTTCTTTTTGTGTCCTTTTCATTTCGAATTTAGGACATTTACTTTATCATCTTGTTTCTTCCCTTTGCTTGCAAATAGCTTTTCATCTTCTTTGCCCCCTAGTGTGGGGAGTGATCCTTGGTTAGGGAAAAATATATCAGGCTCAAAGGGGGACAAAAATGGATTTTTATTTTCTTTTCGTGAAGGGAAATGAAGGAATTCCAAATGTCATTTCACACACAAACATCGTTGAAGAGAAGCAGTCTTTAGTTGGTAGATGTTTAAGAGTTATCACTTTATTCAATGACCCTAACAACAATGTCTGAGAAGAAAATTCACTCATAATTTGTATATGGGATCTCCCCATTAAACCTGAACACACTTTATTGCCCCTCTATCTCAGGATTAGATTCAAGAATCATACATAAGGGCTCTACCAGAAAGATGTATATTTGAAAAGAAGTGGAAGAAGAAGAAGAAAAAGAAAATGGAAAAAATGAAACGTTTGCCACTTGAGAAAATAAAAAAGAATGCATCTTTGAAAACAAGTAAATTAACATAGAAGCCCTTACAAAAGATCCCTAATGCTTGCAGGCAAAAGCAAAAGGGTTGATTCTCGGCATGAACCCAACATTGTCTAGGAGAGTCTTTTACTGTCTGCACATTATTCTAGGAAGGCAAGGGTGAATTGCGGCCAAACTCGACCCGTCCATTTCGCTACAACATTCTTCAAGCGTTCATCATATTCTTCTTCCTTGAGTCTCCCACTCTTGATGTCTATTCTCTATAGTTGTCAATCTGTCTTCTATGGCCATTGCTCTGGACTGAGAACGAGTATCGTACTTATGGGATGTTTTTGCTATTTTGGAGATGTGATTATGTGTGAATGTATACAATGATCACAACATAAATGCAAGCAAAAAATGCATGAATGCAGGCGGGGGACCATCAATTCTATTAAAATATTGCTCTAGAAGTAGCTTCCATTGAATGTCAAAGGTCCTACAAATACGCCTCCGTTTGAGCACCCAGTTTCTCTTCGATCAGTCTTTGAAGCCTTGGTCCTACCTACCCTATTGGTCTAACGTGGAAGAAAAAATATAGCTTCTTGACGTCACATGCTTAGCTACATCTTCAATTTAGGATGTGATGCTTCTATCAAACTCGTCTCATTCCTGGGTCCTTTTGACGTTGCCCCTAAGCCGATTAGACCAATGATCATCTTCAAATTCTGCTTGGTTGGACTGTCAAAGTGGCCCCATAGCATTTGTGACTTATGATATTCTGCTTAGTGCTGATGTGAGCATACTTCGATGTTCCCTCCACGTGATCACTCGACAACTTCTCATTATTTGCTGGTGGACCTCATTCCGGTAGCGTACATTCACAGTAGAAGCTTTTTCTAATTGAGCAACATGCTTTAGAATAGATCCCCTCTAAATATGAGATGTATGCAACAAACAAATATGCTCAAAAAAACAAAACACACACACACAAAAAGGTTAGTAAACTTTTTAAATAAAAAACAGAAATAAAAACCTAAAAGGTCCAAAATAATTTCATTGTACGAATAATTCTGGGCAACACATTCCAACACTCCATGACATGACTCCACAGAATATTCTTACGAAATAATTTTGACTAGACTAAAAGCCTAGTGTAACACCCCTACCCGACCTAGTCGAGAGCCGGGTCGGAGCGTGGTACCGGTGAACAATACGGTGTTCAGTGCGATAAAATTTCATCTTATTATCAATATTACACAAACAAAACATTATCAATATACATTTTAGTCAATATCAATGATTCAATGACAATAACTCAATATCAATGATTCAATGACAATAGTTTGATATCAATGATTCAATGTCAATATCTCAATAATCATGTAGTCATAACAATAGGCAATATCAATAAACTCATGTCAATAGTTCTATATGTCAATGCTTCAATGATTTCCATGACAATAATTGCAATGTTATAGACAATGAATCGATGCTTACTTACTAAACTTACCAATATGGTTTTCAATTATGCTTTATACAAAGCCCCTTTAATTCAATAGTTAGTAAATCGTATAAAATCAATAACGGTAAATTCAGAAAGGCTCCTCGCCCAAATCTGAGACTCCGACTACACCCACCTCAACATCCGAAGCTCCTAAGGCTCTTGGATGGCGATTCCTTTATTCCTATCTTTTGATGGAGACGATGGATTAATCTTTTCCACTTCTTAAACTAAGAAGAGCAATAAGGATTTATTAGAATAAATACGACAATATCGATACATGAATAGCCATTAGCTATTAGACAAAGCTTAACTTAAAGCTTGAAATTGGTCATCTAATAACCAAGAGAATCGATGATTAACTTAGGGTTTCCACTTACCCGATCAGTAGCTATGAATTCATGTCCTTAAATCAAGGAAAACTTAATCTCAAGGTTCACAAATGGAGAGGTGTGTGCTTGAGCTTGATGGAGAAGATGACAATGGAGGTGTGTGCTTAATATTTTCAAGATAAAAGATGAAAATGGTTCTCGGTGAAGCTAAACAAATATGAGAGCTCTCTTTTGTTCATTTTAAGGGAATTCCAAACCTAATATGTTGAGATGTGAGGGGCTCGATTCGATCAACCGTTATTGCTCGCCAAGTGTGGAGAAGTTGGATAATTGAGTGTTTTAGTGGGAGATGAAAAATTAGCAATTTGACACATGGATTTATAGTGGTTCAACCTTCTAACCAAGGTCTACATCCACTACCTTAGCTCCCCACTAAGGATTTCTGAACAAATTCACTAAGAATTTCGTCCCCTTTTCTCGGATTAGGAGGAAACCGTTACAATGATCAAGCTTTCTACCCAAAGCTTGATCAAACACTCTTTTACAAGAGAAAGACTTAGAAAACTAGAAATCCCTCTAATAGGTATGTGTTTGCAATACTAAGCACTCACCCAAAACCTAAACACTTGAGCAAATTTAAAATGTTAAGCTCACAAGTGTTGTCTAAGCAAGAAATGTACAATTAAAGCTCTAGACAAATTTTGACATCATAATGTTGTAACAATTGAAGCATTAACCATTACAAGATGCTTGGAGGTCCCTTTTATACTTCTTGATGAGTTTGTAGCCATTACTAGCCGTTGGGATTGAATTGGAGCCGTTGGAGCCTTTATTTCCCACCATAAATGCAATTATGCAGCTAGGCGTATCGATACTCGTCAAACCGTATTGATACGGTCTCAATGAGGAATTAGCCATTGGGCTTCTTCAGCTGATGCGTATCGATACGCTTACCTAGTGTATCGGTACGGTCCTACAATTAAAAGACCGTTGGGAAAATGACCGTTGGGGTAGTTAGGCGTATCGGTATGCGGCTAGCCGTTGGGCTTTTTCAAAACACACCGTATCGATACGGCTAAGCGTATCGGTACGGGTTTTGGCTACTGGAAAAATCAGATAGTTGAAACTCTAAGGCGTATCGGTACGGTACAAGACCATATCGGTACGGGCACATGAAAATGCTGGTTTTGACTACTTTAAATGTACTTTAAAATCAGTCCAAAGCCTTTAAAAACCCTTAAACATATTTTCAAGTTGTTTTTGACTAAAAACATATTTTAAATTCTTTTCAATTTAGTCCAAAATATTTTTCAAATATTATATCAAAACATTATTTCGGCATAATCATTACCCACCTCTCAAAGAACCAATAAGCAACTTTCCTTCAACCAAAGGTAAGCTTATAATATTATTATTTATCCTTTCTATATTTACCAATATCAAATATATAGATGACCACTAGTCAGCTTTCCTAATGTCAATCACATGGGAAGGAAAGCAATAAGCATATGAGTCACCAACTTATCATTTCTTCTCAAAGTTTCCTTTAAATATATTCGAAATAGAGGACCCGTTTCGAAACGAGTGAAACCGTATCGAAATGATTGAGCAAAAGTCCAAAAGTTACTTAATTCAGTTTCACCGTATCGAAACGCCCCTTAATCGTTTCGAATCACCTTTCTTAGGCCGTTTCGGTACGGGTCTGACTATATCGAAACGGCTAGCTCAAAACATCATCTTAAGGTATTTTAAAGGCAATCTTAACTAAAGACTTGGTTCAATTAAGGTCCTATAACAATATAATCTATAACAAGGATTCTATATTTCAATATTTAATATCAATACTCCGATCATCGAAATCCAATTCCGACTAGACCGGTTTTCGGGGTGTTACAACTCTCCTCTTAAGAAAAATTCGTCCTCGAATTTTTACCTGGAATAAAGTTGTGATCATCCACTTGTTCCTTGCCTCTCACTTTATACATATGTGCAGAAGCTTTAGATTCATGTTGGTACGATGCTCTAGATGAAGCTTTGGACTTTCCGAAGGATCCTTGTCTTATTCCCTTGCCTCAAAAAGATTGAGCAGAGGACGAATTAACAAACTGGTTTTTAGGACAATCTCGTCTAAGATGTCCCATCTCACCACAAAAGAAACAAGCTCCGAATTTCTTGCGACATTACCCCTCAGGATGCGTGTGTCGACATAAATTACAAACTGGAAACATCGTTCCTTGTTCTGAACCATCAGTGCTTTTAACAAATTTAGCACTAGGGGAGAACTGTGTTACATCTTGTGGTTTAGCAAGGTATTCATACCAGGAAAACTGTGAATACACACTCAATTTTGGATCTTGATACTTCCCTTTTTTGAAAGATTCATAAGGTTCATCTCGGTGTCTTTTCTCGGATTTGCTCGACCCAACATTCTTGTGAGCCTTTTAAGCACCTTCAGTAGCTTTGACTCTATTCACAAGGGTTTGAAAATCAATGATGCACAAAGCCGTGAATACATGACGTAGTTCATCGTTCAAACCGTTGATGAACATCCTACACTTCTCTTCTTCTTTCTTAATGTATATAGCCCCATATAGACAGTACTTGCAAAAGTCGTGGATATATTGTTCGATAGGTTGATCACCTTGCTTTAGGTGAAGGAAGATATCACGTCTCTTGGCAAGGTAGTATTCACTTATGTACTTCTTTCGAAACTCTTGTAGGAAGAACTCCCAGTTCAAAGTCTCTTCGGGGACTGCCAGGACCGTTGCTTCCCACCAATACAGTGTTTCATCAGCTAGCAAAGAGAGGGCACATTCAAGTTTATGTTCCTCAAAACACTACAACTGTTTATTTAGAATCCGTAAAGTTTTGTCTAACCAATACTCTGCAACTTCAGGCTTTTCATCATTTTTCCCAATAAACGAGTGAGCCCTATGTTGGGGTAACTTATCAATAGGAGCTCAGGTACTCGAAATGGAAACAATGGGAGTTTAAAGAGTTTGGTCAACTTTCATTGATGTCATAAATACTTTGAACATATCGGCCACGTTTCTAAAGCATTCAATTTGAGCCGTTTGTACTTCAGGCTCATGATTTCGTACTAGAGAGTTTTGCGGATTCGAAGGATTCTTCCCCCTAACTTCCTCACCATGAGCTGAGGAATCAGAACTACGCTCAACTATTCGAGCTTGATCTGAATTAGACATCTATAAATAAAAGATCGGATTAGCCGACAAGTCACAATCTACAACAATATAACTCCTAGGTGGCAAAGTAATACAATAAAAAATACAAACATGCATAGGTTTAGTCCAGAACCAACTAAACTCTACCTCTGATACCACAAATGTAACACCCCCTATCCGGCCTGGTCGAGAACCGGGTTGGAGCGTACTATCGGTGAACGATACGGTGTTCGGTGTGATAAAATTTCATCTTATTATCAATATTACACAAACAAAACATTACCAATATACATTTAGTCCAATTCATTCATAAGAAGGCCACAATTAACCATTTAGGACCAATTTGTAATTATTACAATTTTAGATACTAATCTATAATTCTAACAATTTAGAGGTCTTTCGATGCAATAGACGATACCACAATGAAATTCAATGCAATATTAACTAGCCTGTAAATTTTCATACAAGGCGGTGATCTTTTACTCATCCAATTAATCATTCTAAACTCAGGGACTAGACTGTAAACAATGCAAACCTTCAGATTAAGACTTTTTAATAGGGTGGACGATGGTCAACCTTGTTGACTTTCCCCTTGTGATCGTATCGATACGGGCAAGCCCTGTATCAGTACGGGTTGACTCTCTCTGACTTTGACCCGTTTCGATATGTCATGAGCCCGTATCGAAACGAGGGATTCCAGTAGCAAAATGTTTCGAAACGTCCCTAACCCGTTTCGGTATGCCCTTTTTTCTCAGGTTAAAATATGCTTACCCGTATCGAAACACCATCACCCATTTCGATACGGCCTGACCTATAATGAAATATTCTTGCTGGTTTTTATTCAAATTAACCTATCAAACGACGTCCAAATACAATGCAACTTTATACACAATATTCCAATGCTATAAACTATTGTCATGTCGAGTTTCATAATCATTCGAATATGTTTACCATGTTTTCACCTCTTTAGGCCAAATATGCATATTAAGCCATTTTTCAAGCAAACATAACAAGTCATTTAAGACACATTATCCACATACAACACATAGCCTTTATACACATAAATAGAACATCATCATCAACTACCTTAACTACTTTTCCACCATTCTAGGAGTTCAAAGGGACAAAAGTACTTTACATTTATCCTGTGGTGACTTGCCAAACTTCCAGCTAATCTCGATCTTGATCCGGTGCTTTCTTATCCTGAAATGTATGAACAATGAATGCATTAGACTTACATAGTCTAAGTGAGGTAGTCAATAACAAAGAATTATGCATGGTATACTATCATGCTTTAATGACAATCATTACATCAACATACAATGATCATATCATACTCTTCAATCTTGTTGAAGCATAGCTTCAATAATCAAATCACCAATAACAATATTTCTAGTACATGATAATGCAATGTCAATAATCATATCATCAATGATAATATCAATAATCAGCTTTCTTCCTTGGATCGATTTCAAATGTATTTGGATACACAAATGCCACCACTACACCAACAATGAACAATATGGTCCAAATCCTCCACTACACTGTTTTGACCAACACACATCACATCCCTCCACTACACCGTATAATCTCCGTACCACTGAGCTCATGAATGCTATGGCATGCCAATTGTATCCAACACTTTGATCCCAAAGTCTGGTAACAATAACTCAATATCAATGCTTCAATGACAATAGTTTGATATCAATTATTCAATGTCAATATCTCAATAATCATGTAGTCATAACAATATGCAATATCAATAAACTCATGTCAATGGTTCTATATGTCAATGCTTCAATGATTTCCATGACAATAATTGCAATATTATAGACAATGAATCGATGATATACTTACCAAACTTACCAATATGGTTTTCAATGATGCTTTATACAAAGCCCCTTTATTTCAATAGTTAGTAAATCATATAAAATCAATAATGGTAAATTCAGAAAGGCTCCTCGCCCAAATCTGAGACTCCGACTACACTCACCTCAATATCTGTATCTCCTAAGGCTATCGGATGGCGATTCCTTTATTCTTAGCTTTTGATGAAGATGATGGATTAATTTTTTCCACTTCTTGAACTAGGAAAAGCAATAAGAAGTTATTAGAATCAATACGACAATATCAATACTTGAAGAGCCATTAGCTATTAGACAAAGCTTAACTTAAAGCTTGAAATTGGTTATCTAATAACCAAGAAAATCGATGATTAACTTAGGGTTTCCACTTACCCGATCAGTAGCTATGAATTCGTGTCCTTAAATCAAGGAAAGCTTAAGCTTAATGTTCACAAATGGAGAGGTGTGTGCTTGAGCTTGATGGAGAATATGACAATGGAGGTGTGTGTTTAATATTTTCAAGATAAAAGATGGAAATGGTTCTCGATGAAGCTAAACAAATATGAGAGCTTTCTTTTGTTCATTTTAAGGGAATTCCAAACCTAATCATTACTCACCTCTCAAAGAACCAATAAGAAGCTTTCCCTCAACCAAAGATAAGCTTATAATATTATTATTTATCCTTTCTATATTTACCAATATCAAATATATAGATGACCATTAGTCAGCTTTCCTGATGTTAATCACATGGGAAGGGCAACAATAAGCAGGTGAGTCGTCACCTTATCATCTCTTCTCAAATTTTTCTTTAAATATATTCAAAATAGGGGACCCATTTCAAAACGAGTGAAACCGTATCGAAATGGTTGAGCAAAAGTCCAAAAGTTAGTTAATTCAGTTACACCGTATCGGAACGCCCCTTAACCATTTCGAAACACCTTTCGTAGGCCGTTTTGGTACGGGTTTGACTGTATCGAAACGGCTAGCTCAAAACATCATCGTAAGGCATTTTAAAGGCAATCTTAACTAAAGACTTGGTTCAATTAAGGTCCAATAACAATATAATCTATAACAAGGGTTCGATATTTTAATATTTAATATCAATACTCTGATCATCGGAATCCAATTTCGACTAGACCGGTTTTGGGGGTGTTACACCTAGGGTTTTCCACATGGCTCTATTGAGGTAGGTTCTAGATTCTCGAACTTGGTTTGGCTCTAAAAGGGTACCTGAGTTGTCCTTGTTGTCCCCTACTAAGGGTAACAAAGCCTTCGGTTCTCACTCATTACAGGCTTCAAACGAATCGAGTTCAACTCAAGAGGACTCACCACATTTGCCTTCTCGAAGAATCAATATCCTTACGAAGAAAAAAGGAATGAGTCCTGAAGGTACTTGCTAGGCTCATACGAAGAATCAGTATTCTTACATGAGCAAAGTGTGTCCCCCCACTTAAACGAACGGGATAAAGCTCGAGCATAGAGCTTTCTTTAAAGAATTTTAGAATGCATAAAATAAAATTATATTCATTAAACGGACAAATAAATTGAACCTATTATAAACTTGCAAATTCCATTAGTTTTTAAGAAAACCTTTTTTAAAACAATTTGAAATCAATTTGTAGCCTAACCCTCTTTTGTTTAAAAAAAAAACAAAACGTCTCCAGCAGAGTCGCCAAGCTGTCGCAATCCTTTCAAGCCCGACTTTTTGAAAACTTTAAAAACATGGAGTCACCACCAATCTTTTTTGAAAAAGTGTGATTAATTCACTTTAAAATGAGGTTATTTTAATAAAACATTTTATTTATTAAAATAACATTTTTGGTCTGCGAAAACCAGAAAACAAGTTCGGGGGTCGGTTACGTGTGGGAAAGGGTTAACACCCCCACGACGCCCAAAAATTGGTACCTTATTGATTTCAAAAACGTTTTAAAGAATTGGAATTTGCAAGTTCACGAAGGTTAGATTTTATTTTTCCGTTTAATGAATATAAGTCTATTTTAACACCCTTACCGTCCAGAAAATGAACTCCAATCACCTCCAATACTCCTGGCGCTAATCCGTCATTTCCGTTTGGTAAGACATCACATTGATTAAGTTTTCACTTTTTAACAAACTAGAGAAAATATTAAGTGAATTGTCATTTTTTAAAGTTTAGTGTTTAAATCCTAAGAAATATCTAAATTCATCTTATTTGCTAAAGTTGTGAAATTTAAATGTGTTTTATTTCAAAAGGTGAAGAAAGTTTTAAAGCAAACAAGTCTCTAATCTAAGCTCATAGATCTTAATCCTAAAGTTTAACCTATACTAAAAGCTCACAAGATAAGAAAATTAAAGACTTAAATTTGGATTAATTTTATTTTGAGAATTTTTCTAAAGAAACCTTCTTTTGCTTTTTTATGCTTTTGCTCTTATCTTTTTTGTTCTTTTATTATTTTATTTGAAATGTTTCATATTTAGTTTTTTAAAACTTTAATTTTTTTTTTATATTTGAAACTTTTTCTTTTTACTTTTAACACCTTTTTATTCCTTTTTTTAATTCTTATTTCAAAACCTTTTATTTCCAAAATCTTTATGTTTTAAAGCACTTTTTATCTTTGATTTTTAAGTTTTTATCAAAATATTTTATTTATGTTCTAAAGCCTTTTATTTTATTTTTGATTTTAAAGTTTTTATCAAAATCTTTTATTTATGTTTTAAAGGTTTTTTTTGTAACCCCCTCGTCCCGGTTTGGCCGGATGACCGGTCCAAGTGGGCCACACGGGGAAAACTGAAGCGAAACCCGTTAAGGTTCCCCCTCAGTTAGCAACCATAAAACTTTTCTTTCATTTTAATCTTGTCTAAAGGCATGTTAATTCTTAAGTGAAAACGTCAGCGGAAAACATCGATAAAGAAGCACATTCGAACCTCAATCCAAACATTAAACTGTCCATTTTAAACATACAGGGCAGGCCGTATCGATACACCAATCAAGGGTATCGATACGCCTTAACCAGGTCAACCCAAACAGTCAACTCAGGGAAGACCGTATCGATACAGCCCTTGAGCGTATCGATACGACCTTCTCAGTCAACAACTCGTGATCCACGAGGTAGGACCGTACCGATACGCCTCAACACCGTACCGATACGCCCTAAACTCACCAACTTCTCAGAATTCTAGAGAGTCAAGAGCGTATCGATACACCCCCGTGTATCGGTACGCCCAGCCCAAACTGAATTCCAGTGAGCAAAGAGCGTATCGATACACCCCCGTGTATCGGTACGCCCAGCCAAAACTGAGTCCTATAGGCAAGACCATATCGATACGTCCCTTAGGCATACCGATACGCCCTGCTCTGCAATTCTCCATTTTCAGCACAAGCTCACAAGATTCTAACTCTAAATGCAAATTATGACTTCCCTAGCCGCATACAATCATCCATTCAACGTACAACAACCAAGATCTAACATGAAGAACAATTTGGACGAACAATTACACATACGCATCATGGCATTCACACAAAGGATAGATTTTGCATATATAGGCATACTTAAGGGTTAAAAAAGCCATAAGGCACAAGTCAACACATATGAGGTTTACATACCAACCAAAAGCATCTTGAAACATCCAAAGGCATATCCAACCATCACAAGCATTCAAAGACATAGCATGGTTTACAAAATCTAAGCAAGGCATAAACATCAACAACATTTATGAGTCATACAAAGCTCATACAGAACACATAAATGCCCCATTGCTAATCTAACATTTTAATTACTAAGTCATACTTGAGCAACTACACTTGGAAAGCCCCTTCGCCTTGCTCCTTGCTAACACCACGCTAATGATCTGCATTGTTGAAAATGAGAGCGTAAGCTAGAAGCTTAGTGAGGATGCTCTTAAAAAACAACAACAACAATGCAGGGTCCAAGCATGCAATCCTTAACATCACACAGAACATACATAAGCATCAACAAGGCAACCTAGCTAGTGTCTCAAGAGTCATAATATGGCATCTCACATCATACTACGCTCGACGATACAAACCAACATCACAACATCATAATTATAAGAACAAGTTCATTGGCCACTATTAGTTTACCCGGATGTGCGGATTTACTCTCAACAGCAACATTACCTCGGTGGGATTACACTCATCGCCGGACCTTGCATGGGCGGGATTCCACTCATCACCACATGCCCTACGGATGGGATTCCACTCATCATCACGCATAGTATAAATAAATTTCCGGTGGAATATTACATCACTGTACTCCTCCTTGATGACTCAACGCCATCAAGGCCACGTGCGTTTTGACTCAATTGTGTGCACACTAATCCTAATGATCGATCATTTACACCCGGTAAGTTAATTAGTGCCAATTTCTTTAAACCACATCACACACCCATCAATTATAGCACATGTTCATCATCACACATATCCAGGTATACACATGCGTATCAATTCATATTGCATATGATCAAATAAGCAATGGCATAATAAGCATCATTAGAAATCAAGGAGTTAAACTACCAATTTAACTCCCACTTTGGAATGACCTACCAAGCTCATCCCAACACATCCACTACTCACACTTGAACCAACTTTGAAATAAATTTAAAGTTTTACTCACCACCCTTCCTTAGCAAACCAAGCAAGCAAGCAAGCCTCCTAAATTCCCGGATTCGGTCCTGATGCTTCTCCGATGTCTCCTCTTGTTTCTAGCCAATCAAAACACAACCATTACTCACAAATTCGATGCTAAATCCAGTCACAAACTCAAACCCACAAACACAAGCCAAACTTCACCAATTTCAAACCCAATTACCCACCAAACTTCCAATTTTCGTGCTCCCCTATTACCCATCAGAAAACCATGATTTCAAGCGCCCAAAAGACATCTAAAAGGTTCCAAAACACTTCCCTAATAACCCTATACCATCAGCCCTTCAACACAACCCTAAAACACACCAAAAATTTAATTTTAGACACTTCAAAAGTTGCCCCAAAGACCCACTTCGGATTTTCACCCAAAACCAACCATTTCAAGATATTAAGTGTATTATGATGAGATTAAACTAAAACCCAACTCAACAAATCAAAATCAAATTATAAACCAATTAAAAATTCAATCTTTCTTTAAACTTGAAAATTACAAAAATGGATAGTTTTGAAATCTAAGACTATGTAAATGTAGAGGATGATGAGGAGAGTTAAGAAATAGATTTACCTTTGAAAATGGCCTTGAATCAATGGAGAGATTGAATGGAATAGTAACTTGGGAATTTTTTTGGGAGAGTTTGGTGGGTTTCACGTTGAATGAAGGAAAAGGGGGAAATATGATAGCTTTCTTTTTCCTTTTTGATTTGAAAAAGGTTGTCTACTTTTTGTTTTGGCTAAATTACCAAAATGACCACCCATTTTAATTTAAATTTCAATTAGATCTAAACCAAGGTCAATTTGATTAAAATCGATTTTACCGACTCGAACCGACTCACGCGTCTAACTCCTAACCCCAAAACACGGGTGTTACAACTCTCTCCCACTTAAGGAATTTTGTCCCCGAAATTACCTGACTGAAAGAGATAAGGAAACTGCCTTTCCATATTCTCCTTCCTCTCCCAAGTGGCCTCGTCCACCCCTCGACGTTGCCACCACACTTTCACTAACTCAATCGATCTACCCCGCAACACCTTACTGTCAGAAGCTAGGATCTCAACTGGTTCTTCCTCATAAGTCAAATCCGGATTCAGTTCAATCTCTTCTACAGTCATAACATGCGATGGATCTGACCTATACTTACGAAGCATCGAAACATGAAATACATCGTGTATCTTCTCTAGCTCGGATGTCAACCGCAACTGATAAGCAACTGGACCAACCCTCTTCACAATCTCATACAGTCCTATGTACCTCGGACTCAACTTCCCTTTTCGGCCAAATCTCATTACTTTCTTCCACGGAGAGACTTTCAAGAACACTCTCTCACCCACCGAGAACTCAACTTCCTTCCTCTTCAAGTCGGCATAGGACTTCTGCCTATTCGAAGCGGCCTTCAATCGATCGCAAATCAATTTTACCTTGTCAGTTGTCCCCTTGAGCAAATCCGACATAGGTAACAACTTCTGTCCCACTTCGGCCCAACAAACTGGAGTTCTACACTTTCTACCATACAAGGCCTCATACGGAGCCATCTGAATACTCGACTGGAAGCTATTATTGTAAGCAAACTCAACTAGAGGCAAGTGCTTCTCCCATGTACCCTGAAAATCAATAATGCAACAACGCAACATATCCTCTAAGATCTGTATAACTCTCTCTGACTGACCATCTGACTGAGGATGATAAGATGTGCTGAAATTCAAACGGGTACCCAAAGCTGTATGCAGACACTCCCAAAATCGAGTTGTAAACCTCGGATCTCTATCGGACACAATAGACTTCGGCACACCATGCAGCCTAACAATCTCACCAATGTACAAAGCGGCCAATCTATCTAAAGTATAAGTGGTATTGACTGCCAAGAAGTGAGCACACTTCGTAAAACGATCTACTATAACCCAAACTGAGTTCTTCTTCGTAGGAGTCAAAGGCAAACCTGAAACAAAATCCATGGTAATATTCTCCCATTTCCATTCCGGAATCCTCAACGGTTGCAACAAACCTGAGGGAACCTAATGTTCCGCCTTCACTCTCTGACACACCAAACACTTACTCACGAAGTCGGCCACATCTCTCTTCAAACCAACCCAAAAGTACTCATTCTTCAAATCGCGGTACATCTTCGTACTTCTAGGATGCATAGCAAAAGGACTACTGTGTGCTTCAGTCAAGATCGTACGTCTCAAGTCACTGTCTTTAGGCACAACTATCCTATCTTTGAATAACAAGACCCCATCGGTACCGAAACTATAGTCTGAAGGTCTACCCTCGGCCACATCTTGCATGTGAGGTGCCAAAGATCTATCTAGGAGTTGCTTCTCCCTGATCAACTGACCTAGAGTAGGTCTAACCTGAAGCTCGGCTACCAAGCCGCCATCTCCGGACAAGCTCAATCTAGCAAACATGGCTCTCAAGTCTACGTCTATCTTTCTACTCAAAGCATCGACCACTACATTGGCCTTACCTGGATGGTACTCAATCGTAAGATCATAGTCTTTTATCAACTCTAACCACCTACGCTGTCTGAGATTCAAATCTCGTTGAGTCATGATGTACTTCAAACTCTTGTGATCCGTGTACACTGTGCATCTCTCATCGTACAAATAATGTCTCCAAACCTTCAGAGCAAACACAACTGCAGCTAACTCTATGTCATGGGTCGGATAGTTACGCTCGTGAGTCTTCAACTATCTTGAGGCATAAGCCACCACTCTCTTGTCTTGCATGAGAACACAATCTAGGCCTACATAGGAAGCATCACTGTAAACTACATAGTCTTTCCCAGACTCTGGCTGAATCAAGATCGGTGCTTGGGTCAAAGCTTCTTTCAATTTCTCAAAGGCTCTATGTCTTGCATCCATCCACTCAAACTGAACACTCTTCTGAAGGAACTATGTCAAAGGAGTGGCTAACTTCGAGAAACCTTCTACGAATCTTCTATAGTATCCAGCTAAGCCTAGAAAGCTATGTACCTCTGTTACAGGCTTCAGTTGCTTCCATTCAACAATGGCCTTAATTTTCTTTGGATCAACTCTAATCCCATTGGCAGACACTACATGCCCTAGGAAGACTACCTCTCGGATCCAGAATTCACACTTGCTCAACTTCGCATACAACTGATTATCTAACAAAGTCTTCAAAAATAGTCTCAAGTGTCGGTCATGGTCTTCTTCAGTCCGCAAATACACCAATATATCATCTATAAAAACAACTACAAACTGATCTAAGTACTGATGAAAAATCATATTTATCATATCCATGAAAGCAGCCGGTGCGTTAGTCAACCCAAAAGGCATGACTAAAAACTCATAGTGACCATACCTAGTTCTAAAGGTCGTCTTTGGTACATCAACCACTCTTACCTTTAGCTGGTAGTAACCTGATCTCAAGTCAATCTTCGAAAAGACGGATGCCCCTCTCAACTAGTCAAACAAATCATCAATTCTAGGCAATGGATACGTATTCTTCACTGTTAACTGATTCAAATGTCTATAGTCTATACACATTCTCATGCTTCCATCTTTCTTCTTCACAAACAAAACTGGTGCACCCCAAGGTGAAGAACTCGGTCGAATAAAGCCTCTATCTGTCAACTCTTGCAACTGAGTCTTTAACTCTTTCAGTTCTTTCGGTGCCATGCGATACGGAGCAATCGAAACGGGAGCTGAATCAGAATAAGTCTCAATAGTAAACTCTACCTCTCTATCAGGTGGCAAACCCGGCAACTCTTCCGGAAACACACTAGGAAAGTTATACACTGTCTGGATGTCTTGAGGTCTAACCTCACTCATGTTCGGATTCATCACATAGGCCAAGTATGCTTCACAACCCATCTCAACTAATCTCTTAGCCTCTAGAACTGAAACTACATTGGATAAGAACTTCACGTTCTCACCCACCACTACAATCTCATAATCATCTATGAGTCCCAAAGAAATCCTCTTAGTTTCAAAATTTATCCTAGCTCTATGCTCAGTGAGCCAGTCCATACCCAGAATTACATCAAAACCATAGAAAGGTAGCTCCATCATATCCACTCGAAACACATGTCCCTAAACCATCAACGGACACCTTCTGTACATCTTTCTAACTACTACTGTGTCCCGAAATGAACTAGTAACACTAACTCCTACCTCTAAAATTTCACAAGGCAAATTTAACGGTTGTCTGTGCTCACTCAGAATATAAGAATGTGTAGACCCGGAGTCAATCAAAGAAAGCAAACCCAAAGACTGTATCGAGAAGTTACCTGCGATCACATCTGTGTCATGCTGATCCCCACGCTGAGCGTAAACTCTGGCCTGACCTCCGCCCTCTGGCTGGACTGCAACTACATGTGCTATATTCCTCTGACCATCATTTATCGGCTGGAAGTTACCTCTACCGCGCCCGCGGCCTCTCTGAAAGTCATTGGCTTTAGCAGGAGCCTGAACTGGTGCCTGCCCCACCTGATGTGGACAGTCACGCCTAATATGATCCCTAGCTCCACAACTCCAACACGAGTGGAAGTTCCCCCAACACTCATCGGTGTGGTTCCTCCCGCAAGTAACACACGTGGGCAACTTCCCACCAGCCCTCTGGCTCTGTTGGCCCCTACCGTGGTTACCTCCACCACGCCTATGGTCATAATGATGCCGGTTGTCCCGATGCCTCTTGGCATCCCCTCTATCAAAGTCACTAGATCTCTTGCTGGAACTAGAGCCACCAGATCGTTTGGTCGAGCCCAAACTGTGCTCTAAGTCCTTGGCCCTCACGACCAAGACATCAAAATCAGTGTAGTCCGAAGCTAGAGTATACCTCTTGATTTCTTCATTCAGCCCATAACGGAAACGATTACAACATTCCACCTCAGTAGGAACAAGTTCAGATGCATACTGACTCAGCCTAACAAATCTGATCTCATAGTCTGTCACAGTCATACTCCCTTGAAGCAAAGCCATAAACTCCCTCTTCTTCTCATCGAGATATCGAGGACCCAGATACTTCTTACGGAAAGCTGACTCGAAGAACTCCCAAGTGATCTCAGCCTCTTCCATACCCGTAGTGATGGTGACCCACCAAGTGTAGGCATCACCCTGAAGCAAGGACTCAACAGACCCTAACTTGCGTCCCCCGGTACATCCCATCTATGATAAGATACGGACGGTCTTCTCTAGCCACATCTCAGACCTCTCTGGTGTCGATCCTCTGAACTTTTCACCTCCCAAACTGCGGAGTCTCTCTAAAGGTAACCCAGTACCCTCTTTCTGAGGCTGTGCCACTGCCTGACCCCCAGCCACTGCAGCATGGAAAGCCCCGGCTATCGCTTGAACTAAGGGAGCTAAATCAATTTCGTCCGGTCCTTGGCCCACTTGAGGTCCAACACCCTCGGCTCCCGCCTCACCTCCCTCTTGCTGAGGAGGAGGTGGAGGAGGTTGAGGAGCCTGTGCCCCACCGATCTGCTCAATCCTTGGAGCTTGTGCCCATGGTTCCAGCTGAACCATCCTAGGCCTCCCACGCAGTCTCATGATACAGCTAGCAAGATAATAACTACAACAACAAACAGATAAGGATTACGTTAGCAAAAGCAAGGGTCCAACAGTGCTCAAGTACTTCCTTTACAAAAACCTTTTTAAATAAGGTAATAATAGCAATGGGCACTCGACTCAACACCAAACGCAACATTTCATGCCTCAAATCATCATGTGAACAATCAAACAACAAGATTTCATTGCAAAGCACACACCGAAACAATACAATTACTTAACACATCAAGCTTACCTCACTTACCTGCCCGAGGTCTCGGTAACCTCAGGCTCTGATACCAACAAATGTAACCCCCTCGTCCCGGTCTGGCCGGATGACTGGTCCGAGTGGGCCACACGGGGAAAACCAAAGTGAAACCCGTTAAGGTTCCCCCTTAGTTAGCAACCCTAAAAATTTTCTTTCATTTTAATCTTGTCTAAAGGCATGTTAATTCTTAAGTGATCACGTCAGCGGAAAACATCGATAAAGAAGCACATTCGAACCTCAATCCAAAAATTAAATTGTCCATTTTAAACTTACAGGGCAGGCCGTATCGATACACCAATCAAGGGTATCGATACGCCTTGACCATGTCAACCCAAACAGTCAACTCAGGGAAGACCGTATCGATACGCCATTCTTAGTCAACAACTCGTGGTCAACGAGGTAGGACCGTACCGATATGCCTCAACACCGTACCGATACGCCCTAAACTCACCAACTTCTCAGAATTCCAGAGAGTCAAGAGCGTATCGATACACCCCCGTGTATCGGTACGCCCAGCTCAAACTGAATTCCAGTGAGCAAAGAGCGTATCGATACACCCCCGTGTATCGGTACGCCCAGCCAAAACTGAGTCCTACAGGCAAGACCGTATCGATACGTCCCTTAGGCGTACCGATACGCCCTGCTCTACAATTTTCCATTTTTAGAACAAACTCACAAGACTCTAACTCTAAATGCAAATTATGACTTCTCTAGCCACATACAATCATCCATACAACGCACAACAACCAAGAGCTAACATGAAGAACAATTTGGACGAACAATTACACATACGCATCATGACATTCACACAAAGGATAGATTTTGCATATATGGGCATACTTAAGGGTTCAAAAAGCCATAAGGCACAAGTCAACACATATGAGGTTTACATACCAACCAAAAGCATCTTGAAACATCCAAAGGCATATCCAACCATCACAAGCATTCAAAGACATAGCATGGTTTACAAAATCCAAGCAAGGCATAAACATCAACAACATTTATGAGTCATACAAAGCTCATACAAAACACATAAATGCCCCATTGCTAATCTACCACTTTAATTACTAAGTCATACTTGATCAACTACACTTGGAAAGCCCCTTCGCCTTGCTCCTTTCTAACACCACGCTAATGATCTGCATTGTTGAAAATGAGAGCGTAAGCTAGAAGCTTAGTGAGGATGCTTTAAACATCAAAAACAACAACAATGCAGGGTCCAAGCATCCAATCATTAACATCACACACATTATACATAAGCATCAACAAGGCAACCTAGCTAGTGTCTCAAGAGTCATAATATGGCATCTCACATCATACTACGCTCGACGATACAAACCAACATCACAACATCATAATTATAAGAACAAGTTCATTGGCCACTATTAGTTTACCCATATGTGCGGATTTACTCTCAACAACAACATTACCTCGGTGGGATTACACTCATCAATGGACCTTGCATGGGCGGGATTCCACTCATCACCGCATGCCCTACGGATGGGATTCCACTCATCATCACGCATAATATAAATAAATTTCTTGTGGAATATTACATCACCGTACTTGTAACACCCGGGTTTACGGGTCGGGTGAAAATAATATTTTAATGTTATTTGGGCTCAGGTTTATAATTAAAATAATCCTTTAAGTTTCGGGTTTCAAAAATAAATATTTGAAATGAGACCAAATTGATTTAATTGCAAATTGAAGAGCTTTTAAAGAATAAAGGGGATAGCCATTCATTAATGGCCTTTTTGGTAATTTGCCCATCTTTTAATTTAAATCCCCTTTTTCCTATCATCTTTCACTATTCATCTTCTCCTTCACCCAAATATAACGTGGAATAGAGCCCTCCCTCCTCTATCACTATTTCATCAAAAAGCTCATCCATTTCAACTCGTTTTCGAAAGGTAACACCGTTTTTGACTTCTCCTCAACTCTCTCTCTTTAAAAGTACCATTAGTTTTCATTTTCATTGAAGTTTTGAAAATGGAGATTTTAAAAGATTTGATTAAAAATGGTGCCTTTGTGTAGCTAAACTTAATATTTTGATTTAATATGGTTAGTTATGAAGTATAGGAGTCAAATGGTACCACATATGTGAATTTTGAAGGGTTTTGAGCAATTTCCGAATTTGGGTAAAAATGGGGTTTTTAGAGGGTTTTGGGGGTTGTTTTAGGTGGGAATTGATAGCCCAATGGTAGTACTATGGTTAGGGGGTCGATTTGGGATCATTTGTGGGTGCAATGGATGTTGGAAACATGGATTTTGGATGTGGTTCTGGGGCTGCCCGAGTTTTCTAAATATGGGGTTTGTTCATGGCTTGCAACATTGTAAATTGTATTTGAATTGTGTTCCGGGTTGGTCTTTTGATGTTGGGCTGATTTGAGATTGTTTGAATTGTGATTGAGGTTGTTTAGAAGCGGGAACTTGTGTTGGTGAAGCATCGAGGGGAAATCTGAAAACGTGAGGGTGGTTGCTTGCTTGGCTTGGAGCTTGGAAGCTTAGGTGAGTGGTTAATTTTTTTTAAAAAATGGTTTTGAGTATTTGGTTCAAGCATGTGAACCTATGATGGGCTTGGTAAACCCACCTAGAGTTGGGATTAGAGTGATAGCCTAATCCCAAGCTTTGATTAGAGACTTTGGTTGCACTCTTTAATGGTTGTATATGCCTCGTGTTAAATTGTGATGGTGTTGATTATGTATATGTTGTATACATGTATGTTGAGGCATGTTTGATGCATTGTTATATGCATGTTAATGATAGATATGTTATGGTTATACACATGTGTAAAATATGATGTGATATGGTTGTTAATGATGTACATGTGGTGTTGACGTGTGAAATGATATTATGAGGTGGTTGCATGATTCGAGGATCATGCTGAGTACATGCTAGGCATGGAGATGTGGTTTGTGCATGACGGTAAGTCATGGTGAGTACGTGCTAAGCACGGAAGTGTTATGAATTGACATTGTGAAAGATTAATGAAATGTGTAGTATTGACACTAGTATGCTTGGGTACAAATGATCAATCATTAGGATGTTTAGTGTGCACACGTGAGGAGTACGGGTCTTGATGATGGTAGTCATCAAGATGGAGTACGGGTTCGCCCGGAAATCTTCTTATATATAATAGTCGATGATGAGTGGAATCCCATCGACGGGCGTGAGGATGAGTGGAATCCCCTCCGCGTAAAACGAGGCGTGAGGATGAGTGGAATCCCCTCCGCGTGAACGGTGATGAGTGTAATCCCACCGTCAGGTAATGGTTGTGTTGTTGGATGTGAGTTCCAACGGTTATCCGCGTATTCGAGTCATAGCTAGGTGCCAATACGGGTTGTAGTTTATGTTGCCAATATGTGATTAATTGTGAGCCAATGTGATTTGGGATGTGTTGCTAACAAGGTTTAATATATGTGATTTCATATGTTGTAGATTTAAACATGTTGAGCATGACATGATATTGAATATATGTTCATGCATCATCTATAATTATGGCTCGTGTGGATCGGAGGTAAGATCATGTATTTTATCTTGGTTGTAGCTCGTGCTTGGACTCTGCATTGTCGAAGGTTTGTTTTATGGGCTTACCTTCACTAAGCTTTTATGCTTACGCTCTCTTTTGTTCGACAATGCAGATCAATGGCATGTGGGTGGCAAGGGCAAGGAAAGGCTTCCAAGTGTTGCTTACGGTTAGCTCAAGTATGATAGTTAAATTTAAAGATTGTAATAGTAAAGCAATGAGATAGGTGTCGTGTTATGATGCTATTGGAATATATTGTTGTTGTTGTTGTTGTTTAGGAGCATGTTAGACTCCTCCTTTTGTGTTTGTTATTTGGCTTGAGATGTATGCCTTGCTTGAAACCTTGTTAGTGTTTTGCTATCTAGAATTTGCCTAAGTGTTGACTATGTTGAAGTTTAACACCTTTAATGTTATGCATGGAGGAATGATTTTGTGATGTTGTGCCTTAGCGTTAATCTTGTTAGGATGATGTTTCGAGCATGCTCATTTGTTGGTTTGCCTTTAGGATTTTTGCTAGAGTGTTGTTGGTGGTTTTAGTGAGGTTTAGGGGCACCCTTGTGCCTTAAATCAGCTAAAACCTGTCTGTTCGCAGCAAGGGTATCGATACGGTTGGACCCGTATCGATACGACCTTCTTGTTTCAGGCCACGCGTTTCGGTACGCGGAAGGGTGTTTTGATACCTTATTCGCTACTGGAATTCTGAGATTTTGGTGAGATGTTACCGTATCGGTACGGTGGGTTAGTGTATCGGTACGTGTTTATCTCGTTGACCCCGAGATGTTGACTGGAAGGGCGTATCGATATGCTCAAGGGCTGTATCGATACGGTCTTCTTGCGTTGACTCTGAGTGTTGACTTTGGTCAAGGCGTATCGATACCCTCAACAGGTGTATCGATACGGCCAGCTTAATTACAGAAAATGGGTTGTTCTATGAATGCCATCCTGAATGGTTGACCTTTGTATTGTTGCTTTTTCCGCTGTTGTGCTTCACATAGGATTTAATCGTGCCTATAGACAAGATAAAGTTAAAAGAAATTTTCTGGGTCGTTAACCGAGGAGGAACCTTAACGGGTTTCGCTTCGGTTTTCCCCGTGTGGCCCACTCGTACCGGTCATCCGACCAGACCGGGACGAGGGGGTTACAGTACTCCTCCTTGATGACTCAAAGCCATCAAGGCCACGCGCGTTTTGACTCAATTGTGTGCACACTAATCCTAATGATCGATCATTTACACCCGGTAAGTTAATTAGTGCCAATTTCTTTAAACCACATCACACACCCATCAATTATAGCACATGTTCATCATCACACATATCCAGGTATACACATGCGTATCAATTCATATTGCACATGATCAAATAAGCAATGGCATAATAAGCATCATTAGAAATCAAGGAGTTAAACTACCAATTTAACTCCCACTTAGGAATGGCCTACCAAGCTCATCCCAACACATCCACTACTCACACTTGAACAAACTTTAAAACAAATTTAAAGTTTTACTCACCACCCTTCCTTAGCAAACCAAGCAAGCAAGCAAGCCTCTTAAATTCCCAGATTCGGTCCCGATGCTTCTCCGATGTCTCCTCTTGTTTCTAGCCAATAAAAACACAACCATTACTCACAAATTCGATGCTAAATTTAGTCACAAACTCCAACCCACAAACACAAGCCAAACTTCACCAATTTCAAACCCAATTACTCACCAAACTTCCAATTTTCGTTCTCCCCTATTACCCAGCAGAAAACCATGATTTCAAGCACCCAAAAGACATCTAAAAGGTTCCAAAACACTTCCCTAATAACCCTATACCATCAACCCTTCAACCCAACCCTAAAACACACCAAAAATTTAATTTTAGACACTTCAAAAGTTGCCCCAAAGACCCACTTCGGGTTTTCACCCAAAACCAACCATTTCAAGATATTAAGTGTATTATGATGAGATTAAACTAAAACCTAACTCAACAAATCAAAATCAAATGATAAACCCAGTAAAAATTCAATCTTTCTTTAAACTTGAAAATTACAAAAATGGATAGTTTTGAAATCTAAGACTATGTAAATGTAGAGGATGATGAGGAGAGTTAAGAAATAGGTTTACCTTTGAAAATGGCCTTGAATCAATGGAGAGATTGAATGGAATAGTAACTTGGGGTTTTTTTGGGGAGAGTTTGGGTGGGTTTCACGTTGAATGAAGGAAAAGGGAGAAAGATGATAGCTTTCTTTTTCCTTTTTGATTTGAAAAAGGTTGTCTACTTTTTGTTTTGGCTAAATTACCAAAATGGACATCCCTTTTAATTTAAATTTCAATTAGATCTAAACCAATGTCAATTTGATTAAAATCGATTTTACCGACTCGAACCGACTCACGCGTCTAACTCCTAACCCCAAAACACGAGTGTAACATTTTTATTTTTGATTTTAAAGTTTTTTTATCAAAAAATTTTATTTATGTTTTAAAGACCTTTATTTTATTTTTGATTTTTAAACACCCATTTTTAAAAGAACTTATTTTATTTTTAAAAGAAAACTTCATTTAAGCAACAACACATTTTTTTTTCAAAATGTGATGGATCAAAACAAGTTTAAGGATCAAAATTTGAATTATTTTTTTATGATTATTAACATTTTATTTAAAATCAAAAGATCAATAAAGAGAATAGTTACCAAGCACAAATTTTAATCTCCAACACCAAATTGCAACCTAAAAAACATGAACAAACAAACAAACACAAAATTTAACCAGGAAAAATTAAAAGAACAAGAAATTATACCGTTAGCGAGGAAAATGAGAGCTCGAGTCGATTCCAAATGCCTCCGCAAAAGCTTGATTCCTCGTCAAAAATTCAAACCGACGCTACTCCAAACTCGAATCAACTTCAACAATTTTCCAAAAATTTTCAGAATTTTTTTATGATTTTCAGATCAATTTTCCAGTGTTTTTCTTGGTGTCATGAACAAAAGAATTAGGCACTATTTATAGGGTTTTGGGGAGTGAGATTCAAGACAATTTAGATTCAAAATCCCCAAATTCTTCCCATAAAAATCATCCATCTGATATCAATAGCATTGACCCGTTGAGAATTGAGCAAAATTTCATCCAAATTTGCTCTAATTTTGGGATTTTGCCCCAAGATTAAATTAGGGTTCAAACACTTTTCCCCGAAATTGGCGAGCTACTGGCCACATCAAGGAACATGGTTGGTGGCATCAGGTTTGGCTGGCCGAGAAAAATTGAATGGCACTAACCACGATAGCTGTCGTGGCCCCTGGCCAGCGGAAATGGGGGTGGAAGAACGATGGGGTTTCGAATTGGGGCTAGAAATTGGGGATCCAGCCTGAGCACGAGGCGCCCATGCGTGCCTTGCGGTGGCGCGAGCTGTTCACCTTTTCTCCCCCTTTTTAGTTTTTCTTGGATCTATTTTTGACCCTTAGATCCCCATTGCCCTAGATCTAATGGTCCACATTAAACTTAAAGAGAAACACAACAAATGGGTCAATTCGAATCTCTTTAAAAAGAAAATGGGTTCTTATTTATTTTTTTGGATGGGTTTTTTTTTTATCTAAATGGGTTTCTTATATTTATTGGAGACGAGTTTTATTATTAAACAATAATAATAATAAATAAATAAATAAAAAATAAATAAATAAATAAAAAAGAGGTGAAAATCTAGTGACAACAGCCTCGAGTTGTTGACCTATCAATGGTGGAGCAAGCAAGTCAAGAATCTAATGAAGTCATGGTTGTCAGTGGAGGCGTGGTCATCGATTGAACCCTAGAATTGTCGAGGAAGAATAACGGGCATCACCCATAAAACCCAATTTGGGAGTGTTTGTTTCTTGGAAAATCAGTAAAATCTGGTGAAGAGCTTACTTATGCAAAGTGGATGAAGATTGTGGAATGGGTAGTTGGGGAAGGATCCTGGATGAGGGCTATGGTGGTTTTGACAGTGGCAACAACGAATGTGATTTCGTGATTTGAATTTAAAAAAATCATTAAAGGGTGAAACTGAAAACAAACAAACTTATGACTGATATTAGGACTAAATTGATAGAATGTATAAATTTTAGGGATTGAAGATGTTATTATATCATGTCACATTATATTAGGGTGGGTACCAAAATAGTTGAGGTACTAAAACAGAAACACAAGAATAGGTAGGGTACCAAATAGAAACAAAGCGTAACGTAAATGGTCAAATTTAAAAGGTGGGTACCAAAATATTAGGACCAAATCCGTAAGTTGATGGTCAAATTTAACGGTGGGTACTAAAATAAAAACAAAACGTAAAGTTAAGTATGCTTTTGCCAAAAAAATAGTAAAAGTACTAAAATAGAAATACAAAATATATGAAGTACCAAATATATAGTTTACCCTAAATTTTCATATTATGGTGCGCTTGTTTCAAGTAAAACACTTAACGAAAAGTGTTTTTAGTATTTTTTTTGTTTGCGTGTACAGCGTAAAATGGATCAAAAGGAAAAGGGAGGTTATTTTCCGTAAAATGACTTAAGAATTTTTTCGGTAAGTCATTTTGCGTGTTAACTGTGTTGAGTGGATCGAAAGATCGATATGATCCAAGAGGGGGTGAATTGGAAATTTGAAGTTTGTGTTGTGGAAATTTGCAAATTAAAAGATTGGCAAGAGATTTTAGAGTGGTTCAAGTTCCAAATGAACTCTACATCCACTACCTTAGCTTCACTAAGGATTTGCAACAATTCCACTAATGCTCTTCCCCTTTTCTAGGCTAAGGAGGCAACCCTTACAATTTCGGTTAAATTTTCTACCCAAAATTTAACCCAATCCTCACAACAAGATAACAGAGAAATTGATGGCTAATAGAGTATCTCTCAATACAAATTGTAGCCCAATTACAAGCACTCAACCCAATTGAACAAGATAAAAATGAAGATTACAATTGGGGTTTCTAGACAATATGAGATTTTTGCACAATTGCTTGGATTTGATGTATAGATGTTTTCTTGATGATCAATAGTTATTGTTGTAGCTTTTGGATGTCTCTTTTATACCTCCTCATTGATTTCTAGCCGTTTGGGTGGTTGGGAACATAAATGGAGCCGTTGGAACCCTCTCTTACCACCATAAATGCACTTCTGCAGCTATGCATATCGGTACGCGGGGAGGTGTACTGATACCTGTCTCAGAAAAGAAAGAGCCGTTGTGTGCAATAAATAAGGGGTATCGATACGCGCGTAAGCGTATCGGTACGGGGTATCAAAACGGTAAAGGTCGTATCGATACCTTTTTCTCAACCTAGCTCACTGTCGATATCCATATCGGTACGGGGGTTAGGTGTATCGATACGGGTCAACAACCATTTAAAATTTTGTTACCAACCAACTGACACCAACGATCACAAAATTTAAACCGACTTATATTTAAAAATTATTAAGGCCGTATCGATATGTGGGTTTGCCATATTGGTACGCCATTCAAACTCTTTAGACTTTAACACAGGGGCGTATCGATACGAGGGTTTGCCGTATCGATACGTGTTCCTCCAGTAGCCAACTTTGGTAAAAAGGTATCGATACGCTTGGGAGTGTATCGATACACCTGAACGTTTTTCAATAGTTTGGCCTTGGAACACTTAGAAAATATTTTGAGTTTGTGTTTTTCAAATCAGTTTAAAAGAGTTGGTGATTTAAAACTTATTAAGGGACTTACAAAAACAATTTTATGTTTTTCAAATTGATCCTTAAAGATCTAATTATATCAAAATCAAACATAGGTTTTACAATCTCCCCCTTTTTGATATAACAAAACTAAAACTTAAAATTTTTGACATTTTGAAAAATCTTTACAAATTAACTCCTCCTTAATATAAGCTTGGTAACCATTGAGTTAAAATCAAAATATTTGAAGTGTTGAGCTAGTTTCTCTCCCCCTTTTTGTTAGATCAAAAATAATGAGACAATTAAGTGCATAAACATAGGCAAAGGTATAAATAAGCAACACTTATATTATTCATCATAACATCAATCCTTAAAATCCAAAAAAAAAGCAGAAAATCAAAGCATAGGTTTAATAATAAACTTAGTCCTAAGAACATAAAGCAAAGGTGCATAAAATAGAAAATCCTAAATGATATGCATGAGATGCAAGAAGAAACGTCTAGGCATCGTCTTCGTCGTCTTCATCATCTTCATCATCAACTCCCATTGGCTCATTATCCCGCATGCTATTGCGCCACTCATCATGGAAAGCGGCGATGGAAATATTCAAAGAATTGTGACCGCTTTCAAGGGATATGAGGCGATTCTCCATACCCGTCATCCTTGTATCAAAATTTGTTTCAAGGGAAGTAAGACGAGTGTTCATGTCCGCGCGCAACCCGGTAAATTGCTCATTGAGGTAAGTCATGAGAGCATCCATGGAGGGTTGTGGGACTTGAGGAGCTTGAGGCTCTTCAAATACGGCGGCGGCCTCAGGTGGTAACTCGGCAAGACGTACCCATTCACCATTAAAATATTGAAACTTTTCCCGAGCAAGAGATCGCTCATCAATGGGATCGGTGAGGGGAGTTGGGTAGTCAAAAGAGCAATCAATATCCTTTTTAATAAAGAAATAACTCAAAACCGTACCATATGTAAAGGAGGTGACGAGAGTTGTGTGACGATTTTGCACAAGGTAGACGATCTCCGCGAACATGAGTCGAGCAAGATTTGGGCGCTTTCGCTCACGGAAGCAACGGATCCAAAAATCATCCACTTGACGGATGGTGGAATATTTTCCTCCGGAGGGACAAAACCACCAAGACACCATCAAATGTAAGATCCGGTCTTGAGCATTTAGGGCGGTGACGGATCCACTAAGAACATGCCCCAAAGCATGCTCATCATCAATGCCTTCATCCTCTAATTTAAAAACTTCACAAATGGATTTGACATCAAGGATGATTTTCTTCCCCATGAGATAAGAGCTAATGGCAACAACTTCCCCATTACGAGTAATACATTTGGCATTAGTGTAGAAAATCAAAACCAAAAGACGATAATAAAAACCGGGAATAGATATGAAATCCATGAAGTTCCAACGACAAAACAAAGGAAGATGTTCAAACTTAAAACGCTCAGAGTCGAGAAAAGGAACGGATATTACCCTTTCCGCACATATCTTATAATTCTCGAATTGACGAAAATAAGTTAGACCCAAGTTATTTTCAAAGGATTGCTCATAGATGGTAGAGTAGTTTGGACGAGCAATCGCTCCAAGGGTGGATGATTCACCAGTTTGAGAAACCCTTGTACGCTTCCTCGATGGTTCCTTTGGTGCCATGATCTAAAAGAGAAAATAAGCAAAAGGATTTCTTCAATTTTGAGTAAAAACCAAGGTAAAAAAAATTTTAAGAAAATTTTGAAGAAAATTTTTGAAGAACAAAGGTTTAAAGAAAAAGATGAAACAAAACAACAAAACAAAACAAAAAAATTGAAAAAGAAAAAGAAAAAGAAAGAAAAGATTACCTTGATAGAAACTTGAGAGATTGAAGAAAATTCTAGCACAATAGATGAGAGAGAGAGCTCAAAGCTTTGCTTGATTGAAAAACTCTTTTAGATTTGAGTTGAGGTGTGAAAAATATGAAGGAGGAAGAGCCTTTTTATAGGCAAAAACGGCTAGGGTTTTTAGGTTTTGAAGAGTTTTAATTTTGGTAAAAGTTGAACACATTAAAAGCCAAATTTAAAGCTGTCTGCGCAATCGAGTATCGATACGCCTGAGGGTGTATCGATACGGGGGTAGAATCGTCATTTCCACAAAAATGCCCGTTGGAGAGTCGTATCGAAACGAATGAGGTCTGTATCGAAACGACCCGTATCGATACGAGTTTAATCGTATCGATACCTGTGTAAGAGAAATAAATTCTGGGAAACAGAATGAACACGTATCGATACGCGTAGATCCGTATCGATACCGTATGCCCAGAAATGCATATTTGGTTCTAAGAACAACCAAAGGCTCGAATCTAGCATCTCCTAAAAGTATGCAAATGATGAATGAGCAGTTCTAAGCATATTTTAATAGAAGCATACTCCCCCTAACTATAGGCATGGATGAAATTAGGAGTCTAAACACATAAACATGGCATTTCACAAGATCAAACAAATTTAAGCACAAAAGAGGTCCTAAAAGGTCAAGATAGGCTAGCTAGACCTAACTCTCTCCTAAGGGACCAAAAACGCTCTTTGTCTAAAGGTTTTGTAAATATGTCCGCTAATTGATTTAAGGTGTCTACATACTCTATAACCACATCTTCCTTAAGGACATGATCTCTAATGAAATGATGCCTTATTTCTATGTGTTTGGTTATAGAGTGTTGGATGGGATTTTTTGTTAAACATATTGTACTAGTGTTGTCACATTTTAGGGGTATGGTTTCAACTTTAATTCCATAATCTAAGAGTTGTTGCTTCATCAAAAGGACTTGAGCACAACAACTCCCTAAGGATATGTACTTGGCTTCGGTGGTAGATAAGGCTACACTATTTTGTTTCTTAGAGAACCAAGATATGAGCATACTACCTAGGAATTGACAAGTTCCCGAAGTACTTTTCCTATCGATTTTGCAACCCCCACAATCCGCATCCGAGTAAGCATGAAGGTTGAAGGTAGAGTCTCTAGGGTACCAAAGGCCTAAACAAGGAGTATCTCTAAGGTACCTAAAGATTCTCTTAACGGATATAAGGTGAGACTCTCTAGGACTAGCTTGAAACCTAGCACACAAGCAAACACTAAACAAGATATCCGGTCTACTTGCGGTAAGGTAAAGCAATGATCCAATCATAGAACGATAAAGCTTAGAGTCAACACACTTACCTCCTTCATCTTTGTCAAGCTTTGTAGATGAGCTCATATGTGTGGCTTGAGGCTTTGCATTCTCCAAGCCAAACTTCTTGAGCATATCCTTTATGTATTTTGCTTGGTTGATGAAGGTGCCATCCTTCTTTTGCTTGATTTGGAGTCCCAAAAAGAATGAGAGCTCCCCCATCATGCTCATCTCAAATTTACCTTGCATTAACTTAGCAAACTCTTGACAATGACATTCATTAGTAGAACCAAAAATAATATCATCAACATAAATTTGAACTACTAAGATGTCATTTTTATACATTTTTATAAAAAGTGTAGTGTCCACCTTACCTTTTTCAAATCCTTTTTCAATTAAAAAGTTTGAAAGTCTTTCATACCAAGCTCTAGGAGCTTGTTTTAAACCATAAAGAGCTTTGGTGAGTTTGAAAACATGATTTGGAAATTTCGAGTCTTCAAAACCCGGTGGTTGTTCCACATACACTTCTTCATTTATAAAACCATTTAAAAATGTGCTTTTAACATCCATTTGAAAAAGCTTGAAATTATGATAACATGCATATGCAAGCAACATCCTAATGACTTCCATTCTAGCTACGAGTGCATAGGTTTCATCAAAATCTATTCACTCTTCTTGAGTGTAACCTTGTGCTACTAGTCTAGCTTTATTTCTTACAGTGTTACCACTCTCATCTAGCTTGTTCCTAAAGACCCATTTAGTTCCTATTGTAGATTGATTACTAGGCCTATCAACTAATGTCCAAACGTTACTTCTCTCAAATTGATTTAACTCTTCTTGCATAGCCATAATCCAAAAGTCATCTTTCAATGCTTCTTTAATATTCTTAGGCTCTATGCATGAGATAAATGCAACATGATTCATTAATCTAAGAGAAGATCGAGTGGTTACCCCCTTGGATGGATCACCCAAGATTTCACCATCTTTGACATTGTTCAACTCCCTTGGGTAGCTCACTTCCTTTTCCTCAAGAGCCAAGTCCTTCAAGGCTTCAAGAGGTGGATCTTGTGTGTCCTCTTCTTTTGTTGGAATCTCATCCTCCTTTGAAGTTTGTCCTCCATCAAAGGCATTTATGATTCCTACATCATCATCATCACAAGAATCCTTCCTAGGAAGGAGGTTATCATTGAATACAACATGAATAGATTCTTCTACTACTAAAGTTCTTTTGTTAAATACTCGATAGGCTTTAGAGGTTAAAGAGTAACCTATGAAAATAGCTTCATCACTTTTTGCATCAAATTTACCTAAGTTGTCTTTTCCATTATTTAAAACAAAACACTTGCAACCAAAAGGGTGAAAATAGCTAATGTTAGGCTTTTTAGATTTTAAAATCTCATAAGGTGTTTTCTTTAAAATTGGCCTAATCATTACTCGATTTACAATATAGCAAGCGGTGTTTGTGGCTTCCGCCCAAAAATATTTAGGTAAATTGTTTTCACAAAGCATAGTTCTAGCTATTTCTTGCAAAGTTCTATTTTTCCTCTCAACTACCCCATTTTGTTAAGGAGTTCGAGGAGCCGAAAAATTATGGCTAATACCATTTTCATTTAAAAAATCTTCAAACCCTAAATTTTGAAACTCGGTTCCATGATCACTTCTAATATGTGAAATTTTAAGTTCAAGATCATTTTGGGTTAGTTTTGAAAATGTGATGAATTTTTCCAAAGCCTCATCTTTAGTACTTAAAAATAGAACCCAAGTAAATCTAGAAAAATCATCAACAAGTACAAAAGCATAAGACTTACCACCCAAGCTCAAAGTCCTAATTGGCCCAAATAAATCCATATGGATAAGTTGTAAGCATCTACTAGTAGAAACATCATTAATGGATTTAAAGGAAGATCTATGTTGTTTACCCTTTGAGCATGCATCACAAATTTTATCATTTGAGAATTTTATCTTGGGTAAACCTCTAACTAGATTAAGGGAGACTAGTTTTTCTAAAACACTTATGCTAGCATGTCCTAGTTTCCTATGCCACAACCATGCATCATTTTTATTTTGTGCAACTAAGCATGCATGAGATGTATGAATGTCATCTAGATGCACCATGTATATGTTCCCTATGCGATGACCTATGAGCATAATATTATTAGATTTAATGTCTACAATTTTGCATCCATTTTTATCAAATAAAACATTAAATCCTTTATCACACAATTGACTTATGCTCAATAAATTGTGTTTAAGACCATCGACATATAAGACATTTTTAATGAGAATAGTAGAGTGATTACCTATAGAGCCAATACCTTTAATGTGGCCTTTGGAGTTGTCACCAAATGTTACTACTCCTCCACTTTTTGGCTTTAGATCCATGAATCTACTCTTGTCTCCGGTCATATGCCTTGAGCATCCACTATCAAGGTACCATGAGTTTTGACTTTGTGCTTTAGCCTTGTAGCAATGCTCCCCCTACAAACAAAGATATCAAGTTTTTGTTTTTGGTACCCAAATCATTTTGGGTCCATGAGTGTTAGCTCCCAAAACCTTGGTTCCCTTAGGAATCCAAGATGACATAGCAATAATATTATTAGATTTTACAAGTTCCTTAGGAACCCATACACTTCTAATTCTTTTAGCTCTACTATGTCTATGATAGCTACTTTTTTTGTAGTAGTTAGTCTTTTTCTTAGGTTGGTGTGTTCTTGAGGATTCACCTATTTCATGCTTGACACTACCAACATTTTTCAAAGACTCTTTGAGCTAATTTAGCTCAACCAACACCTTTTGGTGTTCACTATTACATTGAGACAAAAGATTATTAAGATCGACATTTTCATCTTGAAAGAATTTTAGTTCATCTTTTAATCCTAATATCTTTTTCTCAAATTTTGAATTAGCTTGAGTGAGTGAGTCATTTTTCTCATTTAGTTCCAAAATAATCTTTTTGTTCCTAATGACCGACTCTTTATATTTCTCAACTAATTCATCATAGACCTCTTGTAACTCATCATATGCATCATTTAATTCTTCAAAATCTAAAGTAGATGAGTTAGAGGTTACCATGGAGGAATCTTCCTCAAGTTCCATGAGGCAAAGGTTAGCCACTTCTTGTTCGTCATCCTCCGATGACTCCTCATCACTCCAAGTAGCAAGCTTGGCTTTGAGCTTCTTCTTCTTCTCAAAGCCCATCTTCTTGAGTTGAGGGCACTCCGAACGTATGTTGTAACACCCCAATTTTGGGCTTAGAAGTTTCGGGTTTGGACCGGACCGGTCGGATCGCGGTTCGAATATAAAAGGTGATTTTTAGGAAAGCCTAGTTCGGGTTGCATTAAAAATATGGGAAAATATCTTAAAATCCTCTTTTATTATATATAAGAGAGTGATGAAATCAATTTTACAAAATAAGGTTTGGAAGTGTGACATTTTGGTTTAGTGACTAAATTGTAATTTTCGAAAACTTGGTGACTGTTTTAAAAAGGGTTGAAACTTTGAATCTTTAAGGAGCTATTTACCCAAGAAGATTTTCTCCAGATTTTTCTTAATATTAATCAATTTAATTAATGGTTTTAAATAAAAGTTAAAAGGGAGGGAAAAAGATATTTTGTCATAACTAACTTTTCTCCAAATTTCCCATTTCTTTTCTCTCAACTTTTCTCTCAACCCAAACACTTTTCTCCAGCAAATTTCCCTCTGATTTTGACCTCCAAAGATGAGATTTCAATCTTCATTTGATCTCTAATCTTTTCTACATCAAAACCTTAGCATTTGCTTATTGGATTTTCAAGAATCTTGGTTCCAAAAAGGGAGAAACTCACATTTAGAGGTATGAACGTCCTTCTCCTCTAAATACTCAGTTCTTTACTGAAATTCCCAAGTTCTCAATCCTTGATTTGTGTTTTATTAAAGGTTTTGTAGTTGTGTTCTTGATCTTGGCTTTAAAATGCAAGATTTGGTTAATTTTTGATGAAATTCGTAAGAAATGATTGGGTACTGTTTTGAGATGTGTTTTTAATGTAAAATGGATGTATAATTGATGAGAAATTGAGGTTTAATCAATGCAATCCCGGATAGGTTGATTTTCTTAAGTTTTGCTTGAGTTTTTGGTGGTTTTTGGAGTGATCTTGGTGATCTGCTATAGCTGGAGGTATAAGGACGTGATAGATCCTTTTTGGATGTTAATTGAGGTTTATGAATGATTGGAATTGATGGATCTTGGCTGGGTAGTGTTGTAGTGATGTTTGGATGTGATTTCGGTTGTGTTTGGTAGCCGAAATGTGAGTGTTGATGAGAGCAGCGAGTTTAGGTGTCTTGGTTGAAGATATTAATGCATGATGATGCATTAATCCTATGCTTTGATGTGTTTAAAACAGGGGAGACATCTTCGGATCCTTGTGGTGTTGATCGGGAAGCTTGATTGGTGTTTCGGCAAGTGGCGAAACGGAATCGGTGAGTGAAGTTTGGTTTTCAGCTTTGAAACCAATGTTTTGAAGGTTTGGGAGCTTAGTTTAAGTCTAAACAACTTAGCTAAGCTCAAGAGTAAGTTTTCGCAAAAACTCTCTTGTTGATGAATCATGAGTTGGTTGAATGCAAAGTGATTTGTTGCATGTTTAAATTCTGTTTTTGAAAGCATATTTGAGCATGTTTATTACTGACTTTATAAGTCATGTATTGAAGGATGCTCAAGGTAAGAGATCCTTGTTTTTGTATATTGATAAATGTGGTTTTGATGCATAATGATGCATGATGATAATGGCTTTGTCAAATGCTTTAAAACAGTGGATTAATGTTGTTAAATGATGTATATTGGCAAGTGATGTGGTTTGTCTTAAAGTACTTGAATCGGATATAGTTAGCCGACTATAGGATTGGGTGCACCGTGAATAAAGTCGCCTTGGATGTCGAGGGGTTGTGATTGTACCATGCTCCATCCAAGTACACTAACGAGATGGTTAAAGATACCATGGTGGTTAAAAGTCCATGGGTGGGTCTTGTGTTAAGGTCATCATGGTGGTTAAAATTCCATGTGTGGACCTTGTGTATGGTAAGATCACAATGGTGGTTTAAAGTCCATGTGTGGATCTTGTGTTGTATGTCCCGTGATCTCGTTAGTGATGTTATACAACTACCAATGAGTGACGTGGAGGGGTTGTGATTGTACCATAGTCTCCATCACGGGTGTTGAGGGGTTGTGATTGTACCATGCTCCACCTTGAGATTGGTAGTGTGTATGAAGCGTAGGGACAACGCTTGTAATCCGCGTATCCGATTGTTGGTTGTCAATTGTGTTTTGGAAGATGGTTATGATTATCACTTGAAAGCCAATATGACATGTTAATGATTTGAAGCATGAAGTGCTTGGTTTATATACATATGTGCATGATCAAATGTGGTTTAAACTAAAGGTTTTGAAAAGGAGTTTTATAAATGCATTATTGTGATGTTTTAAATGAGCATTCCTCACTAAGCTATGTGCTTACGCTCTCTCTTTTCTTAAACCAATAATGCAGAGCATTGAAGTGCTTAAGGACAGCAAGGAGGTCGAGAATCCAAGTGAAGAACTAAGCTCATGTATGGTGAATGTTTTCCTAACACTATTAGCTTTTGGGCATTTGGCAATGGGAACCTATGTTGTTGTTTTGGGAGATGTTTTGGACTCCCTAAGTTGGTTTTGTGCCTTTGATATTGATGGAACATGTAAATGGCATTTATGAGGATTGTTGGGTGTTTTGGTGTTTGAATGGTTTTCAATATAGGATGCATGCCTATAGAGTTGGGATTTTCTTTGATTGATGCCATGTAGAGAATGGTTGATGCTATTATGTTCCTTAAGTTTATAATGACTTGCTGGTATGATTTGAGGGTCATATGAATGTGTTTGATGGGTCAAATGTGTAATAAACCAGCAAAATTTCTGCAATCTGGGCAGCCTGTTTCGGAACAGGTGCTACCGTATCGGAACGGAGGGCCTGAAATGGCCTTGGCGTTCCGAAACGGGTGGACCCGTTCCGGAACGGTTTTGCCACTGCCAAGCCCTGTTCCGGAACTTGTTTCGGAATGGTCCCGCGTTTCGGAACGGATCATCCCTGTTCCGAAACACCTGACCGTTGGGCACTGAAATTGACGGTTATATGTTTTGAAACCTTTGCGTTTTGGTCCTGAACTTGGTTTATGCAATTGAATGAGTTTGAGATGTCCGTTTGGGTTGAATTTTGGCAGAGAAGCATGAAACTTGACTAATTGCATAATGGTAACTCAAAAGTTGGTTAAGTCCTTGTAATTTCCAGAATTTACGTTTTGGTCCCTAAATTCATGATTTGTGCAATCGAGTCCCTAAATGTTTTCTGATTGTAGTGATCTTTGAGTATGCTGATTTTATGAACATATCTAGGGTTAATATGCATTTAGATAAGATTAAAAAGAAAAAAAAGGGTCGTAAATCAAGGTTGACTTTCAGGTTGACTTTGGTTTTCCCCGTGTAAACTTCTTAATTCGGGTCAACCGTCTAGGCCGGGTCAAGGGGTTACATTTGGTGGTATCAGAGCCAGGTTCTCGAGTAATTGGGAATGGTTGTGTGGGTTATGAGTGTATGTATGCTTTGTATGCTTGTTGAATGAAAGCATGTTGTGTGAATTGTAAGTATGTTACAATTGTGATGAATGTTGTGGTGAAGCATGTTAGAGGGACCCATTGCCAAATTAAAGCTAATGTAATGATTTGTTTTTAATTGGAAATGAGCTTGAGTACTTGGATTGCTTACCTTGCTGGGCCTGACTTTGTTTATGGCATTGTGACTGCATTGTTTAGTGAATGGCACCTCGTAGAGAAACGAGGATTAATACGCGAGCTATGGCTCAAAATGAGAATGAGGAGAATGCTGAAAATGTGGTGGATTTACCTCCTCCGCCTAGTGGTGGTGGTGCTGGGGGTGAAGGAGCTGCTGCTGGTGCTGGTGCTGGGGTCGCTGGACCTGAAGCTGGTCAGGGGCAAGCTGTTCCTGACATGACAATGCTGGTACAAGCCATTGCTGGAGATTTTCGAGCAGCGGTAGCTGGAGCTCAAGGAGCTGGGCATCAGAGAGATGCTAATGCTAGACTACCTTTGGAACGTTTGCGCAGTCTGGGAGGGACTGAGTTCAGGGGTTTGTCTGCTGAAGGTTCTGAGTCTTGGCCTGAAAGTACCAAGAGAATCTTGGGGCAAATGAATTGCACTGATGTGCAAAAGCTGGGCTGTGTGGTATCGTTGTTGTAGGACGATGCTTACACTTGGTGGACAACCACTATCTCTGGGATGGCAGATGCTGATGTGACATGGACGTTCTTTCAGAACATATTCAAGAGAAGGTACCTGGGTGTGAGGTACTTGGGTGAGAAGAAGAGGGAATTCATGTCTCTTACTCAAGGGAGCATGACAGTGGCTGAGTACGAGGTTCAGTTTGTCCGACTCAGTCAATACGCACCTGAGCTTATCCCTGATGAGCGGGAGAGGTGTGATCGGTTCCGTTATGGTTTGGTGACGGAAGTGAAGACTTATATGCTGGCTGCTGAGTATAATGATTTTGATGTGCTGGTTGGTAGAGCAAAGGACATTGAGATGAATTTGAGTTTATCCTCTAGAAGTGCTGGTTCTAGTGCTGGTAAGCGAGTTGCTGAATATAGTTCCGGTGGCGGACGGAACAAGAGGGGACGTGATCGGAAGTTTCAGTCTTCAGCTAGGCGAGGTGGTGGAGGTCAAGGTGCGCTTGTTCAGGGAGACAAGGCAAGAGCTGATCCGAACACATGTTGGACATGTGGGTCGCGTGGCCATTTGAGGCGTGATTGTCCTCGAGCGGCGAGGGAGGTTCAGGCTCCTATTGTGGCGGCTGGTAACTCATGCTGGAACTGTGGATCAGCGGATCACATGAGGAGGGAGTGTCCTCTGTTGGCCGGTGGTGGCCAGGGACGTGCTCCTGGAGTTGTTGCACCACAGAGATGTCGTGGGCGCGGCCGTGGTAATTTCCAGCGTAGAGAGGAAGGTGGACGGAATATGGCTCATGTTGTAGTTGTTCAGCCTGAGGGTGGTGGCCAGGCCAGAGTGTATGCTCAGAGGGAGGGGAGGAATGACACGGATGTGATCGCAGGTACTTTTACTTTGCAATCCTTGTCATTACTTTCCTTGATTGATTCTGGGTCTACACACTCTTACATATTGCGTGAGCATGCTGAATTGCTTGGTTTGCCTGTTGAGTCTTTGGATGTTGGTATGCGTGTCACTAGTTCTTTTGGCGAGACTGTTGTGACTCGAAAGCTTTATAGAAGATGTCCTTTGGTTGTGCAAGATCATGTTTTTCATGTTGATCTTATGGAATTGCCTTTCTATGGTTTTGATGTAATCCTTGGTATGGATTGGCTTGTTGAGCATCGAGCTGTAGTGGATTGTGAGAATAAGCGAGTTTCGTTGAAGCTTGCGGATGATTATGAGGTAGTTGTGGTTGGTGAGAATGTGAAGTTTCTTGCCAATGTGGTGTCTACATTGGAGGCGAGTCGGATGCTGAGGCAAGGTTGTGAAGCTTACCTAGCTTTTGTGATGAATCCTAGCTCTAAGGAGTTGCGTGTGCAAGATATCAGGACTGTGCGAGAGTTTCCTGGTGTGTTTCCTGAGGAGTTGCCTGGATTGCCTCCTAATCGTGAAGTGGAGTTTGGGATTGAGTTATATGAAAACACAACTCCAGTGTCCATTAACCCTTATTGAATGGCACCTAAGGAGTTGAAAGAGCTGAAGACGCAATTGCAAGAGTTGCTTGATCGTGGTTTCATTCGGCCGAGTGTGTCACCTTGGGGTGCACCGGTCTTGTTTGTGAAGAAGAAGGATGGCACTATGAGAATGTGCATTGATTATCGTCAGCTTAACAAGTTGACTATCAAGAATCGGTATCCATTGCCGAGAATTGATGATCTTTTTGATCAATTTCGGGGAGCAGCTGTGTTCTCTAAGATTGACTTAAGGTCAGGGTATTACCAGTTGAAGGTGAAGGATGTGGATGTGCCAAAGACAGCTTTCAGGACGAGGTATGTGCATTATGAGTTCCTTGTGATGCCATTTGGTTTGACAAATGCTCCTGCAGCTTTCATGGACATGATGAATCATGTATTTCATGAATACCTGGATAAGTTTGTTGTGGTGTTCATTGATGATATCCTCGTGTACTCGCGTACTGAGGAGGAGCATGAAGGGCATTTAAGGATTGTGTTGCAAGCTTTGTTGGAGAATCAGCTTTATGCCAAGCTAAGCAAGTGTGAGTTCTGGCTTAGAGAAGTGGTGTTTCTTGGTCTTGTGGTTTCTGCTGAAGGGATTCGTGTTGATCCTCAGAAGATTGAGGCGGTGATGAATTGGAAGGTTCCTAAGTCTGTTCATGAAGTCCGTAGTTTCCTTGGTTTGGCAGGATATTATCGGAGGTTTGTGGATGGGTTTTCAAAGATTGCTGCACCATTGACGAAGTTGTTGCAGAAGGATGTTAAGTATGAGTGGACGGAAGCTAGACAGCAGGCTTTTGAGAAGCTTAAGGCAGCTTTGACGCAAGCTCCAATCTTGGTTCAACCTGAATCAGGGAAAGAGTTTGTGGTGTATATTGATGCGTCCTATGTTGGTTTGGGATGTGTGTTGATGCAAGAGGGTAAGGTGGTGGCTTATGCGTCGCGGCAGTTGAAGGTGCATGAGCGCAATTATCCTACGCATGACATTGAGTTGGCTGCGTTGGTTTTTGCTTTGAAAATCTGGAGACATTACCTGTATGGTGAGAAGTGTACTGTGTACACGGATCACAAGAGTTTGAAGTATTTGATGTCCCAGAAGGAGTTGAATCTTAGGCAGCGACGTTGGGTGGAGTTGCTCAAGGATTATGATTTGACGAACGAGTATCACCCGGGTAAAGCTAATGTTGTAGTGGATGCCTTGAGTAGGAAGGTAGCTGTTGAGTTGAGGGCTATGTTTGCCAGTTTGAGTATTTCGTGTGATGGTGGTCTTGTGGCTGAATTGCAAGTGAAACCATCTTTGGTTCAGTTGATTAAGGAAAAGCAGTTGTTGGATGATTCCTTGGTGCCTCATGTTCAGGATATTGCGGAGGATAGGCCTTCGGATTTCTGTTTTAATGATGATGGAGTGTTATGTTTTGGGAGTCGGATAGTAGTGCCCAATGATGCTGAGTTGAGGCGTGCTATTCTGACTGAAGGTCATAGTAGTCCTTTTGCTATGCACCCTGGTAGTACTAAGATGTATCGTAATCTTCGTGATGAGTACTATTGGGTGGGTTTAAAGAAAGATGTTGATAAGTTTGTAAGCAAGTGCATGGTGTGTTAGCGAGTTAAGGCTGAGCATCAGCTTCCTTCAGGGTTGTTACAACCGTTGCGGATTCCTGAGTGGAAGTGGGAAAGGATTACCATGGATTTTGTATCTGGTTTGCCTTTGTCGCCATCGAAGAAGAATTCGGTGTGGGTGATTGTGGATCGCCTGACGAAGTGTGCGCATTTCTTGCCTGTGCATACTACGTATACTTTGGACAAGCTTGCGGAGCTGTACATTGCTGAGATTGTGCGGCTGCATGGTGTGCCTAAGTCGATTGTGTCGGATAGGGATCCGATGTTTACATCGCGTTTCTGGCAGTGTTTGCATTAGGCTTTGGGTACGCGGCTGAATTTCAGTACATCTTATCATCCGCAGTCGGATGGTCAGTCCGAGCGTGTTATTCAGGTTTTGGAGGATATGTTGAGGTGTTGCGTGATTGAGTTTCAGGGCTCTTGGGAGAAACATTTGCCTTTGGTGGAGTTTGCCTATAATAATAGTTATCAGGTAAGCATCCAAATGGCACCTTATGAAGCTTTGTACGGGAGGAAGTGTAGGACTCCTCTTTGTTGGGCTGAAACGGGTCAGAAGTTGGTTTCGATGCCAGCTTTGTTGAAAGGAACCACCGAGAAGGTGAAGCTCATTTGTGAGCGCTTGAAGGCAGCTTCTGATCGGCAAAAGTCTTACGCGGATCTGAAGCGTAAGGAGATTGAGTATGCGGTGGGTGACCGTGTGTTTTTGAAGGTTTCGCCTTGGAAAAAGGTGATGAGGTTTGGCCGAAAGGGTAAGTTAAGCCCTAGGTACATTGGACCATACGAGGTGGTTGAGCGTGTGGGTCCTGTTGCGTACAAGTTGAGGTTACCGCAAGAGTTGGAGAAGATTCATGATGTGTTTCATGTTTCTATGCTTCGAAAGTATAGATCGGATCCTTCACATGTGATGCCTGTGGAATAAGTGGAATTGAATCCGGATTTGACTTATGATGAGGAACCGGTGAAGATTCTGGATTCGGATAGTAAGGTTCTTCGGGGCAAGACCATTGAGTTGGTAAAGGTGTTGTGGAAACATCGTGGTGTTGAAGAAGCCACGTGGGAGCGGAAGGATGACATGTTGAAGCAGTTTCCGTACCTCTTTCCTTCAGGTAAATTTCGAGGACGAAATTTCTTAAGGGGAGGAGAGTTGTAACACCCCAATTTTGGGCTTAGAAGTTTTGGGTTTGGACCGGACCGGTCGGATCGCGGTTCGAATATAAAAGGTGATTTTTAGGAAAGCCTAGTTCGGTTTGCATTAAAAATATGGAAAAATATCTTAAAATCCTCTTTTATTATATATAAGAGAGTGGTGAAATCAATTTTACAAAATAAGGTTTGGAAGTGTGACATTTTGGTTTAGTGACTAAATTGTAATTTTCGAAAACTTGGTGACTGTTTTAAAAAGGGTTGAAACTTTGAATCTTTAAGGAGCTATTTACCCAAGAAGAGTTTCTCCAGATTTTTCTTAATATTAATCAATTTAATTAATGGTTTTAAATAAAAGTTAAAAGGGAGGGAAAAAGATATTTTGTCATAACTAACTTTTCTCCAAATTTCCCATTTCTTTTCTCTCAACTTTTCTCTCAACCCAAACACTTTTCTCCAGCAAATTTCCCTCTCATTTTGACCTCCAAAGATGAGATTTCAATCTTCATTTGATCTCTAATCTTTTCTACATCAAAACCTTAGCATTTGCTTATTGGATTTTCAAGAATCTTGGTTCCAAAAAGGGAGAAACTCACATTTAGAGGTATGAACGTCCTTCTCCTCTAAATACTCAATTCTTTACTGAAATTCCCAAGTTCTCAATCCTTGATTTGTGTTTTATTAAAGGTTTTGTAGTTGTGTTCTTGATCTTGGCTTTAAAATGCAAGATTTGGTTAATTTTTGATGAAATTCATAGGAAATGATTGGGTACTGTTTTGAGATGTGTTTTTAATGTAAAATGGATGTATAATTGATGAGAAATTGAGGTTTAATCAATGCAATCCCGGATAGGTTGATTTTCCTAAGTTTTGCTTGAGTTTTTGGTGGTTTTGGAGTGATCTTGGTGATCTGCTATAGCTGGAGGAATAAGGACGTGATTAGATCCTTTTTGGATGTTAATTGAGGTTTATGAATGATTGGAATTGATGGATCTTGGCTGGGTAGTGTTGTAGTGATGTTTGGATGTGATTTTGGTTGTGTTTGGTAGCCGAAATGTGAGTGTTGATGAGAGCAGCGAGTTTAGGTGTCTTGGTTGAAGATATTAATGCATGATGATGCATTAATCCTCTGCTTTGATGTGTTTAAAACAGGGGAGACATCTTCGGATCCTTGTGGTGTTGATCCGGAAGCTTGATTGGTGCTTCGGCAAGTGGCGAAACGGAATCGGTGAGTGAAGTTTGGTTTTCAGCTTTGAAACCAATGTTTTGAAGGTTTGGGAGCTTAGTTTAAGTCTAAACAACTTAGCTAAGCTCAAGAGTAAGTTTTCGGAAAAACTCTCTTGTTGATGAATCATGAGTTGGTTGAATGCAAAGTGATTTGTTGCATGTTTAAATTCTGTTTTTGAAAGCATATTTGAGCATGTTTATTGCTGACTTTATAAGCCATGTATTGAAGGATGCTCAAGGTAAGAGATCCTTGTTTTTGTATATTGATAAATGTGGTTTTGATGCATAATGATGCATGATGATAATGGATTTGTCAAATGCTTTAAAACAGTGGATTAATGTTGTTAAGTGATGTATATTGGCAAGTGATGTGGTTTGTATTAAAGTACTTGAATCGGATATAGTTAGCCAGCTATAGGGTTGGGTGCACCGTGAATAAAGTCGCCTTGGATGTCGAGGGGTTGTGATTGTACCATGCTCCATCCAAGTACACTAACGAGATGGTTAAAGACACCATGGTGGTTAAAAGTCCATGGGTGGGTCTTGTGTTAAGGTCATCATGGTGGTTAAAATTCCATGTGTGGACCTTGTGTATGGTAAGATCACAATGGTGGTTTAAAGTCCATGTGTGGATCTTGTGTTGTATGTCCCGTGATCTCGTTAGTGATGTTATACAACTATCAATGAGTGATGTGGAGGGGTTGTGATTGTACCATAGTCTCCATCATGGGTGTTGAGAGGTTGTGATTGTACCATGCTCCACCTTGAGATTGGTAGTGTGTATGAAGCGTAGGGACAACGCTTGTAATCCGCGTATCCGATTGTTGGTTGTCAATTGTGTTTTGGAAGATAGTTATGATTATCACTTGAAAGCCAATATAACATGTTAATGATTTGAAGCATGAAGTGCTTGGTTTATATACATATGTGCATGATCAAATGTGGTTTAAACTAAAGGTTTTGAAAAGGAGTTTTATAAATGCATTATTGTGATGTTTTAAATGAGCATTCCTCACTAAGCTATGTGCTTACGCTCTCTCTTTTCTTAAACCAATAATGCAGAGCATTGAAGTGCTTAAGGACAGCAAGGAGGTCGAGAATCCAAGTGAAGAACTAAGCTCATGTATGGTGAATGTTTTCCTAACACTATTAGCTTTTGGGCATTTGGCAATGGGAACCTATGTTGTTGTTTTGGGAGATGTTTTGGACTCCCTAAGTTGGTTTTATGCCTTTGATATTGATGGAACATGTAAATGGCCTTTATGAGGATTGTTGGGTGTTTTGGTGTTTCAATGGTTTTCAATATAGGATGCATGCCTATAGAGTTGGGATTTTCTTTGATTGATGCCATGTAGAGAATGGTTGATGCTATTATGTTCCTTAAGTTTATAATGACTTGCTGGTATGATTTGAGGGTCATATGAATGTGTTTGATGGGTCAAATGTGTAATAAACCAGCAAAATTTCTGCAATCTGGGCAGCCTGTTTCGGAACAGGTGCTACCGTATCGGAACAGAGGGCCTGAAATGGCCTTGGCATTCCGAAACGGGTGGACCCGTTCCGGAACGGTTTTGCCACTGCCAAGACCTGTTTCGGAACTTGTTTCGGAACGGTCCCGCGTTTCGGAACGGATCATCCCTGTTCCGAAACACCCGACCGTTGGGCACTGAAATTGACGGTTATATGTTTTGAAACCTTTGCGTTTTGGTCCTGAACTTGGTTTATGCAATTGAATGAGTTTGAGATGTCCGTTTGGGTTGAATTTTGGCAGAGAAGCATGAAACTTGACTAACTGCATAATGGTAACTCAAAAGTTGGTTAAGTCCTTGTAATTTCCAGAATTTACGTTTTGGTCCCTAAATTCATGATTTGTGCAATCGAGTCCCTAAATGTTTTCTGATTGCAGTGATCTTTGAGTATGCTGATTTTATGAACATATCTAGGGTTAATATGCATTTATATAAGATTAAAAAGAAAAAAAAGGGTCGTAAATCAAGGTTGACTTTCGGGTTGACTTTGGTTTTCCCCGTGTAAACTTCTTAATTCGGGTCAACCGTCTAGGCCGGGTTAAGGGGGTTACATATGTGGCCGGGTTGTTTGCACTCAAAGCAAATGATAGGATCCCTTCCTTCTTCTTTGTTCTTGCTTTTGAAGTTCATCTTCCTTTGGATTTTTCTTCCCAGTTGGACCTCATAAAACGTGAGAATCGTTTGGCTATCATAGCCAATTCTTCTAGTTCATCCTCCTCACTAGAAGAGCTCTCTTCATATTGTGAAGCTTTGAGAGCTATTCTTCCCTTCCTTGCTTCATGATCTCATGAGTAAGGAGAGAACCCACAAGCTCATCAAGCTTTAAAGTTTTCAAATTCTTAGCTTCAATGATAGCGGTTCTCTTCCCATCCCAAGACTCGGGAAGTGAATAGAGTAGCTTCCGGACAAGCTTGTCTTCCGTTATAATTTCTCCAAAACCCTTGAGCCCATTGACAATAGTGGAGAACCTATCAAACATCTTAGACACCGTCTCATCGGGCTCCATCTTGAAATTTTCATAACTAAGATTGAGAATTCCAATCTTAGTTTCTTTAACATTGTTGGTGCCTTCATAAGTAGTCTCAAGAGTGTCCCACACTTCTTTGGCACTCTCGATGGATGAGACCTTAGAATAGATGTCCGGACCGAAAGAACAAAATAGCATATGGAGAGCTTTATCCTACTGTTGCTTTAGCTTTACTCACGTCAGTAGCATATTTCTATGCGGGTCTTTCCAAAAAGTGACTTGAATCTTTTTCCTTTCTTCTTCACTCATCTCCATCTTTTTCTTCAATACCATCTTGCCTTCACCATCTTGCTTCAATGGAATATAAGGGCCATCTTCAATGACATCCCACACTAGGTAGTCATTTGACTTGATGAAGAGACGCATTCTATTCTTCTAAAAAGAATAGCTATCACCATTAAAGAAGGGAGGCTTTGCAGTGGATTGAGACTCGTACATGCCCGAACCGGAGGTTGAAGCCATCTCTTGATATATGATGATCACACTCTTCCAAGAAACTCCTCTTGTGATTGTTAATCCTCAAAGAGGTAGGCTCTGATACCAATTGTTGAGTGGATCGAAAGATCGATATGAACCAAGAGGGGGGTGAATTGTAAATTTGAAGTTTGTGTAGTGGAAATTTGCAAATTAAAAGATTGATAAGAGATTTTAGAGTGGTTCAAGTCCCAAATGAACTCTACATCCACTACCTTAGCTTCACTAAGGATTTGCAACAATTCCACTAATTGCTCTTCCCCCTTTTTTAGGCTAAGGAGGCAACCCTTACAATTTTGGTTAAATTTTCTACCCAAAATTTAACCCAATCCTCACAACAAGATAACAAAGAAATTGATGGCTAATAGAGTATCTCTCAATACAAATTGTAGCCCAATTACAAGCACTCAACCCAATTGAACAAGATAAGAATGAAGATTACAATTGGGGTTTCTAGACAATATGGGATTTTTGCACAATTGCTTGGATTTGATGTATAGATGTTTTCTTGATGATCAATAGTTATTGATGTAGCTTTTGGATGTCTCTTTTATACCTCCTTATTGATTTCTAGCCGTTTGGGTGGTTGGGGACATAAATGGAGTCGTTGGAACCCTCTCTTACCACCATAAATGCACTTCTGTAGCTATGCGTATCGGTACGCGGGGAGGTGTATCGATACATGTCTCAGAAAAGAAGGAGCCGTTGTGTGCAATAAATAAGGGGTAACGATACGCGCGTAAGCGTATCAGTACGGGGTATCGAAACGGTAAAGGTCGTATCGATACCTTTTTCTCAACCTAGCTCACTGTCGATATCCGTATCGGTACGGGGGTTAGGCGTATCGATACGGGTCAACGACCATTTAAAATTTGGTTACCAACCAACTGACACCAACGATCACAAAATTTAAACCGACTTATATTTAAAAATTATTAAGGCCGTATCGATACGAGGGTTTGCCGTATTGGTACGCCATTCAAACTCTTTAGACTTTAACACAGGGGCGTATCGATACGAGGGTTTGTCGTATCGATACGTTTTCCTCCAGTAGCCAACTTTGGTAAAAAGGTATCGATACGCTTGGGAGTGTATCGATACACCTGAACGTTTTTCAATAGTTTGGCCTTGGAACACTTAGAAAATATTTTGAGTTTGAGTTTTTCAAATCAGTTTAAAAGAGTTGGTGATTTAAAACTTATTAAGGGACTTACAAAAACAATTTTAAGTTTTTCAAATTGATCCTTAAAGATCTAATTATATCAAAATCAAACATAGGTTTTACAAACTGAAATAAGGTCCCTTCTTTTCCCAAATCTCGTCGTGTCTTTGTCAATTGTTTTTCTCTGGTAGGCACTCTCAGTTTCTCTCGTAAGAACTCTCGAACTCTCTTATCGAAAATATTAATTTCTCTCAACACAGATAAATTTTTAGGTAAACTACTCAGGTGACTACCGAATTATTTGGGCGTGCTTATTTCGACCACCGAACTAGGCAACTCGTCAATCAGACTACCAAACTTATTAAATGTTCCTATTTTAACCACTGTCGTTAAAAAGCTAATGGAGGGTGACATGATAGTTAACAGAAATTTGTAAAATTATACATTTCATCCCTATTATTTACCAATTATATCAATTTGGTCTTAATTTTAATTTAATTAAATAAAATTAACCAATCAACCAGATGACAACACATGTTCTATCTTTCTTTTTTAAAATTTTAATTTATTTAGTTTGATAGATTTAATCAACCAACCAGATGGTGACACATGTCAAATGTATGCAGTGAGAATCAAACTCATGCCCAAGAGCAAGGAATGGTCAAGCCCTAACCACTGGCTAGTTCCATTTATATGATATGAAATGATAACATATTTTATTAAAGGATTACTTTGTGGGTGAAAAGTATAAAGAATAAGAGAGAATTAATTGGATACGAACTCGGGCCTAGAGCTTCTTATTCCTCAAACATGTGCCATCAAGAAACTTCATACTAGAAAAAAAAAACTCCATTCTTAATTCATTGATTATATATTATATTAAAAATGGTTGTTATATATTATATAAAGAAATTAAAATTAAAATTAGATTAAGTGGTTTATATTAAATATATTTTTTAATATATAATAAATGAATTAAAATATTTAATAAAAAATAAAAATGATCTATCAAAATAAAGAACTCGATTCGATATTTTATAAATATGTATGAAATTATTAAAATAAACATGAGAAAAAATATTCAATTTAATTTAAAAATATAAAAATTATAAATCTATTTTTATTTTAAATCTTGCTTTAACTATACTTTAAATATATTCATATTTAAATCAATTATTTGAATTAGTTAAGTGGTTTGTGTGATTTTACATATCTCAAGTGACTTAAGTTTGAGTCCCCTCACAACCATTTTAACTTTTTCATTCCCTAGCATTTATTGCATTATAATATATATGTATGTGTGTGTGTGTAAAACCAATATTTGATTTTGATATAACAAGTAATTCAAGGACCATTTTGCAAAGTAAATAAATTTTTAAGTAATAAAAAAATTCGATTTTGACAAGTACAAAATATTCTCAAAGTTTTTTCAAGCCAAAACTTAAACCCCATAAAATTTTCTAAGTGTTTTTTGGCCAAAATATACAAAATCAACAAGGCGTTTCGAAACACCCTCAAAGTGTTTCGATACATTTGCCACTGGAAACATCTGTTTCGAAATGGCTCGCACCTGTTTTGATACAGCCTTCATCCGGGCTTTTGATTTTAAGCATCGTTTCAGAATAGCTAACACCCGTTTCGATACAAGGGTTAGGTAATTTTAAAATTGGGCATTTAATGAACTAGCCGTTACTTGTCAGAAACTGAATTTTGAAGATTTGGTTAAGTGTTTCGATACACCCCAAGCTGTTTTGAAACACCAAATTATAGTTTCAAAACATTTCGATACAACCCTTATATGTTTCGATACGACCTTCTTTTTGCACTTGCTGTTTCGATACGGCCTATAGCCGTTTCGATACAGGGGTCCCGTTTCGATGCAGTTGCAGAACTGTATTTATGGAGGGAAGAGAGAGTCCCAACGGCTCTATTGATGATCTCAACTACCCAAACGGCTAGAAATCAATGAGAAGGTATAAAAACAAGTCTCAAAAAGCTACAACAACAACTATTGAGTCTTTAAGCAACATCAAAGCATTTGAATCCAAACCTTGATCTTTTAGAGTCAAATCTTGTAACCAACTCTAGTATGTTCTTCATTGTAATTTTTGTTAAGAGTTTTGGGGAGTGTTTGATTATATTTGAGTAAACATTATCCTTTGAGAGGCACTTGTTAAGTTTACCAAAATCCCTTCATTATAAAGAGTGTGTTGGATTAAGCTTTGGGTAGAAAGCTTAATTGGTATTGTAAGGTTTCCTCCTCATCCAAGAAAAGGGGAAGAATCAATACTGGATTGGTTGAAAATTCTTAGTGGGAGCTAAGGTAGTGGAGGTAGAGTTCATTTAGGAACTTGAACCACTATAATTGCTTTGTGTCAAATTTTCATTCTTCCAATTTCCACCCTCAAATTTTTAATCACCAATTCACCCCCTCTTGGCCATTTGCAATCGTTTGATCAACTCAACAATTGGTATTAGAGCTACATTCATTGGAAGGATTACAACCCTATTGAGTCGATTCTAGGAGAGTTTGATCAACAACAACTTCAAGCAATGGCATCCACCTCCGGCCCCAAACTCTATGAGTCTCAATCCACCACCAAACCACTATTCTTCAATGGGGATAAGTACCCATATTGGAAGAATCGGATGCGTCTCTTCATCAAATCCAATGATTACATGGTGTGGGACGTTGTAGAAGACAGGCCAAGCATTCCTATGAAGAGAGATGGTGAAGGAATATTAGTCCCAAAGGTCAAAGCTGAGATGACCGATGAAGATATAAAATGGTTGCAAGTCAATGACAAAGCCTTGCACATGATCTTTTATGCTCTCGTTCTTGATATCTACTCAAAGATGTCTTCCATCGAAAGCGCTTGATCTCCACTAGTTATGTGAAAACTGGAGAACAACTAGGAGATATCTTCACAAAAGCTCTCAATGGAATTCGAATCAATTATCTATGTAACAAGTTGGGCATGATTAATATCTATGATCCAACTTCAGGGGGCGTGTTACATATTCTTAGACTAATTCTTACGCTTAAGCTTAGGCTAGAATATATTGTATTTAATATGATATATTATGTTACCTAGTTTAGGCAAATTATATTTGTATAAACACCACTATATGTTTTATGAATTATATACAAGAGAAGCATGTTTTCTACAAATATTACAAACACCATCCTTTAAATTAAGGATTTTAAAGTTAAATATTAAGATTTTATTTTTTAAAAATTAACTGAAAATACTTATATAACTTTATTATATTTGTGTGGATTCCAACCTCAACATTTATCTTGAGAATATTATTGTAATACTATTTAATAAAATACAATAATTCATATATAAAATAAAACCAACCCAGCTGAGCGGTTGATTCTTTTATTATCGCTAGAAAAAAGGATAAAAGGGTATTTTTCCCTTGAGTTTGATCTAAAAAATAATTAAACCCCTCTCTGAAAATGCACCTAATTAGGCTCTTTAGTTTGCAAATTGCATTAAATTGACCCTTTGACCGACGTTAACCATTACAGTGCTGACGGGACAGTTAATGATGTTAGCGTGGTGGTTCACGATGCTAACATGGTGGTACACATGAGATGGTGACATGGTGGAGGGACTGAATTGAACTTTTTAACCATGAGAGCATAATTGATTGTTTTTGCTGAGTTTACAAAAAAAATCAAAATATTCTTCTATTTTTTATAAAAATCCATAAACTTAATAAAAATAAATAAAATATTCAAAACAATATTAAAAATAAAAATTAATATAAAAATAAAAATGTATTAGAAATTATAAAATAATAAATTTTAAATATAAAAATTAAAAAAATGTTTATATAGTGTAATACCCGAATTTTATCCAGGTATATACATATATCCATATATATAATATTTTCACTATAAATAAAACCAAAAAATATAAATAAATAAATAAGGGTCCATAAATAAATAAATAAATAAATCCACAAATTGTCCATTTACAAGTCAAATTTTACTATTCAGACCAATTACAAGAAATCCATTACATCGTAAAAACCCAAAAGCCATCATCTTTAAAATTCCAAGAATATTCTGAAAAAGTCATGTGTCACTCATCTATTGGTTAAAAAATTATATAAGGATTGTGCTTCTTTGGGCATTAGCTGGTACCAGATAATTAATAGTTGGCTATGATAATTAATAGCTGGCACTAGATAATTTCATTAAATTTGGCTAAACATAAACTAATAATTAAGAAATGGTTAATCATTGACGGTTAAGCATTAGAACATGGTTAACCGGCAATTCTATTATTGGTTAACCTATATGTAAAACTAGATTTAATTTTGATATAGCAAAGAGTTTAAGGATCAATTTGTAAAATAGATAAATTGTTATGTATTTGGAAAGTCTCAGAAAATGACAAGGATTTGAACTTAAAATTGTTTCTAAGTCAAACCAATACCCCAAAATATTTTATAAGTGTTCCTTATACTCAAATTAACCAAAATCGCCCAGGCGTATCAATAAACCCTTGGTTGTATCAATACAGTTTTTGGCTATTGAAATTTAATTGCAAAAACCGTTGTTTTCAGCATCGATAAATTGCGTGTATGGGCTCATTAGACTCAGGAAATTAGGCTCTTCCAATCGCACTCCAATTCACCAATTCCTCTGGTTGCTGCCCAGGGAGACAGGCTATGGCAGCGACGGCTACTCGGCTGCATATCTCACTATGTTGAGCTGTTTCAGTACAGCTCCTTGGCTTTCTGCCTCTACATTAGCTCCTCAGCTCCTCTCTCCTTCTGATAGCTTCTAGCACCTGAAACAAAAACTAAACTAAAACAGTATATTTTCTCACCAAATCAAAGATATTCAATATAAACAGGGTAAAGTAAAGAATATTATAGATAATGCATGCATGCACCTAAATATGCCTAAAATGTACTTAAGAACAACAATAATATGAGATGAGATGCATATAAAATATAGGACTTATGAGCACTTTACACAAACCCAGACTCTGCTCAATATCCTTGACTCGCACCACCAATACATCGAAATCTGTGTAATTAGAGGCCAACATAAAAGTCTTCACCTCTTGCACCAAACCATAGCAAAAACGGTCACAATGATGCCTATCCTTCGACACCAGCTCAAGGGCATACTGACTCAAACGTACAAACTAAACCTCATACTCAACCACAGTCATGCTACCCTGAGCCAAAGACATAAACTTGCATTTCTTGTCATCCAAGTATCTAACTCCTAGATACTTCTTCTTAGAGGCAGCTTGCAAGAACTCTCAATCCACTTCATTAGGCTCCAAAGCTATAGTTACAGTCATCCACCAACTGTAAGCATCACCTTGCAACAGCGAAATAGCACATCCCAACTTACGTGCATCATTGCACCCCTTTTGATCCAAAATTCGGATCGTACTAGCCATCCAATCCTTGGATGTGTCGGGCGAAAAACCACGGTACCCAATATTGCCAAAACTACGCAAGCATTCTAACGACAACCCCATTTTCCCAACAGGAGGTGCTTGCACTTGCACTTGCACTTTCACTCTGGCAACGACAACTTGGAATTCTCTAGTCATCGTCTGAACTAAAGGCGTCAAATCACCCAACATAGGCCCAACAAGCCCCCATGTTATCCTTGCTCCTCACCCCATGTGGAGGCAGTGGAGTAGGTAAATTCCCACCATGAGAAACCTCGTTCTCCTAATTTCCCTGCCCTCCGGCAGCAGCAATCGTACCTGACCGCAACTCTCTCCTCGATCCCATTGCGCTATTATAATTAAGGCATGATAATAAAACAAAACAAAGTAATCATGCCAGTTTCAAGCAAGGATCCAAGACTTCCAATTCAATTTAAAACAATTTAACTATAGTAATAAGGCAATGAGTATCTCAATTTCCCTCTAAGCATAGCATAAGGCAAACAACATACATATCGCAAGCACCGTGCACAACAATCATTCAGATTCATCCCACAACATCATCATGTATATAACAAAACACATACCTCACAACCATCATGCATGGCATCAATACATTTACTCATCAACAACATGATTATAATAATCACCGTGCAACGCAAACATCATCATTCACTTGGAATCACATAACATCAATTACAAATAACTTACCATTATCTCATTCTTTCGAAACCAGGCTCTGATACCACCAAATGTAACCCCCTCGACTTGGTCTGGGCGAAAGACCGAACCGAACGAGTCACATGAGGAATATTGAAGTAAACTATAGGCATGCAACCTAGAAACAAGCCAAGCGAGATACCAAAATGCAAAGTGAAGCATAATCCAAATAACAAAGTCCATTTACAAGTCTAAAACAACAAATCAAACTTGCTCAAAAGGGAGTTTACACAAATCTCCCAACAACACAACGGTCCCTCCATTGCCCTTATTACATATAGCCTAATTGAAACATACTTTTGCAAATGAAGTTTCTTGTGATCCCTTGCTACTTGCTGCCACCAAAACCTCAATTATCTCCATTGATGGAAAAATGGGAGCGTAAGAACACAAGGCTTAGTGAGGAGGCTCAAAAGCAAAACACCATCAATGCATTAAAACAATTTTCCAAGTCCACATTAAATCTCATTTCAATTTCCTAAAACATCATTTGAAAATCATCATGCCCTTTTAAACCATGCACTTTCCTTAACAAAAAATTAGCATATTACACCTCGTGCTACATGCATCATGAATCAACAACAAGTTCCTTTGCTACACTCGATTTAAGCCTTCTCATGCATAACTACCATATGAAAAGCTTAAAAAGTAAAACATGTATAAACCATATTGTGCAACATAAACCGTTTCATAATACATCATCAATTATATTGGCTTACAAATGGTCATTAAGTAAGTTCATATCTCAAAACCACATATCAGATACACAGATTCGACAAGTGTTCACATAACACTTCAAGTCATCTTAACCAAAATTGGTACATTCACAACCAAAGATACTATATCAAACGGGTACAATCACAACCCACGAGGACACCAACCCCATCATCGGCTAGACGCTTAACCCACTAACGAGAGACGGGACACCAACCTCCTCGATCATTAGGGTACTTGGACGGAGTCACAAGACACCAACCCCTCAAAATCCAAGGCGACTTTTTATAGTGCAATCAATCCTATAGCCAACTAAATATATCCGATATCATTTATAAACCATTTTCACAACATCACTTGCCAATATAATTCACATTTAACCACATACCTCACTATTTTCAAAGCATCATCAATAAATCGTACTTCCAAGCATTAAACCATGCTTAAAGTCACAAGTATAAAACATATACTTACAAGGATCACTTACTATGTGCATCCTTCAACATTGCATCATCAAAACAGTAAATCTCTTACATTTAAGCATGTTTTAAGAGTGGGTAACATGCATTTAAAAATCAAGTGCATAAACAAATCCATAATAGCAATTTCTGAGGGAGAAATTCCTTATACTTACTTCCGAACTTAGACAAGCGTATCAAGCTTATATCTAAGTTCCCAAAACAACATTTAAAGTATTTCAAAACTGAAATACATGTTCTCATTTACCGACACGTGAAACCTTGACTAGCTGACGCTAATCAATGCATTTGAAGCTCACGAAACTTCACTGATTGCTTCTGATACGTTCTCCCCTGTTTATACCACACAAGAATAGAGGATTGATGCATCTCAATACATTAAAATCTCCAGCAAACAAACCTACCACGCCGCTCCTCCCAAAACACCAAAACACATATCTGAAACAACTGAAAACACCTTCGATTACACTACAAACTCAGCCCAACATAAACCTAACACTTCCATCCATTTTTAATCATCAATTGACATCCAAAATCAACCTTTTCGCATCCTTATATCTCCAAAAATCCCAATTTCTCTTTAACTCCACAAAAACCCAAATCTACTAACCTAAACAACTAGATATCCAACTAGTTTCAGGATTAATATGATCAAACCTTTATTTCAACATTATTTAACATCCAAAATATGAATAAAATCAATCGTAACTCAGCCAAAACAGATCCAAAACAAAAATCATTCAACATCACCATTTTCAGCTTGATTAGAGAAGTTGGACGAAAATTACCTCTAACCATTGCATATTCCTTCAATTGACAAGATTTGATGAAAAAACTTCAAGAATCCTTTGAGATAAATGGAGGAAACACCAAAGAAATCATTTTCAAATCAAAGTGAAATGGAAAGATGAAAATCTCTAGAAGTTTTGAGAGAAAAGTGATGTTTGATTGATGAGAAAAGAGAGAAAATGGAAGTTACGTCAAAAATAGATTTTGTTAACTAAATCTCTCTTAATCAAAACCTTTCTTTCTTTTTTTAATTAAACATGTTTAAAATATGGCCAATTAAAGGAATAGCTAATTAATACCATATTAGCTCCCTATAGATTCTAAATTTTGGCCCTCTTTGAAAACAGTCCTTTAAAATAGTTTTCCATTTTTGCGTTTTAGTCACTAAATCGAAATGGCAATATTCCAAAAGTCATTTTCCAAAATTGGCTTCACCAGTCCTATATATATATTAAGAGGATTTTATGAATTTTCTCATAATTTTATTACTTCCCGAACCATTTTTTCCTTAAACCAACCTCGAACTAACTCAAATATCTAGTATAGGTTCTACGAACCCTAAATCATCTTTAAAACTCCTAGGCCCAAACCGTGGCGTTACATCTTCATTTATAAAACCATTTAAAAATGCATTCTTGACATCCATTTGAAAAAGCTTGATTCACGATAACATGCAAACGCAAGAAGAATACTAATAGCTTCCATCCTAGCTACGGGTGCATATGTTTCATCAAAATCGATTCCCTCTTCTTGAGTGTAACTTTGAGCAACAAGTCTGCCCTTGTTTCTCACTATGTTACCACTCTCATCTAGTTTGTTTCTAAAAACCCATTTAGTCCCTATAGTAGATTTATTACTAGGCCAATCAACTAATGTCCAAACTTGACTCCTCTCAAATTGATTTAATTCCTCTTGCATGACCAATATCCAAAAATCATCATATAATGATTCTTTGATATTTTTAGGCTCTATGCATGAAATGAATGCAACATTATTCATAAGTTTAAGAGAGGATCTAGTGGTTACCCTTTTGGATGGATCACCCAAAATCTCACCACCTTTGACATAGTTGTACTCCCTTGGGTAGCTCACTTCCTTTTCCTCTAGAGTCTTGTCCTTCAAGGCCTCTAGAGGTGGATCTTGTGTTCTTCATCTTTTCTTGGAACCTCATCCACCTTTGATGATTGTCCATCATCATTGGCTTCAATGATTCCTACTTCATCATCATCACAATAATCTTTCCTCGGAAGGAGGTTATCATCGAAAGCCACATGAATAGACTCTTCAACAACTAAAGTTATTTTGTTAAATACACGATAGACTTTAGAGTTTAAAGAGTAACATAGAAAGATAGCTTCATCATTTTTAGCATCAAATTTGCTTAAATTTTCTTTTCCATTATTTAAAACAAAACACTTGCATCCAAAAGGATAAAATTAGCTAATGTTAGGCTTTTTAGATTTCAAAATATCATAAGGTGTTTTCTTAAAAATCAGCCTAATCATTACTCGATTTATAATGTAACAAGCGGTATTTGTGGCTTCTACCCAAAAATACTTAGGTAAATTATTTTCGCAAAGCATGGTTCTAGCCATTTCTTCTAAAGTTTGGTTTTTCCTCTCAACTACCCCATTTTGTTGAGGAGTGCGAGGAGAGGAAAATTATGGCTTATACCATTTGAATTACAAAATTCTCAAATCCTAAGTTTTCAAATTTGATTCTATGGTCAATTCTAATATGAGAAATTAATTGACCAAGATCGTTTTGAGTGATTTTTGGAAACGTGATGAACTTTTCTAAAGCACCATTCTTAGTACTTAATAATAGAACCCAAGTGTATCTAAAGTAATCATCTACTAAAACAAAAACATATGATTTTCCACCCAAGCTCATTTTCCTAATAGGTCCAAAGATATCAATGTGGATCAATTCTAATACTCTACTAGTTGAGACATCATTAATAGGTTTAAAAGATACCCTTTTATGCTTACCCTTAGCACAAGCATCACAAATTTTATCTGGAGAAAATTTTAGATTAGGTAAACCTCTTACCAGATCTTGGGAAACCAATTTTTGTAAAACACTCATGCTAGCATGTCCTAGTTTCCTATGTCATAACCATGAATCATGTTCATTTAAATGCACCATATATATATTACCTATGCGATGACCTATGAGCATTATTTTGTTAGTTTCAATGTTCAAGATTTTACAACCATTTATATCAAAGTGAACATTAAAATCTTTATCACATAATTGATTAATGCTCAGCAAATTATGTTTTAGACCGTTGACATATAAAACATTATCAATGAGTTTGGAAGAGTGATTACCAATGGAGCCAATTCCTTCAATGTGTCCTTTGGAGTTGTCTTGAGCATCCACTATCAAGGTACCATGTGTTTTGACTTGAAGCTTTGGCCTTGTAGCAATGCTCCCCCAACAAAAAAAGAATTAATTCTTGGTTTTTGGTACCCAAATCATTTTGGGTCCATGGGCATTAGCTCTCAAAAGCTTGGTTCCCTTAGGAATCCAATAAGCAATAGCATTAAGGATGTTAGAAGCTACTAGTTCCTTAGGAACCCATACACTTATAACTCTCTTACCTCTATAGGGCCTTTGGAAGCATCTTTGCTTGTAGTTAACAAAGTTTCTTTTCACATAGTTGGTTTTAGAAGATTTTCCCTTTTCGAAAGTAGTTGAACCAACTTTGCTTAAAGAAGCTTTGAGATCATTCACCTTTGTATGGTGAAGATCATGAAACTTGGAAAGAAGGTTGTTCAAGTCAATATTTTCTTTCTCAAAATATTTTTGACTATCTTGTAAAACCAAAACCTTCTTTTCAAGTTTCGAATTGGTTTTAGATAAGGAATCGTTTTGGCTTTTTAAATCAGAAATGATTTTCTTGTTTTTCAAAATTGATTCCTTATATTTCTCAACCAATTCATTATATACCTCTTGTAACTCATCATATGCTTCTTGAAGCTCATTATATGTAAAATCAAAATTAGATGAGTTAGAGGTTACCTTAGGATCCTCCTCCAAGGCCAAAAGGCAAAGGTTGGTAACTTCTTGTCCCTCTTCATCAGATGATTCCTCATCACTCCAAGTAGCAATGTTGGCCTTGATCTACTTCTTCTTTCTGAAGATCTCGGTGGAATCTCACATCACCGAACACTCATGACGGTATCTCTCATCGCCACAAAGCTTGATGGAATCTCTCATCATCAAGACCTACCATGGTGGAATCTCTCATCACCACACTCTCACTTTGGAACGAGATGGCACTACCCCCATTGCCCAAACCAAAGAGCACGTACGAATTTTGTATATTATACTGCACTTCTCATCCTATTGGTCGACCAATTGTATCCGGTAAAAGTAATCTCATATCATGCCAACATAAACATTTTAAACAACATTTACCTACTGTTTTCCAATGCATCAACATAAAACATTCGCATCCCATTTCAAAAGCATAATTAAAGCATAAAACATTTCTCAATAAGTTCTATCTCTTCAAAATCATAATTCTATCTCATGGGATCATATAAGCCATCAAATCATTTCTCAAAACATGCATAAAACAGTAGGATTATATCTATCTTCAAAACATGAGCATGGTCATTTAACTCAATGGAATAAAAACTGAGAATCGAGAGCGAAACATCTCAAACTTACTTTCGGGCTTAGATTAGTGTTTTAAACTGAATCTAAACCCTCATCCCATTTCAAAAGCATAATTAAAGCATAGCATTTTCTCAATAAGTTCTATCTCTTCAAAATCATAATTCTATCTCATGGGATCATATAAGCTATCAAATCATTTCTGAAAACGTGCATAAAATAGTAGGTTTATATCTATTTTCAAAACATGCGCATAGTCATTTAAATCAATGGGATAAAAACCGAGAATCTAGAGCGAAACATCTCAAACTTACTTCCAGGCATAGATTAGTGTTTCAAACTCAATCTAAACCTCCAAACCTTTCATTCAAGTCTTTGAAAGGCTTTAAAACCAATTCCACTCACCGACAATGCCTCGCTAGCTTTGCCGAAACGTAATCAAGCTTCCGAAGCTCTCGAGACTTCACTGATTGCCTTTGATACGCTATCCCATGTTTATACCACACAATAATAGAGGATTAATGCAGCTCAATGCATTAAAATCATCACGAACTAGAACCACTATGCTATTCTACCCAAAAACATCAAAATACCTATCTGAAACAACCGAAAACACCTTCGATTACTCTACAAACTCAAGCCATCCAAAACCTAACACTTCCATCCATTTTCAATCATCAATTAACATACAAAAACAACCTAATAGCATCCTTATATCTCCAGCAACACCAAAACCACATTATCACCACAAACTCAAATCTGGCAACCTAAACAACTAGAGATCCAACTCATTTCGGGATTACTATGATAAAACCTTTATTTCAACATCATTTAACATCCAAAACATGATTAAAATCAATCTCAAATTAACCAAAATAGTAGCATTATAAAAATCTTAAGAAATCATCTTTCAAAGCTTGATCTAACCATTTTCATCAAATAGATTATAAAACCTTATTAATAAACACAATTAGAAAGCCAAAGACTTTGGAATTTCATTAAAGAACCTTTGATTAGAGGGGATAAATAAAGATCACCTCTAACACAAGCTTTTTCCCTTGATTGGCAATGATTTAGATGAAAACATTCAAGAAATCCATAGCTAGTTGATGTAGAAATTTATGACAACCATTTAGAAATCAAGAGTTGGTGAAAAGAAATAAATCTCTTGAGATTTTAGTGATGATAAAATAGTTTGGCTAATGGGAAAGGTGAAAGAAAAAGTTAGGAGAAAAGTAGTTACGTAAGAAAATATTTTAGCCTTTTAAAATCCTTTTCATTAAAACCCATTTAATAAATCAATTTAATAAATCTTTTAAAAATACCAAAACAAGGGAAAAAGCTGATAACATCTTGTTGTAGTAACTCCCTAAAGATTCTAATCCTTGACTCTTTTCAATTTAGTCATTAAAACATATTTTGCAATTTTACGATTTAGTTATCATTTTCAAAATACCAATTAAATCAGTCCAATTTTATCAAATTGAACTCTCCAAAACCTTCAAAACATTATTTAAAGATTTTAAAATATTTTTCCATAATCTATCTCCCTCAAAAACCATTATTTCAATTTATTCCCGAAACTAGCCTAACCCGCTCGAACCGGTTCACTCGAACTGCTTACCCGAACCCGACTAACTCCTAAGCCAAAAATCGAGGCATTACAACGCATGTGCAATTTTGTTAAGTTTGGCTTTGGAAAGGCAAGGCCATATCGAAACACTTATATAGTGTATCGAAACACCTAGGCGATTTTGTTAAGTTTGGCTTTGAAAACACCTAGAAAAATTTGTGGGGTTTAAGATTTGACTTGGAAACAATTTATGTTTAAAATCCCTACCAATAGTGAGGCTTTCAAGTACTTAAAAATTTATTTAGTTTGTAATTTGGTCCTTGAAATATTTGTTATATCAAAATCAAACATAGGTTTTACATGTAGGAACTTTTGAAGACAATGATGGAGGACAAACATCAAAGGTGGATGAAGTGTCAACCAAAGAAAAAGTACAAGATCCACCTCTAAAAGCATTGAAGGACGTGACTCTAGTGGAAAATGAGGTCACCTACCAAAGGGAGTTCAACTATGTCAAAGGTTGTGAGATTTTGGGTCATCCATCCAAAGGGGTGACCACTAGATATTCTCTTAGAAATACTTGTAATTTTGTTGCATTTATCTCATGCATTGAGCCTAAAAATATCAAAGAAGCATTAAATGGTGGATTTTGGATATTGGCCATGCAAGAAGAGTTAAATCAATTTGAGAGAAGTCAAGTATAGACATTAGTTGATAGGCCAAGTAATAAAGCTAACATAGGAACTAAATGGGTTTTAGAAACAGACTAGATCAAAGTGGTAACATATTAAAAAACAAGGCTAGACTTGTTTCTCAAGGTTACACTAAAGAAGAACGAATCGATTTTGATGAAATCTATGCACCCGTAGCTAGAATGGAAGCTATTAGGATGCTTCTTTCATTTGCATGTTATCATGAATTCAAGCTTTTCAAATGGACGTAAAAAGTGCTTTTATAAATGGTTTTATTAATGAAGAGGTGTATATAGAACAACCACCCGATTTTGAAGATCCAAAATACCCAAACCATGTTTTTAAACTTTCTAAAGCTTTGTATGGTTTGAAACAAGCTTCTAGAGCTTGTTATGAAAGGTTGTCAAGTTTTTTAAATGAAAAAGGTTTTGACAAAGGAAAGGCGGATACTACAATTTTTATTAAAACAAAAGGCAAAGACATTTTAGTACTTCAAATTTATGTTAATGATATTATTTTCGGATCTACTAATGAATTGCTTTGCATAGAGTTTTCTAAGTTGATGCATGGTGAATTTGAAATGAGCATGATGGGGGAGCTCTCATTCTTCTTGGGACTCCAAATTAAACAAAGGAAAGATGGCATCTTCATCAATTAAGTTAAATACATCAAGGACATGCTCAAGAAGTTTGGCTTGGAGAATGTGAAACCTCAAGCCACACTAATGAGCTCTTTTACAAAGCTTGACAAAGATGAAGAAGGTAAGAGTGTTGATTTAAAGCTTTATCACTCTATGATAGGATCTTTGCTTTATCTTACTGCAAGTAGACTGGATATCATGTTTAGCATTTGCTTGTGTGCTAGATTTCAAGCTAGTCCTAGAGAATCACGCCTTATAGCCATTAAGAGAATCTTTAGATACCTTGATTAGGTCTTTGATATCTTAGAGACTCATCCTTTAGTTTGCATGCTTATTCGGATGCAGATTATGGAGGTCATAAAATAGATAGAAAAAGTGTAACCCCCTTAGCACGGCCTAGACGGTTGACCCGAACTACGAAGATTACACGGAGAAAACCAAAGTCAACCCGAAAGTCAACCTTGATTAACGACCCCTTTTTTTCTTTTGTCTTATCTAGATACACATTAACCTTAAGCGCACTCTTGTGAAACACATACATGAAAAGCACAACGATCGAATTACATTAAAGGACTCAATTGCTCGAATCACAAATATTAGGGACCAAAATGTAAATTCTGGAAAGATGGAGGACTTAACTGATTTTAAGGTTACCAATACTTAATTAACCATATTACATGCTTCTCTGTCAAATTTCACCTTAAACGGACATCTCAAACTCAAGCAATTCCAAATACAATATTTAGGACCAAAACGTAAAGCTTGCAAACCTTAAAATCATTCAAATCAGTGTCCAACGGTCATCTGTTTCGAAACGGGATTGACCGTTTCGAAACTTGGGTTCGTTCCGAGACCTGTATCGGAACAGGGCCTGGCAGTGGCCAAATCGTTTCGAAACGGCCTCTATCCGTATCGATACACGAAGGCCATTACAGGCCCCCGTTTTGAAACGCTAGTGCCCGTACCGATACGGATTACCCAGAAGTTGCATAATTTGCTGGTTTTACACACATCAAACCACTCAAACATATCCTAATGACTTCCTAATCATGCCAACACGTTATCATACATATAAGGTACATGTTTGCAACACCAAAACACATGCATGGCATCAATCAAGGAAATCCACAAGTCTATAGGCATGCATCCTAATATCCAAAGCCAAACAACCATCAAATCACCAAAACAAGCATCAAAATGGCCATTTACAAATCCAAATCATTTAAGGCATCAAGCCACAACTAGGGAGTCCAAAATATCTTCCAAAACACAACCTAGGTTCCCATTGCCAAATATCAAAAACTAATAATGTTTTGAAAACATCACCATACATGAGCTTAGCCTTCCCTTGGATTCTTAGCCTCATTGTTGCACTCAAACACCTCAATTATCTGCATTATTGGTTCAAGAGAGAGAGCGTAAGCACAATTTCTTAGTGAGACATGCTCTAAAGAAACAACACAATAATGCATTTTATAAAACACTTTTCACAAAGCCTTTTAACACATAAACATCGTTTCTCATGCAACAATGCATACACATCAAACATCTCATGCTTCATTAACATCAACATGTCATATTGGCCTCCAAGTGATAAACCATAACCATTTACAACATAAAACACAATCGGATACGCGGATTACAAGCGTTGTCCCTTACGCTTCATACACACTACCGAACACACAAGGTGGAGTTTACTGGTACAATCACAACCCCTCAACAACCGTGATGGAGTTTAACGGTACAATCACAACCCCTCAACATCACTCATCAGTAGTTGTATAACATCACTAACGAGAACACGGGACTCACAACACAAGATCCACACATGGACTTTTAACCACCATTGTGATCTTAACCATCTCGTTAGTGTACTTGGATGGAGTTTACGATACAATTACAACCCCTCAACATCCAAGGCGACTTTATTCACGGTGCACCCAATCCTATAGCCGGCTAACTATATCTGATTCAAGTACTTTAAAACCAACACATCACTTGCCAATATAAATCATTTATCATCAATAATCCATTGTTTTAAAGCATTAATCAAAGCCATTAAACCATCATGCATCACTATGCATCAAAACCACATTCACAAATATCAAACCAAGGATCTCTTACCTTGAGCATCCTTCAACACATGGCTTTCAAAACCAGCATTAATCATGCTAAACGTGCTTTCAAAACAGAATTTAAACATGCAATTAATCAACAAATGCATCGAACCACTCCATGGCTCATCCAAGAGAGTTTTTCCGAAAACTTACTCTTGAGCTTAGTTAAGTTGCTTAGACTTAAACTAAGCTCCCAAACCTTCAAACATTCGTTACAAAGCTGGAAATCCAGCTCCACTCACCAATTCCGTTTCGCAAGCTTGCCAAAACGCCGATCAAGCCTTCGGATCAACACCACAAGTATCCGAAGATGTCTCCCCTATTTTAAACACATCAAAGCAGAGGATTAATGCATCATCATGCATTAAAATCTTCAGCCATTACACCTAAACTCACTGCTCTAACCAAATCTAACATTTCGGCTACCAAACACAACCGAAATCACCTCCAAACTCTTCCACAACATAACCCAGCCAAGATCCATCACTTCCAACCATTCTTAAACATCAATTAACATCCAAAATGAACCTAAACTCGTCCTTATACCTCCAGCTATAACAGAACACCAAGATCACCCCAAAAACCACCATTTTCATAAGCAAAAACTTAGGAAATTCAACCTATTCGGGATTACATTGATCAAACCTAAATTACACATCATTAAACATCCAAAATACATTTAAAAACCATCTCAAAATAGAGCCCAAACAATCACCACGAATTTCTTCAAGATTTCTTTCAAATTTGAGTTTTAAGCCAAAATCAAGTTCATATCATTAAAACCTTTTATAAAACTTAAATTAAGGATTGAGAACTTGGGAATTTCAGTAAAGAACTGAGTATTTAGAGGAGAAGAACAACCTTACCTCTAAATGTAGATTTCTCCTTGATTAGAGCCAATTTTCTTGAAAATCCAATAAGCAAATCAATAGGATTTGATGTAGGAACGATTAGGAATCAATTGATGATTGAAACCTCATCAATTGGTGTGAAAATCAATAGAAATGTTTCTGTAGAAATGTGTTTGGCTGAGGGAATTTTGAGAGAAAATGAGGTGAGAAAGTTTTTAAGAAAAGTTAGTTATGAAAGTCTAAAATATGGTTTTCCACTTTTCCATTAATTAATTAAACATTAATTAAATAATTAAAATCTAAGAAAATCTGGAGAAATCTTTCTTGGGTAAATTAGCTCCTTAAAGACTCAAAGTTTCAATCCTTACAAAACAGTCACCACTGAACTTTTCAAAAATCGCATTTTAGTCACTATTTCGAAATGTTGCACTTCCAAACCTTATTTTGTAAAATTGATTTCACCACTCTTATATATATATATATTAAAAGATGATTTTTAGATATTTTTCCATATTTTTAAAGCATCCCGAACTAGGTTTTCCCTAAAACCACCTTTTATATTCGAACCGAAAATCATACTGGTCCGTTTTAGACCCTAAACTTCTAAGCCCAAAATTGGGGTGTTACAACTCTACCCCCTTAAGAAATTTCGTCCTCGAAATTTACCTGGAGGAAAGAGGTACGGAAACTGCTTCTTCATATCATCCTTCCTTTCCCACGTGGCTTCCTCGACCCCACGATGTTTCCACAACACCTTTACCAAATCAATGGTCTTGCCTCAAAGAATTTTACTATCCGAATCCAGAATTTCCACCGGTTCCTCATCATAGGTCAAGTCTGGATTCAACTCTACTTCCTCCACAGGCATAACATGCGAAGGATCCGATCTATACCTCCGAAGCATAGAGACATGAAACACATCATGAATCTTTTCCAACTCTTGCGGCAACCTCAACTTGTACGCAACAGGACCCACACGCTCAATCACCTCGTATGGCCCAATGTACCTAGGGCTCAACTTACCCTTTCGACCAAACCTTATCACTTTCTTCCAATGCGAAACCTTCAAAAACACACGGTCACCTACCGCATACTCAATCTCCTTACGCTTCAAATTCGCGTAAGACTTCTGTCGATCAGAAGCTGCCTTCAATCGCTCACAAATGAGCTTCACCTTCTCGGTGGTTCCTTTCAACAAAGATGGCATTGAAACCAACTTCTGACCTGTTTCAGCCCAACAAAGAGGAGTTCTGCATTTCCTCCCGTACAAGGCTTCATAAGGTGCCATTTGAATACTTTCCTGGTAGCTATTGTTATAAGCAAACTCCACCAAAGGCAAATGCTTCTCCCAAGAGCCTTGAAACTCAATCACACAGTACCTCAACATATCTTCCAGCACTTGGATAACACGCTCAGACTGTCCATCCGACTATGGATGATAGAAGTACTGAAATTCAGCCGTGTACCCAAAGCCTGGTGCAAACACTCCCAGAAACGCGATGTAAACCTCGGATCTCTATCCGACACGATCGACTTTGGCACACCATGCAGCCACACAATCTCAGCAATGTACAGCTCTGCAAGCTTATCCAATGTGTACGTAGTATGAACAGGTAAGAAATGCACACACTTCGTGAGGCGATCCACAATCACCCACACTGAATTCTTCTTCGATGGAGACAAAGGCAAACCAGACACAAAGTCCATGGTAATCATTTCCCACTTCCACTCAGGAATCCTCAACGGTTGCAACAACCCAGAAGGAAACGGATGCTCAGCCTTAACTCGCTGGCAAACCATGCACTTGCTCACATACTCAGCAACATCTTTCTTTAATCCTACCCAATAGTACTCATCTCTAATATCACGATACATATTAGTACTACTAGGGTGCATAGCAAAAGGACTACTATGAGTTTCAGTCAGAATAGCACGCCTCAACTCAGCAGCATTGGGCACTACTATCCGACTCCCAAAACATAAAACTCCATCATCATTAATGCAGAAATCCGATGGCCTATCCTCAGCAATATCCTGAACATGTGGCACCAAGGAATCATCCAACAGCTGCTTATCCTTTATCAACTGAACCAAGGATGGTTTCACTTGCAATTCAGCCACAAGACCTCCATCTCGCGAAATGCTCAAGCTGGCAAACATAGCCCTCAACTCCACTGCCACCTTCCTACTCAAGGCATCCGCTACAACATTAGCTTTTCCCGGATGGTACTCGATCGTCATATCGTAATCTTTAAGCAACTCCACCCAACGTCGTTGCCTAAGATTCAACTCTTTCTGAGACATCAGATACTTCAAACTTTTGTGATCCGTGTACACAGTACACTTCTCACTATACAGGTAATGTCTCCAAATTTTCAAAGCAAAAACCACCGCAGCTAACTCAATATCATGCGTAGGATAATTGCGCTCATGCACCTTCAACTGGCGCGATGCATAAGCCACCACCTTACCCTCTTGCATCAACACACACCCCAAACCAACATAGGATGCGTCACTGTACACTACAAACTCTTTCCCTGATTCAGGTTGAACTAAGATAGGATCTTGCGTCAAAGCTGCCTTCACCTTCTCAAAAGCCTGCTGTCTCGCTTCTGTCCACTCATACTTGACATCCTTCTGCAGCAACTTCGTCAAAGGTACAACAATTTTTTAAAATCCATCCACGAACCTCCGGTAGTATCCTGCCAAACCAAGGAAACAACGGACTTCATGAACAGACTTAGGAGGCTTCCAATTCATCACTACCTCAATCTTCTGAGGATCAACACAAATCCCCTCAGCAGAAACCACATGACCAAGGAACACAACTTCCCTGAGCCAAAATTCACACTTGCTTAGCTTAGCATAAAGCTGATTCTCCAACAGAGCCTGCAACGCAATCCTCAAATGCTCCTCATGCTCTTCCTCAATGCGAGAGTACACCAGGATATCATCAATGAACACCACAACAAACTTATCCGAGTATTCATGGAACACTCTATTCATCATGTCCATAAAAGCTGTAGGAGCATTCGTCAAACCAAACGGCATCACAAGGAACTCATAATGCCCATACCTCGTTCTGAAGGTTGTCTTTGGCACATCCACATCCTTCACCTTCAACTGGTAATACCCTGACCTTAAGTCAATCTTAGAGAACACAGCCGCTCCCCGAAATTGATCAAAAAGATCATCAATCCTCGGTAAAGGATGTCGATTCTTGATAGTCAACTTATTTAGCTGACAGTAATCGATGCACATTCTCATAGTGCCATCCTTTTTCTTCACAAACAAGATCGGTGCACCCCAAGGTGACACACTCGGCCGAATGAAACCACGATCAAGCAACTCCTGAAGTTGCGTCTTCAGCTCCTTCAACTCTTTAGGTGCCATTCGATAAGGAGTAATGGACACTAGAGTTGTGTTTTCATACATCTCAATTCCAAACTCCACCTCTCGATTAGGAGGCAATCCTAGTAACTCCTCTGAAAACACACCAGGAAACTCTCGCACAGTCCTGATATCTTGGACTCTCAACTCCTTAGAGCTAGGATTCATCACAAAGGCCAGATAAGCTTCACACCCTTGTCTCAGCATCTGGCTCGCTTCCAATGTAGACACCACATTGGCAAGAAACTTCACATTCTCACCAACCACCACTACCTCATAATCATCCGCAAGCTTTAACGAAACTCGCTTGTTCTCAAAATCCACCACAACTCGATGTTCAACAAGCCAATTCATACCAAGGATTACATCAAAACCATAGAATGGAAATTCCATGAGATCAACATGAAAAACATGATTTTGCACAACCAAGGGACATCTTCTATACAACTTCCGTGTCACAACGGTCTCGCCAAAGGAACTAGTTTCAGCATACCAACATCCAAAGACTCAACAGGCAAACCAAGCAATTGAGCATGTTCACGCAATATTTATGAGTGTGTAGATCCAGAATCAATCAAGGAAAGTAATGACAAGGATTGCAAAGTAAAGGTACCTGCGATCACATCCGTGTCATTTCTCCTCTCTTGCTGCGCATACACTCGAGCCTGGCCACCACCCTCAGGTTGGACAGCCACCACATGCGCCACATTCCTCCCACCATCATCTCTGCGCTGGAAGTTACCACGGTCGCGCCCACGACCCCTCTGTGGTGCAACAGCTCCAGGAGCACGTCCTTGACCTCCATCGGCCAACAAAGGACACTCCCTCCTCATGTGGTCTGCCGAACCACAATTCCATCACGAATTACCAGTCACTACCACAGAAGCCTGCACCTCTCTCGCTGCTCGAGGACAATCACGCCTCAAATGACCACACGATCCACACGCCCAGCACGTGTTCTGATCAGCTCTCATCCTGTCTCCCTGAACAGGTGCACCATGCCCTCCATTACCACGCCTAGCAGAAGACTGATACCTCTTATCTCGTCCTATCTTGTTCTGTCCACCATCGGAACTATACTCAGCAGCTCTTTTGCCCAAGCTAGAACCAACACCTCTGGAAGACAAACCCAGGTTCTGCTCAATGTCCTTTGCCCTACTCACCAGCACATCAAAATCCGTGTACTCAGATGCAAGCATAAAGGTCTTCACATCCGACATCAAACCATACCGGAAACGCTCACACATCTCCCGCTCATCAGGGATAAGCTTAGGTGCATACTGGCTAAGGCGGACAAACTGGATCTCATACTCAGCCACTGACATACTTCCTTGCACAAGAGACATGAATTCTCTTTTCTTCTCATCCAGGTATCGCACACCTAGATACTTTCGCTTAAACGCGTTAAGAAAGAACGTCCAAGTCACATCAGCTTCCTCCATCCTGGAAACAGTGGTCGTCCACCAAGTATACGCATCATCATGCAACAGCGATACCACACAACATAACTTCTGCACATCATTGCAGTTCATTTGTCCCAATATCCTCTTGGTACTTTCCAACCAAGATTCGAAACCTTCAGGAGATAAACCTCTGAACTCAGTCCCTCCCAGACCACGAAGACGTTCCAGAGGTAATCTCACACCAGCATCTCCCTGATGCACAGCTCTGTGAGCTCCAGCTACTGCCGCCTGAAAGGCTCCAGCAATAGCCTGTATCAAAACTGTCATGTGAGGATCAACTTGCCCCTGCACACCATCAGGTCCAGCGACCCCAGCTCCAGCACCAACACCAGCTCTGTCACCTCCAGCACCACCACCACTGGGCGGTCCACCACCAGGGGAGGAGGTATATCCACAACATTATCAACACTGTTCTCATTATCGTTCTAAGCCATAGCTCGCGTATTAATTCTCGTCTCTCTACGAGGTCCCATTCACTAAAACAATGCACTGACACAATGCAATAAACACAATTCCTTTCATTAGTTTTGATATGGCAATGGGTTCCTCTAACATGCTTCAACACAGCATAACATCACAATTGCAACATACTTACAATTCACACATCAAACTTTCATTTAAAAGGCATATCATGCAATCACACATACTTCACCCACATAACCATTCCCATTTACACGAGAACTCAGCTCTCATACCACAAAATATAACCCCTTAGCCTGGCCTAGATGGTTGACCCGAACTACGAAGATTACACGGGGAAAACCAAAGTCAACCCGAAAGTTAACCTTGATTAACGACCTTTTTTCTTTTTAGTCTTATCTAGATACACATTAACCTTAAGCGTACTCTTGTGAAACACATACATGAAAAGCACAGCGATCGAATTACATTAAGGGACTCAATTGCTCGAATCACAAATATTAGGGACCAAAATGTAAATTCTAGAAAGATGGAGGACTTAACTAATTTTAAGGTTTCCAATACTTAATTAACATATTACATGCTTCTCTGTCAAATTTCACCTTAAACGGACATCTCAAACTCAAGCAATTGCAAATACAATATTCAGGACCAAAACGTAAAGCTTGCAAACCTTAAAACCATTCAAATCAGTACCCAACGGTCATCTGTTTCGAAACGGGGTTGAACGTTTTGAAACTCGGGTTCGTTCCGAGACCTGTACCGGAACAGGGCCTGGCAGTGGCCAAATCGTTTCAGAACGGCCTTTATCCGTTTCGATACACGAAGGCCATTACAGGCCCCCGTTTCGAAACGCTAGTGCCCGTTCCGATACGGATTGCCCAGAAGTTGCATAATTTGCTGGTTTTACACACATCAAACCACTCAAACACATCCTAATGACTTCCTAATCATGCCAACAGGTCATCATACATATAAGGTACATGTTTGCAACACCAAAACACATGCATGGCATCAATCAAGGAAATCCACAAGTCTATAGGCATGCATCCTAATATCCAAAGCCAAACAACCATCAAAGCACCAAAACAAGCATCATAATGGCCATTTACAAATCCAAATCATTTAAGGCATCAAGCCACAACTAGGGAGTCCAAAACATCTCCCAAAACACAACCTAGGTTCCCATTGCCAAATATCAAAAACTAATAATGTTGTGAAAACATCACCATACATGAGCTTAGCCTTCCCTTCGATTCTTAGCCTCCTTGTTGCCCTCAAACACCTCAATTATCTGCATTATTGGTTCAAGAGAGAGAGCGTAAGCACAATTTCTTAGTGAGACATGCTCTAAAGAAACAACACAATAATGCATTTTATAAAACACTTTTCACAAAGCCATTTAATACATAAACATCGTTTCTCATGCAACAATGATTACACATCAAGCATCTCATACTTCATTAACATCAACATGTCATATTGGCTTCCAAGTGATAAACCATAACCATTTACAACATAAAACACAATCGGATACGCGGATTACAAGCGTTGTCCCTTACGCTTCATACACACTACCGAACACACAAGGTGGAGTTTACCGGTACAATCACAACCCCTCAACACCCGTGATGGAGTTTAACGGTACAATCACAACCCCTCAACATCACCCATCGGTAGTTGTATAACATCACTAACGAGAACACGAGACTCACAACACAAGATCCACACATGGACTTTTAACCTCCATTGTGATCTTAATCATCTCGTTAGTGTACTTGGATGGAGTTTACGGTACAATTACAACCCCTCAACATCCAAGGAGACTTTATTCACGGTGCACCCAATCCTATAGCCGGCTAACTATATCCGATTCAAGTACTTTAAAACCAACACATCACTTGCCAATATACATCATTTATCATCAATAATCCACTATTTTAAAGCATTAATCAAAGTCATTAAACCATCATGCATCACTATGCATCAAAACCACATTCACAAATATCAAACCAAGGATCTCTTACCTTGAGCATCCTTCAACACATGGCTTTCAAAACCAGCATTAATCATGCTAAACATGCTTTCAAAACAGAATTTAAACATGCAATTAATCAACAAATGCATCGAACCACTTCATGGCTCATCCAAGAGAGTTTTTCCGAAAACTTACTCTTGAGCTTAGTTAAGTTGCTTAGACTTAAACTAAGCTCCCAAACCTTCAAACATTCGTTACAAATCTGGAAACCCAGCTCCACTCACCAATTCCGCTTCGCAAGCTTGCCGAAACGCCGATCAAGCCTCCGGATCAACACCACAAGTATCCGAAGATGTCTCCCCTGTTTTAAACACATCAAATCAGAGGATTAATGCATCATCATGCATTAAAATCTTTAGCCATTACTCCTAAACTCGCTGCTCTAACCAAATCTAACATTTCGGCTACCAAACACAACCGAAATCACCTCCAAACTCTTCCACAACATAACCCAGCCAAGATCCATCACTTCTAACCATTCCTAAATGTTGCGTGTAAAATAGTCTATCGCAATTGTAGTGCAAGTGTACACGACGCAAGTAGTAAGTGATACGAAGTATCGGATATCGTCTCCACAGGGATTGAGCGATAGCTTCACCTTAGTTCACTGCACGAAGTAAAGAAAATATTTAAGAGAATTGTCACTAAAATAATAAGGAAAAACGTAAATAAAAGAGTTGGAATATCAAGATAGAGAGAATGGGCTGGTATTGAATTGCTCAGTAGTGCAGGTATTGCAATGCTTAGGAACTCCAGTTCTGTCGTCGTGCCCGTCACGGCAGCACCTGTTGCGGCGGCTGTCCGTTGGCTGTCGCGGCAGCAAACACACCAACTCCGTACTTCAAGTTTGGCAAGAATCCCAGATCTGCCTTGGCCTATCCCTAGGTCCAAGTCTGTCGATGATCACGTCTTTGATGATACCTCCCGGCGTGAATCGAAGGATGAACACCGATGTGTATGAATTCTTCCTTAGCCACTTAACCTTGCCCTATCCCTAGGCACAAGATAGTTCAACTATAAACTAGAGAACTTGCTCTTATTTCTTTCGTATACTTAACTCTCCCGATGCTAAGTAAATGGATAACCTCACAATGCTCTCCCGATGCTCTTGCAAGATATTAATAACCAAAATAAGAGAACTTGAAGTTTATTTTATTGAACCTTGAAAATCCTAAAACAAAACAACCCTTGCAACTACTTTACAAAACAACCCGTGGCCCTAGGGGGAATTTAGAACATGTCGACGACGGGTAAACGACGGAGGGGTTTAGTTGTCGGTTATGGGGATCATCCTTCCTAGGTTAAAATCTATGCCCTTATATAAGCTTTGGGCTCAAGTATTCTAAATTAACAAGGATTACAACTTTAATTAAAAGTAAGATTCTAATAAAGACTTAATCTCCAAGTATCCTACTTTTCACCCGCCCTCCTTGTTTCATGGGATTTCCTCTCCTTGAGCTTTGGCTTGTCATATCTTTTGATCCGGGGCTTGGAAAAATATATGGTTTTCACACGACAGACGAGCATAATTTTCTCTATCTATCGAGATCCACTTTGCTTTTCCTCCGCTAACTTGCTGTCGTCCTCTGCTGTCACAGCAGATCCATGGCAGCATCGTCCTCTTCGTCTGCTTGTCCAGTTCAACTTTCTGCTTATCTGCCCTGCGCCCGCCTTCTCCGTCTACGATGGCAGCAACCTGCAAAATTAGCCATCTTTTAGTAGAATCCGTGCCTTTAATCCATTTGTGATGTTTTGCTGTAAACTAACCTAAATGCAATGCAATGATGCTTGAATGCGGCAGAAATATGGGTTAAAATGGTGTAAATAATAGAACTTTTACACACTCAACACACCCCCAAACTCAAGTTTTTGCTTGCCCTCAAGCAATTAAGACCTAAAAGAAAAAAGAATATTTTTGTGTTGGCTTTCAAACAGTGAACTGTCCCTTACCCGTCGCTCATTCTCTGTGGCGGCAGCAACCTGTCGGAAAATTTAGGATCTATCCGGAATCTCACTATAGTTCTCGTGCAGTGTGTGCATGCTTGTGAACAGTTATATGCTAAGACTCTCTTAGTTTCACTAGAATATTCAACTTTTTAACTCGAATTTTTATGCCAAAGTTTATTTTTGAAGACACATTTTCATGCTTCTTTTCTACTATTTTCAAGCTAAGTTTTACTAGAGCCAGTTTTGGGCACCTCTAGTTAGCTTCCTAGAGCCGGTTTCGAGCACCTCTAGGTTTTTGAATTTCTTTTGCTAAACTTCTTTCCTAGAGCCAATGTTAGGCACCTCTAGGGGCTATTCATGTACTAAGCATCTTATTATAGTTTGGCTAACAGAAATCTAAGCAATATAACAGCCACAATGGTGTTTAAGTTTTTCAGAACTATAGAAAGGCTCTAAACTTCTCCTTAAATTGTCCTAAAGATGCTGCCATGACAGAGCTGTCATGACAGGTAAGTTTACTTCACAGTTTTAAGCCAACAGTTTAATCTTTTCTGATTTATTTTAGAAAACTTAATTAAATAAACGACACAACAATTAATTTAAAGATGTACTAAGACTCCATTAAAATGGAGGGTTGCCACCCCCAAACTCGAGGGTTGCATTGCCCTCAATGCAAATGACAGATAAAATGAAGGCATGTAGATCACAAAATATAAATAAAGCAGGCAGCAATAAAAAGAAAATAAAAGACTTAAATTTTAATCGTTGTCTTCACTGTTGCTGCTGACACGGATCTGGTGGCGGCGTCTGGGCTGTGGGGCAGGCTGGGCAGGTTGCTCCACAACCTGGATGTCGGAGCTGCTGCCACTATCCCAAGTGCTGCTGGTGGTGGTGCTGGCCTTGGGCATTCTTTTTCTGTCTGCCACATGTTTCTGCCTCTTGACAGGCGTGAACTCCTTTGCCAAATTCCTCCTAATAGGAGGGCCGGACTCGCTGTCATCGGAGGTAGGTCGCTTCCTTCCTCGGGCAGAGGTTTCGGCCGTTGGACTGCCAGCTGCCGTCGGGGCAGGTGATGGGGTGGAAGCAGCAGAGTGTGCATGGGGGGAGGCAGGTGGTGTAGGTGTGTGGACAGGGGAGGGGATGTGGAAATAGTGGGCAGGGAAAGTGGGGAAAATAACATCGGGATAATTTAAAGTGTTGGTAATGAAATTTACCGTCGAGTTGGCGAAATCCCGGATGAATGTCATCAGCCCCATTTGTCTGTCTTCCACCCGTTGTATTGCAGCAAGGATCTGGGCAGATTGGTCTGTCTGGGCAGTGGCGGCGGCAGGTTCAGAGGCAGGCTCCTCAGATGATTCTGCTGGGGAGGCAGCCGGGTTAAAGGAGGAGAGGGGGTAGCGACTATCAGCTCCATGAGGCTGTTAATGTTGTTGTCTATCCAGCCTCTGTCCTGGATCAGTTTGTCGGTGGTGGCCTCTGGGACGGCAGCGCAGCGGCAAAGGGAAGTGATCATAAATGGTAGGCAGAGGCGCGAGGTTGTCCGAAACGTGCAGTCCAAAACACTCTCCCTCATATAACGACCCACGTTGATAGGTCGGTCGTTCATGATTGAGTGAATGAGGGTGAGCCGCTGCTGGTCCACCGTCGTGTGATGGGAAGATGGCAGGATACGCTTTTTGATGAAAGCGTTCCAGAGTTTGGCTTCTGGGAGTAGCTGCCCCCTTTTTACAGAGTTGAGGTTCTTTTTGCTCTTGTTCCATGTTGTTCCTTCCTCTGTCACCTCCGCCATGACAGCACCGTAGGCGGTAGAATCGAGGGTGTCTAAAAATTGCTGATGGGCATCGTCGTTGGGGCCAAAATATAGGCCATACATGTGGTTGATGCTGTCAGCTGTAAATGGTACCTCTACCCCTCGGACGGTGACTGATGTTTCCATTCTGCTGTCGATGGCAGCATAAAACTCCCTCACCAATGTGTCATTGAGTTCTGCAGGTTGTGCTGCGAACTGCTCCCATAGCTGAGCCCGTATCGCCTTAGCGATGAATGGTCGGAGCCCCATGTTGGCTGCCTTGCGGATGTAGATGAATCCTCTTTCCTCCCATAATTTCTTGGTGGCAAACGACTGTGGTGTAGGTGCTGCTGCTGAAGAGGTGGAAGCAGCACTACGACGGGTACGTCTGGAAGACATTTTAGTTGCAAGGGTTGTGAAAGTAAAGAAAACAAATAAAACGAGAGGAGAAAGCAAGTAAGAATAAGCAGAAGTGAGGAAAATGAAAATGAAAACGGGGTTTTATAGCGGTCGAGTTGATGCCCATTTAATGTTGTAACGGCAGGCGTGAATAACGGGGCTATTGATGAGATTTGGCGTGTCTGACGCGTCTGACACGCATTTATGCGTCTGTTACGCGTCTGCCACACGCTTCTGCGTCTTCCGTGTTAGTCTGTTGACAGCCTGTCTTATCCGTGTCTGCGGCGGCAGCTGGAACAACAGGCTTCAATAAATGGGCTCTGTTGGGCTGATGGATGGATGGTGGGCTTGGGTCACTTCTCCTTTTCTTCTTGACTCCTTTATTTCCTAAAAACAGAAATTATAAAAATAAAACATTATTCGAATAAAATAAACCTTATTTCCTAATAAATAATAAATAATAAAAATAAATAAATAAAATAAAATTTAGGTTAAATTAGGGATGCCTTGTGGGGCATCTCCTAAAGTAACCACTTCATGTATTCCTGGGGCTTCAGTCCCCTGATAATGCTTGAGGCGCTATCCATTGACTTTGAAATGGTGCCCGTCTTTTAATGATCGGATAGTGATGGCACCATGGGGAAAAACTTGTACCACTTGGAACGGGCCAGACCATCTAGACTTTAGCTTTCCTGGGAAGAGTTTAAGTCTAGAATTGAACAACAACACAAGCTGCCCTGGGCAGAACTGTCGTGGCAGCAACTTCCTGTCATGCCACTTCTTTGTTTTCTCCTTGTATATTCTTGCATTGTCGTAGGCCATTGTCCTTATTTCTTCAATCTCGTTCAAATCTAACAGCCTTTTCTGGCCTGCCTTGTCCAAGTCCATATTCACTGCCTTGATTGCCCAATATGCTTTGTGCTCGATCTCGACAGGCAAGTGACAGGTTTTTCCATAAATCAATCGGTATGGAGACATGCCCAATGGAGTCTTGAAAGCTGTCCTATATGCCCATAATGCATCATTAAGGATTAAAGACCAATCTTTCCTAGTTGGTTTAACCATCTTCTCAAGAATGTTCTTAACTTCCCTATTGGATATCTCAGCTTGTCCATTGGTCTGTGGGTGGTATGCTGTCGCGATCCTGTGCTTGACACCATATTTCTTCAAGGCGGCAGCAATTACCCTATTATCAAAATGCCTCCCTTCATCACTGATAATCGCCTTAGGGATGCCAAATCTAGAAAAAATGTTTTTGTGCAAAAACTTTTGGACTGTCTTGGCATCATTCTTTTGAGTGGCGATGGCTTCAACCCACTTAGAGACATAATCCACTGCTAGGAGGATGTATAGATTTCCACATGACGATGGAAAAGGTCCCATAAAATCAATCCCCCAAACGTCGAAGATCTCGACTTCTAGAATGTTCTGCAGTGGCATCTCGTTTCTCCTCGAGATGTTACCTGTCCGCTGGCATCTGTCACAGTTCTTGTAAAACTCATGTGCATCTTTATACAGTGTCGGCCAGTAGAACCCTGACTGCAGCACCTTGGCAGCAGTTTTATTGCCTCCTAAGTGACCTCCATATTGTGAAGCATGGCAGTGATAGAGAATGTCTTCTTGTTCTTCATGTGGTACACACCTCCTTATAACCTGATCTGCACACATTTTGAAAAGAAGAGGTTCGTCCCAATAATAATGCTTAACATCATTTTGGAACCTCTTCCTGGCTTGATAATTAAGATCAGAAGGAAGTATTCCGCTAACTATAAAATTAACGAAATCAGCATACCAGGGGAGTTCAGAAGTCTTACCGGCCGCCATGGCTGTCGCGGTAGCGATTGTGGCAGCAAAGAGCTGCTCATCTGGGAAGGTCTCCAGTATGTTTGTCTCGTCGATTGGTAGACTCTGTCCCTTCTCCAACCTTGACAAGTGGTCTGCCACCTGATTTTCTGTCCCCATTTTGTCCTTGATCTCAAGATCGAATTCTTGTAATAGCAAGATCCACCGTATCAATCTAGGCTTTGCGTCCTTTTTCGCGAACAGATACTTAAGGGCAGAATGGTCTGTGTGCACTATTACCTTCGTCCCAAGTATGTAAGAACGAAACTTGTCGATTGAGAACACCACAGCTAACAGCTCCTTTTCTGTGGTGGTGTAGTTCACTTGGGCATCATTTAATGTCTTGCTGGCATAGTATATGACATGAAACAGCTTATCTTTGCGCTGCCCAAGTGCTGCCCCGACTGCATAGTCACTAGCATCACACATGATCTCAAACGGCTGTGTCCAGTCTGGTGGCTGTACTATGGGGGTTGTCACCAGTTTTTCCTTCAGAACCTTGAATGCTTCAGTACATTCTTCATTAAAGTTAAAGGGTCGGTTCTGCTCTAAGAGATGGCATAGGGGCTTGGTGATTTTTGAGAAATTTGCAATGAATCTCCGATAAAAACCAGCATGCCCTAAAAAACTCCTAATGCCCTTGACTGTGGTCGGCGGCGGCAGCTTCTCAATTACTTCAATCTTAGCCCTGTCGACTTCTATCCCACGGCAGCTAATCTTATGGCCAAGGACTATCCCTTCGTCCACCATAAAGTGGCATTTTTCCCAATTTAGAACAAGATTAGCTTTTTCACATCTTTCAAGTACCTTTTGAAGATTGCCGAGGCAGCTCTCAAAATCGTCTCCAAAGACGGAAAAATCATCCATAAAAATCTCTAGGAAGTCCTCTACCATGTCGGAGAATATAGCCATCATGCACCTTTGGAAGGTGGCAGGTGCATTACAGAGTCCAAACAGCATCCTCCTAAACGCGTATGTTCCGTAGGGGCATGTGAAAGTCGTCTTTTCTTGATCCTCCGGTGCGATAGCAATTTGGTTGTAACCTGAATAACCATCAAGAAAATAATAGTAAGGTTTACCCGCTAATCTATCAAGCATTTGATCAATAAAGGGTAAAGGAAAGTGGTCCTTTCGGGTAGCTTTGTTAAGCTTCTGATAGTCCATACAAACCCTCCAACCGGTCACAGTCCTGGTTGGGATTAACTCATTGTTCTCGTTGGTTATCACGGTCATTCCTCCTTTCTTGGGAACACATTGCATCAGGCTCACCCATTTGCTGTCGGAGATGGCGTAAATAATACCAGCATCTAACCATTTAATTATCTCTTTACGCACCACCTCCTTCATCGCATGGTTTAACCGCCTTTGGGCATCAATAGTCGGCTTATGATCTTCCTCTAGGAGGATTTTGTGCATGCATAATGTCGGACTAATGCCTTGTATATCATCAATCGTCCATCTAATCGCCTTTTTGTGCTGCCTTAGCATGCCGATTAGCTGTCGTTCCTGTTCCTGCGGCAGCTTAGCAGAGATGATTACGGGCAGTGTGTCATTGGAACCAAGATAAGCATATTTAAGCTGCCCTGGCAGGGGCTTAAGTTCTAAGGCAGGTGGTTCAACAGTAGATGGCTTTTGGATTAAATGGTTATCTGAAGTGTAATTCAAAGGTTCGAATAACTTACCTGGACGATGGCCTAACCAGTTTACCTCCTCTTGACCTTCAGTATCAAATGTATCAGAATTAGAGGAGTCGCTATCGTCGGTGTTGTCGTCGTTGCTGTCGTGACAGACCTGTAGGTGGCTGTCGCGGCAGTGACCAAATTTTATATCATAACAGCCCGACCTGATGCAGGGTTGATCAAGGGTCACTTCAATGATAGCCTTGCATTCCTCGTCCACATCAGCATGTTTCATCGCTTGGAGAACATTCAACTTTATCTCTTGATCGTTCACTCGCATGGTGAGTTCTCCTTTCTCCACATCAATCAGTGATCTTCCCGTGGCTAAGAAGGGTCGGCCAAGGATGACTGGTGCGTTTTTGTCTGCCTCACAATCTAAAACAAGAAAGTCAGCAGGGAAAATAAACTTATCCACTCTTACCAGAATATCTTCAATTTTTCCCTCTGGATGAACGTAAGAGCGGTCTGCCAGCTGCAGAGTTACTGTCGTGGGCCGCGCCTTTCCAATACCTAATTTCTGCAAAACAGACTTTGGCATTAAATTAACACTAGCACCAAGATCACAAAGTGCCTTACCCACAAATTTGTTTCTGATTACGCAAGGTATGATGAAGCTCCCCGGATCCTTCTTTTTCTGGGGTGGCTGCCAATGAAGAATACTCATGCAACCTTCTGTCATCTTTACCGTTTCAAATTCCCCAAGTTTAGATTTTTTCGACATAACATCCTTGAGAAATTTAGCATAACCGGGCATCTCCCTAACAGCATCTAACAACGGAATATTAATATGAACCTGCTTAAAAATATCATAAATCTTTTTAAGTTGGGATTCATGCTTAGCTTGTTGTATTCGTTGGGGAAAAGGTGGCGGAGGACGATAATCAGCAATGCGTCCTTCCCACTGCATGCGAATCTGAGGATGGTAATCATCTTTTTTCTCCTCTGTCGCTTCTGCTGTCGTGACAGGCTCATCGGCAGCGGTCTGTTTCTCACCTGTCGGGGCAGCTTCCTCAGCAGGTTTATCCAAGGTAGGTTCCTTTACTGTTTCAGCTTCTTTTTCCGGCCCTGGTAGTTTCTTCCCACTCCTAGTAGTAATTGCCTTAAATTGCTCATGTGTGGGCGGTCTAGCATTTTCAGTATTGCTAGGGAATCCTCCATTCTGCCTCGGCTTAATATGTTGCGAAACCTGACCCATTTGTGTCTCCAGATATTTCAAAGTAGCTTTATGATTTGTCATCCTCATCTCGGTTTTATCCATAAAGGTTTCTGTCTTCTTGACAAACTGATTCATATTCTCCATATACGTACCGGTCTGAGACATAAAGGTGGCCAGAGTCTGTTCCAATATACTGCTCGTGGCAGGTGGTGGCTGTTGTTGCTGCTGCGGCGGCAGTTGTGGCGGCAGTTGCTGTCGCGTCAGCAATCTAGGTCCTCCCTTATTCTGATTGTGTACTTGCGGATTCAGGGCATTGTTAGGATTACTCCAGGAAAATTTAGGATCCTTCCTCCAATTGGGATTATAATTGTTGGAATTATAATTCGGCTTGTAATTTCCAACATATTTTCCCTCTTCTATTTGTATTGGGCACTCATCTCGACTATGATTTCCCTCACAGATGGTACAAACTTCCTCGACAGCAAATCCTTGTAATTCATCTTCATTCAATAACCTTTTCATTGCTTTAGTAAGGAATGCTACATGTGATTTCATAGTGCTGTCGGCTTCATAATCCTTGACAATAAGTACCCGTTTACCCCCTCTTCTTGCAGTCGGAAACTGCTCCTCATTCTTAGCTAGATTTTTCAAAACTTGTAATGCCTCGTCTGGATCTTTATCCAATAATAGTCCATTTGCTGAAGAATCAATTCGAATGCGAGTTTGTAAGTTGGCAGCATTATAGAACTTAGTTACCTGATTCCAGACAGGGAATCCATGCATTGGGCAGTTCCGAAGAAGAGTAGTAAATCTGTCCCAGGCCTCGTGCATTGGCTCGTCGTCTTCCTGTTGAAAAGTAGCAATTTCATTACGTAATCGCTCAGATAAATGCGAAGGATTAAAACGAGATAAGAATTCACGAGATAAATCTTCCCAAGTTACGATTGAACCCGGTGTAAGTTTATTCCACCAAGTTTTAGCTTTGTCCCTCAATGAATGGGGAAATAACCGAAGCCTCAGTATCTCCGGACTAACTCCTGGCAGTCTAAACGAACCACAGATCTCCTGGAACGTTTTGAGATGCTCCCTAGCATCTTCTGTCATAGCACCACTAAACTGTCCGGCATTGTTGATCATGCTAAACATGACAGGTTTAAGCTCAAAGTTATCAACTTCAATATCCGGCAGCGTGGTCTCCAGTTCTACATGATCGTTCAGCATGTAGTCTCGACATGACCGTCGTCCATCTACCGCAGGCGGGTCGCCGAAAGGCGGTACACCTCCACCAGCGGGCTGATTACGGGCCATCTTCTCTAGCTGTTCCTCAAGGTATTCGTTCCTGTCTAAAAGGTGGCGAAGTTGTTTCTTGAGATTGAAGGAACGTTCGATTTCCGGATCTAATTTATACTCAGGATCTTCACCTCTTTTAGATCTGCGCATAAACAAGAAAACCTTGTGAAAAGCAAGAGTTGAAAGTACTAACGAAAAATAGAAAAATAAAAATAAAAAGAAAAACAAAAATTAAAACGAAAAGTACAATAAAAGAAAGGTGTAGTTATGTTGCCAATCCCCGGCAACGGCGCCAAAAACTTGTTGCGTGTAAAATAGTCTATCGCAATTGTAGTGCAAGTGTACACGACGCAAGTAGTAAGTGATACGAAGTATCGGATATCGTCTCCACAAGGATTGAGCGATAGCTTCACCTTAGTTCACTGCACGAAGTAAAGAAAATATTTAAGAGAATTGTCACTAAAATAATAAGGAAAAACGTAAATAAAAGAGTTGGAATATCAAGATAGAGAGAATGGGCTGGTATTGAATTGCTCAGTAGTGCAGGTATTGCAATGCTTAGGAACTCCAGTTCTGTCGTCGTGCCCGTCGTGGCAGCACCTATCGCGGCGGCTGTCCGTTGGCTGTCGCGGCAGCAAACACACCAACTCCGTACTTCAAGTTTGGCAAGAATCCCAGATCTGCCTTGGCCTATCCCTAGGTCCAAGTCTGTCGATGATCACGTCTTTGATGATACCTCCCGGCGTGAATCGAAGGATGAACACTGATGTGTATGAATTCTTCCTTAGCCACTTAACCTTGCCCTATCCCTAGGCACAAGATAGTTCAACTATAAACTAGAGAACTTGCTCTTATTTCTTTCGTATACTTAACTCTCCCGATGCTAAGTAAATGGATAACCTCACAATGCTCTCCCGATGCTCTTGCAAGATATTAATAACCAAAATAAGAGAACTTGAAGTTTATTTTATTGAACTTGGAAAATCCTAAAACAAAACAACCCTTGCAACTACTTTACAAAACAACCCATGGCCCTAGGGGGAATTTAGAACATGTCGACGACGGGTAAACGGCGGAGGGGTTTAGTTGTCGGTTATGGGGATCATCCTTCCTAGGTTAAAATCTATGCCCTTATATAAGCTTTGGGCTCAAGTATTCTAAATTAACAAGGATTACAACTTTAATTAAAAGTAAGATTCTAATAAAGACTTAATCTCCAAGTATCCTACTTTTCAGCCGCCCTCCTTGTTTCATGGGATTTCCTCTCCTTGAGCTTTGGCTTGTCATATCTTTTGATCCGGGGCTTGGAAAAATATATGGTTTTCACACGACAGACGAGCATAATTTTCTCTATCTATCGAGGTCCACTTTGCTTTTCCTCCGCTAACTTGATGTCGTCCTCTGCTGTCACGGCAAATCCATGGCAGCATCGTCCTCTTCGTCTGCTTGTCCAGTTCAGCTTTCTGCTTATCTGCCCTGCGCCCGCCTTCTCCGTCTACGATGGCAGCAACCTGCAAAATTAGCCATCTTTTAGTAGAATCCGTGCCTTTAATCCATTTGTGATGTTTTGCTGTAAACTAACCTAAATGCAATGCAATGATGCTTGAATGCGGCAGAAATATGGGTTAAAAGGGTGTAAATAATAGAACTTTTACACACTCAACACTAAACATCAATTAACATCCAAAATGAACCTAAACTCGTCCTTATACCTCCAGCTATAACAGAACACCAAGATCACCCCAAAAATCGCCATTTTCATAAGCAAAAACCTTAGGAAATTCAACCTATTCGGGATTACATTGATTAAACCTCAATTACACATCATTAAACATCCAAAATACATTTAAAAACCATCTCAAAATAGAGCCCAAACAATCACCACGAATTTCTTCAAGATTTCTTTCAAATCTTGAGTTTTAAGCCAAAATCAAGTTCATATCATTAAAACCTTTTATAAAACTTAAATTAAGGATTGAGAACTTGGGAATTTTAGTAAAGAATAGAGTATTTAGAGGAGAAGAACAACCTTACCTCTAAATGTTGATTTCTCCTTGATTAGAGCCAATTTTCTTGAAAATCCAATAAGCAAATCAATAGGATTTGATGTAGGAAGGATTAGGAATCAATTGATGATTGAAACCTCATCAATTGGTGTGAAAATCAATAGAAATGTTTCTGTAGAAATGTGTTTGGCTGAGGGAATTTTGAGAGAAAATGAGGTGAAAAAGTTTTTAAGAAAAGTTAGTTATGAAAGTCTAAAATATGGTTTTCCACTTTTCCATTAATTAATTAAACATTAATTAAATCATTAAAATCTAAGAAAAATCTGGAGAAATCTTTCTTGGGTAAATTAGCTCCTTAAAGATTCAAAGTTTCAATCCTTACAAAACAGTCACCACTGAACTTTTCAAAAATCGCATTTTAGTCACTATTTCGAAATGTTGCACTTCCAAACCTTATTTTGTAAAATTGATTTCACCACTCTCTTATATATATTAAAAGATGATTTTTATATATTTTTCCATATTTTTAAAGCATTCCGAACTAGGTTTTCCCTAAAACCACCTTTTATATTCGAACCAAAAATCAGACCGGTCCGGTTCAGACCCTAAACTTCTAAGCCCAAAATTGGGGTGTTACAAAAAGTACCTTTGATACTTGTCAATTCCTAGGTAGTATGCTTATATTGTGGTTTTCAAAGAATCAAAATAGTGTAGCATTATCTACCACCGAGGCAGAATACATTTCGGTCGAAAGTTATTGTGCTCAAGTTCTTTGGATGAAGCAACGACTCATAGATTATGGAATTGATGTAGGTACCATCCCTCTTAAGTGTGACAACACTAGTGCTATATGTCTCACTAAGAATCCCATCCAACATTTTAGAATCAAGCACATAGAGATAAGACATCATTTCATTAGAGATCATATCTTGAAAAATGATGTTGTTCTAGAATACGTAGACACCTTGAACCAACTAGTAGATATCTTCACCAAACCTTTAGATAAAGATCGTTTTTGGTCTCTTAGGAGAGAGTTAGGTTTAACTAGCCTACCTTGAACCTTAGAGCCTTTTGGTGTTATATCTTGCTTGAATTTGGTTTATTTCATTGCTTATGTGTTTTGCTTCTATATACATCTATACTTGTTGCTAGGGGGAGTATGCATCTGTTTTTTCTCATACATGATAATCTCATATCATCTTCATGTATTTCGATTCGATTAAAATTGAATTTTTGAGCTCCTTGTTGCCAAAAATGTCATTTCTAGCACAAGGGTATCGGTACAGGGTATACCATATCAATACGGGTATCATAAGACAGTTTTGGTACAGTTTTACCTGTACCAATACGGGTCTGGGATCAGTACAGGGTATCTTTGTACTGATACGCGGTTTTGATACGCACAGGTGGTGTATCGTTACGCGTAGCCGCTAGGGTCTTTAAATGTCATTCAAAGAGCTTTTTCCTAATTTTACTCTAACCCTAAAAACCCTAGAAAGAATTTTTCTATATAAACCTCACAAATCCCTTTATTTTTCACACAAAACATCAAAATCCTTTGATGGTTCTTAGTTTTCTCATTAAAACCAAGCAAAATCATCAAGCTTTGTGCATCATCATCTCCTCATTCATCCATAATCCCATATTAAAGGTATAAATTTCTTTTCTTTATTTTCGTTTCTATCTTATATTTGTATATTATTTTTCATCAAAAGTTTTGTATTTAGTATATATATATATATATCTCTGTGTGTGTGTGTGTGTGTGTGTGTGTGTGTGTGTGTGTGTGTGTGTGTGTGTGTGTGTGTGTGTGTGTGTGTGTGTGTATCATAGTTTTTACAGATTTCACAAAAATTCTTTCAAAAATGAATTTTTTTATTCGAATATAAAATTATACTCGTATATTTTTTACACTGTTTTTCAAATTTTATTTTACCAAAAATTCTTTTTATACTCGTATATGATTTTAAACTATACAATATAAGTTTTTAGAATGCTTTGATCATTGGATTGTTGATTGGATTGAATGCGATGTTTATGCATACATTGTTTTTGTGGTTTTATTTTGATTTCAGGTTTTTACCATGGCTCCTAAGAAAAGAGCGAGAAGAGAATTTGATCAATCTTCCAATCCTAATCCTGACAATAATGGCACAAAACCCAACCTAGCCTATATTTTTCAAAATTGTTTTAATGAACCCCAATATCTCAATGCCATTAATCGTTTCAAACACTACCAAAATTTTAAAATCCGTTGAGAGCGTGTTGTTTCTATCCCTCCCATGTTTTCGGATATTTTTCAATTCAAATACCTTGATTTAGTGAACCAATGGGAGTTTATGGCTTTTTTTAGCATACTCAGCATACTTTACCAAAACTTTGTCCTTATTTTTACTCTAAATCTGGTGTATTTATAACCAAGACAAAACCGAAGTTATAGCTATAGAGTCTTACCTTATTGGAAAGAAATTTCAACATGATTTCTTGGCTATATCTAATATTTTGGGTTTAGAGGATTTGGGAATAGATGATGAAAACTCTTTGGGACATACTCTTGGTGGATCCGCGACCGTTCTTGATGTCTATGATTGCTTCCTTCGCCTCCTTATCACTTTGTGTTTTTGCCCATCCGGTGGGAAGTTTTCTACGATCCGACAAGTTGATGATTTTTGGATATGTTGCTTTCGTGATGGTAAGCGTCCAAACCTTGCTCAAATCATGTTTGCCGAGATAGTCTACCTTGTGCAACATCGTCATACTACTCTTGTTTCATCCTTCACCTACGACACCGCTTTGAGCTACATGTTTCACAAGATTGGTGTTGATTGTTCTTATGACCTTGCTGAGCCTCTAACCGATCCTATTGATGAGCGTTCCCTTCGTCGTACCAAGTTCACTTTCTAAAATGGTGAATGGATCCGTATTGCGGATCTTCTTCAAGATGCTCAACCCGATCTAGTGGCGCCTTCTCAAGCCATTCTGGAAGCTCCGGTTGCTCCACCTTCCGTTGATGCTTTGTAACCCCATTGACCCAGTTTAACCGTCCTACTGACTCGAGCGAGTTACACAGGGATTATCGAAGAAAACTCGTGAAGATTTCCCTTAATAACCAACCTTTTTTTCTTTTATCATATCTAGATGCATTTAATATTACCTAAGGTGATCATACATACAGCGGGAGAAGATACAACGAAATTCAACTTCGATTCAATTAATGAAAGCTCAATAACTAGGTTTAGGGACCATTTTGTAAATTTTCTTAACATACAACCCAACTTCACAATTGAATTTACCAAACTATAATTAAGTCCATTTATAACATATATGTGAAGTTTCATCTCAAACCAAGCTCATTTGCATCCTCAATTAAACGTTATCAACATTTAGAGACCAAAATATAAATATGCAAAAATATAAGGACTTACTTGAAATTAAATTTACCAATCCTTCTTTAGTCAGGTTCCATGGATACATGTAAAATTTTAGCTCTAAAAGATCATCCAAACTCATTCAATACACAACATCTAGGGACCAAAATATAACATTTTTAAACTTTGTAGAAAAATTCACACTAAAGGTTTCGAAACTTTCTTTCCAGTAACCAAAATTTTCAAAGTTTGCCTCAAGGTTTCAAAACCTTTACCCAGGTTTTGCAACTTACCTACAGATTTGCAGAAATTCATATTCGAAACATTACGATACCTTGCTAAACGCACTCAGTTCAATCTCAAACATCACATAAGACTCAAACAACAATATCTCAGCAATCATACATCAACATATCAACCAACAACCACCTCAATATAAAAGCGTAAGCGTTTTGGCAACAAAGGTCAAACCTATATGCATGATTTCTACCCAACATGCTTGTAACAAACCGAAAAGTTCAAAAGACCAACACATACTTGTAACAAACTGAAAAGTTCAAAAGACATACTCTCAAATCATTATTAAAGGCATATTATCAAATTATAATTAAACCCTCGTTGCCCTTATTACGTATTAGTCTAGTTACGGAAATCATACTTGAGCAAATACACTTCTTGGAACTCTTTCTCTTACCTCCTCGTTGCCTTTGAAAAGCTACTTCTCTGCATTGTTGAAAAAGAAGAATGTAAGCATAAATGCCTAGTGAGGGTTGCTCGATTAAAAAACCACAACAATGCATTTTAAAATCATTTCTCAAATATGAATCATTTCTCATCATGCTCAAATAATTCGCATGCTTTAAATCTCTTCCAAAGCAAAGTCAAATATCTTTTAAAACACATATATCATAAATCTCATGCTTTAATCACAAAGCAAATCTCAAGCTTCTCATGCTTGAACATCATAAAATACATCTCAAAATAGAATCTCATGTATAAATCTCATTATACAAAACCATTATAAACCATGATACATGTAAATCTCATATATTGGCATTAAAAGTGACACGGATGGAATCTACCCCATCCTTGGATAGAACTGTCTCTATCCATAACTGCTCAGATATGTGGACACCTTGATAACACTGCCCCCATCAAGTCTCATGGTGAAATCTACCCTCACCATATTCTCACTTCGTTCGGGATGGCACTACCCTCATTGCCCGTTGGTGATAGAATCTACCCCTATCACTCGCAACACAATAGAATCTACCCCTATTGTGTAACCGGAGAATTTTTCTCACATACGAATTTTGTATATTATAGAGCACTTCTCATCCTATTGGTCGACCAATTATATCCGATAATATTAAGTCTCATCACTTTGCCAATATACACTTTAAAACCATGTTACCTCAATGTTTTTCATATGCATCATTCAAACCAATTTCTATCAAAGTATCTCAAATACATTATGTATTTAGGCATTTTCTCAAACATGTTGCATACCACTTTCTAAACACATGTATTATCAAAATATAAACATATGCAACATTTCTCACTTCCAAAACATGCATATAAAAGTGGGTAAAACAAAACTATCTTCAAAACATGAGCATGAATTTAATAAAACAATGAAAATCGAAAACCGAGAGCGAAATCTTCCATACTTACTTCCAAGCTCAGGTAAGCGTTTTAAACTCAATCTAAACCCCTAAAAAGTGTTATCAAACCTTCGAAAAGCTTTAAAACCATTTTCATTCACCAACAATGCTTCATTTGCTTTGCCAAAGCAACCTCAAGCACCCAATGCTATCTAATCATCTTCTAACGATGTCGGATCCAATTCCTTTGTTTTATCCTCATTAAAATAGAGGATTAATGCACTTTTAGGCATCTAAAATCCCAGCAACACAACTCCTCGCCTTCCTCTATCAATAAACCAACAATCGCCCCTCTTTTACAACCGAAAACATCGCCAAAACTCATCTAAACGTCTACCAACCTTTACCCATTGAATTAAGAATCTAATCATCATCATTTTACATCTAAAATCATCCTCCAAACAACCTTATAGAACCAGAATTCAATTAACCACAAAAAACATCCCAAAACTCCATTTTTTCCAACTTAAAAATATAGAAATTCACTTAGTTTCGAGATTCCATTGATAAAACGCAATTATCAACATTATTAAACATCAATATTATGATTAAAATCAATCTAAAACCCAAAAAAATCAGTCCAATTCAATTCTCAATTAATTTCATCAATTAAAGCACCATTTAAGCTCAATTAAATCAAGATATCAACATTTATTAATCAAATCAAGTTAGAAATCAAAACAAAAGAGTCAAGAACTTGGGAATTACAATAAAGAACCCTTGATTAGAGTAGAATTAAAAAATCACCTCTAACAAGTTGCTTTTCCCTTGATTGGCTTGAAAGCTTTAAGAAATCCAATGAGATTTGTTGTAGAAAATCAAAGATCACTTTAGGAAATCAAAAAGGAAATAAAATCAATTGATTCCTCATCATTTTTGTGAAAGAAAATTAGTTTGGTAAGTGATAAATTAGAGAGAAAAGATGAGAGAAAAAGAGAAGTTGTGTAAGAAAATGGTTTGGCTTTTTAGGAAATCTTTATATTAAATTTTTTTTATTATATTTAATAAAACTTTTTAAAATCATTATAAAAATAATTAAAAAACGGAAAAGTTGATAAAATACTTTGGCGTAATATTTCTCTAAAGATTCTAAGTTTTGACTCCTTTTTAATTTAGTCACCAAACAACTTTATAAATTTTACAAATTAGGTAGCACTTTAAAAATGTCAATTAACCCATTTTTTTTTGCCAAATTGAGTCCATCAAAACCTTTAAAATATTATTCTAATATTTTATAATATTTTCCACATTTTATTTCGCCCAAAAATTATTTAATCTGATTAAATTCTCGAAACTAGATTGACTGCTTAACTCGGTTTGCATGAACCGTCTAAACAAATCGGGTAACTTTTAGGCCCAAAATCAGGGTGTTACATGCTCTCATGGCCTATCTTGATAGGAAGTTTGCTTCGTTGGATACCAGTATGAATTCCGGCTTCACAACCCTTGATACTCGTTTGACATCTTTGGAAGCTCGAGTTACTTCCATTGAAAATCGTCAAACCTCGATGGACATAATTCTCACCGCATTCAATGGAGAGTGGCGTGGACATTCCCTTGGTAACAATGCTTTGGTTGAAGAGGATGACGATGAAGATGATGAAGACGCTCCTTAGGTCTTTGCATCTCATTCATATCATATCATATTAGTATTTATGCACCTATGTTTTTTGTTTTATGAACACTTATGCTTTAAGTTTATTTGCTTTGGCTTATGTTTTTAAGATTAAATTTGGATGTTTATTGTTGCTTGAATTATTTTGAACCTTAATGTTATCTATGTTGATTTTATTTAAGCTTGTTGTTTTATTTGTTTATATTTATCTTATTATCTCATTGATTTTGATCTAACAAAAAGAGGAGAAGAAATTGAGATCAAATTTTTTTAAAGTTTTTCAAAGTTAAATCTTTTAGCCTTAAAGAAAGGGGAGTGTTTCTTCAAAAACTTAAAAATTTTACTTTTGTTTTGTTATATAAAAAGGGGAGATTGTTAAACTAGATTTGATTTTGATATAACAAAGAGTTTGAGGACCAATTTGTAAATTGGATAAATTTTTAAGTATTTGAAAGGTCTCACAAAATGACAAGGATTTAAACTTAAAACTGTTTCTAAGTAAAAATAATACCTCAAAATATTTTCTAAGTGTTCTTGATACTCAAATTAACCAAAATCGTCCAGGTGTATCGATACATCCTTGGTTGTATCAATACAGTTTTTGGCTATTGGAATTGTAATTGCAAAAAGGTATCGATACAGGTTCCTCCGTTTCGATACGACATTTAACCTGGGAAATATTTTTGGTTACGAGTATCGGTAAGGCCTTGTGTGTACTGATACGGGGTGTTAAGATTTCAAGATATTTGCATTTAATTTTTTATCGTTGCCTTGTCAGTTGTTGGAATCATCAAACTTTAAAAGTTGGTTAAATCGTACCGATGTAATTTTTTCAAGAGCTTTTTTCTTAGATTTCAGTGAGCAAAAACCGTATCGATACTGCCTATTTGTATCGATACTCCTTTGTAAAAACACACTTCTCGTACTGATACGCCCTCACGTGTATCGATACCCCTTTGTACAACGGCTCTTTCTTCTTTTAACAGATACCGATACGACATCACGTGTACCGATACGCCTGCCTACCAAACAACATTTATTGCGGGAAAATTACAGTCCAACGGCTATCTTTATGATCTCAACCACCCAAACAGTTAGAAATCAATGAGGGGTATATAAACAAGTCTCAAAAACTACAATAACAACTATTGATCAACTTTCGAGCATTAAAGCACAAATCCAACATTATGGAGCTTTGAGAGTCAAATTTTTTGTAACCCACTTGAGTGAGCAATTTGTAATTCTTTATTTTAAGATTGGGTTGAGTGATCTAGTATTGGGGCAATTTTTTTTCCTTTGAGAGATTATTTCAACATTTGCCATTATTTCTTGTAAAAGAGAGTGTTCATCAAAGCTTTTGGTAGAAAATTTTGATATTGTAACGATTTTTTCCTAAGTTAAGAAAAGGGGACAAAATTCTTTAGAGAATTTGTTGAAAATCCTTAGTATAAAGCTAAGGCAGTGGATATAGACCTTGTTAGAAGGTTAAACCACTATAAATCTCTTGTGTCAAATTCTTTCAATTTCTCACTTTACTTCCACCAAAAATTTTATTTGTCAATTCACCCCCTCTTGGCCATTCACAACCGATTGATTATCTCAACACTACAACTTATTACAATTTTTCACATGTTTACTAAAATAATGAAATTATCTCTTTGATAATTAATAAATTAAAATGTTCAAAAAAAATTACTTAAATAGACAGATTATAACACTAACTCCATACTTAATAAAAAAAAGTACATACATACTATAAAGTTTCAACCCAACACAAACACACACAAGCTTCACAATAGTTTAAAATTCCAAGTTTCAACAATGTTCAGCACATAACAATACATCATCAAAGTTTTAAACAAAAATATTTAACTAACATAAAACAAACATAAGGTTAACCGTCTATCAAAATTCATAACCGTAACTGTAACCATTAATCATCATTTTTAACGGTTCGATTAACCGGAACCAATCAAAAGAAAAAATTGCAGAGATAAAATAAGCCTAAGCTCAAAGGATAAGAAAACTGAAAGAAGAACAAAGCTTTTTTGTATAAATTTGTTGGTGTCGTAATAAACAACCATTCATAAAGACGTTTGTGTAGACAATAATGAAGTTGGCTTACAAAATAATATAACAAAAAAAAAAGGTTTCAACTTCCACACCGACTCTTTTACTAAACTACACTTGTATGTTCCATCCTTACTTCCTCAAACAATTTCTAATGCTTTTCTTATTCTTCTGTCACTAAAAAATTGTAACAATCCATAGATCAAAGAATTGTAACAAAAGTCTACATTTTGATGCCACATCTTTTGGGTCACTGAATCTACACACTTCCCTTAAACTCAAATCTTTGGTATATGCTAAGAATGTTGATTCATATACATTTGTTTTTGGCCACTTTAGTTCTTTGGACAGTACCATTGTATATTACTTCAGTTTAAAGCTCTTCAGTTGGTCCTAATCAAACATTCTTGTGGCAATCCGTACTCTTTTTTAAGGTCCGCGAGTTCGAGTCTCCAAGGGTCATTATGTAACTTGTAGTGCAAAATCTGTTTAAGCCAAGGAAGAAAAACAAGGTTACCATGTTGTACATACATACACAAAAAAACATGAACATGTCCGTATGGATCAAATAATCTGAGTGCTGTTGAGACCCGAGTTCATGAAGTGCAAATTGAGAGCATATTCAACACTTCAAAACATGCATGTAAAACAAGAATGCATCATTGGTTATCTGGTGGTCAAATTATGTTTAAGCTGTAGAACATAACAATAAAAGGAGGTAAATGTAATGCCGATGCAGCGACGAAAGATATCTGCATATTTTAAACCCTATCTGTTGGAAAATAATGCGGTCAAAGGATGATTTAGTAGGTCAAGGTAATCATTTAGGTGATATTATCTCCGCATATCCTATTTAAGTTTTTCCTTTTGAAGGTCTATTTAAGTTAACTATTATTTGATAGTCTATATGCGATTAGAGCAAAGCCTTTTTATAGAACAATGGCCGAAAATGCGCAAATGAATGTTTAGTTATAAAATGAACTGCTGAACACCTCACATGCCACATGCATAAGAACAGTTTTTCTAGAAATCCAAATAAAGGGATCTGGTTATTATTTAAACTTTCTACAGGAATCCACAACCATGTACAAATGAGAGAGAAGTTTATGCTTCTGTGAGAACTATGCTGGAAGGACACTTTTGGTTGACCGTGCATATTTATGTGTCAATGGGATTTCATCCTACAAACTTGAAGAGAAAGCTTCTTGTCTTTTGAACTTTAATCGGACAAAAGATAAAGAATCTAATCCATATTTGTTTAGAAAGAAAATATAGCAGTTTTAAAATGCAGACAAAGTAACATAATTATATCTGATGCCATTGGTGAGAAACAAAGTGAAAATACTAAACTATCAGTCTGCCTAAAATGAAAAACAAATTGAACCAACTACTATTTTCCACTTTTGAGGATATAAAATGCATTTAACAAACAATTTGAACTGCTATGATCAGGCCAACTCTAGTATCATCTACCTTGATGGTTGATTCCTAAACTTTAAAGATATTACTAAAAGCATATGTAATTCTGAACTTCACTCATATCATAACAATTTTGTCGAAAGGCTGATCAAAAACTGATCTTTTTATTATATTTCGACTGTTAAATCGCTACTGATTTACAGACTAAATATATAGACTTATGCCTTAGCTAAGGAAACTCCTAACTAGGAAAGAAACTAATTCTAGTAAAGAAATACAATTCCTTATAAATAGGGATTCTAATAAATAACAAAATATTTACAGATCTTCTGAACTTTAGGAAACAATCTCCGACACTCCCCCTCAAGCTGGGGCATGGATGTCCTCCATCCTCAGCTTGCTTGTTAACTTCTGAAAATCCTTGCCAAGTAAACCCTTGGTGAGAATATCTGCAATCTGATTACCAGTAGTCACATAAGGAGTACAAATCAAACCACTGTCGAGTTTCTCTTTTATAAAATGTCTGTCCACTTCAACATGCTTTGTTCTGTCATGTTGAACTGGATTATGAGCAATATTGATTGCTGATTTGTTATCACAGTACAACATCATTGGTCCATTCCATTCTACTTTCAAATCTTCTAGAATGATCTTCAGCCATAGTAACTCACAGATTCCTAAAGCCATAGCTCGAAATTCAGCTTCTGCACTGGATCTAGCTACCACGTTCTGTTTTTTGCTTCTCCAAGTAACCAAATTTCCTCCAAAAAAGGTGCAGTAGCCTGAAGTTGATCTTCTGTCCATTCTGGAACCTGCATAGTCTGCATCTGTGTAGGCTTCCAGAGTCAGGTTTCCTCCTCTTCTAAACATGATTCCTTTACCTGGTGTACCTTTCAAGTATTGCAAGATTCGCATTACAGCTCTTAGGTGTGACTCCTTAGGATTGTGCATGAATTGGCTTACCACTCCAACAGCATATGCTATGTCTGGTCTGGTATGTGATAAATAAATAAGTCTTCCCACAAGTCTCTGAAATGAACCCCTATCAACTGCCATATCATCTTCATCTGAATCTCCAAGTTTGTGGTTAACTTCTATGGGCGTTTCTGATGGTTTACATCCAAGCTTTCCAGTTTCCTTTAAAAGATCCAAAGTATATTTTTGCTGTGATATAAAAATTCCCTGTTGTGAGTGTGCCACCTCAATACCCAGAAAATATTTTAATCTCCCAAGTTCCTTCACCTCAAACTCTTTTACAAGACACTTTTTCAGATTGATGATTCCTTCTGAATCATTACCTGTAACTATGATGTCGTCCATATAAACCAGTAGTATGGTTACTCCCCCTGAAGATGAATGCTTCACAAATAAGGTATGGTCACCTTGACTCTGTTTGAAACCCTGCCCTAACATTACCTTAGCAAATCTTCCAAACCAAGCTCTTGGGGACTGTTTTAATCCATATAGAGCCTTTTTTAACTTGCAAACTACCTGTCCAACAGTCGAATTAAACCCTGGTGGAACATCCATGTATACCTCTTCTTCGAGATCTCCATGCAAAAATGCATTTTTAATATCAAACTGCAGTAAATTCCATCCCTGGTTAGCTGCTAAGGAGAGTAGAACCCTCACTGTGTTCATCTTTGCAACAGGTGCAAACGTCTCCAAATAATCTATCCCATAGGTTTGCGAGTACCCCTTTGCCACCAACCTTGCTTTGTATCTTTCCAATGAGCCATCTGATTTGTATTTTACAGTGTACACCCATCTACATCCCACTGTTTTTTTGTCTCCTGGCAGCTTTACTAAATCCCAGGTCTTATTCTTTTCCAGTGCATCCATTTCCTCCTGCATAGCCTTTTTCCAATTCTCATTATCTAATGCCTCGGCTACTGTTTTAGGGATGACAATATTGTTTAAGCTGGTAAGAAAGGTTTTGTGATTCAGGGACAAATTATTATAGGTCATAAACAAATATGAAGGGTGTTTAGTGGTGCAGGTTCTTTTTCCCTTTCTAATAGCAATAGGAAATTCAAACTCAGAATTAGAATTCATATCATTATGATCAGGATCAGTTTCAGAATGTACCTCAAAATGTATGGGAATGGGAGCAAGAGCAGGAGCAGGAGATGATTGAGTCTGCATAGGTATCTTCCTTCTCGAATATGTCTTTAGAGGACCAGCAGTTTCTTGAACATTGGGCTGAGAAATATTTCTGTTTGGTTGAGGAGTTTGAGGACTATTGGGTTCTGTTTGTAAGGACTGTGAAGGCGGCTGGATTTTTGTAGAATGAGAAGGCTGGATATCTGCAGAATGAGAAGGAGAAGGCTGGATTTCTGCAGAATGAGAAGGCTGGATTTCTGCAGAATGAGAAGGCTGGATTTTTGCAGAATGAGAAGGAGGTAGATCAATGAGGGCCAAAGGTTGCTGAAGTAAAAACAGATCTGCATCCTTATCTTCCCTAAAAGACATCTCCCCCTGAAGATAAGGAGCAGTGAAGTAACTCTCTCTTTCAACAAAAGTAACATCAGCAGTGACATAGAACTTTCTAGTAGGCGGATGATAGCATTTGTAGCCTTTTTGAGTAGAGGAATACCCAAGAAAAATGCACTTTACTGCCCTAGGATCAAGCTTACCTCGGTTTGGAGAATGAAGATGAACAAAGGCAACACACCCAAACACTCTTGGCTGAAGGTTAAGAGATAGGTTCAAATGTGGGAAAAATTTTGTAAGGGTTTGAATAGGACTTTGGGATCCAAGGACTTTAGTGGGTAGTCTGTTCATCATAAATGTAGCTGTTAAGACAGCTTCCCCCCAGTATTTTTTTGGAACATTATTCTGAAATAAAAGGGCTCTGGTTATAGCAAGAATATGTCCATTCTTCCTTTCTGAAATTCCATTCTGCTGGGGAGTGTTTACACATGATGATTCATGTAAAATACCTTTTTCTAAGAGAAAAGGAGACAAGATTTGATTAAAATAATCCTTGGCATTATCTGATCTAATTCTTTTAATCTCGGCTCCAAACTGGGTTTTTATCATGGTGTAAAAGTTTTGAAAGGTCGATGCAACATCAGATTTCTGTTTTAACAAATAAATCCAAGTAACCCTAGTGTGATCATCTATAAAAGATACAAACCACCTTGCCCCAGTTATGTTAGGAACAGAAGAAGGTCCCCATACATCACTATGAATAAGACTAAAAGGAATATTGGTTCTATTATTACTTGCTGGAAAAGAGGAGCGTTTGTGTTTAGCAAGTTCACACACATCATAATGTAATTCCTCAACATCTAAGGTTTTACATAAAGAAGGAAACATAGTCTTTAGAAGTTTAAAAGGTGGAAGACCAAGGCGAAGATGCTGGAGCCAGATTTGGTCTTTATTATTTGTAGAATTTGATAAAAAAGATGAGGGTGGAGTGTTCAAGATTCTAACTTGTCCTCCAAGATTCTCAAGATAATAGAGTCCATTGATCTCCTTAGCACGCCCAATCATCTTCTTCGTTTCCTGCTCCTGGAAAAAACAGTGTGTAGAATGAAACAAAACACTGCAATTAATATCCCTGACAAGTTTTGGTATTGAGATAAGGCTGGTAAATAATTTTGGAACATGTAGAACTTTTCTAAGCAAAATATTTTTACTAATGGCAACATCTCCTTCACCAGCAACTGTTATCATAGTACCATCAGCAACTGTAATTTTCCTATTGCTAGGGCATGGTGTATAATTGAGAAAGTTGAGAGGGGAATTGGTCATGTGATAAGTTGCTCCTGAGTCTATTACCCAGGAGGTTTGATTAGGTATGGAGGATTCCAAGGCATTAGAGTTTTGAGAAGAGGAAGAGGATATACCTGAGAAAACCAGATTACCTGTACCAGCAATTGATGATTTTCCTAAGGACTCCAGTAGAGTCTTCAACTTCTCTACTTCCTCTTGATTGAACTCTCCAGATTGTTCAGTGGATTCCTTGGCTACTTCTCTAGTTGCATGGGCTCTGCTCTGCCCCCTCGTTGATCCTTCCCTTTCTATGAAGTTTTTGTTTGTGGACTGAGGCTTCCCATGTAACTTCCAACACCTCTCTCTAGTGTGTCGAGGTTTTTTGCAATACGTACACCACATGGAATCTCGGTTCACTGCCCTTGTTGTTTCTGATTTTCTTTCAAAACTTTCCAAACGTGTTGGCTTTTCAGAAACTATTTGAGTCACTAGAGCCGAGCTTTCTACTTGATTATTTCCAATCATCATTACTTCTCTAAGGGAACGAGAAATCGAACAAATATTGTCTAACAAAACAGTTAAAGCCTAAAGAAAAAGAGGCTCTGATACCATGTCGAAAGGCTGATCAAAAACTGATCTTTTTATTATATTTCGACTGTTAAATTGCTACTGATTTACAGACTAAATATATAGACTTATGCCTTAGCTAAGGAAACTCCTAACTAGGAAAGAAACTAATTCTAGTAAAGAAATACAATCCCTTATAAATAGGGATTCTAATAAATAATAAAATATTTACAGATCTTCTGAACTTTAGGAAACAATCTCCGACAAATTTGTTTCTTGAAAAGCTCGTATAAGTGGAGCTTGTATATTGGTCATATACTCAGAAGTTAGCATCCACTTTGCAGTTTTCATCGCATAAGATTGGAGAATAAAAGAGTTTTATATTTAATACTGAAGGAACGATACCTGTATAAAAGTTGTAAAGACGTCATCTTCAGATTGTTGCAAGAATTGAACTGCCCAATCCTCCTCACGGACAAAACCAATTTTTTGCCTCTCAGCTTCTAGCAAAATGGAACTGCGATAGAGGAACCTCTGCCATATTTTCTGTACATTGGTCAACTTGAATTCTATTTCTGTTTCATTGATTTTCTGCAAGGATATAAATGGTACTGAATGATCAGCTAAAAGAAACTTTCAACTATCTGTTTTTCAGTTTATAAGAAAAGCCTAAATAGACAATACCCGAAGAATCTTTGTCAAATTTGGAATTTCGTCCTCGCTTATTCTCACAGCAAAGCTTTCATAGTTGAGCATATTCTCGTAAGGTAGGAAGATCCCGTCCTATACATGAGATAACAAACAAATTAAAGGAGCTAAATGTACTTAATGAGAGCACTCCATGGAACACCTTATGTTGCATGGGAAAATGGATTTTATCTATATATTTTCAGGTGCAAATGAGAGAGATGAACCTAATTCCCTGAATGTGATAATTGCTTAAAATAAATGCAGAATGTTATTTGCCACTCTAACATAGTAAGAAAGCCAAGTGAGTTGCCAAAAATATATGCTTCAAGCCATAAAATGCTTCTCTAAACCCATAATCTGGAAAGGTCAGTAGCTATGTGAAGTACAACATGCATTAATGTAGTACCTGAATAACCACAGGAATGCATCCTTGCAAAATACTATCTTCCATACGACCACTCCAGCCATCTCCAGGCAGCACACCACAGAAAGTAGAATTGGCTATAATCTCATGATAGTTTTCAGAACGAAGAGGAGTCACAATCACATCTTCTGCATACTGTTTCCCTAGTTTTCCCTCCTTGTTAGGGGTTGAACCAAATTCACCGGCCAGTCTCTGCCTGATCCCCATGCTATACCTGCAAGAACACCAACCAGCCATCTATAGGTAATTTCAAAGATTTGAAATTTAATAAATGCATATAGCTGCCATGCAATAACTGAAATCCAACCATTAAATGTTGCAGCTGCCAGAATAAATCATGTTTCTTAATATCGACACCAAAGGTTCAAAGCCAGGACTCAATTTATTAAATAGCATTCTTAAAAAATTAGAATATTTTAGATAATGGAAATTTAAGAAATGGAAGAAAGAATGGCTAAGACATGAAAAAGAAGGTGCAGATCTTGGGAACCTTTGAGCACAGTCTATATTTCCTTTAAATGGAACTTCCTTAATCAAATTTATCCATATTAAAATGTAGTCAACTTACGTAGCTTCTGGTCTCCCACTTGTGTAAGCTGGTCCCAGATTTCCATTGAAGTAAAAAAGCGTCTTCCGGTTTTCACGAGGCCTGAAATAAATAATCAAAGAATTTTCTTTCCTTACACCCGTGTAAATGTGTTTCAAACTGAGAAACAAAAGTATTTTTTACATAGACAATCAATAGGACCCATAGTACTGCAGTCAATAGGAAAAGTACCTAGACCATAGTTTTGCGCTTAAAGAAGTAACATCAGGGCGTTTCCAAGCAGGAAGAACGAGATCTTTTTGAGGATCGAAACAAGAATGGTTGCCTCTTCTATCAGATGGAATCTTGTCCCAGTTGTCAGCCCAGTAGGCTGTCGTTGAGTGATTGTGCTTAGAATTTGTATTACCCCAGTGAACCAACATCATGCTATTCCATATCTCCTTGGGAGCATAGCAAGCACCTTCATCCCAGGAAAAAGACTACACTCAAATATAAAGGTGATGTGATTAGCATACATGCTGCAAAATTCTACACAATGCAGAACATCATACACAGAAAACCAGCTATCATTCTCTTCAAATTTCTATATTTGCATCAAATTTAAACATCTCATATCATACCCAAATATGGTCTTTGCCTGCTGAACGATTCCAGTAAGGATATTTCTCAATAATGTGCTCATGTGCCTTCTTATAAAATTCCAGAGTGAGAGAGCTCCTCAAGCCAATATGGTTCTGAAATCACAGAGTAATAAGGACATAAATATATGGAATCTGGGCTCAAAATGAAAAGTAAATAAATCCTTGTTGATGTTCACACATAAAACAAAAGAGCCACCCTTTGGTGGAGTTAAGAGATAATAAGAATACTATTTTTTGTGAAGTTAAGAGATAATACTGATTACTGAATGGGCCATAAAACATTGATAGTCCAAAAGCATATGTAAATTTTTTGTTAGAAGCAAATATAAGCTAAAAATAGTCAGCAATGCTGCCTAATAGACTCAGACACTCAGTTCTGTCTCCATTTGCAAAAGTTCACATTACTTTAAATATATATTGCTAAATTTCTACCTCTATTGTTATATCTAGAGATTTACTCTCGAGAAATCACATCATAGTCTATAGTGACGATAATAAATGAAAATACGTTGAATAAAGCTCCCAAAGTAGAGAACAATAGAGATTATACTAATCCATAATCCAATAATTTCTTTTTAACACAGTAGGACATTGACTAAAATATAACAACTTATTAAGTTTACCTCCAGGCTCAAATGGGGTGCATCATCAGCACGTGTTATGATGCAAGCATCCAGAACAGGAACAAAAAAAAAATCTGCTTCTTCACCATTTAATGTTCGATATGGACTGGCTAAAATACTCTCATAGATTGCCATCTGGAAATTTATAGAATCAAAGCAAATTCAAAGAAATTGTTCAGGTTAGAAGGTGACATGCATTGATACTAATTTAAACTTTGAACAATACCTGGGAGCCATACAACTGATCTGTCCACAATGTTGCATTCCTTTCATCATAGATTCTGTTGACACACTCGAACTTAAAATGCCGTCCCTACAGTTGCCAATCAAGTGAAAATTATAAGAATGTTGCTCTCGATAGTATCAGATACAAAATATTGCTCATTCTTACCTCAAGAAGCAAGCTGTTGAACTCGGGAGGTAAATCATATACATAGATAAGGGGCCTTTTCTTTTCAACTGCAGCATTGAGATTGGCAAGTCTGCCTGTGACTTCATTACTAGTAATATTAACATGGGCAGGTTTGAGCCACTTAGGCCACTCTCCAATTGCAGATACAACTGAAGGAATGCTGCAATCTGTCCCATACCATCCATTGTAGCACTGAAAAAAAATCTTGATTTAGATTTGAATAAAGGAAATAAAGGCATAAGTTAAGCAAATATTTTACAGGGTAAAGGAGAATTAACACAAATCAAATGTTTGAAGGAACAGAAATGTAATGATTCTTAAAATCAAATTAGTAATAGAATTGAATATGGAATGTTTAATCAACTCAAATTTTAATTCCGATAAGTGCTTGTAGAATAATAGGAAAAACACTCTTAATTTTATTCATAGGAATAAGAGAATATATAGAGAGACTTAGTTAAGTATCTTTAGTAACTAAGTAATCTAGAAAACTAAATATACCTCAGTAAATACATAAGATACTACTCTAAATACAAATGCTAAGATATCTTACCATAAGAACTAAGTAACCCGAGCTAACATATTTACAGTATATTCTACACTCCCCCTCAAACTGGTTTGTATATGTTATATACACCCAGTTTGGATAAGAAGCCATCAAAGGTAATTCTTGAAAGTGCCTTGGTAAACACATCAGCAATCTGACTTATTGTAGGAATATAGTGTAAGATTACGCATAGTATAAGTTGTGTAGGAGTTAAATTCTATTAGAATTGTTATATATCTAGTATCTAAAAGATAGAGTAGAAGTCTAACCTTAGTAGGACTCCTAATTAATGTTAAAGTCCTAGTCTATATAAGTTGTAAACTTCTCTTGTAATCTCATAATTTTTACTTCGATTCAATAAACAGAAAAGGTTCTAATTATCTTCATGGTATCAGCCTAATTCGATCCTATCGAATTTTTTTTTCCCGATGGTCAATAGTTCCAGTTTGAGTGGACTGCAATCTCCATCCTCGTCGTCTGCTACTTCAATGGCAGATTTTTTGGAACCATCTGGTTCGTCTACCATGTGCCATAGGTTTACAGGCACAAACTACATTCCATGGTCCCAGTCTGTTAAACTCTTTCTTATCGGGCGAGGCAGCCTAGGGTATGTCAATGGGAAGAACTCCAAACCTGCTGCTACTGGTGCTGGTTTAGAAAAGTGGATCCAGGAGGATGGTCGAATCATGTCATGGTTAATAAACACCATGGCTCCTGAGGTTGGTTCACAATTTCTCCTATACGAGACTGCCAAGGACATTTGGGATGCTGTCCGAGACACTTACTCCAGCACAAATAATAACTCGAAGTTATTTGGGATTGAGAGCACTGCATCTGCCTTAAAACAAGATGGTATGAATGTTACTCAATATTATACTACTCTAACTAACTTATGGCAGCAAATCGATATGTATGAAGCACATGAATGGGAGACTCCTACATATGCTGGAATCTTCAGGAAAATTACTGAGCATAGGAGAATTTTTCAGTTTCTGAATGGTTTGCATAGAGATTTTGATCCTATCAAATCTCGCATCCTAAGCCTCACTCCACTTCCTACACTTCGAGAGGTGTTCTCAGAAATTAGAAGGGAAGAAAGCCGACGCATGTATATGATCCCTGAAGCTGCTGTGCCTGACAGTTCTGCTCTTGTTACACAATCCTCTTCCTCTCGTAAGATTAAAAAAGGGCGAGTAACTTGTAATTACTGCAAAAAGCAAGGTCATTCAAAGGAGAATTGCTGGAAATTGCATGGGAAACCCAGTGACTGGAAACCAACCAATTCTAAGGCTCCGCCAGGTTCCTCCTCAGCTGAAAGTTCGAGAACTGCATCTAGTGGTTTTAATAAGCAACAGATGGTTCAGTTACAACAAATGTTTAGTAAGTTTACTGGCAATTGTGAAGGTAATTTGGCCAATATAGAATCTGAAGGTATGAAGGAAAATTCCCACTCTACTGCTTTTCTTTCTACTTCAAATAAATCAACTTGGATTGTAGATTCTGGTGCTTCTAATCACATGACTGGTAACAGGGATTTGTTCCTTGATTTTCATCAATTATCTTCTCAGAACTCTATTAAGATAGCTGATGGTTCTTATTACACAATTCAAGGAAATGGTTCAGTTGTTCTTACTCAGAACCTAATTGTTAAGGATGTGTTATTTGTGCCTAACCTGAAGTGTAACTTGCTATCTGTCAGTAAACTGTCCAATGATTTCAATTGTACTTTGGAATTTACAGATTCTAATTGTATCTTGCAGGCACTGGACAGGAAGAAGAAGATTGGCAGTGCTAGATTGCAGAATGGCTTATATGTCTTCTCCAGTACCAGATTTCCTACACCTTTATCTTCTGCAGCTTGTTTTACTTCTTTAGGACATGATGATGTTATGCTATGGCATTTTAGATTAGGCCACCCCAGTTTCTTTTATCTTTCTAAATTGTTTCCTCAGCTATTTATTAATAAAAAACATTCTTCTTTCAAATGTCATATTTGTCCTCTTGCAAAACAAACTAGGCAGTCTTATTTGCCTTCAACTTACAAACCCTCACATCCTTTTTCTCTTATACACAGTGATGTTTGGGGTCCTTCTCGTTTGAAGAATATCAATGGGAGTAGTTGGTTTGTGACTTTTATTGATGACCATAGTAGACTTACCTGTACATATTTATTAAAAGAAAAGTCTGAAGTTGCTAGTGTCTTTAAGCAATTTTATTGTATGGTTGAAACTCAATTTCAAGGAAAAATTCAGATCTTCAAATCTGATAATGGGGGAGAATTTTTCACTAAGTCCTTAGGAGATTTTTTTCAAACAAAGGGCATTGTTCATATCAGTTCTTGTGTCAATACTCCCAAACAGAATGGGATAGCAAAAAGGAAAAATCGACATCTTTTAGAAGTCACTAGAGCCCTAATGTTTTCCCACAATGTCCCTAAGTATTTATGGGGTGAAGCATTATTAACCTCTACCTATCTTGTTAACCGAATGCCTAGTCGAGTATTAGCCTTTCAAACACCTAGGGATATTTTTCTTTCATACTTTCCTTTGTTTAAACTGTAGATTGTAGAAATTGCTGAAAGTTAGGGAATCTTATTCCTAAATATCTAATTGCTGATATTCAGGATTTTATCAATAAATAGGAGCATATTTTTAGCTACTGATTTTATGTAATAGGTGCAGATATAGTTGCTGATTTTTTGTGTAATTTTTCCCTAGATTAGGCTCTCTTTGTAACCTATAAATAGGTGTTATTTTGTCAATAAAATACATCAAGAAAAACAGAGAAATACATTCTTCTCTGCCTCAAAATCACTATTGTTCACATGGTATCAGATTAGGTTTTCGATTCTCCACAGAAATCCTAAAGAGATGCATCCCATTTCTTCATCAGAAATCAGTTCTGGAACTGATTTGAATTCTTGTCCAGAAAATTCTGATGTTTCCTCCACCCAAATAACATGCCATAGACTTGTTGGCAATAATTATCTTCAATGGTCTCAATCCATGAAGATTTATATCACTGGAAAGGGCAAAGCTGCGTACATCTCTGCAGACATGTCAAAACCAGATTCCAAAGATCCATCCTACTCCAAATGGGAGCGAGAAAACAGCATGATTATGTCCTGGCTGCTGAACTCGATGGTTCCAGAAATAGGAGAAAATTTCCTTCTCTACGACACAGCAAGTGAGATTTGGACTGCTGTAAAGGAAACCTATTCCAGCAAGGATAATGTTGCTGAATTATTTGACATCGGTAGCAAAATCAAGGAACTTCGTCAGGGAGACATGAGTGTGACGCAATATTTCACCACCATGACCAGGTATTGGCATCACCTTGATTTATTTGAGACTAATGAGTGGAGTTGTGTTGCTGATGCAGAATTGTACAAGAAAATTACTACCCAAAAGAGAGTATTCCAGTTTCTTTATGGCTTGGACAAAAGTCTTGATGGAGTTAAAGGAAGGGTATTAAGCACTAAACCTCTCCCTTCCATTCGAGAAGCATTCTCTGAAGTTCGTAGAGAAGAGAGTAGGAGAAATGTTATGCTTTCTACAGTCCATGCCTCTGAGGAATCATCCTTCATCACTCACACAACATCTGGTAATAAAACCAGACCTGATAGACCTTGGTGTGAACACTGTAAAAAGGTTGGTCATCTCAAAGACTCTTGCTGGAAGCTTCATGGCAAACCTGCTGACTGGAAACCACAACGATTGCGCCGTCAAAGGGAAAATTCAGTAAATGTAGTCACCACAGAGCCTTCGACTAGTTTCAGTAAGCAGCAACTTGAGGATTTACAGAAATTGCTTAGCCAAATGACATATTCTGTTGATCAATCTGCTGCCTCCACAAGTCATAATGGTAGTTTTTTGTTTCTTTCCACAACTACTAAGATACGTTGGATAGTAGATTCTGGTGCCACTGACCATATGACAGGAAACAAGAGTTTATTTTTAACTCTTACAAAACAGAATAATCAGAGACAAGTGAAAACTGCTGATGGCTCCTTGGTTGAAGTAAAGGGGACTGGAACAGTTTTTATTAATAAGGATCTTGTGCTTCACTCTGTTCTATATGTCCCTAATCTCCAATCTCGTGCCAATTAGTAGATTGTGTATTGACCTTCAGTGTTATACTAAATTTAGCTCCCTTGGCTGTGTTTTTCAGGAAATGGATTCGGGGAAGGTGATTGGCAATGCTGAGCTGTGTAGTGGCCTCTATCTCATTGACGGTCAACCTCTTCCTAAGGGACAAGTCCTACCAAGTTGCACCTTTAATTCTGTGTGTTTATCTTCCAACACTCCCAATTTCAATTCTAATGAGATTATGTTATGGCATTTTCGTCTTGGACATCCTAGTTTCTTTTATCTTCAGAAGTTGTTTCCAAAACTTTTTTCCAATAACAATCCATCATTATTTTCTTGTGATATATGTCAACTTTCCAAGCATAAGCGAAATCCATATCCTCCATCATGTTATAAACCATCTCAACCTTTTTCACTCATCCATAGTGACATTTGGGGTCCTTCTAAGGTTAAGAATATTACTGGAGCTAGGTGGTTTATTTCTTTTATTGATGATCACACTCGAACTACTTGGACATATTTAATGAAGGAAAAGTCTGAAACAGAGGGAATCTTTAAGAAATTTTATTTGATGATTGAAACCCAATTTTGCAGCAAAATTCGAATCCTAAAGAGTGACAATGGGAGTGAATTCTTCACAAATACTTTGGGCAATTTTCTTAAGGAAAAAGGTGTTATACACATTAGTTCTTGTGTAGATACTCCTCAACAAAATGGAGTGGCTGAAAGGAAAAATAAACATCTCTTAGAGGTTACTCGATCACTGTTATTTTCTTCCAATGTTCCTAAAATGTTTTGGGGAGAAGCTTTACTTACAGCTACCTACCTTATCAATAGATTACCTAGTCGAGTTTTGGGATTTAAAACACCTAAGGAAGTCTTTCTTCAAACTTTTCCCTTCTTTAAACCCATGTCTTCTACACTGCCTGTTAAAATATTTGGTTCTTGTGCCTTTGTTCATGTTCACAAGCAGTTTCGAAGCAAATTAGATCCTAGGGCCATCAAATGTGTTTTCCTAGGATATTCTTCTCTAAAGAAGGGCTTTAAATGTTATTCCCCTGTCACTCGAAAGTTCTATATATCTATGGATGTTACCTTTCATGAATTACAACCTTTTTTCTCCAATTCTGAAATCCAGGGGGAGAGTTGGGATGAATTTTAGCCTCAACCTCAATACATTAAACTTCCTCTTGATGAACCTAGTGTTATACCAGATTCGGTTTCCATTCCCATACCAACTTCAACTCCTTTGCTTCAGCCTGAACCTAGTGTTATACCAGATTCGGTTTCCATTCCCATACCAACTTCAACTCCTTTGCTTCAGCCTGAACCTATGTCGCCTATACATGAATCACTACCTAAAACTCCGCAAAACCTTCCTTCAAAAACTCAAGTTGGAACAAAGGAACTTAGTGTCTATACAAGGAAGAAAAGGAGGCCTATTTCACAGGAAACTACACAGCCTAGGATTGTTCAAGAACTGGAACCAATTCCATTATCCTTAGAAGATGAAGAAGGTACGGAATCTTTGAATAATGACATTGTTCCTATAATTGATACATCTGACTTGCCTATTGCTCAAAGAAAAGGTGTCAGAAAATGTACAAGTCATCCAATACAAAAATATGTGGCCTATGGGAAGCTAATGCCCTCATTCAAAACCTTTACTGCTAAACTTGATAAGGTGTACATTCCTCAATCTGTGCATGAAGCCTTGAAAGATCCTAGGTGGAAGAAGGCTGTAGAAGATGAAATCAATGCACTGGAAGCAAACAAGACCTGGGTTATGACTGATTTACCTCCAGGAAAGAGGGCAGTGAGTTGTAAATGGGTATTTACAGTCAAATACAATGCAGATGGGAGCATCGAAAGGTTCAAGGCTAGGCTGGTGGCAAGAGGATTTACTCAATCCTATGGAATTGACTACCAGGAGACATTTGCTCCAGTAGCAAAGCTCAACTCAGTAAGAATCCTATTATCTCTTGCTGCAAATTTGGATTGGCCATTGCATCAACTTGATATCAAGAATTCATTCCTAAATGGAAACTTAGAAGAGGAGGTATACATGCAAACACCACCTGGTCTAAATGGAAACTCAAATTCTGGTCAGGTATGCAAATTACTGAAATCTCTTTATGGACTTAAGCAATCGCCAAGAGCTTGGTTTGACAGGTTCACTAAGGCTATTCTTAAATTTGGCTATCATCAATGTCAAACTGACCACACTATGTTTATCAAGACCTCTTCCGAGAACAAAAAGGCTATCTTAATAGTCTATGTTGATGATATAATCATTACGGGTGATGATTCTCTGGAAATCAGAAATTTGAAGAAGTTCTTGGCAACTGAATTTGAGACCAAAAATCTCGGTTACTTGAGATACTTTCTAGGGATGGAAGTGGCTAGATCAAGCATGAGAATTGTGATCAATCAAAGAAAGTACATTCTAGACTTGCTTTCAGAAACTGGAATGATGGGTTGTAGACCTGCCGAGACACCTATGGAGTATAACTTGAAATTCAGAACTGATAACAAAGGAACTCCTGTTGATAAGGAGCATTATCAAAGGCTGGTAGGTAAGTTGATTTATTTATCACTTACAAGACCAGATATTGCCTTCTCAGTTAGCATCATAAGTCAGTTCATGAATGACCCGAGAGAGGAGCACCTAGAGGCAGTGACTAGAATCTTGAGATATTTAAAGATGACGCCAGGCCATGGAGTAATTTTTACCAAGAATGAGAGTAGAAAAGTGGAGGTTTTCACAGATGCAAGATGGGCAGGAGAGCTCACACTCAGAAAATCCACTAGTGGATATTGTACTCGAGTTTGGGGTAATTTGGTAACATGGAGAAGCAAGAAACAATCTGTAGTGGCAAGAAGTAGTGCAGAAGCTGAGTTTCGAGCATTAGCTCAAGGGATCTGTGAAGGAATTTGGGTTCAAAGACTCTTGACAGAACTAAAATTAAATCAGAGTGAGGATTTTGAACTTCAATGTGACAATAAATCCGCAATCAGTATTGCAAAGAATCCTGTCCAACATGACAGAACAAAACATGTGGAGCTTGACTGACATTTCATCTCTGAAAAGATTACAAGTGGGACAGTCAAGCTTAACTTTGTGCCTACTCACAAACAACTAGCCGATGTGCTCACCAAGGCACTTCCAAGAACTACCTTTGATGCGCTCACATCCAAGCTGGGACTTTACAATGTATACTCACCAGCTTGAGGGGAGTGTAGATTGTAGAAATTGCTGAAAGTTAGGGAATCTTATTCCTTAATATCTAATTGCTGATATTCAGGATTTTATCAATAAATAGGAGCATATTTTTAGCTACTGATTTTATGTAATAGGTGCAGATATAGTTGCTGATTTTTTGTGTAATTTTTCCCTAGATTAGGCTCTCTTTGTAACCTATAAATAGGTGTTATTTTATCAATAAAATACATCAAGAAAAACAGAGAAATACATTCTTCTCTGCCTCAAAATCACTATTGTTCACATAAACCAATAACTTCCAATCTTCCTTTGCGTATCTTTGGTTGCACTGTTTTTGTTCAGAACTTGAGTCACACTAAATCGAAACTTGATCCCAAGTCTGTCAAATGTGTGTTAGTTGGATATTCTTCACTAAAGAAGGGCTACAAATGTTGCCATCCCCCCTCTCGGAATTTTTTTTACCATGGATCTAACCTTTTTTGAACAGGAACCCTATTTTTCCAAGACTGAAATTCAGGGGGAGACTCTTGGTGATGATTTTCAGTCCATTCCTAAACAGGTTTCTGTTATTTCTCCTTCTCATTATACTCCTTCACTAGAACCTCAAACACCTTCCCAAAACCAACATACTTCACCTAATTCTTCATCAAATACACATCATTCTCCTATTACTTCTCCTGCATCTAAACACTTATCTAGATCTCCTTCCGAGCCTCCTAAACAAATGCAAGTTTATTTTCGAAAAAGGAAAACCATTCCTGAAGCTGTTTTGCAATCTGGCACTCGTCAAGAATTGGATTTCAGTCCAGCTACTTGTGAAGAAAGTGAAGGTAATGAATCTGTTAATATTCCCTCTCATCTTCTCGAGTATGATTATGTACCTATTGCTAAAAAGAAAGGGGTAAGACAGTGTACTAAGTACCCTATCCAGAGATATGCTGCTTATGGGAATTTAATGCCCTCTTTCAAAGCCTTTACAGCATGTTTAGATGAAGAACAGATTCCAAAAAGTTATGAAAAAGCAGTGCAGAATCCTAAGTGGAAAAAGGCTATCGAAGAGGAAGTTGAGGCACTTCAGAAGAATGGAACATGGACAATTACTGATCTTCCCCAAGGTAAAAAACATGTTGGATGTAAATGGGTATTTGCTATTAAATACAACTCTGATGGCAGCATACAAAGACACAAGGCGAGATTGGTTGCCAAAGGGTTTACTCAAACCTATGGGATCGATTTTAAAGAAACCTTTGCTCCTGTTGCTAAGTTGAATTCAGTTCGGATGCTTCTAAGTTTGGCAGTGAATTGCGACTGGAAATTACATCAATTGGATATCAAGAATGCATTCCTGAATGGCAATCTTAAAGAAGAAGTTTATATGCAAATTCCCCCTGGAGTAAAAGGTGCTGAACAGTTTCAAAAGGTATGTAAGCTTGTTAAATCACTCTATGAACTCAAACAATCCCCTAGAGCATGGTTTGAAAGGTTTACCAAAGTCATAATGAAGAATGGCTTCAAACAGTCCTCAGCAGATCATACCTTGTTCACTAAGGTAACCTCGTCCAATAAAAAGGTGATCTTAATTGTTTATGTGGATGACATAATAGTGACAGGAGATGATGAAGAAGAAGTGGAAAAGCTAAAGAGTCTGTTGAGCAGGGAATTCGAAATTAAAGACCTAGGAAAACTGAGATATTTCTTAGGCATGGAGGTAGCAAGGACCAACAAGGGGTTGATAATTAATCAACGAAAGTATGTTCTAGATCTTCTTAAAGAATCTGGCCTACTGGAAACTTCACCAATTAGATATTAAAAATGCATTCCTTAATGGCAACCTAGAGGAAGATGTCAACATGCAAATACCTCCAGGGATGGAAGAGAAGGACAGTGAGCAGAAAGTTTGCAAGCTAAGGAAATCATTATACGGCCTAAAACAGTCTCCAAGGGCTTGGTTCGAGAGGTTCACCAAAGTTGTTATAAAGAATGGTTATAAACAGTGTCAGACTGATCACACATTGTTTGTAAAAATGGGACCGGATGGAAAAAGGGCCATCTTAATTGTCTATGTCGATGACATTATCATCACTGGAAATGATGTTGTCAAAATAGATAATTTGAAGAAAATATTATCCAAGGAGTTTGAAACTAAAGACCTTGGAAATCTCAGATATTTTCTTGGAATGGAAGTTGCAAGATCTCGAGCTGGGATTGTCATTAATCAGAGAAAGTACATCCTTGATCTACTTTTAGAAACAGGAATGATGGGATGCAAGCCCATAGAAACTCCTATGGACAGCAACTTCAAACCAAGAAGGGAGGAAATGGGTGTTCCTGTGAATAAGGAGCAATACCAAAGACTTGTAGGTAAGCTAATTTACTTGTCTTTGACTATACCTGACATTGCTTTTTCTGTTGGAATTGTAAGCCAACATATGAATGATCCGAGGGAAGAGCATCTTGATGCAGTCCATAGGATACTAAGGTACCTTAAAATTACCCCCAGACATGGCCTAATTTTCAAGAAGAGTGATGACAGAACTATAAAGATTTTTATTGATTCTAGTTGGGCTGGAGAACTAACAGACAGAAGATCAGTAAGTGGTTATTGCTCTTTTGTTTGGGGTAATCTTGTGACATGGAGGAGCAAGAAACAATCAGTGGTAGCAAGAAGTAGTGCTGAAGCCAAATATAGAGCTTTAGCTCTCGGAATTTGTGAAGGAATTTGGCTGAAAAGACTACTTTCAGAATTAAATTTTGAGTGTAGCCAGAAAATTGAGCTACAAAGTGATAGTTAATCTGCCATGAGCATTGCTAAAAACCCAGTTCATCATGACCAAACTAAGCATATTGAGATAGACAGACAGACACTTTATCTCAGAAAAGGTGAATAATGGAGAAGTTCAACTCAATTTTGTACCTACCAAAGACCAACTAGCTGATGTTCTCACCAAGGCCCTTCCAAGAAGCACCTTCGACGAGTTTACATCCAAGCTGGGACTCTACAACGTATACTCACTAGCTTGAGGGGGAGTGTAGGTTGTTAACAGTGTAAATAGAAGAGTTTTAGTGTAATGGCACTAAGTCAGTAGTTTAGATTAAGTCTAACTCTTAGTCTTATCTCACTTAGAGATAATGTAGTTTAGATTAAGTCTAACTCTTAGTCTTATCTTACTTAGAGATAATGTTTTTTAAAGTAGTCCTACTTAGATCAAATTACTTATATAGTCTTTTTAAAGATTGTTTTCTGTAATGCGTAAATTTCTTTTTTAAGTGAAAATACACAGAGAATAAAAACTGTTCTTTCTCTGTACAAACCTATCTTTCTTCACTATCTGTTAATTCACTTGCCTAGCTTGAATCAATGTACACTTTCACAGTTCTATCTTGAGTTTTTCTAAATATAAGTCCAGCTCCTGGTGAAAATTTTAGATATCTAAGAATCCTCCTCACTGCCTCCATATGTTCTTCTCGAGGATCACTCATGTGTTGACTCACAATGCTTACTGCATATGCAAGTTTAGATCTAGTAAGTGACAAATAGATTAGTTTTCCCACTAATCTTTGATAAAATTCTTTATCTAGTGGACTGTCTTCTTCATCCTTGCTGAATTTTAAGCCTGGCTCCATTGGAGTCTCTATTGGTTTGCATTCAAGCATTCTGGTTTCAGTCAAAAGATCCAGAATATATTTCCTCTGATTGATCACTAATCCTTCTTCAGATCTTCCCACCTCCATGCCTAAAAAATATCTAAGACTTACCAAGTCTTTTGTTTCGAATTCCCTTGCTAAATCAATCTTCAGTCTTTCTATTTCTTCTATGAAATCTCCAGTGATGATTATGTCATCGACATAGATTATTAGGAGAGTCATTTTGCCATTAGGTGCCACCCTTTTGAACAATGTACGATCAGTTTGGCTTTGCTTGAACCCATTCTTAATCATTGTTCTAGAAAATCGATCAAACCAAGCTCTAAGGGATTGCTTCAATCCATATAGAGACTTATTCAACTTGCACACTGTCCCCTTTGCTGAATTTTCCTTCAAGCCTGGTGGAATTTCCATGTATACCTCCTCCTCAAGATTCCTATTTAGAAATGATTTCTTGATGTCCAATTGGTGTAATTTCCAATCTTTGTTAAAAGCAATTGACAGCAAAACTCTGATTGTATTTAATTTAGCCACTTGTGCAAAAGTCTCCTCATAATCAACCCCATAAGATTGAGTGAATCCCTTGGCTACAAGCCTTGCTTTGTGTCTTTCTACACTGCCATCCGAGTGATATTTCACTGCAAATACCCATTTATATCCAACAGCTCTCTTTCCTTCTGGTAAACTGGTTAGACTCCAAGTTTGATTCTTTTCCAGTGCTTTAATTTCTTCTTCCATAGCTTTTCTCCACTCAGGATTTTTAAGTGCTTCATCTACTGTATTTGGAATTTGTACATTGTCTAGGCTAGCTGTAAAAGCTTTAAAATGAGGCAGAAGTTTTTCATAGGCAACATATTTATTGATGGGATGAATAGTGCATTCCTTACTCCCTTTCTAATAGCAATAGGGAAATCATTTAAACCAGCATTGGAGGAATTCTGAGTAAGATTGTTACCTTCTGTTTCAATAGCTGTAGAACTCAAGATTAGTTCTTGGCAAGTGTTAGGTTGAATAGCAGCCTCAGGAAGAACTCTTTTCTTTCTGGTATACACACTGAGTGGTTTAAAAGGTGTTCCAAGGTTTGGAGATAAACTGGAAATGGATTTGAGAGTTGGAGGAGGTGTTTTGTAAGAGCTAGGATGTGAGCTAATTTGTTGTGCAGTGGAAATGTTCTCTGGATTAGGGACTGGAGTGTTAGAGACAATATCAACTTCATTTAGGGGACTAGATTGGTTTGAAGAAGAAAAGGATGAACTCTTAGAGATGTCACCCTCCAGAATAGGCAAAATAGGAAGAAGTTGAAGGTCACCTAAGGATTGAAATTCTCTGTATGTCTCCCCTGAATTTCAGTCTTATCAAAATAGGGCTGGTTTTCAAAAAATGTGACATCAGAAGAAATATAGGTCTTTCGAGTAGAAGGACAGTGACATTTGTAACCTTTTTGTGTTGAGGATTACCCTAGGGAAATACATTTTAAGGATCTAGGATCAAGTTTATTGCGGTTGGGACTGTGCACATGGACAAAAGCTGTGCAACCAAAAACTTTTAGAGGAAGAGTAGAAGACAAAGGTAAAAAGTGAGGAAATTTCTAAGAAAGAACCTGTGTAAGGATTTTAAACCCTAGGGGTTTACTAGGCATTCTATTAATAAGGTATGTGGCTGTAAGAAGAGCATCCCCAAAAACTTTTTAGGAGCATTAGCTGAAAACAAAAGGGAACGGGTGACCTCAAGGAGGTGTCTGTTCTTTCTTTCAGATACACCATTTTGCTGGGGTGTATTAACACAAGAGGTAAGGTGAAATATCCTCTTTTCCCTGAAGAAATTTCCTAGGGACTTGCTAAGGTACTCACTCCCATTATCACTCCTAACAATCTTAATAGGTGTAGTAAACTGAGTTTGGATCATGGTGTAAAAATTCTGGAAGATAAGAAGAATGTCAGATTTCTCTTTTCATTAAAAAGGTCCAAGTAGTGCGAGAGAAATCATCAATGAATGAAACAAATCAACGAGATCCAGAAGTACTAGGGACTTTAGAAGGGCCCCAAATGTCACTGTGAATGGTGGGAAAAGGTGAAGTTGATTTTAAAGATGCAGACATATAGCACAAGTAAAAGAAGATGGATTCTTATTGAGACTGGAAGATAGGGCAGATTTGTGAGGGGCACTAGAGCAATTGGATGATGAAAAGGGCTGAGTATCAAGGGTATAGAGACCATTATGCAACCTAGCATTGCCAGTCACCACTCTCAAGTTTTGTTCCTGAAAAACACAGCCATCAACCCCAAAATGTACATCACAATTAACATCTCTCACAAAAGCACTAACAGATAACAAATTGCAACTCAAATTAGGAACATAGAGAACAGTCGAAAGAACTAACTTGGGAGTAATCTGAACTGAACCCTTTCCAGTAACTTTAGAAAGTGAACCATCTGCAATCTTAATGTAACAAGGTGAGCTGAGTGTAGAGGACTGAAACAACTTAAGATTGCCTGACATATGATCAGATGCACCATAATCGATAATCCATTGGGAAGATGGTGTAGGAATGAAGGAAAATGAATTACCTTCAATAGCTGTCAAGGCTGTTGAAGCAAAGGAGGAGGAGGAGAATCGACCAAAGATTTGTTGAAGCTCCGCCATTTGTTGCGGGCTAAAGCCAGTGGATGAATTCTCAGCAGAAGCAAGATTTGCAGCCTTCTGAAAACGAGAGGAAGAAGGTTTCCAATCTACTGGTTTCCCATGCAATTTCCAGCACTTTTCCAACACATGACCAGCCTTCTTGCAATGGGTGCACCAAGGTCTGCCCTTACTTTGCCCACGATCAGAGGTGGCATGAGTAAGAAAGACAAAAGCATCTGCTTGAACCACAGGAGGCACCATTAACAGTCTCCTACTCTCTTCCCTTCTTATGTCTGGAAAGGCTTCCCTAACTAGAGGAAGAGGTTTAGTTGCTAAGATCCGACCCCTAGCATTATCAAATTCCCCATTCAAACCAGAGAGGAACTGAAATAGCCTTCTTTGATTCTTAAGTCGATTGTAGAAGGCAATATCATCACTGCATTTTCATTCATTAGCCTCATAATGATTCAGTTGCAACCAGCACTTAGTAAGAACACCAAAGTATTGAGCCACATTCATCTCTCCTTGTCGAAGATCCTTGATCTGATTTTCAACCCCAAAAAGTTCAGAGGTGTTATCCACACACAAGTAGGTTTCTTTGGTTGCTCTCCAAATCTCAGCTGCAGTGTGATAGAGCATAAAATTCTTCCCAATTGCAGGGACCATGGAATTGATCAACCATGCCATGATCATGGTATTTTCACTCAACCAGGTTGAGTAGGCAGGATCAGACTCAGAGGGAATAGGAGAGGAGTCTGAGAGATAGGAAGCTTTTCTTCTTCCAGTGATGTAGAGCCTAACGAATTGAGACCAAGGAAGATAGTTATTTCCATTGAGTTTGTAGGATGTGATGGGAGAAATAGAGGCATCGAACAAGGAGAAATCAGAAGGTCGAGAAACATTTGGAGAACTGATTTCTGAGTTTTCATAATCCATCTCGAATTAGAACTGAATCGAGAAAGGAAGAAGAAAAGAAGTGATCGAGAGAGAGAAAAGGAAAGGATCAACCTAATCTGATACCATGTAGAATAATAAGAATAACACTCTTAATTTTATTCATAGGAATAAGAGAATATATATAGAGACTTAGTTAAGTATCTTTAGTAACTAAGTAATCTAGGAAACTAAATATAGCTCAGTAAATACATAAGATACTACTCTAAATACAAATGCTAAGATATCTTACCATAAGAACTAAGTTACCCGAACTAACATATTTACAATATATTCTACAGTGCTGAATGTGATCTCAACATTCAAAAGCATAAAAAAAATCAGACCAATAAAACTCCAAACACATTCTAGGAATCAGTTCATCACTAATGGAACAATCCTCGTGAAAAGGACACTTTTTAAACCACATGGAGAAAATTTAACTATTCGCAAGTCATTAGGGTCCATTTGGATGGGTATTTTCATGAGGGAATATCATTTGAATGAAGATATTCAAAAGTCTAAAATCTAATTGCGTTGTTTGAGAGAGAAGAATTTCAAAATTTATGAGAAATTTGAAGATGGAACCTAAGTGACACAAATCCCCTTGAAAACCAATTATAGTGGTGGTTTTCCAAAATTCCTGCAAAACTCTCATAAATGGCCCACCAAAAACCACAAAATGATGCAGAATATCATTTATTTTAACTATCTAATAAAATTCCATATTATAAATAAAACATAAAAAAATTGTAATATCTAATGAGACTCATGTTGAAATTTTTATATTTTCTTTTTCTTATCTTTATATCATTATGCTTCTTTTATAGTTATTTTTCTTAAACTCATCAAATTCCAGTAATCAAAATCTCTTCCTAAAAAAATTAACCCAAAAAACACAATTATGTTGGATTTTTTTATTGATGCATTTTAAAATGCCTCCATTTCAAAAAAAAAAAATCTGGCAATCAATTCAAAAATCTTCAAATTCCCATCCAAATGCACTGTAAAGGACTATAGTCTATAGAGTAATATACCCTTTAATCTGCTCCTAGAAATCCCACACCATTCAAAAGACACTTAAGAAGATTGTTGTTATTATAAGGTATTAGCCTTCCAAATCAAAGTAATCCCTTAATTTTATTCTATCCTAAAACTTGGTAGTGATTTTTTTACCCTCATCAAATACAGCTTATCACATATAAGGAAGTCTTTTCTCATAATGAATGTAGGTATAAGGAAGTCTGTGGACCATTTTTTTTCTTTCAAAAGAAAATAAAGTTCCACTATTAATTTAAAAAAAAGCAGAAGTGTAAAGCCATTACCTGGCAAAACCCACCACGGCAATGGCCATGTCCAGAGCATTGGTTGATACAAACACTTTCAACAGGCACTTCACAAAAACGCCCCCAAAGTCCATCATATTTGCAATCACATTCCTCTTTATAGAGCACTTTTGAATCATATGCAGCATCTGGTTCTACATTACACCATCCTGGTTTGCTCACGTTTGTTGTAAAAATATTATCCAGGTCAGCTTTTGCCCAATCAGTCATTTTCGCACCTTGAGATTCAGTAGGTGAGCTGAAATAGAGGCAACACAAGGTGTGTAGCTCATGATATTCACCATAGAAAATAAATACCAAGAAGCATGGAATAAGGAGCCTGACTATAGCTTACTTTACTTGAAACCCACATGACTCTGCCACAGGACGGTTTGGATATTTTGTGCCTTCTCCACAAAAGCACATAGCTCGGGTAGTGTCGCAATGAGCAGCACATATTGAGACAACCCATCGCCCATACGGTAGCTCTGGTGTTTTAGGGTAATTGCAACTCAAATTTAGCCTTTCAGAGCAGTCTTCTCCTGTTCCATCAGAGATGTTATTTAGCCAGAGTCATGATTGCAATATAACATTATTTTAGGATTTCTCTTTCAAGCTAAGACTTGAGTGTAAAATGCAGTCATTTTTAACAACAGTTACATTCTTTAGTGCTCCATAATCAATCTTAATTTGATATTAACATTTTAATTGGTTATACATCAAATTTCAATTGTTTTTATTTGATCATCCTAGAGATGGACAAACCATGCAGTTCAACATGTCCAAGTATTAGATGGTGTCGTGTGCCCAAGCAAGGAACGGTGACTAACTGTTGAATAAACTTTAAATGTTGCATTTAGTGAGTCTTAAATTTAGAAGTTATGTGGAAAATAAAAGGTCAACAGTCTTAGTAGAGGAAAGGCCAAAGGGTGATATAGGAGTTAGTGGTCTTTATGGTTTTTAATAGAATTTATTGTGTTTAAGTGTAAGTTATATAAGATTAGGATTCTATAATTTGAATGTAAATAGATTAGATTAATCCTATCCTAACTCTAAGAGATAAGAGATTAGAGTTGTAAATACTTAGAACTCCTAGTTATAGTTTAACTCTTGTATTGAAGTCTTTAAATTTAAAAGACTATCACTATAAGTTTTACGTATATGAGAAATATAATACACTGAGAAAACATACTCTTTTCATCAGTTTCTTCATGGTATCAGTTTAGGTTCGATCCTTCCTTCTTCTTGAGAAAACAAAAAGACTTTCAACCTTTTCTCAGATTAGGTTTCGATTTCTAAACTCTAGTCGATGACCCATACTTCTTCCTCCGAAATTGATTCTGTGACAGAACCTATTAATGGTTATGATGATGTTTCTGATTCCTCTAGTTCAGTAGTTACTTGTCATAGACTAGTTGGCAGTAACTACTTGGAATGGTCACAGTCAGTGAAGATTTTTATTATTGGGCGAGGTAAATTAGGTTATATCTCAGGGGAGATTAAAAAACCTGATGCTAAAGATCCAGGTTATGCCAAATGGATGCAAGAGAATGGCAGAGTAATGTCTTGGCTGTTGAATTCTATGGCTCCTACAGTGGGGAAAAATTTTCTTTTATATGAGTCAGCCTCTGAAATTTGGCGTGCTGTCCAGGAAACCTATTCTAGCACTGATAATACCTCTGAACTCTTTGGAATTGAGAGTCAAGCATCAAATCTGAAATAGGAAAGCATGAGTGTTACTTTATATTATAACACTCTAACTAATTTGTGGCAGCAGATCGATCTCTATGAGGCAAACGAGTGGGAGACTCCGAATGATGAAGCCTTATACAAGAAGATTACTGTTCAAAGAAGGATTTTTCAGTTTCTTAATGGATTGAATAAAGACTTGGATGAGGTGAGGGGCAGAATACTTGGTAGCACGACTCTCCCATCCATTCGAGAAGTGTTTTCTGCTGTAAGAAGGGAAGAAAGTCGGAGGACTCTGATGCTTCCTGATCCTCCTTCACATGATGGATCTGTCCTAATTAGGGGTGGGAGAAAATACCCGACCCGATTGACCCGACTCGAAAACCCGACTACCCGAAACAAAAATACCGGGTAATTCCCGAAAAAAAAATTACCCGACCGGGCCGGGTACCCAACTCGGAAAATTTCCCGGGACACGGGCAGAGAGTTTTCCCTTACCGGGTACCCGACCCGACCCGATAAAATTTAATATATATTTTTTATATTTAAAATTATATTTTTATTTTATGTTTCTTAATATTTTCACTCTAAAATTAAGTTTAAATCCCTATATTTTTTATGTTTGTATTATATTCTTTTTAAATTTTAAGTTTAATTTTTTTAAATATTTTTGTGTTTAACATATAATTTTTTTAATTTTAAAATAAAAAAATAAAAAAAAATATGAACCGGGTACCCGAATTTTACGGGTACCCGAATCCCGGGTACCCGGATTTAATGGGCCGGGACACGGGCCGTTTAAAGAGGTACCCGGTTTTTCGGGTACCCGAATCCCGGGTACCCGACAATTCCCACCCCTAGTCCTAATCACCCAATCTTCCTCTTCCAGTAATAACAGAAAAGGGAAGCCGTGGTGTGATTATTGCAAGAAGGTTGGTCATTATCGAGAGAAGTGTTGGAAGCTCCATGGAAAATCAGCAGATTGGAAGCCCCCTCAACCAAAGGGCTCTCGGGATTCTCAATCCAATTTGGCAACGGCTGGTAGTGTTAGTAGTTTCACCAAAAAGCAAATTGAGGAATTGCAGCAGCTATTTGGCAAATTTGGTGCATCTAGTGAGGCTAATCTAGCCTTGACAGAACCAGAATGTATAAAGAGCAATTCTTTTCATACTGTCCTACTTTCTGCACAAACTGCTCCAGCATGGATCATAGACTCAGGAGCATCTGATCATATGACTGGGAATAGAGATTTGTTTCATACTTTTGTGCCTACCTCTCCCAAGAGATCAATAAAGACAACAGATGGCTCTTTGTCTCCTATAACAGGAAGTGGTTCTGTGTTTATAAATGAGAATATGTTGTTACATGATGTTCTTTTTGTTCCCAAGTTGGACTGCAATCTTCTGTCCGTTAGTAAACCTTCTAGAGATTTGAAGTGTGTTTCAAAGTTTACAGATAATAAGTGTGTATTGCAGGCAATGGACTCGAAGAAGATGATTGGCAATGCTAGGCTGCATCATGGGCTCTACATTCTACATAGCCAACAACCTTTGTTTCCTTAAGCTCTTTTTAGTAGTTCTATTTCTTCCTTAGGACAGCTTGATGATGTTATGCTATGGCATTTTAGGTTAGGCCACCCAAGTTTCTTTTATCTTGCTAAACTTTTTCCTGCATTGTTTATTAATAAAAAGCCAAAGTTCTTTAAATGCCATGTCTGCCAACTTGCTAAACACACAAAGACAACATATTCACCATCTATATATAAACCTTCGCAACCTTTTTCTCTTATTCATAATGATATTTGGGGCCCTTCTAAATTAAAGAATATAAATGGTTGTCGATGGTTTATCTCGTTTATAGATGATCACAGTAGAACTACTTGGACCTATTTAATGAGAGACAAATCTGAAACTGCTTCTATTTTTCAAAGATTCTATACTATGATTGAAACCCAATTTGCTAGTAAAATTCAGATTTTTAAATCTGATAATGGGGGAGAGTATTTTGCTAAGTCTTTAGGTGATTTTTTCAAAGAGAAAGGGATTGTGCAAATTAGTTCTTGTGTTGATACACCACAACAGAATGGGATTGCCGAGCGAAAAAACAGACACTTGTTGGAAGTTACTAGGTCCTTATTGTTTTCAAATAATGTTCCTAAACATTTCTGGGGTGAGGCTTTACTAACTGCTACATATTTGATCAACTGAATGCCTAGTAAAGTCTTAAAATTCAGAACACCTAGGTCTGTGTTTTTGGAGAATTATCCTCATTTTAAACCTATGTCCTTTGTACTTCCCTTGAGAATTTTTGGTTGTGTAGTGTTTGTTCATAATAATAATCCTTCTCGGTCAAAACTTGATCCTAGATCCCTCAAGTGTGCTTTGTTGGGTTATTCTACTCTTAAGAAGGGCTACAAATGTTACCATCCTCCCACTAAAAAGCTTTTTGTTTCTTTAGATGTGACTTTCTTTGAACAGGACCCTTACTTCACCAAGGCTGTCATTCAGGGGGAGATTTGGGATGAATTTCAGCCCTTAAACTGTTCAAGTTATAATCAGGTTTCACCCCTTATATCTTCTACTAAACCTTTACATACCTTTCCTACAACTCCTAATAATCTGTCATCACCAGAACCTAAAACTCCTATAAATCCTTGTGTTCCATCACCTATTACTTCCCCTGCAGCCCCTCAAAACTCTCCTTTAACAGTTCCTTTACATACGCAAACTCCTACCAAAAACCTAAGTGTTTATACGAGAAGAAAGAAAGTTATTCCTGAGGACATTTTGCAGTCTGACATTTGCCAAGAGTTGGAACTGAGTCCATGTGCTCCAGAAGGTAATGAAGGTAATGAAACTTCTCAAATTCATGTACCTACTTTGGATATTGATGATTTGCCCATTGCTAAAAGAAAGGGTGTGAGACAATGTACTAAGCACCCAATAGAGAGATTGTTGCTTATGGACATCTAATGCCTTCATTTAAAGCTTTCACAGTCAATTTAGATAGCCATAAAATTCCAGCAACCATTGAGGAAGCTTTGCAAGATCCTAGATGGAGGAAGGCAGTTGAAGAGGAGATCGAGGCACTAGAAAAAAATGGTACTTGGACTGTAACAGATTTACCACAAGGAAAGAAACCTGTTGGCTGTAAATGGGTGTTTGCCATTAAATATAACTCTGATGGCAGCATTCAGAGGTACAAAGCAAGGCTTGTAGCTAAGGGCTTCACACAAACATATGGGAATGATTACAAGGAAACATTTGCACCTGTGGCGAAGCTCAATACTGTTAGGGTCTTACTCAGCTTAGCAGTGAATAAAGATTGGGATCTTCACCAATTAGATATAAAAAATGCATTTCTGAATGGTCGGTTAAAAGAAGAGATTTATATGAGAATGCCTCCTGGATTGAAGGGTGATTTGGGAGCTCAAAAGGTGTGCAAACTTGACAAATCACTTTACGGGTTGAAACAATCACCAAGAGCCTGGTTTGATAGATTCACTAAGGTCATCATTCAAGATGGTTATAAACAGTGCCAAGCAGATCATACACTTTTCATCAAGGTAACTTTTGAACAGAAAAGAGTTATTTTAATTGTGTATGTTGATGACATAGTGATTACAGGAATGATTATATCGAGATTAATAGGTTGAAAAGTTTGTTGAATGGTGAATTTGAAACAAAGGACTTGGGAAAACTTAGGTATTTCCTGGGTATGGAAGTTGCGAGATCCAGTAAGGGACTTGTGATAAACCAGAGGAAGTATGTATTGGATTTATTAGCTGAAATTGGCATGCTGGGCTGTAAACCTGCAGACACACCTATGGAGACTAACTTGAAGTTTAATAAGAAAGAGTTGGGTGCTCAAGTAAACAAAGAAAGTTTCCAAAGGTTAGTAGGGAAGCTGATATATTTGTCCTTAACCAGACCTGATATAGCTTATCCTGTTAATATTATTAGTCACCACATGACAAACCCGAGAGAGGAACACCTTGAAGCAGCACATAGAATTCTGAGGTATTTAAAAAGAACTCCAGGTCACAGTTTGTTCTTTAAAAAATCAGAAGACAGGTCTGTTAAAGTCTACACAGATTCCAGTTGGGCAGGAGAACACACTGAAAGGAAGTCAACTAGTGGTTACTGCACATTTGTGTGGGGAAATCTTGTAACTTGGAGAAGCAAGAAGCAAACAGTGGTGTCTAGGAGCAGTGCAGAAGCAGAGTACATGGCTCTAGTGCTTGGGATGTGTGAAGGAATGTGGTTACTGAGATTACTAAAAGAGTTAGAGATGGAACAAGGAGGAAAATTTGAAGTTCTAAGTGATAACCAATCTGCTATTCAGATTGCCAAAAATCTAGTTCACCATGATCGAACTAAGCATGTTGAAATAGACAGGCATTTCATTTCTGAAAAAGTGAATGGTGGTATAGCAGATCTGTTTTATGTTCCTACTGAAGAGCAACTAGCTGATTTACTTACTAAAGCACTGCCTAAACAGATTTTCGATGAATTTATATCCAAGCTGGGATAATATATTGTATATTCACCAGCTTGAGGGGAGTGTAAGTTATATAAGATTAGGATTCTATAATTTGAATGTAAATAGATTAGATTAATCCTATCCTAACTCTAAGAGATAAGAGATTAGAGTTGTAAATACTTAGAACTCCTAGTTATAGTTTAACTCTTGTATTGAAGTCTTTAAAAGACTATCACTGTAAGTTTTACGTATATGAGAAATATAATACACTGAGAAAACATACTGTTTTCATCAGTTTCTTCATTAAGTTTTTTTTAACATAACAAGTGCCTAGTGTCTATATAAAGGCCTTGTTGATTTCATTTGAGATGTGGAATGAGCAGAAAAGATATAAAAGAGTAAAATAGTTATCCTGGTTATTTCGATTTTAGTTCTTCAAATTGGCATCAGAACCAATGGCGAATGTAACGGGTCAAATGTCGCTACCACGACTAACGAAGGCGAACTACGGAAACTGGAGCATTCAAATGAAAGCTCTTCTCGGATCTCAAGATGCGTGGGAGGTGGTCCAAGAAGGTTTCGAAGAACCGACAACTACCATGGGATATACAGCGGCTCAAACCAAGGCGTTGAAAGAGGCGTGATCGAAGGATAATGCGGCAGTATACATGTTGTTCCGAGCCGTTGATGAGTCGGGCTTTGAGAAGATTGCCGGTGCAACTACTTCAAAAGAAGCGTGGGACATTTTAGAAAAAGTGTTCAAATGAGTCGATCGAGTCAAGCAAGTGCGTCTCCAAACTCTTCGTTGCGAGTTGGAGGGCATGAAGATGAAAGAGTCGGAAAGTGTATCCGACTACATCACGCGTGTACAAGCCGTGGTGAACCAACTCATTCGTAATGGTGAAACATTAACCGATGCGCGAGTTGTGGAGAAGATTTTGAGATCATTAACCGACAATTTTGAGAATGTTGTGTGCGCGATAGAAGAGTCAAAGGACCTTGCGACGCTCACAGTCGACGAGCTCGCCGGTTCTCTCGAGGCACACGAACAACGTAAGAAGAAAAAGGAGGAGACACTCGAGCAAGCACTTCAAACCAAGGCATCAATCAAAGACGAAAAGGTACTCTATTTTCAAAATTTTCGAGGTAGAGGGCGTGGTCGTGGAGGTCGTGGAAATGGTCGCGGTGGTCAAGGCGGTAGTCATGAAGGGTTCTATAATGAGAAGGGACAATCGAGCCAACAAAATTGGCGTGGAAGAGGACGCGGTCGAGGAAGAGGGAGCCGATCAAACTATTCCAACATCGAGTGCTACAAGTGTTACAAGTATGGTCACTACGCGAAGGATTGCAACTCCGACAAATGTTATAATTGTGGTAAAGTGGGGCATTTTGCAAAAGATTGTCGAGTCGATAAAAAGGTAGAAGAAACAACCAACCTAGCCTTGGAAGACGAAGCAAATGAAGGCTTTCTCTTGATGGCTCAAAATGAAGTCAACAACAACAATGACACTATGTGGTACCTCGACTCGGGCGCAAACAACCATATGTGCGGTCACGAGCACCTATTCAAAGAGATGCAAAAGATTGAAGATGGTCATGTGTCATTTGGGGATGCATCAAAAGTGGAGGTCAAAGGCCGAGGTACAATTTGTTACTTACAAAAGGATGACTTAATAGGGTCAATCCAAGATGTTTATTATGTACCAGATCTCAAGACCAATATTTTAAGTATGGGGCAACTCACGGAGAAAGGTTACTCGGTACTTTTGAAAGACCGGGTACTACACTTGAAGAACAAGCAAGGGCGTCTAGTTGCTCGAGTCGAGATGGGTAGAAATCGGATGTACAAACTGAATTTGAGAAGCTTGCTAGAAAAATGTTTGCGAGTCGACGTAGAAGACAAGGCATCGATGTGGCATCTCCGCTTTGGTCACCTATATCATGGTGGTTTAAAAGAGTTAGCAAAGAAGAACATGGTGCACGAGCTGCCGGACATAAATTATGAGGGAAAATTTTGTGAAGCATGTGTGCTTGGCAAGCAAACGAGAATCTCGTTTCAAAAGAAGGCAGAATATCGAGCTAAACATCCTCTCGAGTTGATTCATACCTACATATGTGGACCAATCACCCCCGAATCTTTCAGCGATAAAAGGTATTTCATTTCCTTTATCGATGATTTCTCACGAAAAACTTGGGTTTATTTTCTGAAAGAAAAATCTGAGGCATTTGAGGCGTTCAAAAAGTTCAAAGTGATGGTGGAGAAGGCAACATGTACACACATCAAAGCCGTTCGATCCGATAGAGGTGGCGAGTATACTTCGATGGCTTTCATGGAGTATTGTGAGACGCAAGGCATAAGGAGATTTCTAACCGCACCGTACTCTCCTCAACAAAAGGGTGTGGCCGAGAGGAAGAACCGGACCATTCTAGACATGGTTCGATCAATGCTCAAAAGCAAGAAAATGCTGAAGCAATTCTGGGCAGAAGCTGTGCAATGTGCAGTCAATGTGCAAAATCGATGTCCACATGTGAAGTTAGATGATCAAACACCACAAGAGGCATGGAGCGGACAAAAGCCGACAGTTTCCCATCTCAAAGTGTTCGGTAGTGTGGCTTATGCACACGTACCGGATCAACGAAGAACGAAGCTCGAAGACAAAAGCAAAAGGTATATTTTTATTGGGTATGATGAGAAGACAAAAGGGTACAAGCTACTCGATCCAATAAGCAAGAAGGTGACAGTGAGTCGTGATGTGCGAGTAAACGAAGCAAGCGAGTGGGACTGGAACAATTCGACAGAGGTTATTATCGAAGTTGGAGAATCATCAGTCGCTGCACCAACAAACATACCAACAAACTCTGAAACTACCGATGATGAAGATGAACCACGACAACCCAAAATGCGAAGTTTGCAAGAATTGTATGATTCGACAAATGAGGTACACTTTGTATGTCTTTTGGCAGATGATGAAAATATCAGCTTTGAAGAGGCTTTGCGAGACAAGAAGTGGCAAACTGCCATAAATGAGGAGATTAAGGCGATTGACCGCAACAACACATGGGAGCTAACAGAATTGCCGAAAGGAAGTCAGCCTATTGGAGTGAAGTGGGTGTTCAAGAAAAAGATGAATGCTCAAGGCGAGATAGAACGGTACAAGGCGAGATAGAACGGTACAAGGCGCGACTTGTTGCGAAGGGATACAAACAAAAGGCAGGTATCGACTACGACGAGGTGTTTGCTCCCGTTGCAAGAATGGAGACAATCCGATTACTCATTTCACAAGCTGCTCAATTCAAATGGCCGATATTTCAAATGGATGTCAAGTCGGCATTCTTGAATGGTGTGCTTGAAGAAGATGTCTACATCGAACAACCACCCGGGTACATGAAAGTCGAAGAAGAGAAGGTGTTAAAATTGAAGAAGGCGCTTTACGGGTTGAAGCAAGCACCGCGGGCATGAAATACACGTATCGATACATATTTCAAGGAGAACGGGTTCAAGCAATGTCCCTACGAGCATGCCCTTTACGTAAAGAAGAATGGAGGTAACGTGTTATTTGTTGCTCTTTATGTCGGTGACCTCATTTTTATGGGTAACAATGATGAGATGATAGAAGAGTTTAAGGGCACAATGACACGGGAATTTGAAATGACAGATTTGGGTTTGATGAAGTTTTTTCTTGGTTTGGAGGTTAGACGAGTAGAGACAGGTATTTTCGTATCACAGGAGACATATTCAAAAGAAATTTTGAAGAAGTACAAGATGGCAAATTGCAACCCGGTATCAACACTAATGGAACCAGGTGCAAAAGTCTCGAAGTTCGATGGAGGAGAACGTGTCGATGCGAGTAGATACCGGAGTTTGGTTGGAAGCCTTCGCTATCTCACATGCACAAGGCCGGATCTTTCATTAAGTGTCGGCATTGTAAGTCGGTTCATGGAGGAGCCGGTTCATTCACATTGGAAGGCGTTGAAGCGAATCCTACGGTACATCCAAGGAACGATGACACTCGGGTTGTTCTACTCGAAAGTAGAAGATTACAAATTGGTTGGGTACTCCGACAACGATTGGTGCGGAGACATTGACGATCGGAAAAGCACATCGGGATATGTGTTCTTTATGGGAGATACTGCATTTACATGGCTTTCAAAGAAGCAACCGATCGTGACGCTCTCAACATGTGAAGCTGAATATGTGGCAGCATCTTGGTGTGTATGTCATGCGATATGGCTTAGAAATTTGTTGAGCAAGATGGAGCTAAAGCAACTAGGTGCAACCGTGATTCAAGTTGACAACAAATCAGCAATTGAGTTGGCAAAGAACCCGGTGAACCATGAAAGAAGCAAACACATCGACGTTCGTTTTCACTTTATCCGAGATCATGTGAAGGAAGGAAATGTGGAATTGGTGCATGTGGTGAGTCGGGATCAAGTTGCGGATATCTTCACAAAACCGCTATCGAAAGTACTTCTCAACAAATGCAAGAAGATGATTGGCATGATGGATGGTAGAAGCATTTAAGTTTATGGGGGAGTTTTGTTGAATAAACTTTAAATGTTGCTTTTAGTGAGTCTTAAATTTAGAAGTTATGTGGAAAATAAAAGGTCAAGAGTCTTAGTAGATGAAAGGCCAAAGGGTGATATAGGAGTTAGTGGTCTTTATGGTTTTTAATAGAATTTATTGTGTAAGTTTTTTTTAACATAACAAGTGCCTAGTGTCTATATAAAGGCCTTGTTGATTTCATTTGAGATGTGGAATGAGCAGAAAAGATATAAAAGAGTAAAATAGTTATCCTGGTTATTTCGATTTTAGTTCTTCACTAACAGTGAACTGCATTTTATCATTTTATCAAGTATGTAATAGTCGACTGCATTTTTATAAAGTTTATATGCAAGCAATGTGTGCAATGGACAAGGCCATGCTTCCAATGAAGGTTCTTACAGAACTTTTAATTGAAACGAGCCAATGAAAGGAGGTAAGTACTGACCACTAAATCCATGAAAGCATCTACATTCGCCAAACTCATGATTGCAAACACCTTGACCACTGCAGTCACTTTTGCAGCGCGTACCACCTATTGTCTGCCCCAAATAACATAATTGTGGTGTGAAAGTCAAGATTAAGCTGATTTAACATTAAATATGTTTAGGTTCATGAAATTAAGACATACAGAAGAGAGAGTGATCCAGGAAGGAGTAGGGGGCTGCTCAGGAAGACAAGAAAGATGAATGATGATTAAGAATCATCATAATTACCTCAACAATGTTGACTTCCGTAGCAATAGCATCACAGCCAGAAAGCCACTGGCCGATCTCTGCCTTCCAAGGTGCATTATGATAAACAACTCCATTATGCAAGTCAGAAGGAAATATGTGGTCTAAATCAACACCCTGTGGCTTATTTACCCAAACATGATCAGCACCCTGGTCAACCGATGCATTAACTGGAACACACTTGTACTGGACATGCCGAGCACTGAAGTAATCAAAAGAAGGGACGACAGGAAACAGGAATAGATGAACAACTGAAACTAGGACTATAATAGAAGCAATTGTAGCTACAAGAGACCATGAGAATTTCCACTTCTGAACAGAATGCATTATCTCAAGCAACACTTCTACTACAGTTGAGAAACAAATCAATGAATCCGTGAGTTTCACATGAAAAAATTGTGGTATCTTCACGCCTCACGCACCCCAGCGCCTATAGCATCAATCAGAAAGCAGTTTTAGAAAATAAGCGCAATAATGATGCTTGTTTGGAAACAAGTTTTAGAGAGTAGATTTGATTTGACCATTTAGCAAATCATGAAGATGAATGCATTATCGGAGTTCCCTTTCTTTCTTTCTTTTTTACTTATGGATTACCAATTCAGTATCTTCAAAAAAAAAAGATTACAAATTCAGTGCTCAATAGAAATCTAGAAACGCCATGAATTTTAAATGTAATAATAAAAAATTCTGTGTTGAAAAGTACAACAACAACAAAAAATCAGGCTACAGTTGACATCAAAATCCTTCCTTTGGAACTAAGTTCTCAAAGGCAGCCTTAAAACATTCATCGATAAAAGCAAGTATAAATTCATAATTCATACAATCTCCAAAAAAACACCTCAAAGTCTCCAACTCAAAACAAGCAATGACTAATAATCTATGGAATTAAAATCAGTAATTTCTCACCTTAGCTGATAACAGGGCAATAATTCAGCATGATTGCCAGGAGAAAAGTTAAATTGTTTCGAAAAGGATTGAGCTGTGATGATCAGAAATCAATGAATAACCTTTAACCAGATCTGGGTTTGCAATGTTTGACCAAAATAGCAATAATTTAACAGGCAATGGAATAAACAAATGAGAAAGAGAATCTACTACTGCAGCAATTGTTGAATTTATAAATTAATGATGATTCAAGACAGAGCTCACCAGTTGGCGCTTCTTCTGAAGATTCCAAGCAAACCCAGAGTTTTTTTAAACAGAAAAGGAATAACAATAATAATAATTTAACAGTACTATTTTTGCAGCTGAGGAGAGAAGAGTCAAAGACTCTCGAATAAAATTACTCTCATTAGCATTTATTTATATTATTGTAAAAAAATCGTTCAAAAAATATATATTCCATTATTCTGAAATTAAATAAGTTTTAATATTTTATAAATTTTATTATTAAGATTTTAATAATTGAATCATTATATTTCATGTTTTACTACATATGATACATCTAAAAATTTAAGTAAATTATAAATATTTATTTTTTTATTAAAACTTTTACTAACTATTTATTCTAATTTAAAACTTTATTTATAATAAAAATTAATAATGTAACAAATAACAATTGAAATTTTAAAGTATTACTAGTAGACTCATCCAATACACTCAAACTTAAATTCTTGTGAATAATCAACATTATTTAAATGATGTTAATATTAAAAACAATCAAAATAACATAAAAAATAAATTTTCACGTAAACAGTTTGTTCTAAATAAGATTTTTTTTAATAACCTGCTCGAGATAAGATTAATTTAATAAAATTATGTATGTCATATTAACATTTCATCAAATCTAATAAAAGATTTATATAATTCAAGATGAGAAAAACTTGTACGAGATAAATTATTCAGTAATATTTTGAATTGTTGTAAAAAGTTTATAGAATTAATACGAAAAGTACAATTATATAGGGTAAACTACTTGGGTGACCACTCAACTATTGAGTTTGACCTATTTTGACCACCAAACTATAAAAAGTTTAAAATTTGACTATCTAACTATTTGATTGGACCTATTTTGACCATCAGCCGTTAAGTTCTAACAGAAAGGTGACGTGGCAGTTAAAATAAATTTATACAATTACACATTTGATCCATATTAATTACATATTATATCAATTTGATCCTAATTTTAATTTACGCCTAAAATAAATATAGAATAAAGAATAAAGGAAAGTAAATAAAAATGAATTTTAGTAGCAAAGTAGTATTGAACATGTGTCCTTCTGTTAAGTGAACCCCAATCCTTAACCATTAGTACTAAGGTTGATATCCAATTAAGTGTTGCACCGATTTATTTTTAAATCATAGCCTTCAGATATTCGAAATTAAATAAAGCTAATCCCACCAGCCTTGTAATTAATACCAATTTCAGATTTAAAAAACATATATCGAGATATTCCCCCTAAAACCTTTCATCTCCCCTCATCGGTCACTCGTCGATCTCGACCACCGCCGCATGGTGACCTTCAACGTCTTTACCAGCTCGACCGTCGCCCTCTTCCGACCACACCCTGACAACCACTCGCGGTGAAGTTCTATCATTTGCGTGGAGATCAACTTAAAGGATCATCAAACCCATCCTTTTCTCTATCTTTCCGGTCGAGCTCTGGCCACCCATATCAGTCGGTTCGTGGCTTGCACCACCACCACCTCTATGCTTCTCGTCGTCCCGCAATGAAAACCATACCTCTCACTCGCGGTGTTTTCTACGCTGTTCCCCGTGGAAGCTGAGTAGAAGATTTTTCGAAAACCCCAAGTGCCTCTGTTTTTCACCAATTCTGGCTGCCTCCGTCGTCCGTGCGTCATACAGGCGACACCATCGAACTCCTCATCGGCCCACAAGAAAAACCCACCTACTAATAACAATCGGCGATGCAAAGACTGTAACAATCAATGATAAGTTGGGTAATTATACAAGTTATGACCAAATTGATATAATATGTAACTAACAAGGATCAAATGTGTAATTATATAAATTTACTTTAACTGTCACGTCACTTCTCCGTTAGATTTTAACGGCAGGTGGTCAAAATTTGTCCAATTAAATAATTGGGTGGTAGAATTTTAAATTTTTGTAGTTCGGTGGTCAAAACAGGTCAGACCTAATAATTTGGTGGTCTATAAGAATCAACATTATTTAAATGATGTTAATATTAAAAATAATAAAAATAACATAAAAAGTGTTGTGAATAAAATAACGAAGAACAACGAACAAGAATAAAAGATCAAAGAGATGAGAGAGAAAGAGGGAGATTTGTATTATTCTCAAATATAGACTTGTATACAATGCCTTCAATGAATCATCTATTTATAGGCATAAGAAGTACATAATACATTAACCTCTAATTCATAGAGATAATATTCCTAATAATAAATAAATCAAACTCCTTTGATAAAGTTCTAATCATGATAGACATCCACATAAATAAATATTCATAACACTCCCCCTTGGATGTCTATGAAGATAATGTGCCTCGTTAAAACCTTACTAAGATAAAAACCCAGTGGGAAATAAATCTTTAGTGAAGGAAAAAGAGTACACACATCTTTGATACGCATAACTTGTTGCCTCATTAAAAATCTTACCAGGAAAACCCATTGGGACAAAACCTCGGTTAAGGGAAAAAGAGTGCAACGCGTATTTACTCCCCCTCATGAAAACATCACAGAAGATCTTTGAATCTTCATAATTTAATCTTGAATATCATTTTTCTAAAGATCGCGAGGGATGAAACTTGGGAGTAATATGTTCCATGATGTATCAACTTTCAAACTGAGATATACATCTTGCTTTATCTTCACACAAGATAGCTTTTATCATATCTTGTAAAAGTAAATCCACATATCTTTTGGATATGTTGGGTCAATAATCTTAGCCAAACACATTTTTTTGGCTTGCCTCGTGCATAACAATTATTTCTACAACATTTGAGGAGGCATCAATGAATGTTTGAAGATCTAAATGTAATGATCTTTGTATATTCATAGATATTTCTTGACCAACTAATATATAGTGCTTCAAGAGCAAGAAAAAATATAATTATCTTTATTCACATCCAACAATCTTACAACTATTGGGATACTCAATAGATATGCTCTATTCATATTGAATCTTCTTTAAGATTCTTTCAGCTTATGTCTATTCATAGACAAAAGAAATATATAAAAATGCTCGATCTTCAGGTCGAGATAAACTTGATGTCAAGATTCAAGTACTTGTATTGAAAGTGCTTCATGAGTTTCCAATTTGAAGCTCTTTAGGAGTTCTAAAATTATCATAATGGATCTTGATCCAAACTCCTTTATAAAATACATAAGAAAATCTGATCATTCTTATAGTATTTTCTCAATTAGTATTCATTAAGGCGATTATACCAAATGCGCCAAAATATTCATGAGACATGTCTAAATAAATTTCCTCTGAAATTTCCAAATGCTTATAGCATTTTAGATCCTTCAAGGATAAATATGGATCCACAAATAATTAGACGCATGTAAAATTTTCATACTGCCAAAGTAATTGCATCCACCATGAAGTAATTAAAACTTTTCATAAATCATAGTTCAAGTCGTATTTACGACTACTTATTTGTGCCTCACTTGCATTACACCTTTAGGTGTTTGGACTGCTGGTCCAAATACTTCTATTTTAGAAGTTCAAAGCGTCTTTCAACATTGGCCAATTCAATATCTATACTTCTGGATAGATTTTATACAAGATCCTCGATTTCTTTCTTTACTTCTATAGAAGTATTTTATGTAAATTTGTTTGTAAAATCGTTGTCGACAACTTTCCAATTTTTCTAGTTCCATTCTTGTAATGACATAACTCATCGAGATCTCTTCAAGATTTCAATCTTTATTCCAGGTACCTGAAACTCTTCAAGAGTTTTATTATTTGTTATGTCTTGGGTCTCTTCAGGAGCACCCGCCTCCAATATATGACGATCTCATATTACTTTCTATTTATGAGAATTTTGATCATTGAAACCATTTCAACTATCATGCTTCAGGCATGATTTACATTATCTCGCTCTAACATGTAATTTAAACTTAGAGCATTTCAGCTGGTATATGAGACTTAATTACTCTCATTGGGTCAGTAAATATGTCTGGCAGTTGACATGTAATAACATGAATTATCTTATGAACTTTTAGTTCATATACGAGGATCTAGATAATGATAATTCATTTTCCTCTATCCAGCTGATTATTATCTCCCCTGATGTTGAGAAAAATCATGTCATAAATGATTCTCCAATTAATGTTTAAGAATTTAAACATAAAATGAGACTCGTACTCAATATATATTCTCAACCTTTTTTATTTACCCATTTTGTGCGTTGTGGTGGAGCAATTCATATCGCACATTCAAAAATCATAAAATGGGAAATGTATGGTTTCTGACCAAAAACCAATCATAACGGGGAGTTTATTATAACTCGTTGGCTTGATGCGTATAAGTGTTGCTATATGGAAACACCATATAAATAATAACTCTTTTGTTCTCATAGTTTAGCTATTAAATAGGAGGCATCCAATTGAAATTTTGCTAAACTATATTTTTCATAATCAATAGGCTTTGTAACAACTGATATAGCCTAAAATATAAACCCACTAGCTTTTCAAGACGAATAGTCTAACTGCATAATCTGAATATTTTTAGAATCAATCTCACAAACTTCTGGTTGTAAGTCGATAAAACAATGTAGATGCATCTACTAAAATCATATAAAACTTTCCACATTTGTGGATATATGGGCCCATATTTCGTTCAGATATGCAAGACATACAGTCTCAACTTCAATACAAGAACTTTAAGTTCTAATTCTTTTGGTAAGTGTGATCATCTATATCCTTTGAGAACAAACAACACAAGAACTGCAGGTTCTTTTAGTAAGTGGAATTTAATCAATTCCTTTAAGCAACACAAGAACTTCACGTTCTTTAATAAGTGGAATTTAATCCATTCCTTTGAGAATAAGCACCACAAGAACTGCAGGTTCTTTTAATACATGTGCATGTAAATCTCAATAATTTCTGCACCGTTATTGATCAGGATGGTCTAACCGATCATGCCAACTATATATATGTGTATATATCTCTGAATTTGTAAACTTCTTGTTTACCATAACATGTAATTCAATCTTACTCGTACATGTCTAGTACGACCATCAAAATTGTTCCTTTAAATAGGAATATATTTAGCTCTTTCGGAGCTTTCAATTGAAATTATCTTTTGGTAGCAATACATAGCTCTTCTAGAGCTTTCAACTGACTTTTTGGCTACCAAAACTTATATCCATATTGGCTTATTTCAAATGTCAATTGATAACATATGTTATCTATAATTCCCAAAGGGATAGTTTGCGAACTCATATTACTCTCTTTATGACTTTGACGAGTATAACACACTGTGAATATGGAATAAAGTTCTATTTGACAATAACATATTTGCTCAACCAGAGCCTTTTGTGATATTAGTACTTCTGGATATAGTACTCACATTATTCCCTTGCATTTTAATCGAGAAATGCATAATTGTGCACCTTTCAAAATGTGCTTTGTTTCATTTACTTTAGGTAATGAAAATATGTACTTTGTATCATTCACTTTGAGGAATGAAAAATATAAAATATAGCACATCATATCAAGTCGATTATCTATCAGAGATAAACTTTCAAGTGCTCTTCCGGAGTATTGATATTTTAGTACCTTGAGAAATACTACTCATATTTCCCCTTGCATTTAAATGGGAAAAATATTTCTTATGCTTAAGTACATTATGAGTACTTGCATTATCTGCTAGGCATAAATAGCCACAATTCTAAGCATAAATAGCCACAATTCATTGTATATTTTATTCCGGAAGTAATCATATTCTTCAAATAATAAATTAACATAAAACGTAAATAAATAATATATGAAATAAATAAACATAAAGCAAATTAACATAAAATAAATAAAAAAAAAACAATTATTCTTGTTAGAGGTTATAAGGGAAATAAAATAAATGGTAAATTATTCTCTTCAAGGGTTATGAGAAAATTAACAATATCCAATTGAGTTGGACCAATAACGCCATAAACAAATTTTGTTTATATTTTATTTCATTTATCATTCATAATTATGGATAAAGTCCATAATACTTTGGCGTTTAACAAGTACGAAACCAATGGTTTATAGCATCACATTGGTAAAAAGATTTCACTTCCTTAGAATGTTCTTTATCACTCTTGTCATCCTTATAACTTCGCTACCAGCGGGTAGAAGTATTCTTAAAACGACTATATTTTTCATGTGTATATTCATAGCCTCGACCACGACCACAACTTTTAATGTGGTTTTTTATTATTTCTATAATATAATCTCACATTCACTTCAGGGAATGGAATAGAGCCAGTGGGCCTTTGAAACCTTTTTCACATATCCTTATCACAGAGAACAAAAGGTTTAATCCTCGTACGCGGCATTGTTAAACATGTCCACAAGGTCCTTTAAAAACCTCCTTTGAGACCAGTAGCCTCGCAGAACGGGATGTCCAGCCAATTATACTTGGATTATATCGAAATTATGTCTCTAACTGAATAATGATTTATCATGTTTGCATTCACTTTAGGGAATAAAACAGATCCAATAATCGCATGGAATAAACATCATGATTGCATTCACTTCAGGGAATGCCCCATCATTGATAATTGCATGGAATAAACAACATGCTTGCATTCACTTCAGGGAATGCCCCATTATTGATAATCGCATGGAATAAACATCATGCTTTCATTCACTTCAGAGAATGCCCCATTATTGATAATCGCATGGAATAAACATCATGCTTTGCATTCACTTCAGGGAATGCCTCCCATAAAACTTTTTGGATCAAGAAGAATTTTCGTAACTTGAAATTGGGAGAAGTCTATGGTCGAGTTTTTCGACGAAGAAGAAATATTGCTTTCGAGCAAATATAGACTTTATAATAATCTTCTTGTAAATTCAAAATCATCATGATTTATCGCACTTTAAAATAATAATATAAAAAATAAAAATAAAACCAAAATTTACCGATATTGATTTTTCTCTCGTGGACAATGGAGACATAGCATATGTTCGAGATAGCTTCTCATGGTCCCTTTGTATCACATCTCTTTCCAAGTCATTTAAGCATATCATGTAAAACTCAAAACACGGTTAAAAATATTAACTTTTACCAAATAAAATGACATAAATAATAATATGAAAAATATCAAATATAATCATATAAGTAAAAGTATGAATAAGCATACCGCTAATTAACCCTTTTAGGAACAAGAGAAAACACACGTAATTTACACCAAACGCAACCTCTTCGTCTCTGTCGATTCGCCTTTTGGTTTGTGAGAAGCCACAAATTTATCTCTTTCCAATGTTCAAATAAAATCAAACATACTTTAAAAATTTTCAAAAATTAAAACAAAGTTAAAATATAAAAAGAAAGACAATCGATTACTAAAAAATAAGGAGAAAAAAACTTATCTTTGGTTTATTCTATAATCGAATTCTTCCCGGTAACTTCTTTTGAATTATAACGATGAAGACCTCAGTTGATTAGAGTCCCGTGCTGATAACGTGTTGTGAATAAAATAACGAAGAACAACGAACAAGAATAAAAGATCAAAGAGATGAGAGAGAAAGAGGGAGATTTGTATTATTCTCAAATATAGACTTGTATACAATGTCTTCACTGAATCATCTATTTATAGGCATAAGAAGTACATAATACATTAAACTCTAATTCATAGAGATAATATTCCTAATAATAAATAAATCAAACTCCTTTGATAAAGTTCTAATCATGATAGACATCCACATAAATAAATATTCATAACAAAAAGTAATTTTTCACGTAAACAGTCTGTTCGAGATAAGATTTTTTTAATAACATGCTCGAGATAAGATTAATTTAATAAAATAATTTATTTCATATTAACATTTCATCAAATCTAATAAAAGATTTATATAATTCAAGATGGGAAAAACTTGTACGAGATAAATTATTCGTAAAAGTAATATTTTGAATTGTTGTAAAAAGTTTGTAGAATTAATACGAAAAGTACAATTATATATTACAGTGTGACAATAAAAAACTGAATTAGGAAAGAGAAAAGTTAGAATGGTTGTTGATACAAGTGGAAATGGAAAGGTTTTTTTTTCTTCTGAAGACATTAATAGAATCCAATAGTTCTAACTTCTAAGTAAAGATATGGCTTATCATCTCGATTAGCTTCTTGTCTTTTTTAAAGGTCTTAACCCTAGATCTGTTTCTTTCGGCGGTCATTCGTTGTCTTTGGTCGCAGCTGCCCTCCTATTTCCGGCTCCTCTCCTCTCTTTTTTCACTCATTTCCTTATCTTTTGTTTTCGACAGTCCCCTTTTTCTTTTTCCTCCTGGGTGTCGATTTCGATGTTTTGAGTGAGGATGGTTTCGTTGAGAGCACTTCTCATCGGCGCCTTGCTTCAGGCGACGACGTCCTCTTCGGTGGAGGAGAGGGAACTGTTCGACGGTCTTCAGCTTCGGGAGGCAGCTTTCTTTTACTTCCTTTTGTCTCAGTTGTTCTTTTTTTGGGGTGATTGGCTTTTGTTCGTCCTTTGCAAGTGAGGTTGTGCGCGGCGACTCCGTTCTCATCGGTGGTCTGACCGGTGGCCTGACTTTTCGGCTCCACCTCCCTTTAGCCCTTCAGACTTCGATAATTCTAGATTCTAACGTGAAGTTCTTGTTGGCCACTCTCTCTGCATTTCCCCAGCTTTCTATCCTCCGATGAACCCCGGATTGACATGAAACTGAAGGCACTGGTTTGCTGGCTTCGTCTCTTGCCTCGACTTTGGTCGGTGGTTGTGGCTCATGTTGATTTCTTCTATGGTTTGTTTCCTTTTCACATGTGTTGTGTTTTGGATTTTGTCCTTGTATTGTGCTTCTTTTTTGTTGTGTTCCTTCTTCGGTATGTGTTTCAGGTTGTTTCTCCTGCTCGTCTGTAACAGTACTTGTTCTTTGACTTTGTTTTGTTGAATTCCAGTTAACATTTGTTAAAAAAAAGTTGGGTAAAGCACACATGCGATTTTGGTAAAAATAAAATAAAATGGTAACTAAACGTTAAATCTCGTTAAGTTTATGTTATAAAATTTGGTATAATAATACAATTAGTCTTTTATATTTATACATTCAATCAATTTAGTCCTAATTCGAAAATTTTATTAAATTTAGCCCTAGTTATTTATGCATTCTTTCAATTTGGTCCTTAAAGCAAAATTCTAAAGTATGGTAACATGATAAATAATTACAATTAAATTTTTATAGGAACTCAAAAACTCAACTCGAATCGAAAAAATTTCAAATAAAGTTTGAGTTGTAAAATATGACGCGTCAAATTGAATAACTCGAAATTTTTTGACTCGACTAGATTGAATGCTCACTTCCATCTTAAGATATGACGTGTCAACTCGAATAACTTGATATGTTCGAATATTTTAAATTATTTTTTTTCTTTTAAATCTAATATTTTTTAAAAATAGAATATTTAATATTTTCATATTTAAATCACATCAATTATTTAATAACAACTTTTAATATTCAATTTAATTTAAAATATTCAATTTAAAAGAAAAAAATTGATTTAAAATATTTGAATATTTAACTAAATTTTTATAGGAACTCGAAAACTCGACTCGACTTGACTCCACTCGAATCGAAAAATTTCAAATAAAGTTTAAGTTGTAAAATATGACACGTCAACTCGAATAACTCAAAAATTTTTGACTCGACTCGATCGAACGCTCACCGCTATCTTAAGATATGACTCGTCAACTCGAATAACTCGAAATATTCGAATATTTTAAATCATTTTTTCTTTTAAATTGAATATTTTTTAAAATGGAATATTTAATATTTTCATATTTAAATCACATTGAATATTTAATAACTACTTTAAATATTTGATTTAAAAGAAAAAAATGATTTAAAATATTTGAATATTTAATTAAATTTTCATAGGAACTCGAGCACTCGACTCGAATCGAAAAAGTTTCAAATAAAGTTTGAGTTGTAAATATGACACGTCAACTCGAATAACTCGAAATTTTTTGACTCGACTCGATCGGACGCTCACCTCTATCTTAAGATATGACGCGTCAACTCGAATAACTCGAAATATTTGAATATTTTAAATCACATCGAATATTTAATAACTACTTTAAATATTTGATTTAATTTAAAGATATTTGATTTACAAGAAAAATGATTTAAAATATTCGAAATAAGTAGTTATTAAATATTCGAATATTTAAAAGAAAAATATTTAAAGTAATTATTAAATATTAGAATATTTTAAATCATTTTTTCTTTTAAATCAAATATTTTTAAATTAAATTGAATATTTAAAATAGTTATTAAATATTCATTGTGATTTAAATTTGAAAATATTAAATATTCTATTTTAAAAAATATTCTATTTAAAAGAAAAAATAATTTAAAATATTCGAATATTTTGATTTATTCGAGTTGACGCATCATATCTTAAGATAGAGATGAGTGTTCGATCGAGTCAAGTCAAAAAATTTCAAGTTATTCGAGTTGACTCGTCATATTTTACAACTCAAACTTTATTTGAAATTTTTTCGATTCGAGTCGAGTAAAGTTGCGTCGAGTTTTTGAGTTCCAATAAAAATTTAATTGTAATCATTTATCATGTTACCATACTTTAGAATTTTGCCTTAAGAACCAAATTGAAAGAATGCGTAAATAACGAGGACTAAATTTACTAAATTGTTTAGAATTAGGACTAAATTGATTGAATGTATAAATATGAATGACTAAATGTGCTATTATACCAAATTTTATAACATACATTTAACGAGATTTAACGTCTAGTTACCATTTTGTTATAAAACATAAAGTTTAATTGTCATTTTGTGATTTTTAAAAGTTTGGTTACAATTTTGTCTTCTTTACCAAAGTTTTCATCCGTGTACTTTACCCAAATTTTTTTTACAAAATAGGGTTAAATACATATTACACCCCTGAATTTGTCTATTTTATCAGTTTGTCCATTGAAGAAACTTTGTTCATTACTTTGTCCATTGAACTTGCGTATTTGTAACATAATTAATACACCATCCACTACAGTTTAAAACACAAGGAAAAGTACAAAATTCCCTAAGATTTGATGGAAAATTCACATCTCTAAAATTTTGAAAATACCCATTAATATCTTAAAATTAAAAAAAAAATACACCAATCCCTCTATTTGACAAGAATCTTACATTATATATATATAAATGGAGAATACTTTGATACATAATTTTATGTAAACTTTAATTTACATAAGCATTTCAATTTTAAGATTTAGGTTAGTGTTAGGGGTTTAGTGTGTAGGGTATACAATTTAAGGTTTGTGGTTATAATTTAAAGTTTAGGGGTTTAAGGTTTAGGTTTTAGGGCTAGTGATTTAGGTTTTAGCTTTTATAGCTTAAATACGAAGGGTTGTGTAAATTTTTTTACACATCTTATGTATCCGAATATAACCATATATATATACATATATATATAGGGTTTTATTTTGATGCACAAGCTGTGTAAATTTTTTTTACACATTCCTTTTATAAAATTTAAAATCTAAATCACAAACCCTAGCAACCTAAAACCTAAGCCCTAAATCCTAAACTCTAAATTCTAAATTCTACCCATAAACCTTAAATTATATACCCTACATACTAAACCCCTAAACCCTAAACTAAAACCCTAAACCCTAAACTCTAAAATTAAAGGGCTTGTGTAAACTAAAGTTTACACAGCTTGTGCATCAAAGTATTTTCCATATATATATGGGTTTTATTTTGATGCACAAGCTGTGTAAATTTTTTTTACACAATCCTTTTATAAAATTTAAAATCTAAATCACAAACCCTAGCAACCTAAACCCTAAACCCTAAGCCCTAAACTCTAAACTCTAAATTCTAACCATAAACCTTAAATTATATACCCTACATACTAAACCCCTAAACCCTAACATAAAACCCTAAACCCTAAACCCTAAAATTAAAAGGCTTGTGTAAACTAAAGTTTACACAGCTTGTGCATCAAAGTATTTTCCTATATATATATATATATATATTAACGAAGAGAACGTTTTAACTCTTTGATAACTCGCGCACACCTTACAGACATAATCGCTCGCACTCAAGTATTTTAAATAAACATTCTCATATTTTCCACTGATAGTCCAAGGCCACTCGCTGGATTTTCAAATAACAATGTTAACAATATAGTATTGGGTCGTGTGTGTATATACAAGGCCGTCTCAGATTTTTCGGGGCCCTGAGCGAAAACTAAAAAATAAGTATCTATATAACGAGAATATATTTTATCTATTTATTTAAAAATTTATTAATTAATCATATAAACATGATTAATTTTTTTTAACACTTTGTCATCAATATTAGCATCATTATCATTGACATTATTAGTATTAGATTCACCAACATCAACAACATTTTTATTTTCAGACACTCGTGATCCTTTGATAAAAAAAATTATCAAACGATCCTTTTCGGGATTGATTTAATTCATATTTTTTTTACACTTTTCACATCTGAAGTCGTATTTTCTTTTATGAAACATAGATAGATGATTACAAAATGTAAATAAGAACTAAAAATACAAGAAAAAACTAAAAATATAATTAAAAAAAGTAAGACTATGAAAAAAACAACATGATTTTCGAGCTAAATAAATTTAGAAATCAAAGGAAACTAATTTGATTGTCCAGAGAATTGAGAGAGTAAGATGTTGATTTACAGCTTGGATAAAAAAAAATGTTAGTTCACAGCAAGTGCATCAAAGACAACAACAACTCAGGTTTGAAAAAAAAAATCCTTCATTTTTAAATAATTCTAGTATGAATATTCTATTTTTTAAAGCAATTACTCTTAATATTATTGTTATATTCAATTAATAGTGATTAAATAAAAAAGAGAGTCTTGGAATTTAAAACTTTTTTAAGGCACTCTTAAATTACATTACCGTTTGTTTATTTTTTTGGATTAATATCCTATACACTGGCGGTGGAAAGTTTTTATTTCCACAAGCACCTCAATTATAGGGTTTAGGGTTAGTGTTTAGGGTTTAGAGTTTAGGGGTTTTAGTGTAAAGGTTTAGAATTTAGGGTTCATGTTTAAAATTTAGGAATTAGGGTTAGAATTTAGGGTTTAGGGTTAGGGTTTAGTTTTAGGGTAATATGGGTGGGGATTTAGGTTTTAACCTATAAACCCTAAATTTTAACCCTAAACCCAAAATTCTATCAACAATCCCTAAATTCAAAACTGCCACACTTATACCCCTAAATTTTAAACCTTAAACGAAGTCCCTAACCCCTAAAACTAAGGCGCTTGTGTAAAAAAGTTTCCACAAGCGCATTTTGGGTTTAGGGTTAAAATTTAGGGTTTATAGGTTAAAATCTAAATCCCCACCCATATTACCCTAAAACTAAACCCTAACCCTAAATTTTAACCATAAATTCTAAATTCTAAACATGAACCATAAATTCTAAACATTTACATTAAAACCCCTAAACTCTAAACCCTAAGCCCTAACCCTAAACCCTATAATTGAGGCGCTTGTGGAAATAAAAAATTTCCACCGCCAGTGTATAGGATATTAATCCTATTTTTTTAATGCAATTTGAATTAATTCTTTCTAATTTTCAATAAAATATGTTTTTTACGCATTTGTTTGCAATTAATTTGAAATAAAATTATTCATTATTTAAGGCAATTTGTTTTCCATGCGGCAAAAGCATTGAAACGACAACTAATAACTAAACTATTGTACGTTTTGTGGGTCCTAAGAAAATGGGGCCTTGAGCAGGCGCTCAAGGTACTCCTGTTGGTATCTTGGCCTGTGTATATATGAATTTTTTTTTGTCATTTTAATTTATATTTGAACTTTTTTACTATGATAGATTTTGTAATTCTATCTAAATTTACTTTATATCGCAAAGTGGACACCAATATATAAAAATAAAATTTTGTTGAACTATAAAATTTAAAATCAAACTCGAGTTTACAGCTTGCTCGATAATTGGATAATTATGGCCAAAAATATATGTTTGAACATCAAATAAGGGATAGTACGTTTCTCATTAAACCTTAGTGGTAGGTAGGCAGGCAGATTTCAAAATATAGAGGGTAAATAGAGCATTCATCAAACTTATGGGATTTGTGTACTTTTCCTACCTTCTTAACAGAAGTGGACGGTGTATTAACTGTATTAAAAATTTGTAATTTTAATGGACAAAATAATAAAAGAATGAACAAGTAAAAGACAGTAACAGATACACTTGGTAGTCAAGGTAGATAAGTGCTTATTGTAAAATTTGAATTTACTTGTGGTAAGCAGTTTGGTATCGCTTAAGTAAGATTTCCTGTTCAAGGCGTTGTGTATGTAGAAAATCTTCACCGAGAGACTCACCCACCAAAGTCAGGTGTACGACGTGAGTCGGTCAGAATTAGTCAGGGCGAAGCCCTGAAAACCGAAAGGGCAACCAAAAAATTAAATTTACTTTGGTTAGTTATTTATTTTATCATTTGTAACCACTTGATATTTTATTTGCACCCACCTACATATAAATTATAATCAAATGTTAATTAAATTATTATTATTTTAAATAAAATTAATTATTATTATTATTGTTATCTTCAAAAATCTTTAGGTTATTGATATATGTATGTCAATCCTCAAAAGTATTTCTAGATCCATCACGAAACTAAGAGCGTTAGTTAACCCTACAAAATCAGATGCGGCCTGCGGCTATATGCTAGCTATTAAAATTTTGAAGGTGGAATGAAAACAAAAAGAAAGGTTTCTTGTGGAAAGAACCAGAACAAATAGTGATTTTTAATACCGTAATTAATTTTTAATTCTCATTTTTATTATCTGTTAAATTCTTTCCCTGCATATAAAATTGTGAATTTACCATCTATCTGAGGTGACTTGTAAACAAAAAAAAATCTTAATTTGTTTTATTCAAAACAGATCCTTGGATATTAGTTTATTCAAATTGTTATTTTCTATGCCTTAAATATAAAGGGCAACAGCTGGAACCATAGAACTTATTGAACCCCACGTTATAGTTTTTTTTGGGCTAAGGGGTATTTTTGCGTATGAATTCTATCTAAATATCAATTCAGCCCTCGTCGAAAAATGTACCTAATTAGGCCTTTTGGTTTGCAAATCGCATCAAATTGATCATTTGACCGACGTTGACCGTTATAGTTCTGACGTGGCAGTTGACGTTGCTGACGCGACGGTCCAGGATGCTAACGTGGCGGTCAATAGGGGTGTGCATAATTAACCGTAACCGTTAACCGACATAACCGTTATATTTTATAGGTTAAAGCTAAATGGTTTCGGTTAACCGAACTGCTAAAAATGATGGTTAATGATTATGGTTACAATTATGAATTTTGACAAACGTTTTAACCTATATGTTAATCATTATTAAATAATATATATATATATATATATATATATATTTAAGAATAAATACCTTCAACTAAAACTTCAACCCACACACCTCTTCTAATTTCTAAATCCTATTTTTTAATCTAATTCATAATTATTTTTATCTTCGATTTGCTAGTATTACATTATAATTTTTATACTAACTTGTTTCATGTTTTGAAATATAAAAAGGAAGGATTTAACATTCAACCAACAAAAAATTATAATTATGAGTCATATTTTATTTTAAAGGATATTGGTGAAGACCTTAGGTTATTTGATCATAGAGTTAACTTTTGTGGCTTGTGGTACTGTCTTTAAAAATAAAAACACTATAATAAATTAAAAAATAGTAAAAAACATAAAATTAAAAATATTGAACGTTTTAAATATAAAAAATAAAAAATATTATAAATCATCAAAAAAGTCTTCAATTGTTTCTCGTTATGCTAAACATACTAATATCCCTTGAATATATTTTCAATAGAATCATCCTTGTATTAGAGTAGTAAAAAAACTAAGATCCCCTTCATTTTTCTACATCAAATAATAATGAGCATCAATTTGATGTAGAAAAGTAAAAGAAAATTTGAGTTTTATTGGTACACTAATACAAGGTTGATTCCACTAAAAACTTGTTTAATGAATGATTATATTCAGACCGATGAAGTTGAAGACAATTTTTTAATACTGTATGTGGAACAGAAATTGAGAAAATACTAAAAAGACGCAAATTTTGTCTGAGCTGGCCAATTGTCACTCTGAGTTGCAAGTTCTACTCATTATGAACTTCCACTCTCTCTTCCCCTTTAGACAGCTTGAACAAGTTTTTCTCACTATGAACTCCCCAATCTTTCTACCAAGGCTAAACCGAAGTCTGAACTAGTTCTTCTCATTATGATCTTCTCATTCTTCTAAAAATGTTGATCCATGAGCTCTTCTCATCATGAACTCCTGACCTTTTGCCTTCTTCCGGAAAACACAAATAAGTTCTTCTCATTATAATTTTTTTCATCTTTCCCATGAACATTATGTATTTTCCTTCTTAGAAATCTTGAATAAGTTCTTCTCATTATGAACTTCTCAATTTTCCTGCAAAGGCTAACAACGAAGTCTGAATCAATTCTTCTTATTATGAACTCTTTCATTCCTCTTGGCAATGATGATTCACTTTTCTCTACAAAAAGTTGATCCTCATTCACTGTTGAAAATGTTGATCCACCTCTTTGTAAAGGTGTCGAACAAACAAAATTTTCTACAAAGTTGGTGAAGTCCAAAACAACCTAACTCTCCATTCTTTTGAAATGTTGGTGAAGTCTGAAAAAGTTAAGATATTCGTTCTTTCAAAAATGTTGACGAAGTCTGGAAAAGCTACACTATTCGTTCTTCTAAAATGTTATGAAGCCCGGGACAGTGACACCTTTCATTCCTCTGAAATGTTGGTGAAGTATAAAAAGTTAAGCTATTCGTTCTTCTGAAATACAGCGGAGCTTGGAATTATTGCACTCCTCATTCCTTTGAAATATTGATAAAGTCTAAAAAGTTAAATCATCCACTCTTATGAAATGCTAGCGAAGCTTGGAACAATTACACTTTTCCTTCTTCTAAATGTTGATCCACCTCTTTGTAAAGGTGTTGAACAAGCGAGTTCTTCTCATTAAGGGCTCCTTATTCTTCGTAGGGTGAACTCTTCTCATTATGAGTTCTTCATTCTTTGTTGGGCTAGTTCGTCTCATTATAAACTCTGTATTCTTTGCTGGGCGAGTTCTTCTCATTAGGAACTCGATATTATTTGCTAGGCGAACTTTTCTTATTAGGAGCTTTGCATTCTTTTCTGGGTGTCGTGACCGTTTTTTAAAACCGTTTGTGGAAAAATAGCCTGATGATTAGAATTTTGGAAATCAGGGTTTTTCATTTTAATTTGATCTTGAAATTAGATGTTTTTCCATTTTTAATCAAATTTCTTTTATTTTCTTAAAAATCGTTTTGGAGTCGCCACCGGCCACTTTGGTAGACTGGACACCATAAAAATAAACCAGAGATTCCTTTAATAAAATTTGGGTTTAGGGTCGGTTACGTGTAGAGAAGGGTTAGCACCCCTATAAACGCCCCTTATCGGTACCTCATTAACTCCACGTGGCATTTTGAACATTAATCTTAATTTAATTAAATCTTTTAATTGTAAAATGGATTCCATTTAAAATGGGAATGTCCTTTTATAAGAAAATACATTTTGGACGAATATAAGCTTTGAAACGTCCAAATACATTAGGACACTTCAATTTATATTCAAATTTATATTCAATTTGGTTCCATTAATTAATTGATTAAAATTTTATGAATATTATTAATTTTTGGGCTTTTATGGTAACACCCAAATAATTGGGCACTACACATATTTGACCCAAAAGTAACAATATTCCTAGCTTTGACGTCACTAATCATTTAATCATATTTTTAATTTTATTTAAACTAGCTATAGGTCATTTTCATTTTCTATGTTTAAATGAAACATTGAATATCTTACTTAAATATTCCCTTGATCAACATCACATTACAACGTGATACTAATCAACTTAGAATATTTAAGCCTCATTCAATAATTCATTTTATTTGTCTACAATGTCCTCTCCTATTAAATTATTTAGATTTAATTAGAGAACCTAGTCCTAAAAAGCTCTAATTTAATTACACTAGGTGAATTAAATTCTCCTAAACAAGAATACTACATGCATATTTTAGAAAACTTGCATACAAGGTAAATAAACATTTGCAACTAAATTATCAAAGATGTAAATGACTAAATTGAATAAAATTAAAACTTAAGCATAGTAAAAAAGGACTAAATTGCATTGAGTTGAAAAATTGGTGCCCAAATTACAAAGGATTGGTGATTGAATTGAAAATGATGCAAAATGTGGGCCAAAAGCCTAAGGACTGGCAAAGAAAGGCCTGAGTCCTCTTAGTTCGGATCCGGGTTGACCCGGTGCCAAAACGACATCGTTTCAACTAGGATATAAATTCCCATCAGCGAGTTAACTCGCCCATTTCTCTCAGTCTCCCCCACTCTCTTCATTTTCTCTCCTCCCAAAACTTTCTAAACCACAAATTAGACAGACGACGCTCCTAATTTCGTCTGCCACCATCGATCTTCAGCCGGCCGCCGCGTCGGCCATCGACCGAAACCCTAAAATATCCCAAAATTCTCATTTTTAGTCCTAAAACCTAATCTAAACCTAGATTCTCCAGAATCCTCCCATCTCCGACCGTCCTATGTCTAAACTACTCCGAATCGAAGCCCTCTTCGACTTCGCCATTCGCTCACTGAAATCTCTCTGGCCACCGCAAAAGATGAGCTCCGATTCGAGCCTTTTTTAACTTTCCATTTCGTGTTCTTTTACATGCAAATAACTAATGTTTTTTTTTCGCTACATTTTGCAGGAATCAGAGAAAGATTAAAAGGATTTTTACCTTTTCGGTGTCGAAAATGACAACTTGATCCTTTTTTCGGCAACAATCTGGCGTTCGATTAGCTCCTCTGATCATCTCTTTCGGCGTCAAAATGCCTTCTCCGGCGGCGTTCGAGCTTCTTGGTGACTCTTTAGTTCCCGATGGTGCTTCGTATCCAACTGTTTGAATGGTCAGTGTTGGTGGTGACTTCTCGGCTTCAAGTGGTGTCCCTTCAGTTGACTGGCGACTAGGGGTGTTCAAAAATACCCGGCCCGAACTACCCGACCCGCCGACCCGCCTACCCGATTTAATTTTACCGGGTATTTATATTAAAGTACCCGATTTTTTCGGGCCGGGTACCCGACCCGTAATTTTTTTCGGGTAGTTGGGCCGGGTCAGGGCCAAAAAAAATTTATAACCGGGTACCCGACCCGACCCACTAATTTTAATATTTATATATTTTATATTTTAAATTCTATTTTCATTTTATGTTTCTTATTATTTTTCCTTAAAAATTAATTTTAAACCCCTAACTTCTTTTTATACTTGTATTATATACTTTTAAGTTTATAACTTTTCAAAAATATTTATATTAATTTGTCAATATTAGAGTCGAAAAAAATCATGGTCGAGATTAATATTTTTAATACCTTCTTTTGTCGATAAACTTTAATATATATACATATATATCCAAATATTTCTCTCTTAAAACTAACCACAAATCAATAATTTTAGTGTTTGAAATATATATCATGAAATTTTATGTGTTTCTTATGTATTTTTAAAAAAATTAAATTTAAAAAATATAAAAAAATAAACCGGGTACCCGGTACCCGATTTTATGGGTACCCGGTTCTTATGGGCCGGGTCACAGGCCGACTTTTAGGTACCCGAAAATTCCGGGTACCCGAAATTTAGGGTACCCGAAAATCCGAGTACCCGGATATGAACACCCCTACTGGCGACAATTCAAATTTAGCCAATTCGATTACCGAGCCTGTTCAGTTTCCCAATAGGTAATCTCTCTCATCCTTTTTAAATATATTTATTATTTTATTAGTTTTTAATGATAGTAATTATAATGGGTATTAATTATCTGAATTTTCTCTCTCTTAGGTATTTATAGGTGGTTAGAGATGACTTCGGCAAAAGGACCAATGGTAGCATGACACGTGTCCTCTTTAGGCGAGAAAAGGAAAAAATGTGTTTCTTGGCTGTGTTTTTGTGCTTGTTTGGGAGAATAGAATATAAGAATTTGGCCTGACTTTGTAAACGAGCTTTGGGTATTTTATTATGCAAATGGATTTTTGGACTTGTATATGGACATTTATTTATTTATGGGTTGTTGTTGGGCTTTATTTATCATTCATTTATTTTTTATTTAGGTTTTATTTATAGACAAAATTTGGGTATTGCAGTTGCCCCTCTTTGCTCATTGCTGTAGAACAGGAATAAGGCAAAGACTGAAAAGACACGAATTTTTGTCCAAATCATCTGACCACCGAAGCTTAAAGTTGTTCTTTTGATTATGGACTGCCTCAACCTCTTTTTAGGAAGTCCACAATAAGAAGATCTTTCTCATTAGGAACTCTATCTTGGAATGTCTTGAGGTTCGCCTCTGTAAACGGAATTATTGTGGACTTTCTTTACAGTTATGTTGGAAGATTGATGATATATTTGACTTTTTAGGAATGTCTTGAGGTTCGCCTCTGTAAACGGAATGTCTTGAAATCTGCTTATTTAAACATAATTGTCTTGGAATCCGTCTCTATAAACGGGTTGAAATCTTTGCTGAAATCTGCCTCTTCAAACGGATTGAAATCCTCACTGAGTTTCGTCTCTTCAAATGGGTTGTGATCTTTGCTAAGATCTACTTCTTCAATTTTGAAGTTGCAAATTGAAATCTTCCTTGCACTTTGTTGATTCTTGTAAATTACACTTGAATGGATTCGAATCTTCTTTGCTTCTCCGTTAAGTTCCCTACTTTTGTTGCAACAATACCTCATCTCTTGAGATTGTCCTTATCAAGTCTTGCTTTGCTTGATCTGAAACTCTTGTTTTCTTCATGCCCCGACAAAATTTTCCCCAGAATCTTGTTGCTGAACTCTTATTTTTCTAGAGCAGATCTTGATTTCTTCAATGATCAAATCTTTTTAGGCGCTGCATTTTTTCTTTCTTTTTTTGATCTGCACTTCTTTGCACAATGATGCCCCAATAATCTCTTTGTTTCTGGCTCTGCCACGTAGAATTTGTCCATCTTTCATCCTTTTGGGCGAGTAAATGCCTCAGGTCCCTGAACTTTCTTCCAGTCCCCGTACTTTCTTCATGTTCATTCTTTAGACTTGATCAAAGAAACTTACTTCAAGCCCTTAAACTTTCTAACATATGCATTCTTTCCCTAATATATTAATGAAGAGTGGAGCAGGTACGAGCTTCCTTTTTCTGTAATGTCGATTCTGCAAAAAAAGAATATCTTCAGTTAATAAGAATTGTTCCTGAAGTAATGTGAAATATCTTTGATTTTCTGCTTGATGCTTCAAGATCTTTAGAATCACAGCTCATTTTGCTTAAAGTATCTCGATCTTTCAGTTTAAAACTCGTGTAAGGTCTCTTGTTTCTCTTCCTTTGTTGCTCGATCCCTTCTACGGTTAGAACATATATTAATGGGTCTACTCCTTCAATCTTGAAGATGTAGGTTGAAATTCTTCTTATTTCTTGCCGGTCTTGGTAGATTCCTGCAAAAAAAGAGCAAAAATGCTCTGAATGTATGAGTTAGCATGCTCCTATCTTGTGGATGTCTAACTATATATGATGCATGAATGATGTCAATTGAGGGGCACTTGGGTGAGCTTTCATCTTCAGGGAAGCTCAAAATTTCTTTGTTTTTTTTTTCAAAAACTCTTTTTTTTTCTACAAAAGTAACCCATCTCAAACTAAGGTTCAATACTTAGGATCTATGCATCTTTTGCTCTAAAGCGCCTTTCTAGGTTTTTACTTTAGATTTCTTTTCTCAAAGTGCACTTTCAGGTTTTCACTTTGTTTTTTTCCTTTTTTTCTTTTTCCAAAGCGCCCTTCTAGGTTTTCACCTTATTTTTTTCATTTTCCTTTTTCCCTTCTTTTTTTGAACTCAAATTGACTTCATCAATGTCTCAACAGTTGACAATTCAAATTTCCTTTTCCAATGAAGAAAGATGGGGCTATAAATCTAAGAAGCTGATGATCAATACCTAAGAATCTACTTCACACTTCATAAACTGTCCCAAATGAGATGCTGCCAAAAATAGCAAATAGGAGCGATAACAGGGATGACAATAGTGTTTCTTTGATACACATAGGACATAGAATGGACAAGTTCCTGTAGATCATCACCCGAAAATCCAACTTGATCCAAGAAGACATGATAATGTGTTGACTTTGTGGTTTTGATCATCCCAACAGAGATAAAAATCATTTTTCTTCGGGTGACAAACTTTGTTGTCAATAACAGTTCTAGGCTGTACATTATATGTAGACCCATTTCTGTGTATTTGTTGGCGTGGGATTCAACACTATCTTCACTTTATACTTTCCTCTTTACTATCTAGGAGTCATGGTTCCTATCAGAGACCATCACCTTTGTAACAGAACACGTTCTTCTAGATTGCTCTTTGTAGTATTGCCCCGCTCTTGAATTCAACTGTCATCTTTGTTCACTCTAACATTCGTAAGGCTTTCTTGTCTTGTAGTGCCTCAGAGGTAATGAGCTTTGCTTTTATGAACCTTTAACTGTCTGAACTTGCTGTAGCCTTTGCACCAAAAGATGGTCTACGCTCTCTCTTTGCTCCAAGACTGTCAGTGTCACTTTCTTGCAGCTTTGTGTAAATGTTTCCAATACTCAAAGTTGCGTCATTTTCTCGTCAAACTTTTCATCATTAACTAGGTACCAAGGCCACCTCATGTCCTGCCTGCGCTTAAAGGATTAATACATCATAATTGTAACCCCTTGACCTGGCCTAGCCGATAGACCGAACCCAACGGGACACACGGGAAATATTAAAGTAAACAGGGAAGGTTTACCTCAATAAACAACCCTATTTTTTTCTTTTATCTTACCTAAATGCAAATTAGGTTCTTATGCGTCAAACATTGCAACGGATCTTTCGTAACTCGATCAACCATCAATTTCATTCAATTATGGCTTTTAGGGACCATTTTGTAATTTTCCAGTTTATAGGGACTTAAGCCATTTTTGTGTCACCTTTCTTTATTTAATCACATTACATGCATCTCGGTCAAAACTCAGCTCAAAACAATCATTCAAGCTCACATAATTGCATCCACAACATTCAGGGACTAAACGCAAAGAATCAGAACTTCAGATTATTCCATCAACTAACATAACTGCCAACCGTTTTGGTACAGGCTAGCCCTATATCGAAACACAGACCCGTATAGAAATGCCCTTGAGGTGTTTCGACACTCTGGTTTCCAGTAGCAAAATGCACCGGAACAGACCTTATCCGTTTTGAAACACTAAGGCCATTTAGGCTCACTGTTTCGGTACAGGCTCGAGTGTTCCGAAACACCTAGGCCCGTAATGACACATTTTTCCGGTTTTCACCCTTCAAACCATTCTAAACCAACCCAACATGTTTCCAACATGAATATATCATATTTAAACATTAATCCTCAAACATTTGCAACATACTTAGCATCAAAGCATGGCTAATGGCATCAATGGAAAACTAAAAGCATGCAACCTAACAAATAAGCCACTCAAGAGGTAAAACTCAAACCAATACTCCAAACACCAAATATAGGCCTTTTACAAGTATAAAATCATAAAGCAAACATGCTCAAAGGGTGTTCATACACATCACCCAAACAAACCATGGAATCCCCATTGCCCTTATTACTCTAGTCCATAACCGAAACAAACTTTCAAAGTGAAGTCTCTTAAGATTCCCTTGCAAGTTGCTACCTCCAAACACTTAGTTATCTACATTGATGGATAAAAGAGAGCGTAAGCATACAAGCTTAGTGAGGAGTGCTCAAAACCCAAAAACACCATCAAAGCTTAAGACCATTTTACACTTCGAAAAATCATCATGCTTTCTTAAAATCCATGCACTTTCTTAACAAAAATCAGCATGTTATACCACATGCAACAAGTATCAAATACTTCAACTTCAAAATCCATTTTCTAACACATAACTTAAGCCTTTCCATGCATAGTTACCAATATGCAAAGCTTAAGAGTAAAACATGTATTTTCATGTTATGCATCCATATACATTTCATAGCAATTTATCAATTATATTGGCTCACAAGTGATCAACAACATTCTTATTTCTTGAAACATATCAAATACATGGATTCCCAAGTGTTGTCCCAACACTTCATACATTCTCACGACATCTCAAGGTTCACACACGAGAGCTACCCTCCATCGTTGTGACACACGTGGTGGAGTATTCGGTACCTTTCAACCCCTCAACACCATTCATCGGTAGATGTATAACTCCACTAACGAGAGACGGGACACAACTCAATTTCCTCAATTGTTAGGGTACTTGGATGAAGTCTTCGGTACATTCACAACCCCTCAACATCCAAGGTGGCTTGTTTATAGTGCACTCAATCCTATAGTCGGCTAACTATATTCGATTTCATTTGTAAACCACTTTACACAACATCACTTGCCAATATAATTCTCATTTAGTATAAACCTCACTGTTTTCAAAGCATTCATAATAAGCCATATTTTCAAGCATCAAACCATGCTTCATAAAATATGTATAAACACATACATACAATGATCACCTACCTAGTGTATCCTTTAACAATATGGCGTCATCAATAACAAATCACTTACTCAAATGATGCTTTAAAACAGTAGGTAAACACATATAAATTCAAGTGCATCCACAAGCTTATAATAGCACAATCTGAGGGAGAAAATCACTTTACTTACTTTCGAACTTAGTAAAGCGTTTCAAGCTTACACTAAGTTCCCAAAACCACTTTTAAGATGTTTCAAACCTGGAAATCCCATTTCCACTCACCAACTCGCGAAACCTCAATTGCCGACGCGAAAATCAAGCGTCCAAAGTCCCTAGAACTTCGTCAAATGCTTCCAAAGAATCATCCCCTGTTTATACCACACAAGAATAGAGGATTAATGCATCTCAATACACTAAAACCACCAGCAATCACTAAAAACTCGCAGCTCTGCCCGAAGGCACCAAAATACCTATCCGAAACAACCGAAATCACCTTCGATTGCTCACTAAACTCAACCTAGCCATCAACAAACACTTCCATCACATTTTAACCATAAATCAACATTAAAAAACATCCTAATATCATCATTATACCTTCAGCTACTCAGATTTCACATTTCCAAGCTAAAAACCCATAACTAACAACCTAAACTTTAAGAGATCCAATCTAATCCGGGATTATTATTGTAATTCCCCGGTTTTTGGCCTAGATGATTTAGGCATCAATTTAGGTTAGTTTAACCTAGAATTGAAGATCCGAGCCTTTAGAAATAGTTCAGGGAAAATATAATCCGGAATGGGATAAAATTATAAGAAAAATTGCTAAAATCTTTTTAAAATGTATATTGAAGGTTGGTAAAATCAATTTTCCAATTGAGATTTTAGAAAGAGACCATTTTGTAAAAATTGCAAAGTTAGTTTTTAAGGACTAAAATGAAAAGAGGACAAGACTTATAATCTTTAGGGAGCTTATATCTTTTGTGGGCCTTTTCTCTCAAATTGACCATTTTAAATATTTTAATAAAAATATTTAATTAATGTTTCAAATTAAAAAGGGATTTTTAATTAAAACAAGAGAAGAGTTTACATAACTAACTTCTCTCATTTTGCACTCAGCCAAACACTCTTTATTTTCTAAAAACCAAAGAGTTTATCCATCTTTTCTAATCCTTTTGAATGACTGAAGAGTTCTTTGATTCTCTTACCAATCATCATGGAGTTTTCTTGAAGATTTCATCAAAAATCTTGTCATTTGAGGAGAAAAGGCAAGGTTAGAGGTATGATTTCGTTTAACTCCTCTAATAAAGGTTCTTGAATGAAATTCCAAAGTCTTGTGCCTTCTAAGTATGTTTATTAACTATGTTTTATAGTGGATTAATAGGAAATTGGCTAAAAATAGATTTATGTGGTGATTTTCCAAGATTTTCGTTTGGGCACTATTTTGATTGATTTGAGAATAATTTTAAAGTTGATTTGGATGTTAAATGATGTTGAAGTAAAGGCTTAATCATAATAATCTCAGATTAGGTTGGATCTCTTAAAGTTTAGGTTGTTAGTTTTGGGTTTTTGGCTTGGAAATGTCAAATCTGAGTTGCTGGAGGTATAAGGATGATATTAGGATGTTTTTGGATGTTGATTTATGGTTGAAATGTGATGGAAGTGTTTGTTGATGGTGTTGGGTCACGTCGGTACGCTCCGTGGCGCAGCGGAAAAATTAATCCGACGTAATCCAGCCAGGATCCATGTACAAGAACGAATCTGGGGTGAAAAGATGAAGAGTTACCTTTTAAATCTCTAGAAATTGGAAAACCGACGGTATGTCGGAATAACCACGTCAAGTAAAACCAGAATCGTCACAGGTTCGCAACGACCTCTACGAAGTCCACCCGAATAAAACAAACACAGTTTCCGCCTCCCTAACACTTAAGGATAAATTTTGACAGGTTTGAACACCTTCTAGAGAGAAGTCGAAATCCCTCCAAGGATTCCTGAGGGAGTCTGAAATCGATCAGGGGTTCTACCGGGACTTGGATTCGAACTAGGAAATCGCCAAGAATTTTCCAGGGGGCAAGAGGAACACCAGAAAAATATCGAACAGCTTCTCAGAAGAAATCTGGGACTTGTCGAAAATTCCATAGGGGAATTCCCAGGGATATGTCAAAATTTGCAAGGAGGAATAGAGATGATTTGGTTGCTAGCCCTTGTCCCTTTAAATAGTATTCAGAGACTTAATTCTAGTTGAATTCCTTAAATCCACGTTCAACCAAAATTCATAGAATCTAATTCTACTTAAAATTGGTTTATATTAAATATACATTATATTTAATAATATTAAATGAAATATATATATTTGATTATGTAGAATCTTATTCAACATAAAACATGGATTTAAATATACATTATATTTAATCCAAATATATATATTTTTATTATATAGAATCTCATTCTATCTTTACTTGGATTTAAATATATTTAAATATATATTTTAATTATGTATAATCTAATTCTACATATACTTGGAATTAAATATACATTATATAAATTCCAAATATATATTTAAATTTCTAGAATCTTATTCTATAATATTTAAGTCTCTAAATATTTTTCATGCTCTAAATAATATTTGATAAATACAATATTTATCCAATATAATTCCCATTTAAGGGAGTTGCCAATTTCCCCTATCCCATAGGGGTTTTTTGGCAACCTCCCTAAAATAGGGAGTATGATTTCCAATTTTTGTTCGTTTCATTCGAAGGGTGTGACCCTTGTAGGTTCATGCAACATTAGCAGCAAAATTAGAACTGTTCTAATTTTACAAACAACGAGTGACATCTAGCAATACATCATTGCTACCTAAGTTGCATGAAGTCATGGTTTGACTTTCCTAATTCCTGAATAAACTTTCTTTATGTATTTCATCATTTTGTCCTTTATATCTTAGATGAACACAAGTCATGGGTTAGTCACACTTGCGTTGTCCATCTAGTGTTTCTTGACGTCTTGAGTAGATTATGATAAACGAATCTCTATGATATCTCATATCATAATATTCGAGCATGGTCATGCATTTTCTAATCTCACTCAATCAAGTGGCCGAAGATATTTCTCCCATTATGTAGGAGGGACAAATTCTTTCTTAATCAACCATATTTCACTACATAGGTCATCACGTATCCAATCATCAGTCTTTATAATGTAGTCAGTTACGACACACGTTTGACTATATCAAAATACGTAAATATTTATGTTGAAATCATGTTGATCTCAAGTCTGAGGATTATACATATGTTTATCATGAGCAATGTTGTGACTGTCACATAATTACCCAAGAATCATGCTCATAGCGGGTCAATCTAGTATGTTGTTCTCTAACAAATACTTATGTGTTGATTTTGACATCTCTATGTCAATTACAACACTTGTTATCAATCAACCACATATTAGTCTTTATATATTATCACTGCCCATACTCGTAATAATATTCGACTAAGGACTCTATTTAACAATAATCGTATTATTGTATGGACATTATTATCCAATGGTTAGTTTGATGCACAAAAACATACCAAATGATAATAACGGCAATGCCATTACTTGATAAATCTAGTAAAAAAATATGTATATTCAATCATCATATGATTGGTCTTTGGGCATACTCCAACAATCTCCCACTAGCACTAAGACCAATCATTCTCGTATCTAATACGATATGGCTTAGTGTAATTGACATGCTTATGTTATGTCAAAAGCTTTGTCAGGGAGTTGATAAAGTTATCAACTTTGTGCGTATGTTGCATACTTTCACATCTCTAAGATGTAAGCACTTTAAAATATGTTTGGATTTATTGATGAGATCTGGGTTTTATTTGCTTACGCAAAGGTTCCATCATAACAGAGTTATGTAGCATCTAATATGCTGGGAACAACCCTTAGTTCAGAAGTGAACCCTTTAGATCCAAACATCCTTCTTTATTGCTATGTCGACTGTAATACATTCAGCCTATGTTGTAGAGTTAGATATTGTCTCATGTTGCTAACTCGCATTATCTTTTATTAATGCAAAACGTATTGCGATCTTTAGTTTCCTTTTGTTGAGTATGTCATCTACATACAATACTTAGGAAAGTAACAATGCTCCCACTAGCTATTTTGAAAACAAGACTCCCCTTTGTTTCTAGATAAACCAAACCTTTTGATTGTATCTTCTGAAACGAATATCCCAACTTCGAGAAGCTTGCTTTAGTCTACGGATAGACCTTTGTAGCTTACATACCTTCCAAGTGTTTACTGGAGTGACAAAACCTCCTGGATGTGTCATGTACACATCTATTTCAAGTTTTCCCTTAGGAAAGTGGTTTTGACATTCCTTTATTTGATTTCATAATCATCGTATGTAACTACTTGCAAGTGAGATTAAGATGGATTAAACATAGCTACAAGGAAGATGCTTTATCATAGTCTATACTATGAAGTTTGTCGAAAAATTTTAGCGACGAATCATCCTTTGTATGTTTTATCATCCATGTCGGTTTTTCCTTTTTGAAAAACGCATCCATACCTCTTAGGTTTTACCCTTTTAGGTAACCAAAGTCTATACTTGGTTTTAAACATGGATTCCATCTCATATCTCATGGCTCTTAGCCATTTCTCGAATTTTGGGCTCACCATTACTTTCTGATAAGACCTAGTCTTTATCTTGATCCGAAAAGAAGAGTGTTTCCATGTACGGATAGTGAGAAATCCATATTTCTCAAGTATATGGTATTCTCTTAAGGATCAACACAATGGTTGTGTTTTGTTCCAATGTTCCTTGATCATTTGTGGAACATTCTCAATCTTTGGTTCATAAATTTGTTGTCTAAAATTTCTTCACATTCCAAATTCCATTTTTCTTTTGTGAGAGGTAACCTCTTTCGAGAGAAACTCTCGTTTGAGCAACAAACATTTTGTTCTCGTTGAAAAATGAAATCCCTTAGTGATAAGTATTCTCTTTCGAGATAAACTATCGTTTGAGCAACAAATATTTTGTTCTCGTTAAAGTTGAAGAAATAGAATCCAAATGTGAGAATTAATCCCTTCCAAGATAAACTCTCGTTTGAGAAACAAACGCTTTGTTCTCGTTATGATAAACAATAAATGGAGTTTTTAAGGTTCAAACTTTGTAAACATTTTAACATGTAAGTAACCTTAAAACTTCAAAGGTATTCTAGAACAATTCTTAGTCCATATCTTATATGGTGTTTCGAACCAAGTTTAAAAAAATGATTAAGTATGAGAGTTGTTTTTCTATTGTGTAAAGAAATCGAAAATGACTTGTTCTGAATCAAAACATGTCTAACATATTTGATTCTCTTTCAAAGACTTTTCGTTCCACTTGTGGGATTTAATTATGTCACAATCCCATATTCTTTGAAAGTTCATCAAACTTTAAGTATTCTTGAATTTGATCTCATCAAATTACCTTAATACTTTTTACGAGTTTGAGATTAGTCATTTGTTTTATTTATCTTACAAATATTATTGATTTGATTAGTTTAAAGATCATTGATTCGTTGTGCCATAAGAGATTAAAGAAATAACATTTATTTAAATAATCTCAAAATATCTTGTCCTTACAAGATAACTAAAACTTAGGCACAAAATAATAATCTTAAAAACTAAAACAAATCTATTTAAGCAAAAACACATGTCCTAATGGATGATGTAGCAACTCTTGCTTTATTTCCATTCGCAGGTCCATGTCTATTTTGATGCCTTCTCTTTAGAAGCCTCTGAGGTTGATGCCTCACTCGTTTTTGCTTTCTTGACTTCTTGTAGGTGTGTGGGGCAGTTTCTCTTCCAATGTCCGATCTTGCCGCAATGGAAACATTTTCCATCCTTCTTGTTTCCCTTCTTAGGTTTCAATGCCTCCTTTCCATCGGTTTTGGTCTTACCATCACCTTTAGACTTTGCTGCCGATTTACCTTTCTTCTTGCCCTTGCGGACCATCAGAACATGTTTAGGCCCTACCTTATTCAGGTTGATTTCAGCAGTTCTCAACATGCCGAGCAACTGTGGCAGCGTCTTGTTAATTTCATTCATATTGAAATTAAGGACGAACTGATTGAAACTATCCGGCAACGATTGCAGGATGACATCAATAGCTAATTCGTCTTTCAGCGGAAAGTCGAGCTTCTCCAACATTTGGATGTAGCCCATCATTTTGATGACGTGAGCTCTTATGGGAGATCCCTCACTCATCTTGCATTGAAACAGAGCTTTAGAGGTCTCGTACCTCTCTTGACGAGCTTGCTCTTCATAAATCTCCTTGAGATTTTGAATCATATCATAAGCTACCATGTCCTCATGTTGCTTCTGAAGCTCAGAGGTCATGGAGGCAAGCATAAGACAACCGGCATCCAGCATGCCGTCCATGTGTTTCTTAAACTTGTCTTTGTCAGCTCTGGAAGCAGTGGCAACCGGTTCATTAGGAACAAGTTCTTCAATGACATATTCCTTCTTTTCATGTTTGAGAACAATTCTCAAATTGCGGAACCAGTCAAGGAAGTTTATGCCATTGAGCTTATCATTCTCAAGGATAGATCGCAGAGATAGAGTATTATTTGCCATTAATTCTACAACAAAGAAAATATGCTACATAAGTTTTACTAAATTTTAAAATTTATAGATAGGTCTTTACTATAAATATACTCCCACTATTTTCTTCAAAATTAAAAACCCTCTAGTTTTAATTTCGGAAAAACGTTTCGATAGTTTTTCTAGTGAGTGAGGATCTGTATTTCACCATTCCTAAATCAGTTTTGGCTAGTCTTTTAGGAAATGGTTATTTAGGTAAGTAACACCTTACTAATTACATCTCATGTAATTCCTCATCTTTTGGCGAACAACTCTTGTTCTTTAAATCATCTTATGATTAACCAAAACTTTTAACCACTAGGTTTTCTAATCCTATTAGAACAACCCAGCTAAGTCAATACCAATATCTCAACCGACGAATATCACTAGCTTATTCTCCGCGTTTTACTAAGATAGATAAATGTGACATTGCTTTGGCAAAGCTCGCATTATATCGATCGAAGCTTTAACGAGGGTAATTATTGGATGGTTAAAACAGACTTAGAATTATAGTGAGGGATTTACTTAATTATCTCATCATTTTAACATTGATCCTATCAATAGAACTATGTTTAGTCATGCTTATAAAACATCCATTACATCACACACAAGGTAAATATAAGCGGTAAATAAATATGCAATGATTATAGCCCTTCTTAACCTAAGGTGACCCGTCCCAAGCCAATGGAAGGACCATTCTACTAAAGATAGAATCTACTTCTGAAACGCCTGGTCCACCAGGGAAGGCCCACCACGCTGCTACCTTGGTTCTTGCTTTATCTCCATGAGTATTTACAATTTTCAGAAACTTGTGTTACATGCGAGGGAGTGAGATGAGAAGATAAGTACAATAGAAGATAGAGAAAGGCACGACACGCAGACCGTATTTATAAAAACTAAAACTATAAAGGCTATGAGCTATAACCATGCAAAACAAACACTTGTACAGTTATTGGAAGCACAACAACAATCTGCCACCATTGGAAAAATAAATTCCAAAGATGGTTCGCCAAATCGCAATGCAGAAAAATATGACTCGAGTCATCCAACCCATTCAAGCACCAATAACAATGTATACTAGCTATCGCTAACCCCGATCCACCAACAAAAACCAAATGAATACCTGCAGCTTCGGAGGGAGTTTCAACTGCCAAACACAGGCCAAATCAGGTACCTCGACAACCCCTAAACTTGTCATCAGCGAGTATAAGCAGCCAACCGAGAACACCCCTGAACGCTGCTGCTTCCACACAAAACGACCAGCACCAGGTCGCAGGTAACAACCAGCCACACAGCCACGTAACTCCTCCAAGTCTCGCTGCTCAAAAGAACGCAAAGGTCGCCTAAATAAAGCAGGCCAAGCTTCCCACGACGTCTCCAACACAACACGCACCACACAAAGTTTATCACAAGCCAATGCGAACAATCTCCGATAAACCTCACACAATGGATCTTCTAAAATCCAATTGTCGCGCCAAAACAGAATAGTCTCCCAATCACCCAAAATCCCAAGGAACTGAGAATCACTCATGAATTTTTTAACATAAGCATCATCCTGCACCGTAACAATTTGTTTCCACAAAGTCGACATACCATGACGACCAGTGGACTTGAAATGCCACTCTAAAGCAGAAGGTCCATACTTAGCCAAAATTATCGACTTCCAAAGAGAATCATTACTAACAGCATATCGCCAACACCATTTGGCTAACAAAGCAAGATTTCGTAGTCTTAAATTGACCACGCCAAGACCCCCAAATCTTTTTGGAGTACAAGTTGTCCTCCAATTCACCCGACTCATCTTTGTTCGTTCTTGTTTATCACCCCATAGAAAATTCCGACGAATCTGATCAATCTTAAGAATCACCTTTTTAGGAACGACAAACACTCCTATATAATATAACGGCAAAGCGGACAACACTGAATTAACTAACACTAACCTCTCGGCAAATGATAACGAGTCTCTCTTCCACCCTTGAAGAGTCTTCCTAAACCTTTGAATCAATGGTTCCCACACCTCCAATCCTCTCGGATTCACTCCTAAAGGCAACCCCAAATAAATCATCGGTAAAGCTCCACATGAACAACCAAGGATAGACACCATATCGGACACAATAGAATCTGAAATTTCAACACCATAAAGACAGAATTTGGCAAAATTGATTTGTAATCCTGACATGTACTCAAAGAAAGTAAGAACTCTCTTAATGTTACGCGCATAATCAATCGATCCACGCAGAAAAATTATCGTATCATTTGCAAATTGCAGATGCGATAAAGAAACCTCCGAAGCAAGATTAATCCCCTGTACCAAACCAACTGCCTCGGCCTTCACAAGAAGCAAGTGAAGAAGTTCCGCTACCAGTACAAACAACAATAGGGATAGAGGATCTCCCTGACGAAGTCCTCTACCCATCGAAAATTCCCTCGTAGGGCTACCGTTCACCAGAATAGACAATCTAGCTGTTCGGATGCAAGCTGTTATTCACCTTCGCCACCTACAACCAAATCCCATATATCCCAGGATCTGATCTAAACAATCCCACGATATAAAATCGTAGGCCTTCGCAATATCCAGTTTCAAAATACAACCCCTGTCCATTTTTTTTCATCGAATGAATCACCTCATTTGCTAGCAAAATTCCATCCGCTATTTGACGACCACAGATAAAACTAGATTGTACATCACTAACCAGAACAGGCGCCACCTCTTGCAACCGTTGCGCTAAACATTTTGCCAAAATTTTATAAACAAAGTTTAATAAGCAGATAGGTCTAAAATCTGCCAACACTCGGGGATTCTCCCTTTTCGCAATCAACACAATAAAAGCCGAATTAACCCTCGGAGGTAATCTTCCATAAGCATAGAACTCCGACATGAAACTTATATATTTTAATTTTACTATTTGAATAAAAATATGAAGTAAAGAGTGAATATTTTTTTTTTGAAGAAAGTGAAATTAAGGTTTGAAATGAGTTTTATCATCCTTAGTTAGATAAGCAATCTTACTTTTAGAAATAAGAATAAAAATAACCTTATTTGGGATTAAAGTTTTATAATATCTTAATATGAGAAAACAATACAAAATTATTATTCAATTTATATTTAGAATTTATATCGAATACACTGGCGGTGTAAACTAAAAGTTTCTACAAGCGCCTTAGTTTTAGGATTTAGTGATGTAGTTTATGGGTACGGTTTAAGGGTTTAGGTGTAAGGGTTTAGAATTTAGGGACAATGATTATAATTTAGGGGTTAGGGTTTAGATGTTGGGATTTAGGTTTTAGGGTAATTTATTGAGGATTTAGGTTTTTAACCTACAATCCCTGAAATTTAACCTTGAACTCCATATTTTATTCACAGTCACTAAATTCTAAACTACTACACCTAAACTTCTAAATCCTACACCCCAAACTCAGTCTCTAAACCCTAAAACTAAGGCACTTGTAGAAACTAAAAATTTCCGCCGCTAGTGTATCAAATAATTATCCATTTATTTAAGGTGTATTTGATAAGTTATTCAATAATTAGATTTGAGTATAATTAGTTAATTACATATATGTAGTATATTTAGGTGACTATTATAATCGGTAAATTTCACTAAAATAAATGTAATTATAACACCTTATTCCATAATGACTTCTAAATAGGCGTTCAAAACTTGAATCGATTTGAAAAAAAAAATTATTCAGTTTTACTCATCTTGACTCGACTCATAGTTTTATAAACTTGGCTTGAAAATATTTCAAATAAAGTTTGAGTTATAAAATGGAAATTTGAATAACTCGAAATTTTTAGTAATTAATGTATCGATTTTCAAGTTCGAGTCGAGTCTCACAATTCTGTTTGATATATATATATATATATGAAAAAATATGAAGAAATATATGTGTCTAATATATGGTTGTAGGAAACTATTTAAATTGAAACCAATTAGTATCATAATATTATAAATATTTACAATTAAATTTGAATAGAAACTCGAACAACTCAACTCAAATTTCATAAACTCGACTTGACTAAAAAATTTAAATAAAATTTGAAGTATAAACTAGGACTCTTTAACTCGACTGGCTCAAAAAAAATTACTCGACTCGATCAAATGTTTATCTTTATTTTCTAACCTTTTATTCAATTTTGATAATGAATCCTATTAGATTATTTGTAATAAATATTCATTGCAAAACCTATATATAAAATTAGTTTCTGCCGCATTCTCCCCCGGAAAAGGCTAGTACACAGTCTCTCAAAACATAACTGGTTGTTAGATGCAAATAAATCATACTAAAAATTTTCGCATACATGATATAACAAAATTTCTTGATCAAAAAAATAGTAAGGTTGAGTAAACACATGTAAAAAATAATACTTTTCCCATTATAAAAAATAATACTTTTCCCAAAAATCAAAAATGTTTTTTTTTTCGTGATATATTGTGTTGAAAAAACATCAAATGAATCAAGTTCAAGTGGTAAGCAGTTTAATATCACTTGAGTACGTCTTAAGTTCGAGATTTTATGTCTGCAGAAAGTTTCAGCTGACAAACTTATTCACCAAAATCGAATGTGCGACAAAATTTAGTTTGAATTAGTCAAAGCAAAACCATGAAAACAAAAAGGTAACAAAAAGACATCAAATGAGAATACTATGAGAAACAAAATAGATTTATGTTTCATAGGTTATTCTTAAATCAAGTGAAACTAGATATTGATTTCTTTTAAATAGTGCTATTATTTTGAATTAATGAACACCCAAAGTCATAAATATTAAAATTTGATGATAAATACTTATGGGGAATTAATGCTTAGCTAGATAATCAATCTTAGTTTTACAAATAAGAATAAAAATAATCTTATTTGGGAATTAACGTTTTATAAATATCTTAGTATGGAGGATAAATTATATTGTTAGCTATAACACTACGTCATCTATAGTCTCAATTAATAAAAACTCAGCAATTTTATTATTTATTTCGTGTCATCTTTTTAATAAAATTAAGTTTTATTTGGTAAAAATTATAAATCGAAACTTTACTTGGTAAAAAAATGATGTAAAAAAATTTACTGAAGTGAGTGATTTTATTGGTTGAAAGTATAAATGACGTAATGATGAGGCTCATGATATAATTTCTCCTTAGTATGGAAAACCTCAAGAATTATTATTCAATTTATATTTAAGGTGTATTTGACAAGTTATTCAATAATTGGATTTGAACATAATTGAAAATTTTCGTGGACGTATATAATACTAATCATTAAACAAAAGTAAATAATGCTAGATTTTATTTAGGGGTGTAAATGAATCGGGCTTGAACGAATAATATTATTTTTGTGTTCGTTTGTTTATTTTTAAAGGTGTTTATGTTCGATTCATGTTCGTTTAAATTTTTAATATTGTGTTCGTGTTTGTTTGTTTATTTTTAAAGGTGTTCATATTCGTTTGTTTAGTGCTCGCGAATGTGTTCATTTATTTTTTTTAAAGTGTTCATGTTCGTGAACGTGTTCATTTAAGTGTTTGCGAACGTGTTCGTTTATTCGTTCACAAACATGTTCATTTATATGTTCTGAAATGTTAACTAAATTAACAATAAATAAATAAAATAAAATTTACATTTCAAAATGAAGTTATATAACACCCTTAGCAACAACAAAAAATAGTATTTAGATACATCCAAAGTATTTTTATCCTATAAACGAGCTTATAAACGAACCTATAAATGAGCTTGTTCGTGAACTTAAACGAACCAGATACACCTCGGTTCATGTTCGTTCATTTATTAAACGAATATAAATTTTTTTGTTCATACTCCTTTCTTTAGCTTAATAAACGAATTGTAGTGTGTGCAATGGCGTAGTGGAGGACATCGAGCACATCCTCCGATCGTGCCCACGTGCTTGGAACCATTGGGACAAGATTGTTCACCCGAGCCGTTTGAGGGAATTCCTTGGTTTGCCATTTGATGCGTGGTTTTGGGGCAATATTACTGGGGCTCATCGGTCTTGGTCGTCGGAACCGGCATGGGAAAGCCTCTTTGCCATTGTTTGCTGGTTGTTATGGAAGAATCGCTGCACGAGGGTGCTTGGGGACGACGCGATTGGGCTGCGGGATCTGTTGGCAGTCGCGATACGCACCAGGGACGAGTGCGTTGCTGTAGCGGTGGAAAATGCTGCTGGGGGCAGTCGCGTGTCTGGGGGCCGGCCTCACTTGGCTGTTTGGTGTCGTCCAATGCAAGGGCGGCTCAAGGTGAACGCGGATGGGTCGGTTAGAGGGCCTTTGCAACTTGCGGCTATTGGAGGGGTTATACGAGACGACACGGGTGCATGGGTTTTTGGCTTTGGCCGGTATTTGGGGTGATGCTCGGTTCTTATGTGCGAGCTATGGGCGGTTTATGAGGCTCTTCGACATGCATGGGATTATGGTTGTCGGTTGGTGGATCTCGAGACGGACATCACCACGGTGGCGGACATGCTTAATGGTAAGGGAGACACTAGTGGTGGGCATAATCTTTTTCACCGGATTATGGAAATTGTGAGGCGTGATTGGGATTTGACGATACGGTATACTCCTCGTGCATCGAATCGGGTTGCGGATAGGATGGCTTCTTTAGCTTTCGATTGGGATTTTAGTGGAAAGACTTGGCCTTGTCCTCCCCTGGAGGTTGTGGATGTGTTACTTGATGACATGAATTTGTCGAACTAGTTTCGCTTTGGTTGTTTTTGCTTTCTTGCTTAATGCTATGTATGTAACATCACATGTACTCTTTTCCCTCATTTAGGTTTAGGGGGGTTTTTAACGAGACATGTGGTGTTACTCCTTCCTATTAATAAAAAAAAATAAACGAACGTTATACGAACAATTTACGAACGATTCGTCGAAAGCTCCGTTCATTTGCACCCTTAATTTTATCACACACAATATGAGTCATTCAACGAAATTTATGCAAAATTTATATTTGTAAAAGTTTATCAACAATGATTGGTGAAGTGATAAAAATATTTATAAAAACGAGTTCGATCATTGGAAGTATGATTTTTATGTTGTTTATCTAAACATTAAATGAAAGTATGAAAAAGATAAGAAATATGATTATAATAATATTAATTATAATTTAAAGTATAACTAATTCAATAATTTTTCAATTGAACTGTTATCTAATTAATTCTGGACTGGACTAATATTTTTTTTGGGGGACATATTTCATGTTCTTTATAGTATATGTTTTGGATTCGTGGTTCTCCTCGTCAATATTGTTATCTCCAAAATTTAAACCTCAATTTAGACTTTAAAAGTACAATGTACCTTACCATCACACTCAATACTTGTTGGTAAAGTTGGTAGTAAACTTAAGGGTAAAGTATCCCAGGTAACACCGAACTATAGTGTCTGACCTGTTTTTAACATCAACGTTTCAATTGGTCCAAAACTATCATTAACGTTTAATATGTTATCCAATTATAACATCCCTCCGTTAAATCATGGACGCCGTGGTGACGTGGACTAAGAAAACCGTTACGGTGCTGACTGTGTACCCTATATATTATTATTTATTCCACGTCATTAAAAAATTAAAAAATAAAAGCCCTTTTGGTTTTCAAAACGACACCGTTTATTGGTATTAGATTAGGGTTGGGATTGAGATTGATTTTGTAAACCAATCCACCGAACCCAACCAAACACGATGCAGCCACCACAGAAATCACCACTCTCGCCTTTTTTCCGCCGCTCATTCCTCCTTCCCCACCGCCCTTCTCTTCGCTTCCTTCTGCGTTGATGTTTCCGTGCACGATGTCGCTTGCATCGTACGGCGAAGGAGCAGGAGAACTCGCGGGTGACTTTCCTAGCGCCAGATCTGATGGAAATGGCGCCATTGGCGCCGGCGGCGAAGCAGCCATCACCGGTGAGATTGATGGTGCGGAGTGAGGTGATCCAGACACCGGAGTAGGAGCGAGTTGCGGCGATGAATCTGCACCGAGAGACGGCGCAGGCGCAGACGCAGGCGAATAGGCAGCGAAGGTGAGTTCAACGACAAAGAACAAAACAACGATAAGAAAAAACCCGAGCTTCGCCATTTCACCAATCTGAATATTGAAAAAAATGCAGTTGAAAATGAGGGGAAATTGAAGATACAGGAAAAGTTTCAATACGAAGTGAGAACGGTGGGGGGAAATTCTGTATTTAAGGGATAGATAAATAAAAATTCAAATCTGAAAAGGGGTTGCAAAAAGAAGAAAAATGATTGAATTTTTCCTGAATTTATTGAATGTTGGTGAAAAGATCGAGATTGGGGTTTTTGCGATATGACCGAATCTGCAATGGTGGAATTGGGGCAAGACGGGGTGGTCGGTCGTGCCGGATCTGGGCTGATTCATTATGGAAACGGTGTCGTTTTGAAAACCAAAAGGGTTTTTATTTTTTAATTTTTTAATGATGTGGAATAAATAATAATATATAGGGTACACAGTCAGCACCGTTACGGTTTTCTTAGTCCGCGTCACCACGGCGTCCATGATTTAACGGAGGGATGGTATAATTGGATCACATATTAAACGTTAATAATAATTTTGGACCAATTGAAACGTTGATGTTAAAAACAGGTCAGACACTATAGTTCGGTGTTACCTGAGATACTTTACCCTAAACTTAATCAATATTTTAATGATTACTTGATTAGAATATAAATATAGATGCAAAATTAATTTAATTTTCTAACCAGATTCTGTTTTTTGTACTCTTTTTCTTTGGATGGGAAAAATTCAAATAACGAGTCAAAATAAATGAATGAATTGTATTGAAAGTCCTAGTAACGTGAAAAGAGAGAACAAAAAAGAGGAGATTTATTGCAAAGGTGTCCAACCCAACCCAACCCAACTCCCCTATTAGTATTAATTTAGTTGCTTGAAATGCGAAAACTGTTTTTAATGCATTGATGGTACCTTGTTTCTTATAGGAGTATTTTATATTTTTAGTACGCCAGTTTCTATTGCTATATCTCTTCACAGTTCACACACTCCCACAACGTCATTAATGACCCATTTTTTCTTATAACCATTCCTGGTCATAAATATAATAAAGGGGAAAGATTTAGCATAATCTTCTCTCTTTTTATAATTTACACTCTAAATTCTCACTGCCAACCCTCCCTTTTCTACGATTCTCGACCGCTCCACTGCTTGTTGTGTCCATGGCGATTGCAGCGGCAGCTGTCATCGTCCCATTTGGCCTTCTTTTCGTCATCTCCGGCCTCGCTGTTAATCTCATTCAGGTACTTTTTAGTTTTTTTTTGGATAGATTTGCTTGTGTTCTAACTTCTTGGGTGATCCGCTTCAGGTTTTGGTGCATGGTTTTCTCTGTTTCTTTCTTATTTGGTGCTTCTTCATCTGAGATTATGAATAAGCTTGCATGTAATCGGGTTTTGAATCTATTTGACTTCTTAGCTAATAGAATTTAGTAAAACGAAAATTAAATCAGAATCTTTAGATTTCAGCTTGATGAAACCTTCCGCTTTTGTTACCGTGTTTACTTGCCTTATCTCACGATACCATTTGATGCTATAAATGAGCCTAGAGTTTAAGAGTCCATTTTTTTGCCTTTTGTTTTTTTGGGGTAGAAATCGGAATTTACTTTGTTAGACAAAGTTGGCTCAATTTGATTAGTTGGCTGATGTGTAAATCTTCTTCTTTTTCTAAATCTCGTTGTTGGTGACCTTTTTTTATGTTATGCAATGTGATTCCCCCTCCCCTATTCCAGGCAGTATGCTTTGTTCTCATTCGACCACTGTCCAAGAACACATATAGAAAGATCAATCGGGTGTTTGCAGAGTTGTTGTGGTTGCAACTGGTTTGGCTTGTTGATTGGTGGGCAGGAGTTAAGGTGTTAATGAGCTCCTTTATTTCGTTGTATAAATTCATACGTTTATAAATCACTAGATGTTCTTTCTTGGGCATTTTTGAAAATGTAGTCTAATGCTGAAATCTTTATGAGATATTGTAGATGCTGAAACCATTTGCGATGTGTAAGTTTTATGCTGATCAATACCTTCCTTCCTTCCTTTTCCTACCATACATGCAAACAGTTAGTCTCAAAAGTAATCTTATTTGTAAGCCATAAGATACAAAACCCATGCCGAGATTTTAATTGCTATCTTTGAGACTCGAGTTTGGCCATATATATATTTTTTTCAATAAATATGAATGAAAAATTTGCTATCTATACCTGAGATATGATGTTACTTAAAGGTGTTAGACAATGAGATTTTTGTGCAGTGTTGAAATTTTCATGCCTCCAGTGACTTGATAATTCCACTTGCTAGTAGTGTTTAGCTCGTTGAAAGCCTGTTTTCCAACTAGTATCTTTGATGTCCATAGACTTGAAGATTCGGCACCTTTTAGTTAGTCTAAATAATTATGCAAATATGAATGACTTGGACAATTATCATGAAGTTTTGTTTTCTCCAAGGGCTGATAGATGTTCTTAGATATTGATTAAGCCACTGAGGTGTTAATTATTGGCTGTTAGTGAGCCACATTCTATTCTTGCTGAAAAAATTGGTATTACCAATGTTATAGGTAGTCTCCTAAAACTGAGCCTTTGATCTTTGAGACATTTTCTCTGCAGATTAAAGTGTTCGTGGATCGTGAAAGCTTCAATTTAATGGGTAACGACAATCACTTTTTTCTAGGAAATTTATTCTCAGTATTCAAGCTAGGGCTGAGCATTTGATCAACTGGAGTCTAAGTAAAAAAAATTCGAGTTAGTCGAGTTTACGAGTCCAATTTAAATAGCTTTTATATATTTCTTCATATGCGATACACATATGTTAGGTAAAGTTGAGGGACTTAACTTGAAAACTAATCCACTAATTACTAAAAATTTCGAGTTATTCGAACTCCTATTTTATAACACAAACTTTATTTGAAATTTTTTGAGTCAAGTCGAGTTTACAAAATTATGATACGCATTAAGTCGACTCGAGTCGAAAAATTCGGTTTTTCCAAGTCGAGTTTTGCTCACCCCTAACTCAAGCTATGTGGATAATTGGTATTGTTCTATCCTTTAACTTTTTTTTTTCCAAATGGTTTACTGATCATCTGATATTTAAAAAATTTCCAGGTAAGGAACATGCCCTTGTCTTATGCAATCACAGAAGTGATATCGATTGGCTAGTTGGATGGGTTTTAGCACAGGTCTGTAATTAATTTATTCCAATTCCTTTTTTTTTTTTTTGCATACTGTTTGGTTCTGGTGTGCATTATTTTTTTTCTTCCATTGCACTTTCGGAAATTTGCTATTTGGCATTTTAACTTCATGATCTTTTGTCCCTTAAAGTGCTGTCTTGCTAAGAAACAATTGAATTTGCATTTGGCAGAGAACAGGTTGTCTTGGAAGTACATTAGCTGTAATGAAGAAATCATCAAAATTCCTGCCGGTACGTGTTGGCATCATTATTTTGAAGTTTCAAATTTGAACAATGAGAGTTTTCATAACGATCTCTTTATTTCAGCTGATATTTAATTGTAATCCTGAATTTTATTGGTAATAGCTGTTGATCATGCTGAGTACATGTTTTTCCATACACATTTGACATTTGCATTCGGACCTCCACTGCACATGTTCATTTATGTAAACGCTTGAGATGTGATTAGCTAAGTCAGTAATGTTAATCTGCAGTATGTAAACATGCTATTTTTTAACTGAATTGAAAAAGAAAATTAAGATAATTAGTGAGACACTCTGGTCAAGATTCCTCAGTTTTATTTTGTCACATTAGCTTCTGCTTTTCAAAACTTAAGTAGGGTTGGTCTTTTGAAAATCCTGTATTCTTAGCCAGAGTTCAAAGTTTGTCTTGCATATTGTCTATGAAGTGAGTGTGTCTAAGTAAGGCGTGACGGTATTAATAATTTTCATGAAGTTTGTAACAACTATTTATGATTAGTCTGCATGATTCAGCAGCAGTTCTGTTGAAGTAGTAGTCTTTCTTTTATCTGAACTACAACATCATGAAACAAATGCTATTATGTGCCTGGTATAGTTAATTTTGTATTTCATAGTGAAAGTTTAGTCTCTCAGTCTTCTCATGGTAGGTGGTGCAGTGTAGTGGTTGAAGTCAAGTATTTTTTGCCTCCCCTACCCTCTGGGCATCCCACTGTGTGATGTTTTCACGGCATGCTTCTTATTTTAATTTTTTTTTAAATTTGTTTATTAGAGAACCAAATGAGGCTATATTTTTGTGTACTTGTGAACAATGATATTAAGTTCATGTCTAATATGTTCAGGTCATAGGTTGGTCAATGTGGTTCTCTGGGTATCTGTTTTTGGAACGAAGCTGGGCCAAGGATGAAAGGACGTTAAAGGTAAGAGTTTGCTTTCAAATTTTGATACACGTGTCAAAATTTCATAGTTTGCATGACCATTAATATTGCTTTATTTGTGTATTTCTTCATGCTTGTTTTTAAACTACCATTATTCATCTCATTCTAATCTTGTGGAAATTGTATTTTCAGGCAGGTCTTCAACGTTTAAAGGACTTCCCAAGGCCATTTTGGTTGGCACTTTTTGCAGAAGGAACACGCTTTACACAAGCAAAGCTACTAGCCGCTCAAGAATATGCAACCTCACAAGGATTGCCTGTGCCTAGAAATGTTTTAATTCCTCGTACAAAGGTCAGATTCTTGCTTCTCCCATTTCTTGAAATCCTTGTTACCTTCTAACTACGTGCTTTTTTTCAAAAAATTATTTTTATGGATATGTAGGTACCTGAATTTAGATTTTGGTATTCATGTTGGTAACTTTCTTCCCGTGAAATTACTATATAGTATTCTGTTTATTCTAGGTAGATTTTGTTGCAACATCCTGCCGATACTAACTTTCTAGCCAATGAAAGTCTCTTGCTTCTTTGGCACACATTCAATGCTTAGCCAGCCTCAACTATGATATATCTGTGCACCCTCAGATGTGTACCAGTCCTATAATTGAGAGTCGACCATGATGGACTACGTGTTAATTTTCTCTTTTGTAATGCTGAAGTTTGTTATTTTGCTCATGACCACTAATCTTGTGGGTCTTACTGATTGTAATTCTGTATGAAAACGTATGCCTGATGACATTATCTCTGTTGTTTCAGGGTTTTGTCTCGGCTGTAAGTCATATGCGTTCATTTGTTCCAGCTGTTTATGATATGACGGTGGCAATTCCTAAGAGCTCATCCTCTCCTACAATGCTTAGACTTTTCAAGGGGCAATCTTCAGTGGTAATTTTGATTTCAAGCTGTGTATAGCTAGTTTAACATCTTTGCATAATAATATGTCGATATCAATGTTAAAATTGCTTTCATTTTGTTTCATATTGATGTCCTTGTAGAATTTGATCCACGTCTCCTAAAGGCTAGAAGATTTTGCTTCTAAATTCGACATGATGATACAATTTGTTTTCAGTTTAAAGGCATAACATGCTGTCTTATCTCTGATGAATCATAGACACCATGAAGTAAATGAGCAAGCTCCATAACTGGTTAATCTTTTCTGTTCTTTAGAATTTCACAGTGAAAGCCAAAAACTTTGTTGGTCATTGGCATGATAGGAATCATTAACTGCTTGTGCATACTTGTGGCAACTTCCATTGGTCGTGTTGCTAGGTTTATCATTTATGTGAAGCAACTAACTGGGTCTGGGAAAATGTTTGTGTTTCCCTCTTCTGTTCTTGTTGAAATATGTCAGTTTGAAGTTGTGATGAAAATATACCTGGTTGATCTCAGATATCTTAGTTGATAATTGAATGAGTGACTTTTCTATTGGTTCATTCGGTTGATGAAAATATATTGTTGCTTGCAGGTGCATGTAAACTTTAGGCGGCATCTTATGAAGGAACTGCCTGAGACGGATGAGGCTGTTGCACAATGGTGTAAAGATCTGTTTGTGGAGAAAGTGAGTACTATTTATTCTAGGTGGTCTTGTTTGCTTGTCTTAAATAATCTTATGATTGAAAGGAAAACAAGGATTACTGTCAACTTGCAAAATTTGTGTATCTTTGTCCTTTTCTTGCATAATGGTTAACAATGTTTGTTCTTGTGCATGCTAGTTCATGCATTTAGTTTACTACTCATGGTTTTGTTTCTGTTTGATTTCTCATATAGGACAAGTTGTTGGAGAAACATATAGCTGAGGACACTTTTAGTGACCAACCATTACAGGATATTGGTCGGCCGATTAAGCCTCTTTTGGTGAGATTCTTTATGTAAAATTCAATTTTATTCAAGTACTTTTGGTATTTCTCTTGCTTTTTGGTGTTTGTAACTAAATATGATAATAGTATTCTTATTCTTGGATCAGGTTGTTTCTTCTTTGGCGTGTCTCGTGGCCTATGGAGCTCTCAAATTTCTGCAATGGTCTTCACTTTTATCCTCGTGGAAAGGGATTGCGTTGTCAGCATTTGGCTTAGCCATTGTTATCATTCTCATGCAAATCATGATTCTCTTCTCACAGTCTGAGCGTTCAACTCCCGCCAAGGTTGCACCAGGGAAGCCCAAGAATAACGGAGAGGGTTCAGAGACAAGACGAGACAAACAGCAGTAGGTTGAGCCTTTATTTGCAAGATATCCGCAGGGAAGTAGATTTGCAGCATTATTTTCGTAAACCTAAAATGTGTACTCTGTATTACATTCACTTAGCAATCAATATGCTTTCGTAGACTGACTTTCATGTTTCAAAAGCATTTCTTTTGGTCATCAGCAGGATTCAAGTATCAGATTTAGGTGGTTTGCTAGGGTTTGAAGAAAGGGGGAAAAATATCCCTTAGCGATTTAGACTAAACGATATTAGAAACAGAAAATAGAAAAAGAACTTTTATTAAACCTTCAATAAAATGGTCAAAAGTCCACCTCAGACGATTGACTAAAGTTTTTATTTATACTAAAATAAACCCTAAAGAAAATTTAAAAAAAATAAAGAAAACTTCTAACTAATAACCAACAAACAAATGTGGGGATTCTAGGGACAAACCTTTAAATACAGGCTAAAAAACAACAGATGTAAAAAAGCGGTACACAAATTGTACATGAAGCGGTACACAAATTGGTACAATTTTGTAATAGAATAATGCATATACATTTTTATTACAAAGATGCACTATTTACTGGATAAAAAAGCGGTACATATTTATTACAAATAATGTACATAAATCTTTACAAGTTTGTAACACAAAAGGTACATACATTTTTTATTACGCTATTTCACCAAGGGGCATCCATACCACCTTCAGGTGGTATCGATGCTGGTATACAAAATGTGTATGTACACAACTTGTTACAAGGAAACACAATTTGGTACAATAATAACAAGGGGCATCGATACTACCTAAAGGTGGTATCGATGCTGGTTTGGCAGACATGAAAAAAATGGTACATTTGTTATACAAAATGTGTACGTACACAAAAATATTACACAATGTGCATATACACAAATGAGTACAAAAATATACACAAATTGTAACAATTTTGTAAGAAAAAAAGGTATATACCTTTTTTAATATGCTATTTCACCAAGGGGTATCGATGCTGGTTTGTATTTAGCCTGTTTTTAAGCCGCCTGTTTTTAGAAAAGCCCAACAAATGTGTGTATGCCCAGCTTGGAAATAAAAGATGAAAAAACAGAAAGAAGTAAGGCCTTAGTAAAACAATCTGCTAATTGATTTTGAGAAGTAACAGGAAAGAGCTTGATGATTCCATTTTGAATTTTCTCTCGGATGAGATGACAATCTCTCTATGTGCTTCGTGCGTTCATGATGAACTGGATTCTCAGCTATCCTTATTGCTGACTGGTTATCACAAAATAAATGTGCAGTGCGTAAAGAAACCTGCAAGTCAGACAAGAAAAAATTAAACCATTGCAATTCACACGTGACAGCAGCAATAACCCTATATTCAGCTTCAGTAGAAGATCGAGAAACAGTGTTTTGTTTCTTAGACTTCCATGACACTAAAGAATTGCCTATAAATATACAAAATCCTGTTGTAGACTTTCTGGACTCATGACATGAAGCCCAATCTGAGTCAGAAAAAGTTTGTAAATGAAAATTATTATCAACAGAGAAGAATAACCCCTGCCCTGGAGATCCCTTTAAGTATCTAAGAACACGATGAGCTGCCATGAGATGAACAAAAGTTGGGGCAGCAAGATGTTGGGATAATTGTTGCACAACATAACAGATGTCAGGTCTAGTATGTGTTAAATATAAAAGTTTACCTACAAGCCTTCGATATGCTGTTATGTCAGTTAAAGGGGAACCTTTATGTTCAGCAAGCTTAGAAGTATACATTATAGGTGTGGAAACAGTTTTACACTCTAAAAAACCTGTTTCTTTTAAGAGATCTAAAACATATTTTTTTTTGGCACAGATTTATACCAAGGTTAGAATGTGTAACTTCTAAGCCAAGAAAGTACTTAAGAGTCCTTAAGTCTTTAATTTTAAAGGTATCATGTAGAACACTTTTAATACCTTTTATTTCATCTATATTGGGACTAGCAACAATTATATCATCAACATATATAGCAAGAGCAACAAAATCAGAACCAGAACCTCTAACTAACAAAGAGCAATCAGAACCAGTTTGCTTAAAGCCTAATGAAAGAAGAGTTTCAGTTAACTTCTCATTCCACTTACGGCTAGCTTGTTTTAGACTATACAAGCTCTTCTGTAATTTACAAACAAGACCAGGACTGGGAGGATTAAAACCAGGGGTAAATCCATGTAAACTTCCTCTTTTAATTGTCCATGTAAGAAAGTATTGTTTATGTCTAATTGATGTAAATGCCATTTCTTAGCAGCAGCAATAGCAAGAAGAGCCCTAATAGTGTTAATCTTAGTAACAGGGCTAAAAATGTCAAAATAATCAATCCCTGACTATTGAGTATACCCTTTTGCTACAAGACGTGCTTTATACCTTTCTAATGTTCCATCAGACTTTAACTTGGTCCTAAAAACCCATTTGCAATCTACTGTACTTTTACCAGGGGGAAGAGAAACAAGCTGCCAAGTTTTATTAAGTTCTAAAGCTCTAATTTCTTCTTGCATTTCTTCTTTCCAACAGTCATGTTTAATTGCTTGATTGTAAGTCTTAGGTTCAGCTAATACTTCAGCATTATTGATGTAAGACTTATGAGTAGATGATATATTATGATAAGATAAAACTTGAGCAATTTGATGAGGAAAAGTTCTTACCTTAGGCAATGAAACATTAAAATCTTTAAACTTTTCTGGAAGTTGCCTATGTCTAGATGGCCGAGTAGAAACAAAGGATTGTTGACTTGAGTCAACAAGTTTAGAATTACCAACAGAAGTATGAGAATCAACAAAACGATTGTGAACAGAATCAGGATGATAAGTAGAATCAGGGAATTCAGTATTTGCAATAGAACTCATATTATTATCTGAATTCACAACAGAATCATTTATGACAGATGGAACTTGATTGTGAGTAGGATGCAAAAGTTCAGAGTTGTTCATTAAAACATCATCAGAAAAATGAGAGTTCTCATAAACATGAAGCACAACATCACTGGATGTTTGTTTAAAAGGAAACATTTCTTCAGAAAAAGTTACATCTCTTGAAACAAAGATGCTCTTAGTTTCTAAATCAAAAACTCTAAAACCTTTGGTATGTTTAGGATATCCTAAGAAAACACATTTAGAGGCACGAGGATGCATTTTTATTTTGGGCTTAGGCAAAACAGATACATAAGCCAAACAATCAAAAACTTTCAAATGTTTCAAATTTGGTTTTGAATTAAAAAGTAACTCAAAAGGTGTTTTATTTTCTAAAACAGGTGTGGGAGTAACATTGATTAAAAAAGCAGAATGCAATATGCAGTCTATCCAAAAACAGAGAGGTAAATTAGCTTGAAACCTTAAAGATCTTGCAACAGTCAATATGTGCTGATGCTTTCTCTCAACAGTGCTATTCTGTTGAGGTGTGTATGTACAAGAAGTTTGATGTATAATGCCCTTACTGTTAAAAAACTCAGTCATTTCAAACTCCTTGGCATTATCACTTCTTATACATTTAACTTGTTTTGAAAACTGAACTTCAACAAAAGAACAAAAATTGATTATAAGACTTCTAACTTCCCCTTTGTTATGCATTGGAAAAATCCATAAAAATCTAGTTTTATCATCAACTATGGTTAAAAAATATGAATGTCCATACAAGCTTTTAATGGGAAAAGGTCCCCAAACATCCATGTGAATAAGGTCAAAGGGAGAAGCACTAACAGAGTTACTGATAGGAAAAGAAGGTCTCTTCTGTTTGGCTAAATGACAAACCTCACACTCAGAGACATTTCCTAAAGGTATATCATTGTTTATCTCAGCAAAAAACTTCATCCTTCTAGAAGAAGGATGTCCTAGCCTAGCATGCCAAAGGGTCAAAGAATGACTAGAAGAAACAATACTTGAGGCAGAAACATTTTCAGAAACACTGCTAAGACTAGAAGAACTACCAGAAGCAACACTAGCAGAATTAAAAACATTTTCAGAAGCAACAGTATTAAAAACAGAAGAATGACAAACCAAATTTGAAACATCAAGATGATATAAGCCTTGAATTTCCTTAGTGTACCAATCATCTTCCACTGAAGTGTATCCTGTATAACACAACAATTATGTGAGAAAATTAAAGAATACACACTATCTTGAACTAATTGAGAAACAAATATCAAATTAAAACCAAACTTAGGAATATGAAAAACATTCTTCAAAACCAGAGAACGCAAAACAACAGTACCAATATGATGAACCTTAACTAGTTCATTATTAGGAAGCTTCACAAACTTATCATGCACAATATCATAATCCTTGAAAAAAATTAAATCATTGACTAAGTGATCAGTAGCACCAGAGTCAATTATCCAAGAGACACTTTGATAAGGAAGACTATTATGAGAAATAGTATTAGAAACATTATTGTAACAATAAGAAACATTGTTACATAAAGAAATGCTGAAGTCTAACTCAGAAGAAAGAAGATTACCTGATTCAGAAGTCTGTTTAACATCAGACACAAAGGCTGAAGACAAGGCATTAACTTGTGGCTGAACATTCTGATTTTGACCAAGAACAGCATGTGGAGAAACAGAAGAAGCACGTTCTTGAAGCAAAGAAACAATGCTCTCATACTGTTCTTTTGTAAAGACAGGAGGATAGCCAGGATTTTGATTAACACAAGACTCACTAGGGACACTGGTTTCACAAGAACCCACCTAATTAGACCTAGGAGTTTGATACTTAGTTTTATAACCTGGAGAATAACCATGTTTTCGAAAACACTTCTCTACAGAATGCCCAAATATACCACAAAAAGTACACGTTGGTTTTTTATTCCCAGAATTATTACTGTACTTCTTTCCAGCAGACTCAGAACTAGAATTCTTGTTCCCAGAAAACCTATTCATATTTTGGGACTGAACACGACCAGCTAAGAACACAGAAGAGTCACAATTCGAAATACTAGACCTTAAAGTTCTTTCATGCTGAATAACAAGAGCAAAAATCTCATTTATGGACGACAAAGGCTTCATCATAAGAATCTGAGCCTTCTGAACAGAGAAATTATCATTTAACCCTCGCAAGAATCTAAGAACAAAATCCTGTTTTCTATATTTATTTGCATCACAACCACAATGTATTAAAGGATGGAGGTTCGAGATTTCATCCCAGAGTACCTTAAGTTGCGTGTGATAAACGGTGACTGGCATAGATCCTTGTTGAAGCGAGTAAAAATCTTGCATCAAATCGGAAATACGAACAAGATCCCCTTGGCTGAATCGGTCGAACAAATCAGCCCAGAGCTCGCTTGCATTGTCGATCCAAATTACACTCTGAGCGATCTCATTGCTTAACGCGCGCTGGAGCCAAGAAAGCACAAGATTGTTGCACTTCATCCAGGCGGCGTAGGAAGAATCATCCTTCTTGGGTTCTGTGATCGAGCCATCAACGAACCAAATTTGTTCTTCGAGATTAGCGACATCTTCATAGATCTCGCCCAGCCGTGGTAGTTGTTGCCGGTGAGGAGCGACGAAGTCAAGACTAACGCTGGATTCTTGTTGGGATGCACGTAATACTCATTACTCGGATCATCAACATGAACGGAACGACCGTCGTTTGTCTCGGAGGAGCGCAGCGGAATGGAGTCGACTGATACCATATCAGATTTAGGTGGTTTGCTAGGGTTTGAAGAAAGGGGAAAAAATATCCGTTAGGGATTTAGACTAAACGATATTAGAAACAAAAAATAGAAAAAGAACTTTTATTAAACCTTCAATAAAATGGTCAAAAGTCCACCTCAGACTATTGACTAAAGTTTTTATTTATACTAAAATAAACCCTAAAGAAAACTAAAAAGAAAATAAAGAAAACTTCTAACTAATAACCAACAAACAGCTGTATTCTAATATCAAGTGACACTTGAAACAAGTTTGTATACATATTATCATTTCTTTGTTTTTATCCTGGTAAGTTTGTTTGCAAAAACACGATGAACTTAAAATGGCAACATTTATGGGGCGTTTGGTTCACGGAATGTAAGATTACCCCTTGGAATAGAATTACCGAAATGTAACATTATTTGACACATTACACGGAATGATACATTACCTTGTTTGGTTTATTTGGTAGGAATATAAGATTACAATGTTTGGTTGGAAGAATATAAGATTAATTGAAAGCAACATTTACCATTTTGTCCTTATCATATATTTTCTTTCTTAACAAGTTAAACTTTCAATTATTAAATTAAAAATATAATATTTGCATAAAACTTATAGAACTATTTTCGTTACATTATATATAAATTTGCAAAAAATTATTTTTATAATATAATTAATATATTAAATTATTTTTTAAAATTTTTTATATTTATATATATTATACCATTATTTTTTTCGGTTATTTTTGAACTGTAAAATACTAAATGTTTAATATGTTTAAAATTTTAATTTTTATTAGTTTTGACCATTTATCAAATAAATTAAAATAAATATTAAAACAAATCTAAAAGTAGTAAAATATGGTAAAAATAAATTAACTTACTATTTTTTAAGATGAAAAATATCTTATAAATTAAATAATAAAATTAACTCGTAACAAATTCACTCTCAAGCAACATGCAATCTCATCTTATAACCTTAGTGTTAAGTGTTCAAAAGTACTATTTTTATTACTTTTTTTTACTCATATTATTGTTACTTAAGCTCATTCTAGTTGCATTATTAGGCATTCATGCATATTTTCATAATTTCCTTCACCGTTATGCTTGAGTTCATGTTTTTATTAGTTTTTGTGGAAAAAGATGCTGCTGGAGGCTGTTTTGTGTATGCAAGATTTATTGTCCGGGCAAACTGGAAGCTGCCGAGGCAACCCAAGAAGGACATGCCGAACTTGTTGCCGAGGCAATAGCCGACTGGAGGATAAGCTGATATGGCAGCCGAATTTGATGACTGGATAAATCCTACATGGCGTAGAGCAAGAAGAAATCTTAAAAGAGTTGGAATTCCATGAAAAAGTCAAAGGGAGATTAAAGTTCCATGAAAGTAAGAGAAGTTTTAGGAAGATAAATAAATTAAAGAGATTTATCTTTTTAATGCTATTTAATTCTAACCTAACTTCCTCTTCAAGAAAGACTTTGATCTAGCTATCTCCTATAAATAAGAAGACGTAGCCGCCAACTAAGGGGAGTCGATTTCTTTAACTAAGAGGGGTATACCCCGTATTGATACCTTTTTTACTCCAGTTTTGATTCTGCCAAAACCCGTACCGATATAGGCTTTCCTGTATCGATACGAAGAGGGGTCATATCGATATGCCTTTAAAATGTACCGATCCCCGCTTTAACAACCCCCAACGGCTATTTCCCAACGGTCTTTTAAAGTGCAGACCGTACTGATACGCTCCCTAGCGTATTGATACGCTTAGGCTGGCAATATCCCAACGGCTAGTTCTGAAGAATGGCGTACCAATACGGGTCCCCATGTACCGATACGATAGGCACCAGAACTACAATTAATGTGGGAAATAAAGACCCTAACGGCTCCAAAACATCCCAACGGTCCTCGACGGTTACAAACTCATTTGGGAGTATAAAGGGACCTTCAAGCATCAAGAGAAGATTAATGCTTCAATTGTCAACAACACTATGATCAAGAAATTGTCTTAGAGCTTAAATTGTCCATTTCTTGTACAGACAACACTAGTGAGCTAAATATTGTTAAATTTGCCCAAGTGTTTAGAATTTGGGTGAGAGCTAAATAGTGCAAACAATTACCTATTAGAGAGATTTCAAGTTTGCTTAGAATTTCTCTTGTAAAGAGGGTTTACTCAAGATCTGGGTAGAAAGCTTAGAGGGTTGTAAAGGTTGCCTCCTTAGCCTTGAAAAGGGGATGAAATTCTAGAGTGAATTTGTTGAAATTCTTAGTGGGGAGCTAAGGTAGTGGATGTAGACCTTGATTAGAAGGTTGAACCACTATAATTCCTTGTGTCTTATTGCCCATTTTTCACCTCACACTAAAGCACCCAATTATTCAACTTCTCCACACTTGGCAAGCAAGAACGATTGAAGAAATCGAGCATCATAAAAGCCAACACTAACTTAATTTGCAAGAAAGTTCCTGGATGATCATGGTCTTGAATTGTTTGGTTACTTTTTGAGCATTGACTATCATTGTACATTACATGTATTGCTACCTCACTTAGGCTATAGAAGCCTAATGCATTTCATTTCATTTCATGCATTGCAGGTTGATCAAGTATGATTGTCTCTGTTGTGGTTGAGAAATTACAAGTCTTGGTTCGTAGTTCCTATAAAGCTTGACACTATCTTAGATGGTTTACTCCTAGGATGGTGGCACACTGCTTAATTGTTATAAGAAATTGTAGTTCATGATTTGTATAATCTTTATTGATACTTGACTTTCTAATGTAAGTATGATGGTGTTCATGTTATTCCAAGAAATTCTTGGTGTTTATAACATATATGTATAAATAATGGCGTGGAGCCTCTTAGCTCAAGTATGATATTAGGTTTGACTTGGTGTGATTTGGATACACCCTTTAAAAAGGAAGTCTTGTAATATGACAAAACTTGAAGTGAAGAATGGGACAAGGACTTGTACAATTGAATGGGTCCCTGGCTAATAGTCTATGTTACAAAACTGTTGTGTACTTACATGTGGTATAACCGATGTTTGAATAATTAGTTACGTAATACATGGATTATTGGTGAAAGGATGGAAATGTCGACAAAAGGGTTTGAACCCGTGACCCTTAGCTATGCATCCCTTGAATTAACCATTTAGACTAAAGGTTATTTCTAATTTTGTTTACCCATCTTAATTTTAAGCTTTGTTGTATGGTCTACACAAAAATAAAATAAAAATCTGATTCACCACATGCCTTAATTAACGCTCCTTTGTATCTAAATTTTTTGGAAGGATCTAGAACCCCAAACTTTTCATCTTTATAACGCCCCAATTTTGGGCTTAGATGTTTTGGTGAGTCGGGATAGGATAAAAATGTGATAAAAATTTCTAAAATCTTCTAAAATGGTGTTTAAGAGGTTGGTCAAATCAATTTTACAAAACGGGTATTCAAAAGTATACATTTTGGGTAGTGACCAAAATATAAAGATTTAAAAGTTGAAAAATGGTTTTTGAAGAAGAGTCAAAATCTTAGAATCTTTAGGGAGATACTTGGAAATTATGCCTTTTCCCTAATTTGGCATGTGATTTAAATACTATTAAAAATTAAAAGGCTTTTTAATTTGATTAATTAAAGAAAGTAGTTAAACGGTTAATGAAGATTTTTCACGAGCTTTCATTTTCTCACTTTCACTTCAGCCAAACACCCTTCTTTTCTCTCAATTTTCCAGAAATCTTTTGCTCTCAAACCCTTTTTTGATTCCTATCATTTCTCCATTGATTTCTCCAATTTTGCTTCAAGTTTCTTCAAGTAAAACTTGCCAAATTAGAGAAGAAGCAAGGATTGGAGGTAATTTTCGTGCTATCCCTCTAATCTAAGTTCTTTAATGAAATTTCAAAGATATTTGACTCTTTAATACTGATTTTGATTGAGGTTTTGTTGTTAGAATATTAAACTCTTGAAATCTTGATGAAAAATTGGTTTAAAATGTGATTTTCGGACTTTAATTGATTTGACTGTTTTTAGATTGTTTCTAAATGAGTTTTCAAAGGTTTTTGATGTTGAAGTGGAGTCTTAATCATATAAACCCCGAAATCCTCGAGATCCTTAGTTTTTGAAGTGTTTTTGGGTGAGTTTTTGAGGATTTCGAGTTGCTGGAGGTATAAGGATGATTTTAGGTTGTTTTTGGATGTTGATTAATGCTTAGATTGTGTTGGATGAGTTGGGTAATGGCTGGGCTGAGGTTTGAGGTTAATCAATTGAGTTTTCGGTTGTTTTGGATGGGTGTTTTGATGCTTTAGAGTAGGGCTGCGAGATTTCTTGTGTGTACTGGAGTTTTGGATGCATTTTAATGCATTGAACATCTATTTTGATGTGTTGAAAATAGGGGATATTAATCCGGAAGCAAATGAGGTGTTTTTGGGGGCTTCGGAAGGTCGTTGGTTGCGTCGGCAAGTGTGGTTTTGCAAGTCGGTGAGTGTAATTTGGTTTTCTAGTGTGGAAACGTTTTGGAAAAGGTTTTGAGAACTTAATAAGAGCTTGAAACGCTTTATTAAGTTTGGAAGTAAGTAAATCGGAATTTCTCCCTCTGTTGTGCTATTTATGAGCATGTGGTTGCACTTGATTTTAAATGCATTCACCTACTGTTTTAAATCATGTTTTGAGATTATATCAAAACAATTAGTTCTACAATCTCCCCTTTTTGATATAATAAAACCAACTATGAAAAATTGTTAGGGATTCTCTCCCCTTTGTATTTTAAATTTTTTTGTAACCCCCTTAACCCGGCCCAGACGGTTAAACCGAATTAAGAAGTTTACACGGGGAAAACCAAAGTCAACCCGAAATTCAACCTTGATTAACGACCCTTTTTTTTCCTTTTTAATCTTAACTAAATGCACATTAACCCTAGATATGTTCATACAATCAGCATACTCAAAGATCAACGCATTCGGTAAACATTCAGGGACTTAATTGCACAAAACACGGATTTAGGGACCAAAAAGTAAATTCTGAAAATTATAAGAACTTAACCCATTTTTGTGTTACCATTATGAAATTAGTCATGTTTCATGCTTCTCTGCCAAATTTCAACTCAAACGGACATCTCAAACTCATTCAATTGCATAAACAAGGTTCATGACCAAAACGCAAAGGTTTCAAAACATTTAACCAACAATTTCAGTGCCCAACGGTCGAGTGTTTCGGAACAGGGATGATCCGTTCCGAAACGCGGGACCGTTCCGAAACACGTTTCGATACAGGGCTCGACAGTAGCATTTTCGTTCCGGAACGGTTCCTCCCGTTTCGAAACGTCTAGGCCATTTCAGGCCCCCGTTCCGAAACAGTAGCACCCGTTCCGATACGGCCTGCCCAGATTTGCAGAATTTGCTGGTTTAACACACAATTGACTCATCAAACATGCTCCAAAGGCAACCAAAACATACCAGCAAGACATTACACGCATAAGGAACATAATTGCATCAACCATACTCAAACTTGGCATCAATTAAGCAAATCCCCAATTCTATAGGCATGCATCCTATTTAGAAAACCATTCAAGCATCATAATACCAAACCAACTTCACAAGGGCCAATTACATGTTCCATCATCAACAACAACATAAAACCAACTTAGGGAGTCCAAAACATCTCACAAATCAACAACATAGGTTCCCCATTGCCAAATGCCAAAAGCTAATAGTGTTAAGAAACTTTCACCATACATGAGCTTAGTTCTTCACTTGGATTCTTGACCTCTTGCTGCCCTTATAAGCACTTCAATGCTCTGCATTATTGATTCAAGAAAAGAGGGAGCGTAAGCAAATAGCTTAGTGAGGAATGCTCTTTTAAAACAACTCAATAATGCTTTTATAAAACACCTTTATAAACCTTAGTTCAAAACAACATTTATACATGCACATAAGCATTTAAAACAAGCATTTCATGCTTCAAATTATTAACATGTCATATTGGCCACAAGTGATAATCATAATCTTTCCATTTCAAAATACGATCAACATAAGATCCACACATGGACTTTTAACCACCATTGTGATCTTACAATTCACAAGGACCACACATGGACTTTTAACCACCATTGTGTCCTTAGCACAAGAATCACCCATGGACTTTTAACCACCATGGTATTCTTAAAATACACAAGGTCCACACAAGGACTTTTAACCACCTTTGTGACCTTACAATACACAAGGCTCACACAAGGACTTTTAACCACCTTTGTGACCTTAGCACAAGAACCAACCATGGACTTTTAACCACCATGTTGTTCTTAACACAAGAACCACCTATGGACTTTTAACCACCATAGTGTTCTTAACCATTCTCAAGACATCACTTGCCAATATGCATCATTTAGCAACAATAATCCACTGTTTTAAAGTAATTAACAAAGCCATAATCATCATGCATCATTAAGCATCAAAACCACATTTAGCAATGTTCAAAACAAGGATCTCTTACCTTGAGCATCCTTCAACACATGGCTTATAAAATCAGCAAATAAACATGCTAAAATATGCTTTCAAAACAGAATTTAAAACATGCAAACAATCACATTGCATTCAACCAACTCATGATTCATCAACAAGAGAGTTTTCCCGAAAACTTACTCTTGAGCTTAGCAAAGTTGTTTAGACTTAAACTAAGCTCCCAAACCTTCAAAACATTGGTTTCAAAGCTGAAAACCAAAATCCACTCACCGATTCCGTTTCGTAACTTGCCGAAACACCGATCAAGCTTCCGGACCACCACCACAAAGATCCGAAGACGTCTCCCCTGTTTTAAACACATCAAAACAGAGGATTAATGCATCATCATGCATTAACATCTTCAATGAAAGCACCTAAACTCGCTGCTCTCATCCACACTCTATTTTCGACTACCAAACACAACCGAAATCACATCCAAACAACTCCACAACACTACCCAGCCAAGATCCATCAATTCCAAACATTCTTAAACCTCAATTAACATCCAAAAAGGATCTAATCACGTCCTTATACCTCCAGCTATAGCAGATCATCAAGATCATCCCAAAAATAACCAAATACTCAAGCAAAACTTAGGAAAATCAACCTATTCGGGATTGCATTGATTAAACCTCAATTTCTCATCAATTATACATCCATTTTACAACAAAAACACATATCAAAATAGTACCCAATCAGATCACACGAATTTCATCAAAATTAAAGCAAATCTTGCATTTTAAAGCCAAGATCAAGAACACAATTGTAAAAACTTTAATAAAACACAAATCAAGGATTGAGAACTTGGGAATTTCAGTAAAGAACTGAGATTTTAGAGGAGAAGGACGTTCATACCTCTAAACTTGAGTTTCTCCCTTTTTGGAACCAAGATTCTTGAAAAACCAATAAGCAAATGCTAAGGTTTTGTTGTAGAATTGATTAGAGATCAAATGAGGATTGAAATCTCATCTTTAGTTGTCAAAATCAGAGGAAATTTTGCTGGAGAAATGTGTTTGGGTTGAGAGAAAAGTGAATGGAAAATTTGGGAAAAGTTAGTTAAAATGACAAAATATCTTTCCCTCCCTTTTACCTTTATTTTAAAACCAATAATTAATTGATTAATAATAAGAAAAATCTGGAGAAACTCTTCTTGGGTAAATAGCTCCTTAAAGATTCAAAGTTTCAATCCTTTTTAAAACAGTCACCCAGTTTTCAAAAATTACATTTTAGTCACCAAACCAAAATGTCACACTTCCAAACCTCATTTTGTAAAATTGATTTCACCATTCCCTTATATATAATAAAAGAGGATTTTAAGACATTTTTCCATATTTTTAATGCAACCCGAACTAGGCTTTCCTAAAAATCACCTTTTATATTCGAACCGCACTCTGACCGGTCCGGTCCAAACCCAAAACTTCTAAGCCCAAAATTGGGGTGTTACATTTTTAATAAGAGATTTAAAATTTTAATGAGATTAAAGCTCCCCCTTATTCTCTTGAGAAACTTGAAAAATCAAATTTTCAACCCATTTCTCCCCTTTTTCTTATATCAAAAAGAATTTAAAGAGACATTAGGCTCAAAATAACTTAGGAGGTAAAATGAAAATTGACACAATTAAAAATTTTGGTTTCAAAATTGGCTTCCCCTTACTCAAAGCATTAAACAATGTTAGTCCAACATATATGATTAAACTAGTTGAATTAAAGGAAATAAAAAACTAAATGAAAATAAATTCAACTAATTTTACCACACTTGAATCCAAGGGAGGATGTGAAGCCTTCCTTCTTCAAGTGCTCTCTTTGTGTGCATGGAGCCCCCCTCAAATTTGGACTTGTTGATCACTCTTCATCACACCTAAACAAGACAATCAAGTAATTTTTGGTATCCAAATTGCTTTGGATCCATAGACGTTAGTTGCACAAAGTTTAGTCCCCTTAGGAATCCATTTTTCAATTTCATCCATTTTTGTTGAAGTGATTAGTTCTTTTGGAACCCAAACACTTCAAAAACATTTTCAATTTAAAAATCTAGGGGCACTAGATTGTCTTACATAAAAATTTGATTTTCCCAAATTGTTTTTCTTTTGAAGTTCATTTGAAATCAAATATTTTTCCTTCTTAAGATCAACAATCTCATTTTGATGATCCTTTTCAATCGTTTGAAGCAATTCTTGTAAACTTAAGACTTTAAGCTCAAAATCTTTGATTTTTGCTTCAAACTCTAAATTGATTTTAGAAAGCAAATCATTTTCAGTTTTTAACTTTGAAATCAATTTTTTTTTTTTTCGAAAATGAAGCCTTGAATTCAAAAACCAATTCATCATAGGCTTCTTGTAACTCATCAAAAGAATATGAATATGAACTAGATGAGTTAGAAGTTACCTTCCCCTCATTGAGGGCCATGAAGCATAGGTGGGCTACCTCATTATTGGTGGAGTCTTCATCACTCCATGTCGCCACATATGCTTTCTTTGAAGATGATCCCTTTTTGTTGGACTTGTGGGATTCATTCATCTTCTTCTTTGATTCATGCTTGGATTTTTCCATATCGCTCTTCATGAACCGGGTGAATTTCTTGAAGAGATAGGCCATCTCTTCATTATTTCTTTCCTTCTCACTTAGTTCTACATGATGGCAAGTGGAGGATTTGAGAGCAACGACACTCGCGTTGATGCCTAGCTCCATAATCTTCTTCTTCCCCATCTTTCTTATATCTTTCTTCTTCTCTTCTTCTTTGTCTTTCTTCATGATTTGGTGAGTGCGAAGTGACCCCATGAGTTCATCAAGCTTCAAGGTCTTCAGATTTTTGGCTTCGATGATGACGGTCTTTTTCAAGTCCCATGACTCGGGAAGGGAGTAGATAAGGTTCCGGACAAGATTTTCTTCCGGAATGACTTCTCCATAGCCTTTTAGTCCATTGGTGAAGATCGAGAATCGATGAAACATCTTCTAAATGTCCTCTTTCGGATCCATCTTGAAGTTCTCATACATGTGGTTGAGAAGGCCGATCTTGGTCTCCTTTACTTCGTTTATTCCCTCATAAGTGACTTCAAGCTTGTCCCATAATTCCTTGGCACTCTCACAAGAAGACATATTCTCATAGATGTTGAGGCTAAGTGCACAAAAGATGAAGTGCAAAGCCTTGCAATTTTGTTCTATCTTCTTGCGGTCGTCGGCATTCCATTCCGCCTTGCTTCTTTATGGTACAAACAAATCATCCTCAATAATGTCCCAAAGTTTGTAGTCTTTGGATTTGACAAAGAACATCATTCTCATCTTCTATTAAGCATAGTTGGTCCTGTCAAAGAAGGGTGGCTCGTCAGTGGATTGCGCCATTGAATCGGTTGTTTGAAATGTTGTTCGAGCTTGCCATATCACCTCAATAGGATGTTAATCATCTTCAATTGAGCCAAGCTCTGATACCAATTGTTGAGTGCTTGCCAAGTGATGGAGAATGTTAATTTTTGGGTGTTTATGGTGGAGGTAAAAAATAAGAAAAATTAACACGAGATTCAGAGTGGTTCAGCTTTCTAACCCAAAGCCTACATCCACTACCTTAGCACACCACTAAGGATTTCACCAATTCACTAAGAATTCTTCCTCTTTTCTAGGCTAAAGAGGCAACCTTTAGGAACCGGTTAATCTTTCTACCCAAAGATTAACCAAGACACTCTTGTACAAAGAGAATTCAAAGCAAACTAGAAATCCCTCTAATAGATATTTGTTTGCACAATTAAGCCCTCACCTAAAACCTAAACACTTGAGAAAAATTTACAATGTTTAGCTCACAAGTGTTGTCTATACAAGAAATATACAATTTCGCTCTAAATACAATCTTTCATCATAATGTTGTTGACAATTGAAGCATTAACCATCTCTTGATGCTTGTAGGTCCCTTTTATACTCCTAATTTAGTTTGTAGTCGTTGAGGACCGTTGGGGTTGAATTAGAGCCGTTGGATCCTTTATTTCCAACCATAAATGCAGTTATGTATTTTGGCGTATCGATACTTCTTAAACCGTATCGATACGGTCCTGATGAGGAAATAGCCGTTGAGCAATTCAAGCTGGTGCGTATCGATATACATAGTAAACGTATCGGTATAGTCCTACAATTTAAAAGATTGTTGGGAAAATGATCGTTGGGGGTAGTTGGGAGTATCAGTACGCGAACTAGCTGTTGGCTATTTAAAAGCACACCGTATCGATACGGCAAAGTGTATCGATATGGGTTTTGGCTACTAGAAAATCACTGTAGTTAAAACCCTAAAGGGTATCGATACGGTTCCACACCGTATCGGTATGGTTACATTTAAAACATGGTTTTGACTACTTTAAATACACTTTAAATCATTATAAAGCCTTGTAAAACCCTTAAACATATTTCAAGTTGTTTTTGACTAAAAACATATTTTAAATTGTTTTCAATTTAGTCCAAAACATTTTCAATTATTATATCAAAACAATTAGTTCTACAGAAAGAATACCGCTCGGACGCATGTTTGACTGCTTGGGGTAAGTTCAATGCTGTCTCATGAAAGTTTCTCATTTAACTATACAATGCAAATAGTATTGAGAAATGCATACATGTGAGGTACATATGTTCGAATACTTGGTACATACCGCAATATTAGGATCCGTAAGTTCGACTGAATTTGGAAACCTGATAAACCGTAAAGATGTTCATGTATACAGATTACCAATTTTCCATTATTATGTGGAATTACAGAATCACCTATGATAGTCAAATGGCCAAAATGCCCTCGTTGACCAAAATGATTGGAATAGCCCTGAATATATTCGATATCGTGAAAGATATTGATTTAGAAATTTATGAATGCTTGGTTGGAAACCTAATGAGCAAATAGAATTCTTGAGTCACTTTTTATGCCTTGTTAGTGTAAATTACAAAAATGCCCATGTATGAAAAAATGACCATAATGCCCTTGTAGGCTTAAATGACCGAATCACTCATGATATATTTGAACTGTCAAAGATCTTGATGTATCAACTCCTGAATATCTACTTTGAACCGTTAGTACAAACCCCTTTTAATAGGGATCTCATTTCTAAAATTTGTTCAAATTGTCAAAAGTTCAATGTGTCCCATTCTGAAAATACCAGGTATCTTCAAGAAATAAACTATTCCATCTAGTGTGTTCCATGTGTGCTACACGACTATTTTTGCATACCGTTTTACATGTTTTTATCATATTGATCATGTGCACATGACTGATATACAGTTTTTGTAACACCCTAAATCCTAGTCTAGTAGAATTAAAGTCAATTTCCCAAATTGATGTCTTAATCGAACTAGGAAAACTAGTCAATTAAGTTGCCTAAGGACTTAATTGAAATATTGAATGGAATTAGTAACTAAATTAAAGTGACCTAGTCGAATGGGGTAGGAAATTATAAGATTGCATGGAAAAATCTTGAATTCCCATTTGCCCTTAGTTAATTATATGATTAAGGATTAAACAAAAGGTAAATTAGACATTTCCTAATTCCACTATTGGATGATAACTATTGTCATCTTCATTCCTTCTCCCATTACCCGAATGGGTAGTTAGATTAGTAAAAAGAATTGTTTCCATGTATAAGCAAAACCCTAACTTAAGATTAAGCTTCATACATCCATGGATTCCAACGATTGATGGAGGAATATTTCTTATCCGAACGATAACAATGATTCGATATCAATAAATCGAAGAAAATCTAGGATAGAACTTGCTCTCCAATGGAGGTGCTTGCTTAAAGGAAGATGATGAAGATGAAGGATGTGGGAGGTGCTAGCTTAACTTAAGTCTCGGGTAAGACTTTTCCTTCCCCTTATCTTATGTTTTTATTACTAAGCTTTTCTTCAATTGAAGGAAAGTCACCAGGCCATCCCACGTAAGTGTGATTTTAATTGAGGAAGGGCTAATCGTAAGGTTAGTCCCTCAATTCTCAATTCTCTATAGTTTTACCCTCAAATTTTCTAATAATTGTAATTTTATCACTAAAAAGCTTTCAGTGAATTCGATAAGACCCATACTCAATAGTTTAACTCATTTAGAGTCCAATACCAAGTAATTCACAACATGATACAATACTTAGACTCTATCAATGTGAGATTTTCGATCACCGGAACCCAATTCTGACTATATCGAATTTTTGAGGTGTTACACTTGGTTAATTACTTGATTAAGGATTAAACAAATGGTAAATAAGACATTTCCTAATTCCACTATTGTATGATAACTATTGTAATCTTCATTCCTTCTCCCATTACCCGAGTTGAAAGAAAAGAAGGAGAGAGAGTTGAGAGAGTGAACGACCATTTTTAAGGAGAATTCCACTATTGAACGATCTAGCAAAGCAATGTAAGCTTCCAACCTTCTCATTCTATCGAATAAGTAGTTAGATTAGTAAAATTTAATTGCTGTTGTTTTTATTAAATTATTTCATGTTGATAGCTTGCATGATACTTGAATTAGGAGGTAACTATGTTAGATTAAGTTTATATAACTAGGAAATTTGTTAGAATTGAGCAAACTATGGGTTTTCACATTGAAAGTTATAACCAAATGAATTATAGACCCTTGTGGCTAAATTGAGAAATTGAGAAAGATAAGTATTAAATTGGACAAATTGATGTAAGAGAAAGTTTCTAGAAATTAATTTAACTAGTGAATTGAGGTGTGGGTTTAATGAAAATGATATTGGATTCGTTAAAATTGAAATTGATAAGGAAACTAGTCACCTAGCTAGCTTAATCACCATTTAGGGGCTATTTTCTGTAAATTGAAAGATTTAGGACTTAATTGGGCTAAAATGGATGCTGGAGAAATTGATTTAAAACAAGGGAAGTATTGAATTAAATATTAGATAACTCGGATTGCATGAATTATGGCTAATTGAATTGTTTACAGTGACTGATTGACAGAATAAGTAAATCTGGATTGTTATGAATAAATCAGTAAATTCAAGACTGTTTTGGATAAGATTCATTACTAGAAATTTTAGTATGAATTAGGTTAGGGAGTAAAATGAATGTTTGATATTTAAGATTGCATGAATTTTAGCCAAATGAAGTGTCTTAATGTGTATATTGGCAGAATAGGAAAAAGTGGAATAAACTGTATTGATGTAGAAGGAATTAAAACAATGATCCTGATAAGATTAAGATGTAATTGAATTATCTTTATAAGGGTGTAAACTAATTGAAAATCCAACGTGTTGATTAAAAGATATGAACAGATTAGTAACTAGTGTGCAATCTGCCAGGATTAGAAAACAATTTAGGGTTGAAATGAAATTGTACTTGTTGATTAAGCTTGTCTGATTGAATTGTGTACTAATGTGATTTTATGTGTTTGTGCATGACTTGTTAGACAAATGGATAGATGATTTTGTGGATGAAGAAAGGGTTAGCCTAGCAACTAGGAAGGAAAATGATGTTGGAATCGTTAAAATTGAAATTGATATCCATTTAGGGACTGTTTTCTGTAAATTGAAAGATTTGAGACTTAATTGGGATAAAATGGATGCTGGAGAAATTGGTTAAAAATAGGGGAAGGACTGAACTAAATAGTAGATAACTTGCATTGCATAAATTATGGCTAATTAAATTGTTTAAAGTGACTAATTGACAGAATAGGTGAATCTGGATTGTTATGAATAAATTAGTAAATTCAAGATTGTTTTGGATAAGATTCATTAGTGGAGATTTTAGTACGAATCAGGGTAGGGAGTAGAATGAATGTTTGATAGTTAGATTGCATGAATTGTAGTCAAATGAAGTGTCTTAATGTGTATATTGGCAGAATAGGAAAAATTGGACTAAACTTTAAAGTTGGCTAAATTAAGGATTTAGTAGAACTAATTAGGGGTCTATATTGACTTAAAAGAATATGAAAAAACCGAGTAAACTTTGGTAAAAAGGGATAAAATGAAATAGTAAGGGTTCTAGGTGAAAAAACTCACTAAAGTACACTAAACTACAAAACTGGCAGAATAGTCACTGGAAAATGTACCCGACTTTAAATTGAAAACTGTATTGATGTAGAATGAATTAAAACAATGATCATGATAAGGTTAAAAAGGTAATTGAATTAGATTTCTAAGGGTGTAAACTAATTGAAAATCCAACATGTAGATTAAAAGATATGAACAAATTAGTAACTAGTGTGCAATCTTCCATGACTAGAAAATAGTTTAGGGTTGAAATGAAACTGTACTTATTGATTAAGCTTGTCTGATTGAATTGTGTACTAATGTGATTTTATGTGTTTGTGTATGACTTGTTAGACAAATGGATAAAGGATTTTGTGGATGAAGAAAGGGTTAGCCCATCAACTAGGAAGGAAAAGGTTAGCCCAACAATTAGGAAGGAAAATGATGTTGGATTCGTTAAAATTGAAATTGATAAGGAAAGTAGTCACCTAGCTAGCTTAATCACCATTTAGCGATTGTTTTCTATAAATGGATGTTGGAGAAATTAGTTAAAAATAGGGGAAGGATTGAATATATAGTAGATAACTCGCATTGCATGAATTATGGCTAATTAAATTTTTTAAAGTGACTAATTGACAGAATAGGTGATCTAGATTGTTATGAATAAATCAGTAAATTCAAGACTATTTCGGATAAGATTCATTACTAGAAATTTTAGTAAGAATCAGGGTAGGGAATAAAATGAATGTTTGATAGTTAAGATTGCATGAATTGTAGTCAAATGAAGTGTCTTAGTGTGTATATTGGCAGAATAAGAAAAATTGGACTAAACTGTAAAGTTGGCTAAATTAAGGACTTAGTTGAACTAATTAGGGGTCTATCTTGACTTAAAAGAATATGGGAAAAATAGAGTAAACATTAGTAAAAAGGGCTAAAATGAAATAGTAAGGGTTCTAGGTGAAAAAACTCACTAAAGTACACTAAACTACAAAACTGGCAGAATAGTCACTAGAAAATAGACCCGACTTTAAATTGAAAATTGTATTGATATAGAAGGAATTAAACCAATGATTCTGATAAGGTTAAAAAGGTAATTGAATTAGCTTTCTAAGGGTGTAAACTAATTAAAAATCCAACGTGTAGACTAAAAGATATGAACATATTAGTAACTAGTGTGCAATCTGCCAGTACTAGAAAACATTTTAGGGTTGAAATGAAATTGTACTTCTTGATTAAGCTTGTCTGATTGAATTGTGTACTAATGTGATTTTATGTGTTTTTGTATGACTTGTTAGACAAATGGATAGAGGATTTTGTGGATGTAGAAAGGGTTAGCCCAACAATTAGGAAGGAAAAGGGTTAGCCCAACAACTAGGAAGGAAAATGATGTTGGATTCGTTAAAATTGAAATTGATAAGGAAAGTAGTCACCTAGCTAGCTTAATAACCATTTAGGGACTGTTTTCTGTAATTTGAAAGATTTGGGACTTAATTCAGCTAAAATGGATGCTGGAGAAATTGGTTAAAAATAGGGGAAGGATTGAATTATATAGTAGATAACTCGCATTGCGTGAATTATGGCTAATTGAATTGTTTAAAGTGACTAATTGACAGAATAGGTGATCTGGATTGTTATGAATAAATCAAGAAATTCAAGACTATTTCGGATAAGATTCATTACTGGAAAATTTAGTAAGAATCAGGGTAGAGAGTAAAATGAATGTTTGATAGTTAAGATTGCATGATTGTAGTCAAATGAAGTGTCTTAATGTGTATATTGGCATAATAGGAAAAATTGGACTAAACTGTACAATTGGCTAAATTAAGGCCTTAGTTGAACTAATTAGGGGTCTATCTTGACTTAAAAGAATAGGGGGAAAACAAAGTAAACATTGGTTAAAAAGGGCTAAAATGAAATAGTAAGGGTTCTTGGTGAAAAAACTCACTAAAGTACACTAAACTACAAAACTGGCAGAATAGTCACTGGAAAATGGACCTGACTTTAAATCTAAAACTGTATTGATGTAGAAGAAATTAAAACAATGACCCCGATAAGGTTAAAAAGGTAATTGAATTAGCTTTCTAAGGGTGTAAACTAATTGAAAATCCAACGTGTGGATTAAAAGATATGAACAGATTAGTAACTAGTGTGCAATCTTCCAGGACCAGAAAACAAATTAGGGTTGAAATGAAATTGTACTTGTTGATTAAGCTTGTCTAATTGAATTGTGTACTAATGTGATTTTATGTGTTTGTGTATGACTTGTTAGACTAATGGATAGAAGATTCGGTGGCTGAAGAATGGGTTAGCCCAGCAACTAGGAAGGAAAAGGGGATCTATATAAAGGAACAATATTAGTTTGCTATTGCTTGGGGTATTGTGAGTGTAACACTACTTAGGGTTAAGACTTTGGTCCTAACCAACCTCTTTTCTTGAATTGATGCCATGTAAAATGAATAACCCATATTTGGTAATCAAGGGAAGAATGAACTAATTGAAAATTTGTTTGATGCATTGATGAATTGTTTGCTTAAGTTTATAACTGTTCAAATTAGTCATAACATGGATTAACGAGTCTCATATCGAATCATTATTTTTGTAACACCCCAAAAATCTAGTCTAGTAGGCATTGGGTTCCGGTGCTCGAAAATCTTATATTGATACAGTCTAAATATTGCATCAGCTTTAACCGTAAGGTTATTAATTGATTTTAGACTCTAATTGAGTTAAATTATTGTTGTTGGTCCCTATCGAATAATATCGAAACTTAATCCGTGACTAAATTGCAGAAATCAAAAGTCTAGGGTTACATCTTAGAACATTAAAGAATTGAGGGACTAACCTTGCGATTAACCCCTCCTCAATTAAAATTCCACTTACGTGGGATAATCTGATGACTTTCCTTCAATTGAAGGAAAAGCTTTAGTATTGAAAACTTAAAAAAGGAATAGGAAAGCTTACCCGAGACATGTCTAAGCAAACACTTTAATATAGCTATCATCTTCTTCACCTAAGCAAGCAACTCCATTGGAGCTAGATTCAAGCTTTGTTTTACCTTCGTTCTATTATTATCGAATCATTGCTATAGATCGGGTAAGCTATAATCTATAATCAATCATTGAGTTTCATGGCTAAATCGACCATAAACTTGAGTTAGGGTTTGGCCATCTATGAGTAATCCCTAGATTATGATCATATCGATTTTAGCTATTGATTTTGATATTGTTAATATGATTATGATATCATAATATCGATTCTAAAATGCTCCTATTGAATTCCTAGCTCAAGAAATTGATAGAGAGCACCCATCGGCTTTGCCGAAAGCTAGGAACAAGGGGTTGTTATCCGAGAGCCCTAAAAGCGTCAAATTATCAAGGTGAGTGTAGTCAGAGTCTCGGGATTAGGCGAGAAGCCTTCCCAAATTCATTATTGTTGATTTTGATCAAATATCTAACATTTCTTTTAAGGATATTGCATTTGTTGAGTGGATCGAAGAATCGATTTAAGCCAAGAGGGGATGAATTGGATTTTTAGAAATTTTGGTGGTGGAGTGGAAAATTAAAATTTGCTAGACAAGACAATTTAGAGTGGTTCAAGTTCCAATTGAACTCTACATCCACTACCTTAGCTACCACTAAGGATTTTCCAACAATCCACTAATTGCTCTTCCCCTTTTCTAGGCTAAGGAGGTAACCTTTACAATACCTGTAAAATTTTCTACCCAAAATTTGACCCAATCCTCACTCAAGTAATACAAAAATGTTTAAGGTTAAAGACTAGTATCTCTCAATACAAATGTAGCCCTTTTACAAGCACCATACCCAAATTGAAAAAAAAATATTGGAATTACACACAACACAATTTGGGGTTTACAGTAAAATATGGGATTTTTGCACAATTGCTTGGATTTGATGTTTGGATAATTCTTTTGGGATCAATAGTTGTTCCTGGAGCCTTTAGAGGTCTCTTTTATACATGCTCATTTAATTCTAACCGTTGGGGTTGTTGCCTTCATTATTATAGCCGTTGGGATGTTATCTTCTCTCCATAAATGCAGTCTGCAACTACCCATTTTGAAACGCCCGATCCTGTTTCAAAACAGACCAAAATAGAAAGAGCCGTTGAGGTGTAATAAATAAGCTGTACCGAAATGGGCACGATCATTTCAATACGATAAGAGCCTGTTTTGAAACACGTTTCAAAATACTTTGCCACTGTCAAAACCTGTATCGAAATAGCTAAAAGTGTTTCAATACGCCTTAACAATATTTTTAAAATAAGTTATAAATCTTCAACGGTCATATTTTGGAAACCAAGTTTGAAATTTGTTTCGAAACGCTTGAGGTCGTTTCGATACAGCCGTATCGAAACGGTTCAAACCGTTCTATTGTTCTTCATTCGTTTCGAAACACAACTAGCTGTTTCGATACGCCCGTATCGAAACGAGAAAGCTAGTTATGAAATAGAGATTAACAGTTTCAAAACGTTCCAAAACGCCCAAAGGCCGTTCCAAAATGGTGACTCGAAAATCATTGTTTTGACTTGGTAAACACTTAGAAAATATTTGATAGGTTAAGGTTTTGACTTGTACATTTTTCTTTAAACACATAGAGAGGTTTTGAGGACTTAAAATATTCATTTTCTCCTTTTCAATTTAGTCCTTAAATTATTTGTTATATCAAAATCAATTTATTAGTTTTACAATCTCCCCCGTTTTGATATAACAAAACCAAGTTAGAATTTTTAAGAGTTTTGAAATCTTGAAGACATTCTAACTCCCCTTCAATGTAAAATGAGTTTTAAAGTTTTGAAAGATTAAAATTCAAGTGTTTAAAAACTCAAAACCTTCTTAAAAAATGTTGGCTCTTATACTACTTATCCCACTTTTTGTTAGATCAAGAAGAATAATAAACAAAGCTAATCATGAGAAGAAACAAGGTTATAAGAAAAAACCGAACAACATAATATTGATAGAATTAAGTTCAAATAACCAAACACAAATACTTAAGGCAATAGAGTTTAAGCTAAATCCCAAACACAAAATAAGCAAAGCATAGGTTCTTAAAGCATAAAAATTGAAAGCTGCAAACTTATTCCTAATATGATGGACTAACATGAGATGCAATGGAAATCCTAAGCCTCGTCATCATCGTCACCACCATCACCATCAAGAGAATCATCGTCTTTAGCTTGAGCACGACGAAAGTTCCTCCAATCACCATAAAAAGTAAAGAAAGACAAGTCCATCGATGATTGTTGATTCTCAAGAGCGGTGAGAAAATTTTCGTTTGCAAGAATACGATCCTCCACGGATTGCAAATGAGTGTTGATAGCACCAAATCCCGAAGCCATGTTTGTATCCATCGAGTTGAACCGCTCGGTAAGGAAAGTCAGAAGAGCTTCATTGTTAGGAGCCGGAGCTTGAGGTGGTGGCTCAACTTGAGGTGGTGGAGCTTGCCTATCAACAGGAACCCATTGGCCAAGAGTGTAGTGAAACCTGAACTTAATGAGAGAGGATTCACTAATCTTGCGCTTGCGGGGTTTCGGAGAATCATAGGGTGCAATCAGTGTTGAGGGTACCAAAGCCATAACTTAAAACAACCCCTTAAGTGAAAGATGTAAGAGCATCAGTTTCACGAATCTTCACATTATGGACCATCTCGGCGAACATGATTTTGACAAGGTTTGGATGTTCTCCTAGGCGAAAACACTCTATCTAAAAATAGTCAACTTGACGAACATGGGAGAATTTACCTCCGGAAGGGCGGATGAACCAAGAAATCATCAAATGGAGGAACCGGTCATGAGCATCCAATGAGAGAACGGATCCGGTGTTAGCACCAAAGTGGTTTTCATCCTCAATGCCTTTATCCTTGATCCCAAGAGCATTCTCTAAAACGGATATACTAATGATGAACTTCTTACCCAAAAGGTACGACTCAATGCCAATCACTTCGGTATGATCTTCATTATCAACAAGAACGAAATTGGAGTAGAAAAGGAGGACCATATACTTGCAGACAATATATGGAATGCTCAAAAAGGCCAAGAAACTTCATTCTCACAAACGAGCTAGATAACAGTATTCGAAACGCTCGGAGTCAAGGAACGCGATATCCACAACACGCTCTCGGCGAACAACTATATCTTTGAGGATTTTGAAACGGTCCTTAGTCTCTTAATTCCGAAGAATCTTTTGAAAAAGAAGGGTGAGGTTAGGACAAATATTCACTTGGGATGAAGCTTCATCCATTTGAGTCATCTTGCGTTTCTTATTAATGTTTTCCATTAGATTCCTAAAAACATAAAGCAAGCAATTAAAAAAAATCAAATGTATGCAAATTAATCCTTAATTCAATCCAATGACAAATTCCATTTAGTTTTTTTTTAAAAAAACTTTAAAAACATATATACATATAACAAAGAAAATTTTGAAAAAGTAACAACTTTTGAAAAATAGTAAAAAAAATACGAGTAAAAACAAATATATTCGAATAAATTTTTTTAAGATTTTGAATTTTTTTACAAATTTTGAAGAACCCAAGTTGCAAAACATAAACTATACAAAATTAATATTTTTTAACCTAAGATACAAATAAAATCAAAGGAAAAAGAAAAAAGATGAAAAATACCTCAAATAGGGATTTTGGACAAATGAATGCAAGAAGTTGCACAAATTTGTTGAAGCTTGCTTATACTTTAGTTTGTGAGTAAAAGTCCTCAAGATTTGATGAAAAACAATGAGGTTTAGAGGGGTTTTATAGGGAAAGATCGGGTTTAGGGTTTTTAGGGTTTTTAGGAGTTTTAATGAAAAGCAACTTTATCAATTAAATCCCTTTTAAAGGCTGTCCGCAGAGGCGTTTCAGAACAGGCACAATCGTTCCGAAACGTGCGTACCGAAGCATTGACTGCCATTTCGAAACCGTTGACCATTCTGATACGACTTTGATAGTATCGAAACCCACGTAGTAGCCCGTATCGAAACGCTTTTGGGCCATTTCGATACAATTCTTGGCAGAGGCAAAACGTTTTGAAACCCTTTTAGGCGTTTTGAAACGCCCTGGTCATAGACCATTCTATTAAGGCACCCTTATCGAATTGGCACAACAACTAAACAATATATTGACCCATTTCGAAACACTTTAACTCCATAATCTAAGAGTTGTTGCTTCATCCAAAGGACTTGAGCACAACAACTCCCTAAGAATATGTACTCGGCTTCGGTGGTAGAAAGAACTACACTATTTTGTTTCTTAGAGAACCAAGATATGAGCATACTACCTAAGAATTGGCAAGTGCCGAAAGTACTTTTCCTATAAATTTTACAACCCTCGTAATCCACATCCGAATAAGCATGAAGATTAAAGGTTGAGTCTCTAGGGGTACCAAAGACCTAGACAAGAAGTATCTCTAAGGTACCTAAAGATCCTTTTTACGGCTATACGGTGAGACTCTCTAGGATTAGCTTGAAACCTAGAACACAAGCAAACACTAAACAATATATCTGGTCTACTTGCGGTAAGGTAAAGTAAAGATCCAATCATAGAACGATAAAGCTTAGAGTCAACACACTTACCTCCTTCATCTTTGTCAAGCTTTGTAGATGAGCTCATTGGTGTGGCTTGAGGCTTTGCATTCTCCAAGCCAAATTTCTTGAGCATATCCTTGATGTACTTAGCTTGATTGATGAAGATGCCATCCTTCATTTGTTTGATTTGGAGTCCCAAAAAGAATAAGAGCTCCCCCATCATTCTCATTTCAAATTCACCTTGCATCAACTTAGAAAAATATTTACAAAGAAATTCATTAGTATAACCAAATATAATATCATCAACATAAATTTGAACTACCAATATATCTTTGCCATTTTTTTAATAAAAATTGTTGTGTCCACCTTTCCTTTCTCAAAACCTTTTCCAACTAGAAAACTTGAGAGTCTTTCATACCAAGCTCTAGGAGCTTTTTTAAACCATATAAAGATTTTGACAATTTAAAAACATGGTTTGGAAAAATTGGATCTTCAAAACCCGGTGGTTGTTCCACACACACTTCTTCATTTATAATGCCATTTAAAAATGCACTCTTGACATCCATTTGAAAATGCTTGAAATCAGGATAACATGCATATGCAGGCAACATCCTAATAGCTTCCATTCTAGCTTCGGGTGCATAGGTTATTCCTAAATACCCATTTAGTTCCTATAGTAGATTGATTTCTAGGCCTTTCAACTAATGTCCACACTTTACTTCTCTCAAATTGATTTAACTCATCTTGCATGGCCATAATCCAAAAAGCATCTTTTAAAGCTTCTTTGATATTTTTAGGCTCAATGCATGAGATAAATGCAACATGATTAAGCATTTTAATAGAAGGGCGAGTAGTTACCCCCTTGGATGGATCACCCAATTTCACCACCTTTGACATAGTTGTACTCCCTTGGGTAGCTCACTTCCTTTTCCTCAAGAGTCAAGTCCTTCAAGGCTTCAAGAGGCGGAACTTGTGCATCTTCCTCTTTAGTTGGAATCTCATCCTCATTTGAAGTTTGTCCTTCATCAAAGGCATCAAAGATTCCTACATCATCATCATCACAAGATTCCTTCCTCGGAAGGAGGTTATCATCGAAAACAACATGAATAGACTCTTCTACTACTAAATTTCTTTTATTAAATACATAATAGGCTTTAGAGTTTAAAGAATACCCTAAGAAAATAGCTTCATCACTTTTAGGATCAAATTTGCCTAAGTTGTCTTTACCATTATTTAAAACAAAACAATTGCAACCAAATGGATGAAAATAGCTAATGTTAGGCTTTTTAGATTTTAAAATCTCATATGATGTTTTCTTTAAAAGTGGCCTAATCATTACTCGATTTACAATGTAGCAAGCGGTGTTTGTGGCTTCCGCCCAAAAATATTTAGGTAAATTGTTTTCACAAAGCATAGTTCTAGCCTTTTCTTGTAAAGTCCTATTTTTCCTCTCAACTACCCCATTTTGTTGAGGAGTTCGAGGAGCCGAAAAATTGTGACTAATACCATTTTCATTTAAAAACTCTTCAAAACCTAAATTTTGAAACTCGGTTCCATGATCACTTTTAATATGAGAAATCTTAAGTTCAAGATCAATTTGAGTTAATTTTGAAAACATGATGAATTTTTCTAAAGCCTCATCTTTTTTACCTAAGAATAGAACCCAAGTAAATCTAGAATAGTCATCAACGAGTACAAAAGCATACGATTTACCACCAAAGCTCATAGTTCTAATAGGCCCAAATAGATCCATATGAATTAGTTGTAAACACCTACTTGTAGAAACATCATTAATGGATTTAAAGGATGATCTATGTTGTTTACCCTTAGAGCATGCATCACCTATTTTATCATTTGAAAACTTGATTTTGGGTAAACCTCTAACTAGATTTAGGGAAACTAATTTTTCTAAAACACTAATGCTAGCATGTCCTAGTTTCCTATGCCATAACCATGCATCATTTTCATCTTGAGCAACGAAACATGCATGGGATGTATGAATGTCCTAGTTTCCGATGTAAATGCCATAACCATGATCTATGTTGTTTACCCTTAGAGCATGCATCACATATTTTATTAAGCTCACATAACACCTTTTGGTGTTCAATATTACATTGAGAAATAAGATTGTTTAAGTCTACATTTTCATTTTGAAAGAATTCAAGTTCATCTTGTAAACCTAAGATATTTTTCTCAAATTTTAAGTTAGCTTGAGAAAGTAAGTAATTTTTAGCATTTAAATCGGAAATGATCTTTTTATTTTTTAAAACGGACTCCTTAAATTTCTCAACTAACTCATCGTATACCTCTTGTAACTCAACATAAGCATCATGCAATTCATCAAATGTAAAATCAAAAGAAGATGAGTTAGAGGTTACTATAGAGGAATCCTCCTCAAGAGCCATAAGGCAACGATTGGCCACTTCATGTTCATCATCCTCGGATGACTTCTCATCACTCCAAGTAGCAAGCTTGGCTTTGAGCTTCTTCTTCTTCTCAAAGCCCTTCTTCTTGAGTTGAGGGCAATCGGAACGTATGTGACCCGACTTCTTGCACTCAAAACAAATGATTTGGTCCCTCTCTTCTTCTTTGCTTTTGTTCTTGAAGTCCATCTTTCTTTGAACTTTTCTCCCTCGCTTGGACTTCATGAACCGTGAGAATCGTTTGGCTATCATAGCCAATTCCTCAAAGTCTTTCCCCTCACTAGAAGAGCTCTCCTCATGTAGAGAGGCTTTGAGAGCAACTCCTAGCTTCTTTTTCTTTTCTACCTCATGCTTCTCTATCCTTCTTCTTCTCTTCCTCTCTTCCTTGGTTCATAATCTTGTGTGTAAGAAGAGACCCAACAAGCTCATCAAGCTTCAAGGTTTTCAAATTCTTTGCTTCAATGATGACCGTCCTCTTACCATTCCAAGACTCCGGGAGAGAGTATAGAAGCTTCCTCACTAGCTTATCTTCGGGAATTACTTCACCGAATCCTTTAAGGCCATTGACGATGATCGAAAACCAATCAAACATCTTTGAGACGCTCTCATTAGGGTCCTTCTTAAAATTCTCATAGCTCAAGTTTAGCAACCCATTCTTCGTCTCTTTCACATCTCTAGTGCCCTCAAAAGTCGTCTCCAATGTGTCTCACACTTCCTTTGCGCTTTCGATAGATAAAACCTTTGAGTAGATATCCAGACAAGTGCACAAAATATGATATGTAGAGTTTTGTCGTTGACTTGCATCTTCCGTCTATCTTCCTCGGTCATCTCTGATTTTACCTTTGGAACTAGTCTTCCTTCATCGGTTCTTTTAACCAAAATGTAAGGGCCTTCTTCCACTACATCGCAAACCATGTAATTCATTGATTTGATGAAGAGACGTGTCTGATTCTTCCAATATGGGTAGTTGTCCCCATTGAAGAAGGGTGGTTTAGTGGTTAATTATGACTCGTAGAGGTTGGAGGTTGAAGTAGATGTCATGACTTGTCTTGTAGTTGATCACACTCTTCCTAGAATCTCCTATTGTGGTTGTTAATCCTTCAAAGAGGAATGCTCTGATACCAATTGTTGAGTGGATCGAAGAATCGATTTAAGCCAAGAGGGGGTGAATTGGATTTTTAGAAATTTAGTGGTGGATTGGAAAATTAAAATTTGCAAGACAAGACAATTTAGAGTGGTTCAAGTTCCAATTGAACTCTACATCCACTACCTTAGCTACCACTAAGGATTTTCCAACAATCCACTAATTGCTCTTCCCCTTTTCTAGGCTAAGGAGGTAACCTTTAGAATACCGGTCAAATATTCTACCCAAAATTTGACCCAATCCTCACTCAAGTAATACAAAGAAGTTTAAGGCTAAAGACTAGTATCTCTAACAAATGTAGTCCTTTTACAAGCACTCAACCCAAATTACAAATTTTTTTTTGGAATTACACACAATACAATTTGGGGTTTACAATAAAATATGGGATTTTTGCACAATTGCTTGGATTTGATGTTTGAATAATTCTTTTAGGATAAATAGTTGTTTCTAGAGATTTTAGAGGCCCCTTTTATACCTTCTCATTGAATTCTAGCTTCTGGGGTTGTTGCCTTCATTATTATAGCCATTGGGATGTTATCTTCCCTCCATAAATGCAGTCTGCAACTACCCGTTCTGAAACGCCCGACCCTGTTTCAAAACAGACCCAAATAGAAAGATCTGTTGGGGTGTAATAAATAGGCCGTACCAAAACGGGCACGATCATTTCGATACGATAAGAGCATTTTTCGAAACACGTTTCGAAACACTTTGCCATTGTCAAAACCTGTATCGAAACGGCTAAAAGTGTTTCGATACGCCTTAACAATATTTTTAAAATCAGTTATAAATCTTCAACGATCATATTTTGGAAACCAAGTTTGAAATTCTTTTCGAAACACTTGAGGCCGTTTCGATACAGTCGTATCGAAACGGTTCAAATCGTTCTGTTATTCTTCATCCGTTTCGAAACACTACTAGCTGTTTCGATATGCCCGTATTAAGACGGGAAAGCTAGTTCTGAAACAGAGATTAACAATTTCAAAACGTTCCAAAATGCCCAAAGGCCGTTCCGAAACGGTGACTCGAAAATCACTGTTTTGACTTGGTAAACATTTAGAAAATATTTGATAGGTTAAGGTTTTGACTTGTAAATTTTTCTTTAAACACATAGAGAGGTTTTGAGGACTTAAAAATTCATTTTCTCTTTTTCAATTTAGTCCTTAAATTATTTGTCATATCAAAATCAATTTATTAGTTTTACAACATCGGATTGTTAAATGGACCTATTGGTAAGTATCAGTAAGTTAGATTGTGAATATCAACCATTGATATTAACATTGTCATCGAGCATTGATATCGAGATAATTATTGTTATTGAAACATTGTAAATGAATCATCGGACATTGATATTGACATTGAAATTATGAAACATTGATTTTGAAACATGGTTTACTAATAACAACATTGAAGACATTGGTCATTGGAAATATCATTGAATATTAAATATGGATATTATCACTGAAACCTTGGATTTGGACGAACATTGGATACAATTGGCATGCCATAGAATTCATGAGCTCAGTTTACGAGTTTGTAACGCCCCATTTTTGGGCCTAGGTGTTAATCAAGTTTGGTTAGGCGGTTCAGTTCGAACCCGTTTAGCAGTCTAGTCTAGTTTGATTTAATTTGGGTAAAAATATGGAAAAATAGTAAAGTTTGATTTAATGGAAAAATCATAATTATATATATGATTAATTTGGGTAAAGTTAATTTAAAGAAAACAATTTTGGAAATCAGACATTTTGGTTTAGTGACTAAAATGTAAAAATGGTAAAATTTGATTTAATGGCAAAAACGTAAAAGGCTAATGCTTTGAATCTTTAAGAAGCAATATTACCAAGAGCTGATAAGGACTTTTCCTCTTATTTTACAATTTTAATTAAATAAATTATATTAATAAAAGATGGAGGGAAGTTATAGAAGAGATTTTCATTTTTCACAAAATTGCATTTGACGTAGTTTTCTCTTCTCTCACCTTTCTCTCAAAATCCCTTCATCCAAACAAAAAGATTTTAAAGGTAAACTCTAATTTTGATTTAGATTTCAAAGATTTTCTTATTTCCTATTAATTCTCTATTGAATATATTATTTTCACTTTGGTTTTCTTTTCAAAAATGGAGGAAGAGCTCATCATTAGAGGTAAGTTCGTTCTTCTCCTCTAATGACATGTTCTTTACTGAAATTATCAAGTATTTAGTCTTTTACATATTGTTTTTAACGAGTTTTTTTATATTAATTGATAAAATTGTGTTTAATTGAGGTTTCTTGAGGATTTATGGTGAATCTTTGAAATTGATGTTAGTTACTGAGTTAATGGATGATTATTAATGTGTTGTTAATGGTTAATAATGTTAACATGATGGATTTTATTAAGTAATCCCGACATTTTCGTTTTAAATTTGGTTTGATCTTTAAAATATTTGCATGCTTAAAAAATATTGTTAAAGTTGTTTTGATCTTTAGAAATGTAGAAATAAATTTTTAAGGTGTTTAAATTAAAATGCAAGAATAAAATGAATAAATGTGGTTTAATTGAAAAAACATAAAGTTGGAGATTTAATTTGAAAAGACAATAATGCATGGGTGGAAATAATAAAGGGGTTTGATTTTGATTAAAAAAAGTAAAAAATGTTTTTTAAAATTTAGACTTATTAATAAATGGGTTGTGTGATTTTGAACATAAAAAAATAAATAAGATGTTTTTCTTTTAAAATAAATAAGTCATAAATTTTTGTTTTTTTAGAAAGAAAATGAAAATGAAAGGTTTTAAGGTAAACATTTTAGGGATTTAGGAGAAAATAAAGTTTTGAAAAGAAAGAAAAGCATTTAAAATAAAAGTTATTTTTTTAAAAGAGTTTTTTTAGAAAAACTTTTAAAAATAAAAAAAATGAAAAAAGAAGTTTTAAAAGGAAGAATTCTTTTTGAAATAAAAAAGGAAAACACCTAAAAAAGAGGAGAAAATGTAAAAAATGTAAAAAGGATCTTGGATTTTAAAATAAAAAGTAAAAAAGAAATTTTTCTAAAGGAATAATAAAAAGAACAATCACAAATGAAAATAATAAGTTGTTTGTTTGTTATTTTTATAGAAATAAGTTTAAAACTTAGGATTAGGGACTAAAGCTTAGATAGAGATATGTTTTGTTGAAAAATGTTCTTCACAAAAAATAAAATACACCTAAGCAAACTTAAACTCTTAATTAGGAATAAAAGACTTAGACGTTTTTAGGGTTTTAAATAATCGAACCTAGAAATGAATAAAGCGCTCAACACACTAAATCACTTTGTTGTTTGGAAAAGTGAAATTAATTTAATGTGTTGTCTTATCAAAAGAGAATGACGTGTTAGCGCCAAAAATGTTGGCGGTGATTAAAGTTCATCTCCTAGGCGATAAGGCCATTAAAATAGTTTGATATTCAATAAACGGACAAATAAAGTCGAACCTTCGTGAACTTGCATATTCCAATTTTAAAAATGATTTTAAAATCAATTATGTACCAATTTTGGGCGTCATGGGGATGCTAACCCTTCCCCACGCGTAACCGACCCCCGAACATGTCTTCTTATTTTTTGTAGACCAAACCGTTGTTTTATTAAAACAAAACGTTTTATTAAAATAACCCTGTTTTAAAGTGATCCAATCACACTGTTCAAAAAAGATTGGTGGTGACTCCGTTGATTTTAAAAAGTTTTCCAAAAAGTCGAAGCTCGAAAGGGTTGCGACAGCTTGACGACTCCACTAGGGACGTGTTTTTGTTTTTTTAAATAAAAACAAAAGAGGGTAATGCCACAAATTGGTTTTAAATGATTTAAAAAAATGTTTTTTTAAATATGGAATTTGCAAGTTCATAATAGGTTCAATTTATTTGTCTGTTTAAATGAATATAACTCTATTTTACGCATTTAAGACTTAATTCCAAGCTCTATTCCCGAGCTTTCTCTCGTTCCTTTAAGTGGGGGGAAATACGCTTTGCTCATGTAAGAATATTGATTCTTCGTATGAGCCTAGCAAGTACCTTCGGAACTCATTCCCTTGTCTTCGTAAGGATATTGATTCTTCGAGAAGGCATCGGTGGCGAGTCCTCTTGAGTTGAACTCGATTCGTTCGCAGCCTGTAATGGATGAGAATCGAGGGCTTTGCTACTTTTAGTAGGGGACAGCAAGGACAACTCAGGTACCCTTTTAGAACCGAACAAAGTTTGAGAATTCAGAGCTTACCCCTAATAGAGCCATGCGGGAAGCCTAGGGTGTTGAGTCGCATGAACAATCCGTGGAGACATGTCCTGGAATGTTGGAATGGCTGCCCAGAATTATCATGCAATTAAATTTGATCTTTTAGGTTTTTGTTTTTGTTTTTATTATTTATTTATTACTAACCTTTTTGTGTGCGAGTTGTGTTTTGTTTTTGTAGCTTATTTTTTACTAACCTTTTTGTGTGTGAGTTTTGTTTTGTTTTTGTAGCATATTTATTACAAACCTTTAGTGTGTGAGTTTTGTTTTGTTTTGTGGTATATTTATATTTTTGCATGCATCCTATATCTTAGGTGATTGATTTTAAAGCATGTTGCTCGATCAGAAAAAGCTTCCGCCATGGATGGTAGGTACCTAAAGGAGGAAGACAAACGCACAAATAATGAGAATTTGTCGACTGATTAGGTGGAGGAAACATCGAAGTATGCTCGCATCAGCGCCAAGCAGAATACCATGAGTCACAAGTAGAATAGGACCACTTCGATGGTCCAACCAAGCAGAATTTAAAAATGTTCTTTGGTCTACTTGACTTAGGGGCAACATCAAAAGGAATCAGAAGCAAAACGAGTTCGATAAGAGCATGACATCCTAAATTGTAGACGTAGCAAAGCATGTGGCGTCAAGAGGCTACATTTCTTCGCCCCACGTCAGATCGACAAGGTGGGACAAAGGCTTCAAAGGATGATTGAAGAAATGAGTGCTTAGACCGAGACATATTCGTAGGACCTTCGTCATCTAATGAAAGCTTCATCTAGAGCAACACCTTAATAGAATTGATGACCCTTCGCCTACATTCATGCTTTGGCATACGTATATTTGCTTCCATGCATTTGTTTGCATTAAATAATGTTTTGATCATTGCATTCATACATGTAAAATAAAAAAGATTAATTTTTGAATATTCCATTTAAATAGTAAAGTTCCTGCACAAACACAACTCGAGCCATGAGCACTGAGGAAAGATTGACAACTCTAGAGAGAGATTGTGACAAGTTTGAGAAAATAGTAAATGATCTGAAGAGAGAGATTGAGTTATCACATAGGAAAACAGTCAGCCAAATCGCAGTCATGTTTGGGTTCAAAGACCCAGAAGCGAGAGAAGACACTAACACTTTCCCGGGGATGGCTTTCATACAAAAGGAAATGGATTCATCTAAAGTTAGGATCTTGCCCCATTTTTTAGAATCTTTTGCCCGTACTGAAGACAACACCGATGAGATTTGCAGCCCAAAGATGCCGCACCTCAATGAATGAAGAAACTGACTTAGCAAAGGTCGAGAAGAAATGGGAAGACCGCTACAAGAAACTGGTGGGGATGATTAAATTTTATCAAGAAGGAAGCGTTTATGGTGGCAAGGATGCTAGACACTTGAGTCTTGTTTCTGATTTGGTGGCACCTCCAAGGTTTAAAGCCCCTGACTTTGAAAAGTATAATGGAACTACATGCCCACTGGCACACTTGACCATGTACTGTTGAAAGATGTCTTCACATTTAGAAAATGAGAAGTTGTTGATCCATTGTTTCCAAGACAGTCTATCTGGGATTGCTATCCGATGGTATGCTCAACTAAGTTGGGTCAACATACGCAGTTGGAAAGATCTGTCGAAAGCTTTCCTCAAACAATACGAGTACGATACAGACATGGCCCCAAGTAGGATCGTACTGCAGGAGATGGAACAAAATCCCAATAAGAGCTTCCGCCAGTATGCCCAGACATGGCGAGATGTGGTAGCCCAAGTTCAACCTCCACTGTCGGAAAATGAGGTTACTCCAATGTTTGTAGAGACTCTAAATGGACCTTTCTATGATTACATATTAAATCACACCACCGAAGGTTTTGCAAACATGGTCGTGAATGGAGAGTTGATATTGGCAGCCATCAGAAGTGGAAGACTCGAGAGAGAAGAAGATGGCGGAGGCGTTTAGAGTTTTGTCATGAAATCGATGGAGGCAAGATTGGCCGGGATTCGTGCTTTCATGGAATAATACTTAATTTTCTCTACACAGTTGGGATCATGCTTAAAACCAACCCTTTTGCTTTTGCCCATGAGCATTAGGGATCTTTTGTAAGGTCTTCTATGTCAATTACTTGTTTAAAGATGCATTTTTTTTTTCAAGCGGCAAACATTTCTCATTTTTGTTTCATCCATTTCCATTCTTTTCATTTTTAAATCATTTCTTTCAAGCATACATTTTATTTGCAGAGTCTCTATTATTAATTGCATGAATGATTCTTGAATCTAATCCTAGATACAGGGCAAAATGTGAGTTCAGGATTAATGGGGAAATCCCATATATAGATTATGAGTGTATTTTCCTCTCAGACATTATTGTTAGGGTCCTTGAATGAAGTGATAACTCTAAAACATCTACCAACTGAATAGAGCTTTTCTTCGACGGTATTTGTGTGTGAAATGACATTTGGCATTCCTTCATTTCCCTTCATGAATAAGAAAAATCGATTTCTTTTCCCCCTTTGAACCTAATATTATTTTTTTGTGATTTAACCCTAACCAAGGATCACTCCCCACACCGAGGGCAAAGAAAATGAAAAGTTGTTTGAAAGAAACATGTTAGATTAAGTTGAATGTCCTAAACTCTAAATGAAAAGGACAAAAAAAGAAAAACAAGAAAAAGGATAGAAAAAAAAGAAGAAAGAAAAAGAAAAAGAAAAAGAATAAAAGAGAAGAGAAGAAGGAAAAGAAAATAAATGAAGAAAAATTTGAAGAGTGAAGGAAACTTTGAAACAAATCCTTCAAATGACACATGTAAAGGAAATGAACTCTAGGGTGAAACCCAAAATGGGCAGTTTAGAATGATCTAAAGAATAAAAGAAGAAAAATAGATATTTTATCAGGAAAGTTGATTCTTGGTTTAATCACCCTTAAAATATGAATTTGAGCCTTTATATCCTTTCTTTGGCAACCCGAGCCTAGCCTAGATTACAAGCCTTAAAAAGACCATTTGGATCACACATGAATATTTGAGAAAAGGAGATCGTCTTCAGAACACATTCCGCCTAATTGAGTTAACCTTTCTTTAGGGACCTCGAGCTTCTAATGTCTGATTGAGATTAGAAAAGTGGGAAATTTTAAATTTGGGAAGTGTTTGAGAAAAAGATAGCCACCAAAAGTGGGGGCACTATCCGGTTGATGGATTCTTGAATCATTCATGCTTTGAATTTTGGGGCATCTAACTTAGCCATATTCTTGTGTTTGCCATGACTATTTTCTTAAGATCCTTTTTAGCCTTTCCTTGCATTTGCTACGACTTTTTCCTTTGAATTATCATTTCCAGCCATTTCTTGCATCTTACAAGTAGGCTGACGTAGGTTAATGAAAAGCAAAAGATTTTTTTCGTATTGATCTCAACTGTAGGAGACCATGAACAAATGTTTTCATCACTTCAGAAAAAAATTAAACCTCAGTTTGAATGGGGGCATCACCTTGCATGAGAAGGTAAAAAGAAGAAGCACATGAAATGAAGAGATTGAAGTGGGCCATGTTGTCAAGGAAGGATCCACATATAAGATGAAAAAGCTCAGAAGCATGAAAAGAGATAGAGTTTCACTTGATAAGCAAATGATGCCATCAAATTGGGGCAGTCTATAGACCTTCAATATTAATAGGCGTAATAAGAAGAGAGTGAAGCGCCAACAACATTCGAAGATATTCAAGGTGGAAATAAGATTTCACATGCAAGCAATTTAAGACGTCCTACGGGGGCAAGAATTTAAGAATTCACAAGAAGCATTGAAGATGCTTGATAAGGGGCATATGAAGAATTGAAGTATTCAAGACCACACAAGGAAGCCTTTCAATCAACATTGATTTATCAACTACAATGATAGTAGATCTTGAGACATTTGCCTACGAAGATTGAATGTTTTCAATAAAGCAAAGAGATATGAAGAATGATAATGGCAAAACAATGACAATTTAAAGAGTTTATCTTTCCAGACAAGAGTATAAGATCACTGGATTAATTGAGCAAAGATCATATGTTTCCATGAGTCGAAAAAATACAGAGAAAGAGTACAAATGCTTATATGGATTTAAGCGAGTAAACATGTGAAAAAATCAATTTTTTGAAAAAGAATTAAAAAAAGCAAAAGAAATGAGACATATATTCATGTTTTAGGCATCCCTAGGGGCATGCACATCATAATTGCATTGAATATTGCATTTTTCAGGTACATGAAGGACCTTTCAACAAAAGAACCTGCCTATCCGTTCGGGCATTTGGAGAATAGAACCCGCTTATTCATCCAAGCGTAAGGTGGATTAAACACTTCTTGGAACCTGCTTATTCATCCGAGCATGAGAAGGATGGAACCCCCTTTTAGAGCCTGCTTATTCATCCAAGCATAAGGTGGATGAAACACTTTTTAGAACCCGCTAATTCATCCAAGCGTAAGGTGGATGGAATACTTTTTAGAACCTGCTTATTCATCCGAGCATGAGGAGGATGGAACCACTTTTTGGAACCTGCTTATTCATCTGAGCGTGAGAAGGATGGAACCACTTTTTAGAACCTGCTTATTCATCTGATCATGAGAAGGATGGAACCCTTTTTTAAAGCCTGCTTATTCATCCAAGTATAAGGTGGATGAAACACTTTTTGAACCCGCTTATTCATCCAAGCATAAGGAGAATGAAGTTTTTCAGGAGTTCGCTTATTCATCCAATCATAAGGAGGATGAAAAATTTTCAGAAGATTCACCTATCTGTTCTGGAGGAAAGATAATTTTTGCTTATTCATCCAAGCATAAGGAGGATGAAATTTTTTCAGAAGATTCACCTATCTATACAGAGGAAAGAGAATGTTTGCTTATTCATCCAAGCATGAGGAGGATGAATTCTTTTGAGAGTTTGCTTATTCGTCCAAGCATAAGGAGGATGAAATCTTTTGAAGTCTATTTGATTATTTATCCAAGCATAAGGAGGATGAAGTTTTTCAGAAGATTCGCCTATTCGTTCAGGCATAAAGAGAATGGTGTTTGCTTATTCATCCAAGCATAAGGAAGATGAAAGTTTTTAGAAGACTTTGCCTAATTTAGCATTTGGGAGGACAAAGCCCAACTCAGCTATTCAGGTATTTTGGGAGAATAGAACCCAACTTAGCTATTCGAGCATAAGGAGAATAGAATTGGCCTATCTGTTTGAGCATGGAACCCAGCTCAACTATTCGGGCATTTGGGAGAATAGAACCCAACTTAGCTATTCGAGCGTAAGGGGAATAGAATCGGCCTATCTGTTCGAGCGTTTGGAGAATGGAATCTGTTCATCTATTTAGGCAAAAGGAGAATGGAACCAGCCTATCTGTTCGGGCATTTAGAGAATGGAATTCGCTCATCTATTCGGGCATCTGGAGAATAGAACAAGCCTATCCGTTCAGACATTTGGAGAATGAAGCCAATTTGGAAAGTCGGTGAAAATTAGTGCCTTTTGGTGTTTGCTTTATTTCTGTTGCACATAGATAAGCAAAGAGGGGCAACTGTTGTCACTAAATTTTCACCTCAATTTTAAATAATATGAAAAAAATAAAAAATATATTTTCCCTTAAAATAATAAAAGGCCATCTTTTTAAATAAGCAAAGACCCATCCTTAAAAGCCCATTTTTAAGCCAACTTCCAAAGAAAAAAAGAGAACAAGGTCCATTTTTAAATTGTAGCCCATCTTTTAAGGAAACGGAAAAAGAAAAGAAGAAGAAGAAAGAAAATAGAAAATAATTCTAATAATTATGGAGAAAAAAAGGAAATTAAATGAGGTGAAGAAAATAATATTAAATGTGATGAAAAAACAACATAAAAAACAACAAAGAAAAAAAAAGCCAAAAACAAAAAAGGGAAAAAGAAAAGCAAAAAAAAAAGGGATCACACGGGCGGCCACGCGCCTAGCGCGTGCACCGCACGCAATCGATCCAACCCCAAAAACACCTAGCCCTGATAACCTTAGGCGCGACAGTGAGGGAGTCCGTCCATCGTTTACTGGTCACGGCCGGTGACATTGCCGGTACTAGATGGTACGCCTCGCCGCCGCCGACCTAAAGCCACCAACCCCACTCACCGCCACCGCCTGTGCTCGCCGAAATCTACAAAAACAGTGAAAACGAAGTCAAACCCTAGGCTCAAATAAAGGAGAAATTCGATACTGAATTTGAACCAAATTGGGATATTTTGAGGGGTTTTTCCGAGGATCAAGCCATTGGTCTGATTTTGGTTGCAATTTGAGGATTTAAACGCAAATTATAGCTTGATTTGCAAGCTCAAGATGACTATAAAAACCCCATTTCACCTATTTTTTCAACACACCAATTGGAAGTGAAAATACACTTGAAAAGGCTTTCGGAAAAATCCAATAAATTCTCTAAAAATTGTTCAAGAGTTTCTGGAATTTTGAGTGGAAGTTCAAGTTCGGAAGCAATTTTCTGGAGGCGATTAAGATCATTTCGAGAAGTCCGAATTCGAGTTCTTCGTTCGTCATTTCGGTAAAATTTCCATCTTTCCTTTCATTTTTATTTGATTTTTATGCTTGTTCTTGGATGAATTTTTGGTGTTTGTGTTTGTGTTTTTTTGTCAATTTTAGGTTGTGTTTTTAAAGTCGAAAAATCGTTTCACATTTCCGGTAACATTTTCGGTTTTAATTTCTGTTTTAAATTTGGTTTGATCTTTAAAATATTTGCATGCTTAAAAAATATTTTAAAGTTGTTTTGATCTTTAGAAATGTAGAAATAAATTTTTTAGGTGTTTAAATTAAAATGCAAGAATAGAATGAATAAATGTGGTTTAGTTGAAAAAAACTTAAAGTTAGAGATTTAATTTGAAAAGACAATAATGCATGGGTGGAAATAATAAAGGGGCTTGATTTTGATTAAAAAATATAAAAAAGGTTTTTTTTTTTTAAATTTAGATTTAATAATAAACGAGTTTTGTGATTTTGAACATAAAAAGATAAATAAGATGTTTTCTTTTAAAATAAATAAGTCATAAAGTTTTATTTTTTTAGAAAGAAAAAGAAAATGAAAGGTTTTAAAGTAAAAGTTTTAGGGATTTAGGAGAAAGTTTTGAAAAGAAAGAGAATCATTTAAAATAAAAGTTATTTAAAAAAAGTTTTTTTTAGAAAAGCTTTTTAAAATAAAAAAATGAAAAAAAAAGTTTTAAAAGGAAGAATTTTTTTGAAATAAAAAGGATAAAACTTAAAAAAGAGAGAAAAGGTAAAAAATGTAAAAAGGGTCTTGGCTTTTAAAATAAAAAGTAAAAAAAGAAATAAAGGTTTTCTAAAGGAATAATAAAAAGAAAAATTACAAATGAAAATAGTAAGTTGTTTGTTTGTTTTTTATAAATAAGTTTAAAACTTAGGATTAGAGACTAAAGCTTAGATAGAGACATGTTTTGTTGAAAAATGTTCTTAAAAAAATACACTTAAGAAAACTTAAACTATTAACTAGGAATAAAAGACTTAAACGTTTTTTTAGGGTTTTTAAATAATCGAACCTAGAAATGAATAAAATGCCTAACACACTAAAACACTTTATTGTTTGAAAAAGTGAAATTAATTTAATGCAGTGTCTTATCAAGCGAGAATGATGGGTTAGCGCCAGAAATGTTGGCTGTTATTGAAGTTCATCTCCCAGGCGATAAGGCCGTTAAAATAGTTTGATATTCATTAAACGGACAAACAAAGTCGAACCTTTGTGAACTTGTAAATTCCAATTTTGAAAACTATTTTAAAATCAATTAGGTACCAATTTTGGGCGTCATGGGGGTTCTAACCCTTCCCCACGCGTAACCGACCCCCGAACAAAATTTATTGTTTTTTGTAGACCAAACCATTATTTTATTAAAACAAAAAGTTTTATTAAAATAACCATGTTTTAAAGTGATCCAATCACACTTTTCAAAAAAGATTGGTGGCGACTCCTTTGATTTTAAAAAGTTTTCCAAAAAGTCAAAGCTCGAAAGTGTTGCGACAACTTGGCGACTCCACTAGGGACGTGTTTTTGTTTTTTAAATAAAAACAAAAGAGGGTCAGGCTATAAATGGTTTTCAAAAAATGTTTTTTAAAAAAATATGGAATTTGCAAGTTTATAACAGGTTCAATTTATTTGTCCGTTTAAATGAATATAACTCTATTTTACGCATTTAATACTTGATTCCAAGCTCTATTTCCGAGCTTTCTCCCATTCATTTAAGTGGGGGGAAATACGCTTTGCTCATGTAAGAATATTGATTCTTCGTATGAGCCTAGTAAGTACCTTCGGAACTTATTCCCTTGTCTTCGTAAGGATATTGATTCTTCGAGAAGGCACCGGTGGTGAGTCCTCCTGAGTTGAACTCGATTCGTTCGTAGCCTGTAATGAGTGAGAATCGAGGGCCTTGCTACCTTTAGTAGAGGACATCAAGGATAGCTCGGGTACCCTTTTAGAACTGAACCAAGTTTGAGAATTCAGAGCCTACCCTTAATAGAGCCTACCCCTACAACTTAGTCAACGGAGCAGCAATCTTAGAGAAACCCTCCACAAGCCTTCGATAATATCCAGCCAAACTAAGGAAACTACGCACTTCTATCTTCGATTTAGGCGTTTTCCAACTTATCACCGCCTCAATCTTGTGTGGGTCAACCCGAATACCTTCGGCTGACACTACATGTCCAAGAAAGACAACTTCCCTGAGCCAAAACTGTAACGCCCTGGTTTTGGGCCTAGATGTTTTAGACATCAGATCAGACCAGTCAAGAATGGTTCGAATCGCGTAAGGTGATTTAAGGAAATCAAGGATCGAAATAGGATAAAATTATGATAAAAATTGCTAAAATCCTCTAAAAATATGTTTAAGATGTTGGTCAAATCAATTTTACAAAAAGGGTTTTGGAAAATGGACATTTTGAGTAGTGACCAAATTGTAAAGTCTTAAAACTGTGGAAAAATGCTATTTTCAAGAAGAGAGTCAAAATCGTAGAATCTTTAGGGAGTTTTTGTACAATTTAGCATTCCTTCAATTTGAAATGTGTTTTTAAAGGGTTTTAATAAAGGAATTAAAATGGTTTTAATTAAATGTAAAATAAATGAGAAATTAGAGAGGTTTTAATCACATAACTACTTTTCCCTCTCTCATTTCAGCCAAACACATTTTTGAAACAAGTTTTCATCAGATTTCCTTTCTCTCAAATTCCCCTCTTCTTCTCTAAACTCTTTTTCAAAGATTCACTTCTTTTTCTTCAAGATTTTTGGAAGGAAAACTTGCCAAATTGTCAAGGGAGCAAGGATTGGAGGTAAATCCCATTCTTAACCTTCAATCTAGGTTCTTTATTGAAATTCTCAAGATTATTGACTCTCATTTATGATTTTTAACTGAATTTTGATTATAGTTTTGAATTACGAGCAAAATCTTACAAAATTGGGATGTGATTCTTGATTTTCGGACTTGATGAGTTGGGCTCTGTTTTGTGTTGATTTTAATTGAGTTCTAAGTTGATTTATATGTCAAAATGATGTGTTGATAACATAGATCCCGAAATCCTCGAGATCCTTCAGGTTCTTGGTTGTTTTAGGTGAGATTTTGGGGTGTTTTGGTGGAATCTTGCTTTCTGGAGGTATAAGGCTGGGTTAGGATGTTTGTTAGATGTATTTTGATGTTTATAATGCGTTGGAAGTGATGTATGTTGGCTGGGCTTGGTTTAGGAAGTAATCAATTGAGTTTTCGGTTGCTTTGGATGGGTATTTTGGTGTTGTTTGGGTGAGCAACGAGCGTGTGAATTGTTGCTGGTGTTAGAATGCATTTTAATGCATTTAGATCTCTGTTTTGATGATGTGAAAACATGGGATCTTGATCTGGAAGCAAACGAGGTGATTTTGGAGGCTCTAGAGGTGTAATTTTCGTGTCGACAAACAAGGCTTCGCGTATCAGTTAGTGGAAATGCAATTTCCTTCTTTGTAATGCTTTGAGCGTGATCTTGGGAGCTTAGTGTAAGTTTGACACACTTAACTAAACTCAAGTGTAAGTGTTTCGGTAATCCCTCTCTTGGAAATGTGCTATGTTTGATGAAATTACACTTGATGTAAGAGTGGATTTGTTTACTGTTTTTAAGCATGTTTAAGCATGGTTTAATGTTGGATTTTAATGTCATTATGTTAAGGATGCACTAGGTAAGTGATCCTTAATTTACATGTGTTGAATGCATATGATGTTAAGAATGTGATGCTTGTGGAAATGGCATTGTGGTTATGCTTGTAAGACAGTGGAATCACGTGGTTAAATGATTATATTGGCAAGTGATGAAAATGGTTTTTGATTACTTTAATCCGATATAGTTAGCCGGCTATAGGATTGAGTGCACCGTGAATAAAGTCGCCTTGGATGTCAAGGGGTTTTGATTGTGCCGTAATCTCCATCCAAGTACCCTAACGATTGAGGTTAAGATCACAACGGTGAATGATTAGCTCCGGAGGTGTAATTTTTGTGTCGGCGAACGAGGCTTCGCGTATCAGTGAGTGGAATTGCAATTTCCTGCTTTGTAACGCTTTGAGTGTGGTCTTGGGAGCTTAGTGTAAGTTTGATACACTTAACTAAGCTCAAGTGTAAGTGTTTCAGTAATCCCTCTCTTGGAAATGTGCTATGTTTGATGAAATTGCACTTGATGTAAGAGTGGATTTGTTTACTGTTTTTTAAGCATGTTTAAGCATGGTTTAATGTTGGATTTTAATGTCATTATGTTAAGGATGCACTAGGTAAGTGATCCTTGGTTTACATGTGTTGAATGCATATGATGTTAAGCGTGTGATGCTTGTGGAAATGGCATTGTGGTTATGCTTGTAAGACAGTTGATTCATGTGGTTAAATGATTATATTGGCAAGTGATGAAAATGGTTTTTGATTACTTTAATCGGATATAGTTAGCCGGCTATAGGATTGAGTGCACCGTGAATAAAGTCGCCTTGGATGTCGAGGGGTTTTGATTGTGCCGTAATCTCCATCCAAGTACCATAACGATTGAGGTTAAGATCACAACGGTGAATGATTAGTCCCGTGTGTGAGTCTTGTGTATGTTGAGGGGTTGTGATTATGCCATTAATCTCCATCACGGGTGTTGAGGGGTTGTGATTGTGCCATTAATCTCCACCTTGTGTAGTCCAGTAGTTTGTATGAAGCGTGAGGGACAACGCTTGTAATCTGCGTATCCGATTGTGTCTTGTGTTGAAATGGTTTATGGATTATCACTTGTGAGCCAAGTGTATCGATACGGGTAGTTAAATTTCAGTTAAAAGTATCTTTTAAGGTTTGGAAACGTTGTATTTTGGCCCTTGAATGTTGTGTGTGCAATAGAATGTGTTTGGATGATCCGTTTGAGCTGAATTTTGACATGTTGGCATATTACATGACTATTTGAGGATTGGTAACTTTAAAATCATGAAAGTCTCTATATTTTATGGTATTTACAGTTTAGTCCCTAAAAGTCTTATGTATGCAATTGAACCCCTAATCGAACTCCGATCGCTGTGCCATTTTCACCTAATCGCTTTGCTAGACTCTTAGGTTAATATTATGCATCTAGAGAAGATAAAAAGAAAAAAATAAGGGTCGTAAATCAAGGTTGACTTTCAGGTTGACTTTGGTTTTCCCCGTGTAATCTTCGTAGTTCGGGTTAAACGTCTAGACCGGGCTAAGGGGGTTACATTTGTTGGTATCAAAGCATGGTTACGAAAGAATTGGGAATGTTGGTATGTGAAATTGATAAATTTCGTTGTATGATGCTTGAAAAGCATGCATTTGGTTAAATTCTGAAGCATATGCCATTCTTGATTTATGTGAATTGCATGCGAAGTGGATATCAGTGCATGATGACGATGTAATGTTGTTGTATGCTGAAATTGAATGATGAAAAGTATGTTGAGCTTGATGAGTCTTTGTATGCTATGTCATGATAAGGGAAGTCGGGGTGCCCATTACCTTATTACACTAATCAAATGTTTTTTATAAACTTGGATCCTTGCTTGAAGTTGGCCTAAATGGTTTGATTTGTTTTTATTGTTGTGTTTTGTTTAAAATAGCACAATGGGACCGAGAAGGGAGTTGAGGTCCAGTACGATTATACTTGCGGCTGAGCAGGGTGACCAGGGTGCACAAGGGGCTGATGTCCCTCCAGGTGGAAATCTACCTCCTCCGCCACCACCTGGAGGTGGGGAGCAAGTGCAGCAAGGGCCTGTTGGTCCTAGTTTGGGTGATTTGGCACCACTAGTTCAGGCGGTCACCGGAGCGTTTCAGGCTGCTGTTGCCGGAGCGCATGTACATGCCCCTGTAGTTGGGCAGGCGGGCTTACTGTTGGAAAGGTTGAGGAGCTTAAGAGCTGTAGAGTTCTTTGGTATGTCTTCTGAGGCGTCTGAGGCCTAGTTAGCGAGTACAATCCGTATTATGGATCAGATGGGTTGTAATGATGTGCACAAGCTGAGATGCGCAATATCTTTGCTACAAGGCGATGCCTATAGCTGGTGGACGACTTCCACGGCTGGTATAGAACCCAATGAGGTTGATTGGGAGTTTTTCAGAGGTGCCTTCAGGAGGAAGTATCAAGGGGTGAGATACTTAGATGAAAAGAAACGGGAGTTTACGTCGCTTGTTCAGGGCAACCTATCTGTGGCTGAGTACGAGGTCCAGTTCGTACGTTTGAGCCAGTATGCTCCTGAACTGGTACCTAGTGAGAGGCACCGATATGATCGCTCCCGGTACAGGTTGGTACACGAAGTTAAGACATATATGCTGGCTGCAGATTATACTGATTTTGACGTGCTTGTTTGTCGGGCAAAGAACATCGAGCAGAATTTGTGTTTTCCCTCTCGAGGTGTTGGTTCTAGCTCTGAAAAAAGAGCAGCTGAGTCTAGTTCTGGTGGTGGATGGAACGAAAGAAGCCGTGATAGGAGACATCAGCCTGAGGGAAGGCGTGGTGTTCCGGGTCGAGGTGGTTAGGGTCAGGGAGGTCGTGTGAGATCTGAGCAGCATACATGCTGGACATATGGTTCGAGAGACCTTTTGAGGCGAGATTGTCCTCGAGCAGCTAGAGAGGTTCAGGCTCCTGTTGTGGTGACATGGAACTCTTGTTGGAATTGTGGTTCGACATATAATATGAGGAGGGAGTGTCCTTTGTTGGCTGGTGGTGGCCAAGGACGTGCTCCTGTGGTAGCTGCACCCCAGAGAGGCCGTGGGTGCAGCCGTGGGAACTTTTAAAGGAGAGATGAGGGGCAGCGAGGTATTGCTCATGTTGTAGCTGTTCACCTGAGGGAGGTGGACCAGTGAGGGTGTATGCTTAGCGCGAGGAGTGCAACGATACCGATGTTATCGTATGTACCTTTGCTCTCCATTCTTTATCTTTGATGGCTTTGATTGATTCTGGATCCACGCATTCTTATATCTTGAGTGAGCATGCGCATTTGCTTGATATACCAGTTGAGATGCTTGAAATAGGAATGCAAGTGACTAGTTCTTTTGGCGAGACTGTAGTCACTAGGAAGTTATATAGGAGATACCCTTTGTCTGTAGAAGGTCATGTTTTTCTTGTGGATTTGATGGAGTTACCTTTCAATGGATTCGATGTAATCCTTGGTATGGATTGGTTGACGGAGCATAGGTAGTGGTTGACTTTGATGTTAAGCGAGTCACCTTAAAGTTGGTCAATGATTATGAAGTAGTGGTAGTAGGCGAGAATGTGAAATTCTTGTCGAATGTGATTTCGGCTTTGGAAGAAAACCGTATGATGAGGTTGGGTTGCGAGGCTTATCTTGCCTATGTGATGAATCCTGGCACCAAGGATGTGTGTGTGCAGGACATCCGAACTGTTCGCGATTTTTCAGATGTCTTTCTGGAAGAATTGCCTGGATTGCCACCAAACAGGGAAGTTGAGTTTGGTATAGAGTTGTATGAGAATACAACTCCAGTGTCCATTGCTCCCTATCGCATGGCACCCAAAGAGTTAAAAGAGTTGAAAATACAGTTGCGGGAGTTGTTGGATCGTGGTTTCATTCAGCCGAGTGTGTCACTTTGGGGTGCACCGGTCTTGTTTGTAAAGAAGAAAGATGGTACAATGCGGATGTGCATAGATTATCGGCAACTGGACAAGTTGACGATCAAGAACAAGTATCCCTTGCCTAGAATTGATGATCTCTTTGATCAGTTTCGGGGAGCCTTAGTGTTTTCTAGGATAGATTTGAGATCTGGGTATTATCAGCTAAAGGTGAAGGACGTGGACGTACCTAAAATAGTTTTTCGCACGAGGTATGGACATTATGAATTCTTGGTGATGCCGTTTGGTGTGACCGATGCGCCTGCTGCTTTCATGGACATGATGAATCATGTATTCCATGAATTCTTGGATCAGTTTGTAGTGGTGTTCATCGATGATATCGAGTCAACAAGCTTTTGAGAAGCTGAAAGAAGCTTTAACGCAAGCTCCTGTTCTCATTCAACCTGAGTCTGGTAGGGAGTTTGTGGTTTATAGTGATGCGTCCATTGTTGGTTTGGGCTGCGTGTTGATGCAGAAGGGTAAGGTAGTGGCCTATGCATCTAGGCAGTTGAAGGTGCATGAGCGCAACTACCCTACTCATAATCTTGAGCTTGCGCCTGTGGTGTTTGCCTTGAAAATTTGGAGGCATTACCTATATTGTAACCCCCTTAGCCCGACCTAGACGTTTGACCCGAACTACGAAGATTACACGGGGAAAACCAAAGTCAACCCGAAAGTCAACCTTGATTAACGACACTTTTTTTTTTCTTTTTATCTTTTCTAGATGCTCAATATTAACCTATTAGTTTAGCAAATTAATTCAGCGAAAACAGCACAACGAACAAAACCCAAACATGGACTCAATTGAAAAGAATCAAATTTTAGGGACTAAAATGTAAATTCTCAGATTTATAAGGATTAAATGAGCTTTAATGTTACCAGTCCAAAATTAATCACATAACATGCCATCAGGTCAAAATTCAACTCAAACGGATAATTCAAACTCATTGAATTAAGAAACCAACATATAGGGACCAATATGCAAGAAACAAAAACTCAAAACAGTTCATAAATCAAACCCAACGGTCAGGCATTTCGATACGGATGGCCCTGTACCGAAACGGTCGTTTTGAAACAAGGTTGACCGTTTCAAGACTCGGGTGCGTTCTGAGACCCGTATCGAAACACCCCTTTCTAGTAGCCAAAACGTTTTGATACGCCTTCACCCGTTCCGAAACCTTATGGCCATTTCAGGCCCCTATTCCAAAACAGGCAAGGGCGTTCTGATACGCCTTGCCATGCAACAACAGATTTTGCTGGTTTTTCATGCTTTAACACATCCAAATCATTCCCAAGACATGCCACATCATGCATACAACATGGATACATATCAACAATCATCATATCAAGGCAATAGTTATAACATTGCAACCAACATGCAATATTAGGTGCTAAAGGCATGCTCCCTAGTCCACCAAAACAATAACAAGCCAAAACCATCAACCATAACCAAAATCAAACCATAAAGGCCAATTACATCTCAAAAGTAACTATCAAACATGCTCAAAGCAAAGGGAAAACATTCTCAACCATGCAATCGCATAAACCCCTCCCATTGCCTTTTATTACACCGAAGCAAAACCACATACTTTGCAAGATTAAAAGCTTGGATTCCTCTTGCCTACTTGCTGCCTTCAGAGTCCAGTTTTCTGCATTGATGAAACAATAGAGCGTAATCACAAAGCTTAGTAAGGATCGCTAAATAACTTTCATCAATGTTTGTCTCATATTTTGCAAAACCAACACTTTACATCTCATGCCATTTTATAAAACATGTCTTCTCAAGACCTCAATGCACTTTTTAACCACATGCTCATATACATCATTTTAAAATAGCAAATAAACTTTTGATCATGCTTTAACAAGCATCACATGCATTCTTGCATCATACACATATATCTCATGCATCCTTGCATCACATACAAGCATCTCATGCTTCACATTATTCGTTTACATTATATTGGCTCACAAGTGATAATCCATAAACCATTTCAACACAAGACACAATCGGATACGCAGATTACAAGCGTTGTCCCTCACGCTTCATACAAACTACCGGACTACACAAGGTGGAGATTAATGGCACAATCACAACCCCTCAACACCCGTGATGTAGATTAATGTCACATTCACAACCCCTCAACATCACTCATCGGTAGTTGTATAATTCCACTAACGAGAGTATAGGACACATACACAAGACTCACACACGGGACTAACCATTCACTGTTGTGATCTTAACCTCATCGTTAGGGTACTTGGATGGAGATAACGGCACAATCACAACCCCTCAACATCCAAGGCGACTTTATTCACGGTGCACCCAATCCTATAGCTGGCTAACTATATCCGATTAAAGTAACCAAAAACCATTTTCATCTCTTGCCAATATAATCATTTAACAACATTAATCCACTGTTTTATAAGCATAACCACCATGCCATTTCCACAAGCATCACATGCTTAAATTCACATGCATTCAACTCATGCAAACCAAGGATCACTTACCTAGTGCATCCTTAACATAATGGCACTAAAATCCAGCATTAAACCATGCTTAAACATGCTTAAAACAGTAAACAAATCCACTCTTACATCAAGTGAAATTTCATCAAACATAGCACATTTCCAAGAGAGGGATTACCGGAACACTTACACTTGTGCTTAGTTAAGTGTATCAAACTTACACTAAGCTCCCAAGACCACACTCAAAGCGTTACAAAGCAGGAAATTGCATTTCCACTCACTGATACGCGAAGCCTCATTCGCCGACACAAAAATTACACATCCTGAGCCTCCAAAATCACCTCATTTGCTTCTGGATCAAGATCCCTTATTTTCACATCATCAAAACAGAGATCCAAATGCATTAAAATGCATTCTAACACCAGCAACAATTCACAAACTAGTTGCCCACTCAAACTACACCAAAATACCCTTCCAAAACAACCGAAAACTCAATCGATTGCTTCCTAAACCAAGCACAACCATCATACAACACTTCCAAAAAATTATCAACATCGAAACACATCTAATAAACATCCTAACTCATCCTTATACCTCCAGCAAGCAAGATTCCACCATTTCACCCCAAAATCTCACTTAAAACTACCAATAAACTCAAGGATCTCAAGGATTTCGGGATCTATGTTATCAACACATCATTTTAACATATAAATCAACTTAGAACTCAATTAAAATCAACACAAAACAAAGCCCAACTCATCAAGTCCGAAAATCAAGATTTCATTCACAATTTCACAAGATTTTGATCTTCAATCAAAACTATAATCAAAATTCAGTTAAAATTCATAAATGAGAGTAAATAATCTTGGGAATTTCAATAAACAACCTAGATTGAAGGTTAAGAACGGGATTTATCTCTAATCCTTGCTTCCTTGACAATTTGGCAAGTTTTCCTTCCAAAAATTTTGAAGAAAAAGAAGTGAATCTTTGAAAAAGAGTTTAGAGAAGAAGAGAGGAATTTGAGAGAAAAGAAATCTGATGAAAAGTTGTTTGAAAAATGTATTTGGCTGAAATGAGAGAGGGAAAAGTAGTTACATGATTAAAACCTCACTAATTACTAATTTATTTAATATTTAAGTAAAACCATTTTAATTCCTTTATTAAAACCCTTTAAAAACACATGTCAAATTGAAGGAAGGCTAAAATGTACAAAAGCTCCCTAAAGATTCTAAGATTTTGACCCTCTTCTTGAAAATATCATTTTTCCACAGTTTTACAACTTTACAATTTGGTCACTACTCAAAATGTCCATTTTCCAAAACCCTTTTTGTAAAATTGATTTGACCAACCTCTTAAATATATTTGAGAGGATTTTAAAATTTTTTACCCTACCCCGATCCTTGATTTCCTAAAATCACCTTACGCGATTCGAACCGTTCTTGACTGGTCCGATCCGATGTCTAAAACATCTAGGCCCAAAACCAGGGCGTTACATATATGGTGAGAAGTATGTTGTGTTTACAGACCATAAGAGTTTAAAATATCTTATGTCTCAAAAGGAGTTGAATTTTAGGCAACGTCGATGGGTAGAGTTGCTTAAAGATTATGATCTGATGATTGAGTATCACCCGGGTAAGGCTAATGTTGTAGCCGATGCTTTGAGCAAGAAAGTAGCTGTGGAGTTGAGAGCAATGTTTGCACATTTGAGCATATCGCGTGATGGTGGTCTTATTGCAGAATTGCAAGTGAAGCCACTTCTGATACAGTTGATCAAAGATAAGCAGTTGCTTGATGATTCTCTTGTTTCACATGTTCAAGACATTGCGGAAGGTAGACCTTCGGATTTCAGCTTTAGTGATGATGGTGTTCTGTGCTTTGGGGGTCGAATAGTAGTGCCAGATGATGCTGAGTTAAGGCACACTATTCTGATTGAAGCTCATAGTAGTCCTTTTGCAATGCATCCGGGTAGTGCAAAGATGTATCGTGACCTGAAAGATGAGTACTACTGGGTGGGGTTGAAAAAGGATGTGGTTGAGTTTGTTAGTAAGTGCATGGTGTGTCAACGAGTGAAGGCTGAGCACCAGGTTCCTTCTGGGTTGTTGCAGCCTTTGTGAATCCCAAAATGGAAGTAGGAGAGAATCACCATGGATTTTGTGTCTGGTTTGCCTTTGTCACCGACAAAGAAGAATTCAACACATTTTCTGCCTGTGCATACTACTTATACCTTGGATAAGTTGGTTGAGCTGTATATAGCTGAGATTGTGCAGTTGCACGGTGTGCCAAAGTCCATTGTGTCGGATAGAGATTCGAGGTTTACAACACGATTTTGGGAATGTTTGCATCAAGCTTTGGGTACATGGTTGAATTTTAGTACTTCTTATCATCCTCAGACGGATGGACAGTCGGAGCATGTGATCCAGGGGCTTGAGGATATGTTGAGATGTTGTGTGATAGATTTTTAGGGTTCTTGGGAGAAGCACTTGTCGTTGGTTGAGTTTGCATATAATAACATTTACCAGGCAAGTATTAAAATGGCTCCATACGAGGCTTTGTATGGGAGAAGATGTAGAACCCCTCTCTGTTAGGCAGAAGCTGGGCAAAGGTTGATTTCGATGCCAGCTATGCTTAAGGGAAGTACCGAGAAGGTGAAGCTCATTTGTGAGCGTTTAAAGACAACATCGGATGGGCAAAAGTCTTACGCGGACTTGAAGCGTAAGGAAATTGAGTTCGCGGTTGGCGAACGTGTGTTCTTCAAAGTATCGCCTTGGAAGAAGGTGGTGAGATTTGGGCGTAAGGGTAAGCTTAGCCCAAGGTTCATTGGACCTTACGAGATTGTGAAGCGTATTGGTTTTGTGGCATATCAGTTGAGATTTCCTGTAGAGTTGGAGAAGATACATGATGTGTTTCATGTCTCCATGTTACGAAAGTACATATCGGATCCTTCGCATGTGATGCCTATTGAGGAGATAGAGTTGAATCCGGATCTGTCATATGATGAGGAACCAGTGAAGGTTCTGGACGTGAGTAGCAAAGTTCTTTGTGGCAAGACGATAGAACTTGTGAAGGTGTTGTGGCGACACCGAGGAGTTGAGGAGGCTATGTGGGAAAGCAAGGCAGACATGCTGAGGCAGTTTCCGCATCTCTTTCCATCAGGTAAGAATTTCGAGGACGAAATCTCCTAAGTGGGGGAGAGTTGTAACGCCCTGGTTTTGGGCCTAGATGTTTTAGATATCGGATCAGACCGGTCGAGAACGGTTCGAATCGCGTAAGGTGATTTAAGGAAATCAAGGATCAGGATAGGATAAAGTTATGATAAAAATTGCTAAAATTCTCTAAAAATATGTTTAAGAGGTTGGTCAAATCAATTTTACAAAAAGGGTTTTGGAAAATGGACATTTTGAGTAGGGACCAAATTGTATAGTTTTAAAACTGTGGAAAAATGCTATTTTCAAGAAGAGAGTCAAAAGCTTAGAATCTTTAGGGAGCTTTTGTACAATTTAACCTTCCTTCAATTTGAAATGTGTTTTTAAAGGGTTTTAATAAAGGAATTAAAATGGTTTTAATTAAATGTAAAATAAATGAGAAATTAGAGAGGTTTTAATCACGTAACTACTTTTCCCTCTCTCATTTCAGCCAAACACATTTGTCAAACAACTTTTCATCAGATTTCTTTTCTCTCAAATTCCTCTCTTCTTCTCTAAACTCTTTTTCAAAGATTCACTTCTTTTTCTTCAAGATTTTTGGAATGAAAACTTGCCAAATTGTCAAGGGAGCAAGGATTGGAGGTAAATCCCGTTCTTAACCTTCAATCTAGGTTCTTTACTGAAATTCCCAAGATTATTGACTCTCATTTATGATTTTAACTGAATTTTTATTATAGTTTTGAATTAGGAGCAAAATTTTGCAAAATTGGGATGTGATTCTTGATTTTCGGACTTGATGAGTTGGGCTCTGTTTTGTGTTGATTTTAATTGAGTTCTAAGTTGATTTATATGTCAAAATGATGTGTTGATAACATAGATCCCGAAATCCTTGAGATCCTTGAGGTTCTTGGTTGTTTTAGGTGAGGTTTTGGTGGAATCTTGCTTGCTGGAGGTATAAGGTTGGGTTAGGATGTTTGTTAGATGTATTTTGATGTTTATAATGCGTTGGAAGTGATGTATGTTGGCTGGGCTTGGTTTAGAAAGCAATCGATTCAGTTTTCAGTTGCTTTGGATGGGTATTTTGGTGTTGTTTAGGTGAGCAACGAGCGTGTGAATTGTTGCTGGTGTTAGAATGCATTTTAATGCATTTAGATCTCTGTTTTGATGATGTGAAAATAGGAATCTTGACCCGAAAGCAAACGAGGTGATTTAGGAGGCTCCGGAGGTGTAATTTCCGTGTCGGCGAACAAGGCTTCGCGTATCGGTGAGTGGAAATGCAATTTCCTACTTTGTAACGCTTTGAGCGTGATCTTGGGAGCTTAGTGTAAGTTTGACATACTTAACTAAGCTCAAGTGTAAGTGTTTCGGTAATCCCTCTGTTGGAAATGTGCTATGTTTGATGAAATTGCACTTGATGTAAGAGTGGATTTGTTTACTGTTTTTAAGCATGTTTAAGCATGGTTTAATGCTGGATTTTAATGTCATTATGTTAAGGATGCACTAGGTAAGTGATCCTTAATTTACATGTGTTGAATGCATATGATGTTAAGAATGTGATGCTTGTGGAAATGGCATTGTGGTTATGCTTGTAAGACAGTGGAATCACGTGGTTAAATGATTATATTGGCAAGTGATGAAAATGGTTTTTGATTACTTTATCGAATATAGTTAGCCGACTATAGGATTGGGTGCACCGTGAATAAAGTCGCCTTGGATGTCGAGGGGTTGTGATTGTGCCATAATCTCCATCCAAGTACCCTAACGATTGAGGTTAAGATCACAACGGTGAATGATTAGTCCCGTGTGTGAGTCTTGTGTATGTGTCCTATACTCTCATTAGTGGAATTATTCAACTATCGGTGGGTGATGTTGAGGGGTTGTGATTGTGCCATTAATCTCCATCACGGGTGTTGAGGGGTTGTGATTGTGCCATTAATCTCCACCTTGTGTAGTCCGGTAGTTTGTATGAAGCGTGAGGGACAACGCTTGTAATCCGCGTATCCGATTGTGTCTTGTGTTGAAATGGTTTATGGATAATCACTTGTGAGCCAATATAATGTAAACGAATAATGTGGAGCATGAGATGCTTGTAAATGATGCATGAGATGCTTGGTAAAGCATGAGCAATGGTTTAATTGCTGATTTTAAAGTGGTGCATATGAGCTTGTGATTATTAAATGCATTGCCTTCTTGAAAAGACATGGTTTTTGAAAAGCATGAGATAAAAGTGGTGGTTTTACAAATTATGTTAAATGCATTGATGAATGTGATTTGGTGCTCCTCACTAAGCTATATGCTTACGCTCATTTGTTTCATCAATGCAGAGAATTGAACATTTTTAAGGCAGCCCAAAAGCAAGTGGAATCCAAGGCTTTGTTAAAGAGATGTATGTGGTTCACTCTTAGTGTAATAAGTGGCAATGGGTGGGACCTCTACTTTCTGATTTTGATTGGAGATGTTGGTTGTTATAAACATGTTTAGTTTCTGGTTGTGGACTTGTAATTGGCCTTTATATGGTCCTATGGCTTGGTTGTGGTGTTTTACCCCTTTTAATAGCTTTATGTCTCAAGCATGCTAGATTAGCTAAATGCCATCATGATATGAAGTGGTTGATGAGTATGATTTGGTGTTTGAAAGTTTATTAGATAGAGTATATCTTGTATGCATGATTTGAGCTTGTTTGAATGTGATTTGGTATGTTTAAATGACGTTAGTTGAAGCCAATCTGGTATGTGTATCGATACACGGGGAAGCGTATCGATACGCTAAGGCAAAATGAGGTAATTTTGTACATGGGTATCGAAATGGATTGCCTGCGTATCGATACGCCTAGGCCATGTTTGAAGGTCGTACCGATACGCGAGGAAGCGTTTCGATACGCTTGAATCCTCTTTAGCTATTGTCTTCCCGCGTATCGATACAGGGCCAAGTTTATCGATACGGGTAGTTAAATTTCAGTTAAAAGTATCTTTTAAGGTTTGGAAACGTTGCATTTTGGCCCCTGAATGTTGTGTGTGCAATAGAATGTGTTTGGATGATCCGTTTGAGCTGAATTTTGACATGTTGGCATATTACATGACTATTTGAGAATTGGTAACTTTAAAATCATGAAAGTCCCTGTATTTATGGTATTTACAGTTTAGTCCCTAAAAGTCTTATGTATACAATTGAACCCCTAATCAAACTTTGATCGCTGTGCCGTTTTCACCTAATCGCTTTGCTGAACTCTTAGGTTAATAATATGCCTCTAGAGAAGATAAAAAGAAAAAAAGAAGGGTCGTAAATCAAGGTTAACTTTCGGGTTGACTTTGGTTTTCCCCGGGTAATCTTCGTAGTTTGGGTCAAACGTCTAGCCGGTGCATTTGTCAACCCAAAACGTCATCACCAAGAACTCATAATGGTCATACCTTGTTTGAAAAGCTGGCTTAGGTACATCTATATCCTTAACTTTCAATTGATAATACCCAAATCTCAAATCAATCTTAGAGAACACTGAAGCACCTCGAAACTGATCAAACAAATCAACAATCCTTGACAAAGGGTACTTGTTCTTAATCGTCAACTTAGTCAGTTGCCGATAATCTATACATATACACATTGTTCCATCCTTCTTCCTTACAAACAAGACTGGTGCATCCCAAGGTGAAACACTTGGACTTATGAACCCTCGATCAAGCAACTCCTGAAGTTGCGTTTTCAACTCCTTCAACTCTTTAGGTACCATCCGATAAGGAGCAATAGACACTAGAGTCGTATTTTTATACAATTCAATGCTAAACTCGACTTCTCTGTTCGGTACAAACCAGGTAACTCTTCAGAAAAGACACCCGGGAACTCACATATTGTTCTTATGTATTGTACTTTCACCTCATTTGTACCAAGGTTCATCACATAAGCTAGGAAAGCTTCACAACCCAACTCCATCATCCGACTCGCTTCAAGAGCCGAAATTGCATTGGACAAGAATTTTACATTCTCGCCTACAATTACCACTTCGTAATAATCAGCGAGTTTCAAGGTAACTCGCTTAACATCAAAATCGGCTACAACTCTATGTATAGACAACCAATCCATTCTAAGGATCACATCAAAATCATAGAAAGGCGACTCGATCAAATCAACTGAAAACAAATGGCCTTGAACAAATAAAGGACATCTCCTATACAGTTTTCTTGTAACAACAATTTCACCAAAAGAGCTTGTTACTCGCATTCCTACATCTAGCATATCAAAAGGGATATCACCGGTTAATCCCTCCTATTGTCGCCAAATGACCAAACACATACTTCCTTCCTACTGTCTCCAATTAGGGACCACTGTCCCAGACCGTAGTCCACCCCAACATTGAGCTCTATGGCATGCCAACTATATCTACGATTGACTCGAGACCAAAGTTTTACTTTTAACATTTCGTCCTTAACATATCAATGATGAGCATTGCTCAATCAATTTACATGTCATTGTATAATAGCTTTTTCATCTCATTTAGGGCTTCAACATAATCATTATGAGATTTTTCCATCTTTTTTCATTTGAACGTAGGCCTGACGCCACTCTTTTCTCATTCATTTGAGCATTTAACATAACAAGCCATTTACATTCAAGTAAACAATCATTTCCATATGATTCATATCATTTGTTATTCAATCATACTTATGAACTTAATCACATATACATATATGTATCCATAATCATTCCATGTTACTTTAACATCAAATTCTTAATCATGCTTTTCAATCAAATTTCTATGATTCAAAGTATTTTCTCAAGAAAATACTTAACTGGTGTCCAAGCTTTGCATAAGCACACATGATATTTTACTTAATACTTCAAGCATAACAAACTATTAAACAATGCTTGAAAAGGGTTACAATCCCTTCCTGAGACTCTAATCTACGCTCACATCGTATCCCGAAGTTACGGGATATTGTACCCTCAAAACCCTTTCTATAGATCCAGCTACTTTATGGCTTGTAAAGTGTCCATGAGTTCAATATTTTGTACACATTCATGCCCTTATTATTGTTGTTTCTAAGCTCATTTAGACATATTTAGGTGCATTGCATGCATTATAACAATATCTTCTCTTGTACCATGCTTTTATTGAATATTTTATGTTTGGTTGAGAAAAATTATTGTTTTAGTTTAGTTTATATTTTCAGGTGCTATAGCTAGAAGAGGAGAGGACATGAAAAGACAGGAAGGCTGGAACCAAAGGAGTTGTACTGAAGCAGCTCAAGATGCTGCCAAAAGCACTGCCGAAGCAGCTTTTCCGCCAAATGCCGCCCGGGCAAGAGTTACACTGGCTTAGCCAAGATGGGTCACGATTTAAAGAGGGCAATTTCCTAAGCCCAATGAGCCCAGTCTTGCAATTTTCTGAAGCTTGTAACGGTCGGTAGAGTTGATTCAAGATCGATAACTAGAAGCATTTATCTTTACTTGCAAAAGAAGGCAACATCCAAAGAGTCCATATTTAAGTAAAAAAGGAGTCTGTATTTAATGTAAATATACTTTAAGAAATCCTACTTTAAGGAGGACTCAAACTTAGGTCAAGAGCCTTATATATACCCAATGTATGTAAGGGTATATGGGCATGCGGATACATAGGCATATCTCCCATAGCTTATAGAGAGGGATCTCGGGGAGTGTAGATGGGGAGATATCTAGATAGGTTGGAGTTGTTGGGGGTCGCGGCCTAACTCTCCTAGGGTTTAGGCGCGTGTATGTAAAGTAATTTGTGGGAAACGGTTGCATAGTGTTTAGTTGTTTTCAATAAAATTCTGAGTTTGCTTAACCTATGTTCTTTGTTCGTTCAATTAGTCTACACGAGTCAGTTGAAGAGAAAATCCATTTGTCGGGCACGAAAGTGCAAGACTCATGAAAGGGTTAAGCACGGTCACAACCTGTTGGGGCGTGACTAACTTGGTTCCACACTAGTCCATAAGTTTCAGTGGGTAAAAGGGATTACCAACCGAGTAGACTAATTTGGTTCCACACTAGTCCACAAGTTAGCATCTCGAGCATCCTAACCTAGAAATAGGAGGGATCACTGTCGACTATCCTACCGGACTTAGAATGCCTGCCAGACGAGCCGCCATGACTTCTTTCTGTTCCACCTGTCGAGACAGTACACACCCTAGCAGTGGCAGTGACCTGTTGTGGCCGCGTGACAGGGTCGTAGTTTGCCGCCCGCCGAGGCAACAACTCATAGCAGCACAAAACATACTCAGACTTTACAATGCAGTCCACACGCTATTGAGCTGCACCAGTCTTACCCAGCTTATCGCACAAATATCTCCTTATCATTTCTCTCATCACTATCTTTCTTTTATTTGTGTTTTTATATTTCCAAATCATGAGATTTAATTACGCATTTACTAAATCTTTGTGCAGAATACCATTCATAGGAGCTGCTCCAATCCCTGTGGGAGACGATATCTTTTATACTATAACTTGACAAGAGTGTGCACTTACGCTCAAAAATGGAGAACACCTAAACGCTCTACAAGTTTTTGGTGATGTTGTCGGGGATTGGCAATAGCAACTACGTTTGAATTTCTTCAACCCTATTTAGTTTTTGCACATTAAATCTCTTTTTATTTATTTGCTTAAAAAAAGCCTATTTATTTTCTTGGTGTATGTCCCACCAAGGCAGTAAGGTTGGCAGCAACATCCACCTGAGGAGGGGAAGGACATGCCCAAACATCTAGCCAAACACAAAGACCCTCAGAAAGTGGTTATGCTTGGGAAAAGTGCAACCCAACATAACCTAATTATTATTTTTACTTTTTAATTTTAATTTATTTTATTAGGATTAGATTTAATTTTTATTTAATTTTTGTATTTAATTTATTTCAGGTTAGGAAGGAAGGAAAGATCAAGAAAGATGAAAGAATAAAAGAGAGGCCCAACTAGCAGCCAAGGCAGCCCAAAGCAGATGAGCATAACGACTAGTGGCTTCATAACGGCTAGCCGCAACGGCTACTTTGCCGTGACGAATGGAACAGATATCTGCATAACAGCTAGAACCTCGTTATTCGCACTGCAATAATTGTCGCTCATTGACAGCGTGAGCACCAAGGCAGTGGAGAGAAGCGGCTATATAAGGCCAACTATTCTCACACCCCGTTCTTCACTTTGCTCTCTACTTTACTCTTAATTCTTCCTGCAATCTTTGCTTCCAATATTTTCTTAGTTTTACTTTATTTCACGTTATTTCTTTTTCTTTCTTTAGGAAACACAACCATTCCACAAATTATGGCCTCATCACAACAACCCGCCGCCACCTCCAAAACTTCATACAAAATGTTCTTGAAACCTGTTGTCGAGGAGATCTACAAGAAGTTTTATAGAGAAAGGAAACTATGAGAGGAGATGGGTTTCCAATACACCCAGCCTGATGGTGATTTTGGGTTGGAACCCTTCCTTTTCGAGAGGATCCACAATATGGGCTGAGACCAATTCGCACGGCAGCCAGAAGGAATCAACATCAACCACGTGCGAGAGTTTTATGCCCATCGGCCAAACCCAGAGAGCCCTTTCGTCTACGTCTGGGGAGAAGGTGTCAAGTTCACTGCTGACATGATCAACAACTTTTATAGGATAGAGATCAGCGGCGACCCGCACGGAGAGTGGGAATCATATCTGACAGGGGCTGACTACAACAAGATTTTGAAGGGGCGCCTGATGCCCACCTCGCATGGATCAACAGTAAACAGGTCGCGGCTCGCCCTTATCAGCAGTATTATGAAGGGGCGGCAGATCAACGTTGGCAAGGTAATCATAAAGGAGATCTACGCCCACGCAGAGAAGCCAAACGTCAAAGGTCCACTCTTCTTCCCTGCACTCATCACTAGCCTATGTGCCAGTTTTAGCGTGTCGTTGCACCCAAAAGACAGAATTCTTCCTACCAAAGAAGGATGGACAAGAAGGGTATGCCAACAGATGATGCATAGCGCGAGTCCAGACACACCTTCCACTGCCCAGTCACCGTCCCAAGCTGCCGACACCCCAGCCGCAGCAGGCAGTACTGAAGCTGCCCTTCCGTCCGAGGTGATCCCTTTACTGCGCAACCTAGTGGAAAGCTTCCAGAGGATTGAGCACAAAGAGGTGATATTCACCAAATATGTAGCGGATGTGCAGGAGGCCTTTGTGACTTATCTTCTTGACAAGTATCAGGACGTCAGACCTCAATTGCCTGCCTTTTCTCACGGAGTTAGTAGCTTCCAAACCAACCCAGATCACTCCAAGACCAGATGCTGCTCCTGCCGTCGATGACAGCGAGGGGCCGCACCGCCGCCCCAAGAGAAGAACCTCTCTAACCCATATCCAACCATATGACCTCTCTTTCTCATCATAATCAAAGGAGGAAGAAACCATTGTTGCCTCCCCAGTAGCCAAAATGACCGCTGCCAAGGACACCGACTACTCAGACATGGAGATTTTAGACTCCCTTGACGACGAACCGGCAGAGGTAGCCAAAAAGAGAAAGCAGCCAGCAGTAGAGCCCCGGGGTGGAGAAGCTGAAAGACAATCAAAGAAGCCCACCCCCAACCGCATCCAGCCGCCGCGTAGCAAGAAGAAGAGCCCAGCAGAAAGACCATCCGCTACGCGCCGCCTAGTCATGCCTGCCTCCTCAGAATCTTCCTCTGATGCGGCAGCAACAAAGGGGAACTCCCTCAGTCTATAGCACTATTTTTCTTTTCTTTTCCTTTTATTTTTTTTTGTTTTATTTTATTTTTTATGTTTTATTTTTCTGTTTTATAATTTTTCTTTTTATATTTTATGTTTTGTGTTTTTCGTAGAGGCATTGACGACAATGCCAACCTTGAGTTTGAGGTGAATTAGTCCTCTTTGTTTTAGATTCATTTAGTAGCATTTAAATGCACATGTATATTCTGCCCCTAACACTTAATGAAATAGAAACCTTTAGCTTAAAAACTTGTGCCTATGATAGCTTAGCCGACTACTTATATTCGCACCATTCTAAAAAATTTAACCTAACTATGGGAAGAAGCATGAAAAATACTTTGAAATTTTTTCCTTTTTTCCAATTATCTTTACACTTGTCTGTTAAATGCTGAATTTTTTCTTAAGTTCTAAGTCTAACATTGCATGTGTGCCTTAATAAAAGTTTTTTTTGATTGAATACAGGTTTGTCGCCACGGCAGCACAGGGCAACACAACAAAGAAAATTCAAACCCTAGAGGTGCCCGAAATAGGCTCTAGGCAGAAAGATTAAATATCTTAGAGGTGCCTGAAACAGGCTCCAGGAAGGATCATGAGCAAGGACACCCCGCTGCTATCAAAGTCCATAAATCTAAATCAGGCGACGGACAAATTAGCAAGAGTGAGTGAAAGTCTTAATGGGATAGACTCTATTCAAAGGGTTCAGAGTTTTGTAGAGTGCACCTCTCTTAGCTTCAAACCCAGAGAATAGTTGTGATGAGCTGAAGCCCTTAAGCCTTGATCAGAAAAAGAAAACAAAAATGCCTAATTGTGCTGTCAAGGCAGTAACTCGTATCCTTTCAGATAATTTAATTATTTTAGGCATACTTTTTTAACTTGGTAATTTCATCATGTTTAGCATGAACACACACCTGCACACACTGCACTAGCATTAAGAAAAATAAACCTAAGTTATTTCATGTCATTTCCTGTCACTAACATTAAACAGGTGCCACGACCTTGAGGTAAGAAAAAGTTGAAGGTTGTCGTTTCTATTAATTTTGTGATAAGGGCTTTTTTACTAGTTAGGTTGCATTGCTTGAGGACAAGTAATAGTTTGAGTTTGGGGGTATGCAAAGTGTCCATGAGTTCTATATTTTGTACACATTTCTACCCTTATTATTGATGTTCTTAAGCTCATTTAGACATATTTAGGTGCATTGCATGCATTATAACAATATCTTCTCTTGTACCATGCTTTTATTGAATATTTTATGTTTGATTGAGAAAAGTTATTGTTTTAGTTTAGTTTATATTTTCAAGTGCTATAGCTAGGAGAGAAGAGGACAGGGGAAGGCAGGAAGGCTGGAACCAAAGGAGTTGTACTGAAGCAGCTCAAGATGCCGCCAAGGATGCAGCCGAAGCAACTTTGCCGCCAAATGCCGCCCGGGCAGGAGTTACACCAACTTAGCTAAGATGGGTCGCAATTTCAAGAGGGCAATTTCAAGAGATAATTCGATTACATGGAGTCTCAATTTCTATAATCTCTGATAGAGACTATCGATTTAGTTCCAAGTTCTGGAAAGCTCTACAACGGGCTTTGGGATCAAAAATCACCCTAAGTACTTCATTCCATCCTCATTCTGATGGCCAGTCAGAGCGAGTAATTCAAATTCTTGAAGACATGCTACGGGATTGTATTGTTGATTTCGGAAAAGACTGGGAAAAATCCTTACCTCTAGCCGAATTTCCGTACAATAATAGTTATCAAACTTCTATCCAAATGGCTCCTTTTGAAGCTCTTTTTGAAGCTATCCAAATGGCTCCTTTTGAAGCTATCAAAATCCTTACCTCTAGCCGAATTTCCGTACATGCTACGGGATTGTATTGTTGATTTCGAAAAGTGTAGAACACCACTTTGTTGGTCAGAATTGGGGGGAAATAAAGTGTTGGGACCCGATCTTTTGAAGGAAACCTAAGAGCAAATTCGAATCATTCATAATCGAATTAAAGAAGAAGAAGAAGAGAGATTCAGTATAAAATGGGAGACCGTGTATTCCTAAAAGTTTATCCATGGAAGAAAGTCTTCAGGTTCAGAAAAAGAGGAAAGCTTAGCCCTCGATTTATCAGGCCTTTCAAAGTTATTGAGCGAGTTGGCTCTGTAGCATATAAATTAGCCCTTCCAAGTGAGTTTGATAAAATTCACAACATCTTCCATGTATCCATGCTTCGCAGATATAGATTCGACCCCTCACACATTCTTGAACCTAAAGACATGGAATTTGATCCCAACCTAACCTACGAAGTAGAACCAGTTCAGATTCTGGATCATGAAATCAAGAGACTTCAAAACAAGTATGTGGCTCTTGTTAAAGTTTTGTGGAAGAATCACAAGAATAGTGAAGCTACTTGGGAACCCGAATCTGTTATGAGACACCAATATCCTCATATGTTTCCCTCAGGTAAATTTGAGGACAAATTTCTTTAAGGGGGAGGGACTTGCAACACCTAAAATAGGGTCTAGAAGGATATTATGTTTTAATTAAAGTTGAAGAATATATTTTATTAATTATAATAATTAAAGAGTACTAAAATGTGAAAAGAGACTAATCGAATGATTAATCTACAAGGACCATTTTGTATGCACTTGTAACTTTATGAATTACATGCAAAATTTATAAATCCTTGAGACCATGAATAGGTGTCCCTTTGTAAGAACCGATTAAAGCCATTAGACCATATCCTTCCCTTGAATCCATTCTACCTGATTTCACTTAGAGAGAGAGAGAATTCATAGAGAACCTTGAAGATAATTGGTGGAATTAAGCTTGGATTGGAAGGAAATTGAATGCTAGATTGATATATGTTAAATGAGAAGTAAGGTAATGTCCATCCTTGTTTCATACTTCTTGAATTGTTTGGATTATGAGTAGATTATTGAAATGGTTCGAATTACATGAGCTTAGGACGTTGAATAGTTGAACCTTGAATTTGATTAAATATTACATTGAATTGAGAGTAAGTTGAATGAATTATTGGATCATGAAATATTTGAATGAATGTTGCCATACATGAATCGGATGACAGATGTGTTGATTTTGTATTTAGGGTGTTCGATTCTTGTTGGGTGTTACTATAAATCAAATCACCAAATGATTATGAAACCTTGAATGATCATGAAAATTTAGACATAAAAAGATTACATCGATTGGCTTAGGAAGGAGTAATGATCACGATTGAAAGCATTGATAACTAAAAATGTGGCCATGGCATTTAGAGAGAAAATTGAAGTTGTTTTAGGACCAGTAAAGGCAGATTTGAAACTGCCCTATTTCGGTTTAGGGTATAGGAACACTTGAAGTTAAAATACTTCTCTTTCATTCTAATTAAAATGTAAATCAAGAAATTGTTTATATATATAAGTTCTAAATTGAAGAAGAAGTATTAGAAAATCTAAATTCTTGCTATAAGATCTTTTAGTGTATTTGAAAGACATACATGATGAAATTCCTATGCCCTTGTATTTATGCAACATGGTTAACATGATTGATTTATTTGATGATAATTCTTTCTTGATTGTTGAGGATTGAGCATTAGAAAGATAACTCGGTTAAATGGGAGAAAATATGCTAGTATCAAATTGTAGTCGCCTTGCTGGTAAAAATTAGATGTGGATTGTTTTGACATAGAGGAAATTAGTTAGGGCTGTTATACAAAGTTAGGGGCTATTCCATGAACAAATTGGACTACTTAAGTAACTGAATAATGGACAATTTTAAAGAAAACTTCAAAAGATTAATTGTGATAAATTTGAAAGGATCAATTCATGAAGTTCATAAAACCTTTGTAATGTCACATGTTAGAAAATAAGGATTCGGGAGACAAGAGGGCTGGTGTAGACCCAATCAGTGATAAGAAAAAGGGGGTCAAAATTCGGGAGCGTAATTAGCTTGGAAACTACTATAAGTGTAACTTAACTTGAATGCACGAATGTGGCTGCCTAATTCTAGTTAATTTTTGAAAGTTTCATTGCATAAAAACTTGATTAAGTGAGATTGAATGTTATTTGAGGTAAGCACCTTGTGGTAAGCCAAAATGCTTGATTTTGTTACACTTTTACTAGTGTATGTAAAACAAGTCTTGATTGGAAAATTTCATAATATATATGAATGTTAAATCGGCACTTAATGTCTCTTGATTAATTGAATATGTACTTGTATAAATAAGCCTTGATTCGAGTAAGTTTAGCCACAATTGGAATGCCATAGAGTCTGTCGACCTCGCTAGTTAGGACTACAGTCCCTTGTTGTCAAGATCAAGTGATCTTTTAGTACCTTTGGTACTCTTGTTCGTTATCGAATTCCAATTGGTATCTTATGTGCCCTTGTTTTGGTACTAAATGTACCCTTGTTAATGTTACACTTGTTATGGATTCGGGTGTCCAGTAACCTATCAATCAAGGCTCAAGATAATTAAACTAATCAAATTAATTTTCTTGTAATTCATGGATTGAATTCCAGGACTAAGCTTTTTAGAAATGGATTGATCTTTATCCCATGTTGACAGCTTGAACTTCATGCTCTTTGTGTTGCTTAGTTAGGCTTGATTGGATGATACTTGGATGCCATATATATGGTTCTTGAGCAATAGATAAATTAACATGGAAAGTTGGAGAAATTAAATTGTTATCATGCTTGTTTGAATTGGATTTGTAGAATCTATAAATTGTCTTGAAACCAAGCATGTTCGAACTATATAGAACTGATAAAAAGATTTTGAAACATATTAGGAGATTTAGTCTAGTACTTATGATTTTATATTGTTAAAAGTCCATGTTCATGTTCTTATTGATTTCTCCTTAATGTGTTCCCGGTTAAAGTTGATAAAAATATATCTAATCGAAGGGGGAAAGCTAGATCACAAGGAATTTAATGTATATTTTGTTAACTTATTTTGGCTCCTAGGATGGTGCCTTTAAATTGCTTGTAAAGTCGTAAATAAAATACTTGGTATATGAATTTTTGATATATTCTTGGAATATGTAAATACTTAACCATAATGGTTTGTTTTGTAAATACATTTTCAATGCTTCCTTGAGTTGCTTACTTGCCGATTAGCTAGTTGTAAATCAAATGGTATGGTTTTGTTGAATGAGTTGATTGGCTAGAAAATTCGAATTCTAGTAGTATGCGCATAATAGTATAACAAATTTCTAGTTTTGTTACATGTAAGGTATAGAGAATTATTTAAAAAATAAATAGTTCATATGATGCATTTCTAATTAATAATGTTGGGTAGAAACTTGTTTCGACCTTTTAGGATGTTTTGATGAACTCTTATGCTTGTACATATATTCTAGTACTTAGCCGAATACTATGACCTATTTCATACTAAGTTAAACTCTTAGAAGTTCATAGCCATGCTAGTCTCGAATCTTTCCTGAAGTTTTTATGCCCACTCTTTATTTGTGATGGATTAGCTATAAACAAAATATTTGTCTTCATTGCATTGCTTGATCCAATGAACCAAAGATTGTAGCATCTTGATTTGCTTGATTAGTTTCTAACTTGTGATGCATGGTAACTTGTTTAACTGGAACAAACTCTTTAGACCCGGTTTACTTCTAAACTGGGATAGGGATGTTATACATTTCCTACCGGTTCGAATGAATTATGGTTTTCCCAAACTGGCTGACTTGTATATCATGGAAGTCATTTGACTCCATGGAGTACCTCAGTTTATCATCTCCGATCAAGATCCGCGTTTTGCTTCATGATTTTGGACGTCATTGCAAGGAGCTTTGGGCAGCATAGTTAACCTTAGTATTTCTTTCCACCCTTAGTTTGACGGCGAGACGAAAAGGGTAATCCAAGTATTGGAAGATATACTTCGAGCTTGCATCAGCGACTTCAAGGGCTTCTGGGAGAAATCCCTACCTCTTATCAAGTTTGCCTACAACAACAATTATCAAGCTTCCATTAAGATGGCACCGTATGAGGCGTTGTATGGAAGACGTTGTAGAACTCCATTGTGTTGATATAAAGTCGGTGAAAGCAAGATGTTGGGCCCTAACCTTCTTCGGGAAACTGAAGAAAAGGTTACCATCATCCATGACTGCCTGAAAGCTGCCTTTGACCGACAGAAGGCCTACGTTGATCTTAAGCGAAGTGATATACATTATGAAGTTGGTGAAAAGCCTTCTTCAAAGTTTCACCGTGGAAAAAGGTTCTGAGATTTGGCAAGAAGGGGAAACTGAGTCTCTGATTCATTGGACCCTTTGAGGTGACTGAAAGAGTTGGCCCAGTGGCCTACCAATTGTTGTTGCCCTCGGAACTGAGCAAAATCCATGATGTATTCCATGTATCGATGTTACGTAAGTATCACTCTGACCCTTCGCATATCATCGAGCCTGAATATGTAGAAATTCAACCAAACTTGTCCTACAAAGAGGAACTAGTTAAGATTATTAGAAGAAAAGTAAAAAGGCTTTGTAACAAATCTGTCCCATTGGTTAAAGTACCACACCGTTAAATAAGCAACCTAGGAACCATAGGAGTCCATGTGAGAGCAATATCCTCATCTATTTGGTTCAGGTAAAAATTTGCGGACGAATTTTTCTTAAGGGGGAGAGTTATAACACCCCGAAAATCGGTCTAGTCAAAATTAAGTTCTGACGACCGGAAAACCTATATCGAAAAGGTCCAAACATTGTATTGGCTTTGATATAGAGATCAATTGCATTAATATTGGACTCTAATTGAGTAAATTTACCAATAAGGGACCTTATTGAATACATTGGAAATCTTGTAGTGACTAAATTATGGAAATTGAAAGTTTAGGGGCAAAACCATAGATAATTGAGAGTTGAGGGACTAATCTTAAAATTAGTCCCTCATCAATTATAATAACCAATACGTGGGTTAATCTGATGAGCTTCCTTCATATGAAGGAAAGCCATTAGTTAGCTATTGGATATAGAAATAATGAAAGAGTAAAAGAGACTTACCTAATGTTTAGACCAAGCTAGCACCTCTCTTCATCTTCTTCTTCCTTGAAGCACACACCTCCATTGGTGTTCATCAAAAGCTTGGTATTTCTTCAATTTATTATTATCGAATCATTGTTATCGATCGACTTAAGAAGTGGAAAGAAAGTATCCACCGTCTCCATCAAAGGCTAGGAACAAGGGAATCGCCATTCGAGAGCCGTAGAAGCTTTGGATTATCGAGGTTAAAGAAGTTATCGTTAGAGATTAGAAGATTTGACATTCCTAGCAAGCTAAAGAAATGCATTATGTCCCTATGAACTCCTAGAATAGTGGCAAAGTAGTTAAATTAATCACTTATGACCTTTTTTATATGTATGCATTGTGCTTGGTTTGTAATAATGCTTAAGGCTCTATAAGGCAATTTAGAATGGCTAAAATGGCATAAGTGGCACACAAAGGTAAAAACTTAGTAAACGACTCCATTTGATCATGAATTTTGGCATGGAAGTAGAATTTAGTATTGAAATATTATTGGTAAAGTTTCATTGCATTTGGACATTGATTGCTAAGTCAAAAAGACTAAAATCCAGATAAAAGTTGACATTTTAGTGCAGGGCGTATCGATACAGGTTAAACTGTATCGATACGGCCTTGCATATTTGGCCTAGACAAAAACAAGTTAACCAAAGTGTATCGATACAAATCTAAGGTGTATCAATACAGATTTTGACAGTAAGGTTTGTGTATTAAATTGTATCGATACATCCTTAAGGTGTATTGAAACGGGTCAACTTTGGTCAACCCGTATTGATACATGCTTACTTGTACCGAAATAGGGTTCATCGAACAAGGTCAATATTTGTCAATCAGTATCGATATGAATTTTGGCAGTTTCAATTGGGGTTCTAATCTGTAAACTACCATATCAATACGACACTAAGGCATTTCGATACGGGGTAGTGAATTTTGTTAAAAGACATAGACTATAGCTTTGCATTGTTTACAAAATGGTCCCTAAATATTGTATGGCATAATTAGATGGACTTTTATACATGATGATTATGCTTTATGAGATTTAAGCATGTGAAGCTTTGGTTTTGTTTGCATTGAGATATGCATGAGGTAATGATACATGTGGTTTATAAAAGATGCTTTTATTGTGGTTTCAAAGCATGAGAAAGTTGAGCGTGATGTGGTTATGTTTTAAAGGATTCATTGGTTTAAAAAGTGCATTGTTGTTGTTTAAATTGAGCTTTCCCTCACTAAGCAAATATGTTTACTCTCTTCTTTCCAACAATGCAGATAAGTAAGCATTTGGGCAGCAAAATAGCAAGAGATTTCACCCAAGACATCATTCAATTTACAAATATGGGATTTAATACATTTAAAAAGGTAGAATTGGCAATGGGGAGGGTACCTCGGTATTTGGAGAGGATTGTTTAAACTCCCTGGTTTGGCAAGTGTGTTTTTCCTTATAAGACTTGTATTGGGCCTTTATAGGTTGTTATGCTTTGTTTCTTGGTTTTTGATACTCTATGTGAATTGCTTATAGGGTGCATGCCTCTAGAGTAGTCATGTTATATAATTCATAATGCTAGATGCCTTTGTTGATGTCTATGTGTTGGATAAATATGTTGTTGATGTTTACCTATGATTGCATGATGATTGGTGGCCATATAGTAGGTTTTAAGATGTTTAAATGTTGTTGTTTTAGTGCAGATCTGGTATGTGTTTCGAAACAGTAGCAACTGTTTTGATACGTCTTGCATTTTTGGTCTCAATGTTTCGGAACACTACTAGACCATTTCGAGACCCTTAGTTATAATTTGAACTCGTATCGAAACATGGGGTCGTTTCAATATGCCTCTGTTATGTCTGAATACAGGGGAAACCAATCTGGGGATTTGGTTCCGAAACGGGTAAGGTCGTTCTGAGACCAAATGGTACTAGAATGCACGGTTTCGAAAAAGGGGGTGACTGTTTCAAAACGAGGTTGTTAAGTTAGTTAAAATGGCATGATCTATCAATTTTGAATGTTTACATTTCAGTCCTTGTTTATATGTTTTGCAATTGTAGATGTTTAAGTGATCGTACGTTGTTGATATTTCATCTGCAAGCATGCAATGAACCTAATTAAAGGTTGGTAACCTTAATTTTTAATTTGACCTTATATTGGATTGTTTACAAATGAAAGTACAGTTGAGGTTTGGTTTTAATGAAAGTCTATTCGTTGCGCGAGTAAAAACTGTAGGACTTAATTATGTATCTAGACAAGTTAAAAGAAAAAAATAGTTGCTAATCGAGGTTGACTTTAACGAGTTGACTTTGGTTTTCCCCGTGCAATTCTCTTAATTCGGGTTAAACGTCTAGACCGAGCTAAGGGGGTTATAGGGTGGACTACGGTTCTAAGGCTACGACCTATATTGTTTAGGCGAGGTGGTTGGCGAGGCAGATGGACTAGGCCTTTCATTGTATTGGTGAGGCGTAGGAATTCGCGTATCCACTATCTTAATTAAATCCAAGGGATAATAATTAATATGATATGTTAATCATTGAATATTGAAGCATAACATTGATGTTATTGAGCATGAGAAGATGTGTTTGCATCATTCTTTGGTATTTACATTGTATATGATTACCTCACTAGGGAATGTATGCCTAATGCATTCATCTTCCGTGCATTTCAGGTTGAAAGTTCGTTGTGGTTGAATATAGGAAAGTCGAGGCGAGACAAGTCACTACAAGCCTAAAGCAATGTATTTTGTCCTTATAAACTCTTAGAAAGGTGTCAAAGTAGTTGAACTAGTCTTTTGTGCCTATTTTGGTATGTTTATAATGTGTAAGGGTTGTAATGTTGTTAAGGGCCTTAAAATGACCTTTTGTGGTGTTAAAAGTTGGTAAAAATGACCCTAATGGCTCACATAGGTGGAAACCTAGTAAACGTATTCGAATGATCATGAAATTTGGCATGCCAATAGTTTATAGTATTGAAATATTGTGTATAAGGTTTCATTGCATTTGGACATCTACTGATAGGTTAATTTAGCTAAAAACTAGCTATAATATGTCATTACAGGTTAGGCGTATCGAAACAGGTAATGGTGTTTCAATACAGCCTCTTTAATAAGACTACTGGAAAATAGGATAAAACAGGGTGTATCGATATGGTTTAGATTTGTTTTGGTACAATTTGCTATTGTTAAAGCTTGTTTCGATACGGGCCTAACATGTATCGGAACAGGTCAAGGTCAACGAAGGTCAACCCGTATTGGAACAGGGCTTACCCATTTTGATATGGGGTTTTGCAAGAATTAATCTAAGTTAAATTATCGTACACATGTTTTGAAGCGGCTCAAGGTGTTTCGATACGTGGTTAGTTAAGTTAGTTAAAAGACATAGAATGAAGGTTAACATTGTTCACAGATTGATCACTAAATTTTGGATGACTTAATTGGATGGGTAAATGATCTCCGAGTGACATGAAAATTTACATGCTTGCTGATATGAAGTTAAATTGCATTGTGATATGGTTAATTGCAATAAAACATCTTTAATTTAATGAAATTATAATTTAATCATGTAAAGTGTCCAGAAGTTTTATATTTTATGCACATTCCTACCCTCATTATTGTTGTTCTTAAGCTTAGTTAGGCATAATTAGTTGTATATCATGCATTATAACAGTATTTCTTCTTTTACCATTCTTTTATTGAATATCTTATATTTGGTAGAGAAAAGGTATCATTTTAGTTAATTTTCTATTTCAGGTGTTGGTTGTTGATCATAGGAAGAGAGGACAGGAAAGCAAGGAGCAGAAGGAGTTGTACTGAAGAAGTTCCAGTTACCGCCAAAGACATCGCCGTTGTAGAATGTCGCCGCCAAGGACGCCACCACCATAGAATGCCGCCCAGACAGCAATATGCCAACATAGTCAAGATGGGTCTCGTTTGATAGAGGATATTTTTCTGAGTTCATATATCCCAATCTTGCATTTTTCTGAGGCTTGGAGCGGTGTATAGAGCTGATTGAAGATCGATAAGCAAGGTGGCTTATACTTACTTGTTGAACAAGTAAACATCCAAATGAGTCCATATTTAAGTCATAATTGAATGAAGCATTAAATTTAAAAGCTATTTTATCATCAATGAAGACTTCTACTCCAAGGAGGACTTAACCTTAGGCCAAGCCCTATATATACCCATGTATGTGAGGGTATAAGGGCATAGAGATCGATAGAGATAGAAAGAGGGAGTCAGCTTTGTACTAAACTTTTTAGGGTTTAGGTTTTTTTTTGTAAAGTAGTTGTGAGAAACGATTGTATTAGGTTAAGTTGTTTTGCAATAAATATTCCAAGTTTGCTTAATCTATGCACTTCATTCTTTTAATTATTCTACACCAGTCAGTTGAGAGAATCAATTTGTCGGGCATGAAAGTGCAAGGCTCACGAAAGGGTTAAGTACAGTCACAACGTGCTGAGACGTGACAAACTTGGTTCTACACCAGTCCACAAGTTCCAGCGGCTAAGAGGGATTACAAACCGAGTTAACTAGCCTGTGTTAGGCTGACGCTGAGATTGCTACGTATTTCCTACATCACGTTAGCTCTCGAGCATCCTAACCTAGAAAAAGGAGGGATCATTGTCGACTATCCTATCGAACATGGAGTATCTGCCAGACTTGCCGACAGGACTTCTTTCCATTCCACCTGCCGAGACAGTACACTCCTGCAGTGGTAGTGACCCGTTGTGGCCACGTGACAGGGTCGTAGCCTGCCGCCCGCCATACCTGCCGAGGCAGCATATCGTTGTAGCGCAATCCACCCTTAACCTATGCAATGCAGTCTACACACTACTGAGCAGCAATTACCTGGCCCATTCTATCACCCTGATCTCCCCTACTTTAATTAATTGTGTTTCTAGTTTTATTCCTTTAACCAAACCTGAAATTAATTGTACATTTAAATTTCTTGTGTAGATACACACTCAACGAAACTATTCCAATCCTCGTGGGATTCGACATTTTATATATTATAACTTGGCAAGAGTGTGCACTTGCGCTCTCACAAAAAGGGAACACCTACATGCCCTACAAGTTTTTGGCGCCGTTGTCGGGGATTGGCAATAACGACTTCGTTTTGTTTTCAGCACTCTTTATTTAATTGCATTTAAGTTTTAGGTTTTTAACTTTTTTTCTTTTGTATATATATAAAAAAATTTCGGGTATGCTACAAGACTAAGGGCATCACAATGTCGAGGAAAACTATACGAGAGCCGATGTTTGAACATGAACAGCAGATGTTGCAGCAGCAGTTACCGCCATAGAAGCATACAAGACAGCACATGTCGATTGTAACCCCCTTAGCCCGGCCTAGACGGTTGACCCGAACTACGAAGATTACACGGGAAAATCAAAGTCAACCCAAAAGTCAACCTTGATTAACGACCTTTTTTTCTTTTTAATCTTGTCTAGATACATGTTAACCCTAAATGAGTACTCATGAAGCATATGAGAAAAAAGGCACAGCAATCGGATTTCAGAAAGGGACTCAATTGCACAAAATACAAATTTAGGGACCAATACGTAATTTCTTAAAATTTGAAGGTCGTAAATGATTTTAAAGTTACCAATATGAAATTAGTTACATTTCATGCTTCTCTGCCAAAACTCAACTTAAATGGACATTTCAAACTCAAGTAATTGCAACATCAACATTTGGGACTAAAATGTAAAGCTTGCAAACTTCAGAACCATTCAAATCAGTGCCCAACGGTCACCTGTTTCGAAACGATCACTTACTGTATCGGAACGAGGACTGAAATGACGTCGACCGTTCCGAAACGCGGGTTGGTTCCGAGACTAGTTCCGAAACAAGGTCTTCCAGTAGCCAAAACGTTTCGGAACGCCCCTTAGCGTTTCGAAACACAAAGACCATTTCAGGCCCCCGTTTCGAAACACTAGAGGGTGTTTCGATACGGACTGCCCAGAAACTGTAGATTTTGCTGGTTTTTATACATAAATCCATTCAAACTCATCCTAATGACTTTCCAAACATACCAACAAGTCATCATACATAAAAGGTGCAAGATTAGAACTCCTAAACACATTCATAGCATCAAACATGAAATTTCACATGTCTAGAGGCATGCTTCCTATTATCCAAAACCAAGTAAACAAACAAACTTCAAAACAAGCATTAAAAGGCCATTTACAATCCAAATCAATCAAGGTAAACATGCCACAACCACAAGGAGTTTAGTACATCTCCCAAAACAAAGTTTAGATCCCCATTGCCATATTACCAAAACTAATAGTGTATGAAAACATCACCATACATGAGCTTGGTTTCCCTTGGACACTCTTAGCTTCCTTGTTGCCCTTAAACACTTCAATTATCCGCATTATTGGTAAAAGAGAGAGCGTAAGCATAAATGCTTAGTGAGGCATGCTCTAAATAAACCAACACAATAATGCATTTTTAGAAAACACTTTCAACAAAGCTTTTAAACACATGCTCATCTCTTTTCATGCAACGTTGCATACTTTACAAGCATCTCATGCTTCACTACATTCAATACATTATATTGGCTTTCAAGTGATAGTTCGTAACCATTTCAACACAAAACACAATCGAATATGCGGATTACAAGCGTTGTCCCACACGCTTCATACACACTACCGGCTTAACAAGGTGGAGCTTATCGGTACAATAACAACCCCTCAACACCTGTGATGGAGTTTAACGATACAGTCACAACCCCTCAACATCACTCATCGGTAGTTGTATAATTCCACTAACGAGAGCAAGGGACACATAACACAAGATCCACACACGGACTTTCAACCACCGTTGTGATCTTACCTCACTCGTTAGGGTACTTGGATGGAGTTTACGGTACAATCACAACCCCTCAACATCCAAGGCGACTTTACTTACGGTGCACCCAATCCTATAGCCGGCTAACTATATCCGATTCAAGTACTTTAAAACCATTTCATCACTTGCCAATATACACCAAATACCATCATCAATTCACTGTTTTTAAGCATTAATCAAAGCCATTAAACATCATGCATCATTACCAATTTAATATCATGCCAAAACAAGGATCTCTTACCTTGAGCATCCCTCAACACATGGCTTTCAAAACCAGCATTAACCATGCTAAAACATGCTTTCAAAACAGAATTTAAACATGCAATTTATAACCAATGCATCAAACCACTTCATAGCACATCCGAGGGAGTTTTTCCGAAAACTTACTCTTGAGCTTAGCTAAGTTGTTTAGACTTAAACTAAGCTCCCAAAACCTCCAAATAATCGTTTCAAAGCTGGAAAACCATCTCCACTCACCAATTACGTTTCGCTTGCTTGCCGAAACGCCAATTAAGCTTCCACATCAACTTTGAGGGTGTCCGAAGATGTCTCCCCTACTTTAGACACATCAAAGCACAGGATTAATGCATCATCATGCATTGAATCTTCAGCCAACACACCTAAACTAGCTGCTCTACCTAAAACCAACATTTCGGCTACCAAACAGAACCAAAATCACCTCCAAACTCTTTCAAAACTTTACCCAGCCAAGATCCATCACTTCTAATCATTTCTAAACATCAATGAACATCCAAAATATACCTAAACTCGTCCTTATACCTCCAGCTATAACAAAACACCAAAAACACCTCAAAAACCACCATTTTCTTGAGCAAAAACTTAGGAAACACAACCTATTCGGGATTGCATTGATAAAACCTCATTTCTAACATCAGTTGATATCCAAAAGACATTAAAGAACCACCTCAAAACATAGCCCAATCATTTTCAACGAAATTCTTCAAGATCTATTCCAAAATCTTGAGTTTTAAGAAAAAACCAAGTCTCTAACATTAAAATCATTTATAAAACTTAAATTAAGGATTGACAACTTGGGAATTTCAGTAAAGAATTGAGTATTTAGAGGAGAAGAACAATATTACCTCTAAATGGTGATTCCTCCTTGGTTTGGGCAAAATTCCATGAAAAATCAATGTGGAAATCAAAATGTTTTGTTGCTAGATTGATTATGAAACAATGAGTGATGGAAATCTCATCAAATGAGGTGAAGATCAAAGTGATTTGTGCTGGAGAAAATGTGTTTGGATGATGGGATTTTGAGAGAAAAATAAATGAAAGAAAATTAGGAAAAGGTAGTTATGAGAATCTAAAAGTAGTTTCCATCTTTATTTTATTTAATTAAAACGTTAATTAAATCACCCAAATTAAGGAAAAATCTGGAGAAAACATTTTGGGTAATTAGCTCCTTAAAGATTCAAAGTTTCAATCCTTTACAAAACAGTCACCACTAAACTTTTCAAAAATCGCATTTTGGTCACTACACCGAAATGTAGTATTTCCAAACCTTATTTTGTAAAATTGATTTCACTACTCTCTTATATATATTAAAAGAGGATTTTTAGATATTTTTCTATATTTTTAAAGCATCCCGAACTAGGCTTTCCGTAAAACCTCCTTTTATATTCGAACTATTTCTCAGACCGGTCCGACCAAACCCTAAACTTCTAAGCCCAAAATTGGGGTGTTACAACTCTCCCCTCTTAAGAAATTTCGTCCTCGAAATTTACCTGGACGAAAAAGGTAAGGAAATTGTTTCTTCATGTCATCCTTTCTTTCCCACGTGGCTTCCTCAACACCACGATGCTTCCACAACACCTTAACCAATTCAATGGTCCTGCCTCGAAGAAATTTACTGTCCGAATCCAGAATTTCGACTGGCTCTTCATCATAGGTCAAGTCTGGATTCAACTCCACTTCCTCCACATGCATAACATGCGAGGGATCCGATCTATACCTCCGAAGCATAGAAACATGAAACACATCATGTATCGTTTCCAACTCTTACGGCAACCTCAGCTTGTACGCAACAGGACCCACACGTTCAATCACCTCATATGGTCCAATATACCTAGGGCTCAACTTACCCTTCCGGCCAAACCTCATCATCTTCTTCCAAGGCGAAACCTTCAAAAACACACGGTCACCCACCGCAAACTCAATCTCCTTACGCTTCAAATCCGCGTAAGACTTCTGTCGATCAAAAGCTGCCTTCAACTGCTCACAAATGAGTTTCACCTTCTCGGCGGTTCCTTTCAACAAAGCCGGCATCGAGACCAACTTCTGACTTGTTTCAGCCTAGCAAAGAGGAGTTCTGCATTTCCTCCCATACAAGGCTTCATAAGGTGCCATTTGAATACTTGCCTGGTAGCTATTGTTATAAGCAAACTCCACCAAAGGCAAATGCTTCTCCCATGAACCTTGAAACTCAATCACACAGCACCTCAACATATCCTCAAGCACTTGAATAACACGCTCAGACTGTCCATCCGACTGTGGATGATAAGAAGTACTGAAATTCAACCGTGTACCCAAAGCTTGATGCAAACACTCCCAAAAACGCGATGTGAACCTCGGATCTCTATCCGACACTATAGACTTTGGCACACCATGCAGTCGCACAATCTCAGCAATGTACAGCTCTGCAAGCTTATCCAAAGTATATGTGGTATGCACGGGTAAGAAATGTGCACACTTCATAAGGCGATCCACAATCACCCACACCGAATTCTTTCTCGATGGCGACAAAGGCAAACCAGACACAAAGTCCATGGTAATCCTTTCCCACTTCCACTCAGGAATCCTCAACGGTTGCAACAACCCTGAAGGAAACTGATGCTCAGCCTTAACCCGCTGACAAACCATGCACTTACCCACGTATTCCGCAACATCCTTCTTCAATCCCACCCAATAGTACTCATCCTTAAGATCACGATACATCTTTGAACTACCAGGGTGCATAGCAAAAGGACTACTATGAGCTTCAGTCAGAATAGTACGCCTCAACTCCGCATCATTCGGCACTACTACCCGACTACCAAAACATAGAACTCCATCATCATTAAAACAGAAATCTGATGGTCTATCCTCAGCAATATCCTGAACATGTGGTACCAAAGAATCATCCAACAACTGCTTATCCTTTATCAACTGAACCAAAGATGGTTTCACTTGCAATTCAGCCACAAGACTTCCATCTTGCGAAATACTCAGGCTGGCAAACATAGCCCTTAGCTCCACCGCCACCTTCCTACTCAAGGCATCCGCTACAACATTAGCTTTTCCCGGATGGTACTCGATCGTCAAGTCATAATCTTTTAGCAACTCCACCCAACATCGTTGCCTAAGATTCAACTCTTTCTAAGACATCATATACTTCAAACTCTTGTGATCCGTGTACACAGTACACTTCTCACCATACAGATAATATCTCCAAATCTTCAAAGCAAAAACCACCGCAGCTAACTCAATATCATGCGTGGGATAATTGCGCTCATGCACCTTCAACTGGCGCGATGCATAAGCCACCACCTTACCCTCTTGCATTAGCACACACACCAACCCAACATAGAATGTGTCGCTGTACACCACAAACTCTTTCCCTGATTCAGGTTGAACCAAGATAGGAGCTTGCATCAAAGCTGCCTTAAGCTTCTCAAAAGCCTACTGCCCTTCTTCTGTCCACTCATACTTGACATCATTTTGCAATAACTTCGTCAAAGGAGCAGCAATCTTCGAAAATCCATCCACAAATCTCCGGTAATATCCTGCCAACCTAAGGAAACTACGGACTTCATGAACAGACTTTGGAGGCTTCCAATTCATCACCGCCTCAATCTTCTGAGGATCAACACGAATCCCCTCAGCAGAAACCACATGACCAAGGAAAACAACTTCCCTAAGCCAGAATTCGCACTTGCTCAACTTAGCATAAAGCTGATTCTCTAACAACGTTTGCAACACAATCCTCAAATGCCCCTCATGCTCCTCCTCAGTACGAGAATACACAAGAATATCATCAATGAACAACACAACAAACTTGTCCAGGTATTCATGGAACACTCTATTCATCATGTCCATAAAAGCTGCAGGAGCATTCGTCAAGCCAAACAGCATTACAAGGAACTCATAATGCCCATACCTCGTCCTAAAAGCTGTTTTTGGCACATCCACATCTTTCACCTTAAGTTGGTAGTAACCCAACCTTAAGTCAATCTTGGAAAACACAGCCGCTCCCTGAAATTGATCAAAAAGATCATCAATCCTCGACAAAGGATACTAATTCTTGATAGTCAACTTGTTCAGTTGACGATAATCGATGCACATTCTCATAGTGCCATCCTTCTTCTTCACAAACAAGACTGGTGCACCCCAAGGTGACACACTCGGCCGAATGAAACCACGATCAAGCAACTCCTGAAGTTGTGTCTTCAACTCTTTCAACTCCTTTGGTGCCATTCGATAGGGAGCAATGCACACTGGAGTTGTGTTTTCATACAGCTCAATTCCAAACTCCACCTCTCGACTAGGCGGCAATCCAGGTAACTCCTCCGGAAACACTCCAAGAAACTCACGAACAATCCTGATATCTTGAACGTGCACCTTCTTCGAACTTGGATTCATAACAAAGGCTAGATAAGCCTCGCAACCTTGCCGCAACATTCGACTCGCTTCCAACGTGGACACCACATTGGCAAGAAACTTCACATTCTCACCAACCACCACTACCTCATAATCATCCGCAAGTTTCAACGAAACTCGCTTGTTCTCAAAATCCACTACAGCGCGATGTTCAACAAGCCAATCCATACCAAGGATTACATCAAAACCATAGAATGGCAATTCCATGAGATCAATAAGAAAAACATGGTTTTTCACTTTCAAGGGACATCTTCTATACAACTTCCGTGTTACGACTGTCTCACCAAAGAAACTAGTCACACACATACCAACATCCAAAGACTCAACAGGTAAACTAAGCAATTGAGCATGTTCACGCAATATGTATGAGTGTGTAGATCCAGAATCAATCAAGGAAAGTAATGACAAGGATTGCAAAGTAAAGGTACCTGCGATCACATCCGTATCATTCCTTCCCTCACGTTGAGCATACACTCGAGCCTGACCACCACCCTCAGGTTGAACAGCCACCACATGCGCCACATTCCTCCCACCATCATCTTTGCGCTGGAAGTTACCACGGCCGCGCCCACGACCTCTATGTGGTGCAACTACCCCAAGAGCACGTCCCTGACCACCACCGGCCAACAAAGGACACTCCCTCCTCGTGTGATCTGCTGAACCACAATTCCAGCATAAATTACCTGTCACTGCAACAGGAGCCTGAACCTCCCTCGCTGCTCGAGGACAATCTCGCCTCAAATAGCCACGAGATACACACGTCCAGCACGTGTTTTGATCATCCCTCATCCTATCTCCCTGAACAGGCGCACCATGTCCCCCATTACCACGCCTAGCAGAAGACTGGTACCTCTTATCTCGTCCTCTCTTGTTCCGTCCACCACTAGAACTATGATCAGTAGCTCTTTTGCCCGAGCTAGAACTAATGCCTCTGGAAGACAAACCCAAGTTCTGCTTGATGTCCTTCGCTCTACACCCAAGCACATCAAAATTCGTATACTCAGCCGCAAGCATAAAAGTATTCACGTCCATCACCAAACCATAACGAAAACGTTCACACCTCTCCCGCTCATCAGGGATTAGCTCAGGTGCATACTGACTAAGGCGGACAAACCGAATCTCATACTCAGCTACCGCCATGCTTCCTTGCACAAGAGACATAAATTCTCTTTTCTTCTCATCTAGGTATCGCACACACAGATACTTTCGCTTGAACGCATTCAAGAAGAACGTCCAAGTCACATCATTGCCCTCCATTCCAGAGACAATGGTTATCCACCACGTATAAGCATCATCATGCAGCAGTGACACCACACAACCCAACTTCTGCACATTATTGCAGTTCATTTGCCCCAAAATCCTCTTGGTGGTTTCCAACCAAGATTCAAATCCTTCAGAAGATAAACCTCTGAACTCAGTCCCTCCCAGACTGCGAAGACGTTCCAAAGGTAATCTCACATAAGCATCACCCTGATGCGCAGCTCCGTGAGCTCCAGCTACTGCTGCCTGAAAGGCTCCAGCTATAGCCTGAATCAACACAGTCATGTCAGGAGCAACTTGCCCCTGCACACCTTCAAGTCCAGCGACCCCAGCACCAGCACCAACACCAGCATTATCACCTCTAGCACCACCACCGCCGGGTGGTCCACCACCAGGGGAGGAGGTAAATCCACAACATTTTCAACATTCTCCTTATTCTCATTCTGAGCCATAGCTCTTGTATTCATTCTCATCTCCCTACGCGGCCCCATTTACAAGAAAACAATGCACTGACACAAATGCAATAAACATAATTAGGCTCAACAAGGTAAGTAATCCAAGTACTCAAGCTCTTTTTCGAAAACAATTCCTTTCATTAGTTTTGATATGGCAATGGGATCCCCTAACACATTCCAACATAGCATATCATCACAATTGAAACCATGCATCACTATTCATACAACATTCTTTCACCCAAAAGGCATACCATGCAAATACACATACATTATCCACATCAAATATCCCAAAGATACGAGAACTAAGCTCTGATACCAACAAATGTAACCCCCTTAGCCCGGCCTAGACGGTTGACCCGAACTACGAAGATTACACAGGGAAAATCAAAGTCAACCCAAAAGTCAACATTGATTAATGACCCTTTTTTCTTTTTAATCTTGTCTAGATACATGTTAACCCTAAATGAGTACTCATGAATCATATGAGAAAAAGGCACAGCGATCGAATTTCACTCAATTGCACAAAATACAAATTTAGGGACCAATACGTAATTTCTAAAAATCTGAAGGTCGTAACTGATTTTAAAGTTACCAATATGAAATTAGTTACATTTCATGCTTCTCTGCCAAAACTCAACTTAAATGGACATTTCAAACTCAAGCAATTGCAACATCAACATTTGGGACTAAAATGTAAAGCTTGCAAACTTCAGCACCATTCAAATCAATGCACAACGGTCACCTGTTTCGAAACGATCATCTGTTGTATCGGAACGAGGACTGAAACGACGTTGACTGTTCCGAAATGCGGGTTGGTTTCGAGACTGGTTCCGAAACAAGGCCTTCTAGTAGCCAAAACGTTTCGGAACGCCCTTTAGCGTTTCGAAACACAAAGACCATTTCAGGCCCCCGTTTCGAAACACTAGAGGGTGTTTCGATACGGTCTGCCCAGAAACTGCAGATTTTGCTGGTTTTTCATACATAAATCCATTCAAACTCATCCTAATGACTTTCCAAACATACCAACAAGTCATCATACATAAAAGGTGCAAGATTAGAACTCATAAACACATTCATAGCATCAAACATGAAATTTCACATGCCTAGAGGCATGCTACCTATTATCCAAAACCAAGTAAACAAACAAACTTCAAAACAAGCATTAAAAGGCCATTTACAATCCAAATCAACCAAGGTAAACATGCCACAACCACAAGGAGTTTAATACATCTCCCAAAACAAAGTTTAGATCCCCATTGCCATATTACCAAAACTAATAGTGTATGAAAACATCACCATACATGAGCTTGGTTTCCCTTGGACACTCTTAGCTTCCTTGTTGCCCTTAAACACTTCAATTATCTGCATTATTGGTAAAAGAGAGAGCGTAAGCATAAATGCTTAGTGAGGCATGCTCTAAATAAACCAACACAATAATGCATTTTTAGAAAACACTTTCAACAAAGCTTTTAAACACATGCTCATCTCTTTTCATGCAACGTTGCATACTTTACAAGCATCTCATGCTTCATTACATTCAATACATTATATTGGCTTTCAAGTGATAGTTCGTAACCATTTCAACACAAAACACAATCGAATACGCGGATTACAAGCGTTGTCCCACACGCTTCATACACACTACCGGCTTAACAAGGTGGATTTTATCGATACAATCACAACCCCTCAACACCCGTGATGGAGTTTAACGGTACAATCACAACCCCTCAACATCAATCATCGGTAGTTGTATAATTCCACTAACGAGAGCAAGGAACACATAACACAAGATCCACACACGGACTTTCAACCACCGTTGTGATCTTACCTCACTCGTTAGGGTACTTGGATGGAGTTTACGGTACAATCACAACCCCTCAACATCCAAGGCGACTTTACTTACGGTGCACCCAATCCTTTAGCCGGCTAACTATATCCAATTTAAGTACTTTAAAACAATTTCATCACTTGCCAATATACACCAAATACCATCATCAATTCACTGTTTTTAAGCATTAATCAAAGCCATTAAACATCATGCATATCCATGCATCATTACCAATTTAATATCATGCCAAAACAAGGATCTCTTACCTTGAGCATCTCTCAACACATGGCTTTCAAAACCAGCATTAACCATGCTAAAACATGCTTTCAAAACATAATTTAAACATGCAATTTATAACCAATGCATCAAACCACTTCATAGCACATCCAAGGGAGTTTTTCTGAAAACATACTCTTGAGCTTAGCTAAGTTGTTTAGACTTAAACTAAGCTCCCAAAACCTCCAAATAATCGTTTCAAAGCTGGAAAACCATCTTCACTCACCAATTACGTTTCGCTTGCTTGTCGAAACACCAATTAAGCTTCTAAATCAACTTCAAAGGTGTCTGAAGATGTCTCCCCTGTTTTAGACACATCAAAGTAGAGGATTAATGCATCATCATGCATTGAAATCTTCAGCCAACACACCTAAACTCGCTGCTCTACCTAAAACCAACATTTCGGCTACCAAACACAACTGAAATCACCTCCAAACTCTTTCAAAACTTTACCCAGCCAAGATCCATCACTTCTAATCATTTCTAAACATCAATTAACATCCAAAATAAACCTAAACTCGTCCTTATACCTCCAGCTATAACAGAACACCAAAAACACCTCAAAAACCACGATTTTCTTGAGCAAAAACTTAGGAAACATAACCTATTCGGGATTGCATTGATAAAACCTCATTTCTAACATCATTTAATATCAAAAATACATTAAAGAACCACCTCAAAACATAGCCCAATCATTTTCAACGAAATTCTTCAATATCTCTTCCAAAATCTTGAGTTTTAAGCAAAAACCAAGTCTCTAACATTAAAATCATTTATAGAACTTAAATTAAGGATTGACAACTTGGGAATTTCAGTAAAGAACTGAGTATTTAGAGGATAAGAACAATCTTACCTCTTAATGGTGATTCCTCCTTGATTTGGGCAAAATTCCATGAAAAAACAAGGTGGAAATCAAAAGGTTTTGTTGCTAGATTGATTATGAAACAATGAGTGATGGAAATCTCATCAAATGAGACGAAGATCAAAGTGATTTGTGCTGGAGAAAATGTGTTTGGATGATGGGATTTTGAGAGAAAAAGAAATGAAAGAAAATTAGGAAAAGGTAGTTATGAGAATCTAAAAGTAGTTTACATCTTTATTTTATTTAATTAAAACATTAATTAAATCACCCAAATTAAGGAAAAATCTGGAGAAAACATTTTGGGTAATTAGCTCCTTAAAGATTCAAAGTTTCAATCCTTTACAAAACAGTCACCACTAAACTTTTCAAAAATCGCATTTTGGTCACTACACCGAAATGTAGTATTTCCAAACCTTATTTTGTAAAATTGATTTCACTACTCTCTTATATATATTAAAAGAGGATTTTTAGATATTTTTCTATATTTTTAAAGCATCCCGAACTAGGCTTTCCCTAAAACCTTCTTTTATATTCGAACTGTTTCTCAGACCGGTCCGACCAAACCCTAATTTCTAAGCCCAAAATTGGGGTGTTACATCGATGCTGCAACAGCAAAAATTTTCATGGTATGATCAAAATTGTCAAAAAAAATGTACCATAACAATTTTGCTACAGAAACAAACATGCTATGGCAAGGTGGTAAGCTTCAAGAGCAACTAAGAGAAACCACTCGAGAGATGATGTTGGAAAATTCTTTCAATCTATGTAAGAGAAATAATGTGTTTGAAAAATGCCCTTTACTTATCGGAGAAGACATATGGGACCAACAGTAGGAGAAGCCACAGCAACAATTGGGACAACAGATGCACATGTCGCAGTATGCTGCCACAGCAGAATTTTTCATGGTATGATCAACAACCTCAAATTTATTCACCATGACGATTGTGTTGCCGCATCGGCAGATATAACCTGGCAGTGTAGTCCTCCACAAGAACAATCACAAACCATGGAGGACATGCTTCAAGTTTTCATGGCTAGTACTGCATCAGTTATTGAATCCACTCAAAGGCTTTCACAGAAAATGGATACAAGGATGGCACAGTGGGATTCAACCTTATGGGATACACCAGATCGATTGAACATATCCACATATGCCATGAACGAAGAAAATGTCCCAGCAGCTTCTACCTTGGCAACCATTGAACACCAACAAGTCATTCTTAGGGATACTGATGTCCCAAGGCAAGAGGACGAAGAAATATGCGAAGAAAGTTCTCCGATGTGTGAGGAACAACTAGAGGATGAAGAACATTGCCTAACACATGATAAGACTATGCGAGAAATTGCCCTAGCAAGGATTGACAAAACTACACAGAGCAATTTTGCAACAACACTTAGTGAGACCGATAGAAAAATTAATGATGTCACATCCAAAGCCTTAGCAACCTTGCACACCTCAGCAGCACTGCCCGCCTCAGCAGAAATCTGGGCAACTATGGAATATGTATATCAAGAGGATCTGATGCTGGAATTTCTAAAGCCATCACAATCTCTGCTAATGGAGATGTTCGAGGGAACTAAAGAACACAATGTTATGGATGATTAAGCCCTTCAATCTGCCCAGTTTTTCCTTGACATGAACCACATTATGACAGACTACTTTCTTGACAGTTGGCCGCCTGAATAGCTGCCTTGGCAGCAAAAGCCATCCTCCACCATAACAAATCAAGACAAAGATAATGTAAGTACATGGTTTGATAGTGGTATAATTTTTACTAATCACATGTTTATGCCTTCAGGAAAAGAAACAAGGTGGAGGATTCACATGGATTACAAGGGAACGAGGAAGAAAGACTCCCCCATGAGAATAGTCACTCGATGGAGGGTGCAGGTGGACTATAATAAGTATCGGAAACGAACCCGTTGTAACATAATTTTAGTTTTTCCACATCTTTACCGTTTTCTCTAGGTAATAAGCTTAGGACCAGATTTTATTTTCAGTTATACTATTTTATTTATACCGTCTCACAACTACTTAACTAGATTCAGACCCTACTATAAAAGGCAAGCCGCCAAGAAATATGAGGAGTAAACAAAGACAGCCGCCCAAGCGGCAAAGACGGCAGCAGAGGAGACAACTCAGACCACCAATTCCCTTGACGAAGAGGTGTCTGATTCCTCCGATAATGCAGAGCCGGTCGAGGTAACAAAGAAAAGAAAAGAGGCATATGATAGCGGCCAAACCAGAGGATGAAAGGCCAGAGACCAAGATGGAGCAGCAACAAAGAGACCCACTTCCATCAGAGTCCAGCCAGCTCGTGGCCAGAAGCAGAGCCTCGCCGCCAAATCACCCACCATCCGCCGCCTAGTCCTCTCATCTTCCTCCAAGTCAACCGAGTTAAAAGACAACTCGAGCAGCTTCTAGCACCATTTTTTCTTTATTTTTTCTACTTTATTTTATGTTTTTTTTATTCAGATTTTATTTTGTATAAGGCATTGAAGGCAATGCATGCCTTGAGTTTGGGGGGGTTAGTCCTCATGTTATTTTGTTAAGCATGTAGTTGCATTGTAAATCATGCCTAGTACTTAATGAAAGTTGGAAATCTGGGTTAAATAAATTGTGTCTATGATAGTTAGCCGATTCTATTTTTGCACCACACTTAAAATTGAACTTAATCTTGGGAAGAAGCATGAAAAACACCTTAGATTTTTTTTAGTTGCCAAACTTTTATTACACTTCTGTTAAGTGTTGAATATTGTTTGAGTTCTAATTGTACATTGCCTGCTTAAACTTAATGAAAAATCTTATATTGGATGCAGGTATGCCGTCGTGGCAGCACAGGGCAGCAAAGTAAAATAAAAAGTAATGTCGACATGGCCGTAAAACAAAGAAAAGGTTGAATGCCCTAGAGGTGCCCGAAACAGGCTCTAGGAAGGATCATGAGCAAGGACACTCCACTTCTATCAAAGTCCATGTATATCAAATTCTTTGAAGTGACAGACAAATTAGCATGAGTGAATGAAAGCCTTCACGGGATGACTCTACTCAAAGGGTTCAGAGTTTCGTAGTATGCTCCTATCTTAGCTTCAGACCTAGAGAGTAGTTGTGATGAGCTGAAGCCCTTAAAAGCCATGATCAGAAAAAGGAAGAAAAGAAGTGCTTAACTGTGCTGCCAAAGCAGCAACTCCATATCCCTTTTCTTTATTTTTTACAACATTCTTTGTTTACTTAGTATACTTAGCATATTCAGCATGTACACAAACCTGCACACACTGCACTGGCACTAGAATTAAAATTCTAAGTTATTTCATGTTATTCCCTCTCACTAAACTAATATAGGTGCCATGGCCTTGAGGTATGAAACCAAGTTAAAAACTAGGTTTTCTTTTTTATTTATGTACAAGGGCATGTTTACTAGTTAGGTTGCATTGCTTGAGGACAAGCAATAATTCGAGTTTGGGGGTGTGTAGAGTGTCCAGAAGTTCTATATTTTATGCACATTCCTACCCTCATTATTGTTGTTCTTAAGCTTAGTTAGGCATAGTTAGCTGCATATCATGCATTATAACAATATTTCTTATTTTACCACGATTTTATTGAATATCTTATATTTGGTAGAGAAAAGGTATTGTTTTAGTTAATTTTCTATTTCAGGTGTTGGTTGTTTATCAGATGAAGAGAGGACGAGAAAGCAGGGAGCAGAAGAAGCTGTACTAAAGCAGTTCCAGTTGCCGCCATAGACGTCGCCGCTGCAGAATGCCGCCAGACGGCAATACGCCGACATAGTCAAGATAGGTCTCGTTTGATAGAGGACATTTTTCTGAGTTCATAAAGCCCAATCTTGCATTTTTTTTTACGCCTAGAGTAGTGTATAGAGCTGATTGAAGATCGATAAGCAAGATGGCTTATACTTACTTGCTGAACAAGTAAACATCCAAAGGAGTCCATATTTAAGTCAAAATTGAATGAAAAGTTAAATGTAAAAGCTATTTTATCATCAATGAATACTTCTACTCCAAGGAGGACTTAACCTTAGGCCAAGCCCTATATATACCCATGTTTGTGAGGGTATAAGGGCATAGAGATCGATAGAGATTGATAGAGATAGAAAAAGGGAGTCGACTATGTTCTAAACTCCTTAGGGTTTATGTTTTTGCTTGTAAAGTAGTTGTGCGAAACGATTGTATTAGGTTAAGTTGTTTTGCAATAAATATTCCAAGTTTTCTTAATCTATGCACTTCATTCTTTTAATTATTCTACACCAGTCAGTTGAGAGAATCCATTTGTCGGGCACGAAAGTGCAAGGCTCACGAAAGGGTTAAGTACAGTCACAACGTGCTGAGGCGTGACTAACTTGGTTCTACACCAGTCCACAAGTTTCAGCGGCTAAGAAGGATTACAAACCGAGTTGACTAGTATGTGTTAGGTTGACGCTAAGATTGCTACGTATTGCCTGCATCATGTTAGCTCTCGAGCATCCTAACCTAGAAATAGGAGGGATCACTGTCGACTATCCTACCGAACTTGGAGTATCTGCCAGACTTGCCGCCAGGACTTCTTTCCATCCCACCTGTCGAGACAGTACACTCTTGTAGTGGTAGTGACTCGCTGCGAACGCATGACAGGGTCGTAACCTGCCGCCCGCCATACTCTCCGAGGCAGCATATCGTGGCAGCGCAATCCAACCTTAACCTATGCAATGCAGTCTACGCACTACCGAGCAGCAATTACCTGGACCATTATATCACTTTGATCTCCCCTACTTTAATTAATTGTGTTTTTAGTTTTATTCCTTTAACCAAACCTGAAATTAATTGTGCATTTAAATTTCTTGTGTAGATACACACTCGAAGAAACTATTCCAATCCTCGTGGGATTCGACATCTTATATATTATAACTTGGCAGGAGTGTGCACTTGCACTCTCACAAAAAGGAAACACCCACACGCCCTACAAATCCCTAAAGCTTATAAAAGTTAGAAATTGGTTCTAAATGAGTAGTCATCGTTACGAAATGAATAATTTGGACTAAGATATGTGTTTGGTAACTTTTTTAGAAAAGCTTTAATGATGGGTTTATACTAATTGAAATTTTATCACATCGATCATCGTATTGTTCATTGGTAGCACTTTCTGACCTGGTTCTCGACCAGGCCGGGAAGGGGTGTTACATTTGTGGTATCAGAGCTAGAGTTTAGTCAATTCTAGGACTAAACCGAAGCTTATTGCATTGTTATTGTGTTACTTTGCCATCTATGAGTTATATATTGTGTATATTGTGACTTGTCGACTAATCTGATCTTTTTGTAATATAGATATGTCTGAAACTAACAAAGCTCACATTGATGCGCCTGCCACTGGCTCCTCGACTCATGGCGAAGAGATAAGAGGAGGAGACCCTCTGAATCCTCAAGACCCTCATATTCAGAATGTTGAGCCTGTGGCACCTACTGCTCAGCCTGAATGTTATAAGAACATGGTTGATGTGTTTACTTCAACTTCTACTTTTTTTGTTCTTAGACATAAAGACATAAGCTAAATTGTCACAATATATCCTTACTGGCCTAGAAATTAAATCTACAAGTCTAAGCCCAAAAATGAAACTCTTTAACCATACTCTATGTGAGGGAGCCTCAAAACAGAAAACAAACTCGGCCTCCATAGTGGAAATTGCAATCAATGTCTGCTTGAAACTTCTACAAGATATAGCACCACCGGAAAACATAAATATGTAACCTGATGTTTATTTACGTGAATCAACACAACCAACAAAGTTTGAATCGGAGTAGTCAATCACTACCTAATGGTTAGATCGTTTGTACGCAAGCATGTATTCCTTTGTCCCTTTGAGGTATCTCAAAACTTTCTTTGCTACTTTCAAGAGGTCCATACCCAGATTACTCTAATATCTTCCAACATCCCGACGACAAATGCAAATCCAGGTCTTGTACAAACTTGTGCATACATCATGCTTCTGATAGTATAATCATATGGAATGTTTTTCATTTGGTCCCTCTCAAATTAGTTCTTCGGGCATTGGTTCATATTGAAATTATCACCCTTTACGATTGGAGCAGCACTAGGTGAACAATCTTTCATCCAAAATCTTTCTAAAACTTTGTTGATATAGATTTCTTGAGATAGACCTAAGACACTTTTATGTCTATCACGATGAATCTTAATGCCAATGACATAAGATGCATCACCCATATCTTTTATATCAAAATTTTTAGGAAGAAATTGTTTCACCTCATGTAGCATACCCCTTTCATTTATTGTAAGTAAAATCTCATCCACATATAGAATAAGGAACCAAATTTTACTCCCACTAATCTTGTTTTATACATTGATCCATGATATTCTCGATAAAACCAAATGAAGAGATAACTTCATGGAATTTCAAATACCATTGACGGGAGGATTGTTTCAATCCATATATAGATTTCTTTAACTTCCACACCAAATGTTCGCCATCACTAGAGGAAAATCCTTCAGGTTGTTTCATATATACCTCTTCCTCTAGGTCACCATTGAGAAAGGCAGTTTTCACATCCATTTGTTGCGACTCATTATCATATTGAGCTATTAATGATAACATAATGCGCAAGGAATCTTTCTTAGATACTGGACTAAAAGTCTCAGTGTAATTGATTCCTTCTCGCTGAGTGATTCCTTTAGCAACGAGTCTTGCTTTATATCTTTCTATGTATTCTTTTGAGTCTCTTTTTTGTTTTGAAGACCCATTTACATCCAATGGCTTTTACACCATCAGGCAACAATACAAGATCCCAAATTTAGTTGATTTTCATAGAATTCATCTCATCCTTCATAGCATCATACAATAATTTTGATTCATTACAGCTCATAGCTTGTGAAAATGACTCAGGGTCATTTTCACCTCCAATATTATAGACAGATTCTTGTAAATACACAACATAATCACTAGAAATTGTTGATTTTCTTTCTCTAGTAGACCTCCTTAATGTTGAATCAACATTCTCTTATGGATCGTGTTATTCAACTGGTTGTTCAATAATTTTTGAACTTTCTTGAACTACTTGATCTAATGGATTGTTTTTAGTAGGTTGTGGAACTTCATTGATTGGTTTTTCAACACCCGGTTGAGCTTGGGTTGTTATATATGATATCCAATCTCTCACTTGAAGTGGATGGTTGATCTACGGGTGTTGAATCCTGAGATGAATCACTCCCGCTAATTGAGTCATTCTCAAGAAATTTTGAATTTCTTGAATCCAAAATTCTAGTGTTATTATATGAACAATAGAATTTGTAACCTTTGGACTTTTCGGCATATCCAATGAAATACCCACTATTAGTCCTTGGGTCCGGCTTCTTTTCTCATGGGTTATAAACTCTCACTCTAGATGGGCATCCTCATATGTGTATATGTCGCAAACTCGGTTTCCATCCTTTGAATAACTAAAAAGGTGTCTTTGGGACAACCTTGGTTGGAACCCGGTTTAATCTATAAACAACCGTTTTTAGAGCTTCAACCCATAAGGACCTTAGGTATCTTAGAGCTACTAAGCATACTTCACCCCATATCCATTAAAGTTTGGTTTCTTCTTTCTGCAACACCATTCGGATCAGGCGAGCCTGGCATGGTGTATTGGGCAACTATACCATTTTCTTGAAGAAACTTCGCAAATGGACCATGTGCTTGTCCATCCTCAGTGTATCTATCATAATACTTATCACCTCTATCAGTTCTCATAATCTTCATTTGCTTACCGCGTTGTTTCTCTACTTCAACCTTGAAAACTTTGAAGGCTTCTAATGATTCACTTTTATGATGAAGCATGTAGAGATACATGTATCATGAGTAAATCATGTACGAAAGTGATGAAGTATTTCTAACCTTGTACATCCATATATGGGTAACAAATATCTAAATGGATGATTTCTAATATGGTTGAACTCCTCTTGGCACCTTTCTTTGACTTGTTAGTCGGCTTGCCCTTAATGCAGTCTACACAAGTATCAAAATTAGTAAAATCTAACATATTGAGTACCCCCATCATTTACTAATATTGCAATCCTTTCAATGGAAATGTATCCTAATCTTCGGTGCCATAAAGTAGAGGAATCTTCATTTATAGCACAACGCTTAGTACCAGTTTGAATGTGCATAACATTATGAGTGACATTATTTTGTAAACTAAATTCAACATTTAAAATTTAAAACAATACCCCAAGGGTGCAAGTCTTGAAATGGAAATTAAATTTCTAGAAAAACTAGGAATATAAAATATATTTTCTAAAATTGAAACAAAGCCACTGCTAAGCACTAATTCGCAAGTCTCAATAGCTTTCGCATGCGATTGCATCTTGTTTCCTAAATAGATGTGTCCCTCAGCTCCCACTAGCTCCCTCAGGTTTTTTAATCCATGTAAGGAATTTGAGACATGTATTGTAGAACCAGAATCAATCCAACATGTCTTATAATAAACATCAACCATATTTGACTCAAAGCAAACAAGTGAGATTGATTTACCTTTCTTCTCAAGCTAGCCCTTATGCTTGACACAGTCCTTTATGTGTTCCTTCTTTTTACACAAGAAACACGTGAACTCTTTCTTTATGTCAGCTTGGGGTTGCATTTTAGCCTTCCTTTTTTGCTTGGCTTGGACTGACCTCTTTCCTCGAGTAACTGTTAGTGCACTCTCTATAACACCCCGATCCCGATCCAAAGTACTATATTCGGGTCACCCAAAATTTGACGCATAAAGTTTTTCATTTAAAACCATAAGTTTAGTCATTATCAAAACATCAAATTATCCATAAATCCATGTAATTAAATAAGCATTATAAATAAGTTTAAAAAACAAGAGATCCAAGTTTAAAACATTGTATATCCAAATAATATTTCAAATAGAGTTTACAGACTCAACCACTGAAAGGTCCTATGAATACAATAACCCAAACTAAACATCAAGTATTGTACTCTGAAGCGATGTAGTGCTGGGAAATCCCTTTTAGATGTGCTCTTCGGTCACGATCAACCTACTAACTTGCAAACAGAAACAATGATTCCAAACGATGAGCTTATAAAGCTCAGTAGCACATTTCCACTCTACCAAAATTCGTGATTATCATAAAATAAGCATGCGAGATGAAATATCGTTTAGAGAGCATAAATAAGGCTTCACTATCTATGAGTTAATATCTAGTCTATCATGGGTAGAGTTATCAAATAACCTATCTCAAGGCATCAATAAGTCTACAAGAAGTCTTACAAACTCTACAATGCTTCACAAAACTCAAGGTCACTCAACCCCTCGAGGAAAAATACAACCGTAAGTTATCATACATGGCACACAAGGCCCAACCAAACTCGAGATCTCATCAGATCACCAAGGCAAAAGCACACAAGGTCAAAACCACAAAGCCTGGAATGAGACCCAGAGCCACACAGCATCGACAACGTACACTCTGAGCGAGACCCAAGGCCACACAATGTCGGGAACGTACACTCTATACTCGGAATCCCCCTTCGAGTATCTTTGAAGAAGACTCAGTGCCACACAGCGTCGAGAACATGCATTCGACATCTCTAACCATGGTGTTGTGACACTCTCATTTGGGTATTCGGATCCCATCAATCAAAAGACTCAACCAATCAAATGCCTACTCGGCATACAAGCAACATGATCCCAAGGATATCCCTAATTTTTCTAATCACCAACACATCATTTCTTTTACATTACCGAGTTGTTAATACATTATAGTGACTCGACCAAGTAAGTGCCCACATGGCACACATCATCATTATCAATACCACCACTCTATGGTTTCTATCATTAACAAGTCACCCAAAGTTTATCAATTTATTACACATTACGCTCATAAGTGAGGTTTAAATCTCGATTTTTCAGTTTTAAAATTCATTTTACCACATAAGAAGCCCATTGGACCACCGTCTTCAAATTATCATCCCTTCGAGCTCAAATTCACATTTTCGAGCAGATTACTCAGTGGGTACCGGTACTGGTCCCCACGTACCAGTACGTTACCTAGGGTATCAATACTCACAGCGTACCGGTACCGAAAGAGTTTATTGGAATTTAAAATTTCATCGTGTACCGGTACGGATCGACTCGTACCGATACTCCCTTTGCATGGCGTACTGGTACCCCTTTAATGCTTCATCTTCACGTGAACAGTGTTCTTCAACCCATAACACTTAAGGTACCAGTACGGGCTCCCCGTGTACTGGTACCGAAGCCCAGAAATAGCTTCTTAGGCTTGGGAAAAACATCCCCAAAGCCCTCAAATCACAATCGCTAACCCCTTAACTTGATCCTACACCTTATGGAAGTTATTTAGGGTGGCTTGTTACCATTTTTACACATTATTAACATTTAATCAGGAATTCACCATTAACAAGGCTTTAAACTACCAAAACACCAAACTATCAATCAAAAACCACAAGATCAAGCAAGGTAATCACTTTATGATCTTCAAGAAGAGTAGGTGTCAGAGATATACTGACCTTATGCCCAAAAAATCCCGAATTTGCTTCACCCACTTACTTTCCTCAACTTCTTCTCTTTGGCTCAAACTTTGATAAACCCCCAAATTTCCTTCTTAAGCCATAAAAACATGGAAATCAAATTAAAACTTGAACTAAAGGATATGGAAGACCTTAGCTACGAATTTGCAACAATAAATATGGATGGAAGCTCTTAAAACCTTCAATCCTTCAAAACCCCATTTTTAGGAGAGTCGCCTTCTTACCACAAAATTATACTTTTCCCGAAGCTCATGAAGAGGATATCAACATACTCAAATCTTGGACCTTGGTTGGAAGAAATGATGCATAAAGGTGAGATTTTTAGATTTGAAACCAAGTTTGAAAAATGGTGGGATGTGTGGGAGAAGAAAGATGAAGAGAGAAAAAGGTGGTCTTGCTTTTTCCCTTAAGCCCACGTGAAGGACATGAAAATAAAGGGGAGATCAACCCACTTTATTCATAAAATGGTATATTCACCCTATAAACCCTCAACTTCTATCCTTACTATAATTTGGTAACCACTCAAGCCCATGCAGCTTAATTCTCATCTATAAAGGCCAAACTTGGCCCAAATGTTCCAATTACCCAACTAACACGAAGGTCCATAACTCGGGTCAACGCTCAATAGTTGACTCAAAAATTTGGGTCATTACACTCTCTATCATCTTCAGTATGAGCCTACCCTATTCTGGATTACACATAGTCGAAAGTTCATCAATAGACCATTTATCTTTATGTGTGTTATAAGAGATCATAAATGGTTCATAGTGCTCAATTGAGCCGCAAACATCAGCAGGAACCTTGCTTTTAATGAACATTACTTAAGCGATTGAGTTGCTCCCACTTTTCATATAGAGCAAGATCAACTTGATTGCTGGTGTCACTGATATGTGGCTTAGATTTTCTTATGGCATAGTTAATATCCATACATTCCAATTGGAGAAGAATACCCTCCTTCCAAAACTTAAAGTTCTCACTAGTTAATTCAGGGATATCTACTCTATTATCAGACATATTCATAGGTTGTAATGCTGTAAAAATAAATTGATATACATGCTTAATATAAATTTGAGGCAAACATAAGTCATAATTTACCAATGCAAATTATGTAAAAAAAAATGAATCTAGTGACATAAATTGCATGTGGGCTAAATTTTTAATTCGGCTAAATCCATTTTATGATAGAATTATTTTTCCCTTATAAAATTATTAAATTTATTTTCATAACTCATGTGGGTAATTTTAAAAATTTATCTAATAATTTTTACCTTAATAAATTATGTAACGAGATTAATATCTAAGTTTTTTGTATGTAATTTTTAACATTGGTAGTTTTATTTAACTAAAGTTGTGGCTAATCTTTAACTAAATAAAATTATGAAAATCACTTAGCTAGATATTATCCCTAAATTTTATAAATACATTTTGATAAAATCTTATGTTTTTAAAACAAAAATTTACACCATAGTTTTTCTCAAAATTTTAGAATTTAAATATCAACAGAAATTTAGCTCCAACATAAAAGGACAAGACAAAGCTCAGATATTAAATGTAAGTATAAATGAACATAAACATAAAGAAAAGATTGAAATTCATAAATACATCCACCATCGTCAAAATCGTATGTCAAATTGAGATGTGGTTGTACCACCGTTGAACAGGTCGAACCAAGGTGAAACGGTTCCAACGAGAAGCAGTTCCAACAGAGGGTTCATGATATAATTTCTGGTGCAGTGGTAGGTCGGAAGATGTGATAACACCATGTATAACCTAACATATTACATGACACTACATGTTATTTTTAGTCTCTAATTAAATTGCTTGATATTCCCTTTAAATTTTAATCAAATGCACACACATTGACATGGAACATTGGAAATCATTTCCATCCAAACCGTTGGTCAACAATCCGCAAAATATGTTTGTTTCCTTGGTTTCTTCTGTTCAAGCAAGCAAACCACTCAAAAACACTTCATATCAACACATTTTGTAAAGAAAAAATGGAAAAGAAAACACATTTTCTCACAATAATGAATAAATTAACGCCAATGACATCATTTGAATCAGGTTCCTTCGTTGAATTTCTGGGCAGACATTAGGCTCTTTGTTAACCAAATTGCTGTTTCTCTAGACGAGGCAACTTCATCCCCGAATGGTCGTAGTACACCGGAAAGCTCATGAATTTTGTCTTGCTTAAGAAGCCTAGCACATAGCTCCAGCAGAGATTCCAATGCTTCGGCTCTTTCCTGACTTGGATTCTCCCATGCAGTCTTAATTTCATCACTACTCAAGGCTGTAAGTCTGCTCAATAAAGACACGTCACTTGGTGTCAATTGAACCAGTCGGCCACCATCTTTCTCTGTCAGAATGGAGCAAGTATTAGTCTCTGATGTTGCTCCTACTTCATCTTTACATGGAAGTACATTATTACTTTCCGATGACAAGTAGCTCAAGTCGACGCCTTCTGTTTTGGCATCAGAACTACTGGTTTTGGTTGAAGAGCATCTTGGTTCTACATCAGTTCCATAAACAGTAGATGAACTTCCATCATCAGGGAACCCGATTTTTTCATCGCAGCTTATACTGGAAATTGTTAGTCTCAAATCCTCTGATCTACCAAGAACCTGCACGTCGAGAACATCTTTTGTTGCTTCTTCAAGAACCTGCATGTCACAGAAAGTCTCGTCGTCTTTTTGGCTTACAGTCTTTGTATCAGCTTCTGGCAAGTATTGAGTGTTCTCAAAAGCAGGCTCTTCTTGGTCATCATTATGAAAATTGAATGCCATCTCTGAAATTGACTCCACATGAGCATCCTTTTGATCTGATTTTTCTCCATTTCCAATACTCACTTCGGAATCAGTGGACATTTCTTTGGAACCACTGATAGAGTTTGATATTTCAACAGCACAGCTAGTAGGATCAACCCTCTTAGTTACAAGGTTGTTTTCCGTACTAGCTGTGGATGCTGGCTCTTCAGAACTAGAACTGCTTACGTGTACATCATTAGCCATTTTCAGAAATGCATGTACATTTTCTTGTCCATTTGATACCCCGACATCTTTAACCCCCCTATATTTTCTGATGCCATTTCTGCTGGAGAATGATTTTTTAGGTGTCTTCTCCTTGGGGCTGCTTGTGGGCTTTATGGGAAGATAAACAACAGATGGGATTCTGCAGCGAAGGAGATGCGACTGCAAATGGGGATGCCTTAATAGTTCAGCAGCCTAAAACATCAGAATCTCTTCAATCAGTATCTATATTAATGTTTAAAAGTAGAAAGCCAAATACAGGGTGACTTGCACTCACAGTTGGTCTGTGTTCAGGGTTCTTCCTTAGCATACTCTTGATTATTTGTTTCCTGAATCAATTTAAGAGTTTTTTAGAAAGAAATGAAATAAGATAGGCGATACTAAGTAAATACATCCAATAACGATTAACTGGACTAGACTGGCCATTTAAAAACTGCTGACATATATAACAAGTTGCTTACAGTGTAGAGGAATACAAAATCGGGAGAGGAGAAATGGAAGATCTGTTGACCTTGTTAATGAGTCCGGCCATGTCCTGTAGAGTTGTCAATGACTTTAGTTTATGATAGAATCTATAGCAAAGCATATTACAGAAAAGGTGACAGTAGTTAAAGGATGTTGAGGCTATGCCAAATTGCTCATGTTAAAAGACTCACAGGAGCTCGAAATGCTGCTTGATGTGCAGCAATCTCAAACATACAGCAACCTGGAATAGCAAGTTTCTGTCAATCCTAGTTAAAAAGATAACAGATTTTTTATATCAGGATTACGCTGTGAATTTCTTACCAAGTGACCATATATCAGATTTGTATCCATAGGGTATATCCGCCAGTACCTCGGGACACATATAGTTGGGTGTGCCAACAACCTATTAAGAATATGCATAGCATGGAAAACAATTCGCTCAATCCTTTAAAACTGGTTTTGAAAAATTCCATACTAAGACATTTAATGACAAAACAGTTCTTATTCCAACCACGAACACATTAGAACTTGCAAATAAAAGTTTGATACATTGGAGGAGTTCTAAGACAGCCTAAGTTTTAAGGAGTCGGGTTTTGTTACCGAAAACTTTATATAAGAAATTTGTGGATAATAATGTGCGACTTTAGTATTTAGTCCAAATACTAATTCTTAGTTAATGTATCACGTAAATAGATAGTTTAGTTTATCTTAACTACACTAGTCTAAGCTAGAGTAAACTACTAGAAATCCTAAGTTTAGTCTAACACTTAGACATAGCTTTTATAAATACTCTTGTAACGCAATTCTACTGTGAGAGAAAAATCAATTCAATTTTACAGAGTTTTCATATTGAGACTCTTCCCTTAAAACTTCTTTACTTGTTAACATGGTATCATTTTAGTCCCTCGATCCGACTAGTTATTTACCATGGTTGATACATCTTCCTCTACCATAGCCGATTCTGGAAAAGATCAAAACCCTACATCCGATGCTGCATCTGGTGTTTCCACCAGACAAATCACTTCTCATAAATTCAATGGCCACAATTATCTTCAGTGGTCTCAAACTGTCAAACTTTACATCACTAGCAGGGGTAAAGCAGAATACATGTTAGGCAAACAAAAAATTCCAAAAATTATTGATCCAACATACGACCTATGGCTTCGAGAAAACAACATGATTATGTCATGCTCATAAATTCCATGACCCCTAATGTGGGTGTGGACTTTCTTCTCTATGATACAGCAAAAGAAATCTGGGAGGCTGCTAAAGAAACCTACTTCAGTTCTGATAATGTTGCTGAGCTTTTCGTGATAGGGAATAAGATTAATAGCCTTCGCCAAGAAGAGATGTGTCACACAGTACTACAACACAAATATAAGGTACTGGCAACAATTGAATCTGTTTGAAAATCATAGTTGGTCATCCACTACTGATGTGGCACTATACAAGCAGATCACAACTCAAAAAAAAGTCTTTCAGTTTCTTTATGGTCTCAACAATGACCTTGAGGCAGTAAAGGGAAGAATTATTGCTACCAAGCCTCTTCCTTTCCTACGAGAGGCTTTTTCTGAAGTTAGAAGAGAAGAAAGCAGAAGGGATGTGATGCTGCCCCAAAATACCCAGCCTGAAGGTGCTGCCCTCGTCACTCACTCAACCAACAAACTGCGAGAAAAACCCTGGCGTGACCATTGTTGAAAGGTTGGACATGTAAAGGAAAACTGGTGGAAAGTTCATAGTAAACCAGCAAATTGGAATCCTCAAAGGCTGAAACAGCAACCTGATGGATCTGCTCATATGACATCTACAGATATTGATGGGAAGAACCTCGGTAAAAGAAAATTGAGGACTTGCAAAGATTGCTCGGCCAAATTACACCTCCTAGTGAATCGAACCTTGCATCCACAACCAATGAAGGTAGTTCAATTTTTGTTAGTTTATCTGATCAAACTAATGGTTCCAAATGGATTGTTGATTCAAAGGCTTCAAACCATATGACAGGGGACCAATCCCTATTCCATACATATGAGTCCCTACATGCTTCTTCTCAGATAAAAACTGATGATGGATATTTATCAGCTGTCTCGGGAACTGGTTCTGTCAGAATATCTGAAACTATTATGATGCCAAATGTTTTATATGTTCCTAAACTGGCTTGCAATCTAATTTCAGTTAGCAAATTGTCATATGAACTGAAATGCAATACTAAATTCTCCTCACATGTTTATGAGTTTCAGGCTATGAACTCGGGGAAGGTGATTGGCAGTGCTAGGTTGTGCGGTGGCCTTTATATCCTCCAAAGGCAGATTCCTCCGAATAGACAAGCAGTTTCAAGTTGTTTTCCTGTTAGTTCAGATTCTTCAAAGAATATCTTATTATGGCATTATAGATTAGGTCATCCCAACTTTCACTATTTGGCTAGAATGTTACCTAGCTTATTTTCTAATAAAAATCTTATCATTTCAGATGTGACGTTTGTCCTCTTGCAAAACAAACAAAAAGCAGTTATCCTCCTTCACATTCTATAACCTCCCAACCTTTTGCAACCGTACACAGTGACACTTGGGGCCCTTCCAAGGTAAAGAACATTGATGGTTCACGGTAGTTTATAACCTTCATAGATGATTACACTAGAATAACTTGGACCTTCCTTATTAACGAAAAGTCTGAAGCAGAAGAAGTTTTTAAACGTTTTTACACTTTATTGGAAACTCGGTTTCAGCGGAAAATTCAAGTACTACATAGTGATAATGGGAGTGAATACTTTACCAAAACTCTAGGGTCATTTTCTCGAGACAAAAGGATTATTCATATAACTTCATGTGTTGACTCTCCCCAACAAAATGGGATTGTTGAGCGAAAAAATAGGAATCTTTTAGAGGTTGCTAGGTCTTTATTATTTTCTACCAATGTTCCTAATTTCTACTGGGGAGAGGTTGTTTTAACCGCTACATTTCTTATCAACAGGCTGCCAAGTAAATCAATAAAATTCAAATCTCCTAGGAATTTGTTTCTTCAAGTTTTTCCAAACTCTTAACCTCTTTCATCTAGCATTCCTGTAAAATTATTTGGCAACACTGTATTTATCCATAATAATTTTCATACTAAATCTAAATTAGACCCTAGAGCCATTAGGTGTATTTTCTTAGGTTATTCACCTAATAAAAAGGGCTACAAATGTTACTCACCCTCCACAAAAAGAACCTATACCTCCATGGATGTGACCTTTTTTGAAGATAAACCTTTTTACCCCAAAACTAAAATTCAGGGGGAGAATATTGCAGAATCTCGGTTTTTACCAGCTTTAAATTTACCCTATGTTTTTTATGACCATGTTTTTGACATTTTTAGAAATTTCCAGGAAGTGTACCATTCTCTTTTGCACCTCCTACAACTAAACATGTTCTTGAAAACCTCCAGAATTTGTCTACTGAACCTATCCTTCAAGACCAGACTTTAATCCCTGACCAGGTTTCATCTCCTACTCCTACTTCTCCCCAAAAAGACCAACCAACTCAACTTAGAAGTAGACAGCTTAGTGTCTATAAAAGGAGGTAGAAGTTCTCTAAAGAGGCTGCTACACAACCTGGAGATTGCCAAGTACTGGACTTCAGTCCTGCTGCCTCAGAAAAAATGCAAGGTAAGGAATTGTTTCAAGAAGAAATTCCTACTATTGACACCTCTAATTTGCATATTGCTCAGAGAGAGGGTGTGAGGAAGTGCACAAATCATCTCATTCAACGGTTTATTGCATATGGAAATTTAAAGCCCTCATTTAAAGCAATCAATGTCAATCTTGACAACACTGCCATTCCAAAATCAGTGGAGGAAGCCTTGAGAGATCCGAAATGGAAAAAGACAGTTGAAGATGAGATCAGTGCACTAGAAAGAAATGAGACCTGGAAGCTTGTTGATTTACCACAAGGAAAAAGACGAGTAGGTTGTAAATGGGTGTTCTCTGTAAAGTACAATTCAGATGGTACTGTTGAAAGGTTCAAAGCAAGACTTGTAGCCAAGGGGTTCTCTCAATCCTATGGAATAGACTATCAGGAAACTTTTGCCCCGGTTGCGAAGCTAAACACAGTAAGGGTACTGCTTTCCTTAGCTGTTGACAAAAACTAGATTCTTCACCAACTAGACATCAAGAATGCCTTCCTGAATGGAACTCTCGAGGAGGAGGTATATATGCAAATTCCTCCAGGGATGGACAGCAATGTTAATCAGAAGGTTTGCAAACTGGAAAAGTCCTTGTACGGCTTAAAACAGTCAACTAGCGCTTGGTTCAACAGATTTACAAGGGTCATCATCAACAATGGCTATAAACAATGTCAAAACCGACCATACATTGTTCATAAAGGTAACCCCTATTAGAAAGAAAGCTATTTTGATTGTTTATGTGGATGACATTATTGTAATAGGGGATGCCATGGATGAGATTGAGAGACTGAAGAAGCTACTAGCCCTTGAATTTGAAACAAAGGATCTTGGAAACCTAAGGTATTTTCTGGGAACAGAGGTAGCCAGAACAAAGAAAGGTTTAGTCATTAATCACAGGAAATACATCCTTGATTTATTGACTGAAACTGGAATGCTAGGGTGCAAACCTGCACATACCCTAATGGGGTTTAATCTAAAATGGAACAAGGATGGAGAAAGCAGTCCTGTTAATAAAAAACAGTACTAGAGATTGGTAGGAAAGCTTGTCTGCTTATCTCTTACAAGACCGGATATAGCCTATGTGATCCAAGGGAGGAGCATCTTGAAGCTGTGAACCGGATTTTGAGGTATTTAAAGTTCACCCCTGGACATGGCTTATTTTTTAGAAAAAAAATGAAGATAGAACAATGAAGATTTTTATTGATTCTAGATGTGTTGGGGAGCTAACTGATCGGAGGTCAACAAGCAGCTATTGCTCCTTTGTTTGGGGCAATTTAGTAACCTGGAGAAGTAAAAAAGTCTATGGTTTCTAAAAGCAGTGTTGAGGCAGAATATAGGGCTCTAGCACATGGAATTTGTGAGGGGATATGACTGCAAAGACTCCTGGCAAAATTGAGACTCAGTAAATTTACACAGTTTGACTTACAAACTGTCAGTCAATAAGCTATAGGGATTGCAAAAAATCCAATCCATCATGACAGAACAGAACATTGGCAGACAATTTATCACAAAAAAAGTCAATAGTAGAATGGTCAATCTAAATTATGTCCCTACCAAAGAACAACTGGCAGATGTACTCACCAAGGCACTTCCAAGAGCTACCTTTGATGAGATTACATCCAAGCTGGGACTCTATAACGTCTACTCCCAGCTTGAGGGGGAGTGTGGATAATAACGTGTGACTTTAGTATTTAGTCCAAATACTAATTCTTATTTAATGTATCACGTAAATAGGTAGTTTAGTTTATCTTACCTACACTAATCTAAGCTAGAGTAAACTACTAGAAATCCTATGTTTAGTATAACACTTAGACTTAGCTTTTAAAAATACTCTTGTAACGCAATTCTACTGTGAGAGAAAAATCAATTCAATTTTACAGAGTATTCATATTGAGACTCTTCCCTTAAAACTTCTTTACTTGTTAACAAAATTCTTTTAGAAAAGATTAACACAAGTACATACCGAGGAAGCAAGGTCTTCTGTGTTAAGTAATTTTGCAAGTCCAAAGTCACCTGTACAGTCCATATCAGATATACATATCTCAGAAGACATAAAAAAAGTAGGCCAAACCTGACAAAGTAACAGGGGTTCTGTTACAATAATCCTTTTCCCTTCATACCAAGCCGAATGTCATTGTCCTTCGTTAGAAATATGTTCGAACACTGAGATGAAAATACAAGTTAGAACATAGCATCAACATTTAAGAGCTTTTCTTCACAGGAGGGACAAAGATAGAAGCAGTACTTTCAGATCCCTGTGAAGAACACGATTCGAGTGCAGGTAGTCCACGGCCAACAGTAATTGAGTCATCCATTTGCAAATTTTCTATGGAGCAAAAAGAGAACCATAAGAGGGTAAATATCATCTCTAGCTTGTGCGTAGGAGATCGGTTGCGGAAATATTGAATTACCTCCTCGGGAAAGTGCATACCTCGAGCCTTTTTAATAAGCTCAGCCCTGGTTCCACAAAAATTGTAAGTTCCTTAAATACTCATTCATGTATCAAAAGGATAAGACAACATCTAACATCTTTTATTGACTATTTAATTTGTAGAAAAGTGGTATGTGCAGAGAAGAAATATTATTTCTCTGTATTTCTTGATCTCTTTTATTGATAAAGTAGACCTATTTATAGGTTACAAAAGGATACTAATCTAGGAAAATTATATAAAATCAGCAGCTATACTAATGTTAGCAGCTAAATATTTGAGAATATAATTTCCTAACTTTATGCAATTTACAATCTAATCTTTATTTTACATGCCAATTATTTACACTCCCCCTCAAGCTGGTGAGTATATATTGTAGAGTACCAGCTTGGATATGAATTCGTCAAAGGTAACTCTTGGTAGTGCCTTGGTGAGTACATCAGCTAGCTGATTCTTTGTAGAGACAAAGTTAAGTTTAACCATTCCATTGTTGACCTTTTCTGAAATGAAGTGTCTATTGATCTCCACATGTTTTGTCCTGTCATGTTGGACTGGATTTTTAGCAATACTAATAGCTGATTGGCTATCAGTTTGCAATTCGAATTGACTGCAACTATCAGGTCCCAATTCTGCCAAAAGTCTCTTAAGCCATATTCCCTCGCAAATTCCCAAAGCAAGAGCTCTATATTCTGCCTCAGCACTGCTTCTTGACACAACTGACTGTTTTTTACGTCTCCATGTCACCAAAGTTCCCCAAACAAATGAGCAATATCTACTAGTTGACCTTCGGTCCGTTAACTCTCCAGCCCAACTTGAATCAGTAAAGATTTTTACTGTTCTGTCTTCATTCTTTTTGAAAATTAAACCATGGTCAGGAGTCATTTTTAGATACCTTAGAATTCTGTAGAATGCATCAAGGTGCTCCTCTCTCGGGTCACACATGTACTGGCTTACAATGCTGACAGAAAATGCTACATCTGGTCGTTTAAGTGACAGATAAATTAATTTCCCCACAAGTCTTTGGTACTGTTCCTTGTTAACAGGAATTCCCAACTCATCTTTCCTTAATTTCAAGTTGATCTCCATAGGAGTTTCTGTTGGCTTACAACCCATCATTCCAGTTTCTTCAAGTAAATATAAAACATATTTTCTCTGATTAATAACAATGCTCATCTTGGATCTTGCTACCTCCATTCCCAAGAAGTATTTGAGATTTCCAAGATCCTTGGTTTCGAATTCAAAGGCCAATATATTCTTTAGTTGTTCTATCTCATAAATATCATCTCCTGTAATGATAATATCGTCTACATAAACAATTAGAATTGTCTTTTTTCCACATGGAGATGTTTTTACAAACAAAGTGTGATCAGTTTGACATTGCTTGTAGCCTTTTTTAAGAATGAATCTAGTAAATTTATCAAACCAGGCCCTTGGAGATTGTTTTAATCCATATAAAGATTTTTCCAATTCACAAACCTTTTGATCATTACGATGTAGTTTCATACCTGGAGGAATTTTCATGTAGACCTCTTCTTCCAGAGTCCCATTCAAGAATGCATTCTTAATGTCCAGTTGATGAAGTTCACAGTCTTTATTTGCTGCCAAAGATAACAACACTCTAACTGAATTTAATTTTGCAACAAAAGCAAAAGTTCCTTCATAATCTATTCCATAGGATTGTGTAAATCCTTTGGCCACAAGTCTAGCCTTAAATCTCTCCACACTACCATCAGAATTGTACTTCACTGTAAAAATCCATTTACATCCTACTGGTTTTTTACCTGGTGGTAAATCTACAAGAGTCCATGTTTTATTACCTTTAAGTGCACTAATCTCTTCATCAACTGCCCTCTTCCATTGAGGATCTTCTAAAGCTTCCTCTATTGTTTTAGGGACAAAGATTCTGTCAACATTTGCAATAAAAGCCTTGAATGAAGGATTTAGTTTTCCATATGCTACAAACCTTTGAATTGGATGGTTAGTGCACTTTCTCACACCTTTCCTTTGAGCAATGGGCAAATCAACAGTGTCAATAATAGGAATATGATATGTAATTTGAGAAATTCCCATACCTTCCAAGTGTTCTGAGGTTGTAGAGCTGAGTTCCAGTTCTCGGCAGTCTCCAGGTTGTATGTTGGTCTCTTTAATAGGCTTTTGTCTCCTTTTATAGACACTAAGTTCCCTCTTCTCAAATTGCTTAGGTTGGGTCTTTTGAGGAGTTTTTGGTGGGCTAGGAACTGGAGATTGTGTGGGTTCTGAAGAACATATAGGTTCTGAAGGAGAAGTTATAGTTATGAAGGGTTGAACTGTAGGTTTTGAAGGAAGTATGGGTTTTGAAGGAGAAGGTATAGGTATGATAGGTTGAGCTATAAAAGGCTGAAAATCATCAAAAAGTTGAGGTTTTCTTACACTCTCCCCCTGAATTTCAGCCTTGGAGTAAAAAGGATTGTTTTCCAAGAAAGTAACATCCATGGTGGTAGAGGTTCTTTTAGTGACAGGTGAGTAACACTTGTAGCCCTTCTTAGTGGAAGAATATCCTAAGAAAATGCACTTAAGAGCTCGAGAATCAAGTTTAGACCGAGAATGAGGATAAATATGGACAAAAACGGTACACCCAAAGACTTTTAATGGCAGATTGGAAGAAAGTGGCTGAAAATTAGAAAAATGATGAAGAAAAACATCTCAAAGTACCTTAAATTGCAAGGGTTTACTAGGCAACCTATTTATAAGGTATGTGGCTGTAAGAATGGCTTCCCCCAAAAAGAATTTACGAACATTTTTGAAAAATAATAATGACCTTGCTACCTCTAAAATGTGCCTATTTTTTCTTTCGGCAACCCCATTCTATTGAGGAGAATCAACACAAGAGCTAATATGAGGAATTCCTTTCTCCTGAAAATAGGATCCTAGAGTTCTAGTGAAATACTCACTGCCATTATCAGTGTGAAAAATCTGAATTTTTGTTTTAAACTGAGTCTCAATCAGGTTCTGAAATCTTCTAAACACACTCTCAGTTTCAGATTTTTCTTTCATTAAGAAAGTCCAAGTGAGTCTAGAGTGATCATCTATAAAAGTAATGAACCACCTAGAACCATCTATGTTTTTCACTCTCGAAGGGCCCCAAATGTCACTGTGAACAATGGAAAAGGGATGAGAGGATTTGTATTTGGATGGAGGGTATGAATTTTTTGTGTGTTTAGCAAGTGCACAGATTTCACAAGTAAAAAAATTTGGACTTGTATTTTGAAATAAATAATGAAACATTTTGGCAAGGTACTGAAAATTAGGATATCCTAGTCTGTAATGCCATAATAAAACATTTGGAGAAGAATTAGAACCATGATTAGGAAAAAAGTTTGGTTGAGAACAACTTGAGTTGGCTTGTCTATGTAGAGATGGTTGGCCTTGAAGAAAGTAGAGGCCACCACACAACCTAGCACTTCCAATCACCTTCCCCGAGTCCATAGCCTGGAATTCACAAACATGTGGGGAAAATTTAATAGTGCAGCGGAAATCAGTAGAGAGTTTACTGACAGAGAGAAGATTGCAAGCTAAATTAGGCACATATAACACATCCAATAATTCAATGTTTTCAGAAACACGAATTGAACCACTCCCTTCAGTGGGTGATAAAAAGCCATCTGCAGTCTTTATGTGAGCGGGAAAATTTAATTTCTGAAACTTCTGAAACAACGTCACATCTCCTGTCATGTGATCTGATGCCCTTGAATCCACCATCCATGATGTACAATTATTATCAGCCAAATTTGTAAAAATTGTACTACCTCCATGAGTCTTAGAAGTCACATTGGTTTGCTGAAAGGATGAATGTGGCTGTAGATTATAAGCATCAATGGGCTGCTGGAAGGTTGAAGATGGCTGGAAGTTATCAACAACATTGAGCTGCTGAAATCTGTTGTAAGGCTGGAAATTGCCAACAGCAGTGGGCTGCTGGAATTTTTTGAAAGGTTGAAATACATCATCTGAAATATTTTCTGAACTGATTGCAGAAGATGTATACATCTCGCAAGTTTTAGGATCTAAAACCTAATCTGATACCATGTAGAAAAGTGGTATGTGCAGAGAAGAAAGATTATTTCTCTGTATTTCTTGATCTCTTTTATTGATAAAGTAGTACCTATTTATAGGTTACAAAAGGATACTAATCTAGGAAAATTACATAAAATCAGCAGCTATTCCTAAATGTTAGCAGCTAAATATTTGGGAATATAATTTCCTAACTTTATGCAATTTACAATCTAATCTTTATTTTACATGCCAGTTATCTACATAATTACACAATAAGCTGATTTAAGCTAATGACCAATAGTAAATACAATATAACTAACTCTAAAATCCCTCATTAACCAAAGCTGAGAAATTATTCCTTTCATATCATTCGACTGTTTCTGTCAAAAGATTAAAAAGTTGATGATAAGAAATATGATTTTTTATCATAATCTGAGAAAACAGATCGAAAGCTCTTTTTGTGGTAACTTACATATCCCCTCCTTCACAGTAACTAGTTACGATGCATATGTTGTTTCCCTGCAAAGCAAGAAGGCAAAGTCACAAATAACTGAAGAATCAGCCATGGTCTGAACAATATTGCTCAGCCGCTCTTTCATATCGAATGTAAATCCAAAATAGTGATATATCTATTTCACCTTATCAACCCAAGCATCTTTGTACTCAACAATATACGGATTATTTAGTCTTGCAATCAATTCCATCTGCAATACAGCAAAAGAACTTATGACACACATTCTCAAACATGCAATGACTTGAGATGAACTAAGGGTATTCTTGGTTTCAGATATGAATGTTTTGGCGGATATCAAAGAATAAGTGTAGGATAGTACGTGTAAGTATGGGAATATATTATGTGTCTTGTACTTATGGAAAGTTAATTTTTAGTAGGATATCTTTAGAGATTATATCTAGGGTGGTATCTTGTAAATTTACTATAGAATATTTAGTTACCTAGAATACTAAGTCAGTCTTTGTATATATTCCTACTCTTCCTATGAATAAAATTAAGAGAGAATTTCCTACAATTCTACAATAAGCTGTCTACACTTTTTTTTATCTTATTTGGCATCAATTTTACAAGTAATTTTTTAGGGTCATCCCTTTTTTTTGGATAAGTGAAGTTATTTTTGTTCCCATCTGTTATGAACTTTTAATCAACTAGGAATCTTTTTAACCCAAAATGTACAAAGTATATATGATATTAACATTCGAATCACATAAAGTAGAAGATTCTCTCAATCATATCAGTAATTTTATCTACCTTAACCTCAAACCAAGCACACATTATTACAGGGTTTCCTTGATAGACAGATAAAGTTGGGAGGAGCGGGAAATGGCAGAGGTGGATTATATGTTACCCGGACTCGGAGTGAATATCAAATATGACTATGTATCTGACACGCATATAATTATTTTTTAATAATAATTTTCATATATTTGGAGGATTGTACTTCATATGTGTTGAACACAAGTATTTTAAGAAAAATAAACAGTCTAGGTAACATAAGTAGCAGCATGTACATATTTTCAGACTATTTCAATGGTTGTATTTAGTTTTCAAGCATGTTGCGAGCAGGTCCGTGTTTGCATACGTGCATAATTTGTTATCAGAAAGACCAAAAACATTACATCTAACAGTTGAATATGCTAAATATGTCCATCTAGTTTTAGTAGATGCAAGAATGAGTCCTGCAAAAGAAAGAAAAATTCAAGATCACAGCTTTCAAAGACGCAACAGAGTAGAAAATGGCTAAAGGGAAAGGTATCATTGTTGCACAAAACATAGACATCCCGTAATCAAACGTCTCCTAAATCAAGATTTTAATGTCAGGATTTCGTTCGACCACAAGAAGTTCAACACTAAGAAAGATACTGAAAAACCAACATACTAAAAAACTACCTATATAACGTGGATGATCAACATAGAAAATATTTAAATCCTAAATTGACTATGGAATAATAATCCATGCAAGTTTCAGTCATCACAATTCACATGTTAATTACATAAAACAAGCATGAAGAATGGAGATTTGGTTTTAAAAAAGTGACCTCTTGGTAGGCCATACGCTTAAACTTCTCAGTTTGCTTGGCCAGGCGAATCTTCTTCAACACATACCTAACAGAGTAGGAAAAATTAAAAGAGAATCATAGAAATTTAGAGGCTAAAGTCAATAATTAATTGGTAGGGACGAAGAAGCGTGCCGACATCTACTACAGTGATGAAATAAAGGCCACGTATTCAGAATAGGGTCTTTGTTGCTTAACCAATCCCATAAATTAAGGCTTTTGAATTCCAGAAATATATTATTCAGATAACAAAACAAAGAACAACCTAACATAATCAATCCCATGGAAATTTATAGCTAGCAACAATGATTATTTTGAGAAATGGGAAAGAAAATATATGAATTCCTCAGACTTAGATAAGAAGAAGAAGAAGAAGAAGGAAAAAAAACTTACTTCTTTTTCTCAAGTTTATGAAGAACAAGAAAAGCAGCTCCAAAAGCCCCTCTTCCAATCTGTTCTATAACTTCATAGTCCACTTTGGACTTGCCATCCCCATTATCACTCTCCATGGAGACCTTGAAAAGGCCAAAGATAAAAGACCCAACCTTTTAATCATCAACAAAAAAATTAAAAACCCATTTCAGAAATCTCAGCCAAAACAAGTTAATCAGGGTTATAAACCCAAGTTCCAAACTTTGAAGAATAAGACAAATAAAAAACCCCAAGAGAAAAGCTAAACACAGACCAAAACGATTGAAAAATCTCAAACCTTTGATATTGTTGAAGCTCTCCAAAAGAATGTTATGATCTTATAGGTTAAAGAAGAAACACAGAAAGTTGAATAAAGCTAAATTTGACAATAATGATATCACTGTGGAATATAAGGGGGGAGAGAAAAAGGAAAGAGATATAGATAGAAGTGGATTCTTTTCAAAAAAAAAAAAAAAGGGGGTGGATGGACAAACTCAATTAAAAGCAACATCCATGAGTTACAATATAATTAAAATAAATTACAGGGTCGATGACTATGCCAAATTAATTAATCAAGTGGGGAAGAAAAACACTAAAAAGGTGGTAGGATAAAGTCAAGCATTACAGGCATCCAAATAATACTTGTCACAACTTAATTGGGAAGTTTATAAATGAAAGATGGCAGGTTGAAATGGACAGGGCGAGGTGCAGGAAACAACAAAGTAAATAGGAAAGGCTTTGCTTGCATTTGCAGGTTCATGGGAGATCATGAACCCAAATTTAATAATATAATTTTGCACCTTTTATGATTTTATAATTTCGTAATATATTTTTAATATAACTTTTTAATAATTTACATTTTTTTACATAAAATTATGTTTTCGTCCCTAATGAGAAGAATATATCATGTTATATAGTTGTGATGTAACCATCTCTTAAAAAATGCATAAAACTCAAATTTTAATATATATATATATATATGCAAGAATATTTTAATGAATTTCCATACATATGCGCATGATTTTTGGTATGCTTGGTTGGCTTTAGGTACATTGATGGATTAGCTTAAACTTTTTTAAAATACTTAAAAAGGAATTTCATAATGTGAACCTTTAACAATAATATTAATCAGCGATGGGGTATACTAATCATATTGTTTTTGAATCTTGTGATGGTGGTATAATAAACATTATTAGAAAACAAAAGCTTGGGTGCCAATGGATTCATCAATCTAATAAAAGCTTATCCTCGTTTGAAGCTATTACAGCGGTTATTTTGTTGCTTTGCTTTAAGAGAGCACAGACCAATATAAACAAGTTTCCTTTCTTAATTTAGCTTTTCTGTCAAAAAAACAGTAAGGTATGTACCAACAAGCAGTTGGTTGTTTTAGTAAGATAAAACATTAGATTATTAATGTAAGATCATGAGTTGGAATTTTAATAATGTGAATAAAGTAAATTGGGTTAGAAAATTGCCCCATAATAAATTTATGCAATATTCAATTTAAATTAGTCAATCAGTATGATTATACCAATTGGGCACCAAATACAAAACTTGTACCCTAAAAATCAGTTGCGTGAAAAGACTCTAAAGGATTTCACTTAATCTTCTTTCCTGAGAACCTACAAAATGATGGTTAATTTGTTCAGATATTCTCTTTTGATGTTTTATCTAGAAAAATACCCTCTTAGAAATTATTTAGAAAAATACATCTATTCGGCCCACGTAAGGGTAAATCGCATAGTGCACGATGCGATTTCTAAAATTACGTTCTACAGGGCACAACTACAGTCCGATGTAGATATTATTATCCTGTATTTATTTTTTTTAAAATAATTTGAAGTCGCGTTGTATAGGACGCAACTTTCACGAGAATTTCAAACGACTCGTCGCGATAAGATGATGTCGCGTCATGTGAGCCGCGATTTTCGCGGTAATAAATTATGTCGGTTGAAATTTTAACTACTGTGTTAGGGTTATAAAGAAACTTGTTAGGTTATACGGTGCTCGATTCCTTCAACCGTTCTTGTTCACCAAGTGGGGAAGTGGAATTTTGGGTGTAAGTGGTGTGAAAGCTAAAAAGATTAAGGACACAATGATTTATAGTGGTTCAACCTTCTAACCAAGGTTTACATCCACTACCTTAGCTTCCCACTAAGGATTTCCAATCAATCCACTATTGATTCGTCCCCTTTTCTAGGCTTTGGAGGAAACCCTTATACAGTGATCAAGCTTTCTACCCAAAGCCTTGATCAAACCCTCTTTACAAGAGAAAAGATAAGCAAACTCAAATCTCTCTAATAGGTATTTGTTTACACAGTTTGGCTCTCACCCAAAACCTAAAACACTTGAGCGAATCTAACAATTTTGGCTCACTAGTGTTTGTCTATACAAAGAAATGACAAAAAAAACACTAAGACAATTTCTTGATCATTTGTTGTTGACAATTAAAGCATTAACCATTACTAGATGCTTGGAGGTCCCTTTTATACTCCTTAATGAGTTTGTAATCGTTACTAGCCGTTGGGGTTGAGTTGGAGACTTAATTTTCCACCATAAATGCAGTTCTGCAGCTCTCCGTTAGAGGCCCAACTAGCGGCCAATGAAGCCCATGGCAGATGAGCATAATTGCTAGCGGCTTCATAACGGCTAGCCACAACTGCTAGTTTGCCATGACGAGCGAAACGGATAACTCTGTAACGGCTAGAACCCCATTATTTGTGCCGCATTTATTGCTGCCCGTTGATAGCATGCCCGCCAAGGTAGTGGAGAGAAGCGGCTATAAAAGGTCAACTATTCTCCCACTCCGTTCTTCACTTTACTCTCTCCTTTGCTCTAAAATTTTTTTCTACAGTCTTTGCTTTCAAGATTTTCTTGCTTTATTTTTCTTTCACCTTCTTTTTACTTTCTTTAGGAAAAAAACCATCCCTCATATTATGGCTTCATCACAATGCCCTGTCGCCACCTCCAGCACCCAATACAAGAGTTTCTTGAATCCTGTTGTCGAGAAGAACTACAACAAGTTTTATAGAGAAAGGCAACTATGTGAAGAGATGGGTTTCCACTACACTCAATCAGATGGGAACTTTGGATTGGAACCCTACCTCTTCGAGAGGATTCACAACATGGGCTGGGAGCAATTCGCACGGCAGTCAGAGGGAATCAACAGCAACCACATGCGAGAATTCTATGCCCACCAACCAAACCCGGATAATCCTTTTGTCCATGTCTGGGGAGAAGCGGTAAAGTTTTCGGCTGACATGATCAACTGCTTCTACAACATTGAAGTCAATGACGACCCGCACGGGGAGTGGGAATCTTATTTAATGGGGCCTGACTACAACCAAATCAAGAGAGAGCTCTGCAAGACAAAAACCAAATGGCTGACAAGCAAAAATAATGGGTCAGTTAACCGCCGGGATTTGCTACCGGAGGCAGCACTTTAGAGTTATTCCGTCCAGCGCCGCCTGATACCAAGCACGCATGGATCCACTGTAAACAAGCTGCGGCTCGCCCTTATCTACAGTATAATGAAGGGGCGGAAAATCAACGTGGGCGATGTAATAGTCAAAGAAAATTATGCCCACGCGGAGAAACCAGCTACCAAAGGTCCACTCTTTTTCCATGCACTCATTTCATGCCTTTGTGCCAATTTTAACGTGCCCATGCCTCAAGAGATAGAATTCTTCCTGCCAAGGAAGGATGGACAAGAAGGGCACGTCAACAGATGATGCACAGTGCGGAGCCAGAAACACACTCTACTGCCCAGCCACCGTTCCAAGCTGTCGCCACCCTAGCCGCAGCAGGCAGTACAGGTGCTACCCTCACGTCTGATGCAATTCCCCTACTACGCAGCCTAGTGGAAAGCTGCCAGTGGATAGAGCACAAGCAGGTGATATTCATCAAATATGTAGCAGACGTGTAAGAGGCCTTTGTGGCCTACATGCTGGACAAATACCAGGACGCCAGACCCTTGTTTCCCGCCTTTCCAACAGAGCTAGCAGCGTCAAAACCAGTCCACATCACCCTAAGACCCAATGATGCTCCTGCCGACGACGACATCGAAGCACCACAATACCGCCCAAAGAGAAGAACCTCCCCAACTCCTATGCAGCCCTACGACATCACCTCCTCCTCCGAATTAGCGGAGGAAGAGGAGACCACTGCTACCTTTCTAATAGCCAAGACCACTGCTGCCAAGGACCCCGGGTACTCTAACATGGAGATTTCAGACTCATTTGACGATGAACTGGCCAAGGTAGCAAGGAAGGGAAAGCGGCCAGCAGCAGATCCCCTGGGTGGAGAAGCTGAACGACAAACCAAGAAGCCCACCCCCAGCTGCATCCAACCGTCACGTAGCAAGAAAAAGAGCACGACAGATAGACCATCTGCTACGCGTCGCCTCGTCCTACCACAGTCTTCAGAATCTTCATCTGACGCGGCAGTAACAGAGGGAAACTCCCCCAGTTTATAGCACCATTTTTTTCCTCTTTTCTTCTTTTTTTTTTTTAATTTTTCTGTTTTGTTTTATTTTCTTTTTATGTTTTATTTTTTCTGTCTTTAATTTTTCTTTTTTTCTTTTTCTGTTTTCTTTTTTATTTTTTGTAGAGGCATTGAGGACAATGCCAACCTTGAGTTTGGGGGGGCATTAGTCCTCTTTGTTTTAGATTCATAGCATCTATTAGCATTTGTAAATTATGTCCCTAGTACTTAATGAAATAGAATCTTTAGTTCAAAACTTGTGCATATGATAGCTTAACCGATTACTTATTCGCACCATTAAAAAAAAATTAACCTAACCTTGGGAAGAAGCATAAAAATACTTAGAAAATTTTCTTTGTGCCAATTATCTTTTACATTTGTCTGTTAAATGCTGAATTTTTGTTTAAGTTCTAAGTTCAACATTGCATGCCTTACTTAATAAAAGTTTCTTGATTGCATACAAGTTTGTCGTCACGACAACACAGGGCAGCACAGAAAAACTGATGAAAAATCTAGAGGTGCCCGGAATAGGCTCTAGGAAGGATCATGAGCAAGGACACTCCGCTGCTATCAAAGTCCATGAATATAAACCAAGTGACGGACAAATTAGCAAGAGTGAATGAAAGTCTTCACAAGATGACTCTATTCAAAGGGTTCAAAGTTTCGTAGAGTGCACCTACCTTAGCTTCAAACCCAGAGAATAGTTGTGATGAGCTGAAGCCCTTAAAGCCATGATCAGTAAGTGATTTAATTATTATAGGCATACATTGTTAACTTGGTAATTTTAGCATGTTTAGCATTGACACATACCTACACACATTGCAATGGCATTAAGAAAACTAATCTGAGTTATTTCATGTCATTCCCTATCAATAACATTATATAGGTGTCACAGCCTTGAGGCAAGAAAGCAAGTTAAAAGCTAACGTTCTATTAATTTTGTGCTAAGGGCGGATTTACTAGTTAGGTTGCATTGCTTAAGGGCAAGCAATAGTTCGAGTTTGGGGGTGTGTAGAGTGTCCATGAGTTCTATATTTTGTTCACATTCATGCCCTTATTATTGCTATTCTTGAGCACATTTAGGCATATTTAGGTGCATTGCATGCATTATAACAACATCTTCTCTTTTACCATGATTTTATTGAATATCTTGTGTTTGGTGAAGAAAAGTTATTGTTTTAGTTTAGTTTTTGTTTTCAGGTGCTATAGCTAGGAGAGGACGGGACAAGACTGGGCGAGAAAGCTGGAACCAAAGGAGTTATACTGAAGTAGCTCTAGTTGCCGCCAAGGATGCTGCCGGAGCAGCATTGCCGCCAAGTGCTGCCCGGGCAGGACTTACACCAACTTAGCCAAGATGGATCTCGATTTCAAGAGGGCAATTGCCTAAGCCCAATGAGCTCAGCCTTGCAATTTCTTGAAGCCTGTAGCGGCCGGTAGAGCTAACTTAAGACCGATAAGAATGAGCACTTATCCTTACTTGCGGAAGAAGGCAACGTCCAAAAAGTCTATATTTAAAGTATAAAGGAGTTGTAATAAATTTAAACATACTTTAAGAACTTTTACTTTAAGGAGGACTCGAAGTTAGGTCATTAGCCCTATATATACCCAATGTATGTAAGGGTATAAGGGCATGTCGCATAGCATGCCAAATCTCGCATAACGAGAGGGTAGATGGGGAGATAACTAGATAGGTTGGAGTGTTGGGGGTCGCGGCCCAACTTCCATAGGGTTTAGGCGTGTGTATGTAAAGTAATTTGGGAAACGGTTGTATAGTTTTGAGATGTTTTCAATAAAGTTATAATTTTGCTTAATCTATGTTCTTTGTTCCTTCAAGAAAGTGCAATGCTCACAAAAGGGTTAAGCACGGTCACAACGGGAGGCGTGACTAACTTGGTTCCACACTAGTCCACAAGTTTCAGCGGCTAAAAGCGATTACTAACCGAGTTGATTAATTTGGTCTCATAGTATCCATCGCGTGACAGGCGGGGATACTCAAGTTAAGCAATCTCAAGCATCCTAACCTAGAAATAGGAGAGACTACTATCGACTATCCTGCTGAACTTGGAATGACTGCCAGACTTACCGCCATGACTTCTCTCTGTTACACCTGCCAAGACAGTACATACCCCTGCAGAAGCAGTAACCTACTGTTGCCGTGTGACAGGGTCGTAGTTTGCCGCCCGCCATACCCGCCGAGGCAGCAATTCATGGCAGTGCAAAGCATACTCAAAACCTTACAATGCAGTCCACAAGCTACTAAGATGCACTTGTCTTACCCAGCTTACCGCCCAAACTCTCCCTATCATTCCTCTCATCACTATCTTTATCTTTACTTGTGTTTTTATATTTCCACATCATGAGATTTAATGGTGCTTTTACTAAATCTTTGTCCAGGAAACCATTCATAGGAGCTATTCCAATCCCTGTGGAGATGATATCTTCTATACTATAACTTGACAGAGTGTGCACTTGCGCTCACAAATAGAGAACACCCAAACGCTCTACAGATACTTGAATCCTTAATTACTTTTAGCATCCAATTAACTATTTTCTTCTACTCTTCTTTATCATGATATGTACCTCAAACAGAAATAGCAAATCATTAGAACCAATTCGATTTATTCAACTTACAAATCATTACATTAACTTTTATATCAATGCACAAACAGACCCAAATATAGGTATACATATACACATTTTTATATCTTAATATAACCCTTAAGTGTTCTTATACATCCAATCAATCCCATACTTTTACATAAATATTCATACGAACCAAAATAGTTTTAACTCTCACATATATAATTACATATACATGTTCAAACAATCCATACCAGTTCCTATATGCTTAAAACAGCTCTAATTCACATATATACTTATATGTATATATATATTCAACTAGTCGTCCATCATGTATCATACATAAACGAAACAAGGCATTTCCACTCATATATATTTTTATATATTTAAATCAGTCCCTGTAGAGTGTCCATGAGTTCTATATTTTGTACACATTCATGCCTTATTATTGTTGTTCTTAAGCTCATTTAGGCATATTTAGGTGCATTGCATGCATAATAACAATATTTGCTCTGTTACCATGCTTTTATTGAATATTCTATATTTGGTTAAGAAAAGATATTGTTTTAGTGTAGTTTTCATTTTCAGGTGTTGTAGTTGTGTAGAGGAGGAGAGGACAGGAAAGCAGGGAGCAAAAAAGAGCTGTACTGAAGCAGTTCCAAAGTGCCGCCAAGGACGCCGCCATAGTAGACAGCCGCCTAGGCGGCAATACACCGACTCAGCCAAGATGGGCTTCGATTTATAGAGGATAATTTTTTGAATCCAACAAGCCTAGCCTTGCAATTTTCTAAAGCATGGAACAGTGTGCAGAGCATATTAAAGATTGATAAGTAGGAGTACTTATTTTTACTTGCTGGAGAAGGCAACGTCCAAATGGAGTCCATATTCAAGTCAAAGAAGTCAGCATTTAATGTAAAGCAGCTTTAAAGACTTTAACTCCAAGGAGGACTCAAACTTAAGGCCACGAGCCCTATATATACCCAGGTATTTGAGGGCATAGGAACGTAGATCATGTTATTAGATAACCCTAGCGGCCCCCTAGTCTATCATAGGGTTTAGGTTTTTGTATGTAAAGTAGTTGTGAGAAACGGTTGTAATAGTTTAAGTTGTTTTTGCAATAAAATACTCTTAGTTTTCTTAATTCATGTGCTTCACTTCCTTCAATTAGTTCCAAAAGTCCAGTTGAAGAATCCATTTGTCGGGCATGACAATGTCAAACTCACGAAAGAATTAAGCACGGTCTCATCATGACGAGGTGTTGACTAATTCGGCTTAGACATAAGTTAGAATTTCAGCGGCTAAAAGGAGCAACCAAACGTTGACTGTCTGTGTTAGGTTTACGCTAAGATTTCTAGGTATTGCCAACATCACGTAGTAACAGAATCCTAGCCTAAACATAGGTAGGATCACTTTAGAATTGCTTCCCCGAACTTGGAGTATCTGCCAGACTTGCCGTCGGGACTTCTCTGTATCTCACCTGCCGGGACAACGAAAGTTGCAAGAGTAGAGTGTCGTCGTGGCAACGAAAGTTATCACCGCCTCAATCCACCATTACCCGCCAAGGAAGCAGATCGTGGCAGCGCAAAACAACTTGACCTATTCAACGCAGTTTCACACTAAACAACAGCATAACCATCCCCTCTCTATCAACCTGATCACCTATTTTTTAATTACTTGTGTTTTTATTTAACTTTTCTTCTCAACAACCATCTTACTTGTGCATTTACTTTCCTTGTGCAGGAAAAACAATTCGAATCAAGCTTTCTAATCCCTATGGGAGAAGATATCTTATATACTATAACTTGACAGGAGTGTGCACTTGCACTCATAAATAGAAAACACTCAAACGCTCTACAAGTTTTTGGCATCGTTGTCGAGGATTGGTAACAGTGAAATTCGTATTTAAATTTCTGCACTTTTATTTTGATTTGCGTTTAATTTTTATTATTCTTATTTTCATTCAAAAAAATGTGGGAAAGTGCTTATTCAAGTGCCCCACGAGTTAAGGGCAGGAATATTTGGGAAAGTTCTTGCGAATTTTGTGAAGGCAATCATGCATTTGAAAGTTGCCCTCAACTATTTGCAACGGACATGTCGAGGAAAACCACGCAGGAATGGTGGCCTGAATATGAACAGCATATGTCGCCGCCACAGTAATAGGGACAGCTGATGCCGCTGCCGCCATAACAACAAGATTTTTCATGGTATGATCAAAAGTCTCAAAAAAATTTTTACCATAACAGTTTGCTGCAGAAATTGACATGCCCTGGCAATATTATCATCCTCAAGAACAATCAACATCCTTGGAGGACACACTTCAAGCTTTCCTTTCACTCACGGAAAAAGTGTCAACTGCTATGGACGCCAGTATCGCTAAGATGGATGCATGTATGAGCAATTCAGTCCCCATTAATGCGATGGATGAACCGGAACAATTAAGCATGAGGGATACTGATGTCTCAAGACAAGAGGATGAAGAGCTAAGCGAGGAAGGATCTCCAAAGTGTGAGGAGCATCTAGAACCTCCAAGCCAAGAGGATGTAGAACACTGCCCGAACAGAGAGATTGACAGTTGTTTTGACTGTTACCTAGAATGCTACCCTGAAGATGAACTGACAGCACCTGAGCAAAGCTATGCCACAACAACATCTAGAGAGGCAGAAAAAGGAATTGAAGATGCCACGACAACATCATATGCCTCGACAACTATTGTAACCCCCTTAACCCGGCCTAGACGGTTGAACCGAATTAAGAAGTTTACACGGGGAAAACCAAAGTCAACCTTGATTAACGACCCTTTTTTTCTTTTTAATCTTATCTAAAAGCATATTAACCCTAGAAATGTTCATAAGACCAGCATACTCAAAGATCACCACAATCAGAAAACATTTAGGGACTCGATTGCACAATTCATGAATTTAGGGACCAAAATGTAAATTCGGAAAATTATAAGGACTTAACCAGATTTTGAGTTACCATTATGAAATTAGTCATGTTTCATGCTTCTCTGCCAAATTTCAGCTCAAACAGACATCTCAAACTCATTCAATTGCATAAACCAAGTTCAGGACCAAAACGCAAAGGTTTCAAAACATATAACCGTCAATTTCAGTGCCCAACGGTCGGGTGTTTCGGAACAGGGATGATCCGTTCCGAAACGCGGGACCGTTCCGAAACACGTTGCGAAACGAGTCTTGGCAGTGGCAATTTCGTTTCGGAACAACCCTACCTGTTTCGGAACGCCAAGGCCATTTCAGGCCCCCTGTTCCGAAACGGTAGCACCTGTTCCGAAACGGATTGCCCAGAATTGCAGATTTTTGCTGGTTTAATGCTCAATCAACCCATCAAACACATTCCAAAGACCACCAAAACATACCAGCAAGTCATTATATACTTAAGGAACATAATAGCATCATTCAATCTCAAACATGGCATCAAACAAGGAAATACCCAATTCTATAGGCATGCATCCTATATTGAAAACCATTCAAACACCAAAACACCAAACCAACCTCAAAAAGGCCATTTACATGTTCCATCAATATCAAAAGCATAAAACCAACTTAGGGAGTCCAAAACATCTCCCAAAACAACAACATAGGTTCCCATTGCCAAATGCCCAAAAGCTAATAGTGTTAGGAAAACCTTCACCATACATGAGCTTAGTTCTTCACTTGGATTCTTGACTTCCTTGCTGCCCTTTATGGCCCTCAATTGTCTGCATTATTGGTTTAAGAAAAGAGAGAGCGTAAGCACATAGCTTATTGAGGAATGCTCATTTAAAACATCACAATAATGCATTTATAAAACTCCTTTTCAAAACCTTAGTTCAAACCACATTTGATCATGCACATAAATATATATAACCAAGCATTTCATGCTTCAAAGCATCAACATGTCATATTGGCTTTCAAGTGATAATCATAACCATTTTCCATTTCAAAACGCAATCGACAATCGGATACGCGGATTACAAGCGTTGTCCCATACGCTTCATACACACTACCAATATCAAGGTGGAGCATGGTACAATCACAACCCCTCAACACCCGTGATGGAGACTATGGTACAATCACAACCCCTCCACATCACTCATTGGTAGTTGTATAACTTCACTAACAAGATCACGGGACATACAACACAAGACCCACACATGGACTTTAAACCACCATTGTGATCTTACCATACACAAGGTCCACACATGAAATTTTAACCACCATTATGACCTTAACACAAGACCCACCCATGGACTTTTAACCACCGTGGTGTTCTTAACCATCTCGTTAGTGTACTTGGATGGAGCATGGTACAATCACAACCCCTCAACATCCAAGGCGACTTTATTCACGGTGCACCCAATCCTATAGCCGGCTAACTATATCCGATTCAAGTACTTTTAAACAAACCACATCACTTGCCAATATACATCATTTAACAACATTAATCCACTGTTTTAAAGCATATATCAAAGCCATTAACCATCATGCACTACTATGCATCAAAACCACATTTATCAATGTTCAAAACAAGGATCCCTTACCTTGAGCATCCTTCAATTCATGGCTTATAAGACCAGCAATAAACATGCTAAAATATGCTTTCAAAAACAGAAATTAAACATGCAACCAAATCACATTGCATTCAACCAACACATGGTTCATCAACAAGAGAGTTTTTCCGAAAACTTACTCTTGAGCTTAGCTAAGTTGTTTAGACTTTTACTAAGCTCCCAAACCTTCAAAACATTGGTTTCAAAGCTGAAAACCAAACTTCACTCACCAATTCCGTTTCGCAACTTGCCGAAACACCAATCAAGCTTCCGGATCAACACCACAAGGATCCAAAGATGTCTCCCCTGTTTTAAACACATCAAAGCAGAGGATTAATGCATCATCATGCATTAATATCTTCAACCAAGACACCTAAACACGCTGCTCTCATCAACACTCTCATTTCGGCTACCAAACACAACCGAAATCACATCCAAACATCTCTACAACACTACCCAGCCAAGATCCATCAATTCCAATCATCCATAAACCTCAATTAACATCCAAAAAGGATCTAATCACGTCCTTATACCTCCAGCTATAGCAGATCACCAAGATCACTCCAAAAACCACCAAAAACTCAAGCAAAACTTAGGAAAATCAACCTATTCGGGATTGCATTGATTAAACCTCAATTTCTCATCAATTATACATCCAATTTACATTAAAAACACAACTCAAAACAGTGCCCAATCATTTCATACGAATTTCATCAAAAATTAACCAAATCTTGCATTTTAAAGCCAAGATCAAGAACACAACTACAAAACCTTTAATAAAACAGAAATCAAGGATTGAGAACTTGGGAATTTCAGTAAAGAACTGAGTATTTAGAGGAGAAGGACGTTCATACCTCTAAATGTGAGTTTCTCCCTTTTTGGAACCAAGATTCTTGAAAATCCAATAAGCAAATACTAAGGTTTTGATGTAGAAAAGATTAGAGATCAAATGAAGATTGAAATCTCATCTTTGGAGGTCAAAATCAGAGGAAAATTTGCTGGAGAAAAGTGTTTGGGTTGAGAGAAAAGTTGAGAGAAAAGAAATGGAAATTTTTGAAGAAAGTTAGTTATGAGAACAAAATATCTTTTTCCCTCCTTTTACATTTAATTAAAAATCATTAATTAAAACCTTTAATATTAAGAAAAATCTGGAGAAAACTCTTCTTGGGTAATTAGCTCCTTTAAGATTCAAAGTTTCAATCCTTTTTAAAACAGTCACCCAGTTTTCAAAAATTACATTTTAGTCACTAACCCAAAATGTCACACTTCCAAACCTCATTTTGTAAAATTGATTTCACCACTCTCTTATATATAATAAAAGAGGATTTTAAGATACTTTTCCATATTTTTAATGCAACCCGAACTAGGCTTTCCTAAAATCACCCTTTTATATTCGAACCGCAACCCGACCGACCCGGTCCAAACCCAAAACTTCTAAGCCCAAAATTGGGGCGTTACAACTCTCCCCCCCCCCCCTTAAGAAATTTCGTCCTCGAAATTTACCTGAAGGAAAGAGGTACGGAAATTGCTTCAACATGTCATCCTTCCGCTCCCACGTGGCTTCTTCAACACCACGATGTTTCCACAACACCTTTACCAACTCAATGGTCTTGCCTCGAAGAACCTTACTATCCGATTCCAGAATCTTCACCGGTTCCTCATCATAAGTCAAATCCGGATTCAGTTCCACTTCTTCCACAGGCATCACATGTGAAGGATCCGATCTATACTTCCGAAGCATAGAAACATGAAACACATCATGAATCTTCTCCAACTCTTGCGGTAACCTCAACTTGTACGCAACAGGACCCACACGCTCAACCACTTCGTATGGTCCAATATACCTAGGGCTCAACTTACCCTTTCGGTCAAACCTCATCACCTTTTTCCAAGGCGAAACCTTCAAAAACACACGGTCACCCACCGCATACTCAATCTCCTTACGCTTCAGATCCGCGTAAGACTTTTGCCGATCAGAAGCTGTCTTCAAGCGCTCACAAATGAGCTTCACCTTCTCGGTGGTCCCTTTCAACAAAGCTGGCATCGAAACCAACTTCTGACCCGTTTCAGCCCAACACAGAGGAGTCCTACACTTCCTCCCGTACAAAGCTTCATAAGGTGCCATTTGAATACTTGCCTGATAACTATTATTATAGGCAAACTCCACCAAAGGCAAATGTTTCTCCCAAGAGCCCTGGAACTCAATCACGCAACACCTCAACATATCCTCCAAAACCTGGATAACACACTCGGACTGACCATCCGACTGCGGATGATAAGTCGTACTGAAATTCAACCGTGTACCCAAAGCCTGATGCAAACACTGCCAGAAACGCGATGTAAACCTCGGATCCCTATCCGACACAATCGACTTAGGCACACCATGCAGCCGCACAATCTCAGCAATGTACAACTCCGCAAGCTTATCCAAAGTGTACGTAGTATGCACAGGTAAGAAATGCGCACACTTCGTCAGGCGATCCACAATCACCCACACCGAATTCTTCTTCGATGGCGACAAGGGCAAACCAGATACAAAATCCATGGTAACCCTTTCCCACTTCCACTCAGGAATCCTCAACGGTTGCAACAACTCTGAAGGAAACTGATGTTCAGCCTTAACTCGCTGACACACCATGCACTTGCTTACAAACTCAGCAACATCTTTCTTTAAACCCACCCAATAGTACTCATCACGAAGATCACGATACATCTTAGTACTACCAGGGTGCATAGCAAAAGGACTACTATGACCTTCTGTCAGAATAGCACGCCTCAACTCAGCATCATTGGGCACTACTATCCGACTCCCAAAACATAACACTCCATCATCATTAAAACATAAATCCGAAGGCCTATCCTCCGCAATATCCTGAACATGCGGTACCAAGGAATCATCCAACAACTGCTTTTCCTTAATCAACTGAACCAAAGATGGTTTCACTTGCAATTCAGCCACAAGACCACCATCACGCGAAATACTCAAACTGGCAAACATATCCCTCAACTCAACAGCTACCTTCCTACTCAAGGCATCCGCTACAACATTAGCTTTACCCGGGTGATACTCAATCGTCAAATCATAATCCTTGAGCAACTCCACCCAACGTCGCTGTCTAAGATTCAACTCCTTCTGAGACATCAGATACTTCAAACTCTTGTGATCCGTGTACACAATACACTTCTCACCATACAGGTAATGTCTCCAGATTTTCAAAGCAAAAACCACAGCAGCCAACTCAATGTCATGCGTAGGATAATTGCGCTCATGCACCTTCAACTGCCGTGAAGCATAAGCCACCACCTTACCCTCCTGCATTAACACACATCCCAAACCAACATAGGACGCATCACTATACACCACAAACTCTTTCCCTGATTCAGGTTGAACCAAGATTGGAGCTTGCGTCAAAGCTGCCCTAAGCTTCTCAAAAGCCTGCTGTCTCGCTTCCGTCCACCCATACTTAACATCCTTCTGCAACAACTTCGTCAAAGGTGCAGCAATCTTTGAAAACCCATCCACAAACCTCCGATAATATCCTGCCAATCCCAGGAAACTACGGACTTCATGAACAGACTTAGGAACCTTCCAATTCATCACCGCCTCAATCTTCTGAGGATCAACACGAATCCCTTCAGAAGAAACCACATGACCGAGAAACACCACTTCTCTAAGCCAGAACTCACACTTGCTCAGCTTGGCATAAAGCTGATTCTCCAACAAAGCTTGCAACACAATTCTCAAATGCCCTTCATGTTCCTTCTCCGTACGCGAGTACACAAGGATATCATCAATGAACACCACAACAAATTTATCCAAATATTCATGAAATACTCGATTCATCATGTCCATGAAAGCTGCAGGAGCATTTGTCAAACCAAACGGCATCACAAGGAACTCATAATGCCCATACCTCGTCCTGAAAGCTGTCTTTGGCACATCCACATCCTTCACCTTCAACTGGTAATACCCTGACCTTAAGTCAATCTTAGAGAACACAGCTGCTCCCCGAAATTGATCAAAAAGATCATCAATTCTCGGCAATGGATATCGATTCTTGATAGTCAACTTGTTAAGCTGACGATAATCAATGCACCTTCTCATAGTGCCATCCTTCTTCTTCACAAACAAGACCGGTGCACCCCAAGGTGACACACTCGGCCGAATGAAACCACGATCAAGCAACTCTTGCAATTGTGTCTTCAGCTCTTTCAACTCCTTAGGTGCCATTCGATAAGGGGTAATGGACACTGGAGTTGTGTTTTCATACAACTCAATCCCAAACTCCACTTCGCGATTAGGAGGCAATCCAGGCAACTCCTCAGGAAACACACCAGAAAACTCTCGCACAGTCATGATATCTTGCACACGCAACTCCTTAGAGCTAGGATTCATCAAAAAAGCGAGATAAGCTTCACAACCTTGCCTCAGCATCCGACTCGCCTCCAATGTAAACACCACATTGGCAAGAAACTTCACATTCTCACCAACTACAACCACCTCATAATCATCCGCAAGTTTCAACGAAACTCGCTTATTCTCACAATCCACTACAGCTCGGTGCTCAACAAGCCAATCCATACCAAGGATTACATCAAAACCATAGAAAGGCAATTCCATAAGATCAACATGAAAAACATGATCTTGCACGACCAAAGGACATCTTTTATAAAGCTTTCGAGTCACAACAGTCTCGCCAAAAGAACTAGTAACACGCATACCAACATCCAAAGACTCAACAGGCAAACCAAGCAATTCAGCATGCTCACGCAATATGTATGAGTGTGTAAATCCAGAATCAATCAAGGAAAGTAATGACAAGGATTGCAAAGTGAAAGTACCTGCGATCACATCCGTGTCATTTCTCCCCTCCCTCTGAGCATACACTCTGGCCTGGCCACCACCCTCAGGCTGAACAGCTACAACATGAGCCACATTCCAACCACCTTCCTCTCTACGCTGGAAATTACCACGGCCGCGCCCACGACCTCTCTGTGGTGCAACAACTCCAAGAGCACGTCCCTGGCCACCACCGGCCAACAGAGGACACTCCCTCCTCATGTGATCCGCTGATCCACAGTTCCAGCACGAGTTACCAGTCGTCACGACAGGAGCCTGCACCTCCCTCGCCGCTCGAGGACAATCACGCCTCAAATGGCCACGCGATCCACATGTCCAACATGTGTTCGGATCAGCTCTTGCCTTTTCTCCCTGAGCAGGCGCACCTTGCCCTCCAACACCTCACCTAGCTGAAGACTGAAACTTCCGATCACGTCCCCTCTTGTTCCGTCCACCAGCGGAACTATACTCAGCAACTCGCTTACCAGCACTAGAACCAACACTTCTAGATGATAAGCTCAAATTCATCTCAATGTCCTTTGCTCTACCAACCAGCACATCAAAATCATTATACTCAGCAGCCAGCATATAAGTCTTCACTTCCGTCACCAAACCATAACGGAACCGTTCACACCTCTCCCGCTCATCAAGGATAAGCTCAGGTGCGTACAGACTGAGTCGAACAAACTGAACCTCGTACTCAGCCACTGACATGCTCCCTTGAGTAAGAGACATGAATTCCCTCTTCTTTTCATCCAAGTACCTCACACCCAGGTACCTTCTCTTGAATATGTTCTGAAAGAACGTCCATGTCACATCAGCATCCGCCATCCCGGAGATAGTGGTTGTCCACCAAGTGTATGCATCATCCTGCAACAATGATACCACACAACCCAGCTTCTGCACATCAGTGCAATTCATTTGCCCCAAGATTCTCTTGGTACTTTCCAGCCAAGACTCAGAACCTTCAGCAGACAAACCTCTAAACTCAGTCCCTTCCAGACTGCGTAACGCTCCAAAGGTAGTCTCACATTAGCATCTCCCTGATGCCCAGCTCCTTGAGCTCTGTTGAGTGTGTAAAAGTTCTATTATTTACACCCTTTTAACCCATATTTCTGCTGCATTCAAGCATCATTGCATTGCATTTAGGTTAGTTTTTAAGTAAAACATCACAAAAGGATTAAAAGCACGGATTCTACTGAAAGATGGCTATTTTTGCAGGTATCTGCCATAGTAGACGATGAAGGCAGGCGCAGGGTAGAGAAGCAGGAGAGCTGAAATGGACAAGCAGACGAAGAAGACGAAGCTGCCATGGACCTGTCGTGACAGCATGGTGACAGCAGACTCATGAAGAGGAAAAGCAAAGTGGACCTCGATAGATAGAGAAAAATCAGCTCATCTGTCGTGTGAAAGCCACATATTTTTCCAAGCCCCGGATCGAAAGATATGTCAAGCCAAAGCTCAAGGAGAAGAAATTCCTAAAAGCAAGGATGCGGCTGGAAAGTAGGAGACTTTAGAGATTTAGTCTTTATTAGAATCTTACTTTTAATTAAAGTTGTAATCCTTGTTACCTTAGATGACTTGAGCCCAAAGCTTATATAAGGGCATAGATTTACCCTAGGAGCACAGCCGATTACCCCATAACCGAAACCAAACCCCTGCCGTCCACCCGTCACCGACATGTTCTAAATTCCCCCTAGGGCTACGGGTTGTTTTGTAAAGTAGTTGCAAGGGTTGCTTTGTTTTAGGATTTTTCAGTTCAATAAAATAAACTTTAAGTTCTCTTATTTTGGTTTTAACATCTTGCAAGAGCATCGGGAGAGCATTGTGAGGTTATCCATTTACTTAGCATCGGGAGAGTTAAGTATACGAAAGAAATAAGAGCGCGTTCTCTAGTTTATAGTTGAACCATCTCGTGCCTAGGGATAGGGCGAGGTTAAGTGGCTAAGGAAGAATTCATACACATCGGTGTTCATCCTTCGATTCACGCCGGGAGGTATCATCAAAGACGTGTTCATCGACAGACTTGTGCCTAGGGATAGGGCAAGGCAGATCTGGGATTCTTGCCAAACTTGAAGTATGGAGTTGGTGTGTCTGCTGCCGCGACTGCCAACGGACAGACGCCACGACAGGTGCTGTCGGCGACGGGAGCGACGACAGAACTGGAGATCCTAAGCAATTCAATACCTGCACTACCGAGCAATTCAATACCAGCCCATTCTCTCTATCTTGATAACTCAATCCTTTTATTTACGTCTTTACTTTATTATTCTCGTGACAACTCTCAAATATTTCTTTTACTTTCGTGCAGTAAACTAAGGTGAAGCTATTAGCCCAATCCCTGTGGAGACGATATCCGATACTTCGTATCACTTTACTACTTGCGTCGTGTACACTTGCACTACAATTGCGATAGACTCTTTTACACGCAACAAGTTTTTGGCACCGTTGTCGGGGATTGGCAACATGACTACATCTTTCTTTTATTGCACTTTTTGCTTTTATTTTTATTTTCGTTTTTAGTTTTAGTTTTTCTTTAATTTTTCTTTTGTGTTTTCAACTCTTGCTTTTCACGAGGTTTTCTTGTTTATGCGCAGATCTAAAAGAGGTGAAGATCCTGAGTATAAATTAGATCCGGAGATTGAACGTTCCTTCAATCTCAAGAAACAACTTCGTTGACTTTTAGACAGAAACGAATATCTCGAAGAACAGCTAGAGAAGATGGGCCATAACCAACCTGCTGGTGGTTTCATACCACCCCTTGGCGATAATAACCCACTTGTCGTCGACCCGCCTGGGGCAGATAGACGACGGTCATGTCGTGACTACATGCTGAACGATCATGTAGAGCTGGAGACCACGCTGCCGGATATTGATGTTGACAACTTCGAGCTTAAACCTGTCATGTTTAGTATGATCAACAATGCCGGGCAGTTTGGTGGTTCTGCGACAGAAGATGCTAGGGAGCATCTCAAAACGTTCCAGGAGATCTGTGGTTCGTTTAGACTGCCAGGAGTTAGTCCGGAGATACTGAGGCTTCGGTTATTTCCCCATTCATTAAGGGACAGAGCTAAAACTTGGTGGAATAAACTTACACCGGGTTCCATTATGACTTGGGCAGATCTAACTCGTGAATTTTTATCTCGTTTTAATCCTTCGCATTTATCTGAGCGATTACGTAATGAAATTGCTACTTTTCAACAGGAAGATGACGAGCCGATGCACGAGGCCTGGGACAGATTTACTACTCTTCTACGGAACTGCCCAATGCATGGATTCCCTGTCTGGAATCAGGTAACGAAGTTCTATAATGCTGCTAACTTACAAACTCGCATTCGCAGTGATTCTGCAGCAAATGGACTATTATTGGATAAAGATCCGGACGAGGCATTGCAAGTTCTGAAAAATCTAGCCAAGAATGAGGAGCAGTTTCCGACAGCTAGAAGAGAGGGTAAACGGGTACTTGCTGTCAAGGACTATGAGGCCGACAGCACTATGAAATTGCAGGTAGCATTCCTCACTAAAGCCATGAAACATTTATTGAATGAAGAGGACTTACGAGGATTTGCTATCGAGGAAGTTTGTGCTACTTGTGAGGGAAATCATAGTAGGGATGAGTGCCCTATAAATATAGAAGAGGGAAAATATGTTGGAAATTACAAGCCAAACTACAATTCCAACAACTATAATCCCAATTGGAGGAAGGATCCCAAATTTTCCTGGAGTAACCCTAACAATGCCCTGAATCCACAAGCACATCATCAGAATCAGGGGGTCCTAGATTGTTGACGCGACAGCAACTGCAGCCGCAGAACCTACCGCCGCAGCAGCAACAACAGCCACCACCTGCCACGAGTAGTGTATTGGAATAGACTCTGGCCACTTTTATGTCTCAGACTGGTACGTATATGGAGAATATAAATCAGTTTGTCAAGAAGACGGAAAATTTTATAGATAAAACCGAGATGAGGATGACAAACCATGAAGCTACATTGAAGTCTCTGGAGACACAAATGGGTCAGGTGTCGCAACATATTAAACCAAGGCAGAATAGAGGTTTCCCTAGCAATACTGAAAATGCTAGACCACCCCCACATGAGCAATGTAAGGCGATTACTACTAGGAGTGGGAAGAAACTACCAGGGCCGGAAAAAGAAGCTGATATAGAAAAGGAACCTGCCTTGGATAAACCTGCCGAGGAAGCTGCCCCGACAGGTGATAGACAGACTGCTGCCGATGAGCCTGTCACGACAGCAGAAGCGACAGAGGAGAAAAAAGATGATTATCGTCCTCAGATTCGCATGCAGTGGGAAGGGCGTAATGCTGATTATCGTCCCCCACCACCCTTCCCTCAACGGATACAGCAAGCTAAGCATGAATCTCAACTTAAAAAAAATTATGATATTTTTAAACAGGTTCATATTAATATTCCGTTGTTAGATGCTGTTAGGGAGATGCCCGGTTATGCTAAATTTCTCAAGGATGTTATGTCGAAAAAATCTAAACTTGGGGAATTTGAAACGGTAAGGATGCAAGAAGGTTGCATGAGTATTCTTCATCGGCAGCCACCCTAGAAAAAGAAGGATCCGGGGAGCTTCCTCATACCTTGTGTAATCGGCGACAAATTTGTGGGTAAGGCACTTTGTGATCTTGGAGCTAGTGTTAATCTAATGCCCAAATCTGTTTTTCAGAAATTAGGTATTGGCAAGGCGCGGCCCACGACAGTTACCCTACAGCTAGCCGACCGCTCTTACGTTCACCCCGAGGGAAAAATTGAAGACATTTTGGTAAGAGTGGATAAGCTTATTTTTCCTGCTGACTTTCTTATTTTAGATTGTGAGGTAGATGAGAACGCACCAGTCATCCTCGGGCGACCCTTCTTAGCCACGGGAAGATCATTGATTGATGTGGAGAAAGGAGAACTCACCATGCGGGTGAACGATCAAGAAATTAAGTTGAATGTTCTCCAAGCAATGAAACATGCTGATGTGGACGAGGAATGCAAAGCCATCATTGAGGTGACCTTTGATTACCCCTGCATCAGGTCGGGCTGCCGTGATATAAAATTTGGTCACTGCTGCGACAGCCACTTAAAGGCCTGTCACGATAGTGACGACGACAGCGATAACGACAGCAACGATGACAACGACTCCTCTGAATCCGAAACATCTGATACTGAAGGTCATGAGGAGGTAAACTGGTTAGACCATCGTCCAGGTAAGTTATTCACACCCTTGAATTACACCTCAGATACCCATTTAATCCAAAAGCCCTCTACTGTTGAACCACCTGTCTTAGAACTTAAGCCCCTGCCAGGGCAGCTTAAATATGCTTATCTTGGTTGTGATGACACACTGCCCGTAATCATCTCTGCTAAGCTGCCGCAGGAACAGGAACGACAGCTGATCGACATGTTAAGGCAGCACAAGAAGGCGATTGGATGGACGATAGCAGACATTCAGGGCATTAGTCCGGCAATATGCATGCACAAAATCCTCCTAGAGGAAGATCATAAGCCGACTATTGATGCCCAAAGGCGGTTAAACCTTGCGATGAAGGAGGTAGTGCGTAAAGAGATAATTAAATGGTTAGATGCTGGTATTATTTACGCCATCTCCGACAGCAAATGGGTAAACCCGGTGCAATGTGTTCCCAAGAAAGGAGGCATGACCGTGATAACCAACGAAAACAATGAGTTAATCCCAACCAGGACTGTGACCGGTTGGAGGGTTTGTATGGACTATCGGAAGCTTAACAAAGCTACCCGAAAGGACCACTTTCCTTTACCCTTTATTGATCAAATGCTTGATAGATTAGCGGGTAAATCTTATTATTGTTTTCTTGATGGTTATTCAGGTTATAACCAAATTGCTATTGCACCGGAGGATCAAGAGAAAACGACTTTCACATGCCCCTACGGAACATACGCATTTAGGAGGATGCCGTTCGGCCTCTGTAACGCACCTGCCACCTTCCAAAGGTGCATGATGGCAATATTCTCCGACATGGTAGAGGACTTCCTTGAGATCTTCATGGATGATTTTTCCGTCTTTGGAGACGATTTTGAGAGCTGCCTCGGCAACCTTCAAAAGGTACTTGAAAGATGTGAAAAAGCTAATCTTGTTCTTAATTGGGAAAAATGCCATTTCATGGTAGATGAAGGGATAGTTCTAGGCCATAAGATTAGCTGCCGTGGGATAGAAGTCGACAGGGCAAAAATTGAAGTCATAGAGAAGCTGCCACCGCCAACCACAGTCAAGGGCATTAGGAGTTTTTTAGGGCATGCTGGTTTTTATAGGAGATTCATTGCAAATTTCTCAAAAATCACAAAGCCCCTATGCCATCTCTTAGAACAGAACCGACCCTTTGACTTTAATGAGGAATGTACTGAAGCATTCAAGGTTCTGAAGGAAAAGTTGGTGACAGCCCCCATAGTACAGCCACCAGACTGGACACAACCGTTTGAGATCATGTGTGATGCCAGTGATTATGCTGTCGGGGCAGCACTTGGGCAGCGCAGAGATAAACTGTTTCACGTCATATACTATGCCAGCAAGACGTTAAATGACGCCCAAGTGAACTACACCACCACAGAAAAGAAGCTGTTAGCTGTGGTGTTCTCCATCGACACGTTCCGTTCTTACATACTTGGAACGAAGGTTATAATACACACCGACCACTCTGCCCTCAAGTATTTGTTTGCAAAGAAGGATGCAAAACCTAGGTTGATACGGTGGATCCTGCTATTACAAGAGTTCGACCTTGAGATCAAAGATAAAAAGGGGACAGAAAATCAGGTGGCAGACTACTTGTCGAGGTTGGAGACGGGACAGAGTCTACCGTTAGATGAGACACACATACTGGAGACCTTCCCAGATGAGCAGCTCTTTGCTGCCGCAATCGCTGTCGCGACAGCCATGGCGGCAGGTAAGTCTTCTAACCTTCCCTGGTATGCTGATTTCGTTAATTTTATAGTTAGCGGAATATTACCTTCTGATCTTAATTATCAAGCCAAGAAGAGGTTCGAAAATGATGTTAAGCATTATTATTGGGACGAACCTCTTCTTTTCAAAATGTGCGCAGATCAGGTTATAAGGAGGTGTATACCACAAGAAGAACAAGAAGACATTCTCCATCACTGTCATGCTTCACAATATGGAGGTCACTTAGGAGGCAATAAAACTGCTGCCAAGGTGCTGCAGTCAGGGTTCTACTGGCCGACACTATATAAAGATGCACAGGAATTTTACAAAAACTGTGACAGGTGCCAGCGGACAGGTAACATCTCGAGGAGAAACGAGATGCCACTACAGAATATTTTAGAAGTCGAGATCTTCGACGTTTGGGGGATTGATTTTATGGGACCATTCCCGTCTTCATGTGGGAATTTGTACATCCTCCTAGCAGTGGATTATGTCTCCAAGTGGGTAGAAGCAATCGCAACTCAAAAGAATGATGCCAAAACGGTCCAAATTTTTTTGCACAAAAACATTTTTTCTATATTTGGCATCCCTAGAGCGATTATCAGTGATGAAGGGAGACATTTTGATAATAGGGTAATTGCTGCCGCCTTAAAGAAATATGGTGTCAAGCACAGGATCGCGACATCATACCACCCACAGACCAATGGACAGGCTGAGATATCCAATAGGGAAGTGAAGAACATTCTTGAAAAGATGGTTAAACCAACTAGGAAAGATTGGTCTTTACTTCTGAATGATGCATTATGGGCATATAGGACAGCTTTCAAGACTCCATTGGGCATGTCTCCATTCCGACTGATTTATGGGAAAACCTGTCACTTGCCTGTCGAGATCGAGCACAAAGCATATTGGGCAATCAAGGCAGTGAATATGGACTTGGACAAGGCCGGCCAGAAAAGATTGTTAGATCTGAACGAGATTGAAGAATTACAGACAATGGCCTACGACAACGCAAGGATTTACAAGGAAAAGACTAAGAAGTGGCACGACAAGAAACTGCTGCCACGACAGTTCTGCCCAGTGCAGCTTGTGTTGTTATTTAATTCTAGACTTAAACTCTTCCCAGGAAAGCTAAAGTCTAGATGGTCTGGCCCGTTTCAAGTAGTTCAAGTTTTTCCCCATGGTGCTATCACAATTCAATCATTAAAAGACGGGCACCAATTCAAAGTCAATGGACAACGCCTCAAGCACTATCAGGGGACTGAAGCCCCAGGAATTCAGGAAGTGGTTACTTTAGGAGATGCCCCACAAGGCACCCCTAATTTAACCTAAGTTTTATTTTTATTTTATTATTATTATTAATATTATTTATTAGGAATCAGATTTATTTTATTCAAATAATGTTTTGTTTTTATAATTTCAGTTTTTAGGAAATAAAGGAGTCAAGAAGGAAAGAAGAAGTGGCCCAAGCCCACCGCCCATCCACCAGCCCAATAAAGCCCATTTATGATAACCTGTCGTTTCGGCTGCAGGCGCAGACGGACTTGACAGGCTGTCAACAGACTGACACTGCAGACGCAGAAGCGTGCGGCAGACGCACAGTAGACGCATAAATGCGTGTCAGACGCGTCAGACACGCTACATCCAATCTGCCGCCCCGTTATTCCCGCCTGCCGTTGCAGCATTAAATGGGCAGATACCCAACAGCTATATAACCCCGTTCTCCCTTTCATTTTCATCACTTCTGTTTTTTCTCTCTTGTTTTCTCCTCTAGTTTTATTTGTTTTCTCTCTTTCACAGCCCTTGCAACCAAAATGTCGTCGAGACAAACCCGTCGTAACGCTGCTGCCGCTTCTTCTTCAGCAGCAGCGTCACCCTTCGCCAACAAGGAACTATGGGAAGAGCGTGGCTTCATTTACAACAGAGATGCTCCCCATATGGGACTCCGGCCGTTCATTGTGAAGGCCATAACGGCACAGCTATGGGAGGACTTTGCCGAACAGCCGGCAGAGCTAAATGATACTTTGGTCCGGGAGTTTTACGAGGCCATCGACAGCAAAACAGCGACATCTGTCACTGTCCGAGGAGTGGAAGTGCCCTTTACAGCAAACAGCATCAACCATATGTTCGGCCTCTTCTTTGGCCCCGATGATGATGCTCACCAACAATTTCTGGACACCCTCGACGCTGCTGCCTATGATGCCATCATGGTGGAGCTGACAGAAGCTGGTACGACATGGACAACCAGCAAGAAGAACCCCCACTCTGTCAATAGGGGGCAGCTCCTCCCCGAAGCAAAACTGTGGAACGTGTTCATCAAAAAGCGTATCCTGCCCTCGTCCCACCACACGACAGTCAACCGACAGCGGCTGGCCCTCATTCACTCTATTATGCATGACAGGCCCATCAACGTGGGCAGGTACATGAGGGACAGCATTATCGATTGTGCCTTCCGCTCAGACTCACGACTCTGCCTGCCGTTCACCATCACCGCCCTCTGCCGATGTGCTGCTGTACCAGAGGAGCCCTCCGACAAACTACACCAAGGTCATGGCTGGACCGACAATAACATCTCCAGCCTCATGGAGGTAGTGGCGGCCACACCCATCAACGCCTTCGATCCGAATGCACCACCTGCAGACTCGGATGAGGAACCTGCCACCGAGCCTGCCCCTGAAGCTGCCACCGCCACCGCTCCGACAGACCAGTCGGCACTTATCCTTGCTGCAATCCTACGGGTCGAGGAGCGGCAAATGGGTTTGATGACCTTCATCCGAGATTTCTCAAATGCAACGGTAAATTTCATTACTAATACTTTACATTATTCGGATGTCATCTTCCCCACCTTCCCCTCCCATTATTTCCATATCCCCTCCCCACACCTACACCACTTGTTTCCCCCCATACCCATTCTGCCACTTCCACACCATCCCCTACCCCGACGGCAGCAGGCAGCCCTCCGGCAGACACCTCCCCTCGAGGAACCAAAAGACCGGCCACTGATGACAGCCCTCTTCTCCGGAGGAATTTGGAGAGGGACTTTACGAGGGTCAAAAGAATTAAGCACGTGGCAGACAAGAAACGGCTGCCCAAAGCCAGCACCACCACTAGTAGCAGCTGGGATAGTGGCAGCAGTTCTGACGTCCGGCTCGTGGAGCAACCTGCCCCTCAACCTGCTCCTGAACCTGCCCAGCCCCCTCCGCACAGTAGACCCCGCCATCAGATCCGCGTCAGCAGCAGCAGCGAGGACAGCGATTGAAAATTTAAGTCTTTCTTTTCCTCTTATTGCTGCCTGCTTTTATATTTTGTGATGTACTTTTTTTCTTTCTTTTATTTTTCATTTCATTTTGCATTGAGGGCAATGCAACCCTTGAGTTTGGGGGTGGCAACCCTCCATCTTTAATGGAGTCCTTAGCACATCTTTTCATTAATTGTTATGTCTTATTATTTATTTAAGTTCTCTTAAAAAAAAATCAGAAAAATATAAAACTGTGAAGTTAACTTACCTGTCATGACGGCTCTGTCGTGGCAGCATCTTTAGGACAGGTTAAGGAAAAGTTTAGAGCCTTTCTATAGTTCTGAAAACTTAAACACTTTTGTGACTGTTGTATTGCTTAGATTTCTTTTAGCCAAACTAGAATAGGAAGCTTAGAACTTGAATAGCCCCTAGAGGTGCCTAACACTGGCTCTAGGAAAGAAGTTTAGCAAAAGAAAAAGAAAAACCTAGAGGTGCCCGAAACCGGCTCTAGGAAGCTAACTAGAGGTGCCCAAAACTGGCTCTAGAAAAATTTAGCTTGAAAATAGAAGAAAAAGAAGCATGAAAATGTGCCTTCTAAAAAAAATAATAATAAACTTTGGCATAAAAATTCGAGTTAAGAAGTTGAATATTCTAGTGAAACTAAGAGAGTCTTAGCATATAACTGTTCACAAGCATGCACACACTGCACGAGAGCTATAGGGAGATTCCGGACAGATCCTAACTTTTCCGACAGGTTGCTGCTGCCATAGAGAATGAGCGACGGGTAAGGGACAGTTCACTGTTTGAAGGCCAACACAAAAATTTTCATTTTTCTTTTAAGTCTTAATTGCTTGAGGACAAGCAAAAACTTGAGTTTGGGGGTGTGTTGAGTGTGTAAAAGTTCTATTATTTACACCCTTTTAACCCATATTTCTGCTGCATTCAAGCATCATTGCATTGCATTTAGGTTAGTTTTTAAGTAAAACATCACAAAAGGATTAAAAGCACGGATTCTACTGAAAGATGGCTATTTTTGCAGGTATCTGCCATAGTAGACGATGAAGGCAGGCGCAGGGCAGAGAAGCAGGAGAGCTGAAATGGACAAGCAGACGAAGAAGACGAAGCTGCCATGGACCTGTCGTGACAGTATGGTGACAGCAGACTCATGAAGAGGAAAAGCAAAGTGGACCTCGATAGATAGAGAAAAATCTGCTCGTCTGTCGTGTGAAAGCCACATATTTTTCCAAGCCCCGGATCGAAAGATATGTCAAGCCAAAGCTCAAGGAGAAGAAATTCCTAAAAGCAAGGATGCGGCTGGAAAGTAGGAGACTTTAGAGATTTAGTCTTTATTAGAATCTTACTTTTAATTAAAGTTGTAATCCTTGTTACCTTAGATGACTTGAGCCCAAAGCTTATATAAGGGCATAGATTTACCCTAGGAGCACAGCCGATTACCCCATAACCGAAACCAAACCCCTGCCGTCCACCCGTCACCGACATGTTCTAAATTCCCCCTAGGGCTACGGGTTGTTTTGTAAAGTAGTTGCAAGGGTTGCTTTGTTTTAGGATTTTTCAGTTCAATAAAATAAACTTCAAGTTCTCTTATTTTGGTTTTAACATCTTGCAAGAGCATCGGGAGAGCATTGTGAGGTTATCCATTTACTTAGCATCGGGAGAGTTAAATATACGAAAGAAATAAGAGCGCGTTCTCTAGTTTATAGTTGAACCATCTCGTGCCTAGGGATAGGGCGAGGTTAAGTGGCTAAGGAAGAATTCATACACATCGGTGTTCATCTTTCGATTCACGCCGGGAGGTATCATCAAAGACGTGTTCATCGACAGACTTGTGCCTAGGGATAGGGCAAGGTAGATCTGGGATTCTTGCCAAACTTGAAGTATGGAGTTGGTGTGTCTGCTGCCGCGACTGCCAACGGACAGACGCCGCGATAGGTGCTGTCGGCGACGGAAGCGACGACAGAACTGGAGATCCTAAGCAATTCAATACCTGCACTACCGAGCAATTCAATACCAGCCCATTCTCTCTATCTTGATAACTCAATCCTTTTATTTACGTCTTTACTTTATTATTCTCGTGACAACTCTCAAATATTTCTTTTACTTTCGTGCAGTAAACTAAGGTGAAGCTATTAGCCCAATCCCTGTGGAGACGATATCCGATACTTCGTATCACTTTACTACTTGCGTCGTGTACACTTGCACTACAATTGCGATAGACTCTTTTACACGCAACAAGCTCCAACTACTGCTGCTCGAAAAGCTCCAGCAATAGCTTGTACCAGCATTGTCATGTCAGGAATAGCTTGCCCCTGACCAGCTTCAGGTCCAGCGACCCCAGCACCAGCAGCAGCTCCTTCACCCCCAGCACCACCACCACCAGGCGGAGGAGGTAAATCCACCACATTTTCAGCGTTCTCCTCATTCTCATTTTGAGTCATAGCTCGCGTATTAATCCTCGTTTCTCTACGAGGTGTCATTCACTAAACAATGCAATCACAATGCAACAAACAAAGTCAGGCTCAGCAAGGCAAGCAATCCAAGTACTCAAGCTCATTTCCAATTTAAAACAAATCATTACATTAGCTTTGATTTGGCAATGGGTCCCTCTAACATGTTTCACCACAACATACATCACAATTGTAACATACTTACAATTCACACAATATGCTTTCATTCAACAAGCATACAAAGCATACATACACTCATCACCCACATAACCATTCCCAATTACTCGAAAACTCAGCTCTGATACCACCAAATGTAACCCCTTTAACCCGGCCTAGACGGTTGAACCGAATTAAGAAGTTTACACGGGGAAAACCAAAGTCAACCCGAAAGTCAACCTTGATTAACGACCCTTTTTTTTCTTTTTAATCTTATCTAAAAGCATATTAACCCTAGAAATGTTCATAAGACCAGCATACTCAAAGATCACCACAATCAGAAAACATTTAGGGACTCGATTGCACAATTCATGAATTTAGGGACCAAAATGTAAATTCGGAAAATTATAAGGACTTAACCAGATTTTGAGTTACCATTATGAAATTAGTCATGTTTCATGCTTCTCTGCCAAATTTCAGCTCAAACAGACATCTCAAACTCATTCAATTGCATAAACCAAGTTCAGGACCAAAACGCAAAGGTTTCAAAACATATAACCGTCAATTTCAGTGCCCAACGGTCGGGTGTTTCGGAACAGGGATGATCCGTTCTGAAACGCGGGACCGTTCCGAAACACGTTGCGAAACGAGTCTTGGCAGTGGCAATTTCGTTTCGGAACAACCCTACCTGTTTCGGAACGCCAAGGCCATTTCAGGCCCCCTGTTCCGAAACGGTAGCACCTGTTCCGAAACGGATTGCCCAGAATTGCAGATTTTTGCTGGTTTAATGCTCAATCAACCCATCAAACACATTCCAAAGACCACCAAAACATACCAGCAAGTCATTATATACTTAAGGAACATAATAGCATCATTCAATCTCAAACATGGCATCAAACAAGGAAATACCCAATTCTATAGGCATGCATCCTATATTGAAAACCATTCAAACACCAAAACACCAAACCAACCTCAAAAAGGCCATTTACATGTTCCATCAATATCAAAAGCATAAAACCAACTTAGGGAGTCCAAAACATCTCCCAAAACAACAACATAGGTTCCCATTGCCAAATGCCCAAAAGCTAATAGTGTTAGGAAAACCTTCACCATACATGAGCTTAGTTCTTCACTTGGATTCTTGACTTCCTTGCTGCCCTTTATGGCCCTCAATGCTCTGCATTATTGGTTTAAGAAAAGAGAGAGCGTAAGCACATAGCTTATTGAGGAATGCTCATTTAAAACATCACAATAATGCATTTATAAAACTCCTTTTCAAAACCTTAGTTCAAACCACATTTGATCATGCACATAAATATATATAACCAAGCATTTCATTCTTCAAAGCATCAACATGTCATATTGGCTTTCAAGTGATAATCATAACCATTTTCCATTTCAAAACGCAATCGACAATCGGATACGCGGATTACAAGCGTTGTCCCATACGCTTCATACACACTACCAATATCAAGGTGGAGCATGGTACAATCACAACCCCTCAACACCCGTGATGGAGACTATGGTACAATCACAACCCCTCCACATCACTCATTGGTAGTTGTATAACTTCACTAACGAGATCACGGGACATACAACACAAGACCCACACATGGACTTTAAACCACCATTGTGATCTTACCATACACAAGGTCCACACATGAAATTTTAACCACCATTATGACCTTAACACAAGACCCACCCATGGACTTTTAACCACCGTGGTGTTCTTAACCATCTCGTTAGTGTACTTGGATGGAGCATGGTACAATCACAACCCCTCAACATCCAAGGCGACTTTATTCACGGTGCACCCAATCCTATAGCCGGCTAACTATATCCGATTCAAGTACTTTTAAACAAACCGCATCACTTGCCAATATACATCATTTAACAACATTAATCCACTGTTTTAAAGCATATATCAAAGCCATTAACCATCATGCACTACTATGCATCAAAACCACATTTATCAATGTTCAAAACAAGGATCCCTTACCTTGAGCATCCTTCAATTCATGGCTTATAAGACCAGCAATAAACATGCTAAAATATGCTTTCAAAAACAGAAATTAAACATGCAACCAAATCACATTGCATTCAACCAACACATGGTTCATCAACAAGAGAGTTTTTCCGAAAACTTACTCTTGAGCTTAGCTAAGTTGTTTAGACTTTTACTAAGCTCCCAAACCTTCAAAACATTGGTTTCAAAGCTGAAAACCAAACTTCACTCACCAATTCCGTTTCGCAACTTGCCGAAACACCAATCAAGCTTCCGGATCAACACCACAAGGATCCGAAGATGTCTCCCCTGTTTTAAACACATCAAAGCAGAGGATTAATGCATCATCATGCATTAATATCTTCAACCAAGACACCTAAACACGCTGCTCTCATCAACACTCTCATTTCGGCTACCAAACACAACTGAAATCACATCCAAACATCTCTACAACACTACCCAGCCAAGATCCATCAATTCCAATCATCCATAAACCTCAATTAACATCCAAAAAGGATCTAATCACGTCCTTATACCTCCAGCTATAGCAGATCACCAAGATCACTCCAAAAACCACCAAAAACTCAAGCAAAACTTAGGAAAATCAACCTATTCGGGATTGCATTGATTAAACCTCAATTTCTCATCAATTATACATCCAATTTACATTAAAAACACAACTCAAAACAGTGCCCAATCATTTCATACGAATTTCATCAAAAATTAACCAAATCTTGCATTTTAAAGCCAAGATCAAGAACACAACTACAAAACCTTTAATAAAACACAAATCAAGGATTGAGAACTTGGGAATTTCAGTAAAGAACTGAGTATTTAGAGGAGAAGGACGTTCATACCTCTAAATGTGAGTTTCTCCCTTTTTGGAACCAAGATTCTTGAAAATCCAATAAGCAAATACTAAGGTTTTGATGTAGAAAAGATTAGAGATCAAATGAAGATTGAAATCTCATCTTTGGAGGTCAAAATCAGAGGAAAATTTGCTGGAGAAAAGTGTTTGGGTTGAGAGAAAAGTTGAGAGAAAAGAAATGGAAATTTTTGAAGAAAGTTAGTTATGAGAACAAAATATCTTTTTCCCTCCTTTTACATTTAATTAAAAATCATTAATTAAAACCTTTAATATTAAGAAAAATCTGGAGAAAACTCTTCTTGGGTAATTAGCTCCTTAAAGATTAAAAGTTTCAATCCTTTTTAAAACAGTCACCCAGTTTTCAAAAATTACATTTTAGTCACTAACCCAAAATGTCACACTTCCAAACCTCATTTTGTAAAATTGATTTCACCACTCTCTTATATATAATAAAAGAGGATTTTAAGATATTTTTCCATATTTTTAATGGAACCCGAACTAGGCTTTCCTAAAATCACCCTTTTATATTCGAACCGCAACCCGACCGACCCGGTCCAAACCCAAAACTTCTAAGCCCAAAATTGGGGCGTTACAACTATGAACTATATATATCTTGAGGAGCCAATGTTGGAAGATGTAAAACCACCAAAATCTCTACTAATGGAGATTTTCTAGGAACCTGAGAAAAACGGTGTTGGGAGTCTTGAAGTTTTTCAGAACATTGAGTTTTCCCTTAAACTGTACCACAATACGATAGAAGACTACCGCAATGACTGGTTGCCGCCGCAGCTGCCTCGATAGCAAAAGAAATTTTCTTCCATGACAAATTTCGACAAAGAGGAGGTAAGTACATGGTTAGGTAGTAATATAATTTTTCCTAATCATATGTTCATGCCTTAAAGGATAGGAACAATGAGGAAGGTTCACATGGATTACAAGGGAACGAAGAAGGACTCCCCCATCATGAGAATAATCACGCGATGGAGGGTGCAAATAGACTACAAGAAGTATCGGAAACGACCCTCCACCTCAGGAAGTGGTTATGTTTGGAGATGCACCTCCCAACATAACCTTATTTTTATTTTTATTTTTAATTTATTTTTATGCATTAGGATTAGATTTAATTTCCACATCTTTATTTTTCTTGAAATTTATTTAATTTTTAGTTATTTTTATTTAATTTTTGCATTTAATTTATTTCAGGTTAGGAATGAAGGCAAAACCAAGAAGAATAAAGAATAAAGAATAAAGAAGAGGCCCAACCCAGCGGCCCAAGGCTGCGTAACAGGCATATTAGCATAACGACTAGCGGCTTCATAACGGCTAGCCGCAACAGCTACATTTGCAACAACTAGCGGCAACAACTATCTGTGTAACAGCTAGAATCCCGTAAAACGTGCCGCAATTATTATCGCCCGTTGGCAGCGTGCCCGCCAAGGCAGATGAGAGTAGCGGCTATATAAGGCCAACTATTCTTTTCTCATTCTTCACTTTGGTCTCTCTTTTTCTCTCAATTCTTCTTGTCTTATTTGCTTTCAAGATCTCATCTGCGTTATTTTCTTGTAATTTCTTTCTTTTCTTTAGGAAACACAATCTTTCTCACAATAATGGCTACATCAAAACCCACAAGCTCATCCTCCAAGCCAACCTTCCAGAGGTTCTATAATGCTGACGCAGTGGCAACCTATCGACATCACTTCACTAAGCGGCAAATTTGGGAAGAGATAGGCTTCTAGTACACAAGGCAAGAAGGGGATCTTGGCCTCGAGCTGAACGTATTTGAAAGGGTCCACACATTGGAATGTCATATTTTTGCACGGAAGCCAGAGGAGGTAAACACCAACTTAGTTAGAGAATTTTATGCCCACAAACCTACCCTGGGAAACCCCTTTGTCTACGTTCGTGGCGAGGGTGTCAAGGTCACGGAGACAGTAATAAACAACTTCTATGAAATAGAAATTAAAGAGAATCCACATGAAAGATGGAGCTTGGGTTTAACGGCATCAGACTACGAAAAAATCAAAAGAGAAATCTACCAGCCTAACGCCAAATGGCTCACCGGTAAAAATAACGGCTCAGTCAATCGTCGTGACTTGCTGCCAGAGGCCATTCTTTGGAGTCACTTCGTTCAGCGCCGCCTGATGCCCACTTCGTATTGTTGCGTGTAAAAGAGTCTATCGCAAAGGTAGTGCAAGTATACACGATGCAAGTAGTAAAGTTATACGAAGTATCGGATATCGTCTCCACAGGGATTGGGCTAATAGCTTCACCTTAATTCACTGCACGAAAGTAAAGAAAATATTTGAGAAGTTGTCACGAGAATAATAAAGAGAACTTAAATAAAAGAGTAGGAAAATCAAGATAGAGAGAATGGGCTGGTATTGAATTGCTCAGTAGTGCAGGTATTGCTAAGTCTCGGAACTCCAGTTCTGTCGTCGCCCCCGTCGCGGCAGCACCTGTCGCGGCAGCAGTCCGTTGCTTGTCGCGGCAGCGAACAATCAACTCAGTACTTCAAGTTTGGCAAGAATCCCAGATGTGCCTTGGCCTATCCCTAGGTCCAAGTCTGTCAATGATCACGTCTTTGATGATACCTTCTGACGTGAATCGAAGGATGAACACTGATGTCGATGAATTATTCTTTAGCCACTTAACCTCGTCCTATCCCTAGGTCCGAGATAGTTCAACTATAAGCTAGAGAACTTGCTCTTATTTCTTTCGTATACTTTACTCTCTCGATGCTAAGTAAATAGATAACCTCACAATGCTCTCCCGATGCTCTTGCAAGATATTAATAACCAAAATAAGAGAACTTGAAGTTTATTTTATTGAACTGAAAATTCCTAAAACAAAACAACCCTTGCAACTACTTTACAAATCAACCTGTGGCCCTAGGGGGAATTTAGAACATGTTGTGTGAAGAAAAACGGCTAGAGTTTTGGGAAGGAAGCTAGGGTAATCGGATATGCCTCCTAGGTCAAAATATATGCCCTTATATAAGCTTTGGGTCCAAGTTATCTAAAATAGCAAGAATACATTCTTTAAATGAAAGTATAATTCTAATAAAGACTAAATCTTCAAGGAATCTACTTTCTAGTCGTCATCTTTCTTGCTTGGGATTTTCTCTCCTTGAACTTTGGGCTTGACATTCCTTTTGATCTTGGGCTTGGAAAAATATGGGGATTTCACACGACAGACGGGCTGAATTTTCTCTATCTGTCGAGGTCCACTTTGCTTCTTCTCCTCAAAACTGCTGTCGTCCTCTGCTGTCACGGCAGCGACTATGGCAACATCGTCCTCTTTGTCTGCTCGTCCAGTTCTAGCTCTTTTGCTTCACTGCCCAGCGCCTGCCTATTCCGTCTGCTACGGCAGCAACCTGCAAAAACAGCCATTCTTAGTAGAAACTGTGCCTTTTAATATATTTGTGATGTTTTGCTGTAAACTAACCTAAATGCAATGAATAATGCTTGAATGCAGCAGAAATATGGGTTAAATAGGGTGTAAACAATAGAAATTTTACACACTCAACACACCCCCAAACTCAAGTTTTTGCTTGCCCTCAAGCAACTAAGACTTAAAAGAAAAAAGAAATATTTTTGTTTTGGCTTTCAAACAGTGAACTTTCCCTTACCCGTCGTTCGTTCCCTGTGACGGCAACAACCTGTCGGATAATTTAGGATCTGTCCGAGGTCTCATTATAGTCCTCGTGCAGTGTGTGCATGCTTGTGAACAATTATATGCCAAGACTCTCTTAGTTTCATTAGAATATTTCAGCTCTTAACTCGAATTTTTATGTCAAAGTTTATCTTTTGAAGGCACTTTTTCATGCTCCTTTGATTTTTTTTGTTTTGACTCGGTTTCTCTATTTTTTAAGCTAAAGTTTCACTAGAGCCAATTTTGGGCACCTCTAGCTAACTTCCTAGAGCCAGTTTTGGGCACCTCTAGGGTTGTTGAGTCTCTTTTGCTAAACTTCTTTCCTAGAGCCAGTGTTAGGCACCTCTAGGGGCTATTCAAGTGCTAAGCTTCCTATTCTAGTTGGCTAAAAGAGTTCTAAGCAGTATAATAGTCACAATTGTGTTTAAGTTTTCAAAACTATAGAAAGGCTCTAAACTTCTCCTAAAAACTATCCTAAAGTTACTGTCACGACAGGGCTGTCACAGCAGGTAAGTTCAGTTCACAATTTTCAGCCAAAGTTTTCAATATTTTCATTTTTTTGTGTTTTTTTAAGAGAAAAATAAACTAAGTAAAGACACCAATTTTTAAACTAAAGGTGTACTCCATTAATGGAGGGTTGCCACCCCCAAGCTTGAGGGTTGCATTGCCCTTAATGCAAATGACAATTAAAAAACAAAATATAAGGCAGTACATCATAAAATATATAGCATGCAGCAAAATATAAGATAAGAAACTTAAATTTAATCGCTGTCTTCGCTACTGCTGCTGAGGCGGATCTGGCGGCGGGCTCTGGCTTTTGGGGCGGGCTGGGGCACAGGGGAGGCGGATGTGTTCTTGGCCTTGGCCTCCCGTGGTGGCTGGACTCTGGTTGGGGAGATGTGAGGAGGTTGCTCCACAACCTGAACTTCCGAGCTGCTGCTGCTGCTCTCCCCGCTGCTGCTGTCACTGCTGCTGCTGCTGCTGGCCTTTGGCATGTTGTTCTTATCGGCCATCTGCTTCTGCCTCTTCACGGGGGAGAATTCCTTTGACAAATTCCTCTTGATAGAGGGTTCAGTATCGCTGGCAGCCCAAACAGAAGAGGAGGAGAATCCAGCAACAAAGGCATCTAGATCCTCCGATGCCATCCGACGTTATGTTCCTCAGGCAGATGGCTCGGCATGGGTGCTGCCTGCTGCTGTCGGGGCAGGTGATGGTGTTGAGGTGGCAGAAGGCGTTCGTGGGGTAGCAGCAGGGGTAGGGGTATGGGCAGGAGTAGTGACAGTAAAGTAATGGGCAGGAACAGTAGGGAAGGCAGCATCAGGAAAATTTAAAGAACTTTGTATAAGTGTTACCGTGGAAGCAGCAAAGTCCCTGATGAAAGCCATTAACCCCAGCTTTCGTTCTTCCAGTTTCTGAATGACAGCTAATATTCGGGCGGAGGAGTTTGTCGGGGCAGCTGTTGCGGCAGCTGGTTCAGTGTGTTGCTGCTCTGTCGTTTCTGCTGTGGCGGCAGCGGGGTCGAATGACGACAGAGGGGTGGCAGCAGTCAGCTCCATAAGGCTGAGGATGTTCTTTTCAGTCCACCCTCTTCCTTCGACTATCATATCAGTGCGCACCTCGGGGACATTATGGTCGCGGTAGAGCGAGGTAATGAGGTACGGCAGGTAGAGGGGACCCGTCGGTTTATGCGCACACTTCAGAATACTTTCTCGAATAAAGCTACCCACATTAATGGGCCGTTCATGTAGAATAGAGTGTATCAACGCTAACCTTGGTTGATCGACGGTGGTGTTGTGGGATGATGGCATGATCCTCTTCTTTATGAAGGCATTCCACAACTTTGCCTCCGACAGCAACTGGGTCCTTCTCACAGTCCTTGGATTCTTTCTGCTGGTGTTCCATTGAGTCCTAGCATTGGTCAACTCTGCCATGACAGCGTCGTAGGTAGCAGTGTCTAGTGTATTCAGGATTTGCTGGTGGGCGTCGTCATTGATACCGATGTAGAAGCCATAGAGGGTATTAATGTATTTTGCTTCAAATGGCACCTCCTTCCCTCGAATGAACACGGATGTCGATGTCCTGCTGCCGATGGCAGCATAGAACTCTCGAACCAGCGTAACATTCATTTCCTTCGGCTGCTCCGCAAATGTTTGCCACTGTAAAGCTCTAATCTTCCGGGCTATGAATGGTTTGAGGCCAAGATTTTTCTTCCGTCGGTGTGTAGATGAAGCCTCTCTCCTCCCACATGTCTTTGCTAGCAAAGGAACGTGGGGGGAGTTGTTGTTGGTGAGGAAGTGGAGGCAGCATTGCGTCGGGTTTTCCTAGAAGACATATTTGTGCAAGGGTTGTGAAAAATAAAAAGAAAGCAAATCAAAACTAAAGAGGGAGAGCACGTAAGAAAGGCAGAAGTGAGTGAAAATGAAAATGAAACGGGGTTATATAGAGAAAAATTTGATGCCCGTTGAAGCTGTAACGGCAGGAGCGAATAACGGGGCCAACTGTTGTATGTTAGCGTGTCTGACACGTCTGACACACGTTTCCGCGTCTGTTACGCGTCTGTGACGTGTTTCCGCATCTGTCGTGACAGCTTGATGACAGCCTGTATTTTCGCGTCTGTCGCGGCAGCTGTAACTACAGGCTTCAACATTTGAGCTTTATTGGGTTGATGGATGGATAGTGGGCTGAGTTCACTTCTCATGTTCTTCTGGACTCCTTTATTTCCTAAAAACAAAAAAAAAAACAAAAAAAAACATTATTCAAAATAAAATAAACCTTATTTCCTAAAAAATAAATAATAATAAAATAAATAAATAAAATTTAGGTTAAATTAGGGATGCCAGGTGGGGCATCTCCTAAGGTAACCACTTCCTGCATTCCTGGGGCTTCAGACCCCTGATAATGCTTAAGGCGCTGTCCGTTCACTTTGAATTGGTGCCCGTCTTTTAATGATCGGATTGTGATGGCACCATGGGGAAAAACCTGTACGACTTGGAATGGGCCATACCATCTAGATTTCAGTTTCCCTGGGAAAAGTTTCAGTCTAGAATTGAACAACAATACAAGCTGCCCTGGGCAGAACTGTTGTGGCAACAACTTTTTGTCATGCCACTTTTTCGTTTTATCCTTATAAATTCTTGCATTGTCGTAGGCCATTGTCCGTATTTCTTCAATTTCGTTCAAATCTAATAGCCTTTTCTGCCCTGCCCTGTCCAAGTCCATATTCACTGCCTTGATTGCCCAAGATGGAAAAGGTCCCATAAAATCAATCCCCCAAACATCGAAGATTTCGACTTCTAGAATGTTCTGTAGTGGCATCTCGTTTCTTCTTGAGATGTTTCCTGTCCTTTGGCACCTGTCACAACTCTTATAAAAGATTTGTGCATCTTTATACAGTGACGGCCAGTAAAATCTTGACTGCAGCACCTTGGCAGCAGTTTTGTTGCCTCCTAAGTGACCCCCATACTGTGAAGCATGGCAGTGATGAAGTATGTCTTCTTGCTCTTCTTGTGGTACGCACCTCCTTATAACCTGATAAGCACAGATTTTGAAAAGAAGAGGTTTGTCCCAATAATAATGCTTAACATCATTTTGAAACCTCTTCCTGGCTTGATAATTAAGATCAGAAGGAATTATTTCGCTAACTAAGAAATTAACGAAATCAGCATACCAGGGGAGTTCAGAAGACTTATCTTCCGCCATGGCTGTCGCGGCAGTGATTGCGGCAGCAAAGAGCTGCTCATCTGGGAAGGTCTCCAGTATGTTTGTTTCATCTGTTGGTAGACTCTGTCCCTTCTCCAACCTTGACAAGTGATTTTCCACCTAATTTTCTGTCCCTTTTTTGTCCTTGATTTCAAGGTCGAATTCTTGCAATAGCAGGATCCACCGTATCAATCGAGGCTTTGCATCCTTTTTCGCAAACAGATACTTCAGGGCAGAATGGTCTGTGTGCACTATTACCTTCGTTCCAAGTATGTAAGAACGGAATTTGTCAATGGAGAATACCACAGCTAATAACTCATTTTCTGTGGTGGTGTAATTCACTTGGGCGTCATTCAGTGTCTTGCTGGCATAGTATATGACATGAAATAATTTATCTCTCCGCTGCCCAAGTGCTGCCCCGACAGCATAGTCACTAGCATCACACATGATCTCAAATGGATGTGTCCAGTATGGTGGCTGTACTATTGGGGTTGTTACCAGTTTTTCCTTCAGAACCATGAATGCTTCAATACATTCATCATTAAAGTCAAAGGGTCGGTTCTGCTCTAGAAGATGGCATAGGGGCTTGGTGATTTTTGAGAAATTTACAATGAATCTTCGATAAAAACCAGCATGTCCCAAGAAACTTCTAATACCCTTGATTGTGGTCGGCGGCGGCAGCTTTTCGATCACTTCTATCTTAGCCCTGTCGACTTCTATCCCACGGCAGCTAATCTTATGGCCAAGGACTATCCCTTCATCCACCATAAAGTGGCATTTTTCCCAATTTAAGACTAGATTTGCTTTTTCACGTCTTTCAAGTACCTTTTGTAGATTGCCTAGGCAGCTTTCAAAATTGTCCCCAAAGACTGAAAAATCATCCATAAAAATTTCAAGGAAGTCCTCCACCATATGGAGAATATGGCCATCATGCACCTTTGGAAGGTGGCAGGTGCATTGCATAATCCAAACGGCATTCTCCTAAAAGCATACGTTCCGTAGGGGCATGTGAAAGTCGTCTTTTCTTGATCTTCCGGTGCGATAGCTATTTGATTATAACCTGAATAACCATCAAGAAAACAATAGTAAGGTTTACCCGATAATCTATCAAGCATTTGATCAATAAAGGGTAAAGGAAAGTGGTCCTTTCGGGTAGCTTTGTTAAGCTTCAGATAGTCCATACAAACCCTCCAACCGGTCACAATCCTGGTTGGGATTAGCTCATTGTTTTCGTTGGTCACCACGGTCATTCCACATTTCTTGGGAACGCATTGCACCGGGCTTACCCATTTGCTGTCGGAGATGGCGTAAATTATACCAGCATCTAACCATTTGATTATCTCTTTACGCACCACCTCTTTCATCGCATGGTTTAGCCGCCTTTGAGCATCAATAGTCGGCCTATGATCATCCTCTAAAAGGATTTTATGCATACATAACGTCGGACTAATGCCTTGAATATCAGCTATCGTCCATCCATTTGCCTTTTTGTGCTGCTGCAGCATCCCTATTAACTGTTGTTCCTGTTCCTGCATCAACTTGGAAGAGATGATTACGGGCAACGTATCTTTTGAACCAAGAAAAGCATATTTTAGCTGCCCTGGCAGGAGCTTCAGTTCTAAGACAGGGGGCTCAACAGTAGATGGCTTTTGGAGTGCATGGTTATCCGAAGTATAATTTAAAGGTTCGAATAACTTACCTGGACGATCACCTATCCAGTTTACCTCCTCCTGATCTTCAGTATCTAATGTATCTATTTCTGAGGAGTTGCTGTCGTCGGTGCTGTCGTGACAGTCATGTAAGTGGCTGCCGAGGCAGTGACCAATTTTGATGTCGTGACAGCCTGACCTGATGCAGGGTTGATCAAAGGTAACTTCAGTGATAACCTTACATTCCTCGTCTGCATCAACATGCTTCATAGCTTGGAGAACATTCAACTTAATCTCTTGGTCGTTTACTCGCATGGTGAGTTCTCCTTTCTCCACATCAATCAAGGATCTTCCCGTGGCTAAGAAGGGTCGCCTCAGGATGATTGGTGCGTTTTCATCTGCTTCACAATCTAAAACAAGAAAGTCAGCAGGAAAAATAAATTTATCCACTCTTACCAGAATATCTTCGATTTTTCCTTCCGGATGAACGTAAGAGCGGTCTGCCAGCTGCAGAATTACTGTCGTGGGCCGAGCTTTTCCAATACCTAATTTCTGAAAAACAGATTTTGGCATTAAATTAATACTAGCACCAAGATCACAAAGTGCCTTACCCACATATTTATCTCCGATTACACAAGGTATAATGAAGCTCCCCGGATCCTTCTTTTTCTGGGGTGGCTGCCTATGAAGAATACTCATGCATCCTTCTGTCATCTTAACTGTTTCAAACTCCCCAAGTTTGGATTTCTTTGACATGACATCCTTGAGAAATTTGGCGTAACTGGGCATCTCCCTAACGGCATCTAACAGCGGGATATTAATATGAACCTGCTTAAAAATATCATAAATCTTTTTGAGCTGAGATTCTTGCTTCGCTTGCTGTAACCGTTGAGGAAAAGGAGGTGGGGGATGATAATCAGCAATACGTCCTTCCCACTGCATACGAATCTGAGGAGGTTTGGGTTCATCATTTTTCTCCTCTGTCGCTTCTGCTGTCGTAACAGGTTTATCGGCAGCAGTCTGTTTATTACCTGTCGGGGCAGCTTCCTCGGCAGGTCTGTCCAAGGCTGGTTTCTTTACTGTTTCAGCTTCCTTTTCCGGCCCTGGTAATATCTTCCCACTCCTAGTAGTAATGGCCTTACACTGCTCATGTGTGGGTTGCCTAGCATTTTCAGTATTACTAGGGAATCCTCCAGTCTGCCTTGGCTTGATATGCTGGGAAACCTGACCCATTTGTGTCTCCAAAGATTTCATAGTAGCTTCATGATTCGTCATCCGCATCTCTGTTTTATCCATGAATGTCTCTGTTTTCTTGACAAACTGATTCATATTCTCAATATAAGTACCTGTCTGAGACATAAAAGTAGCCAGAGTCTGTTCCAGTATATTGTTCGTGGCAGCTGGTGGCTGTTGCTGCTGCTGTTGCGGCTACAGTTGCTGTCGAGTCAACAATCTAGGTCCTCCCTGATTCTGATTACTGTGTGCTTGAGGATTCAGGGCATTATTAGGATTACTCCAAGAAAACTTGGGATCCTTTCTCCAGTTGGGATTATAGTTGTTGGAGTTGTAATTCGGCTTGTAGTTTCCAACATACTTTCCCTCTTCTAACTGTATAGGACATTCATCCGAACTATGATTTCCCTCACAGATTTCACATACCTCTTCAACAGCAAATACATGTTGTGCATCATCATTCAAGAGCTTTTTCATTGCCTTAGTAAGGTATGCCACATGTGATTTCATTATGTTGTCGGCCTCATAATCCTTAATAGCTAGTACCCGTTTACCCCCTCTTCTTGCTGTCGGAAACCGCTCTTCATTCTTAGCCAGATTTTTCAATACTAGCATTGCCTCGTCCGGGTATTTATCCAATAATAGTCCATTTGCTGCTGAATCAATTCGAATACGAATTTGTAAGTTGGCAGCATTGTAAAACTTAGTTACCTGATTCCAGACGGGGAATCCATGCATTGGGCAGTTCCGTAGAAGAGTGGTAAATCTGTCCCAGGCCTCGTGCATCGGCTCGTCATCTTCCTGTTGAAAAGTAGCAATTTCATTACGTAATCGCTCAGATAAATGCGAAGGATTAAAACGAGATAGAAATTCATGAGACAAATCTGCCCAAGTTCTAATTGAACCCGGTGTAAGTTTATTCCACCAAGTTTTTGCTCTGTCCCTCAATGAATGGGGAAATAACCGAAGCCTCAGTATCTCCGGATTAACTCCTGGTAGTCTAAACAAACCACGAATTTCCTGGAACATTTTTAGATGCTCCCTAGCATCCTCTATAACAGCACCACTGAATTGACCGGCATTGTTGATCATGCTAAACATGACAGGTTTCAGCTCGAAGTTGTTAACATCTATGTCCGGCAGCGTGGTTTCCAGTTCTACATGATCGTTCAGCATGTAGTCACGACAGGATCGTCGTCCGGCAGCGGCAGCAGGGTTGCCGACAGGAGGTATAATATCTCCAACAAGAGGGTTGTTTCCTTGGTGGGCCATCGTCTCTAACTGTTCCTCAAGGTACTCGTTCCTGGCTAGAATGTGACGAAGTCGGTTCTTGAGATTGAATGAACGTTCGATTTCCGGATCTAATGGATACTCAGGATCTTCACCTCGTTTCGATCTGCGCATAAACAAGAAACCTTGTGAAAAGCAAGAGTTGAATGCACCAAAGAAAAACATAAAAACAAAAATAAAAACAAAAACGAAAAGTGCAGTAAAAGAAAAGGTAGAGTTATGTTGACAATCCCCGGCAACGGCGCCAAAAACTTGTTGAGTGTAAAAGAGTCTATCGCAAAGGTAGTGCAAGTATACACGACGCAAGTAGTAAAGTGATACGAAGTATCGGATATCGTCTCCACAGGGATTGGGCTAATAGCTTCACTTTAATTCACTGCACGAAAGTAAAGAAAATATTTGAGAAGTTGTCACGAGAATAATAAAGAGAACTTAAATAAAAGAGTAGGAAAATCAAGATAGAGAGAATGGGCTGGTATTGAATTGCTCAGTAGTGCAGGTATTGCTAAGTCTTGGAACTCCAGTTCTGTCATCACCCCCGTCGCGACAGCACCTGTCGCGGCAGCAGTCTGTTGCTTGTCGCGGCAGCGAACAATCAACTCAGTACTTCAAGTTTGGCAAGAATCCCAGATGTGCCTTGGCCTATCCCTAGGTCCAAGTCTGTCAATGATCACGTCTTTGATGATACCTCCCGGCGTGAATCGAAGGATGAACACCGATGTCGATGAATTCTTCTTTAGCCACTTAACCTCGTCCTATCCCTAGGTCCGAGATAGTTCAACTATAAGCTAGAGAACTTGCTCTTATTTCTTTCGTATACTTAACTCTCCCGATGCTAAGTAAATAGATAACCTCACAATGCTCTCCCGATGCTCTTGCAAGATATTAATAACCAAAATAAGAGAACTTGAAGTTTATTTTATTGAATTGAAAATTCCTAAAACAAAACAACCCTTGCAACTACTTTACAAATCAACCCGTGGCCTTAGGGGGAATTTAGAACATGTTGTGGGAAGAAAAACGGCTAGAGTTTTGGGAAGGAAGCTAGGGTAATCGGTTATGCCTCCTAGGTCAAAATATATGCCCTTATATAAGCTTTGGGTCCAAGTTATCTAAAATAGCAAGAATACAACTTTAAATGAAAGTATAATTCTAATAAAGACTAAATCTTCAAGGAATCTACTTTCCATCCGTCATCTTTCTTGCTTGGGATTTTCTCTCCTTGAACTTTGGGCTTGACATTCCTTTTGATCTGGGGCTTGGAAAAATATGGGGATTTCACACGACAGACGAGTTGAATTTTCTCTATCTGTCGAGGTCCACTTTGCTTCTTCTCCTCAAAAATGCTGTCGTCCTCTGCTGTCACGGCAGCAACCATGGCAGCATCGTCCTCTTTGACTGCTCGTCCAGTTCCAGCTCTTCTGCTTCACTGCCCAGCGCCTGCCTATTCCGTCTGCTACGGCAGCAACCTGCAAAAACAACCATTCTTAGTAGAAACTGTGCCTTTTAATATATTTGTGATGTTTTGCTGTAAACTAACCTAAATGCAATGAATAATGCTTGAATGCAGCAGAAATATGGGTTAAATAGGGTGTAAATAATAGAACTTTTACACACTCAACACGTATAGTTCCACAGTCAAAAAGCCGTGGCTGGCCTTAATCCATAGCATAATGAAGGGCGGCCAATCAACGTTGGGGAATTTATACTTGAAGAAATCTATGCTCACGCAGCCAAACCCAAGTCCAAGGCACTCGTCGGTTTCCCCTCACTTATCACTAGCCTTCGTGCCAGTTTTCGTGTGTCGCCGCATCCCAACAATACTATCATCGCTGCCAAGGAAGGGTGTACAAAGAAGGCTCGACTCTAGATGATGCAAGAGCCAGAGCCTGAAACTCCAACAACCGCCCAGCCGCTGTCCAATCCTGCCACCACTCCGGCCGCGACGGGCAGTATTGATGCTCCCCTTTCCTCCGTCGTGGTTCCTCTACTTCGAAGCCTCATAGAGAACTGCCAGAGAATTGAGCAAAAACAAGTAGTCTTTATGAGATACATCACGGAGGTGCAAGAGGCCTTTGTGGCCTACTTGTTGTACAAATATCACAACGACGACCCAAGGATGCCAGCCTTCCCGCCGGAGTTAGCAACTTCTAAACCAACCCAGATCACACCTCGACCAGCTGCTACTCCAGCCGCAGCTGACAGCGAAGGACCACATATATGCTCTTAAAGAAAGACCACGCCCACTCCCATCCAGCCATACAACCTCACCTTCTCCTTTGATTTTGAAGAAGATGAGATCTAGGCAGAAAAAAAGGATGAGACTACCGTCGTCGCCCCAGCAGCAGAGGAGGTAGCTGCCAAAGAAAAAGTTGGGGCCTCAGATTCATTGTACATGGAGGTATCAGATTCCTTCATCGACGAACCGGCTGAGGCAGCAAGGAAAAGGAAGCGGCCCGCCAGTGCGATTGAGCCTCAGACGAAGGGACTAAAATCGAGCTAGAAGCACCACCTAAAGACCCACTCACAGCCGCATCCAGCCACCACGTGGCCAGAGGAAGAGCCCAACCGCCAAATCTCTCGCCTCACGTCGCCTCGTCCTCCCCCCTCCTCAGAGTCTTCCTCCGAGGTAGCAGCGGAAATGGAGAGGAACTCACATAGTTTTTAGCACCTTTTCTTTATTTTTCTTTATTTTTATGTTTTCTTTTAATTTTCTATTTTCTTTTTATGTTTTATTATGTTTTTATTTTAAATTTTGTGTAAGGCATTAAAGACAATGCCAACCTTGAGTTTAAGGGGTTAGTTCTTATTGTTTTCTTTGCTTTTAGTTGCATTTAGCCGCATGTAGCATCATGTGTAAATTCTACCCTAGCACATAATGAAATAGAAAGTCTTAGCTTAAAAACTTGTGCCAATGATAGTTAGCTGACTTTTATATTCGCATTATACTTAAAATTGAACTTAATCATGGGAAGAAGCATGAAAAATACTTAGAAATTTTTTTAGTTGCAAATTATTCTTACACTGTCTGCTAAGTGTTGAGTTTTGCTTGAGTTCTAAGTTTAACACTGTCGGCTTTATTTAATGAAAATTTCTTAATTAGATGCAAGATTGTCGTCGTGGCAGTACATGGCAGCTAAGTAAAAAAAGAAAAAGAAAAAAAGCAAGCCACCATGGCCGCATCACAAAGATGCTTAATACCCTAGAGGTGCCCGAAACAGGCTCTGGGAAGGATCATGAGCAAGGACACTCCACTGCTATCAAAGTCCAAGTATCTAAAATTATTTGAAGTGACGGACAAATTAGCAAGAGTGAATGAAAGCCTTCACGAGATGACTCTATTCAAAGGGTTCGGAGTTTTGTAGTATGCTCCTATCTTAGCTTCAGACCCAGAGAATAGTTGTGATGAGCTGAAGCCCTTGAGGGCATGATCAGAAAAAATGAGGAAAAAAGTGTTTGACTATGTTGCCATGGCAACAACTCATATCCTTTTTTCGTATTAAATTATTTTTAGCATTCTTTGTTTACATAGTATACTCAGCATGTTTAGCATGGACACGGACTTGTACACACTACACTGAAACTAAAAAAAATTAAATTCTAAGTTATTTCATGTCATTCCCTATCACTAACATAAAATAGGTGCCACAGCCTTAAGATAATAAATCAAGTTAAAGGCTAAGTTTCTGTTAATTTTTGTGCAAAGGGCGGGTTTACTTGTTAGGTTGCATTGCTTGAGGACAAGCATTAGTTCGAGTTTGGGGGTGTGTAGAGTGTCCATGAGTTCTATATTTTGTACACATTTTTGCCCTTATTATTGCTATTCTTAAGTTCATTTAAGCATATTTAGGTGCATTGCATGCATAATAACAGTATTTGCTCTGTTACCATGCTTTTATTGAATATTCTATATTTGGTTAAGAAAAGATACTGTTTTAGTGTAGTTTTCATTTTCAGGTGTTGTTGCTGTGTAGAGGAGGAGAGGACAGGAAAGCATGGAGCAAAAAGGAGCTGTACTAAAGCAATTCCAAAGTGCCGCCAAGGACGCCGCCATAGCAACCAGCCGCCTAGGCGGCAATACACCGACTCAGCCAAGATGGGCTTCAATTTATAAAGGATGATTTTCTGAATCCAACAAGCCCAGCCTTGCAATTTTCTGAAGCATGGAACGATGTGTAGAGCAAATTAAAGATTGATAAGTAGGAGTAGTTATCTTTACTTGCTGGAGAAGGCAACATCCAAAAAGAGTCCACATTCAAGTCAAAGAAGTCAGCATTTAATGTAAAGCAACTTTAAAGACTTCAAGGAGGACTCAAACTTAAGGCCATGAGCCCTATATATACCCATGTATTTGAGGGCATAGAGGCATAGATCACGTTTTTAGATAACCCTAGCGCCCCCTAGTCTATCATAGGGTTTAGGTTTTTGTATGTAAAGTATTTGTTAGAAACGGTTGTAATAGTTTAAGTTGTTTTTGTAATAAAATACTCTTAGTTTTCTTAATTCATGTGTTTCACTTCCTTCAATTAGTTTCAAAAGTCCAGTTGAAGAATCCATTTGTCGGGCACGACAGTGTCAAACTCACGAAAGAATTAAGCACGGTCTCATCATGACGAGGTGTTGACTAATTCGGCTTAGACTTAAGTTAGGGTTTCAGCGGCTAATAGGAGCAACCAAACATTGATTGTCTGTGTTAGGTTTACACTGAGATTGCTAGGTGCTGCCTACATCACGCGGTAACAGAATCCTAGCCTAGACATAGGTAGGATCACTTTAGAATTGCTTCCCCGAACTTGGAGTATCTGCTAGACTTGCCTTCGGGACTTCTCTCCATCTCACCTGCCGGGACAGCGAAAGTTGCAAAAGTAGAGTATCGTTGTGGCAGCGAAAGTTGCCGCCGCCTAAATCCGCCATTACCCGCCAAGGTAGCAGATCGTGGCAACGCAAAACAACTTGACATATTCAACGTAGTTTCACACTAAGCAACAACATAACCATGCCCTCTCTATCAACCTGATCACTTCTTTTATAATTACTTGTGTTTTTATTTCACTTTTGTTCTCAACAACCATCTTACTTGTGCATTTACTTTCTTTGTGCAGGAACAACAATTCGAATCAAGCATTCCAATCCCTGTGGGAGACGATAACTTATATACTATAACTTGTTAGGAGTGTGCACTTGCGCTCATAAATAGAGAACACCCAAACGCTCTACAGTCCCTTCCAAGTTCATATACATTCGAAACAGTCCTCTAATATTTATTTTCATTCCAAATTAAACCATTAACTTGTTTACATATTTCAATTCTTCAAAATAATCCCCAATTCATAGGCATGCAATATATATGCTTAAAACAGTCCACTATTATTCACACTAATGCAAAACAGTCCCTAACATGTATATATCCATTGATATATTCACAAACAGTCCACTAAATACACATACTTGCACAAAATAGTCCACCTAGTTAACAAAACAATTTCCCCTGTTTTTAGATCGCCAACTCAGCCCTTATATTCTCAAAATAGTCCCAAATTATTACAATACAACCCTTAACTTATATGACAACCCTTATATACTGCACATACTTAGCCCTTGTTTTAATTCACTAAACTAGTCCATTTTTCTTAGTCAAAACAGCCCAAATTATCCCATTATTTTAACAAAATTAATCTCTAATTTCAGTGTGTACAAAAACAGTGCAAGAAGGCATCAAAACAATCCCTTATTGAATACTAGCAGACATTGACTAAACTCAAGTTTAATCATGTATTACACCACCTAATATAATCCAATTTCACTTGTATTCATAGCAAAATAGTCCCTAATTGAACGTTTTAAATTCATATTATCATATTTTCATTACCATCAAGCAAGGTGGCCAATTATCCAGCTCAAACACCCTACTATACTTGGTCACGATATGTTCCAACCCAATAGTCAATTATCATGAAAATTTCTAAGATTCAAGGTAATCACTCAACACCTTAACCGAGTTTTAACACCATTAAAACAAGACAATTTACTCATCAAAACACTCGAACAAATCTAAGGACTTTCATGACACAAATTGACCTTCAACCAAATCTAGCAACATATGAGTTAAGCAAAGTTCTCATTCAATTTCTTTCTACTCAAATACAATTGATTTAAGGTGTGAGAGAGAGACTTTCACCTTCTTCCTTAAGTTTTTCAAGTATATCTTCATGAACCATGCTAAACAAAGGTTCTACTTCAAGCCTCCATGGCTAACCCTTAATCTTTCTCCCTCCTCTCTCAATTTTTTATAGTTCCGACCATTTGGAAAGAAAGGAAATGTTTTGTTTGTCTCCCACTTGGCCGAGACTTCCACACATGTCCCTATCATGTTCTTAACATGTATACATATCCTTAATCTCCCTAAAGTTTACATGCATTCTTTCAATTAATCAAAACTTTCAATTTAGTCATCTCTAATTTAGTTAACATACTTTGCAAACTCCATAATTGGCCCTTAACTCATTTAATTGTCTATTCTAAAGTTACCCTGAATCAACTTGAGTTGCATTCAAAATAGCAATATATTTCTAGACTGCATTTTGGGATATTACACCCAACAAAATTTTTCTTGATGTCATTTTCTTTGTTTATATTTTAGTCCTTATTTCTTATAATTCGAATTAAATGAGTTTGGATGATCGTTTGATGATGAAATTTGATGAGTAAGCATGTAACCTGACTAATTAAGATTTGGTAATCATAAATATAACAAAGTTCTCTCGGTTATTCAATTTTATGATTTGGTCCTTAAATTGCTAACATGCTTAAATTGGATATCAAATCGACGCCCGATTCTTTCAAGATTTAATACGCTGCTAGTATGCTCACCATATGAAATAATAATGCATATAGACAAGATAAAAAGAAAAATGGACCGTTTTTAAAGGATTTATTTCGGCAAACCCAAAGTAGTTCACTCGGTTAGGTCTGGCGTCTAGGCCGGGTCGAGGGGGTACAGTTAAACTAGTCACTTTTAGTCTTTTTGTTGTGTATATGTTGCATATGGTATGTATAAGCTTAAAATGCTTAAAATGAGATTGTCAAATTGGAATAAAGTGATAAAATATGCATGTCTAGTCCAAAAAGGTAAAATCCTGATAAATAGATTCATATAGGTATAAATTTTGACATTCTAGTAGAATATGACTGTAGAAACTTTCCTGTAAAATTTCATAGGTTTTGGATATAGTTTGACATGTCAAATTGCTTATAAATCAGACTAAAGATGACATTGCAGAGTAGGGCGTATTGATAAGGGTGATGGCGTATCGATACGTGTATGCATTATTGGTCTTAGACGTACAAGCGTACTGATATTGCTAAAGGAGTATTGGCACAAAAATTCAACATTGGAATTGGGTTATGTCAAAGGTTTCGGCACGGATTCTTGGTGTACCGATCCCATACCTTCCGTATCGATACATCTGAAGTTGTACCAGTACGATAAAACGTTACTAGAATCATGAAATTATAATTTGAGCATCGCGTACCGATACAAATTAACCCCATGTCGATACGAGTTTTCTAGCCTAACGGTAATACTAGCCATGACATAGGCATATCGGTACGGTCTTTCTGAGTATCGTTTCAAAAGCAGTCTTAGACGAAAATATTGGGGCATTCACCCGAGAAAGTATTCCACCAGATGATCGAACCCAATGAAGGTTGGGGCATCCTCACATACAAGGCACTGAACAATACTTAATCAGAAACAATGATCTAACTAGCAGAGAATCAAGGGCATCCCTTTGAGGGGCAAAAAAGTATGGCCATCCACACGTTCATTGAGATTATTATTGTAGAACTAATGTTTTTATATAATAATTGAAAAATGTTTTGGACAAAGTTAAAAAGATTTCAAAACTAATTCTAAAGTCCAAACAACTTGAAACTATGTTTAGGGGATGTTTTAAAAGGTTTTTACATGTTTTCAAAGTCAAATTAAACAAAACCATCCAGGAGTTTCGAAACACCCTAGGTGTTTCGATACGGGGTCTTACAGTGTCAAAACATTTCGAAACGAGTTTCGAAACGGGTCTTTTCTGGATGAGAATTTTGCCAAGCGTTTCGATACGGGCTATGTCGTTTCAATACGCCTACGTGGCATCGACCGTAACGGTCATAAACCCCCAACGGCTATTTCCTAACTAACATTTAAATGCAGATCGTTTCGATACGGGCATTTCGATACGGCCAATAGCGTTTCGATACGGGTGCTGCATCAGACTGCAATGTCTCTCTTCTACTTGAAGAGTGTTTCGAAACGAGTTCGAGTGTTTCGATACAGAGAGCTGCAGAACTGCATTTATGGTGGGAAATTAAGTCTCCAACGGCTCCAATTCAACACCAACGGCTAGTAACGGCTATAAACTCATTAAGGAGTATATGAGGGACCTTCAAGCTTCTAGTAATGGTGAATGCTTCAATTGTCAACAACAAATTATCAAGAAATTGTCTTAGTGCTAAATTGTCATTTCTTTGTATAGACAAACACTAGTGAGCCAAAATTGTTAGACTTGCTCAAGTGTTTTAGGTTTTGGGTGAGAGATAAATTGTGCAAACAAATACCTATTAGAGGGATTTGAGTTTGCTTATCTTTTCTCTTATAAAGAGGGTTTGATCAAGGCTTTGGGTAGAAAGCTTGATCGGTGTATAAGGGTTTCCTCCTAAGCCTAGAAAAGGGGACAAATCAATAGTGGATTGATTGGAAATCCTTAGTGGGAAGCTAAGGTAGTGGATGTAGACCTTGGTTTGAAGGTTGAACCACTATAATTCATTGTGTCATTAATCTTTTTAGCTTCCACACCACTTACACCCAAAATTCCACTTCTCCACTGCTTGGCGAGCAAGAACGGTTGAAGGAATCGAACACAGTATAACCTAACAATTGGTATCAGAGCTTGGCTCAATTGAAGAGAATTAACATCCTATTGAGAAGATCCGGCAAGCTCGATCACCATTTCAAACAACCGGCTCAATGGTGCAATCCGTCGACAAACCACCCTTCTTCGACGGAACTCACTATGCCCATTGGAAGACAAAGATGAAGTTCTTCATTAAGTCAAGAGACTACAAGCTTTGGGACATAGTTGAAGATGGTTCGTTCGTGCCTCAACGAAGCAAAGCGGAATGAAGTGCCGAAGATTGCAAGAAGATGGAGCTTAATTGTAAAGCCTTGCACATCCTATTTTGTGCTTTTGTCCCAACCATCTATGAGAAGATGTCTTCTTGTGAGAGTGCCAAGAAGGTATGGGACAAGCTTGAAGTCACATATGAAGAAACTGATGAAGTAAAGGAGACCAAGATCGACCTCCTCAACCTAGCGTATGAGAACTTCAAGATGGATCCGGAAGAGAACATTGAGAAGATGTTTGATAGGTTCTTCACTATCACCAATGGTCTCAAAGGCTATGGAGAAGCCAACCCGGAAGAGAAGTTTGTCCGAAAGCTCATCTACTCACTTCCCGAGTCATGTGACTCAAATAGGACCGCCATCATCGAAGCTAAGAATTTGAAGACCTTGAAGCTTGATGAACTCATGGAGTCACTTCTCACTCATCAAATAATGAAGAAAAACAAAGAAGATGAGAAGAAGAGGGAAGAAATTAGAGCTATGGGGGAGAAGAACCTCAAAGGGCTTGGCATCAACACAAATGTCATTGCTCTCAAATCCTCCACATGACATCATGTTGATTCAAGTGAAGAGGATGATGAAGAAGAAGAGATAGTTCATCTTTTCAAGAAGTGTGTCTCGTTCATGAAGAAAGCCTTGAGAGAGCTTGAACGAGAATCCATGAAAAAAAGAGCAAGCACTGCAAGCCATAAGAAGAAGGCATATGTGGCTACTTGGAGTGATGAGGACTCCACTAATGATGAACAAGCCAACCTTTGCCTTATGGTCATCGAAGAAGATTCAATGGTAACTTCTAATTCATCTACTTCATGTTCTTACTCTTTTGATGAATTACAAGATGCCTACGATGATTTGGTTTTTGGAATTTAAAAATCACATTTTGAAAAACAATAAAATGATTTCAAAGTTGAAAATTCAAAATGATTTGATTTCTAAAACCAAACTTGAACTTGAAGCAAAACTCAGAGAGTTTGAACAAAAATGTTTTGATTTACAAAATTTGCTTCATAAAGTCTAAGAAGAAAAAGATTTGATTTCCAAAGAACTTGAAAAGAAAAACAATTTTGGAAAATCAAACTTTTATGTAAGACAATCTAGTGCCCCTAGATTTGTAAATGGTAAATGTTTTAGAAGTGTTTGGGTCCCAAAAGGACTAACCACTTCAACTAAAAAGGATGAAATTGAAAAATGGATTCCTAATGGGACTAAATTTTGTGCTACTAACTTCTATGGATCCAAAGCAATTTGGATACCAAAAATTACTTGATTGTCTTTTTCTAGGTGTGATAGAGAGTGAACAACAAGTCAAAAATTGAGGGGGAGCTCCATGCACACAAGGAAGAACACTTGAAGAAGGAAGGCTTCACATCCTCCCTTGAGTTCAAGTGTGGTAAAATCTAGTTGTCTTTGCTTTTATTTGATTTATTTCTCATTTATTTCAACTAGATGATCATCTATGTTGAACTAACATTTTTATGATGCTTTGAGCAAGGCGGGGCCATTTTAAAACCAAAAATTCTAAATCTTTGTCATCTTTTCAAACCTCCTAAGTTATTTTGAACTTAATGTCTTTTGAATTCTTTTTTATATAACAAAAAGGGGGAGAAATGGTTTGAAAAATTGAATTTTCAAATGAATAAGGGGGAGCTCAAATTGATTTCAAAATTTTCATCTCTTATTCACTTTTTTAAACTTAAAGGGGAGAATCTCAAACAATTTTTCAAGTTGGAACTATGTTTAGGGGATGTTTTAAAAGGTTTTTACATGTTTTCAAAGCCAAATTAAACAAAACCATATAGGAGTTTCGAAACACCCCTAGGTGTTTCGATACGGGGTCTTACAGTGTCAAAACATTTCGAAACGGGTTTCAAAGCGGGTCTTTTCTGGATGAGAATTTTGCCAAGCGTTTCGATAAGGGCTATGTCGTTTCAATACGCCTACGTGGCATCGACCGCAACGGTCATAAACCCCCAACGGCTATTTCCTAACTAACATTTAAATGCATATCGTTTCGATACGGCCAACAGCGTTTCGATACGGGTGTTGCATCAGACTGCAGCGGCTCTCTTCTACTTGAAGAGTGTTTCGAAACGGATTCGAGCGTTTCGATACGGAGAGCTGCAGAACTGCATTTATGGTGGGAAATTAAGTCTCCAACGGCTCCAATTCAACCCCAACGGCTAGTAGTAGCTACAAACTCATTAAGAAATATAAGAGGGACCTCCAAGCATCTAGTAATAGTGAATGCTTCAATTGTCAACAACAAATGATCAAGAAATTGTCTTAGTGCTAAATTGTCATTTCTTTGTATAGACAAACACTAGTGAGCCAAAATTGTTAAATTTGCTCAAGTGTTTTAGGTTTTGGGTGAGAGCTAAATTGTGCAAACAAATACCTATTATAGGAATTTGAGTTTGCTTATTTTTTCTCTTGTAAAGAGGGTTTGATCAAGGCTTTGGGTAGAAAGCTTGATCGGTGTATAAGGGTTTCCTCCTAAGCTTAGAAAAGGGGACGAATCAATAGTGGATTGATTGGAAATCCTTAGTGGGAAGCTAAGGTAGTGGATGTAGACCTTGGTTAGAAGGTTGAACCACTATAATTCATTGTGTCATTAATATTTTTAGCTTCCACACCACTTACACCCAAAATTTCACTTCTCCACCGCTTGGTGAACAAGAACGGTTGAAGAAATCGAGCACCGTATAACCCAACAATTATTCATTTATTGCATACATCATACATGTATTTAAGTTATCATACATCAAGCACAAAGTTAAGTGCATCCATAACACATTTTTACTTGTACATACAAACAGGTCAAAAAAGAGACCGAAGGCCTCAACTATTGGGGCAACAACATGATGACCAACCTTTATCCGTGAATGAGTCTGAATAGGCAAAAAGCTCAAACATCCAGATAAAAACAGTAAAATTCTCCGAATAGATTACTAACTAATGTTCCATTCCATTTTTAGGTCATAACTCCATACCATGGAGTTCCAAAATCAACTTTTTCTCAATCTCGCCTCCGTCATTGGTGATGGGTCGGGTCAATTTCCCTTGAAAATAGAAAGAAGAAGATCATGTCAGGGTCATTCAGCTTATCCAAAAAAGAATGAGGACAATAAAATTTGGGGGGGAAAACTTTTGCTATGGCAAATTTTGAACAAAAATCAGAAGACCAACCTGAACCAAAAGAAGAAGACTTCTACAAAAATTCCATGTATCCTCATGAAAGCATATACATCATTGCATCATCCAAACATGTTCATACATCACGACATCTAGTTTTTCATTAAGCATTCATAACTTAAGCATTCCGATGAGAATTTCATGCATCTTCGCTTCATCACGCAAGCAAAACATGCACACTATTTGCATAAATACATTACCGGTAACTGACATTTATGTCTCGAACTTAAAGGGGCGTAAGTTTCTCGTTAGTGACGTATAAAGAATTATTATTTTAGAGACTTTCTATAATAAAATTCACACATTTAGAGATCACAACTTTTAAATTAAATTTAAATTCCTAATTTTCATCGTTAAAAACAATATGTAATCGACTATGTACTAATTTTGGGCATTGTAGGGATGCTCACCCTTCCCCACACGTAACCAACTCCCGAACCTATTTTTTCTGGTATCGCAGACTAAAACTCGTTGTTTTAATAAGAATGAAAAAACAAGTTTTATTAAAATTACCGAGTTTTCAAGTGGTCCAATCTCACCTAAATTAAAAAAGATTGGTGTCGACTCCCATTTAAAACCAAAAAAATATTTTTGTAATAAAATGTGTAAAGCATGTGCGGGACCATTATTACGTATGTTAATTTATTTGACAATCTGTCACAAATAAAAAAAATATGAACATATTAAAGGCTTAGGATTTAAAAAATTTCACAAATATTTTAATAGAAAGTAATGAGGATATGCAAATATAATATTAATATTTAAAAATATTTAATATAATAATTATATTAATAACATGATAAATTTATAAAAAAAATTCTTTTAAAATTTAGATAGTGTAACAAAAATAGTTTTATGACTTTTTGTGTTGATTTTTTAATTTAATATTAAAAATTTAACATGTTAAAAATAAAATATAACACAATGACAATTTAGTAAATTTTACTTTAAGGTAAATTTATATTCCTCAAACTAATCACAATAATCTTATATTCTTACGAAATAAATCAAACAAGATAACATAACATTCCAGTAACGTGTCGGGTAATGTTACGTTCAAAGAATCTTACGTAAAAATAATCTTACATTTCGTAAACCAAACACACATTAAGAATTTATGAACTTTACGCTAAAATATAAAAAAATATAAACCAACTTAATATAAATTTATCAAAAGATTTATTTGATAACAATTCTTTTATTTTAATCTTCAAATTTTGCAGTAATTCCTTGGAATCGTAAAATATTAAAAAAAAGAGATTTGGCTGACACTTGCCATTAGGGGTTAAATGAGGAGGGTGAAGGGTCAAATCCTATCAACTCTGGACTTCACCGGAAAAGCAATAACCTCCCTACTAAAGTGAAAGTAAAGCCGTAAAAAAGGGTGTTTTCCTTTTGTTCGTAGGTCAGATAAAAGCGTCTCTCTACTTTCCCTTTCCCATCTTTTTTAGATAAATATTTGGGTAAACTATCTGTTTGACCACCAAATTATTGTGAAAGTTTTAAAATGACCATCATAGAAAAAAACGCGCCATTTCACTACCCAAACTATTAAAATGGGATCATTTTGACCACCAGCCGTTAATGGGCTAAAGGAAGGTGACGTGGCAGTTAAAAATTAAAGGTATAATCACACATTTGGTCCTTATTATTTACACATTCTTTCAATTTAGTCCCTATGAAGAAAAATCACCCAAATCCTACATAAAAAGACTCTCCCATTCATCTTCTTCCCCACAACACCCAAAACTTCATTTCTTTCCCGTCCGGCTCCCCACAACACCTAGATAAAAAAAACAACAGCAGATTCTCTCCTCTTCTTCGCATCTAATCGGGATCAATTTTGGTCTCTAATAGCGTTTTCTGCCCCTTTTTTGTTTCTTTTGAAGTTTTTTTTCTTGTTTTTCTTTTTTCTGGATTTTCTTTCGGCCGTTGTTGAAAATTATCAATCGGGTTGCGCCGGCAGTTTTTTCTTTGTACATAAAAAAACAATGGAGATGGCCGATGACAGTGATTTCGTTGAGAAAGATCCCTCGGGTCGGTATGTTCGGGCATGTTTTCTGGCTTCGAATTCTGCTTAGTTTATATATTTTATTCATTTTCTCTTTGTTGGGGTTACTTAGTATCTGCTTGGTTGCCAAGAAATTTGGAGTAAAATGCGAGACTTTAATATAATAATCAAATACCGCTGTTTGTTTAGCAATTTGTCAAATTACATTCCCAGGTAAAATATTGTCATCAATTTCTTCGCAAGCGAACAACGTCAAGTTTGAGTAATGGAATCAATTGTTTAGAATTTTTATCTACATTTTGTTATAGCTTAGTTTCTACTGAACTAATAATATGAATATTTCATCTTTGACTAGTTTTATACCTCTTATAAGCAAGAAAAACTTGCTCTTTGTTGCAGAATAGGGATAATTGCTTATTGTACTTCTATTTAAATGAGCAATATTAAACTTGATACATATGTATGATCAACCAAAACGCCAATTTTATCCTAGATATGCTGATTTTTTTTTCTTGAATAGTTTGTTTCATTAGAACTTAAATTACTTTGTTTTTTATCTAGGTGTTGTGGGGAGCCGGACAGGAAAGAAATGAAGCTTTGGGTGTTGTGGGGAAGAAGATGAATGGGAGAGTCTTTTTATGTAGGATTTGGGTGATTTTTCTTCAGAGGGACTAAATTGAAAGAATGTGTAAATAATAAGGACCAAATGTGTGATTATACCTTTAATTTTTTAACTGTCACGTCACCTTTCGTTAGCCCATTAACGGCAGGTGGCCAAAATGATCCCATTTTAATAGTTTGGGTAGTGAAATGACGCGTTTTTTTTTCTATGGTGGTCATTTTAAAACTTTCACAATAGTTTGGTGGTCAAACAGATAGTTTACCCTAAATATTTTATACACATGCGGTGGAAACTATCAGTTTCCACAAGCGCTTTAGTTTTAGGGTATAAAGAGTTAGTTTATGGTATATTGTTTAGGGGTTTAGGTGTAGCGGGTTAGAATTTAGGGATAATTGTTTTAATCTAAGGTTTAGGGTTATAATTTATAGGTTAAAACTTAAATCCTCGCCACATTACCCTAAAAACTAAACCTTAACCTATAAACCCTAAATTGTAACCCTAAACCTTAAATTGAAACAACTATTCCTAAATTCTAAACCCCTACATCTAAAACCATAAACTTTATACCCTAAACTAACTCCATATACCCTAAAATTAAAGCGCTTGTGGAAATTTTCAGTTTCCACCGCTAGTGTATAGGATATTAATCCATCTTTTTTATAGCAAATCATATCCATTTTATTTTACCCACTATCTATAAAAACATAAATAAAAGGTTAAAATCATTTTTAACATTTTTCTATATATCCTAATTAAAATTATGTGTGTCACATGAAGTGGTATTGTTATAAAATCTTTAATTAAATTTAATGTAATGGAATTTTTGTAAAATTAATTAAAATCAATACATATATATTCAAAGATATTTATGTTTAATAAAAAATAGTTTTTAAAATTATATATACTTAAATAGTATAAAGGAAAATAACCTTTTGTTTCTTTTTTATAATATTTATCATACTCAATTTGTCAGTTCTAGTATCTTTAATTGACTCTAATTTCCTTCTGGCAAATAGGTCAACACATATGGCACAATATCCTATGTGCAGTAGAATCTTTTATATTTATTGGGTTTATTAAACTAATATTGATTTTTTATCAAAGTTTTTTAATTATTAATGATATCATCTTAATCAATCCCTAGCAATCAACCCATTCTCGTGAGTATGTTGCAAAATATAATTTTGAGTAAAGTACACCAATATCAATAAATTATCTAAAAATATAAAATAATCATCAAATTTTTTAAAATTATATAATGATCATTAAACTTTAGTTTTTATTATAAAATGGTCATTAAACTGTTAATTGTCGTTAACTGGGAGACTTAACAGTTACAAAAATTTGTATAATAACATATTTAATCATCAATATTTACACATTCAATCAATTTAGACATCAATAATGAGGGTTAAATTATAAATAAATTGATTAAATGTGTCAATATGGAGGATTAAATATTATATTATTCAAATTTCTTTAACTATCACGTTACCCAATTAACAATAATTAACGGCTCAATGACTATTTTATAACAAAAATTAAAATTTAATACCCATTATATAATATTTGAAAGTTTGATGACCACTTTCGACTCAAATATTAAATTTCAGTACTAATTTTAAAGTTCGATGATATTTTCGACTAAAGGGCTATAGTTTAATGATATCTCGTATAGTTAACCCTAATATTTATATACATACCGGAGAAAGAATTTCAAAAGGAAAGTCCCATTTCCCCCTTTTCGGTTAAATTACATCAAAAAGTTAAAGAAGAGAAAGTAAAACAGTGCAAGAATTCCCAAGAGTTATGATGGAGAGTTGTTTTCAACTTTAGCACAGATATATCCACCGCCCTATCATCATCTTTTTGCAAATACATTTCTCTGAGTTGCACTCTCTCACTTCACAGATTATATAGGAAACACTGAAAACAACCCAACCCAAAGCTCTTTCAGTCCCCCTCCAATGGCTACAGTCTGTAAATGCACCTTTCTTTTCTCCCTCTGCTTCACATTCTTCATCTTCTCCTCAGCTTCAACTCAAGAAGCTGATGCCCTTCTTAATTTCAAGTCTTTCATTGATGACCCTAAGAACTCTCTTTCCAGCTGGTCTAATACTTCGGGTGTTCATCACTGTAACTGGACTGGTATTACCTGCATTCCAACGCCTTCTCTCTATGTGTCTTCCATTGATCTTCAAAGCTTGAATCTTTCTGGTGAAATACCATCTTCCATATGTGAACTGCCCTATTTGTCTCATCTTAACCTTGCTGATAACCTTTTTAATCAGCCTATTCCACTGCACCTGTCTCAGTGCAGTTCCTTGGAGACTTTGAATCTTAGTAACAATCTCATCTGGGGTACTATCCCAGATCAGATTTCTGAGTTTGATGCCTTGAAAGTTCTTGACTTGAGCAGAAATCATGTTGAAGGGAAGATTCCTGAGACTATTGGGTCATTGGTGCATCTTCAAGTGCTCAACTTAGGAAGCAACTTGCTTTCAGGTAGTGTCCCTTTCGTTTTTGGCAATTTTAGTGAGCTAGCTCTACTTGATTTGTCTCAAAATGCCTACTTGGCCAGTGAGATTCCTACTGATATTGGGAAGCTTGAAAAGCTTGAGCAGCTCTTTTTGCAAAGATCTGGCTTTCTGGGTGAAATCCCTGAATCTTTTGCGGGTTTATATAATTTGATCACTCTGGACCTTTCCCAGAACAATCTGACTGGTAAGCTTCCACTAGCACTGGGGTCTTCTCTAAATAAGTTGGTGTCTTTTGACATCTCGGAAAACAAGCTTTTGGGGTCATTTCCTGATGCCATTTGTGATGGAAAACGCCTCAAACTCCTCAGTCTCCATACAAATTTCTTCAATGGTTCAATACCTGAGTCCATTCCTGAGTGCTTGAATCTCGAGGTTTTTCAAGTTCAAAACAATGGATTCTCAGGTGGTTTCCCTAATGGATTATGGTCCATACCAAAACTTATGGTGGTGAGAGCTGAAAACAATAGGTTGTCTGGGGAATTGCCAGATTCCATATCAATGGCTGCTCAGTTGGAGCAAGTCCAGATAGACAACAACAGCTTTACTGGTAAAATACCTCAGGGGCTTGGCCTGGTAAAGAGCTTATACAGATTCTCTGCTTCTCTCAATGGTTTCTCTGGTGAAATACCTCCCAACTTTTGTGATTCTCCTGTTATGAGTATAATAAATCTTTCTCATAACACCCTGTCAGGCCAGATTCCGGAGTTGAAGAAATGTAGGAAACTTGTTTCCTTATCTTTAGCAGATAACAGTCTTATTGGAGAAATCCCACCTTCACTTGCTGAGCTACCAGTGCTAACTTACCTTGATCTGTCTCATAACCATCTCAGTGGTTCCATTGCACCAGGGCTCCAGAACTTGAAGCTAGCTCTCTTCAATGTGTCCTTCAACCAACTCACTGGCAGGGTTCCATCATCTTTAATATCAGGCCTCCCAGCTTCATTTTTGGAAGGAAATCCAGGACTCTGCGGCCCCGAATTGCCAAATCCTTGCCCTGATGAACATCCAGAACGTCACTCTGCTGCTCTCACAACTTTGACATATGCCCTCATATCTATAGCATTTGCCATTGCAACTATGATTGTTGCTGCTGGTGTGTTTGTGTTTCACAGATATTCCAAGGCGAAGTCGCAAACAGGTGTTTGGAGGTCCGTTTTCTTCTACCCTCTTAGGCTCACCGAGCACGATTTGATGACGGGAATGGACGAGAAAAGTGCTCTAGGAAATGGTGGTCCTTTTGGTAGGGTTTATATGATAAGTTTACCGAGTGGTGAACAAGTTGCCATAAAGAAACTGATGAATTTTGGGGGCCAACCTTCCAAAGCTTTAAAGGCAGAAGTCAAGACATTAGCCAAGATGAGGCATAAGAATGTTATTAAAATTCTGGGGTTTTGCCATTCAGATGTATCTGTCTTTCTTATTTATGAATTCTTAGAGAAGGGGAGTTTAGGGGATTTAATTTGCAGACCGGATTTTCAGATGCAATGGAGTGCTAGATTGAGGGTTGCTGTCGGGGTCGCACAAGGACTGGCATACCTTCACAAGGGTTATGTTCCACACATGCTTCATAGAAATCTTAAGTCAACAAACATTCTTCTCGATGCGGATTATGAACCGAAGCTTACGGATTTCGCACTTGATAGGATAGTTGGAGATGCTGCGTTCCAGTCAACCATTGCTTCGGAGTTTGCACATTCCTGCTATAATGCACCAGGCAAGGAATTCCACATTGATTTATTTTCCCAAACTGATGCTTTCATGCTTCTATTATGTTAATTTTTCACACATGTTGTTTGATTGCAGAATGTAAATACAGTAAGAAAGCAAGTGATCAGATGGATGTTTATGGGTATGGTGTGGTGCTTTTGGAGCTCATAACAGGCCGGCAAGCCGATGACATTGAATCGTCGAATTCTCTCGATATAGTAAAGTGGGTTCGAAGAAAAGTTAATATTAGCAACGGAGCATTACAAGTAATCGACCCCAAGATATCAAGTTCTTCTCAAAAGGAAATACTAGGAGCACTGGAAATCGCCCTGCGCTGCACTGCGGTTATTCCAGAGAAAAGGCCATCGATGTTAGAAGTGGTTAGAACACTGGAGTCTCTGAAGGCAGGGGGTTGCGTTCTCTCGACTTGGGACTCGGAGGAGCAAGTGCAACCACCTCCTGCTTGAAGGGCTGATTCAGTTTGGTTTTTGTATGTAAAGCATATGTTTCCGAGTTGGTACTTCTTATAGAGGAAATGTATGGGCATGGTGTGTCCATTACATCTGTAGCAGAGAATGTTTGGGAAGTTGATAAAAGGTAATACCATGAGGTATTACAGCATTTTGCTCCTTATAAGCTGCTTCATGTTCTATATACATACACATATATGCCCATTACATACTGCTGCCTGCTGGTATATGCTTATCCTCGTTTGAAAAATGAGGACAATTTTACATCTACAAATATTCAGAACTGGGTGTTCCATTTAGTTTATGCATCAAATATTGAATGATTCCTTAACAACAACAAAAAAATACAAGAAATGTACGTGCTTAATTGATTTTTTTAACCCTTATGATTCAAATTAAACTCAATTTAACACTTTTATTAGTTTGACCACGTTGACTGTTAATGCCTTCTAACGGTCAAAATATAGACGGACATGTAATACGCTACTTCATCAAAATTGATTTTTTTTTTAAAATCATATAAAAAATCATAAAAAATTGCAAAAATTAAATTAAATTTTCTTTTTTTTCTATTATAAAAAACATAAAATAATATTTTAAAAAAGAACCCCAAAGTTTCATTTCTTTCAAAAAAAAAAAACTCATAAATTCCTAAATCAATCATTAGCATCGATTCAATCACTGACCACTCCCCATCGCAGGAAAATCTTCATTCTCCCTCAATATTTCTTCTCACCAACACTGTCGTCTGCTACAATATCAACAACTTTCACCGTCAATTAAAAATATTTGAGGAGTTGGGAGTTTAGGGATAGGGATTTAAAATTTTTGTATTTTGAAATTTTTTGAAAATTTGAGATTTTATAATTAAAAATATATTTTTAAAAAAATTATACAAAAATTTAATATTATTTTATTGTAAATATTTATACAGTTTTAATAATTATTACAATTATTTATATTTTTTATTTGAAGTAAAACATAATTTTTATTATTTTATACATAATTTTAAATTTTTTTACTCATTTAAATATTTTTTTAGATTTTTCTTGAATTTTTTAAATAATTGTTTATATTTAAATTTTTATAATTTTAATTATTTTTTTCAAATTTTTATATTATTTTAATTTTAAATATCTATATATTAATTTTTAAATAATTATTTACGGTTTTGATGACGTGACATGTCTAGAGTGTGCCACGTGTCATCATCATAATAACTACTTTTGAATTAACGGTCAACTTAATGAAAGGACTAAATTGATTGTAATTTAAATTTTGAAAGCCTAAATGATTGTAATTTGAATTTTGAAGGTTTAATTAGATACAATTTTTTCATAAATACTTAATTAATTTTTTAAAATTTTCGTTGAGAGTTAACCTTTAAACCAAATTAAAAATAATAAAATTTGAAACAAAAATAATTGTCTAGAGCAGACAACCAGCGATTAATGTCGGGTACGCTGTAAATAATCATCATCCACTTGTGTCCTAGTGGCAAAGGTAGATGTTTATCATCCCTTAGGACCTGGATTCGAGCACCAGTAATGTCATGTTGTGTGTGCCGTCTTTGAAAAGACTAAGAAAGTTGAACAGATGCTACCCTTGCATCGCACCAGCATATTAAAAAAAAAACTATTATTTAGGGTGAATTCTTTCACATGACACTGAATTTTAGGTTTAATATTAATTTTACCACCGAATTTTAAATTGATTCAATTGTAGCACTGAATTTTAATATAGATTTCAACTATAGCACTGGATCGTTAACTAATTGTAATGGGTTGAAAGGCGTCCACCACCACAACTCTCCAAGTCTAACCCCATATTCTCTCACTCAAACCCCAAAACAAGACTCGCAGATTGCATTTAACTGATTTTTCAGTATTTGTTTTCAACATTTAACTGATTTTTATTTTGTATACTAAATATAGGAAAAAACTTTGATCACAAGTTGTGTAAACTTTAGTTTACACGTGTCGTTTAGTTTTAGAGGTTAGAGTTTTAGTTTAGAGGTTTTGGTTATAGGTGATGAGTAGCTAGTTTGATCAATATTTTCATGTTAATTATGCTCGAGTGGTTGCTTTGTGGTGCTGGATTGTTGCTCACTACGTGATTTACTGTGCAGGACATCGTTGTTGCGAAATACTACGAAAAAGGCTTAAATCTACAAGTTTTTCTGGATTCATGGCCGGATTAGTGGGCATGAATGCACTGACTCGGCGACACGTCAGCAGCACGGGAGGATGATGTCAGCAACAGTGATGATCGGATGATGACGTGGCGGCAGAAGTGAAAGCTTATCAGGATATTCCGATAGCTTATCGGATTCGGGATGATAACTTATCGATCAGAATTTTGATAAAGACTTGAGATTTATCTCTTTTATTTAATTTAAATATTTTTTTAGGAATTATCTCTTAGAATTTATCTTTGTAATTTAAATTTAGGGTTTTATTTGGATGCACAAGCTGTGTAAATTTTTTTTACACATTCCTTCTATAAAATTTAAAATCTAAATCACAAACCCTAGCAACCTAAAACCTAAGCCCTAAATCCTAAACTCTAAATTCTAAATTCTACCCATAAACCTTAAATTATATACCCTACATACTAAACCCCTAAACTCTAACCTAAAACCCTAAACCCTAAACCCTAAAATTAAAGGGCTTGTGTAAACTAAAGTTTACACAAGCTTGTGCATCAAAGTATTTTCCATTTATCTCTTATCACTTTGTTAATTCCTAGGGTTATAGACTAGTATAAATACCCCTTGGGGTAAAACTCAAAGCATCTCATATCTCATATTTTTCAATGATCCGAGGAAATTGAGTCAAAGCAAAAGCACGAAACTAGTATTTATTATATTGAATTCACTTTTTTTAATATTATCTACAATTTTATTTTTACTTAAATTCTACAAATCACCTCATTTTCTACTTAAACAACATTCAACTCTTTTCTTGGCTCACTGATCAAGCGAACATAAATCAAGAAGTTTTCTTAGTCTCTGTGGGATGGACCCTTACTTCTCTGTTACTACATTTAACTTTCTTTATTTATTAATTAAGAATAAAGAATTATTTTGACGCGAAAACGACGCGTGTCAAATTGGCGTCGTTGCCGGGGACTTCGGCAAAGTTACTAATTAAAGTTTGTTTTGATCTATGATCAGGTTGTCGAGTTAACGGCGTTAAATAAAGTGCTTAATGGGAGGCAATTCATTTCTTTTCTTTTATTTTAATTATTTTTAATCGAATATTTTATTTATTTATTTATTATTCTTTTATTTTTATTTTCTTTAAATTTATTCTTGTAATTTTATTTCAAATTTATTTTATCTTGTCATTTTATTTTTCTAATAATCCCTTGCTAATCGAATTTTTGGTTAAATATGTGTAGGAATTTAAAACATGTTGACAAATCTCTTGGACCATGGCTTATCATCTTATCCCAACCTCGAAAAAATCATCCCTTATTACTTTATTTTTCTTGTTTAATTCTCAAATCCTTTAAACCATATCCCTTATCCTTATTTTTAAAACAATTTTTTTATCACGTTTGACAAAGAAAAAATTAAAAATATGAGAAAATTTTATCACGTTTTTAAATTTGAAAACCTTTTTAAAACTTTTTTTAGAAACCTCTCTTTAATTCACTTTAGGATTTAGTTCCCTTATTCGATTTTTTAAAACAAAATTTTTAAATTTGACTTATATTTAAATTTTATCCCTTTATCAAACTTGATAACCCATCCCCTATTTTCTCTCTTTATTTTCGTTAAAATATTCCTCCAACCAAACTATTATTTTCATCTCCTTCAACCTAGCTAACAAGTCACAATTCTTCTTCTACAACCTCAACCTTCGACCAACTCGTTCAACCGCCGCCATGGTCCGCACTCGAGAGCAAGCCCGCCACAACCGCCTGACACCCATCATCCTTAGCGATCGTCAAAGGATAGCGCCACCGCAACTATTTTAGGGAGCTCTTACTTTCTTTTTCTTTTAATTTTGATATACATTTTGTATCTATTTTGTTAGAAAGGGTAGATTACACTTTAGACAATGACATGATTAGTGTGTTTCATGACATTCCTTCATAATTTGATTCTTTATGCCAATTTAGTCTTAGCATTCATTAACTTGTTTTGAAATACTTGTTAATTTTTTTTTCATAAAAGCTAGAGGTGCCTATCACTGGCTCTAGCCGGAAAAAATTTAAGAAAAAGCTAGAGGTGCCTATCACTGGCTCTAACAAAGAAAAAATATAAAGCTAAAAGTGCCTAAAAATTAGTTCTAGTAAGAAAAAAAATGAAAAATACCTCATGTTAACAGTATAGATTAAGTTTTATTTACAAGTATATACTTTGCCTAGGTTGGCTTAACTTATTTTGTTGGAATATTTGTGTTGATAATAAATTTTCCATTTATCTATTGGTTTCTTTTCTTTCTTTCATTTATAGATATTTTATCATTTTTGCACATTAAGGACTTCTTGAAATAGAGGATGAGAACATGAGATTCAGTAATTTAAATTTTTTATACTTGAGAATAAGCATCGGATAAGTGAGGGGGAATTTGATGAGTAGCTAGTTTGATCAATATTTTCATGCTAATTATGCTCAATTGATTACTTTGTGGTGCTGGATTGTTGCTCATTACGTGATTTACTGTGCAGGACCTTGCTGCTGCGAAATACTACGAAAAAGGCTGAAATCTACAAGTTTTTCTAGATTCATGGCCGGATTAGTGGGCATGAATGCACTAACTCGGTGACACGTCAGCATATGACGTCAGCAGCACGAGAGGATGACGTCAGCAATAGTGATGTCGGATGATGACGTGGCGGCAGAAGTGAAAGCTTATCAGGATACTCCCATAGCTTACCGGATTCGGGATGATAGCTTATCGACCAAGATTTTGATAAAGACTTTAGATTTATCTCTTTTATTTAATTTAAATATTTTTTAGAATTATCTCTTAGGATTTATCTTTTGTAATTTGATTTATTTATCTCTTATCACTTAGTTAATTCCTAGAGTTTTAGAGTAGTATAAATACCCCCTTGGGGTAAGATCAAAGCATCTCATATCTCATCTTTTAGTTTTTATTTATTCTTAAGAATTTTAGTTTAATAAAGTTTTATTTTTCCATAGTCAAAGGCTAAAGCAATGACTCGATTCTAACGTGAGAATGAAAAGCACTTAAATAATTTTAGGTTTTTTCTCTCAGTTTTTTAAGTTTAATTTCAAAAATCAAAATGATTTCAAATCTAAAGATTGAGTTTGGTCAAGATGTTGTTTTTGTTTAAATATGTGAGAGGAAAGATTAGCTATTGATGCGCATTCGACTTCCTAGGAACACACTTAGTAAATTGATTACTAAAAGAAATTGATATTATAACCGTTGTTATTGAAACAACATAATTCGAGTCAGGGTTTTCTAAAACTTTAAAATTGTTTATTCTTAACAGCGATGGCCGCAGTTAATCTAACCAGAAAATTGAAATTTAAAAATCAAGGATTGGTCCTTGTAGGCAAGTAACCGACGTGAATCATGAAGTAAAAAAATATCTTCCAATGATCCGAGGAAATTGAGTCAAAACAAAAGCCCGAAGCTAGTATTTATTATATTGAATTCACTTCTTTTTAATATTCTCTATAATTTTATTTTTACTTAAATTCTACAAATTACCTCCTTTTCTACTTAAACACCATTCAACTCTCTTCTTGGCTCATCGATCAAGCGAACATAAATTAAGAAGTTTTCTTAGTCCCTGTGGGATGGACCCTTACTTTTCTGTTATTACATTTAACTTCTTTTATTTATTAATTGAGAATAAAGAATTATGTTGACGCGAAAATGACGCGTGTCAATAGGGTTTAGAATTTAGGGTTGGGGTTAAGAATTTAGGATTTGAGTTTTATAGTGTAAATATAAAAATTTGTATAAAATTAGTTTTACTCAACATATGTATCAAAATTTTACCCATAAATATATGGAAAAAACTTTGATACACAAGCCTTTCAATTATAGGGTTTAGAGTTTTAGGTTAGGGTTTAGGGCTTTAGTGTGTAGAGGGTAGAATTTAAGGTTTATGATTAAAAATTAGAGTTTAGGGTTTAGAGATTAGAGTTTAGGGTTTAGGTTTTAGATGGATAGGGTTTAAAATTTAGGTTTGAAATTTTATAGAAAGGTTTTGTAAATTTTTTCTCACTGTATTAAAATATAACCCTAAATATATATCTTTTAAAAGGATTTTAAGTTTACATTTATAAATCAGTGTAAATACCAAAGTAACCAGCCTTTGTCCGTTGCTGGTCAAGGGTGTATATGAAAATTTTCAAATGCAAAGAAATGACGGGGCAACTTAATTAAACTGTACATATACATGATTTGATTTGAATTAAAACGGGTGTGGAACTAGGATGTGTTATTAGATTTTTTTTAGGTCTTAAAGGAGTAATGTGTTATGTAGTAATTCCAAATCAGTACTTTTATTTTTTTAATTTTTTTAATTTAGCTCTCAAGCTTATGTATTGCATTAATCGCGCTTTTTTATTGTTGTTGACTAATAGAGCTATTATCACCAGTTATTCTCTGCTATGTCACACGCTGTCGTTAAAATATTAACGTCTATGTTTGTAAGTTATTTTGTCATTTTATTTAATAAATTAACGTTATTTAATAAGATGATAAATAGTTAATTTTGATGACGTGACGGTACATTTGACATGTAATTTTTTAGAAAAGTAATTTAAAATAATGAATTCTAAAATTCTTCATTTTTACTATAATGTCATCAAAACTAACTCGTAATCATCAATATGGCAAGACGGTTGGCGATAACGACTAATGTGAAAGAAGATAGCAACCACATACACATAATTTAACAGTATGTCAGTCAATGATAGTCAAAGGGCCGGAATGATATAGGCCATGTTTGGCAATTAGCGGATAGCTGATAGCGGATAGCGGATTACATTAGCTGATAGTTGATTGCATTAGCTGATTTGACTAGCGGATTGTATTATCTGATTGTATAAAAGTGTTTGGTAAAATTAACTGATAGCTGATAGCTGTTAGATTATTTAAACAAACAAAATGACATATAAAGACATGATTATATCCAATACTTGTTTGAATAGTTCATTAGTTATTGATATTTTGTATCTAATTAATATTAATTAGATTTATAAAAATTACTTTTAATATAAATTTTCTAAACATATTCGAATGATTTATATAATAATTTATTGTTTATATAATTATTTTAATATAATTTAATTAATTAATAAATTTAAATACACATATAAATATGTGATAATAAAAAGAAAAAATAAATAGAATTAGCTTATAAATAAGGTGAGAAAATATTTAATTTAGGTTATTTGGAGATTTTTGGTAATTGGTAAGGGTAAAAGAGTCTCTACAACTCTAATATCAAACCTCTAATCTCAAAAAGCTCATATTAGAAGTTTTTTCAAAATTAGCGATTTTACCTCAACCGGTTCTTTCAATCCGCTATTTACCAAACAACAATATTAGCGGATTTGACTGGTCAAACCTCTAATTATGCCTCAAACCTATTAAGTTGGTTTTTTTAACAAAGTTAAAAGTTCGACTCCTAAAATTATAAATATAATAAATTAAATTGAAAAAATCATCCATAATAGATATTTATAATACTCAATTTAAATTAATTAATCAATAAATTAAATACATGTGTTTATAAAAAAAAAACGAGTGTGTGGAACCCACACCACACTTGAAATTTATGTGATGATTGCTGAATTTATTATACACCACTATATATGGTTACTAAAATCTTATATTATTTATAGTTGCCATTTTTCACCCTGTAATTTAATAGACAGTTTTTTTTTTACCTTCTTTATCTCTTCTCTTCACCATTTATAATGATGAACCATATTCTGGATTTTCATTTGGTTCCATTGAGATTATAATCAGGTGAGTTGAAATACTGAGTTTCTTGTTCTAATAACAATTTAATTTACTATCCAAATATTGTTTCTTCTGTTTTTAATTTAAATTCAGTTCTACTTTTTGGTGTTTTATCAGTGAAATACATAGATTTGGCCATGCTTGTTTCTTACAATGATATTCTGATTTGTTTTAATTTTGTAGGATCTATGAACATGACTTCAACAAATATTGATCCAAGTGATCCTCAGTTTGAAGATTGTAATACAACATTCATGAATGCATGTGGTAGTCCTCAACCTCCTTTTAATCCTATGGAGGGAATGAGATCAACACAAACAAAGTTAAGAGTCTATCACAACACACTATTTATTCCACGAATATGAGCATCTGCTGTTCAACTCAACAATTTTATTTCACAGTGATAATCGGAGCAATAAATGTAAAAGGAGGCGCCGGGATTCGCTGCGCATGTTCGGTGTAAGAAGCTCGAGTTACCGAGGAGTTAGCAGGTTGTGATCTTCATTTCAACTTAATATTAATCCTACTATTTTTTCATTGAAACTGAAAGATGGCATTGAATTCAACGTAGATACACTGGTCGATACGAGGCATTTTTGTGGGACAACACCGATCCGACAGAGAAACCAAAGACCGGTCTTTACATCATCTTCTGTTTTTCTGCTTTCTGATATATACATATTTCCTGGTTATCATCATTATCTCATTCATAGCTAACCATGTTGATGTTGATGTTGTTGTTTTCTCCGCACTATGCAGTTTATATAGGTCAGTGATCTCATCCTGTTCCACTGTATACAATTCCAGCATATTATCTGTAACTATATGAATTGGTTCCTGCAGGCGGATACGATGATGAAGTATCGGCAGCAAGGGCTTATGATTTAGCTGCTCTCAAATTATGGGGCGAATCAGCGCCGCTGAATTTCCCAGTATGTTCTCTCTTTCACCTTATATGTATTTACAAGATTCCATCAACCAATGCTTAATCAGCAGCTATGTTTGTTCATGCATCACTAGATTAGTAACTATGCGTCGGATTTGGTAAAGATGAAGCTGTGTACCAAACATGAATATTTTCGCAACATAAGACGGTAAAATCCTCAACCTACTTTCGATTTGCAGTATATTCCTACAACTACAACCGATTAAACTCTTCTCTTTTTTTCCTTTTGTGCTCAATAATTCATACAACTAAACTGAAAATTTCAGAAAAAGTAGGGGCTTTGCAAAGGGTGCATCCATTTATCGTGGAGTTTCCAGGTAATACATACATATAATCTTCTTTCCTAGTCTGTAGTCTGTACTATACTTTTTTCTGCGTTTTCAATCACGAGTGATTACTCAGCAGGAACTCGGATTTCAAGAAATGGCAAGCAAGGATTGGAAAAGGGAAAGAAATCAAAGGAATTTACCTAGGAACATTTGGTAACTACTGACCCTAACTTGTTTAGGTGATCAAAATGATAACAATTACTGTAATTGAAGGTGACTTGAGATTCAAGTAATCCCTTATATGGTTCATATGAGTTCTTTTTCCAATGGTTTAAACAATCAGATACTGAAGAGAAAGCTGCTAGGGCTTACGATGTAGCTGCTATTAGGCTGAAAGGTGCAAATGCTATAACAAATTTCGATATAAATGAGTATGATCTGAAGGGCATTCTTCAAAGTTCGAAGCTACCAATTGGCAAGGGAGCTTCTAAGCTATTGCTCAAGTCTTCGGTGGATGAAGTTATTAGAAAGAAAAGAAACGTCAGGTATGAAGAAGATGATTCAGGCACCCTCGATCCGGCCCTACTATCGATGCCATTTGAAGATCCTAACACTAACGTGCAGAATTTGTGCCATTCCAACCCGGACATGAACCGAATGATTACTTCGTCTCTTCTTTATGGACTACCGAACCATGAAGAGTTTCAGACTAATCCTACTCTAATGCAAGGGTTCAACAGTTTTGGAAGCAATACCAGCAATGATGGAAATCCAAGCTTTAACTACAATGTGGAGTTCCCTTTTAATGTGAATTCGGAAGGGAACTTTACAGTTTCAGGGGCTGCTGGTGAAATGCAGCAAAACTCGAGTTTTCCCTTTATAGAGGGTTATCACCAAGACTCCACCTTTCCTGTTCATGGGTACCAAAACCCTGTTGCAGACTCCACCTTTCCTGTTCACGGGTACCAAAACCCTGTTGCAGACTCCACCTTTCCTGTTCATGGGTACCAAAACCCTGTTGCATTTCCAGAAAATCTCGCCCGCACTGGCTACGGAAATTGTGTGGAGACATACAGAGGGTTTGCAGATAACTTTCAGAGCCTGTTAGCTCTACAAGCACAAGATTCTCTCAAATATCGGGACCAGATTAAAGATGTTACCACCCAGAACCTCCTTAAAAACACCATCAATTTCCGAACAAATCCTGTGAACGGTTGCTACAGCTCAGAGCCTTCGTGTAATGGGATTTTCAAGGGGGTTCCAAGCACAAAGAAGACTGCGAATGCGTCGGGCAATGGAGCAATTATGGAGGTAAACGCATTCCGGAAACCACTGGAAATGGAATGAATATTTTTTCTAGCCTGAACCAGACCTTTCTAGTTGTTTGCCAGCAAGGAACGAACTTGGACTCGTGTTTCCAAGTGTGGCAAGGCTTTTAAGATCGACAAAAAAAAAACAATGGACTTTGATTTCGTTATGAAGTTATATTGTAAAACTAATAATGAACTTGAAATAACAGCCTTCATCTCATGCAATTGCAGTGCACGCATGGCAGATAATCAAAGCTTGTAATGCTTACTGAAATATTAAATCTTGTTATCTTTCTTATTAATACTTAACCATAAAAACGATTTGTATCTTCAGGACAAACAAAAACTAGAGAGAGAAAGAAGTAAGAAATAAATTATTCCATGTATTGAAATAAACATATACTGCAGTTTGATCTCAAGCTCTCTCCAATTCAACAAAAACAAAGCAAGTTCTCCCCACTGTACGGTCGAGCCAGTACACAATGTTTGAGAATTTCCTATAACTTTAAACCATTTAAATTTTTCGCCTTATGTTACATTCACTTTTCCATTGCTACAAAACATGAGAGATATACACAACCATCTAGCATAAGCAGTCAAGCGGACCATACCTCACGAAGGAGTTCGTATCTTGCATTTGCACCAACATAGCCTGCATGCTCATGGTTTCCATTAACTGATCCATTGACAACAATTGTTGGTGACAATGGTAATTTATCAATTATTGATGTAAGTGGAGAATTCAATTCCTCCAGTTCCTCGTCACTGGTATATCCTTTCCTCTGTGCCACCAGTGCATTCCTAGACAGCGGTGACTTCTCTCCTGCCTCTGTAACTTTCTCCGCGACATCCGCTGAAGATGGAGTATAGACAACGAGGGCAGCTGTATAAGGGAAAGTTCTAGCCGGCTCTCCTGATAATCTCCTCTCAACAATAGTCTAATGGATGAAAGAACCATGAATCAGAAACAAAACTTTTATGCCTTTTTACTGGTTAAAGGCAAAATTGAGTGCATCGAAATATGAAACACAAATAGCATATGCAGGTGGAGATAGTGAATTATGCTATGAGTTTTTAAAAAGTCTGACAAACAAATGCGTAAAACAAGAACCCCGAACTAATCATACCTCAGCATTCAAGGCTTCCAATACAGCACCTGGAACAGGATCGGGACAAAATTCATCGGGAGTGAAGTTGCAGAGAATGCGTTTAACCAATGGAAGACCAATTGATGGGCACACCTAAAGCCATGAAAATGATTTAGTCAAAAGTGTAGAGAGACCCAACATCAAAGAGATTAGAAAGATGCAGACTTTAATTAAAAATGCACCTCCTTTCTTACTGAACGGTCCAAAAGCATGTCCTTTGGAAGCATTAGAAGATCACTCAGGGAATTAAGAAAAGGGAAGGATTTAGGTTCCCCGTCTCCATTTTGTCTGAAGTCATCTTGCGTGTTATGTTGATCTTCATTCAAATCTTCATCACTATCCATGCCGAACATATCAGTCAGCCATCTAGACCAATTACCAACCTGCAAAATAATTGTCCCTCATTAAGAACTTGTGTATAATATTTCCATGTAAAAAGGTATTACAAATGGATTTCACCAATTGGGAAAGGCAATGAAACCCCCAATTACTTATTCATCTCGAAGCAGATGGAAACCATTCCAATACTTATCACACAACAAAAAAGGTAAACAGCGGTATCATAGATAGCATAAAATTGAGGACTTCCTATAAAGAACATGAGAATTCATGTCATTTGCAGCATCCAGATTTTTCCATTGGCAGCACATTATTCCCTCTAATATATTTTCTCAGCATCTTAGATCAATCCATCTTTAATGCATTTTCCATATGATGTAAAGTTCAAAACTTAAACCAGCTAAATATCTACCTTAAATTCGGCATTTTCTATATCATATGTTTCCAGTGAATGAATCATGTTTTTATCACAAGAACCACTATTGTAACCAATAGCACTATCACAGGATCACCACCAAGACTGATATAAATTTCTAAGAGGCAGTGTTCCAACAAAATATAAGAACCATGGAATGGAGTTAAATGCATAGGAATTATTAAGATTCACAGCAACAAATGCTTGTTGAGATGTAGGTATGGTGCAAGGACTAGCCCCAGCTAGATATACTACAGATATCAAGAAAAACTAAAAGTCAACTGATAAAATACATACAGCATTTTTTAGCTGTGCACCAGATCCAAAGCTAAGATCTCCAGCAGGAATAGGCAGAACCTTTGAATCTACAATAGGATCAGATACAGGATCTGTTGGGATCTCATTAGCAGACTCCCGCAAAATGGCATTGAACATTGCTACATCTAGCCTCGCAATGCACTGTGCCATAACCTAATAAAAAAGGGTACATCAATTAGTTCACTAAGAGTAAATAGATGAGGACATAACAAATATACATCGGACCTCTGCTTAATATTTACAGTGGGAGAACACATATAAGTACATACCAATTTTCCAATAACAGGCAAGCAACCACACTCATGATCGCCTGCTCTAACAGGACAGAGTCGTTGAAAAGCATCTTGGAAAGCAGTTTTCCATAAGTTGATTGAGAAACTTCCTTGCTGTTGGTCGCCCAAGGCTGGCCCCAACAACTTTCCAATTGTTCTGCTGACAGATGAACCCTCAAGAGGAGTTTGCATATATGGAGTAAGAGCCTGAAACAAGGGACCACACATAAATTCTTTCTCTTATTTGTAGTTTAGGGACTGAACTGTAATATCAATTAGATGACCTACATTTCTAAATAGCACTTTCTCTTGAATATAAAAAATTTGACAACAACTATTTACCTGCCACCACAGTGACTCAACTATTCGAGAGAATATCCAAGATTCCACTTTTTCTAGTGCAGAGATGAAGGTTCCTGTCTCTTGCCAATCATCGACAAGCGGCCCAAAACTGTTTACTTGTTTACTACCAGCACCACCTTTCCATTTTAGAGTTGTAGACTTTACCTCACCCCTTTTGTTGCTTCCATTCAACTGAGGAAGCCGGGAAAATGGGCTTGAGTTGTGTGAAGTGCCAAATGATTGAGAAATGATCTCCCTCAGCAGTATAGTGTTTGATAACCAGAAGGTTAACCTTAAAATACAAGAGCAGAATATTATTCAGCTGTCAACAGTAAATTGAGAAATTATAAAGCACTCACGAAAATTATCTGCTTATAATTACCATACCTTGAAACATCATTACCACAAGATTTTGAAATCAAAATAAGCCCAGACACTGTGTTTTTAGCAATTGTGGCTCGTTTGTTTTGAGCCCAATGCTTGCAAGCATGTATGTAGAGTCTAGCAAGACGTCGAGCAGGTGTGTGCAGTTTATGAGCTGAGCTCCCATGCTCTGGAACAACGGAGTAAAGAGCAATTTCCAGGGCGGCCACTTCTCTCAGCTCTGCTTCAAGTTTCTCAATTCTTGTCTCCATCTCTTTTATCTTGTCATTTAAAGTTGCCTCATGTTCAACTTGAAATTTGTCATCAGCAACAACAGGCTCATTGTCACTTACAAAACTTTGAGTGCCATTTGATGTCTCATCTAAGACAGCAACTTCTTTCAACTCTTCAGCATGCTTGTCATTAGATCCTTCTGAATATTCAGATGGTGTAGGAGAAAGTTTCAATGTTTTTTCTACAGGACTCTTAGTAGCATTCTTAGGGGGGGCTCCATTAGATTTTGAAGATTTCTTAGGAGTATTATTCAATGCCTTTGAGTGTAATTTATTAGTTTCATGCTCGGGCCCCATTCTAGAACCATGGGAAGAGCCTTCTGTGAGGTTGTTACTGTGAACACCATTAGAAACTCTGGAAACACTCTCTTCTCTCTCATCCTCGGCAGTCAAGGGATCTCCCACAGACGATACTGAATCTTTTATTGTCTCAGAATCTGATTCATCTTCCTTTCCCTGAGTTGTTTCTTCCTCCATATCACTGGAGCAGTCGTCTAAAACTTCATCTTTTTTTACTTTTGTGGTCATTTTATTACCTTTTGGATCAGGAGATGTTTCTTCAGTCTTGTTAACATCATCCACATAATGTATAATCACGTTCTCGTAAACTTCAGTAGCCTCAGAGCCCACATTCGAATCACTTACTTTAGAACTAGGGTCTGATCTAGCTCTTAAAGCTTTGGATTCAGTTTCTTTCGGCTTCAAAGCTTTGCAACCATTCCCTTGGTTTGGTTTATTGTTTCTCCTATCAGTTCTTCCAGGGTGCTTCGATTGAACATTAGCTGGATTTCTCCTCTTGTTGCCAGTGTCTTTCATATTTGAAGTCGATTCACTTTTTAACTACAATTAAGGAAGAAACTATGAGAAGAGAGAGAATTAGCAGTTTATATCGCTACCAAACTTGTAGGTTGAATTTCAACACCAGATGCAAAATGGAACGTAGTTGCACCTACTTAGAAGAAACCACCTCACTTAGCGACAGGGCAATCTTCTTCAGGCCCTTCTACCACTTCAGTGCTTCTGCACGAGAGAGAAGCCGGGATCATCAGTACAGAATTATCTATTACTTGATATTAGCCAAATTCGGCTACACTTAACCGAGAAGGAAATATCTACAAGCTCTGCGTGCACGTAGAAAGCAACATATAATAGTACAACGAAGGAATATTAATTCAATTACAGTCTCACAGACGCAGCACCGCACCCAATTAGAGCTTCAAGCTAAAAGCGTAGGAATTAAGAGCGGGGAGAAAATGAGCAAGCGGGAGAAAAGATATAACAAAGGGCAGAAGCATGCAATGCATTCAACAATTCAAGGCCTGTATCAATAGGTTCTGTAAAATACAAACTAAAGGTTGCCATTCAAATGCCACAATGGTTTTTAAAAGAACAACTGCTCAGACCTGAATCCAAGACACGTTGGAAGCTTCTTCTGAACCTTGAAGATATCAACAGGATATTGAGAGCGACAAAGAAACTTGTATGTCACAGGAATAAATCATCTTTTTAAAATCATAACTGAGACTAAACAACAGTGAAGATTACCAGCAACAGATAATTTCAAATTAAACAACCAGTAAAATTACAAGTTCAAAAATTATCAACCCGAAACAACCAGAAATTCGTTTCTATCTCTTGTTTGAAACATTTAAGGCTGTCTAGGTGCAATTTTCACAACTGATATCAATGACAAAAACTCGCAGCTAGAAAATTAACGGTGAAATTCAACATTGCAGAAATATTGGTGAAAAACAATGCATAAATAACATTGTTCCGTAATTCATAAAGTTGAGTTGAGTGTTACACAATTCTAAAAAGTAATATCCCCTGCTCTTTAACCAAAACCTAATTAATTAGATCAGTGTTTCTTCCACAACTTACATCTTACCATGTATGTATGGCATGAACTTCCAAACAAGAATCCTTAAATGGCAAACAACCAAAGCTGAATAAATTCCGAAACTCAGATCAAAGATGAAAAAGAAAGAAAAGGCCAACAGATCTACTTCCAGTAGTACAAACTTAAACACTTATCATCAGGATCGGGGATGACCTGGAAAAATAACGAAAGGTTCATGAAGCGTTTTTTGCCAAAGAAAATTCCTTGGCTTTCAAGTATATATCTGTGTATAACCGATGATATGTTAAATATAAATTAATTTAGACTAAAGTTCATCTTTTCTATGCAGACATATATGTATAGACAAGTCAAGCATAGTATGCAGCTGAGCAAGTAAGCCAAGTTTACTTTTTTAGTCGCAATCTCGCTTTTGGCTTTCAACCAGGAAAAATATCTTCTTCTTCTTTTGCCAACCAATCAAATTTTATGATTAAAAACGACATAGTTTTCTCTTACTAGAGATCTTAATCATAAACGAATATAGAACCCAGACCACATGAGTTTTTGTTTGTTGAAATTCAGCACCTCCCACTTTTTTTTTTCTTTTTCTTTTAAATTTTTCCGTCGATTGAAAATTCCAGGAAGTCCATCACCATTTGAAAAGGTTCAAAGCATCTAAAGATCAATAAGCATTTCAAGTACACACAAGCACGAAAGTGGAACTGAATCAGATCAAACAGAAAACCCAGGGGAGAGCAGATCGGAGATGAAGATAATGAAAAACAGACCAGATCAAAATGGAAAGTAATCAGACCATTTCTCGATGCAAAGAAATAAAAAACAGAGAAAATGCAGTTATTGTTTGAACTTAAAAAGCTGTAATGCAAAAGGGAAAAAGAAGAAGAAGAAAGGTGTAATGCAAAAGGGAAAAAGAAGAGAAGAAAGGGAGATTTCATGGTTTGAAAATTGAACTTACCAAGCTCTGGGGATCCTAACCTTCTTTTAATTCTGGAGGCTTTGAGTTTCGTGCAATGGAGTTTCTTACTATTTTAGTGGGCGCATTTAAAACGGAAGTGATGTCGTACAGTAATAATAAGATGAAGAAGACGACGCGATTTGGGGGTTGTCGGTGGGGCGAGTGTCACCGGGAATCACCGGTTGACGGTTTTTTTAACGGATTTTAGTCAATTTATCACGACATATTCTCGTTTTGGTCCCTCTACTATGCTCCAAATAGATATCCAATCCCCATACCTTAATTTGATTATCATTTGCTTTTATAATGTCATATGTTAGTCTAATTAGTTAACAATCTTCACTATTTATATTTAAATGTTACTGTGGATATTTTCAAAAATTCTTTTTTTTACACATAAATATATAATATGTTGAGTTGGAAGAGGCGTTTTTAAGAAAAAATCTCTACCAATATTTTAATTAAAATAATTAATGTTGTTATCATGGTCTGTACTAAAAATCCAATGAATTTACTTCAATTTGTTGGAATTTTAGACGTGACCACAAATTTTTTTTTTGGTAGAAAAAAATATTATGTATAAATTACATATATGTATGCATATATTATTTTAACTAAATATTTTCTTTGTTAAGTGAAAATGTCTAAAGTTTATATTGACAAAGTAAAAGTATATTTTTTAACAAATAAAAGTATACATTTGATTGTTTTATACTTGCACTATGTTTGAATTGCAGTGAGGGCAAGGGAAGGAGAATATTTCTAAGTAAAGATAATTTTTTGTTTGGAAAATACCTCTTTTATGGATGCAGGGGAGCGAAGGGGAGTATAACATACAACAGTTAATTTTATTGTGCAAAATAAAGTTAATTTGAAATGAAATAAAATAATTAAATAAACAAACCAAATACAATATTTAATAATAGAACAGATTCGAGATAAACTAAACACCCAGGTTCAGGGGTCGGGTGAAAATAGTAATTTATTAATGGTTCGGGTTTCGGTTCCAAATTTTAAATAATAAACTAATTGTTTGGGCCTCGGGTTTTAAGACAACAAAATTTAGTTGGACCATTTTTTAAATAAACCAAAAAGCCAAGGGTGTCATCCCTTGTAGTTATCTTAATTCATTAAGGGCATTTGGGTCTTTAGCCCTTTTAATTTCAAACAAACCTAAAATAATGCTTGAGTCATCTTCATCCCCTCACTCTACTATTCACACCAACGTTAAACCCCCCCTCTCCTTAGGTTACTATTTCATCAAATGTCTTGCTCATTTTGAAGAATTTCGCAAAGGTAAACACGTTTTTGACTTATCCTTGTTATTTCCTACAAGTTAATACCATTTGTTTTCATTTTTAGACATGTTTTGAGATTGGAGGTTTGAAGGATTTTGGATTAAAAATGTTGTCTTTGGGGTCTTTAACTTGAGCTTTCTATTTGTTTAAGTCATATGAGTTGCCTATAACCAAAAGGGTCCAACAAAACCGATTTTTACCACGTTTTATGGAATTTTCGGATTTTGGTGAAAATGAGGTTTCTGGGAGGTTTTAAGTTGGGTTTTGGGGGTTTTTGAGGTGGAATCTTGAGGACTGATGGTTAGGCTATATGTGAGTGATGTTTTGGAGGCTTTAGGGAGTAATTTGAGGGTTGAAATCAATGGTTTTGAAGGGTGCTTAAAGGCTGCTCGGATTTTGGAAGTTTGAGCTTGTTTTCAATGGAAAAATTGATGTATTGTACTTGGTATGTAATCCAGATTGATTATTTTAGAACATGGACTGATTTGGGGTTATTTTCTTGGTGTTGGAATGTTTAGAAACAAGAAATTTGGTTGGTGAAGCTTTGGGGACAAATCCGGGGATTTCAGAGTCTTGAGCTTGGTCTTCGATCTTCTCTTGGGTAGCAACGGTGAGTAGAATTATTGGTTTTTACATTGTGCTCGATATGGATTCTTAGGGGGTTTGGGTAGAACCTTGAGAGGTCACCTAAACCCGTGTGTAAGCCTTTCTACTCTCATGTTGTTGTGATATATTGATTGTGGATGCGTTGTGATCATTTGAATGCATTTTAAGTTGTTAATGTTGTAGTCGTGTTGAGTTCGTGCCTCACGTGATGGTGGTCTAAGCTACGGTGATGTGTAATCCCACCGATAGTGACTAGTAGGGTAGTACTTTGATGTGTAGTCCCATTGGAAATCCACTAGTCGAAACGGTGATGTGTAGTCCCACCGTAAGTGTATGTTGGTTGTGCTTGTGCAAACCAAATGTTGTGGTTGAAATAGACCCTCGTGCATCCATTGCTTTCTTGCATATAAATCGTGTTTTGGAAAACTGCATGTTGTGAATTGCAGAGCCTCTCTCACTAAGCTAGATTGCTTATGCTCTTTTTGTTTCCAACGTGCAGATCGTTAGAGTTCGGGAGGCGAGCGGGCGAGGGAGGAACTTTTGGAGTTCTCAAGCAAGTTTAAGTATGGTTTGCTTTTGTAATAATGCCTAGACAATGGGGTGTAGAGTGTTAGGAGTTGGGGTCAAACTCCTTAGGTGGTTATGCTTGAATTTGTTAAACTCATATGGTGATATGCTTTTGCTTCTTGGATTGTGACCTATGTTTCTTATGTGGTTTAATTGCATATGCCTAAGCATGTATGATGTTGGTCTAAGTATGCCTTATGCTTGAATACCTTGTGAATGATGCCTTGTGCTTGCCAAACATGCTCCTTTGTGAAATTGTATGGAGTCTTGATTTGTATGTTTTCGTTGGATTAAATGCCACCCATGTTGAGTCTCAATTGTGGTTTGATGTATGTATGTTTGTTTATGCTTAGGAGTGTCCAAAAGTGCATCTAGAATCGTATGTGAAGTTACCAAGTAGTGAAATGAGGAGTTGCAGAGCAGGGGTATCGATACTGTTAGACCCGTATCGATACGGCCTTCTTATTCCAGGCCTTTCGTTTCGATACGCGGGGAGACGTATCGATACCATTTTGGACACTGGAGCTACTGTCCAACTTGGTATCGATACCGGTCTCAGGCGTATCGATACCATTTTGGTCACTGGAGTCACTGTCCAACTTGGTATCGATACCGGTCTTTGGCGTATCGGTACGGTTATCTTAGCGTTGACCGTAAGAAGTCAACCGTTGGGAAGGGTATCGATACACTCCTTGGGTGTATCGATACGGTCACCACGGGTTGACTCTAACCTTTCAACTTAGTCAAGGTGTATCGATACACCCCTTAGGTGTATCGATACCTCCTGCAGTTAAGTTTAAAAATTTGGGCTTCGAATGTGGTTTTGGGTTCGTTTGATTGTCTCGTGTATGTCGTTTCGCTGTTTGATCACTTAGGACATTACTACTCCTCTAGACAAGATTAAATAAAAAAAAAGAATAGGGTTGCTAACCGAAGGGGAGCCTTAACGGGTTTCACTTCGGTTTTCCCCGTGTAGCCCACTTGGACCGGTCATCCGGCCAAACCGGGACGAGGGGGTTACATTTATTGGTATTAGAGCCTGAGGTTTCCGAGACCTCGGGCAGGTAAGTGAGGTAAGTTAAGGTATTATGAGTGTTTTTCCATGCATGTCTAAATTTTGTTTTTAGCACGGTGTATGTATGCATGCTATGGTGACCTTGCTGTTGTTTGAGAGTTGTTTTGAGTCCCCATTGTTAGGCATTGTTGTCAAAATAAAAAGGGAAAAATTGTTTTGGTTTAAAGAGCTTGAGAACCGGAGTCCTTTGCCCCTTGCTAACCTAACGTTCTTTGTTGTTGTGTGTTTGTTGTTTTAGATTACTTTAATTGCTATGGTGAGATCGAGGGGACGGCCTAGGGCGGGTGACCAGGCACCCGAGAACGTGCCTCCTGCTCTTAATGCTCCCGGTGGTAATGGAGGGAACGTCGGAGGTGATGGTAATGGGCCTCAGGCTGAGGCTAATGTGGGAGGTATTGGGGCTCAAGCGGGCCAAGGTCAGGCAGGCCCAGATGTGGCTCATCTGATCCAGACTATAGCCGGAGCATTTCAGACAGCTTTGGCCGGTATGCAAGCTGCAGCACCACCTCAGGGTGCGGGGACAGGATTACCCCTAGAGAGGCTTCGAAATTTGGGGGCAGTCGAGTTTCGTGGATTGTCTCCGGAGGGTGCGGAAGGGTGGCTTGAGAGCACTACTCGCATCTTGGGCCAGATGGAGTGTTCGGATGCCCGTAAGTTGGGATGCATTGTCTCATTGCTTCAAGGAGACGCTTATACTTGGTGGACCACTGCTATTTCTGGTATGGCCGAGACGGATATCACATGAGAGTTTTTCAGGAATGCCTTCAAGAGGAAGTACCTCGGGGTTCGGTACTTAGATGAAAAGAAAAGAGAGTTCATGGCTTTGGTCCAAGGCAATAGGACCGTGTCCGAGTATGAGATCCAGTTTGTGAGGTTGAGCCAGTACGCGCCAGAGTTGATTCCGGATGAGAAGGAGCGATGTGAGCGTTTCAGATATGGGTTGACTACTGATGTGAAGACCTACATGTTGGCCTCCGACTACACTGAGTTCGATGTCTTGGTTTCTAGGGCCAAGGATGTAGAGCAAAACCTAAGCTCTAGAGCACGTGCTGGTGGGTCTGACTCCGGGAAGAGACATGCGAACTGGGATAGAGATCATGCCAAGAGGCATAGGGATAAGAGGTACCAGCCGGATACGAGACCTAGGGGTGGTAACCATGGTCAGGGCCGTCAGGGCCAAGGGGCCGTTGGGTACATTCCGGAGTGCACTAGGTGCGGGAGACGCCACCCAGGTGAGTGTATGGGTATGTTTGGGGCGTGTTGGAACTGTAGCTCCCGAGACCATTTGAGGCGTGATTGTCCACACCCAGTTAGGGGAGGACCGGCTCCAGCGAGGGGTTCTGAGCATCAGAGAGGTCGTGGGCGCGGCCGTGGGAACTTCTAACCGAGGAATGAGGGTCAGAGGAACTTGGCTCATGTGGTAGCAGTCCAGCCCGAGGGAGGAGGATCGGCCAGGGTGTACGCTCAGCGAGAGGCTGGGAATGACACTGATGTCATTGCAGGTAATTTCACATTATAGTCTTTGAGTTTGCTTTCTCTAATAGATTCGGGGTCAACACATTCGTATATTTTGGGCGAGCGTGCAAAGTCATTAGGATTACCTTGTGATTGGCTAGAGGTAGGTGTAAATGTCACTAGCTCTTTTGGTGATACAATGGTAGTTAGGAAAGTGTATAGGAGGTGTCCCTTGATGATTCAGGGCCACGTATTTCCGGTCGACATGATGGAGCTACCCTTTTATGGTTTTAATGTGATCTTGGGCATGGATTGGCTTGTAGAGCATAGAGCTAGGGTTGACTTCAAGACTAAGAGGGTCTCTTTGAGGCTTACTGATGACCTTGAGGTTGTGGTAGTTGGGGAGAATGTCAAGTTTTTGTCCAACGTGGTTTCGGCTTTGGAAGCTCAGAGGTTGTTGAGTTCAGGGTGTCAGGCTTACTTGGCTTACGTAATGAACCCGAATATGAGTGAGGTGAGACCTCAGGACATCAGGACTGTGTGTGACTTTCCGAGTGTTTTTCCGGAAGAGCTACCAGGCTTGCCTCTAGATAGAGCAGTTGAGTTTGCTATTGAGACTTATTCTGATTCTGCACCGGTGTCGATTGCTCCGTATATGATGACACCGAAAGAGTTGAAAGAGTTGAAGACACAACTTCAGGAGTTGACTGACAGAGGCTTTATTAGGCCTAGTGTTTCCCCGTGGGGTGCTCCGGTTTTGTTTGTGAAAAAGAAGGATGGTAGTATGAGAATGTGCATAGACTATAGACAGTTGAATAAGGTGACGGTGAAAAACAAATATCCCTTGCCAAGGATAGATGACTTGCTAGACCAGTTGAGGGGTGCTTCCATGTTTTCAAAGATTGACTTAAGGTCTGGGTATTATCAGTTAAAGGTAAAGGATGTGGACATACCGAAGACAGCTTTTCGTACACGTTACGGGCATTATGAGTTTTTGGTGATGCCTTTTGGGTTGACCAATGCTCCAGCAGCCTTTATGGATATGATGAACCGGGTGTTTCATAAGTTCTTGGACAAGTTTGTGGTAGTGTTTATTGATGACATCCTAGTGTACTCTAGGACCGAAGAGGAGCACGATGAACACTTAAGGTTAGTGCTTCAGACCTTACTTGAGAATCAGTTGTATGCCAAGCTAAGTAAGTGTGAATTTTGGATTAGGGAGGTGGTCTTCCTAGGTCACGTTATCTCAGCTAGCGGGATTAGTGTAGATCCCAAGAAGATTGAAGCCATTGTGAATTGGAAGCAACCGAAATTAGTGACAGAAATCCGCAGTTTCCTAGGTTTGGCGGGATACTATAGGAGGTTTGTTGAGGGATTCTCAAGAATAGCGGCTCCGTTGACTAAGTTGCTACAGAAAAATGTTCCGTACGAATGGTCAGATGCAAGACAAGAAGCGTTTGAGAAATTGAAGAAAGCTTTGACCGAAGCTCCCATTTTGATTCAGCCCGAGCCGGGGAGGGAGTTTGTGATTTTCAGTGATGCATCTTACGTGGGGCTAGGTTGTGTGCTTATGCAAGAAGGTAAGGTAGTGGCATATGCTTCTCGACAGTTGAAGGTTCATGAGAAGAATTACCCCACATATGACATAGAGTTGGCTGCAGTGGTGTTCGTGTTGAAAATTTGGAGACACCATCTTTATGGTGAGAAGTGCACTGTGTACACCGACCACAAGAGTTTGAAATATTTGATGTCCCAAAGGGAGTTGAATCTTAGGCAACGAAGGTGGTTAGAGCTCCTTAAAGATTATGACCTTACCATAGAGTATCATCCGAGCAAGGCAAATGTGGTGGCCGATGCCTTGAGTAGGAAGGTGGCCGTTGAGTTGCGAGCAATGTTTGCAAGGTTGAGTGTGTCTACGGATGGTGGGTTAGTGGCCGAGCTTCAAGCTAAGCCATCATTGATTCAGTTGATCCGGGAGAAGCAGTTGCGAGATGAGTCCTTGGCACCTCACGTGCAAGACATAGCCGAAGATAGGCCTACCGAGTATTGTTTTGGAGAGAATGGGATCCTATGTTTCAAGGATAGGATAGTGGTTCCGGAGGATGCCGAGTTGAGGCGTACGATCTTGAGTGAGGCTCACAATAGCCCTTTTGCTATGCATCCGGGTAGCACGAAGATGTATCGAGGATTGAAGGAAGAGTATTATTGGGTTGGTTTGAAAAAGGATGTAGCCGAGTTCGTAAGTAGATGCATGGTTTGTCAGAGAGTCAAGGCTGAGCACCAGTTTCCCTCAGGGTTGTTGCAACCGTTGAAAATTCCAGAATGGAAGTGGGAGCGTATCACTATGGACTTTGTGTCAGGACTTCCGTTGACTCTTTCGAAGAAAAATTCAGTGTGGGTGATTGTAGATAGATTCACCAAGTGTGCTCATTTCATACCGGTTCATACTACCTATACATTAGACAAGTTGGCCGAATTGTATATTCGTGAGATTGTGAGACTACACGGGGTACCGAAGTCGATTGTGTCAGATCGAGATCCGAGATTTACCTCTAGATTTTGGGAGTGTCTGCATCGAGCTTTGGGCACATGGTTGAACTTCAGCACTTCGTATCATCCGCAGTCAGATGGGCAGTCTGAGAGGGTGATTCAGATATTGGAGGATATGTTGAGGTGTTGTATCATTGACTTTCAGGGGTCATGGGAGAAACACCTACCATTAGTGGAGTTTGCGTATAACAACAGCTTTCAGTCGAGCATCCAGATGGCTCCCTATGAGGCCTTGTATGGTAGGAAGTGTAGGACCCCGATTTGTTGGGCCGAGGCTGGACAGAAACTTGTGCCGATGCCCGAATTGCTTAAGAGAACCACCGAGAAGGTGAAGTTGATATGTGATCGCTTGAAAGCGGCTTCAGATCGGCAAAAGTCCTATGCCGACTTAAAAAGGAAGGAGGTAGAATACTCCGTGGGGGATAAAGTGTTTCTGAAAGTCTCACCATGGAAGAAGGTGATGAGGTTTGAGAGGAAAGGCAAGTTGAGCCCAAGGTACATAGGGCCTTATGAGATAGTTGAGAGAATTGGTCCGGTTGCATATAGATTGAGACTCCCAGTTGAGCTAGAGAAGATCCATGATGTATTTCATGTGTCGATGCTTAGGAGGTATAGATCGGATCCGTCCCATATCATGTCAGTGGAAGAAATAGAGTTAAATCCGGACTTGTCTTACAATGAGGAACCAGTTGAGATACTTGCTTCTGATAGCAAGGTGTAAGTAATTGATATGGACAGAAGAAAGGGTTTTCCTTGATTTAATTATGTCAAATAGGGGCCTTTATATAGGCTACAAGAGTTGGAATTAGACTAATAATAAAACTCCTATGTTAAGTAAAACTCTTACCAAGATAAGGCTAACTTAAAGTAGGACTCTAGGACTCCTAGTTAATCTATACAAGAGTAGAGATAGAGTTAAAGTCCTAATACAAGTAAACTATGTACATACAAATAAATTAAATATTAGAGTCCTAATACAAGTATATTCCTACACTCCCCCTCAAGCTGGCGTATATACATTGTATATGCCCAGCTTGGAAATAAACGCAGTAAATGTTGCTGGAGGCAAAGCTTTTGTGAGTAGATCAGCGAGTTGGCTAGCGGATGGGACGTATGATAGTCGAGCAGTCCCATTCTTGACTTTTTCGGCTATAAAGTGCATATCAACTTCAACATGTTTGGTACGATCGTGTTGAACTGGGTTCTTAGCAATTTTTATAGCAGATTGGTTATCACTAAGAATCTCAAAATCGCTAGCATGTCGAGGGTCCACTTCATTGAGAAGTTTAAGAAGCCAAAGGCCTTCACACATGCCTTGGGCTAGTGCTCGAAATTCAGCTTCTGCACTACTTCGAGAAATGACATGTTGTTTCTTACTCTTCCATGTCACAAGATTACCCCAAACAAAGGAACAATACCCAGTTGTGGATCTTCGATCTGTCAAATTTCCAGCCCAACTCGAGTCTGTATAGATCTTAACAGATTTGTCAGTACTTTTCCGAAAAATTAAGCCATGTCCGGGCGTCTTTTTTAGATATTTGAGGACTCGATAAGCTGCTGCCAAATGCTCTTCAGTGGGGTTGCTCATATGTTGACTTAAAACATTAACAGAGAATGTTATATCAGGCCTAGTAAGGGATAAATAAATGAGTTTCCCAACCAGCCTCTGAAATCTTTCTTTATCTCGAAGAGGAGGAGCTGCCGAGTTGAATGAAAGATTAGCATCCATAGGAGTATCGACTGGTTTGCATCCAAGTAAACCAACTTCTTGGAGAAAATCAAGCACGTATTTCCGTTGATTAATGACTAATCCTTGTTGAGATCGAGCTACTTCCATTCCCAAGAAGTACCGAAGTTTGCCCATGTCCTTAGTCTCAAACTCCCTCTGAAGTGTTTGTTTGAGTTTAGAAATTTCTGCTTCATCATCTCCGGTGATGATAATGTCATCGACATATACAAGTAGAAGGACCTTCTTCCCGTTCGAGCATGCTTTAAAGAAGAGTGTGTGATCGGAAAGGGATTGATTGTATCCACTTTTGAGGATAACCATAGTAAATCTCTCGAACCAGGCCCGCGGAGATTGTTTAAGGCCATATAAAGACCGATTCAATTTACACACTTTCTTTGCTCCTCCAAAAGCTTGAAGTCCGGGAGGAATCTTCATATAAACTTCTTCAACAAGATGCCCATTGAGAAAGGCATTTTTGACATCAAGTTGATGTAGGTTCCAATCAAGATTGACAACAATGCTAAGAAGAACTCTGACAGTATTAAGTTTGGCCACCGGTGCAAAAGTCTCGGTAAAATCAATGCCATGAGTCTGCGTGAAACCTTTAGCCACTAACCGTGCCTTATATCGCTGAATACTCCCATTTGAATTATATTTGATCACAAATATCCATTTGCATCCGATAGCTTTCTTCCCGGAAGGTAAATCAGTAATCGTCCAAGTAGCAGTTTTTTCAAGTGCCGAGAGTTCTTCTTGGACAGCTCTCTTCCACCGTGGATCACTAAGAGCTTCGTTAATGTCTTTAGGAATTTTGTGGGCATCAAGACTAGCTGTAAATGCTTGAAAAGAGGGCATGAGAGAAGAGTAACCAACAAACTTTTGTATAGGATGCTTAGTACATGTTCGAACTCCTTTACGAATGGCAATAGGTAAATCATCTAAATTCTGTGAAGAATGCTTACTTGTCTCATTAATATGGGCTGCTGAATTCATATCCAATTCTTGGCGCGTAGTAGATTGCAAGATGGATTCAGGGATACGTTTTCGCCGGTCATAAACATGAACAATAGGTGGGACAGAAGTTGTGGACTGTTTTGTGACAGTTTCAGGTGATAGATCATGCGTTGAAGGAGTGGGCTGTTCTAGCTGTTGTAAAGAAGGCGACAAATTTGATTTTGGGAAGGACAAGGAAGGTATTATTACCTCGGAAAGTGGTGAGAGAGGTTGAGAAGACTCCCCCTGAGCGCTGGTAGGTTGGAAGTAAGGCTCCTGTTCAAGAAAAGTCAGGTCCATAGTGACAAAATATTTCTTGGAGGGAGGGTGAAAAACTTTATACCTTTTTTTCCTGGAGGAATACCCAACAAATACACATTTAATAGCTCGGGGTTCAAGTTTGGATTTGTTTGGTTTGTGATTGTGAATGAAAGTAGTACAACCAAACATTTTTAGAGGAAGAATAGAAGAAATAGGTTTGAAACTAGGGTAATACTTCAAGAACAAAGATTGAGGTGATTTAAAGGCAAGAACCTTACTTGGCATTCGGTTGATAAGATAAGTCGCAGTCAATAAAGCTTCACCCCAAAGATAATGAGGAACATGGGTAGTAAAAAGAAGGGCTCGGGTTACCTCAAGGAGATGACGGTTTTTTCTTTCGGCAATACCATTTTGTTGAGGGGTGTCAACACAGGAACTAAGTTGAACAATCTCATGTTTGTGAAAGAGTGATCCCAAGGAGTATCGGATTTTTCTCGCATAAGAAAGGTCCAAGTAAGGCGAGTATGATCATCAATAAATGTAATAAACCACTTACAATGGTTCGCATTTTGTACCCGAGAAGGTCCCCAAATATCACTATGAATCAAAGAGAAGGGATGCGAGGGTTTATATTTAGATGGAGGATAAGGTTTCTTAGTATGTTTCACAATAGAGCATGCATCACAATGAAATAAACTTGGTTTTGTATTAACAAACAATGAAGGCTGAAGTTTAGCAAGATAATGAAAACTGGGATGACCTAAACGATTATGCCATAACATAACAGAATTTAAGTGCGAAACAGTAACTAACGTGGGAGAACTTTGAGAGATTACGTAGAGCCCATTTTGCAACCTAGCTGCACCAATCCTCTTCTGTGAATTCAGTGCCTGCAAAGTACAACCAGAAGCATTAAAATAGCAATTGAAATCCTTGGATAATTTGCTCACAGAAATGAGATTGAATGTGAGATTAGGAACAAGGAGAGTATCCTCAAGGAGTAAGTTATCCACTTGAATGGATCCACGGCATGTGATCTGAGAAATAGTCCCATCAGCAGTTCGAATACTCATACCAGTTGTCGGTTGAAAGGTAGAAAAGAGACTTCGATCCCCAGTCATATGATCTGACGCACCGGAATCCAAAATCCAAATCGGAGTTGTTTTGGAAGTAGTAAGAGCAGAGGAGAGAAGAGTACCGTCTTGTTCTGCAACAGTTAAATGAGCCTCACGAGTTCCTTGAAATTTCTCAAACAATTTCTGAATTTCCATCATCTGGTCTTTAGTGAATCGGATACCAGAAGATGAAGATTTGGAGGGAGCCCGACCAGAATAAACGAGGCAAGAGGAGAAGGGAAAAAATCTGTCTAAAAAGAACAGAAAAAATATTCTGTCGGTTTAAGAGGAGGGGAAAATTATCGGGAGGTGAGGGAGAGAAAAAAATCTCGGAAAGGAAGAAAAAACAATTCTGTCGAAAAAGGGACAGAAAAAAAAATTGCCAGGAATGAAATTTAGGCTGATACCATGTAAGTAATTGATATGGACAGAAGAAAGGTTTTTCCTTGATTTAATTCTGTCGAATAGGGGCCTTTATATAGGCTACAAGAGTTGGAATTAGACTAATAATAAAACTCCTATGTTAGGTAAAACTCTTACCAAGATAAGGCTAACTTAAAGTAGGACTCTAGGACTCCTAGTTAATCTATACAAGAGTAGAGATAGAGTTAAAGTCCTAATACAAGTAAAATATGTACATACAAATAAATTAAATATTAGAGTCCTAATACAAGTATATTCCTACAGGTATAGAGTTACTTGCTTCTGATAGCAAGGTGTTGCGTGGCAAGACTATAGAGTTAGTCAAAGTCTTATGGAGTCATAGAGGTGTGGAGGAAGCCACGTGGGAGAGGAAAGCTGACATGCTTGAGCAGTTCCCGTATTTGTTTCCGCCAGGTAATTTCGGGGACGAAATTCCTTAAGTGGGGGAGAGTTGTAACACCCGGGTTCGGGGGTCGGGTGAAAATAGTAATTTATTAATGGTTCGGGTTTCGGTTCCAAATTTTAAATAATAAACTAATTGTTTGGGCCTCGGGTTTTAAGACAACAAAATTTAGTTGGACCATTTTTAAAATAAACCAAAAAGCCAAGGGTGTCATCCCTTGTAGTTACCTTAATTCATTAAGGGCATTTGGGTCTTTAGCCCTTTTAATTTCAAACAAACCTAAAATAATGCTTGAGTCATCTTCATCCCCTCACTCTACTATTCACACCAACGTTAAAAACCCCCTCTCTCCTTAGGTTACTATTTCATCAAATGTCTTGCTCGTTTTGAAGAATTTCACAAAGGTAAACACGTTTTTGACTTACCCTTGTTATTCCCTACAAGTTAATACCATTTGTTTTCATTTTTAGACATGTTTTGAGATTGGAGGTTTGAAGGATTTTGGATTTAAAATATTGTCTTTGGGGTCTTTAACTTGAGCTTTCTATTTGCTTAAGTCATATGAGTTGCCTATAACCAAAAGGGTCCAACAAAACCGATTTTTACCACGTTTTATGGAATTTTCGGATTTGGGTGAAAATAAGGTTTTTGGGAGGTTTTAAGTTGGTTTTTGGGGGTTTTTGAGGTGGAATCTTGAGGACTGATGGTTAGGCTATATGTGAGTGATGTTTTGGAGGCTTTAGGGAGTAATTTGAGGGTTGAAATCAATGGTTTTGAAGGGTGCTTAAGGGCTGCTCGGATTTTGGAAGTTTGAGCTTGTTTTCAATGGAAAAATTGATGTATTGTACTTGGTATGTAATTCGGGTTGATTATTTTAGAACATGGACTGATTTGGGGTTATTTGCTTGGTGTTGGAATGTTTAGAAACAACAATTTGGTTGGTGAAGCTTCGGGGACAAATCCGGGGATTTCGGAGTCTTGAGCTTGGTCTTCGATCTTCTCTTGGGTAGCAACGGTGAGTAGAATTATTGGTTTTTACATTGTGCTCGATATGGATTCTTAGGGGGTTTGGGTAGAACCTTGAGAGGTCACCTAAACCCGTGTGTAAGCCTTTCTACTCTCATGTTGTTGTGATATATTGATTGTGGATGCGTTGTGATCATTTGAATGCATTTTAAGTTGTTAATGTTGTAGTCGTGTTGAGTTCGTGCCTCACGTGATGGTGGTCTAAGCTACGGTGATGTGTAGTCCCACCGATAGTGACTAGTAGGGTAGTACTTTGATGTGTAGTCCCATTGGAAATCCACTAGTCGAAACGGTGATGTGTAGTCCCACCGTAAGTGTATGTTGGTTGTGCTTGTGCAAACCAAATGTTGTGGTTGAAATAGACCCTCGTGCATCCATTGCTTTCTTGCATATAAATCGTGTTTTGGAAAACTGCATGTTGTGAATTGTAGAGCCTCTCTCACTAATCTAGATTGCTTATGCTCTTTTTGTTTCCAACGTGCAGATCGTTAGAGTTCGGGAGGCGAGCGGGCGAGGGAGGAGCTTTTGGAGTTCTCAAGCAAGTTTAAGTATGGTTTGCTTTTGTAATAATGCCTAGACAATGGGGTGTAGAGTGTTAGGAGTTAGGGTCAAACTCCTTAGGTGGTTATGCTTGAATTTGTTAAACTCATGTGGTGATATGCTTTTGCTTCTTGGATTGTGACCTATTTTCTTATGTGGTTTAATTGCATATGCCTAAGCATGTATGATGTTGGTCTAAGTATGCCTTATGCTTGACTACCTTGTGAATGATGCCTTGTGCTTGCCAAACATGCTCCTTTGTGAAATTGTATAGAGTCTTGATTTGTATGTTTTCGTTGGATTAAATGCCACCCATGTTGAGTCTCAATTGTGGTTTGATGTATGTATGTTTGTTTATGCTTAGGAGTGTCCAAAAGTGCATCTAGAATCGTATGTGAAGTTACCAAGTAGTGAAATGAGGAGTTGCAGAGCAGGGGTATCGATACGGTTAGACCCGTATCGATACGACCTTCTTATTCCAGGCCTTTCGTTTCGATACGCGGGGAGACGTATCGATACCATTTTGGAGACTGGAGCTACTGTCCAACTTGGTATCGATACCGGTCTCAGGCGTATCGATACCATTTTGGTCACTGGAGTCACTGTCCAACTTGGTATCGATACCGGTCTTTGGCGTATCGGTACAGTTATCTTAGAGTTGACCGTAAGAAGTCAACCGTTGGGAAGGGTATCGATACACTCCTTGGGTGTATCGATACGGTCACCACGGGTTGACTCTGACCTTTCAACTTAGTCAAGGTGTATCGATACACCCCTTAGGTGTATCGATACCTCCTGCAGTTAAGTTTAAAAATTTGGGCTTCGAATGTGGTTTTGGGTTCGTTTGATTGTCTCGTGTATGTCGTTTCGCTGTTTGATCACTTAGGACATTACTACTCCTCTAGACAAGATTAAATAAAAAAAGAATAGGGTTGCTAACCGAAGGGGAGCCTTAACGGGTTTCACTTCGGTTTTCCCCGTGTAGCCCACTTGGACCGATCATCCGGCCAGACCGGGACGAGGGGGTTACAAGTAGACATGATGTCCTTGAACTATTCAGTTGTTTGTGTAACCGATGATATATTTCACACAATTATCTCTTTGGAAAGAGTATTTGTTCTCATGGTTATGTCCATATGGCGGTGGACATCGTTTTGTTCTACAAGAGTTTAAAAGTACTATGCCCAATAGTCTCCTTGAAACGGCCTCACTTCACTCTCACATAGGTGACTTATGTTGCTTGGCTCACAAAAGCACACAATAATCATTAAAAGCATTTGCTTAGCCTAAACAATTTTTTGTCACTGTTTACATCATATGAACGGGCTTGTGGATGAGTACCCCTATAGTGACCGACAGGTCTATACAAATAGGTTGTTCTTTTGAACTTAGATCTTGGGATCTCTAGTCAGCTAGGTAGGATTTTCCTTCACATAGCGTCTTTATTTTTTATGGGCTTTAGTCTCATTTCTTTAGATGTTTTTTCAACTTGATCTCGATCACCCTTTGGTTAGGAGATTTGCAACATCATCCTTTGATTTTTATAAAATTAATAGAGATAACTCTATATGAGATCAGTTGTCTAATGAAATTGTGTCGACGACGTATATGTCTCGATTTACCATTATACATAAAGCTTTGTGCTCTACCAATTAGTACATGGTTATCACAATGTACACATATTGTGGGGACTAGCTTTGGTAATTTAGGAATATCCTTCAAAACATTCTAAAGTCATTTGACTTTTTTTCCAAACTTATCTAAAGTTAAAAGCTCAAATTTCATTATTGACCTGGTTGTAAACATTTGTCTTGAAAAATCCCATGACATAGCTTCTCTTTTCGATGTGAAACATTTTTATTTGTGTATTTGAATGTCAGATATTTTATTGGCATCAAAGAAGCTTACTAAATAGAAGGATCTTTGGAATAATTCAATTTATATTCTTGAGTATATTTGAGATATCTCAATACTCTCACAATCGCTTTTTAGAGGTTTGACCCTGAATTATTTGTGAATCTGCTTAAATTGCTCACAGTGAAAGTAATATTTTGTCTAGTACAGTTTATTAGACTGTCTATGACACTTGCATATTTTATTTAAACAAATGTCGGCTTGTATTTATTGGAGTTTTGGCTATGTTAAAAATATCCTTGTCCAATCTCTCTTGTCTATGTAGTGTGACTTTGTTAATATAAACTTTCAGGTGACCATTTGATTTGGATGCCCAAAGTCAAGTTTGTCAATCTTATATTTTTCTTGTCATTTTTGAACTTGACAAGCACACATTTGTCACACTCTTATTTGTCATCATAAAAATGTTTTAGTTTCAACCTTTTGTTGAACGTGTGAATTATTTTTCATTGATAGTCTTCAAAGTTTGTTTCATTGAACTTGGGTCAACTTCCCTAATTATATAGGAAATATATTTTCAAAGAAAGTGTCATTCTTTGTTTTTATTATCACATTCTTGTGAATCTATTTATACACAATAAATCGATATACATTACCATGTTCTACATAGTCAATGAAAATATAGTCCACTTATTTTTATTTACTTCGGTAATGAAAATATTACCTTTCCAAGGCACCCCTTATTTTTATGTAATTGAAAGAAGATTTTTTTTTCCTTTCATAACTCATATGGCGTTTTGTCTCTTTTGTTTTGAGTTACTTTATTTAAAGCTAATTAGTTGATAGATTAACTTCTCACAAATGAGGCACATTTTAAAGATCTAAATTCTTTTTAGAAGTTATCTTCAACATCATTGTTTCTTTGGATGTTGCAGTAATACTCATATATGATTTTTTCCCCAAATAATTAATTTATTGAGTTTGGGTTTCAACATCCTACTTATAAAGAATAATTTCTTTATAGCATCTTTGCTTTTGAGTAAAACACTAATTTATTTTATTATGAATGTAATACATTTTTCTTCAAATACTTGTTTTCCATATCAATTATTATAAAATAAATATTGTCATAATATCAATCTATAGTGTAAAGACTTGTTCTCCATCTTATGACAATTAAAACGTTTCTCATAAAAAATTTGTTTCTTGAACACACCGCCTAATTTACGATTTGGAGTCATTTTTAACTTTCCCTACATTTACCATGGTAATATTTACCTTAATATTATTAGAAGGTGGTAACAAAATTTACCATATTCTCTCTAAATAATAGGAGGATTATCCTTCAGATCTTTGACCGAGGTTTATCATGGTCAAATATACAACATTTTTTGTTGTCACGTTTTGAAATTCTTTCCAATAAATTTCACTAATTTTTTTAATTTTATATTTAATGTCCAAGGACCCTCACAATTCTTTAGCCATTCTTCAAACATTGAGCACTTCATAGTATGCATCAAAATAGAATTTAAGAATTTAATTTGACATAAAGAACAAATTTCTTCTATGCTTTGATTCGAGACCTCAGTCGGAATCAGCGTTTAGAATTTTGTAACCAATGTTACTTTCAGAAATAAATTCACCGATTTATTTTCAAAATAGAATCATACTTAATTCCTAAGAAATAATAAATTTGAGTTGTTTTTTTTAAATAAACTCACTAATTTATTTCAAGATTGAATCATTCTAGATTCTCACAAAATTAAATCCAACGATTTATTTCCCTTAACAAGTTAAAATCAACACATGATTCTAGCATAGAAATAAATTTAATAATTTATTTTTTCTATTATATCTTCTGTTAAACATTAGGATTAATAGCACTAAAACTCACACCAGAGATATCAAGGCAACAAAACCAAAAGGAATTAATCCTTTAATTTTTTTATTCTTGTTTTGGAAAAGATCACGTAAATTTATTAAAACGACGGAAATTAAATTTCAAATTTCACCTGAGTATCCTGTTCCTCTCTATAATTTCTCAAGAAAAATTATTAGTAGAAATAATAATCCATAGTGTTGCCAAAACACAAATAATAATAATTTTAATAATTAATTATTATTTCACAAGAATAAAATAATTATTTTTCCTGTCATATATTATTTAAAAATGTCTTAATAACACCCTAATTAATTTAACTAATACCATAATGTTATTGTCTTAAATAATAATAATCCATGATTATGGATTTACCTTAATAAAACCATAATGTTATTATCAAAATAATATCATAATTTATGGCATTGCCATGATAGATGCACACATATATTCATATAAACCATTAAAGGTTAAAAACTATTGAGGAATATTACCTCAATAAAACATTCCAACTTTAGAACTTAGTAAGTTAACAATTTTCCTTTCATGATCCATTTCTCATTTAAGGATCATTTTCTTGACAACAAAGCATTTTCTTTTCTTTCTTCTAGTACAAGAAAGAAACAGACCCAAAAATAATAATTTCAATAAACTAAAAGTTAATTTTTCGTTTATCTTTGATTTTGATATTGCACAAAATCTGTAACCTCAGTTACTTATCATAACAATTTGTCCTCTTTTGAGATTAAACAAACCCGTTTAAATGACAAGATAAATCATAAAAACAGATTTGTTTACTTTTTCGAATCATAATTATTTCGAATTGCCTTATATGTAATATGTGTTAAGATTGTTGGGCAAAATAAGGTTAATTCGAAATAAAATAAAATAATTAAATAAACAAACCAAATACAATATTTAAGAATAGAACAGATTCACGATAAACCAAACCAAATTACTAAGGCCTGCAGAAAATGCAGTTTATTTAAGACAGATTTGACCACTCGTCGGTGCTTGAGATCTTAGGTCGTCAGTCTCTCAAGATAGAACAACAGATGATTTTCGACAGTAGCACCACTGAAGAATTCACGGATGGAGCCCTTTCCTTTGACTATCACCGAAAAAATAATGCAATTTTCGAGAGAGGAAAGTTTTCTTATTTTATTTTTGAAACTGAAGAGAAGCAATGTATTTATAGGAGAAATTAGGTTAAAATTGTGGGAAAAAATATTTCGATTTTATGGCCATTAATTCACCATCCGATTTAATTCAGAAATTTTAAAATTATGCCATATTTACTCGTATATCTTTTCATGATTATGGATTTACTATAATAATATCATAATATTATTATCAAAATAATATCATAATTTATGACATTACCATGATGCATGCACCCATGTATTCATATAAACCATTAAATGTTAAAAACTATTAAGGAATATTACATTAATAAAATATTTCAAGCTTATAACTTGGTAAATTAACAATTTTTCCTTTCATGATTCATCTCCCATTTGAGGATCATTTTCTTGGCAACAAAGTCTTTTTTTTTTGTTCTAGTAAAAGAAATAAACAAACCTAGAAATAATAATTTCAATAAACCGAAAGTTAATTTTTCGTTTATCTTTGATTTTTTATTACACAAAATTTGTAACCTTAGTTACTTATCATGGCAATTTCTGTAAACATATTTGTCCACTTTTAAGATTAAGTAAACCCGTTTAAACGACATGATAAATTTTGAAAAGGAATTTGTTTGCTTTTTCTAATCGTAATTATTTCGAATTGCCTTGTATGTAATATGTCTTAAGATTGTTGGGCAAAACAAGGTTAACTCAAAATACAATATAATAATCAAATAAACAAACCAAATACAATATTTAAGAATAGAATAGATTAGAGATAAACCAAACATGATTGTCGAGGCCTGTAGAAAATGCAGTTTCTTTAAGACAAATTTGACCGCTCGTCGGTGCTTGAGATCTTAGGTCGTCAATCTCTTAAGATACAACAATAATTGATTTTTGATGGTAGCACTACTGAAGAAATCACGAACGAAACCCTTGCCTATGACTATCATAGAGAAAAAACAATACAAATTTCGAGAGAGAAAAGCTTTGTTGTTTTTTTTGGAACTCAAGAGAAGCATTGTATTTATAAGAAAAAATTATGTTAAAATCATGGGAAAGAAATATTCTGATTTTAAGGCCTTTAATTCACCATCCGATTTAATTCAGAAATCTTTAACTTATGCCATATTTACTCGGATATATTTCTATGATTATGGATTTACCTTAATAATACCTTAATATTATTATCAAAACAATATCATAATTTATGGCATTACCATGATACATGCACACATGTATTCATATAAATCATTAAGGGGGCGTTTGGTTCGTGAAAAAAAAAATCATTACCTGGGGGAATGATCTTTTCTAAAATCACATACCCACGTTTGGTTGGAAAGCATTCCCTCCAAGGGGTAATTTTGCATTCCCAATAGTAGCAGTTTTTCATTAAAGGGTGGGAATGTGATTCCCTTGAATTTCTTAGGTATTTGTTAATTCCCTCCCCTTTAGACCATATTGTCCCTAAGTTAATAGATTTTGTTCATATAGATCCTTTGTAAAATTTAATTAGATGCTTAAATATGTGTGGTGCAAATTAATTAAATATTTTTATTTAATATTAATTTAATATTTAAATGGTGTTACGAATATTTAAATATTTAATGTATTTTTATTAATATTATATTTATGATGTTTATAGGTTATATGTTGCGATAGCATATTGCTTAAATATTAATAAGTTTAGAGTTGATGTTTTTAATTTTATTCTTATGTTTATGATCTTATAAAATATTTTAGTAGGTTAAACTTATGAAATAAATTCTTATCAGTATTATACAACTTTTAGATTTATTTTATTATTTACTTTAATTTGCTTGACATGTCACAAGTAATAAAAAATTAAAAATTTGAACATATTAAATGTCTAGCATTTAAAAATTCACAAAAATATTTTAATAAAGGATAACGATGATAAGTAAATATAAAATAGTTTTTTAATAGTCTAAAGGTGATTACAAGGTAGTATAGACAAAGTGATTAAACCCATGTCTTCTAGGGCGGACCTCATCCATTTTCCAGTGAGGCCACTTGTTGGGTTCTTTTAAAGAATAGTTAATATAATAATTATATTAAATATGATAAATATATAATTTTTACAAATTTTAAATAGTGTAACAAAAATAGTTCTTTTAATTTTTGTGCATGTATTTTTAAGGTGATTACAAGGTAGTAAAGACAAAGTGATTAAACCCATGTCTTCTAGGGCGGACCTCATCCATTTTCCACTGAGGCCACTTGTTGGGTCCTTTTAAAGAATAGTTAATATAATAATTATATTAAATATGATAAATATATAATTTTTACAAAATTTAAATAGTGTAACAAAAATAGTTCTATTAATTTTTGTGCATGTATTTTTAAGTTAATATTGAAAGTTTAACATGTTAAAAAGAAAATATAACACATGGACAATTTAGTAAATTTTACTTCCATACAACCTTATATACCTCCAACCAAATATGGTAATCTTACATTTATACACAATAAACCAAACAAAGTAATGTGACATTCTCAGTAATGTGTCAAGTAATGTTACATTCTAGGAATCTTATTTCCAAAGGTAATCTTACATCCCATGAATCAAACGCACCCTAGAGGTTAAAAACTATTAAGGAATATTACCTTAATAAAACATTCCGAGTTTAGAACTTGGTAAGTTAACAATTATCCTTTCGTGATCCATCGCCCATTTGAGGATCATTTTCTTGGTAACAAAGCCTTTTCTTTTCTTTGTTCTAGTACAAAAAAGAAACAAACTTGGAAATAATAATTTCAATAATCCGAAAGTTAATTTTTCGTTTGTCTTTGATTTTGGTAATGCACAAAACCCGCAACCTTAGTTACTTATCATGACAATTTCTGTAAACAGATTTGTCCCCTTTTGAGATTAAGCAAACACGTTTAAACGACATGATAAATCATGAAAACGAATTTGTTTGCTTTCTGGAATTGTAATTATTTTGAATTGACTTGTATGTAATTTGTGTTAAGATTGTTGGGCAAAAGCAAGGTTAATTCGAAATAAAATAAAAAAAATTAAACAAACAAACCAAATGCAGTATTTAAGAATAGAATAGATTCGAGATAAACCAAACACGGATTGGCGAGGCCTGCAGAAAACATAGTTTCCTTAAGACAGATTCGATCGCTCGTCGGTGCTTGAGATCTTAGGTCATCAGTCTCACTGGATACAACATCGGATGATTTTTGATAGTACCACCACTGAAGAAATCGCGAACAGAACCATTGCCTTTGACTATCACCGAAAAAACAATGCAATTTTCGAGAGAGGAAAGCTTTCTTTGTTTTTTCTTTCTAAAACTGAAGAGAAACATTGTATTTATAGGGGAAATTAGGTTAAAATCGTGGGAAAGAAATATTCTGATTTATGGCCAATAATTCACCATTCGATTTAATTCGGAAAATTTTAATTTATGCCATATTTACTCGAATATATTTTTGTGAATTGTAAGCGTTACCATTGATATCCCTTTAAATTCGGAATATTCTCAAAAGATATGCCAAACTTAAGGGAAAGAATTATTTGAAGTGGGTAAAATATTCATAGGCCCACGAAGGGCCCGACCAATTTGAACATTTGCGCCACCCATGTCATGCAGGTGCGCTCCAACCAGAATGGGATTGGATTCGCACCCTCGGCGCGCAAGGCACAGTTTCCATTCAGGTCATTCAAAGACCACAAAGTGGGCAAGTATTTATAAACACTTCCCATTCTATTTATCCATCAATGTGGGATAAGGGATTTTCACTTTCTTATTCAATTCACAACTACCTTACTTTGAGCATCAATTTCTCATTCATTACTCAGCCGTTTTAAGCATATGAGATACCATTGTAAAAGTCTCATGGAGTAGAATAAAACCCAATAGAATCCTTATTTGAATCTAAAATGTTACCATTTTCATCACATTTTCAAACAAACTTATGGCTAAAAAATAACACAACTTAAAAGTTTAGGAAAACGGAACCTAAAATGTTACTTGCCAACTAAAATGATATACTTTTTGATAACATTTTAGGTTGCTAAAAAGAAAAAAAGTGTGTAACCGGAAGTGTGTTGCTGGTGAGTTAAAAAACATGGGACTTAAAATGTTACTCACCAACCTATATGTTACCAAAAAATTTAACATTTTAAGTTGACATGGTAAGTTTCAGAACTTACTAACAAGTATCGAAACTTACCAAAATATGTAACATTTTAGGTTTCCATTATATATAACATTTTAGGTTGCTAACATAAACTTTAGAAACTTAGATATATTTCTGGTTGCAACATAAAATTTTATTGATGTACAACATTTTAGGTTGGCTGTTGTAAGTGTCGAAACTTGTCGTTAAGCAATATCTATGTTCAAGATATTCTCCATTATTATCAATCAAAGGATGGAATGCTTCAATGAGAGAAATCAATTATGCTGGACTCAAATATCTTCAACAGATATAACCAAGAGGGGGTGAATTGGCTTTTGATGGAAGCAATAGAAATTTAAAATTTTACATAAAGGATTTATAGTGGTTCGACTTCTCAACTAAGTCTACATCCACTACCTTAGCTCCATACTAAGGATTTTCCATAAATTAACTAATTTGTCTTTTTTTTTCTCAAGGATCAAGAGTAACCTTTACAAACCCTCAAAGCTTATACCCCAAAGCTTTGAGGTACTCTCTTCCAAGAGATAGATACAAATTAAGCAAACAAGTAAAACCTTACAAGGCTGATATGCTTGCAATTTAGCACTCACCCAAGACCTAAACACTTGAGCAATATTGACAAATTGGCTCACAAGTGTTTTTTTACAAAGAATATGACAATTTAACCTAAAAACAAATTTCTCAATACAAAAATGTTGGCAATATGTTTCTTGTACTTCCATGGATTCTTGAAGGTGTCTTTTAAACCTGCTAAGGAGTTTATAGTCGTTTTTAGCTGTTGAGGTTGGTTTTAACCCGTTAGAGACTTTATTTCCAACCATAAATACACTTATGGTGCAGTGGGTATCAGTACGCAAGCTTTGGTATCGACACCTACCTTAAGAAGAAAGAGTCGTTACAAGCATTTAATGTAGGGTGTACCGGTATGCGATACATGGGTATCGGTATGGGCCCTTATGTAGCAGTACATCACAGCCAATATTGGTATGAAAATGGCTCACTAGAAAATGACAAAATACATTGCATTGGTATACGTACGACCATACCGGTACATTTTTTTACTCGGCAACATGTATGCTTTATTAGAGAATAGGAACATACATGACCTTCACGCCCATAAGCCTCGTTAAAAACCTCTCTAAATCCTATAGAGGAAAAGAGTACTCATGGACGTGTGGAACAAAAAACCAAACACCAAATAGGTCCAAACAAACTCGATTCGGGATCAAAACACTTATGCAAATTGTTTAAACCAACCAGGCCGATCCATACCACTCTTCGCCAATGCATCCGCAAGCCTATTCGCCTCCCTATAGATATGATGAAAACACACATCACTCAACACTTCACACACCTCATCAATTCTCCGCAACCAACGCCAAAATTTTCACAGCATTTTTTCCAAGTGCAAAACCCATGCAATGGCTGTTGTAGAATCCGATTCGACCATCAACGAGCATTGGCAACCTTTCGATTCTAACATACACTCCAACGCAAAGCATATGGCTTGGAGTTCCGCTTCATTTGAATCCGCTATCCCAATCGGACCCGAGAACAAAGATAATATATGCCCAAACTCGTCATGTAGAACACCTCCACACCCAGCTTTACCCGGTTTCCCCTAGCCGATCCATCGACATTGAATTTAAGCACTCCCATGGGTGGTCGTTCCCACTTCACATTAACCCGTACCGATACGTCACGGGGCTGAAACTCATACTGCCATAGACACTCCCACCAAGCCGACTCCAAAATAACACCTGAAGGACATCCCATCCGTACCCAATACATCGATCGCATCTTTATCGAGAAAAGAATATCACCCGATGTCGCCCGTGTACCCTTAAACAAGCAATTGTTTCTTGCCAACCACAACGACCATAACGTCGCTGCACACCCCGCCATCCACCATCCGCGCACCTGCCCGACAAACAAGAAATCAAAACATATTGCCAGTAACTCCATCACCCCACACGGCTGCACCATGACTACTTGCCACCAACGAAAGAAACATAACCAAACCTCCCATATGACCGAACATTGGACCATAATGTGGTCCAGCGATTCCTCCACTGCCCGACACCAAATGCAACGAGCAGCATCCTCCTCAACACTCACACCCCGACCGATCAACATCGCCATTTTCGGCAATCTATTCATCCATGCAAACCACAGAAAAAACTGAACTTTGGGTGGGATGGGCAGCCTCCAAATCATTGCCAACTCAACGTCCACCTCAAGGCCAAAAGATTCAATTAATTTGTAAATTCCCGCCACGGAAAACTCGCATGTAGCTGAATGCATCCACACAAGCCTATCACCTTGATTCATATATAGGCGATGTTGGAGTATGCCCAAAGACCAATCATATGATGATTGAATAGACATACTATTTTACTAGATTTATCAAGTAATGGCATTGCCGTTATTATCATTTGGTATGTTTTTGTGCATCAAACTAACCATTGGATAATAATGTCCATACAATAATACAATTATTGTTAAATAGAATCCTTAGTCGAATATTATTACGGGTATGGACAGTGATAATATATAAAGACTAATATGTGGTTGATTGATAACAAGTGTTGTAATTGACATAGAGATGTCAAAATCAACACATAAGTATTTGTTAGAGAACAACATACTGGATTGACCCGCTATGAGCATGTTTCTTGGGTAATTAATCATGTGACAGTCACAACATTGCTCATGATAAACATAAGTATGATCCTCAGACTTGAGATCAACATGATTTCAACATAAAGATTTACGTATTTTGACATAGTCAAACGTGTGTCGTAACTGACTACATTATAAAGACTGATGATTGGATACGTGATGACCTATGTAGTGAAATATGGTTGATCAAGAAAGGCTTTGTCCCTCTTACATAATGGGAGAAATATCTTCGACCACTTGATTAAGTGAGATTAGAAAATGCATGGCCATGCTCGAATATTATGATATGAGATATCATAGAGATTCATTTATAATAATCTACTCAAGACATCAAGAAACACTAGATGGACAAAAAAAGTGTGACTAACCCATGACTTGTGTTCATCTAAGATATAAAGGACAAAAGGATAAAATACATAAAGAAAGTTTATTCAGAAATTAGAAAAGTCAAACCATGACTTCATGCAACTTAGGTAGCAATGATGTATTGCTAGATGCCACTCATTGTTTGTAAAATTAGAACAGTTCTAATTTTGCTGCTAACGTTGCATGAACCTACAAGGGTCACACCCTTCGAATGAATCGAACAAAAATTGGAAACCATACTCCCTATTTTAAGGAGGTTACCGAAAATCCCCTATGGGATAGGGGAAATAGGCAACTCCCTTAAATGGGAATAATATTGGATAAATATTGTATTTATCAAATATTATTTAGAGTATAGAAAATATTTAGAGACTTAAATATTATAGAATAAGATTCTAGAAATTTAAATATATATTTGGTATTTATATAATGTATATTTAATTCCAAGTTTATGTAGAATTAGATTCTACACAATTAAAAATATATATTTAAATATATTTAAATCCAAGTAAAGATAGAATGAGATTCTATATAATAAAAATATATATATTTGGATTAAATATAACGTATAATTAAATCCATGTTTTATGTAGAATAAGATTCTACATAATTAAATATATATATATATATATTTCATTTAATTTTATTAAATATAATGTATATTTAATATAAACCAATTTCAAGTAGAATTATATTCTATGAATTTTGGTTGAACTTGGATTTAAGGTATTCAACTAGAATTAAGTCTCTGAATACTATTTAAAGGGACAAGGGCTAGCAACCAAATCATCCCTCTTCCTCCTCTTGAAGATTTCGACAACACCTCCAGGGATTCCCCACTGGAATTCGACATATCCAAGAAAGCTCTCTGAGAAGCTGTTCGATATTTTTCTGGTGTTCTACTTGCCCCCTGGAAAATCCCTAAAGGTTCCCTTGCTCGATTGCAAGTCCCGGTTGAACTCCTGGTCGATTTCAGACTCCCTCAAGAATCCCTGGAGGGATTTCGACTTCTCCTTGGAAGGTGTTCAAACCTGTCGAAATTTATCCATAAGTGTTAGGGAGGCGGAAATTTTGTTCGTTTTGTTCGGGTGGACTCCGTAGAGGTCGTTGCGAACCTACGACGATTCCGGTTTTACTTGACGTGGTTATTCCGACATACCGTCGGTTTTCCAGTTTCCAGAGTTTTAAAAGGTAACTCTTCATCTTTTCACCCCGGATTCGTTCCTGTACATGGATCATGGTTGGATTACGTCGGATTAATTTTTCCGTTGCGCCACGGGGCGTACCCACATGACCCAGCAGTAGTATCAGAGCCACTTGTATCATACAAATTCGGACTTAAATTCTTGGGTGATGTTTATGTATGAGATGCATGCTGTTTGATTCGATTTAGATATTTATTGTTTATCGTATCACACCTAATAAAGACTTATTTCGATTATCACTGAATGATTAAGAGTTAATCATAACTATGTTAGGTTGCTTCAATGTTAAATGTTAACATGTTGAGACTAATAGTTAGTCTAGAGAACAAATATTTGTTCGTAGTTTCATAGATATATGAAATCTCTGAAAGGGCTTCTAATTTGATAAAAGTTATCAAACTATCTTTCACGGCGAATCCATAAGAGTTATGGTTAGACGTTATGAAAAATGCATGTCAAGGATTGGCATCATCAAGGACCTGGTACTTAAGTGTGCCTAGTGCGCCACCTCTCTTTCATGTTGACCTACCTGGTGCATTTTTTCGTTAACGCAAATGGTTTATGAAACCTCCTGATCCTTCTTTGGCCCATTAACCGCAACATAGGGATAATCAGTTTAAAACTCCGTAAACACGTCGTTACTTTGTTCGCACGATGTTTGAAATGCATGTTAGATTGCACGGTGTTTGTTTTGCATGGTTATAGCCCATAGCCTTTATAGTTTTGGTTTTTATAAATACAACATGCGTGTCGTGCCTTTCTCTATCTTCTATTGTACTTCTCTTCTCATCTCACTCCCTCGCATGTAATGCGAGTTTCTGAAAATTGTAAATACTCATGGAGATAAAGCAAGGACCAAGGTAGTAGTGTGGTGGGCCTTCCCTGGTGGACCGGGCATTTCAGAAGCATATTCTATCTTCAGTAGAATGGTCCTCCCATTAGCTTGGGACGGGTCGCCTTAGGTTAAGAAGGGATATATTCATTGCATTTTTATTTACCACTTATATTTACCTTCTATGTGATGCAATGGATGTTTTATAAGCATGATTAAACATAGTTCTATTGATAGGATCAATGTTAAAATGATGAGATAATTAAGTAAATCCCTCACTACAATTCTAAGTCTGTTTTAACCATCCAATATTTACCCTGTTAAAGCTTCGATCGATATAATGCGAGCTTTGCCAAAGCAATGTCACATTTATCTATCTTAGTTAAAAGTAAAGAATAAGCTAGTGATATTCGCCGGTTGAGATATTGGTATTGACTTAGCTGGGTTGTTCTAATAGGATTAGAAAACCTAGTGGTTAAAAGTTTTGGTTAATCATAAGATGATTTAAAGAACAAGAGTTGTTCGCCAAAAGATGAGGAATTACATGAGATGTAATTAGTAAGGTGTTACTTACCTAAATAACCATTTCCTAAAAGACTAGCCAAAGCTGATTTAGGAATGGTGAAATACGGATCCTCACTCACTAGAAAAACTATCGAAACATTTTTCCGAAATTAAAACTAGAGGGTTTTTAATTTTGAAGAAAATAGTGGGAGTAAATTTATAGTAATGACCTATCTATAAATTTTAAAATTTAGTAAAACTTATATAACATATTTTCTTTGTTGTAGAATTAATGGAAAATAATACTCTATCTCTGTGATCTATCCTTGAGAAGGATAAGCTCAATGGCATAAACTTCCTTGACTGGTTCCGCAATTTGAGAATTGTTCTCAAACAGGAAAAGAAGAAATATGTCATTGAAGAACCTGTTCCTGATGAACCGGTTGCCACTACTTCCAGAGCTGACAAAGACAAGTTTAAGATACACATGGACGACATGCTGGATGTCGATTGTCTTATGCTTGCCTCCATGACCCCTGAGCTTCAGAAGCAATATGAGGACATGGTAGCTTATGATATGATTCAAAATCTCAAGGAGATTTTAGAAGGGCAAGCTCGTCAAGAGAGGTACGAGACCTCTAAAGCTCTGTTTCAATGCAAGATGAGCGAGGGATCTCCCGTAGGAGCTCACGTCATCAAAATGATGGGCTACATCCAAACGTTGGAGAAGCTCGGCTTTCCGCTAAAAGACGAATTAGCTACTGATGTCATCTTGCAATCGTTGCCGGATAGTTTCAATCAGTTCGTCCTTAATTTCAATATGAATGAAATTAACAAGATGCTGCCACAGTTGCTCGGCATGTTGAGAACTGTTGAAATCAACCTGAAGAAGGTAGGACCTAAACCTATTCTGATGGTCTGCAAGGGCAAGAAGAAAAGTAAATCGGCAGCAAAGTCTAAAGGTGATGGTAAGACCAAAACCGATGGAACGAAGACATTGAAACCTAAGAAGGGAATCAAGAAGGATGGAAAATGTTTCCATTACGGCAAGACCGTACATTGGAAGAGAAACTACCCCACACACCTACAAGAAGTCAAGAAAGCAAAAACGAGTGAGGCATCAACCTCGGAGGCTTCTAAAGAGAAGGCATCAGAATAGACATAGACCTGCGAATGGAAATAAAGCAAGAGTTGCTACATCATCCATTAGGACATGTGTTTTTGCTTAAATAGATTTGTTTTAGTTTTTAAGATTATTATTTTGTGCCTAAGTTTTAGTTATCTTGTAAGGACAAGATATTTTAATTTTGAGATTATTTAAATAAATGTTATTCTTTTAATATCTTATGGCACAACAAATCAATGACCTTTAAACTGATCAAATCAATAATATTTATAAGATAAATAAAACAAATGACTAATCTCAAACTCGTAAAAATATTAAGGTAATTTGATGAGATCAAATTCAAGAATACTTAAAGTTTGATGAACTTTCAAAGAATATGGGATTGTCCCATAATTAAATCCCACAAGTGGAACGAAATGCCTTTGAAAGAGAATCAAATATGTTAGACATGTTTTGATTCAGAACAAGTCATTTTCAACTTCTTTACACAATAGAAAAACAACTCTCATACTTAATCGTTTTTTTAACTTGGTTCGAAACGCCATATAAGATATGGACTAAGAATTGTTCTAGAATACCTTTGAAGTTTTAAGGTTACTTACATGTTAAAATGTTTACAAAGTTCGAACCTTAAAAACTCCATTTGTTGTTTATCCTAACGAGAACAAAGCGTTTGTTTCTCAAACGAGAGTTTATCTTGAAAGAGATTAATTCTCATAAAGGGATTTTATTTCTTCAACTTTAACGAGAACAAAATAATTGTTGCTCAAACGATAGTTTATCTCGAAAGAGAATACTTTTCACTAAGAGATTTCATTTTTCAACGAGAACAAAATGTCTGTTGCTCAAACGAGAGTTTCTCTCGAAAGAGATTACCTCTCACAAAAGGAAAAATGGAATTTGGAATGTGAAGAAATTGTAGACAACAAATTTATGAACCAAAGATTGAGAATGTTCCACAAATGATCAAGGAATTTTGGAACAAAACACAACCATTGTGTTGATCCTTAAGAGAATACCATATACTTGAGAAATATGGATTTCTCACTATCCGTACATGGAAACACTCTTCTTTTCGGATCAAGATAAAGACTAGGTCTTATCATAAAGCAATGGTGAGCCCAAAATTCAAGAAATGGCTAAGAGCCATGAGATATGAGATGGAATCCATGTCTAAAACCAAGTATAGACTTTGGTTACCTAAAAGGGTAAAACCTAAGAGGTATGGATGAGTTTTTCAAAAAGGAAAAACCGACACGGATGATAAAACATACAAAGGATGATTCGTCGCTAAAAGTTTTCGACAAACTTCATAGTATAGACTATGATAAAGCATCTTCCTTGTAGCTATGTTGAATCCATCTTAATCTCACTTGCAAGAAGTTACGTACGATGATTATGGAATCAAATAAAGGAATGTCAAAACCACTTTCCTAAGGGTAAACTTGAAACAAATGTGTACATGACATATCCAGAAGGTTTTGTCACTACAGTAAACACTTGGAAGGTATGTAAGCTACAAAGGTCTATCTGTAGACTAAGGCAAGCTTCTCGAAGTTGGGATATTCGTTTCAGAAGATACAATCAAAAGGTTTAGTTTATCTAGAAACAAAGGGGAGTCTTGTTTTCAAAAGAGCTAGTGGGAGCATTGTTACTTTCCTAAGTATTGTATGTAGATGACATACTCATCAAAAGGAACTAAAGATCGCAATTCGTTTTGCATTAATAAAAGATACTGCGAGTTAGCAACATGAGACAGTATCTAACTCTACAACATAGGCTAAATGTATTACAGTCGACATAGCAATAAAGAAGGATGTTTGGATCTAAAGGGTTCACTTCTGAACTAGGGTTGTTCCCAGCATATTAGATGCTACATAACTCTGTTATGATGGAACCTTTGCGTAAGCAAATAAAACCCAGATCTCATCAATAAATCCAAACATATTCTAAAGTGCTTACATCTTGGAGATGTGAAAGTATGCAACATACGCACAAAGTTGATAACTTTATCAACTCCCTGACAAAGCTTTTGACACAGCATAATCATGTCAGTTACACTAAGCCATATCGTATTAGATACGAGAATGATTGGTCTTAGTGCTAGTGAGAGATTGTTGGAGTATGCACAAAGACCAATTATATGATGATTGAATAGACATACTATTTTACTAGATTTATCAAGTAATGGCATTGCCGTTATTATCATTTGGCATGTTTCTGTGCATCAAACTAACCATTGGATAATAATGTCCACACAATAATACGATTATTGTTAAATAGAATCCTTAGTCGAATATTATTACGGGTATGGATAGTGATAATATATAAAGACTAATATGTGGTTGATTGATAACAAGTGTTGTAATTGACATAGAGATGTCAAAATCAACACATAAGTATTTGTTAGAGAACAACATACTAGATTGACCCGCTATGAGCATGTTTCTTGGGTAATTATGTGACAGTCACAACATTGCTCATGATAAACATATGTATGATCCTCAGACTTGAGATCAACATGATTTCAACATAAAAATTTACGTATTTTGACATAGTCAAACGTGTGTCGTAACTGACTACATTATAAAGACTGATGATTGGATACATGATGACCTATGTAGTGAAATATGGTTGATCAAGAAAGGGTTTGTCCCTCATACATAATGGGAGAAATATCTTCAGCCACTTGATTGAGTGAGATTAGAAAATGCATGGCCATACTCGAATATTATGATATGAGATATCATAGAGATTCGTTTATAATAATCTACTCAAGACATCAAGAAACACTAGATGGACAACGCAAGTGTGACTAACCCATGACTTGTGTTCATCTAAGATAAAAATGACAAAAGGATAAAATACATAAAGAAAGTTTATTCAGGAATTAGGAAAGTCAAACCATGACTTCATGCAACTTAGGTAGCAATTATGTATTGCTAGATGCCACTCATTGTTTGTAAAATTAGAACAGTTCTAATTTTGCTGCTAACGTTGCATGAACCTACAAGGGTCACACCCTTCGAATGAAACGAACAAAAATTGGAAACCATACTCCTTATTTTAAGGAGGTTGCCGAAAATCCCCTATGGGATAGGGGAAATCAGCAACTCCCTTAAATGAGAATAATATTGGATAAATATTGTATTTATCAAATATTATTTAGAGTATGGAAAATATTTAGAGACTTAAATATTATAGAATAAGATTCTAGAAATTTAAATATATATTTGGAATTTATATAATGTATATTTAATTCCAAGTTTATGTAGAATTAGATTTTATATAATTAAAAATATATATTTAAATATATTTAAATCCAAGTAAAGATAGAATGAGATTCTATATAATAAAAATATATATATTTGGATTAAATATAATGTATATTTAAATCTATGTTTTATGTAGAATAAGATTCTACATAATTAAATATATATTTCATTTAATTTTATTAAATATAATATATATTTAATATAAACCAATTTCAAGTATAATTAGATTATATGAATTTTGGTTGAACTTGGATTTAAGGTATTCAACTAGAATTAAGTCTCTGAATACTATTTAAAGGGACAAGGGCTAGCAACCAAATCATCCCTCTTCCTCCTCTTGAAGATTTCGACAACACCCCTAAGGATTCCCCACTATAATTCGACATATCCCAGAAAGCTCTCTGAGAAGCTGTTCGATATTTTTCTGGTGTTCTACTTGCCCCCTGGCAAATCCCTGAAGGTTCCCTTGCTCGATTGCAAGTCTCGGTTGAACTCCTGGTCGATTTCAGACTCCCTCAGGAATCACTGGAGGGATTTCGACTTCTCCTTGGAAGGTGTTCAAACCTGTCGAAATTTATCTATAAGTGTTAGGGAGGCGGAAACTTTGTTCGTTTTGTTCGGGTGGACTCCGTAGAGGTCGTTGCGAACCTGTGACGATTCCAGTAGTACTTGACATGGTTATTCCGACATATTGTCGGTTTTCCAGTTTCTAGAGTTTTAAAAGGTAACTCTTCATCTTTTCACCCCGGATTTGTTCCTGTACATGGATCCTGGTTGGATTACGTCGGATTAATTTTTCCGCTGCGCCACGGGGCGTACCGACGTGACCCAACAGGCGAAGGTCCCAACAAAGAGCACGAATATCCTAGATTTGAGATACCTCAAAGGACCTTAATGTTCTGCCAAAGAATTGTCCCCGTTCCTCATGCTCGAACTTCCCCTCCCTCGTATACTCTTTAGCCGTCACTCGCTTGTCAATCGCAAGACGATAAAGTCTTGGGAACATCACTGCCAAGGGCTCCTCAATGCACCACATGTCATGCCAAAAAAGAATTTTCTCACCATCGCCTAATTGCCAAACAAAAGCTCCATACCGATACATGTTGTCGCATATCGGTACGAGGAAGACTGTACCGGTACTCACAACCTGTTTTTTACTCTTAATATATTTTGAAAGCATTTAAACAAGTCAAAAACATTTTGAGAAACTTTTGAAACATATTTTTCAAGTTACTTGGACTTTGAATTATTTTTGCGACTTAGTTAAAGTCCAAAAAAAATCTTTAATTTATGTTATATAAAAATAAATATCTCAACAATCTTCCCATTTTTTATAAAACGAAATCACTTGAAAAAGTATTTTTGAAAATGCCCCCTTAGAAAAATAATTTTTGAAAAAAAAAGAATATTTTTAAAAAATATTTAAAGCTCTCTTTTTTCTTTTTGAAAGTTACTTTTCAAACACATCTCTCCCTTTTTTTTATATAAAAATAATTCAAAACAAAGTTTGAAATCACATTTAAGTAAAAGATAACAATAGAGAGTAGAGAAAATAAAATTTTGATAAATGAAAGAATTTAAATAAAATGATCCATTAATAAGCATCAACAAAAATGTTCGTCCAACAATTCAAGAAAAATAATTGAATATCAAATAAATAAATAAAATCTTGAAATTCAATTAAAACATGCTATATATCAAATATTTCAATAACCACACAGAGCATGGCAAAAAGGAGACAAAGATGTCCCTTTTTGGACTGTGCGTACCAGTACAAAGACGTTTGTATCGGTACTAGTTGAATGTCGTATCGGTACGGTATAAGCAATACCGGTACCAACTGCATGAAATGGTGAAAAATTGTAGCGAAATCAACTCAAGAGGCCCTCTAACTTAGTTTTAAGTTCATATAAAGGCTTTATGAAGTTCTGGATATACATTTTGATCATTTTTACTACAAACATGCTTCAAAATACATCATTTAGATTAAGGCAAGCATAAATTTCACCATATTCAACCAAACATTATAAGTTTAAGGCTAAAAACATAAAGATAAACATATTAGGCCAAAAATATGTAACTCATGCAATTTTTAGACTCTCCCTAACTATATGCATTAAGGCATCAAAGAGTCAACAAACATGCTTGGATCATCACAAAATTTTGGACAATAAACATATGATCAAGCAATTTGCATGAAATAAATTTTACTACTTGAACCAAGGTAGGATGTTAAGTCTCACCCTTTTCAAGTGTCCTTCTTCATTGTGTCAAGAGCTCTCAAAGTTTAACTTTGCTCATCAATGTTCAAGCACATGTACAAAAGACAATCATACAAATTTTGGTATCCAAATTGCTTTGGATCCATTGACATTAGTCTCAAATAATTTAGTCCCCTTAGGAATCCAATTTTTTTTTAAATTTCATCATTTTTCTTTGAAAACATGAGTCTCTTTGGGACCCAAATGTTCTTAACCATTTTTCCTTTTACAAATATAGGGGAACTATATTGTCTTTGAAAAAAAAATTGTTAACAAAATTTGTTTTGGAGCTACCTTTATTTTCACATTTTTGATTTTTTTAAAATTCTTCTTTTTAAGATCTTCAAGTTCTATTTGATGATCTTCTTGAAATTTTTGAAGCATGATTTGTAAATCAAAATTATTTTGTTCAAAATTTGTAAACCTTGCTTCAAGTTAGAAATTGGTTTTAGAAAGCAATTCATTTTTTATTTTTAATTTTGAAATCAACTTCTTATTTCTAAAAAATAAAGCCTCAAACTCCAAAACCAATTCATCATAAACTTCTTGTAACTCATCAAAAGTATAAGAATTTAAATTTGTAATGCCTTGGTTTTGAGCCTAGATGTTTTAGACATCGGACCGGACCAGTCAGAAACGGTTCGAATCGCGTAAGATGATTTAAGGAAATCAAGGATCGGGATAGGAGAAAAATGTGGTAAAAATTTCTAAAATCCTATAAAAATATGTTTAAGAGGTTGGGCAAATCAATTTTACAAAAAGAGTTTCGGAAGTGGTACATTTTGAGTAGTGACCAAAATGTAAAGTTTCAAAATTGTGAAAAATGAAATTTTCAATGGGAGAGTCAAAGTCTTAGAATCTTTAGGGAGCTTTATGCAATTAAGCCTTTCCTTAATATGACATGTGTTCAAAATGGTTTTTATTTAATTGTTTTTAAAAGGGGTTTTATTTATTTTATTAATTAAATAGTTAATTTGGGAGATTTTAGTTACATAACTAATTTTTCTCTTCTCATTATCAGCTAAACACTCTTCTAAATCATTTTCTCCAGATTTCTTTTCTCCTAAACACTCTCTCTTGATTTCTCTTTCTTTTCCAAACAATCATTTTCAATTTCTTCAAGATTTTTGAAGCAAAAACTTGTCATTTATTGAGGAAAGCAAGGATTAGAGGTAAATCATGTTCTCAACCTCTAATCAAGTTTCTTTATTAAAATTCCCAAGATTTTTGACTCTTCATTTTTGTTTTTAACTTAGTTTTGATAATAGTTATGATTTAAGATCAAAATCTTAAAAAAATGGTGACTTAATTCTTAATTTTCGGAATTGTTTTGACGAGCTCTATTTTGGATAGATTCTAATTGAGTTTTGAGTTGATTATGTTGTTGAGAAAGTGTTTTAATGATATAGATCCTAAAATCCTTGAGATCCTTGAGTCTTATGCTAGTTTTAGTCTATTTTTTGAGGTAAAATGATGAGGTTTTGATGCTGGAGGTATAAGGATGGGTTTAGGTTGAGTTTAGGTGTATTTTGATGTTTATAAATGATTGAAAGTGATGTATGATGGTTGGGCTTTGTTTAGGAAGCAATCGATTGAGTTTTCGGTTGTTTCGGATGGGTAAATTGGTGTAGTTTGGGTGAGCAACGAGTTTGTGTTTAGTTGCTTGTGTTGAAATGCATTTGGATCTCTGTTTTGATGATATGGAAACAGGGGATTTTGATCCGGAGGCAAACGAGTTGGTTGTGGAGGTTTCGGAAGAGTGAATTCTGTGTCGACAAGCAAGGTTTCGCGTTGTCGGTGAGTGGATGTGTTTTTAAAGCTTTGTAAGCCTGGATACGAGTTATTGAGAGGTTAGTGTATGCTTGAAAGGCTTAGCTAATCTCGGAAGTAAGTATGGTGCTTGTTCTCTCGGTTTACGGTTTTGAAATGGATCCATGCTCATGTTTGTTGATAATTGTTACTCACTGTTATGCATGGATTTAAGCATGGTTTTGCTTGTGTTTATCCCATGAAAAGGTTTGGTTTGAGTACAAGATGGTGAGATCATGTATGAGATGGTTTTTGCTATTTAAAGGCATGTTTAGTTTGGGATATGTGATGATTTTTGATGATACATTGAAAACATCGAGTTAACATGGTTTTTAAGGATATATTGGCATGGTTTGATCTATTCTTATTACTCAGATACGTTGGTCGACCAATAGGATGTGAGTGCACTATAAACTATAAATCGTATGTATGTCTAGCTACGTGATGTAATATGGGGTGAGCCTATTGTGGGTGATAGAGGTGAGCCTATCACTATGGGTTAGGGGTGAGCCTAATCCTATTCGTAGCCATTAAGATGGGGTGAGCCATCATTGAGTTAGGGGGTGAGCCTATGTGAGTTCGTGTATCTGATATTATGTATGAAAATGATGGAGGTGAGTCCATCATAACGGATATGGGGTGAGCCTATGCGGTTTGTTAAATGCCAATATATGTGTGTTGTTTATGTTGCCCATGTATCATGCTTTAAATGTAAGCATCACAATTTATTGTGCATGAGATGCTTGATGTTGAGTTATTGCATAAGAGGATTCTATGCATGTGAATTAAGCAAGTGAGGCTTAACGTGAATTTGCATTGAGAGCAATGCATGTGATTAATGATACATGAGGAACATGATTTAAGATTGATTTGCTTTGGTTTTGAAAGCATGATATGAGAATGAGCATGAAATGGTTTGATTGTGTTTTAAAAATTGCATTGTTGGTGTACTCTTGAGCTTTCCCTCACTAAGAAAGTGTGCTTACGCTTCTCTTTTCCCAACAATGCAGATAACTAAGCTTGAGGGCCGATGAGTAGCAAGTGAAGGCACCTAAGTTGTCACTCGAACTCAAGTATGAACTTTGGAGAATTTTTAATTAATAGAATTTGGCAATTGGGGGATTAGAACCTTGGTTTGAAGGTTTCATTATTGATTTCTTAGCTGAGATATGATGGTTTGTTCATTTTGGTTTGTAAATGGCCTTTGAGGATTGATTTGTGTATGAATGTGGTTTTTAGCTTTTGCATGGTTTTGGAAACTAGGAAGAATGCCTATAGATATAATGCTTGCATGAATGATGCTACAATTTAGTTTACGCTTCATGTTAATGATTGTTGATATGTGAACAAGTTGTATGTGGGTTGTAACATGTGTGGGAATGATTTGGGTGTGGGAAGTTGTCTAAAACTAGCAAAGTCTGTTGTTGCAGGGCAGGGTGTTTCGGAACGCCCTCATCCGTATTGAAACGATGGCCTGTATTGGCCAGGGGGTTTCAGAACGAGTGAGATCGTTCCGGAACATTTGGCTACTGTGAAGCCTGGTTTCAGAACTAGTTTCAGAACGTACCTGAGTATCGAAGCGGTCAACTTGGTTTCGAAACAACCGTTCCGATATGGGGTTCAGCGTTCTGGAATAGGTGACCGTTGAATTTGGATTTTGAATTGTTCTAGGTTTGTCTTTCTTGCAATTTGACCTCTGAATGTTCGTGTGTTAAATTAATTGAGTTTGGATGTTCCGTTTGAGGGGAGTGTTGGCATGATGGCATTATACATGATTATTTAGTTTGGTAACTCTAAAATCTGGTTAGTCCTCGTAATTCTAAAAATTTACAATTTAGCCCCTAAAAGTCAAATGTATGCAATTGTATCCCTTAATGAACTTTGATCGATGCACCATTTTCTTCTATGTGTCATTCTATCCACATAGGTTAATATTGTGCATATAGAAAAGATAACGTAAAAAAAGGGTCGTTAATTGAGGTTGACTTTTACGAGTTGACTTTAGTTTTCCCCGTGTAATCTTCTTTGCTTGGGTCGAGCGTCTAGACCGGGCTAAGGGGGTTAAATTTATTTGTATCAAAGCCAGGTTATGAAAGAATTGGGGATGATGGTATATGAATTTGGTATGTTTGAATATTGGAACTTACACCACACTTGATTGATGTGAAACATATGTGAGTTGAATATGGTGATTTGATGAGGATGTGATTTTGATATTTGCTGATTTTTGAATGATGTAAAGCATGTTGATATTATGCTATGTTGTACTTGAGGGATGACTGGGGTACCCATTGCCAAACATACTGAAAGAGAAATTTTGTTTTGAGCAAATGAGTTGAGTGACTTAGGTCCTTTCTACTAGAGGCCTGATTGAATTTATTGTTGTGTTTGCATTATAGTACACCTTTTTACCATGGGTCTGAGACGAGAGATGAGGGGCAATGCCTGAAATGTGGCCGAAAAATGGGCCAGAAGAGCAAGTTGAGAATCTACTGCCTCATCTTCCGGGTGGACCACCCGCAGGTGGTGGGCCAGGAGTAGAGGTAAGAGCTGGTGCTGGAGGTGTTGCACCTAAGGGAGCACCGGGGCAAGGTGTTCCATATATGAAGGTTTTGATACAAGCTATTGCGGGAGCCTTTCATGCAGCAGTAGCTGGTTTTCATGTTGCCGCACCACAGCAGGGTGCTAACCCTGGGTTGCCTTTGGAGCGTTTATGCAACCTGGGAGATGATGAGTTCAGAGGATTGACTCTCGAAGGATCTGAGGCTTTGTTTGAGAGTATCAAGCGAATCTTGGGGCAGATGAACCGTAACAACGTTTAGAAGTTGGGCTGTGTAGTATCGTTGTTGCATTGTGATGCATATACGTGGTGGACGACCATCACAGCTAAAATAGAGCAGGATGAAATCGATTGGACCTTTTTTGTGAACGCATTCAAGAAGAAGTTTTTGGGGTCCATTATCTGAACGAGAAGAAACAAGAATTCATGGCCTTTGGTGTAAGGCAATATGTCAGTTGCTAAATATGAGGTGCAATTTGTGAGGCTGAGCCAGTATGCACCTGAGTTAGTACCGGGTGAGCGAACGAGGTGTGAACATTTCCGCTATGGATTGGTAAGAGAAGTAAAGACGTTTGTGCTAGTGGCTGAGTACACAGACTTTGATGTGTTGGTCTCGCGAGCGAAGGATATAGAGCTGAATCTGGGGATGACGGCTCGGTCTGAGGGCTCTAGTTCAGGGAAGAGAGGTGCTGATCATGATGGTGGGCGTGATCATGGCAAGAGGCTACGGGATAGAGGATACCAGAGAGATCATCGTCGAGGTGGTGGTGGTGGATCAAGCCGAGGACAGCCTGGTCAGAATGTTGGTGCTCGCGCACCTGTTTGCAATCGTTGTGGGAGACATCACATCGGGGAGTGCTGGGGTGTCTCAGGGACTTTCTGACACTGTGGAGTGCAGGGTCACGTGAAGCGTGACTGTCCGCAGTTGGTGAGGCAGGCACCAATGCGAGCTATGGAACCTCAGAGGGGTCAAGGGCGCGGCCGGGGCAATTTCTAGAGAAGAGACGAGGGACATCATGGCATCGCTCATATTGTGGCAGTTCGGCCCGGAGATGGTGGTCCTGCAAGGGTTTATGCTCAGCGCAAGGAACGCAACGATGTTGATGTCATTGCAGGTACCTTTGTTCTACAGTCTTTATCATTGTTGGCTTTGATTGATTCTGGATCCACGCATTCTTATATCTTGAGCGAGCATGTACATTTGATGATATACCTATTGAGTTTCTAGAAGTAAAAAAGCTAGTGGCTAGTTCCTTTAGTGAGACTGTAGTCACTAGGAAGTTATATAGGAGGTGTCCCTTATCTGTTCAGGGTCATGTTTTCCTTGTTGATTTGATGGAATTGCCCTTTTATGGATTTGATGTGATCCTTGGAATGGATTGGTTGTCGGAGCATAGAGCGATGGTTGATTTTGATACCAAGCGGGTCACCTTAAAGCTTGCCAATAATTATGAAGTGGTGGTAGTAGGCGAGAATATAAAATTCTTGTCTAATGTGGTTTCGGCCTTGGAAGCGAGCCGTATGCTAAGGATGGGTTGTGAAGCCTATCTTGCTTATGTGATGAATCCTGGCACAAAGGACGTACGAGTGCAGGACATCAAGACCATTTGCGATTTTCCAGGTGTCTTTCCGAAAGAATTTCCTGGGTTGCCACCGAACAGAGAAGTTGAGTTTGGTATCGAGCTGTATGAAAATACGACTCCGGTGTCCATTGCTCCTTACCGCATGGCACCTAAAGAGCTGGAAGAATATAAAATGCAACGCCAGGAGTTGTTGGATTGTGGGTTTATCCGGCCGAGTGTATCACCTTGAGGTGCACCGGTGTTGTTCATAAAGAAGAAGGATGGCACGATGCGGATGTGCATAGATTATTTGCAACTGAACAAGTTGACGATCAAGAATAAGTATCCCTTGCCTAGGATTGATGATCTTTTTGATCAGTTTCGAAGAGCCTTAGTTTTTTCTAAGATTGACTTGAGGTCGAGATATTAACAGTTGAGGGTGAAAGAAGTGGACGTACCTAAAATAGCTTTTCGGACAAGGTACGTACATTATGAGTTTCTGGTGATGCCGTTCGGTTTGACCAACACACCTGCTGCTTTCATGGACATGATGAATCGTGTATTCCATGAGTTCTTGGATCAATTTGTGGTGGTGTTTATAGATGATATCCTTGTGTACTCTCGTACCGAGGAGGATCATGATAGGAACTTAAGGATAGTCTTGCAGGTGTTGTTGGAGAATCAGTTGTATGCTAAGCTGAGCAAGTATGAGTTCTAGCTTAGGGAGGTGGTCTTCCTTGGACATGTTGTGTCGGCTAAGGTTATTCATGTTGATCCCCAGAAAGTTGAAGTAGTGATGAGTTGGAAGGTGCCTAGGTTGGTGACAGAAGTGCGAAGTTTTCTTGGTTTAGCTGGGTATTACTGTAGGTTCGTCGAGGGTTTCTCAAAAATAGCTGCACCGTTGACCAAGTTGTTGCAGAAGAATGTTCGTTTTGAGTGGACATATTTGAGGCAACAAGCTTTTGAGAAGTTGAAGGAAGTTTTGACGCAAGCTCCTGTCCTGATTCAACCCGAGTCTGGTAAGGAGTTTGTAGTCTACGGTGACGCGTCCATTGTCGGTTTGGGCTGTGTGTTGATGTAGGAGGGTAAGGTAGTGGTCTATGCATCTAGGCAATTGAAGGTGCGTGAGCGTAACTATCCTACTCACGATCTATAGCTTGCGGCTGTTGTGTTTTCCTTGAAGATTTGGAGGCATTACCTATATGGCAAAAAGTGTGTGGTGTTCACGGATCATAAGAGCTTAAAGTATCTAATGTCTCAGAAAGAGTTGAATCTTAGGCAGCATCGTTGGGTGGAGCTGCTTAAGGATTATGATCTGTCGATCGAGTATCACCCGGGCAAGGCCAATGTGGTGGTCGATGCTTTGAGTAGAAAAGTGGCTGGAGTTGAGGGCGATGTTTGCTCGCTTGAGCATATCGTGAGATGGTGGTTTTATTGCTGAATTGCAAGTAAAACCATCTCTGATTCGGTTGATCAAAGAAAGGCAGTTGTTAGATGATTCTCTCGTTCCATATGTTCAGGATATTGTGAAGGGTAAGACTTCAGATTTCAGTTTTAATGATGACGAGGTTTTTTGTTTTGGGAGTCGAATAGTGGTGCCAGATAATGTGGGGTTGAGGCGCACTATTCTGACGGAAGCTCATAGTAGTCCTTTCGCTATGCACCATGGTAGTACAAAGATGTACCGTGATTTGAAGGATGAGTACTATTGGGTGGGGTTGAAAAAGGATGTTGCTGATTTCGTCAGCAAGTGCATGGCGTGTCAGCGAGTGAAGGCTGAACATCAGGTTCCTTCTGGGTTGTTGCAACCTTTGAGAATCCCATAATGGAAGTGGGAGAGAATTAACATGGATTTTGTGTCCAGTTTGCCCTTGTCACCATCAAAGAAAAATTCGGTTTGGGTGATAGTGGATCGTCTTACGAAGTGTGCACATTTCTTGCCTGTGCATACTACATATACCATGGATAAGTTGGCTGAGTTGTATATTACTGAGATTGTGCGGTTGCACGGTGTGCCAAAATCCATTGTGTTGGATAGGGATCCGAGGTTTACATTGCGGTTTTGGGAATGTCTACATCAAGCCTTGGGTACACGGTTGAATTTCAGTACTTCCTATCATCCTCAGACGGATGGACAGTCAGAACGTGTTATCCAGGTGCTCGAGGATATGTTAAGACGCTGCGTGATAAATTTTCAGGGTTCTTAGGAGAAGCACTTGTCGCTGGTTGAGTTTGCTTACAATAATAGTTATCAGGCGAGTATACATATGGCTCCTTACGAGGCTTTGTATGGAAGGAGATGTAGAACCCCACTTTGTTGAGAATAAGCGGTGCAAAAGTTGATTTCGGTGCCAGCTATAGTGAAAAGAACCACCGAGAAGGTGAAACTCATTTGTGAGCGTTTGAAGGCAGCATCGGATCTAAAGCGTAGGAAGATCGAGTTCGCGGTTGTCGAACGTGTGTTCTTGAAGGTTTCGCCTTGGAAGAAGGTGATGAGATTTGGGCGTAAGAGTAAGCTTAGCCCGAGGTTCATTGGACCTTACGAGGTTGTAGAGCGTATTGGTCCTGTGGCATATCGATTGAGATTGCCTTCCAAGCTGGAAAAGATTCATGATGTGTTTCATGTCTCGATGTTGCGGAGGTACAGATCAGATCCTTCTCATGCGATGCCTATTGAGGAGATACAGTTGAATCCGGATCTGTATTATGATGAGGAACCAGTGAGGATTCTGGATGTGAGCAGCAAAGTTCTTCGTGGCAAGACGATAGAACTTGTGAAGGTGTTGTGGCGACACCGAGGAGTTGAGGAGGCCACTTAGGAGAGCAAGGCGGATATGCTGAAGTAGTTTCTGCACCTTTTTCCTTCAGTTAAAATTTCGAGGACGAAATTTCCTAAGTGGGGGAGAGTTGTAATGCCATGGCTTTGGGCCTAGATGTTTTAGACATAGGATCGAACCGGTCGGAAATGGTTCGAATCGCGTAAGGTGATTTAAGGGAATCAAAGATTGGGATAGGATAAAAATGTGGTAAAAATTTCTAAAATCCTCTAAAAATATGTTTAGGAGGTTGGTCAAATCAATTTTACAAAAAGAGTTTCGGAAATGGTACATTTTGGGTAGTGACCAAAATGTAAAGTTTCAAAGCTGTGAAAAATGAAATTTTCAAAGGGAGAGTCAAAGTCTTAGAATCATTAGGGAGCTTTATGCAATTAATCCTTTCCTTAATATGACATGTATTTAAAATGGTTTTTATTTAATTGTTTTTAAAAGGGGTTTTATTTATTTTATTAATTAAATAGTTAATTTGGGAGATTTTAGTTACGTAACTACTTTTTCTCTTCTCATTATCATCCAAGCACTCTTCTAAATCATTTTCTCCAGATTTCTTTTCTCTCATACACTCTCTCTTGATTTCTCTTTCATTTCCATAGCATCCTTTTCAATTTCTTCAAGATTTTTGAAGCAAAAACTTGTCATTAATTGAGGAAAGCAAGGATTGGAGGTAAATCTCGTTCTCAACCTCTAATCATGGTTCTTTATTGAAACTCTCAAGATTTTTGACTCTCAATTGTTCTTTTTAACTGAGTTTTGATAATAGTTATGATTTAAGATAAAAAATTCTTAAAAAATGGTGACTCGTCTTCCTTGTTGAATTTCAGCCCCTTGTTTGAATTGGTGGGCGGCAAGTGATAAGATCACATGCAAAAATTTGCTGTTGGTGTTCAAATTTCAAATGAGCACATGTTAATTGTGCTCTTTTTAAAAAAAAATTAATTCTCCACTTTGCCGCACAGGGAGAGAAAGAAAATGTTGATTCGGTCTCCACTTTGCCGCACATGGAGAGAAAGAAAATGTTGATTCGGTCTCCACTTTGCCGCACATGGAGAGAAAGAAAATGATGATTCGGTCTCCACTTTGCCGCACATGGAGAGAAAGAAAATGCTGATTTGGCCTTGGCTGCACACACAAGATTCTTGGCTGCCACGTGTGTGAGTCATATGCTCGGTTGCCATGCCCTTTGATGGCCGAACTTGCATGTGCCATGCGCACATCTGCTGCACACACACATAATAATAAACACATTAAATCAAAGACATTATAAGTTATATTATACTAAGTCAAAACACACTTAACACATTATATACACACTTAAACACACTAATAAGTAGTATAATCTAAATATGTCACATATCAGCATGCAACACATTATACGTCCTATTATTTAAGACACAAGTATTATCAAATGATTCAGAAATATTAGCACAAGTAAGGAACAGAGCTTCCCTGAAACGTTGCGCCCTAGATCGCGTAATTGGTCCTAAAGGTAAGACCTCTGGATCAACAACATGTGCTGGTAAGACCTCCGGATCAACAACATGTGCTGGTGAAGATGTGCTCACATCACGTGGGGACTTTATTTTCAGCCATAAATGCACTTCTCCTGCAGTGGGTATCGGTACGCGAGCTTCAATATTTGTATATGCCTTAAGAAGAAAGAGTCGTTACAAGCATTTAATGTAAGGCATACCGTTACGCGATACTTGGGTATCGGTACGGGCCCTTGCGTATCGGTATGACACAACCAGTACCGGTACGAAAATGGCACAACATATCGCATCGGTATGCGTACGATCATACCGGTAAGGGATGTCACGTATCGGTACAAGGAAGATTGTACATGTACTCACACCATGTTTTTGACTCTTAATTTAATTTGAAAGCATTTAAGAAATTCAAAAACATTGTGAAGAACCTTTCAAACATATTTTTCAAGTTATTTGGACTCTGAATTATTTTTACAATTTAGTTAAAGTCCAAAACATTTTTCATTTATGTTATATAAAAATAAATATCTCAACAAATTCTTATACAGATAAATCTACAAAAAGTTTAAAATTTTAAATTGGACTTACAAAATTTGAATCCTTTAAAAAAATATTTTCAAGTTCTTAACTCGTTAATGGTGATTTTGTTAATTTCGAGCTAAAGCTAAGATTATTTATTAGGTAAAGAAGATTTCTTATAGTATATGAGTAATCTAAACTCGATTTTAATAAATAAAACCCAAATTAGGTAATTGATGAAAGAAATATCTTATTGTCAAGTTCTTTAATGCTTTAATGGTGATTTTGTTAATTCCGACCTATACCTAAGATTTTTTATTCGATAATGAAGATTTCTTATAACATATGAGTAATCTAAACTTGATTTTTACAAAACAAATCTGGAATTAATTAATTGATGAAATTGTGATATTTTTTAAGTTAGAATTCTTAATTTTGAGTAAAATGTGAATTTAGGTTGTGAAGTTTCGAAACTCATAACAAGGTTTTGATACTTGTCGTTAAGTATGTTCATTATGGGAAAATCAAATCTCATGTAACAATTTAGGTTGGAGTGATAAAATTTTAGGTTTCAACCTAAAATATTACCCAAAACCATAACAATTTAGGTTGCAACCTAATTCATAACAAAATATGTGAAAGAGGTAACATCTTAGGTTGAGTGGTGTAAGTCTCGAAACTCACAACCAAGTTTTGAGACTCATAACCAAGTATGTCTTAGGGATAACTTTTTCCAGTTGCAATCTAAAATGTTATAAATTTATATAACATTTTAGGTTGCAACCTAAAATATTTAGGTTGGAGTCTATTCGAGTTTCAAGTTCTTTAACTCTTTAATAGTGATTTGTTAATTTCGAACTAAAGCTAAAATTTTATATTAGGTAATGAAGATTTCTTAGAGTGTATGAGTAATCTAAACTTGATTTTAACAAATTAAACCCAAAATTAGGTATTTAAAGAAATAACTTATTTTCAAGTTCTTTAACTTTTTGAATGGTGATTTTGTTAATTCTGAACTAAAGCTAAGATTTTCTATTGGGTAATGAAAATTACTTAGAGTATATGAGTAATATAAACTTGTCTAACAAATTAAACTCAGAATTAGGCAATTAATGAAAGAAATAAATAGCTTATATTAAAGTTCTTTAACACTTTAATGCTAATTTTCTTAATTTTGACCTAAACCTAAGATTTTGTATTGGTAATGAACATTTCTTAGAGTATATGAGTAATATAAACTTGATTTTAACAATTCAAACCCATAATTTGGTAACTGATGAAAATTGTGATATTGTTTTTAAGCTAGAATTCTTGATTTTTTTTAGTAAAACATGGATTTATGTTGAGTAAGTTTCGAAACTTAGAGCAAAGTTTCGATACTTGTCGTGAAATATTTTCATTTTGGGACGATCAAATCTCATATAACAATTTAGGTTGAAGTGAGTAAAATTTTAGGTTTCAACCTAAATGTTTTACAAAATCATAATAACTTAGGTGGCAACCTAAAATATTACCAATACATATAACATTTTAGTTTGGAAAGAGCAACCTAAAATGTTACCCAAAATCATAATAATTTAGGTTACAACTGAAATTGTTACCAATATATATAACATTTGAGGTTGGTAATCGGGTAAAGGAAATGAACAATTACGTCGAATATTAGATGTATTTTAGATTACTTATAAACTCTAAGAAATGTAGAGAAAGTGATAATATATTTAGTATAACATTCTATTTTTCAAAATTTAATTGTATTGTTTTAAAGTTTTAATCTCGGGTTTAGACAAGGAAACAATGCTCCTTATGGTCATTGAAGGCGTTGAGGATGATTGTTCCATTAAGAAGCCTGATTAGCATGATGAAGAACCATTAGACGCCGGTGCTACTGTTTCAATTAGTGACAATTTGGCCTCGGAAGTCGATCAAGACAAATCCTATATTTTGGGATGTTCTTCTTAATCAAGCGGTTGATGAGAAAATAGAGATTATGGAAGATGTGACGAGGAGTATAGTGGATGGACTAATCTCTATCGATTTCTGTAATAGATTCAAGCCCTAGTCGAAAAAAGTCCTGACATGACTAGTGTCATCCAATTATTGAGACGTCGAATTGGTTACACTACCATCCAGATTGGTATTTATGATATCTAGAAGCCATCTCAACCTATGAAACTTATAGATATTGATATCGATTACTACCTCGCTCTAACTACTAGAAAGCCCTTGCATATGGATTGTGGACAATCTTTGGTTAATATTTGACTGTGGAACCTTGGACTTTGAACTTCTCGACCTCCCAGCCCTTCCCAAGCAAATTTGTGGCATGGGTTCATCTGCCGAGCTTGCCAATCACCTTTTATAAACGCAACGTGATGACTGAGATCGACGAATCCATCAGTCATGTTATCAAAATAGACTACCATAATGGAAGTGGTAGACTAGGACGAATTGTGAGAATGACAATCAAGCTTGATTTGAAGAAACCCTTAATGTCCAGACTTCTTATCAATGGCTGAGTTCAACTTGTTGAATACGAACCACTATTGTTTGTCTACTTTACATGTAGTAAGTATGGCCACACCAAAGCTTGGTACCTAGATAATAATCCTTACCTACTACTAGTCCTCACATTAGCACATGGAAAGATTTTCTACCTTAGTCGAATACTTCCACTAACAAGACTCGCCACTCAGTAATTGTTATATTTGAGAATAATGATCTAAATCAATTGAGACTTTATTTGCCAACCGATCGATAGAGGTAGCCTTGGCTTCTACCATTCTCGTGAGCAAAACACGGCTTACATGATGAAGCTAATATATTAAATTATCACTAAAGTGACCTCATTTTAGGTTTGCCTTCTTTTGTAGAAATATAAACTTGATGAGGTGTGTTCGATCTCTATTCACTGCTCCAATTATTCTCGTATGTGGAGAGCTATAACATGGAATTGGGAAACCATCCATGACAACATTTTATGGACCATAGGAAATGGTAATACCATTAACCTATTAGGTGATACATGGGTAACATCCTTGGGCCATTTAGGACAATATATTATGACAAATGATCCCAATGCATTAAATCTACAACTATCCTACTTAATTAGAGATAATGACCAATGGAATCTTCACTTGTTTGTTGTTGTGTGATTTGAGTGCAACGCAATCAGTGCAAGTATACACATCACAAGTAATAAAGTGATAGGATAAGTATCGAGTATCGTCTCCACAAGGATTGGTTTGGGCCACTTTACTTAAGTTACTGCGTTGAAAAAGAAATAGATTGATATGGATGAATAATAAGTAAAATAAACTAAGTAAATAGAAATAAAAGATAGAGTAATCGAATAAGAGAGTAGGTCGGGTTATCATGAGTCGTGGTGTGACGGTTGATTGGATCATTGCGGTAATTGGTTTCTGAAGTAACTCAATTGTCTTAACAACTAGGACCAGTCGAATTGCCTGGGCAATGGTAATTGCCTGAGCAACTAGGAATGGTGCGATTGCTTGCGCAACTGGGCAACTTCCTTCAAAGTTCGGCGAAGCGTTCTTCAATGGCTTCTCATTATCCCTATCTTGAAACACTGGTCAATTGTGCATGCCTTGGTGATACATCCTTGCGTTAACAATGGGTGAATAAAAACTGATCATACGCTCCTCTTAGATGTTGAAATCTACAACTTATTCTTAAGTCATATTAGTCTTCACCATCGATTGATTGAATAAACACAACGTTCATTCGTTTCTTGAATCTAACTCTCCCGATATTAGATACATAGATGACTTCACAAGATCCTTTCCCAATTCACTCGGCAATCCTGACCTGCACAAATTAAAGCACCAAAGAAATGACTTTTCCACAAAAAACAACCATAAAGTGATACCGAGCTTAATAATAGAGGAAACTAGGAAGTTATGCATGAATGCCAAATAATGCAACTAAAATGTGCTTAAGTCTAACAATAATTATAAGAAAAGGGCTGGAAAATATAGTACTTTTACACACTTAACACACCCTCCCTCAAACTTTAACTATTGTTTGTCCTCAAGCAATGCAAAACTAACAATTACATGCCAAGGCTTTAACCATTAAAAACATGCTTCGTACCTGACTTCAATCCTCATAATTGTGGAACAAGGTATGTTCAATTTTTGGATAGCACAGAAATTACCCGGTATCAGACTATGATGCTCGTGACAGTGTGTGTGTGTGTGGAGTTGTTTACAAGTCGACTGAGAGGATTCCTGTGAACAATAGATTTTTATCAAATTAATTACCGGGGTATTTAAGTTTAATAGAGCCAATTTTGGGCACCTCTAGCAAAGCAAGCAATTTCTTGTTTTAATATTAATCAACTAGAGCCAATTTTGGGCACCTCTAGTGATTTCTAATGTGTGGCAAATAGAGCGGGTTTCGGGCACCTCTAGCAAGAAATTATCATTAATCCAATTTTAGTTTAGGCTAGAGCCGGATAGGCACCTCTAGCACAAATTTTTAATTTCAATTCACCCAATTTTTAGTAACCTAAGTTCACTAAGTCTCCCTTAATCAACAAGTCACAATAGTGCCAATTAATATTCAACATCATAGTAAAATTCTAAGTATTCTCCATGCAAACCCTAAAATTGAAGGTTCTATCATGTAAGTGCAGTGGAAAAAATTCATCATAAGAAACCACAACAGGTCTAGGAGATTTAATCCGGTAAAAGATTTGGCAAGTAACACATGCAAACTTGAGGATATGAATGCAACTAATGCAACAATCTAACAATAAATACAAGACCCCCCCCCCCCCAAACTCGAGAGAAGCATTGTCTTCAATGCATGCAATTACACAAATTAAAAAATGAAACATAATGTGAATGAGTTAGTCGGAGAGGTCATCACCTCGAATGACAAGTTTCCTTCGAGCCATTGGCTTGGTTCTTTTTTCGACTTGTGGTGGTTGTTGGCGTGAAGCTTGTGGTGCATTGGGAACCATAGTTACCGTGAACCCTTCTCTTGGTGCATAGTCTTGAGATTCTTGGGCATGCTGGTTTTGATTCTTGATGTGGAAAAGAAAAGAAAACAAAGAAAACGTAAAAACTAAAATAATGAAGACGAATAAGATAAAATATCTCCTAAAGTTTCTGAAAATAAATAAAGAAAAATAAAACAAATCCAAAAATAACCGAAAATAAAATAAAAGTCCAAAAATGAAAAATGAAAAATTCTTAGAATGAGCATTTTCATGCATCTTCTAAGGTTACTGCATATCTGAGAAAGCTTGAGAATGGTCGTTTCTGATACTTCTTATAGTCCATTTGTACCCTCCATCGGGTGACAATGTTTCCCAAAAAGTGTTGGGCCAATGTGCTCGCAGCTACTCTCGTTTGCGTTACCATGGTGGAGGTGTCTTTCTTTAATGTTCCCTTGTAGTCCACGTATACCCACCACCTTGCTACTGTTCCTAAAGGCACAAATATATTAATAAGAAAAATTATATCAACACCCAACACTTTAATTACCTCACTCTCATCAGCTTCCATAATGGTTGGATGTAGCCTTCATTGTCTTTGCAATTGTTGTCCTAGCCAATTGTCGTGGCAATTGTTGTGCTAGCCAATTGTCGTGGCAATCTTCTGCCAAAATTCGATATAAGTAAAGAGAATGACCAATTTTCTGAAAAGCTTCATCAATCCAAACACCATTTTCTTTTCTTTTTTTGAAAGGTTTCGAATATTTATTCAATAAATGACTTGAGGTAGGAACTCAACACGTGCCTCGTTAAAAAACCTCCCTAAACCTAGGTGGAGGAAAAAGACCAAACACCATTTTCTTTAGTCCCCTCAAACATCTCCACCAGTAGAGATTTTGATGGCTTCAAATCTACCAGCATCGGTTCCTCAAGAAATACCTGTAAAGGATGAGGTGAGTTTTTAAAGAATTCAAAAGGTTCAACCATCACCTGTTCATAGTCCATTAGCAAAGGATTATCATCTTGTTGATCTCGCATGTGGTCGTGCAATTACCGTGGCAAAGGTGAATGAGAGTAATCTCCGGATTCCTGCTTTAGCATCAACGTTGTAACATTATGGGCATTAGATTCCTCAGAACTTTTTGTATCATTGCTCTTCTTTTCCTCATTGAGTGTTTTCGTGACATTTCTCTGTTCAGGCTCCTCAATCATTGTCGTGGCAATTCGTTACATAGGCTCATCAGGTGTTGGGCATTCTTTTTTATTGGTTGGCTCTCGACTTAGAGGTTTTAGTTGGCCCTCACACACCGAGGATCACTGTAGGGCATGTAGGTGTTCCCTTTTTGTGAGAGCGCAAGTGCACACTCCTGCCAAGTTATAGTATAAAAAATGTTGAATCCCACGAGGATTGGTCAGCTTGGTTCGATTTGTAGTTCCTGCACAAGGTAAAGTAAAAACACAAGTAAGGTGATTGTTAAGATGAAAAGTAAAATAAAATAAAACACAAGTAATAAAAGAGGCGATTCAGGTTGATAAAAAGGGCAGGGTTATGCTGCCGCTTAGTGTGAAACTGCGTTGAATATGCTAAGTTGTTTTGCACTGCCACGATATGTTGCCTCAGCGGGTACTGACGGATTGACGCTGGGACCCTTTCGCTGCCGCAGCGGATCTCTGCACTTGCAACTTTCGTTGTCTCGGTAGGTGAGATTAGGAGAAGTCATGGCGGCAAGTCTGGAAGATACTCCAAGTTCGACAAAGCAATTCTAATATGATCCTTCCTATGTCTAGGCAAGGATTCTGTCACCACGTGATGTAGGAAATACCTAGCAATCTCAACGTAAACCTAACACAGGAAGTCGACATTTGGTTGCTCCTTTTAGCCGCTGAAACTCAAACTTATGTCTAAGCCGAATTAGTCAACGCCTCGACATGATGAGATCGTACTTAATTCTTTCGCGAGTCTTACACTTTCGTGCCTGACAAATGGATTTCTTCAACTGGACTTTTGGAACTAATTGAAGAAGTGAAGATCATGAATTAAGTAAACTTGGAATATTTTATTAAAAACAACTCAAAACCTAATACAACCATCTCACAACTAATTTACAACATAACCCTTAACCCAAGAGGAGTTTAGAACATGGCGGCAGAAAAGAACACTAAGCTATGTCTATAGGAAACCTAAGATGATTTGAACTAGGAGTACAATGAGTATTTATAGACAACTAACCAGGTTAAGTCCTCCTTAAAGTAGAAGTCCTCAAAAGTAGATTTCCACATTTAATGTGACTTTAAACTCTTACTTATTTGAGTTGAATGTGGACTTTATCTCGTTTGCCCTAGCCCGCAAGTAATCTTGAGATTTCACTTTGGCGGCTCTACCCGTTGCTACAGACGTCAAAAAATTGAGTGGATGGTGGCGATAGACGAAAGATTTTTAGCTCTACAAATCGCACTCCGGTTCTCTAACTCCATAGATTGCTGCCGTGGGCTGGAAGGTCGGCAGCAACATTACTCGACATCAACTGTCTTCAGCTGGAACAGCGTCAATATAGCTCCTTGGTTCGCTACCTCAACATTCCATCCTCAGCTCTTCTTTCCCTCTTTTAGCCTTTAGTACCTAAAACCAAGAATACACTAAAACAATATCTCTTCTTTGCCAAATAAAAGATCATTTATAAAAACAAGGTAAAGGGAATGAATACTGTAAAATGAAATGCAAGAACCTAATTATGCCTAAAAATGAGCTCAAAAACAACAATAATATGATGTGGAATGTGCATGAAATATAGGACTTATGGACACTTTACACACCCCCAAACTCGAACTATTGCTTGTCCTCAAGCAATGCAACCTAATATACTTGCTCTAATAATAATCAGAAAGATAAACCTGTATTCAACTTGATTTTATGCTTCAAGGCCGTGACACCTATATTAAATTAGTGAAGGGAAATAAAGCAAGAAAATAACTCAGAATTAAATTTCTCATGCCAATGTAGTGTGTGCATGTCTGTGTACAGGCTGAACATTCAGAATAAATAAATAAACAAAGATGTTGTTACGATTTAAAGGTTGACGCCGAGGCAGCACAATTAAGCACATTAATTTAATCATTGCACTGAGGGCTTCAGCTTATCACAATTGCTCTTCTAGGTCTGAAGTTAAGATAGGAGCAAACTACAAAACCCCGAACCCTTGGAGTAGAGTCATCACGTGAAGACTTTCATTCACTAATGCTAATTTGTCCGTCACTTCAAAGCTTTCAGATTTATGGACTTTGATAGCAGCGGAGTGTCCTCGCACATGATTCTTCCTAGAGCTTGATACATGCACCTCTAGGGTAAAACAACAATGTCCTTTGTTTTTTACTTCTGCTGCCATAGCAATGTTGTATTTGTCTGTTTCTTTTACCTACCTCGGCGGCTACCCGCAATTATTGTTAGAACTTTGCAAAGATTTCTAAAAAATAAGCAGGAAATGTTCATTAGATATTCTAACACATTCAGCAAGTCACAGAGGCGATTTGATAGTTTTAGGCAGAAAGAAAAAAAAATTCTAAGTCATTTTTCATGCTTTTCCCAAGATTAATTTCAATTTTTTATTTGGTGTGAAAATAAATTAATCAGCTATCCTATCATAGGCATAAGTCATATCAAAATTTTCTTTTCTAGTTATTACTAAGGCAAGTACAATGCAACTTAAATGCAACTAAGTATGCCTAGACAAAAGATACAAGAGCTATCCCCCCCAAATTTGAGACGGGCATTGCCCTCAATGCACAAAATAGAAAAAAATAAAGAGAAGAAAAATAAATACAAGTTAAAAATAAATAAAACAGAAAAAGAAAAATAAAAGAAAAGAGAAAGAGAAAACTAAAAGCTGGCTGAGGGATGGGAGCAGGCTAGAGTCTTTTCTCCTGAGGAGGAGGAAAATGTGTGGATGATGAAGTGGCGACCGACAGATGTCTTGGCGGCGGTCTTAGTGGGTGAGGTTTTTGCTTTTTGCAGCGGCTGGACTATTTTCAGCGTATGGTGTGGCTCTTCTTGAGGTTCGGCAAGAGGAGCGGTAAGAGGTGTGTCGTTCTCTTCTGACTCCGTCTCGAAGTCCACAGGCTCGACGACTATTATGTGTCGCTTCCTCTTCCTAGTGCCTTCCTCCGTGGATGCTGTCGGAGGGACAATCTCCATTGGGATGGTTGCTGCTGCTGCTACCACTGTTGTTTCTGGCTCTTGCGACTTCTGCTCAATCTCCTTTAATGAGAAGATGTCTGCCACTATCCCTGTTGTGCCTAAGGGTGCATGGTGCTACTGGTGCCTCTCGGGGGAGTCCGCCACTGTGTTGGATGAAGTGGTGGCTGAGTATGTTGGATAGTGTGTCGGAGAGGGCACCTGGTGGTCGGTCTGGTGGGCAGCGGCGGCAGGTGGCGTTCCTTGTGCATGGGCTGCTGTTGTAAGCTCTATAGGGTAAGGAGGCAGGATGGGTCCTTCACCAGGGAATTTCTGCAGAAGATAAGCCACAAGGGCTTCTTGGACCCCCCCCCCCCCCACGAATTTCATGAAGCTCAGCTGCTGCTGCTCGATGCACTTTGTGCTGTCTAGAAGGGTGTGCAACAGTGTGAGGACTTCATTTTCTGGGCAGCTTCAGTATTGCCGGGGGCGGCTGGAGTGTCAGGCTGAGCGGCAGAAGGCTGGCTGGGCATTGTTGGCTCTTTCTTCGTGTCCTGCATCATCTGTATGTGGACTTTTTTGGTCCAACCTTCTTTCGCAGTCGTTAACTCATCTTTAGGCTCTGTCGGGACACCGAAGTTGGTGCAGAGGCCTGTGATGAGGGACGAGAAGTACAACCTGCCTTTCTTCTTTTTGAAGCAATTGTAGATCTCTGTGCATATGATTTCCCCAACGTTTATTGGCCGGTTCATTAGAATGTTGTGAAGTAGTGCAAGGCGCGGCTGATCAAATGTTGAGTTGTGGGGCGTGGGCAGCAGGCGCCTTTTTACAAAAGTGTTTCACAGCATGGCCTCGGGCAGTAGGTGGCGGTGCTGGACAGATCCCACATGTTTTCCTGCCAACCACGGCATATTGGGCTTGCAGAGTTTGGCCTTGATTTTCTCATAGTCGGCAGTTGTCAGTGACTGCCTCCACTCCTCGTGAGGGTTGTCGTGCATATCAAGGCCATAGTATCTGTTGATGACAACGACGGTCAGCTTGACTGGCTCCCCGCAGACATAAACAAATGGCTGCCCTGGGCAGGGGTGATGGGCGTAGAATTCCCTGATCAAGGTAACATTGGCCGTCTCTAGCTGCCGAGCAAATATCTCCCATCCCTTGTTGTGGATGGTTTCGAACTGGGCAAGCTCTAAACCAGGGTCTCCCGTTTTCTGTGTGTAATGGAAACCTTGCTTCTCCCAAACTACCTGCTTAGAGAACCGATCTCTATATCTTTCCTTGTCCGCCTTGGTGCAAAATCTCTTGTAGGTGGGTTTGGGTTGTGATGCGGATGCCATGTGGAATGGTTGTAAGTAACTGAAACTAGAAAGAAAAACAGTTAGAGAGCAGTGGAAGCAAGAAGAAAATAACAAGGAGGTGAAAGTAAAGTAAATGAATGGATTGAGAGGCGCTTAAATAGGGGTTGCCGATAAATGTCATGGCGGCATTAAATGCCCAACTGTCTGATTATCTCGCACACAATAATTACGAGGTTTCTGCCCATTATTCTCGCAGCCGTTGGCAGCTATCCGTTACGTGTTGTTGTGTTGGGTTGCGACGTGCTGTCTCGGCGGCATGGTGGGCGGGCTCCTTGCTGGGCCTTCTTCTTGGTCCGGCTCTTTTATTCTTAAACCTGAAATAAAAATAAAGACAAAAATAAAATAAAAGTAATTACATAACTTCTAAAAAATAAAAATATGAAAACAAATCTAATCCTAAAAAAATTAAACTCTAATCCTAATGCATAAAAATATAAATAAAATGAAAATTAGGTTTTGTTGGGAGGTGCATCTCCCAAACATATCCACTTCCTGAGGGTTTTGTGTTTGGCATTTTGTCTAGGTATGTCCTTCCTCTCCTCAGGTGGGTCCTCCTGTTCCTTTAGGTTCTGTGCTGCTGGTTCCTTTTACCTGCCCTTTGGTCTGTCGCGGCAGCTGCTTCCCTGGCATGTTTCTACTTTGATTTTTGCAGCTCTTTCACCTGGGCATCCTTTTTATTTTTCTGAGGGTTGTAGCACATTCAGCTTGATGCTCTGGTTGTGTACCCTCATGGCCATCTCCTCAAGTTCCACATCTATAAGCGTTCTGCCTGTGACCAAGAATGGTCGCCCAAGAAGGATAGGCGCTTTTTCATCGGCCTCGCAATCTAAGATGAGGAAATCGGCAGGAAGAATCAGGTTGCCCATTTTTACCAAGATGTCTTCGATTTTCCCTCCGGTTGTAAAACGAATGGTCAAGAAGTTTCAGCATGACGGAGGTAGGTTTGGAAGACCCAATACCTACTTTATCGAAGATGGCCTTGGGCATAAGGTTGATGCTTGCTCCCAAGTCACACAGGGCCCTGGTTTCATGTTTGCTGCATATCATGCATGGGATAACAAAGCTGCCCGGATCTGTCTGCTTGGGCGGTAGCTTGTTGTGCAGCATTGCCATGCACTCTTCTGTGACAATAACTATCTCAAATTTCCCAATCTTCTTCTTTTTAGAAACCATGTCTCTGAGATGTTTGGCATAGTTAGGCATACTTGATGTGCACCTGCTTTAGAATGTCTAGGAGCTTTCTAAACTAGTGTTCTTGCTTCTATTGCTTGAGCCTATGGGGAAAGGGTACTGGCAGGTGGATGTCCTCTATATGCTCATTGCTTGGGGGCTTAGTTTTAGGAGGATCATCTACTTCAAGACTACTGTCATGTTCAGCTACTGGGGCGACTGGTGTTGGTGCTTGTGCGACATGGTTTTCATCCTTGCCTGGCTGAGTTTCTGGATGTTTCTCCACCTTGGGTTCATTCAACTGCTTCCCACTTCTTGTAGATATGGCCTTTCACTGTTCGTAAGTGGGTTTGGCTACTGCCTCTGAGCTGCTGGATGCTGCTCCCATCGTCTGGCTGTTGTAGATCTTAGTGAACTGCCTAAATTGGGTCTCCAGGTTCTTTATAGCAGCCTCTTGGTTGTTCATCATCATCTTCGTCCTGTCCATAAAAGACTCAATTTTATCAATGAATTTATTGGTACGAACAATAAAATCACTAGTTCTAGACATAAAAGTGTGAAGGGTTACTTCTAGTGAATTATTGTTTTGTAGCTGCTGAGTCTATTGTCTGGACTGGTTCTGTTGGTAGCCTCCCTATAGCTGTTGTGGGTTTTCATCCGTCTTTGGGTTGCTCCAGGAGAAGTTGGGATGGTTCTTTCATCCAGGGTTGTAAGTGTTCTGGGTTGATTCGTTGTTCCTCTCGTATCCTCCCATATAATTGGCAGATGCAGTGCAGTTAGAGGAATCATGGTTGCCCCCACACTCGCCACAGAACGGTTCCACAACCTTTACCTCATGGACCTGCCTAGCGGGTTGCACAATCTTCATGACCAGCTCCGTTAGTGTGTCAAGGCAGGCATTGACAGATTTTGAGGCTTCTACCTCGTTTATAGTGGCTGACCGCCTCATGCCGCCTCGGTGGGCTGTTGGGTACTTATAGTCATTTTTGGCGGCTTGGTTGAACAGCCGTAGTGCTTCCTTTGTTGGTTTGTTAAGGATGATCCCATTGGCCGAGGCCTCTATCATCATTCGAGTTGGGTAGTTCAACCCATTGTAGAATATTGATACATGCGTCCAAGCCGGAAGACCATGTAGCGGGCAGTTATTCAACATCTGTTGGTACTGCTCTCATGCTTCATACATCGGCTCGTCATCCCCTTGTCTAAAGGTTGTTATCTTATTCTGCAGCCTGTCTGTGACGATGGACGGGTTGAATCGGTCCAAGAAGTCTTTACATAGCTCTGTCCATGTGTTGAAAGATCCTGCCGGCTGGTTGTTCGACCACTGTTTAGCCCTATCCCTCAGTGAATAGGAAATAGCCTCAGCCTCAATACATCCTGATGGACCCCGTGTATTTTAAATGCTCTGCAGATATCTAGAAATCCTTTCAAATGCTGCTGAGCATCTTCTGTGGCAGTCCCTTCAAAGTGCCCTAATGTGTTTATCATGTTAAACATGACGGGCTTCAGCTCGAAGTGGTCCACCTCTATATCAGGTTCCGTCACTATAGATCGAACCCTCTAAAGTCATGCTCCAGATAGTCTCTAGTGGTTCGATTCTAGGGTGGTCTGGGCAGAAGTGGGGGATCCTGCTGTGGTGGATCTTGTGGACCTCTGTGCGGCAAGTCGTGATGTCCGCCCTCACCATGCGCGGCACCGTTGGGTGGGTCCTCCTTTACCATGTTTACCCTTACTTTTCCCTTGTCTTCTTTGTTTTTAGCAAGGACTTCTCTAAGCTCCTTCTTAAGTTCTCTTGCTTGATGCTCGATATTGTGGTAAAAGAGGAGTTCTCCTTTTGGGTTTGCCCTGGTCATGCACTAGCAAAGGACACTGTAAAATTCTCTTTTTCGATTAAAAATGAAATAAAATACAAAAAAGTAAAGAAAGTGCAGAAATTAAAAACGAAATTCGCTGCTACCAATCCCCGGCAACGACGCCAAAAACTTGTAGGGCGTGTAGGTGTTCCCTTTTTGTGAGAGCGGAAGTGCACACTCCTGCCAAGTTATAGTATAAAAGATGTCGAATCCCACGAGGATTGGTCAGCTTGGTCCTATTTGTAGTTCTTGCACAAGGTAAAGTAAAAACACAAGTAAGGTGATTGTTGAGATGAAAAGTAAAATAAAATAAAACACAAGTAATAAAAGAGGTGATTCTGGTTGATAAAGAAGGCAGGGTTATGCTGCCGCTTAGTGTGAAACTGTGTTGAATAGGCTAAGTTGTTTTGCACTGCCACAATATGCTGCCTCGACGGGTACTGGCGGATTGAGGCTGCGACCCTTTCGCTGCCGCAGCGGATCTCTTCTTTTGCAACTTTCGCTATCTCGGCAAGTGAGATGGGGAGAAGTCATGGCGGCAAGTCTGGCAGATACTCCAAGATCGACAGAGCAATTCTAATATGATCCTTCCTATGTCTAGGCAAGGATTTTGTCACCACGTGATATAGGCAATACCTAGCAATCTCAACGTAAACCTAACACAGGCAGTTGAAGTTTGGTTGCTCTTTTTAGCCACTGAAACTCGAACTTATGCCTAAGCCGAATTAGTCAACGCCTCGACATGATGAGATCGTACTTAATTCTTTCGTGAGTCTTACACTTTCGTGCCCGACAAATGGATTTCTTCAACTGGACTTTTGGAACTAATTGAAGAAGTGAAGATCATGAATTAAGTAAACTTGGAATATTTTATTGAAAACAACTCAAAAACCTAATACAATCGTGTCACAACTAATTTACAACACAACCCTTAACCCAAGAGGAGTTTAGAACATGGCGGTGGCAAAGAACACTCAGCTATGTCTATAGAAAACCTAAGATGATTTGAACTAGGAGTACAATGAGTATTTATAGATAAATATCTAGGTTAAGTCCTCCTTAAAGTAGAAGTCCTCAAAAGTAGCTTTCCACATTTAATGTGACTTTAAACTCTAACTTCTTTGAGTTGAATGGGGACTTTATCTCGTTTGCCCAAGCCCACAAGTAATCTTGAGATTTCACTTCAGCGGTTTTGCCCGCTGCTACAGATGTCGAAAAATCGAGTGGATGGAGACGATAGATGCAAGAATTTTAGCTCTACAAATCACACTCCGGTTCTCCAACTCCATAGTTTCTGTCGTGGGTAGCAAGGTCAACGGCAACATTACACGGCAGCAACTGTCTTCAGCTGGAACTACGTCAGTACATCTCCTTGGTTCGCTGACTCAACATTGCATCCTCAGCTCTTCTTTCCCTCTTTCAGCCTTTAGTACCTAAAACCAAGAATACACTAAAACAATATTTGTTCTTTGCCAAATAAAAGATAATTTATAAAAACAAGGTAAAGCGAAGGAATAATGTAAAATGCCATGCATGAACCTAATTATGCCTAAAAATGAGCTCAAAAACAACAATAATATGAGGTGGAATGTGCATGAAATGTAGTACTTGTGGACACTTTACAATCTCTTTTTGTATTGCTCCTTCTCATCTTGCCTTGGGATTTCAGTATCCCTAGGAATTGATTGTTGGGGCATGTTATCCATGACATATGTGGATTTCCTCAATTGACCGTCTGAATCCCCTAAGAATGAATCCATGGAATTTGATAGTTCTTGAATCTCCTCAATTGATCTGTCACATCTAGCCATGAAAGCTTGAAATGTTTCCTCAAGGGAATTTGAACGCTCTTGACGAGGACTACATTTCCATGACATATCTGTTGTTGTGGCAAAATTGTTATGGTAAAAAAATTCGAGGTTTTTGATCATACCATGAAGACTTTTGCCACTGGTTCCATCCTTGGTCCTCATTGTAGCCATATGCATCAGGATTGTGAGGGAAATCTTCAAACGCATGACGCTCTCCACAACAAGTGCAAGAGTTTTTCAAGGTGTAGGTTCCTTGGGCTTTTCTCGGTTGGTATAGGTAATCATCGCCGAATGTAAGAAATTCTTGATTGGATTGATTCCTATCTTCCAACATCAACTCTCGAATGGATCGACTTTTACTTCCCTACATGTTGATGTCCCTTAACTTGTAGCTCACCTGATTTTTTTTAAACAAACAAAAAGAAAACTTAGTAAAAATAATAAGAAAATGCAATAACAAAAAAAATCTAACACCAATTGCCAATCCTCGGCAACGACTCCAAAAACTTGTTGCGTGATTTGAGTGCAACGCAATCGGTGCAAGTATACACGTAGGAAGTAATAAAGTGATATGATAGGTATCGAGTATCGTCTCCACAGGGATTGGTTTGGGCCACTTTGCTTAAGGTAATGCGTTGAAAAAGAAATAGATTGATAGGGATGAATAATAAGTAAAATAAACTAAGTAAATATAAATAAAGGATAGAGTAATCGAATAAGAGAGTAGACTGAGTATCGTGAGTCGTGGTGTGATGGTTGATTGGATCGTCGTGGTAATTGATTGCTGAAGTAACTCAATTGTCTTAACAACTAGGACCAGTCAAATTGCCTAGGCAATGGTAATTGCCTAGGCAACTGGGAATGGTGCGATTTCCTAGGCAACTGGGCGACTTCCTTCAAAGTTTGGCGAAGCATTCTTCAATGGCTTCTCGTTATCCCTAAATCAAAACACACGCCAATTGCACATGCCCTGGTGATACATCCATGCGTTAACCATGGGTGAACAACAACCGATCATATGCTCCTCTTAGACATTGAAATCCGCAACTTATTCCTAAGTCGGATTAGTCTTCACCATCGATTGATTGAATAAAGACCATGTTCATTCATTTTTTGAATCTAACTCTCCCGATATTAGATAAATAGATGACTTCACAAGATCCTTTCCCAATTCACCCGTGATTAATTTAAGAACCAAGAATGAACAAACTTTGAATTTAAATTGCAACTCAAAAGCCTAAACAATCTATTCATTTATCAAAACCACAAACCCAAAATAAACCTAGTCAATTTACATCAATTCATGGCTGGGTTCGAAAGATATACAAAGGAAAACTTCCCAGCTATGGATCGCATAAAGTAAAAATAAAGAAGAAGATGGTGCCTTGCGATCTACTCTCTTTCTCTGATTCCCCTCTCTTCCCCTTTCCAATCGCAGGTTTGATCTCTATTTAAAGAGATGATCGATCGATTGTTTGCTGATAGGAGAAGTTGAATTGCGTTGGAGTTGGATTTGCATTGGAGTTGGATTGCATTGGAATTCCAAGGAGATTAGTTCCTCATTCGATCAAACTCTTGAATTTCTTGTGGATAATGCTTGTTGATTAGGATAGGATTCAGCTTGATTAAATTGGATAAAATATTATTAATACCTTCCATCTTTATCTCCAAGAACTCCTCAATAATTGAAGTCTTTATCTCCATCAAATTTCTCTTGTCAATCTAGATTTTAGGGGCTTATCCATTGAATTTCGAGTTTATCCAAAAATGGGCAGATTTATCCAGACTTGCCTCGACAATCCTGACTTGTACAAATTAAAGCACCAAAGCAGTGAATTTTCAACGAAAAACAACCATAAAGCGATACCGAGCTTAATTGTAACCCCCTCGACCCGGCCTAGCCGATAGACCGAACCGAACGGGTCACACGGGGAATATTGAAGTAAACTAGGAATGTTTACCTCAATAAACGAGCCTATCTTGTTTTCTTTTTATCTTGTCTAGATGCAAGTTAGGTTCCTATGTGTTCAACAAGCAGCGGATCAAATAACAACATGAACGCTCATCGATTAATACCAAAATCGGCTTTAGGGACCACATTGCAAACTTATCACATGGCAAGGGTATTTTACCAAATTCGGATTACCAACATTCAATTAAATTCATTACATGCATCTCTATCGAAACTCAACTCAAATTAACCAATAGAACTCATTTAATTGCATACATGACAAACGGACCTCCCCGTTTCGAAACCCCAAGGCATTTTCGAACACCCGTTTCGAAACAAGCAAGGGTGTTTCAAAACACCTGGACCTGCAATATATAATTTTGCTGGTTTAACTCGAGTTTAATCATCTGAAACTAGTCCAACATATACATAAGCATGCTTGCAACTCATATGCACTTCAGCACTCAAAAATACATGGCAAAGACATCTTCAAAGCATCACTATCAATATCAAAGAGAACTAAATGCATGCTTCCTAAGAAAACAAGCACCAAAAGGTCAATTCTCAAATCCAAGCATAAATCAACACTTAAAGGCCATTTACATACTCAAATATGCATACCAAACTTGTACCAAACCAAAAAATACCAAAGCAACCAACATTCTTAGCATTGGACACCCCCATTGCCTTTATTACAGTAGTTTAAAACCATGACATACATTTAAAGTAGTCTCTTGGAAATCCCTTGAAGTTGTTGCCTCCAAACACCTAATTACCTGCATTGATGAGCAAAAGAGAGCATAAGCATACAAGCTTAGTGAAGAATGCTCAAAAGCAAAAACACCATTAATGTAACAAAACCATTTTCACTCTTTAGAAAACCATCATGCCATCTTTGAAAATCCATGCACTTCATCATTAAAATCAGCATGCTAAACATCATGCAACATGTATCACATACCTTACAACAATTAAACCATTTCTACTCAAAAGTCAAGAAATATGAAGAAATATGCATATCTTATATGATTAGAGAAATATGAAGAAATATGTGACGCATATAAAAAAATACGATGGAATATATATGCATATCTTATATGATTAGAGAAAGTCGTTTAAATTAGATTCAAATTCTACTATAATATGATAAATAATCACAATTAAATTTGTATAAGAACTCGAAAGCTTGACTTGACTCGAATCGTAAAAATTTAAAATAAGTTTGAATTGTAAAACATGACGAATTAACTCGAATAACTCGAAAAAATTTTACTCGACTCGATCGAACGCTCACCCCTACCTTTTGTACATAAATGTAAGAGTATTTGATTTTTTTCTAGACGATAATTTTGTCTAAATTTAAAAATAAAATTATATAATAATCTATGAAAACAAAATATTTTTTAATCATTTAAAAATAAATAAACCTAAAAAATAAGATTATGAGTATTTCCTAAAATTTATACCATATACATAAAAAATTGAAAACGTTATTAAAAATGTTTGAATTGATAAAAAAATATAAACATTAACTAACACATTAATTAGTATGCATATTTTTTATAAAATCATTAAATAAATTTAAGTAGGTAGATTATCCACTGGGTAAAGAAAGTTTTCTCCATAACTCAAGGGCCAGGGCATAGATATTAGATAGGTTAGACAAAATCATTTAATAAACATAGAAATTGTAACTAGGTATGAGTTTTCCGCGCATAGTTTCAATAATTGACGGGCTAGCAAATTTAAAGTTCACATAGATAATTTGTCATAGGTATAATAACTTATTGAGTGTGTTCTATTTATTGGAACTTATTGAAACAATAAGATAATATTATTCATAACATTTAAGGTTTTAATGGAATTAAAAGCTCTTATGTATTTGTTTTTGGCATAAAAATAATTTTAACGTTTAACGTTTATATTGTTTTTGTTTAAGTCTTTATTCTTTTTAAAAATAAATTTGGCCCTCAACTTAATTTTTTTGTCAAATACTTATTTTTAACTAAAATATTAATTAGACCGTTAAATAATTAACAGTGATGATATGACACATACAAATATGAAATAACATACTACATTTTAAATTACATGACATTTAACCTATCACATTCTTACCTGTGGAATATAATTTCATTTTAATTTAAACTATAAAAAACAATTAAAATCAAATAAAATATTTAATAATAAAAAAAGAACAAAATTTTATCGGACCCAGTCTCCTACGTCGTTTCCCCTATGTTCCTCGTTGTTAAGCGTTGAAGTTGACGAGTTTGGAAACTACAAAATGTCAATTCCGTCTGTTCTTTCCGACGTTTGTTTTTTGTTTCATTTTTAATTATCAAATATTTTATTTGAGTTTTAATTGTATAGAGTTTAAATTAAAATAGGGTAAACTACATAAACGACCACCATATTATTGTAAAAGTCGCGATTTGACCACCTTACTTTTTTACGAAGCAATTAAACCATCGTGCTATTAAATTGGGTACAATTTGACCACCAGTCGTTAAAGGTTAATGGTAGGGTGACGTGTCAGTTAAAAAATAAGGGTATAATTACACATTTGGTCCTTACTACTTATACATTCTTTCAATTTAGTCCTAATTTTAATTTAATAAAATAAATTAATTATTTAATTAGGTGGTGACACGTGTCACTACCTTATTGGATGTATTTAATTATTTATATTTGATTAAATAAATTTATTTTCATCCTCCAATCAGGTGGTGACACGTGTCACCACCTGATTAAAGGAAGAAAGTGGAAAAACATCACAAATGAAGGTAAAGGGAGTCGAACCTGGGTCTTCTTGACAGCTTAGAAAGATATTCTTTTGACAGGCTTGTTCATGTTTATGTACAGTGTGGCTTTATATGTCGGCCCGTATCTCATCGACACTTTTGTTCAGTACTTGAATGGGAAACGGGAGTTTAAAAATGAAGGGTATCACCTGGTTACTGCTTTCTTTGTTGCAAAACTTGTAGAGTGTATATCTGAGACGTGGTTTATCTTTAAGTCACATCAAGTTGGACTTAGGTGGAGAGCAGTGCTGACTGCAATGGTTTATAACAAGGGCCTAACCCTTTCATGCCAGTCGAAGCAGAGTAAGACAAGCGGTGAGATATTTAATTTTATGACTGCCAAAGCGGATAGGATTGGTAACTTTTGTTGGTACATGCACCATCCATGGAAGGTAGCTTTACAAGTTGCTTTGGCCTTGTTGGTCCTGTATAAGAACCTTAGGGCAGCAACCTTTGCAGCTCTTGTCACAACAGTACTTGAAATGTTGGTGAACATTCCTTTAGGGAAGGTGGAAGAGAACTTTCAAGAGAAGTTGATGGGATCTAAAGATGAAAGGATGAAGTCCACATCTGAAATTTTGAGGAATATGAGAATTCTAAAACTTCAGGGGTGGGAAATAAAGTTTCTGTCTAAGATTATCGGGTTAAGGAACATCGAGGAAGGATGGTTAAAAAGATTTGTTTATACCAGTTCTATGAGTAGCATTATTTTCTGGGTTTCACCTTCATTTGTTTATACCAGTTCAATGAAGTTTCTGTCTAAGATTATCGGGTTAAGAAACATCTAGGAAGGATGGTTAAAAAGTTTCTGTCTAAAACTGTTGCTAACGACGATGATGAAATTTTTCAGTTTTTGATGTTTATTTAGATATAATATATTGCTAGAAACATATCACAATACAAACATTTGGTTTGTTGGTAAGCCATCACTTTTGGGTGCAAGAAGACCCAAGTTCGACCCATTTTACCTTCATTTGTGATGTTTTTTTCATTTTCTTCCTTTAATCGGGTGGTGACACGTGTCACCACCAGATTGGAGGATGAAAATAAATTTATTTAATAAAATATAAATAATTAAATTCATCCAATAAGGTAGTGACATGTGTCACCACCTAATTAAATAATTAATTTATTTTATTAAATTAAAATTAGGACTAAATTGAAAGAATGTATAAGTAGTAAGGACCAAATGTGTAATTATACCCTTATTTTTTTAACTGACACGTCACCCTGCCGTTAACCTTTAACGACTGGTGATCAAATTGCACCCAATTTAATAGTACGATGGTTTAATTGCTTCGAAAAAAAGTAAGGTGATCAAATCGCGACTTTTGCAATAGTATGGTGGTCGTTCATGTAGTTTACCCATTAAAATAAAATTATATTCTACGTGTAAGAATATGATAGGTTAGATGTCATGTAATTTAACATGTAGTATGTTATTTGTATGTGATATGTTATCATCGTTAATTATTTAACGGACCAATTAACATTCTAGTTAAAAAAATGAATAATTTGACAAAAAGATATAGGTTGAGGACTAAATTTATCCTCAAAAAGGATAAGGGCCAAAATAACAAAAATTGTAAACGTTAAGTGTTAAAATTTTCTTTATGCCTTCAATTTTTTCTTTATCAAAACAAGATTAATTCAAACAAATAAAATCAAATATTACATACACTCATGACAAACATGCACAACACGACCCATAACAAGAGTGGATACCATATGCCTAAAGAGTAGGCAAAAATAAAAAAACAAAAGTCAAAATATCTGAAGGATTATGAAATTTTAGCTTGCTGAAAGAGTATGCAATTGCGACCAACAACGGCAAAAAGTAGAATAGAACGTCTAAACCAAACAAAAGGTTCACTAATCGAGAAGGCCTTGATGGTCGGAAGGATTTGACGGGTACTCAGAAGGACTAAGTAACAAGGACTACAATGAAAGGTTGCAAAGATCGATAAACTAAAGTAGAATTTCACCTCGACAGAGTTATCCTAAAAGAAGAGAGAGATCATCGAGAAAGACATAGAAGAGGCACTTTCAGATAGTCTGACTATCAAACTTTTGCCAAGGAAAAAGACGAAAGCCCAAACCAACCTGCGAAATAAACCAATAAACTTGTAATCAAAGAAACCAAACAACAGAAATTCGTGTAAACAACTCAAAGAGAAAAGAAACAAAAGAAAAAGAGAAAATATCACCTCGCCCATAAATTAAAATTTTTTCTTGTAAAAGAGGGTATGGACAACGACTTTAGTCGCTAGAAAAAAAAAGTTTCATTAAACTGATCAACGAAATACTATCGAAAACACTCTAAAAAATGTCTAAAAGCAAATAAGAAAAAAGAAAATTAACATAGATAAAAACAAACGATAAACATGAATTGAAAATTAATTGCCGTCAATAATAACAGTCGGTTGTTATACAGAAGAAGAATAATATTTGAGAGTTTTAACGAGAATACATAAATTTTTAGTGAGAAAGTAAACAACAACTTAGTTCTATTCACATATATGTTATTCTTCGTTTGTACTTGATTTTTTTTTATTTTTTTGACATATTTATAAGAACGGCGAGAACGTAGCTTTGGCCTTTGGGTGTGTTACATAACTGACCATTTCATCTTATTAATATTTATTTTAAAACTATTTAATAAAATAATGTCCAAATAAAAATATTATGAAAATAATATCTATTTCGGCCACGTAAAATAAAGATAAGCATGTCAAACGCATTTTTAATATATATATATATATCAAACGTACATTATGAGGAACACCTTAATATTTGTTTGCACTTCTCCGACAAAATATAAAAACGAAAAAATTATTAATGTGAATAAAATAGAAAATTATAAATTTACTATATTAAAATTGTTATAAATATGTCCAACAAAATAAAAAGGAGCATTGTTATAAATTTATAAAAAAAATTATACTTCTAATTAAAACTACATTATATCATCAATGATCTTTCTCCTTATATATTAAATATTCTTTTATTCGAAAATAATTTATCATCAATAAATCGTTTTATATATAAAGTGTTAATTTTCATCCTGCAGTAAAATAGGAGTAGAAATTCGTTTTTTTCTTCAGGTTTTTATTTATGTCATAACACTAAAATTTAGAGTTAAAATTAAAATTTAAGATTAGGATTTAAAGTATTAGATTATACTATATTTTTAGAGTTTAGATTAGAATTTAGAATTATAGTTTAATATTTCGATTCTTTTAGTGTTGTAGATTTTCTCCCCTGAAATGGGGAAGCAAATAAACTCCCCGCCAAATCCCTTAGTTTACCCTATCTGCCGGGAAATGCATATATAATGGAAATGCCGCAACTTCTAACCGTTTAAAATCGAAAGTGTGAATGAAAAAAACCCGATGTATTCAAATTCATGGCGGAGAAGGAAATCGAAGTCCGTACACTGACCGGTGAATCCACCGCCGTTACCGTTTCTCCAGAAACAACAATTACCGATCTCAAGCTTCTCTTGAAACTCTCTTTCCCTCCCGCCACTTCGTCTCCTAATTTTCACCTTTTTTTCAAGGTATGAAGTATGAACAAATCAACATTTCTTATTCTCACAACACATTAAATTTAACTATTTCTGTGCCTTTTTTTTGTTTCAGGGTACTAAATTGAGCTTGCAATGCAAAGTGAGTAGTCTCGTCTCTCAGTCTGGTGAATTCTTTGTTTTGATTCCATTTACTAAGAAAAACAAGCCTCAAATCGAAAACCCTAGTTTTTCCAACGATGCAAGCACTGCCACGAGCTTTGCGGATTCTACTTATTCTGATATGATGCAAGAATTCTCATCTTTACGCGATCATTCAGGAAAGTTTAGTGAAGATAATAATAATGACATCAATGGTCATGGTAATGATGATTGTTCTAAAAGTAGAAGAAAACGAGAGAATGTCAATAAGGATGATAGAAATGAGGGGCATCCTTACGATTTTTTGTGGAATGTATTGCGGTCTTCGGATAGGGATTTGTTCGAGGAGAAGAATTGTGAGAAGTTTGTTGAGGCTTTACGGTCCATGAATTGTTTGTCCAGTCCATATTCAGGGAAATGTATGGTATTAAGTGAGGCCAAACTCCGGATCAGTGATGATCATGGTTCATGTTTGTGTCCTGTCTGGTTGAAGAGAGTCGTGGAGGCATTTGCTTTATTAAGCATTTTGTCGGCATTTCTTCAGCTGCGAACAGAGAGGATGACTACAAGTTGCTTGAAGCAAGTTCTAGAGCGCTTAGAGAAATTTGGAGTTGGGATTTGTATGGAGGACATAGAGCATCTTTCTGTTCTTTGTCCCAAGGTTTGTTTCTCTCTAAGATTATATAAACCACATATTAGTTAAGCTTCTAGCCAATATAAAGTCCATATATGAGCGTTCTATGTTAGTGAAAGTCATGCTTCATGACAATTTTAGTCATATGTTTTTAGTTACTAGATGCTTTTCCATTTGGGTTAACTTTCTCTTGGTTGATAGGGAGACTTAAAATGACGAAGTAGAAGGGTGGAGCATGATCATTGTTGTATAACTTTTGGAAACTTTTATTTAATTGTACATGTTGCATTTTAGGAGGTATTCTGCTTTCTTTATGGTTAAAGTATTTTTTTGCCTATGCTGTTGGCTTCCAAACTTGGCAGTGCATGGATAACTAAAGGAAGCATACACACACCCGCATGCATGCATGACTGTTCTTCCCTATGATGCTGCCTTACACAGTTTGTGTATTTTAACTCTATGTTTGGATTCCTTGTTCTTTTCGATCAGTAAATAAAAAACTGGGACAAGTAATCATGAAATCTAATGTTTAAGTTCTGAGTTTTTATCCTTGATCTGTCTACAATTTTGCCAGATCTTATTCCATAAAATGCATTACTGCATAATTCTTCGTGCGTGCTTTACATCGCAAATCCTTTTCAACTTATCTTTCTCTTGATGTTTGTGTTGATGTCAAAGTTGTAGCCTTATTTCACAATATTGAATTTCTTTAATTCAATTTTGTCTCTTAACCTGCCTTGACAATGATTTTGAAGCTCTTTTGGTTTTCACCTGTCAATTAGTGCTCGTTTAGAGCCTCTATTTTATCTTTCATATTCTGGAGTGAAGTATTTGATGTGCCTGTTTCAGGTGGTGTGTTTTGTAAACAATGATATGGAGCCTAAAAATTTTGGTGATGCGCTTGTTATCACCCATTCTTTAACAAAGGAGGGAGACAAATTTCAGAGCAAGCTTGGAGCTGGTATTATTGAAGATAAATATATTTCCTTCTACTTCTTTTAGTTAATTTTAGATAAGCTTCCAAGCTAGTAAAACTTTTTGGACTGTTCAACCTTCTTTGATCACAGGTAAAACATGCACATCTCTTTCAAAGATTTATAGCTTAATGAAGAAATGGGAAAGTTCATTCAAAACTAGCTTGTGGGAGACTATCAAGTTGTTAATGGTAGTATTAACTGCTTCCAATCCTGAATTTGTTTATCTGTTTCTCCAAAGCATATATAAACATTTCCTACATCAAGATTCTAATGGTTCTTAGTGAGATTGAAATCTACAAGGAAATGTTCATTGAATTGATATGGTCATATGGTGAGCTTTTTGACCCTCTCCTTACTGTGGTGTGTGGCAAGTGTTATTATTTCCACAAGTGGTCAAGCCTTTCCATTGTAATTCCACATAACGTAATGAGATGAGTATGATCCATCTATTCTCAAAGTTGTTTCTGTAGCTCTCAAATGACAGATAATATGAATAGCTGGATTTCATACCTTGGGACAAGGTGGATTATATTTATGTATCTGTTGATTCTTTTTTTCAACCATTGGATTTTAATAATTGAAAAGCTTTTGACTACAGCAAATGTAATATGTACTTCAGGATCATAACTGGCAAAGGACGATTTTCATTTTATAATTGCTCTGGATAATCTTGTAGCACCTTTTGATTATTGGTTCGCCCCTTCCTGTTTTTTGCCTGCCCCTGCATTATGTTTTCCTTTGTAAAAGCATGCTGCCAGCCGTAGGCATTTAACACTTTTTCTTAATCATCGTCATCATCATCATCATCATTATTATTATTATTATTATTATTATTATTATTATTATTATTATTATTATTTGCTGATACCTGTGTTTCGTGCAGTCTAAACAGAATTATGAGAATCTACTATCATTTTCTTTAGAGGATTTGCTCTTATTTGTAAAGGAAGGTAGTTGTGTTTTGGAAAGAAATGATGCAAAACGGGCGAAGAGAAGCAGGTCCTCTGCTTCAAATTCTCAATCAGTCAAAAGACGATGTCATGTATGTCCCAATTCATACTTGGTACATGGTTGTGCTGCTTTTTCGAGATCCAAAATTATCTTTGCATAACAACAGATGTGTGAAAAGGATAAAACATATAGATATTTTACATTTGAGAAAAGTGAAATAGTATTTTCATGCCATATTGGGGGTTTAAACTTTGCCTCGAATACTTAATTTGCATATCGATCGCCTTTATTCATGCTGTTTGACTGTCATAGTTTCTTTAGCTCATATGTTATATAAACATTAGAGGTTATTACTAGTTAGGGGTTGTGATTCTTTATGCTAAGCATAGAACAACATTTGTTCACTTTTGGACTGTCTTTGACCTTTGTGTTATTGATATTCTAAAACAGCTTTTGAAGTTAATGGGACTTACATCATCATGATACTTTCTTGACTTAGCAGGACACAAGTCAATTATTACCATCAGAAATGGTTGAGCACCTTAGAAAGAGCATCGGATCAGATGGACAGGTTTTCTCTGAACTTTGTTTGAGTACTCGAAAGAAATATTTCTCCCATTGATTTTCATAGCAGCTTGTAGGAAGGCTGCTGTGCAAATATACTGGAATTATTTTTCCAAAAGCTCCATTGGGGTTATGCACATTTCTTAGGCCTCACTGTCTAATTGACCTAACATGCTAGCAGTTTATTGTCTCTTACTTGAAAGAATTTTCCTGATTGGCTCTTGATGCATGACTGATGCAGATGGTGCACGTCGAAAAAATAGGTGCTAGAAAAGCTTGCTATGTGGAGATACCTAATGAACTCTCCGACAACTCAAAATCTGCCCTTAAAAGCATTGGAATCAATAAATTGTATAGCCACCAGGTATGGCTTGTTTCCCATACTGCTCTCCTATCAAAGGCAAGACTGCATTTGTCTGAGCCCTCACTGTCTTTACAGGCAGAGTCAATATTTGCATCTCTTTCAGGGAAGAATGTTGTTGTAGCAACAATGACATCTAGTGGGAAATCTATTTGTTATAATCTGCCAGTATTGGAGGCATTGTCACATAATTTGTCATCATGTGCACTTTATTTGTTTCCCACAAAGGTTTGTTCTCGTTAGGCTTTTCAATTTTATGAATGTGGTCCGTGGGCATTATCTCTATCAGACATTTTTTTCTTCTCTGAGGCAGGCCTTAGCTCAAGATCAACTAAGAGCTTTGTTAACTATAACAAGTGGATTTGATTGTAGCATAAATATTGGGGTATATGATGGCGACACTTCTCAGAAAGAAAGGACATGGCTTCGTGAAAATGCTCGAGTGGTATGCTAGCTAAAGTGTCAGCTGTCTCAAATGTAGAGTTAGACTTTCCCATCCCTTCCCCCAGTTGTTATTTGGCTATCCTTTATCTGAAGTCCTTGCAATTTTGCATGCAGTTGATCACAAATCCCGATATGTTACACATGGCAATCCTGCCATTGCATAGACAATTTAGTCGGATATTATCAAATCTTAGGTGAGATTCATTGGAAAACATTCTTTGCTCTCACTAGTTATGGACTGGTTGAGATTAGTTTGCTCAGTATCTTGTTTCAAATGGTGGCCTTTTCTGATGTGATATTTCTAATTATTACTTTTTCATCAGCAAATTCTATCTTCTTGTCGTAAAGTTTTGTAGTGATTGATGAAGCTCATGCTTATAAGGGAGCATTTGGTTGCCATACTGCCCTTATACTAAGAAGACTCCAAAGGCTTTGCTCTCACGGTAATAAAAAAGAAATTTAGGAATTCCTATTGTTATATATATCCTCCCTGACTTGATGAGTTGGATTGTGTAGTGTACGGAAGTGATCCTTCTTTTGTTTTCTGTACGGCAACTTCTGCAAATCCTCGTGAGCACTGTATGGTAAGATTCTTAAAGGGTAGTCTCCTTTTTTGCTTTTATTTCTATTACTGCATTTATTCTGTTATGATGGTGTTTTTTCTTTTGTATTCGACGGTGCTTAAGATCCACATACTGCATCCACTTCTTTCCCATATATCTATTTCCTGTTTTTTTTCTTCTTCTTTTTTTCAGGAAATAACCACCATACAATTGAAGGGTGACTGTTTTCTGGTTGAATTACTTTGCAAGAATTTTCTTGGATTTTGTTTGTAGCTTGCCTGATAATCTGGCCTGAATATTTTGATTCTGAAATTTTTTACTATTTTCACTTTCTGGCACTTAGATTTGTGGTTTACAGTATCTATCTCTAGGTTTCAGTTATTAGATTGGATCAGCATAATATGTAACTTTTATATTTGTTTACTGAGTTGGAATAAAATTTTTGATGCCTCAGGAACTTGCGAATCTGTCAACGTTGGAGCTGATTGAAAACGATGGGAGTCCTTCTTCAGAGAAATTTTTTGTTCTTTGGAATCCTGCTTTACCTTTGAGAACTGTGAGTCTTTTGCTGATATGGTTGTCTTTTCTACTTAGCTATTGCTTTGCTTGAGTAGGTTATGATATATATTATATACCGACTGATACTGTTAAATTACAGAAGCTAGATAAAAGTGAGTTTGGCATAGACAGTAGAAATGCTTCTGATAAGGGTTTGAGGTATGATGATAATAATCTTCTCTCTTCCTTGAAAAGAATGATGTTTAGGGTCAGAAGTTGTTATTCATTAGGCATATCATAATGATGTTCCACTTTCTCGCTCCTCAGCCCTATTTCAGAAGTTTCATACCTTTTTGCGGAAATGGTTCAGCATGGACTTCGATGTATTGCTTTTTGCAAATCACGTAAACTCTGTGAGCTAGTTTTATGTTATACGTAGGTCTCACATCATGATTCAATCATATACTAGTTGTTCTTCAAGCATATATACTATGCAAGAAAATGGTGTATAACTGTATTCATATCAATTACTATATCAGGCGTGAAATTCTTGAAGAGGTGGCTCCCCACCTTGTCAATTCCATATGTGCCTACCGTGCTGGCTATGTTGCTGAGGTCGGTTTTATTTTTATTCTAATTGTTGTCAATAAAATTCCACAATGATGTTGGTGGTATGCGCAAGTTACAATCATTTCTTATGTGAATTCAGTTTTATGTTTGCTAAATTTTTTTCTTCAACATTAATTCATGTCTTTGGGCCAACATTGATACCTTACTTAAGATTTGACTTGTTGGTTCATGAAATATTGGTGAGAGCCTTAAGTTTATTATGAAATAGCTTTATAGTTTTCATTATTATCTTGTTTAGTGCACACTCCGGTATTAATTCTCCTTGTCAAATGTGTCTTATTTTGCTAGTTTGTTAATAACCAAATTAGATATTTTAGCATTGAATGGTTGCATTTTGAGCTTTATTTGAAAATATGAGTTGAGAAATGTGCAAAACCTATCTCCAACCTATGAATCTCTTTATTAATATCCATTGACTGTAGAGCAGGATAGGAGGAGAATAGAGAGTGATTTTTTTAGCAGAAAGCTTTGTGGTATTGCTGCAACAAATGCACTTGAATTAGGAATTGATGTTGGACATATTGATGTAACTCTGCATTTAGGCTTCCCAGGTAGTATTGCAAGGTATGGTGCTAATTCATCATCATTTGTTTTGTACAAGTATTATTTTCACAATTCATAATTGGGGTGTTTTCTCTTATGAATTCAGCCTATGGCAACAGGCTGGAAGATCTGGCAGAAGAGAAAGGCCGTCTCTTGCCGTGTATGTTGCATTTGAGGGGCCTCTTGATCAATACTTTATGAAATTCCCGCATAAACTATTCCATAGTCCGATTGAATGTTGTCATGTTGATGCTCAAAACCAGCAGGTATTATGTTTTCAATTATTGAGATATCCTCTAGATCAATTTATGTTAGAGTTTCCAGCAAATATATAAATCAACACTGAGATGCTCTATTCAATTCAGGTGCTTGAACAGCATCTGGCTTGTGCAGCTCTTGAACACCCATTGAGTTTGCTTTATGATGAAAAATATTTCGGGTCTGGTCTGAGCAGTGCCATAACTGCCCTTAAAAGTAGAGGATATTTAACTTCTAATCATTCCAATGATCCTTTGGCTAACGTATGGAGTTACATTGGCCACGAGGTAACATTTATGTTTAGCTTTGATATATATTTTTTTTGTTTCGTACTTCTGATGACTAAATATTTTCTTACACCCTTTCCTTTCAGAAAAGGCCTTCACGTTCAATCAGTATACGAGCAATAGAGGCAGAACGATATTTAGTAATAGATACACAATTGAATGAAACCCTTGAAGAGATTGAGGAAAGCAGGGCTTTCTTTCAGGTGTAACTTCTTGATGCATGACACGATCACACTTATTTAAGGATTAAAATATTAAAAGATTTTCTTTAAAAAGATTTGTAAAAGAAATTATTTATAGATTTATTTTATTAACTATATATTTGAAGTATCAATTATAATTTACCTATTTTAGGGTATTTAGGTTTATTTAAATCAGTGGGACTTTATTTATTTACACAGTACTTGGTGAAGAAGTTGTTTATGTATACTGGCATTATTCTGACTCCGAGTCTTCAGTAGCTTATGTTGATGAATTCGGAAATTGAGAATTGTTAAAGAACTTATCCCCTCTTGTTTTTCATTTATTTCCTATCCCTAGATTCCTCTACTTTTTGCCTTTCCACTCTGTTTCTTTGTCTAATTTTCTTTTCCTGCCCCTTTCCATATCATTTCTTATGTGCCTTGGTTCTCTTATTTATAGCTTACTCGTTTTATTAAAAAAAATAATACAACTTATTCACCGTTGTGTGGTTCTCTTTCTCTCAGATCATTAGTTGTTCTAATTACCTCTACATGTATCTATTGTGTATTTGTTCTTCTCTCCTTTTTTTTTATAATTCTTACTACGATACAGGTATATGAGGGTGCTGTTTATATGCACCAAGGGAGGACCTATCTGGTAAAGGATTTAGATTTATCAAAAAAAATTGCTTATTGCGAAAAAGCTGTTGTGGACTATTACACAAAGACTCGGGATTATACAGACATACATATTGTTGGTGGTAAAATTGTAAGTTAGATTATTAAATATGTTGCTTGAAAATTAGCTGATCTGCAGCTCTCGTCTCTTTTTTCTTTTCCCTATCAAATTATTGAGGAGCTCACCCTTGAACTTTGTGTTTCCAGTTAGATATTTGAAATTGGTATTGACTCCTTCTTAGCCTCTTAGTTTTGTAAATTTAGAAAATGCATGTAGACTAATTGTAAATAGACTGAAAACTAAAAGGCGAAGAAAATCAATCTTTAATGATTGAAGATATGTTTCATGTCTGATATATAATTCATATGAATTGGAAACTACACATTTTGCTATCAGATGTCCTATTTATTACACATTCAACATGACTCATGTTGGAACTTGGTATGTGAAAGCTTCACCTGCTATTCATCCTGGTTTTCATTAGGCCTATCCAGCCCGGGTCTCAAAGGATCAGCTCCCAAGGACAACAGCTCAAGCAAATCCTTGCAGTGTAACAACTACTTGGTTTGGCTTCCGCCGAATACGTAGAGGGAGCAACCAAGTGTTAGATACTGTTGATCTTTCTCTGCCTAGATATTCATATGAATCCCAGGTGGTTTTAGGATCATTATTTAGTTTTTTTTTTTTTATTTCAGTTTGTTCTTTGACAAACTTTTTTCTATTAATGTGTGTGTGTGTAGCAACTAGCATGCCTTATCTTATCTATCTCAATTCACATGCTGCAGGCAGTTTGGATTAGTGTTCCACAATCCGTTAAAATAGTAGTAGAGAAGAAATACTCATTCCGTGCAGGTCTGCATGCTGCTTGTCATGCAGTTTTACATGTTGTGCCATTGTAAGTACCTTACATTTAAGATCTTTGCAATATCCAAGCCTTACATGTAAAAATGTTGAGCTCCGGAAAGATCTATTTCACCTTTTTTGAGACTTTCCTACCAACAAACTTTAGATATGATGCTTATATATATATATATATATATATCTTTTATCTTATGGTAATGGGTGGTTCTGTGTCTGACTTTTTTTTAATAATTCTCTGACGTCTAGGTATATGAGATGCAATTTATCTGACTTGGCTTCAGAGTGTCCGAACCCTTATGATAACCGCTTCTTTCCTGAGAGAATTCTATTGTATGATCAGCATCCTGGAGGGACTGGTGTCTCGAAACAGGTAATCTAATGCTTAAGTCTTACTTGACAGTCCTACCGAAAAGCTTTAGATCGAAATTTTTGCTTGAAGACTTTGAAGCTTGTGAATCAGTGTTACATTGAATTGGAATTCAAAATAATTTCATTTTCCAAAATCCATTAAAACCGTTTAATAATTAGAATTGGTATTTGGTCCTAGAAATTCTATAACTAAGTTACGGTTGCTTACATTAAAGCAAGGGTTCTTCAGCTTTTGCTAATAGATTATATATCAGCCAGCCATTATAAAATATCACCTTAAGGTATATTCTCCTTTCTGTTTGATGCAATTTCAAATCATCGTCATAGAACAGTAAATGATTGGGATAAAGCAAATTGTATGTTCTTTTATGGAATTGGAAGTTTTATGGAAGTTTATGGCTGCTTGGTAGTTCAAGTATAATCGACCAAAAATCGAGTTTTGAGTTTATTTATAACATGGAAGCATTCGAATATGCAACAGATCCAACCATATTTCACAGAGCTTTTGAATTCCGCTTTGGAACTTCTCACATGCTGCCACTGCTCCTCCGACACTGGTTGCCCAAATTGTGTACAGGTTTGTCTGAATTCTCAGTGCTTTTCCCCTTTTCTGGTCTAACCACTTATGTTAGCTCGACTCTTCATTTTCCTTAAACCATTCATGTCCAACACCTGCGTCTGATTATGAGATAAGTATGGAGGTATCACTAGGGGTGTAATAGAGCCGACCCGAGCTCAAGCTATAAGCTCCAGCTCGACTTTGAGTTTCACTTTAAAGTTCAAGCTTGAATTTAGAATAAAATTGAGTTGTTCAAGTTTGCTCGATTAAGCTTGTTTACCAAGTAAAAAATGAACTCGATCTCCATGCTCGAAACTAGACTATCATTTATGATCGGGCTTGAACTTAATTTCGATTTGGAATTTTTCAAAATTAACAAAAAATAAACAAAAAGCCTGATCATGCTCAGATATCATAGCACACCACTGTAGTTATATTTATTGATCTTGTCTATTCCAGAATCTGGCGTGTCATGAGTATAATGAGCTCATACACAAGGATGCAGCCATCATAATTATAAAGGTTCCACTCTCAGAACCAATGAGTTTAATTATCTACTACTTTTTCTATAGATTGACTACAAATTTCTTGTTCGTTCAGGGCGTTTTGGATGCGGAGAAATCATATTTTGAAGGACAACCGGATTCGACATCCAGTTGCTGAGAACAGAAATCAAACAATTCAACATTGTATTAAGTAAGCATCATTGGCTAATTCTTTTTTTATGTCGACTTGCATTACCTGGTTTTTCGATAATCTGCTAGATTAATGTTGCTTGGGCATTTTTTTTAGATACCGATGTCCAAGACATCGGCTAGATTAATTTTGAACATACCCGCGTTGGAGACATACTCGAATTTTTTGGGTTAATATACACATATACACACATGTTTTTTGGGTTAATTAAATTAAAAAGAGTGCTGGAATTTTGTTTCAGGTTCAAGAGATGACCTTGAAGTAGATATGGCAATCTGGATATTTATGTTTTAGGGTTGAATTATACAAATTGACGAGTTTATAATTTTTTGTATGAATTTTGATATGTTTTTGTGTGTTTGGTTTTTGATAATTTTCTCGTATGAAAATAATATCCTAACAAGACTGCTAGTACCGAAAGCTTATGCAGCCGTGGAATTAGCATGCGGGAAGAAAGAAAACGTACATTTTCTCAGCTTGAGTTCGACTTGAGATAAAATCAAGCTACACAAGTTCAGCTCGTTCAAATAAAATTTACAAGTTCTTAAATTTAAAACCCTAAATTATAATTTTATACAATTATATCAATAGATTCAACAATTAGTCATACAAAAAAATGGAATTATATAAAACTTTTACACCAATGTAAATGAATCTTTATATAAATTTATCCATTGTTATTTAATAATAAATAGTACATGTTTATTTAAATCTCAGCTAGCTTATAATTTGTCTACTTTTCAAATATTTATTAAATTTAAATGGTTTAAACTAAAAAATCATCTCTTAAAGGGTTTTTTTTCTACAATAAGTCCTTGAATTATTATATGTAACTATGCAATTTTTTTACTTCAAGTACTTGCACAATTTTTTAGTTAAAACAAAATAAATATCTAAATCTTTGTAATGTATAAACTTCATTTGCCGGAAAAAAAAATTAACTAAATATGATGGGGTTTTATTTTAAAGTAATTACATGTAACAATTCAAAGAAGTATTTTCATAAAAAAAAAGTTTAGGTACTTAAAAAATAACATAGTTTAAACTTTCTTTTTTTTTTTCACTTAAAGCCAATTTAGTATAAATATTCCCAGCCATAATAAGGAACTGCCTGGCTAATCTTACAGGAACTTTATAAAGCTGCTTCACGTTTACAGGGAGATTCAGCTTACAATAAATATCTATAGACAGTGAGTCCAAAAATATCAAATAGATTATTACAATAATTTGTGAAAATAAAAATAAAAAATCCTGATGTGTTTCTTGCCTGAGGGGATCAAACAAAAACCCCCATCAACCAAAAAATGAATTTCCCCATAAATCTTTCCACTTTTCAAACTATGATGAACAACAAAAAAGATATGTCAAATCTCCTAACAATGTCAAAAAAGTTTCGCGACCAGCCTCGCAGTGATTGGCCTTTTGATGGGTTCATATCGTTGGAGGTCGCATACACTACGAGCAATCAGAACCGAAAACATGCACATTTTTCTAACTTGTGGCACAATCTTGGATATATGGGTGGCTAAGGTTTATGTACCTTTCCCATAGGGGCTTATACCTTCCGATTGGCAGTTTTAGCCATGGCTTCATGTTTCCGTTGAAGTGAATGACTGCTGCACTCTCGATCAAGCGGTTGTCGATGTTAAGATCGTAACCTAATCCTAACACATGCCATCTTCGATCGAGTGGTTCTGTCAGGCCATAAAAGGCTAAAAGACCAACAGGAAGAGTTCCGAGTTTCCAAAGTGTCTTATTAGCATTTTGCTCCTGCCAGTAATGGTATCTTGCAGTGACATTCGCTTTCCTCCAAGCAACTAGATCGAAAACATTCATGCCAAATGCCCATCCACATGCTTGCGGATCGAATTTCGAGCTGATGATGGGATTTGAGAAGTTCAGATACTTGTAATAACGATGATACGCTTCGAGACAAGTCTCCACTGCCCCATTTACATTTCCATGCAAATCCAGTGAGAAAAGTGGTGTTAGATCTTTCTGCACAACAACATCATCATCGAGGAATACTATCTTCTCAAGTTGTGGATAGATCTCTGGTATGTAAAACCGAAGGTGATTCAACAAGGCAATATATTTCGGGTTCCGCAATCTCGGCTCAACATCTGGATTTCCCCCAAAATAATAGGCCCGTGAATCTACATCAAGTAGCTGCTTTACAATGGGAGCATAAGAAACATTCAACCAAGAAAACTCCTCGATGTTCTGCACCTCTATCATGGCCCCCTTGAAGTCATTACTAAGGAACCAAGCTTGCATAGCTCCATAGGCAACCCCATTAGTGACAATGTGGAAAACCATCTGCTTAGAATGATCAGCGTTGGAAATCGTAGAATTAACGACAACTGAAGTAGCAAGGACATTGTCTGAAAATACGCAGAAATGATAAAGATTGTTGTCCACAAGTCGAGGAGAGTTTCTCCGCTCGTTTGCAAGGTCTTGAAGGGGCGACCTTTTAAGCCAATCAGCGGAAAGCTTGAGATTTAGGCAATGCAGACTCTTAGGAAATGCCTCAGCAACCAATTGTCCAAAAACCGTACTCTGAGCAGTTGCGGCATTGGCTCGCTCTTCAAGGGCTTGAATATGAGATTTCATCGTCACTATCGTAGTTGCAATGTCATAATGAGCATCTTGTGCCTTGTATATTAGAGATGATAGACGGCTAATTATTGGCTCCGCTTCCTCCAGTGTAATGGACCTCCCTCTCATTGCAGCTTTTGAAAGCAAAAGCTGGCAACTCCGAATCTTTGAACTTAGCTCCCAGGCAAGGTAAAAGTTATTGTGCTCTTTTGCAATTATGACATAAGCTTTGGCAAGTGTCATTTGTTCTGCCAACTGCCGAGACAAAGACGTAGCACTCAGTATTTCTTCAGTAAAGTTTAACTTCTGATGAACATCCTGCTCCAATCTTGAATCTTCCTCCTGGAAAGGGGAATGTTGTTATAAGTAATGCAATAATCGTTTTAAAAAGAAAATGGCTATGAAGTACTCTGATACAGTTAACCTTCAAATACTTAAAATCGGAACCGAAGAACAGTAGATGGAAGATAAAAGAAGACGAGCGGAAACTACATTGAGCAATCAAGGCAATTTCAGGCACAAATTAATTTGCTATTACACCAAGTACTTATTGTTTTTCATTTTCAGCCGGGTTTCTGAACTAGCATTCCCGTTGATCAATCAAAAGAATATACCACCACAATGTTCTTATTCAGGAAACTAGAAGTGAGAAACCAATGACAGATTATTGAAGATGTTGGAAAACATGAAATCTTTCAGTAATAAACGGTCACTATTTTACAGCCGGCATAGTAACAGAAGTCGTAAAGTAATGCTAGAGCCTATATAATGGTTCCCGTATGTAGAAAATTAGCAGCTGCTTGTTTATAAGGTTATGAATTCTAAAAAGATGCTTCTCCATCCATGTTAATTACCTTGCATTTGCATCCTTGAATTGTGAAAAAGAGAATCCTACTTTGAGTTATCATAGGACTTCCATAAACCGAGATTACAAAATCCATGTCTATATCATCTATAAATCTTTATAACAAGACTAGATTCAACAAAAATGCCTTATCATTATAAGACGATTACTTTTTAGATAGCTTCTGCATTTCTAGTATATTTACCTCCATAATAAATTCTAAAGAACAAACACAAATGAAACTTGACAGCAAAATACGGCATAACATGCTAATACATACAAGCATCAAATTTATAATTTATTCAACATTGAAAGTTTTTAACACACAATGTTATTACACTAAAGCTTCTAAATTTTTTCCAGTTAAGACGCGTTTACTATTGACACTGGTGAAATCTGGTCTTAAACCTCAATAGCTCTAAACAAGGCTGGTTAAGCTGCATATCATAATCTCATTGAAAATGATATTTGTAATGAACTATATTCCTATTCAAAATCATTTCAGGAAGGGAATAGCGTATCAACCATAAACTTCAGTTACCGAGGGATTGTTTATTCTAAGTAGACAACCCGCGACTAGATTCAATATAGTACGATACTGAGCATGATAAAAAGTCTTAGGCAAGTAATGGTGGAGACTGGACTATGGAGACTCTCTCTTGAGGAAAATCCGAATATGATGGCGGCAAAGACTCGGTGCTGCGGGTGACCATAGAGAGTCATGCAAGCTGCAATAACTCATACCATTTAGCTAAGTGTCAGTGAGAGCACAGTCGTGTTGTCTCCAAGACACAGGTACACTAGACCTCTCGAGTGACATGCCGTAACTCCTACAAGCAATGCCGCAGGGCTGAAGGCTGGTTTCTTAGTACCACTCGGGGTTTTGAACTTAGTGTTGTTTCCAGCTGAGAATTAATTTCTGGGTTTTAATAGATAGTCTGGAATTCACTATGCATAATTAGGGATTATTTCATTCTTTTATATGTGTAGATTACAGCCAAAATAGTACTAAAATCAACTTTATATTCATCATTATGCTTTTAAATCCTATAAACAAGTATCAAATGTATAATAACAATCTAAACAAACATATACATAGAAACATATAATGAAAAAGATCAAAATTAAAACATATATATATATATAAAGAAGATCAAAATTATAGATATGGGCTGTTTATGTTCTTACATGAACAGGACGCTCGACCCGATCTTCATTATGATTGTGATGAACTACAAATAAAACCAATACAGCGACAACGAACAGCCCAAGCAACGCACAGATCCAATGCGAAAACCTCCTTCGAACCGGGCGCCGGTAATCGGTGGCCCGCCGCCGCATCTTACAAACCAAATACCCTCCGCAATTCGCCCACCAAATCGAGATTTTTCAAATACCCTTCTCTTCAGATTCGATCATAAACGACAATTTCAAGCGAAACAAATTATTTACAATCAGTCCAACACTCTTCCTTTTTTACACTCTATGAAAGAACAAAAAACACTGTTAGAATTGCTTTTAGATGCGAATCAAAGGCCTATATGAATAAGAACTGACAGTAATGGGATCTGGGTTTTCTTTGTTTTACATGAACAGTTAAAAGGTGAAGACTTTAACCAGAGATGAAGGGTTTTTTTTTTCCTTTTTTTTTCTTCGGGTTTTTATTGGTTTATAGATATGTAAAGGGAGGGAAACGACAAGGAAAAGAGAAAGAGGAAGGGGACAAGCACATGAGACCATGTGATAAGCTTGTGTTTTATTTTTGGTTAAACTACACTATTAGTCACTATATTATGAAAAGGATGATCGTTTTGATCATTATTCTTTCTTGTATTATAAAATAGTTATTAAATTTATCAAACTTGTTATAAAAAATTATTAAATTTTATCAAATTGTTGTAAAATGGTCATTAGATTAATTAAATTGTTATGTTATTTTATAATATCCAATGATATTTTGTTATTTGTTTGCATGGGTGGATCTACATTTAAATTTGGGGGTCAATTGACGCACTTGTTTTATTGGGGTATGAGATTTTAAAGAGTTAATACAGAATTTTTTGTAGAAAATATTAGAATTGACCTAACTTGATTTGTTGGGCATGTGTTCAACAATACTTAATATAGTGATATGAGAATCTCTCACACTCCAGACTCTACTCTGACTGCATTATATAAAAATCCTGACTTCGTCACTATTTTTCGATAAATTTTTTAACATCAAAATCTCCTTCAAAAATTCAAAATCCCATATTCCTTGAACACTTAAACAACATCAATATAAAGAGAGAGTCAAAAAAATATTAAAAATCATATCAAATGAATGATCAAACTTATACAAATCTAATATTCCTCCAATGTTTTCTAAACCCCAAAAACATAAGCAAGATTTCTTATGGAGGTTAAGCTCAATGTTGATCAAGTATGATGGTGAAGAAGAGAGAGAGTTAAATGGAAATGGAAGATGAGGGGGGAAATGAGAATGAAAAGAAGGAAATAAGCTATTAAAGGAGATTCAATAATTTGTTGAATGGTAAATTATATTTATATTGTCTTTATCATATAGAGATTAAAATTTTGATATTTATATTTAGAATGTAATCATTTCTTTACGTTAATAATCTTTAGAGCAAGCGGTTAAAGTAAACACTAAGGAGTGATATAGGCCAATAAATGTCTTTTCATCGAATTTGGTGGAAACGGGGATAATTGCTAGCAAGTCCAAAATAACCTAATATAACACATTAAATACGACTAAATTGGACTTGCTAGCAATTATCCCCTTTTGGATTTTTCTAATGTGGAAAAGGGGATAATTGCATTAAATACGACCTCAACACGTTTCCTTTGATTTTTCGTTTCAAATCGGTTTGATTTATATATTGTTGTATCGTTCGTAATTTTGTACTATTCGTTTAAATAATAATATTCTGTCTTATTATTTATTCTTAGATTAATGTCATTTTTCTAACAATCTTAAAATAAATTCTCGAGATTTGATCGAAGACGAACAAATTACCATTTCTAAGATAGTGATTTATACCGTAACGAGAGCACAGTGGATAAACATGCAAGGAATATATGTGAGGGCAAAGTGATGTTGCATTCATCGCAGCTATGGAATTTGGCCAAAATTCACGCAGCTCTGAAATTTTACCCTTATTAACGTGGGGCAATAAAAGAATCGGTGAGATTCCTTATGTTATGGTAATTTTAAATACCATATATACATACATGTGTGTATGTATCATTAAGGTAAATCTTTAAATTATAATTGTATTATGGTAATATTCTTAGTGCTATTACTTTATATTTTTCGGCCTTAATAATAATTATTATTAAATATGATAATAATTGTTAATTATATTTTAGAAATATTATGGATATTTATTCTCGTACTAATAATTTTTTTGAAAAATTTTATAGAGACGAACATAATATAACGGTGAAATCTTGATTTATTTTGAAAATAAGTTCTCGTAAATAATTCGTTTCGGGAATTAATTCACGTCGTTTTAACGAGTTTACTTGATTCTTCCAAATAAAAATCAATGGAATTAAAATCAAAAGATTAATTCCTTTTGATTTCTGTTGGTTAAACAGAATTAAGTTGGATTGATAATCTCTCTTGTTTAACAGAAGATATAACAAAGAAAATAAATCATTAAATTTATTTCAATGCTAGAATCATGCGTTGATTCTAACTTGTTAAGGGAAATAAATCGTTATATAAAACCAATATTTGATTTTGATATAACAAATAATCTAAGGACCAAATTGCAAAGTAAATAAATTTTTAAGTACTAAAAAACTCACATTTGAAAAGTAAATTTTAGACTTAAAATATTTTAAAGTTAAAACTTAAACCTCATAAATTTTTCTAAGTGTTTCAAAGCCAAAATACTCAAAATCGCCTAGGCATTTCGAAACACCCCAAGCTGTTTCAATACGATTCAATCTTAGGAGTTTACTGGAAAATTTTGTTTTGATACAAAATTACCTGTTACGAGACCATGGTTTGGAAACGGTCTTCCTCGTTTCGATACAGCCTTCATTCGGGCTTTTGTTTTTTAAGTGTCGTTTCGAAACGACTCATAACCGTTTCGATACAGGGGTTAAGTATTTTTAAAATTGAGCATTAAATGAGTTGCGTGTAAAATAGTCTATCGCAATGGTAGTGCAAGTATACACGACGCAAGTAGTAAAGTGATACGAAGTATCGGATATCGTCTCCACAGGGATTAGGCTAATAGCTTCACCTTAATTCACTACACGAAAGTAAAGGAAATATTTGAGAGATTGTCACGAAAATAATAAAGTAAACGTAAATTAAAGAGTAAAGATATCAAGATAGAGAGAATGGGCTGGTATTGAATTGCTCAGTAGTGCAGGTATTGCAGAGTTTAGGAAATCCAGTTCTGTCGACGCGCCCATCGCGACAGCACCTGTCGCGGCAGCAGTCCGTTGATTGTCGCGGCAGCAAACACTCAACTCAGTACTTCAAGTTTGGCAAGAATCCCAGATGTGCCATGGCCTATCCCTAGGTCCAAGTCTGTCGATGATCACGTTTTTAATGATACCTCCCGGCGTGAATCGAAGGATGAACACCGATGTGTATGAATTCTTCTTTAGCCACTTAACCTCGTCCTATCCCTAGGCCCGAGATAGTTCAACTATAAACTAGAGAACTTGCTCTTATTTCTTTCGTATACTTAACTCTCCCGATGCTAAGTAAATAGATAACCTCACAATGCTCTCCCGATGCTCTTGCAAGATATTAATAACCAAAATAAGAGAACTTGAAGTTTATTTTATTGAACTTGAAAATTCCTAAAACAAAACAACCCTTGCAACTACTTTACAAATCAACCCGTGGCCCTAGAGGGAATTTAGAACATGATGTGGGATGGAAAACGACTAGAGTTTGGGAAGGAGGCTAGGGTAATCGGTTATGGATTATGCCCTCTAGGTTAAAATACATGCCCTTATATAAGCTTTGGGCTCAAGTTATCTAAATTAGCAAGAATACAACTTTAATTGAAAGTATGATTCTAATAAAGACTAAATCTTCAAGGAATCTACTTTCCAGTCGTCATCTTCTTTCTTGGGATTTTCCCGCCTTGAACTTTGGGCTTGACATATCTTTTGATCTGGGGCTTGGAAAAATATATGGTTTTCACACGACAGACGGGTAGAATTTTCTCTATCTGTCGAGGTCCACTTTGCTTCTTCTCCTCAAAACTGCTGTCGTCCTCTGCTGTCATGGCAGCAACCATGGCAACATCGTCCTCTTTGTATGCTTGTCCAGTTCAGCTCTTCTGCTTCTCTGCCCAGCGCCTGCCCTCACCTTCTGCTACGGCGGCAACCTGCAAAAACAACCATTCTTAGTAGAATCTATGCCTTTTAATATATTTGTGATGTTTTGCTGTAAACTAACCTAAATGCAATGAATAATGCTTGAATGCAGCAGAAATATGGGTTAAAAAGGGTGTAAATAATAGAACTTTTACACACTCAACACACCCTCAAACTCAAGTTTTTGCTTGCCCTCAAGCAACTAAGACCTAAAAGAAAAATGAAATATTTTTGTTTTGGCTTTCAAACAGTGAACTTTCCCTTACCCGTCGTTCGTTCATTGTGATGGCAGCAACCTGTCGGATAATTTAGGATCTGTCCGGAATCTCACTATAGTCCTCGTGCAGTGTGTGCATGCTTGTGAACAGTTATATGACAAGACTCTCTTAGTTTCACTAGAATATTCAACTCTTAACTCGAATTTTTTATGCCAAAGTTTATCTTTTTGAAGGCACATTTTTCATGCTTCTTTGATTTTTTTTTTGTTTTGACTCGATTTCTCTATTTTTCAAGCTAAAGTTTTACTAGAGCCAGTTTTAGGCACCTCTAGTTAACTTCCTAGAGCCAGTTTCGGGCACCTCTAGGGTTGTTTGAGTCTCTTTTGCTAAACTTCTTTCCTAGAGTCAGTGTTAGGCACCTCTAGGGGCTATTCAAGTGCTAAGCTTCCTATTCTAGTTTGGCTAAGAGAAGTCTAAGCAGTATAACAGTCACAATGGTGTTTGAGTTTTCAGAACTATAGAAAGGCTCTAAATTTCTCCTTAAACTATCCTAAAGTTACTGCCACGACAGAGCTGTCACGACAGGCAAGTTCAGTTCACAATTTTCTGCCAAAATTTTCAATGTTTTCATCATTTTTTTAAGAGAAAAAATAACTAAGTAAAAGACACACAATTTAACTAAGATGTACTCCATTAATATGAAGGGTTGCCACCCCCAAACTCGAGGGTTGCATTGCCCTCAATGCAAATGACAAAAAAAAGAAAACATATGAAGGCAGTACATCACAAAATATATATAGCAAGCATCAAAATAAGATAAGAAACTTAAATTTTAATCACTGTCTTCACTGCTGCTGAGGCGGATCTGGCGGCGGGTTCTAGTTCTCGGGGCGGGCTGGGGTGGTTGCTGAACAACTTGAATATCAGAGCTGTTGCCGCTGCTGTCACTAATGCTGCTGGCCTTTGGCAAAGTCTTCTTATCTGCCATTCTTTTCTTCCTCTTTACCGGTGTAAATTCCTTCGACAGGTTTCTTTGAATAGAGGGTTCATCATCACTGTCTGCCCAAACAGAGGAGGAAGAGAACCCAACAACAAAGGCAGCAAGGTCATCCGATGGCACTGGTCGCTTTGTTCCTCGAGTAGATGGTTCGACATGAGTGCTGCCGGCTGCTGTCGGGGCAGATGATGGTATGAAGGCGGCAGATGGTGTTTGTGGGGTAGCAGCATGTGTAGGTGTGTGGACAAGGGTGGTGACAGTGAAGTAATGGGCAGGGAAAGTGGGGAAAACAGCATCAGGGGAATTTAAAGTATTTTGAATAAATTTTACCGTAGAGGCGGTGAAGTCCCTGATTAATGTCATGAGGCCCAACTGTCTTTCCTCCATCTTTTGAATGGCAGCTAGGATCTGATTGGAGGAGTCTGTCGGAGCAGTTGCTGCGGCGGCAGGTGCAGGATTTGGTTGCTCTGATGATTCAGCTGTGGCGGCAGCGGGGTTGAATGATGATAGAGGGGTGGCCGCGGTCAGCTCCATGAGGCTGAGGATATTCTTTTCCGTCCAACCCCGTCCTTTCACTATTAAATCGGTGTCGGCTTCCGGCACATTATGGTTGCGGAAGAGTGATGTGATGAGGTAGGGGAGGAAAATGAGGCCCGTCGGTCGATGTGCACTTTCCAAAATACTCTCTCGAATATAACTACCCACATTAATGGGCCGCTCATTTAAAATAGAGTGTATTAAGGCTAACCATTGCTGGTCAACGGTTGTATGGTGTGACGACGGCATAATCCTCTTTTTGATGAAGGCATTCCATAGTTTTGCCTCCGGTAGCAGCTGCCCCCTCTTCAGCGTGTGTGGATTTTTCCGGCTGGTATTCCATTCGGTCCCCTCTTCCGTCAGTTCTGCCATGACAGCGTCATAGGCAGCATCATCCAAGGTGTCGAGGAACTGCTGGTGTGTATCATCATTGGGGCATATGTAGAGGCCATATAAGGAATTGATGTGCTCGGCTGTAAACGGTACCTCTTTCCCTCTAACACTCACTACTGTCGCCGTTTTGCTGCTGATGGCAGCATAATATTCTCTCACCAGCGTCTCCTTCATCTCCTCTGGTTGCTCCGCAAATGTTTGCCATAATAGAGCTCTAATCTTCCTGGCTATGAAAGGCTTGAGGCCCAGATTCTTTGCCTTTGGAGTATAAATGAAGCCTCGTTCTTCCCACAGATCTCTGGTTGCAAAGGACTGTGGGGGAGTTGCTGCCGGCGAGGAAGTAGAGGCAGCACTACGTCGGGTTTTTCTGGAAGACATATTAGTGCAAGGGTTGTGAAAAGTAAATGAAAGCAAATGGAAACTAAAGGGGAGAGCAAGTAAGAAAGGCATAAGTGAGTGAAAATGAAAATGAAACGGGGTTTTATAGAAGAGGAATTGCTGCTCGTTGTAGCTGTAACGGTATGCGCGAATAACAGGGCGGCTGTTGAGCTTTAGCGTGTCTAACGCGTCTGACACAAGTTTCCGCGTCTGTCACACGTTTCCGCGTCTGTCGTGACAGCATGGTGACAGCCTGTATTTTCCGCGTCTGTCACGGCAGCTGTAACGACAGGCTTCAATATTGGGCCTTGTTGGGCTGATTGATGGATGGTGGGCTGAGTTCACTTCTCCTGTTCTTCTTGACTCCTTTATTTACTAAAAACAATAAACTTAAAAACATTATTCGAATAAAATAAACCTTATTTCCTAATAATAAATAATAATAATAATAAAAATAAATAAAATTTAGGTTAAATTAGGGCTGACAGGTGGGGCATCTCCTAAGGTAACCACTTCCTGCATTCCTGGGGCTTCAGTCCCCTGATAATGCTTGAGGCGCTGTCCGTTGACTTTGAATTGGTGCCCGTCTTTTAATGATCGGATTGTGATGGCACCATGGGGAAAAACTTGTACGACTTGGAATGGGCCAGACCATCTAGATTTCAGTTTCCCTGGGAAAATTTTTAGTCTAGAATTGAACAACAATACAAGCTGCCCTGGGCAGAACTGTCGTGGCAGCAACTTCCTGTCATGCCACTTCTTAGTTTTCTCCTTGTAGATTCTTGCATTGTCATAGGCCATTGTCCGTATTTCTTCAATCTCGTTCAGATCTAACAACCTTTTCTGTCATGCCCTGTCCAAGTCCATATTCACTGCCTTGATTGCCCAGTATGCTATGTGCTCTATCTCGACAGGTAGATGACATGTTTTTCCATAAATCAATTGGTACGGAGACATGCCCAATGAAGTCTTAAAAGCTGTCCTATATGCCCATAATGCATCATTGAGGAGTAAAGACCAGTCTTTCCTAGTTGGCTTAACCATCTTCTCAAGAATGTTCTTAACTTCCCTATTGGATATTTCAGCTTGTCCATTGGTCTGTGGGTGGTATGCTGTCGCGATCCGATGCTTGACACCATATTTCTTCAAGGCGGCAGTAATATCCCTATTGTCGAAATGTCTCCCTTCATCACTGATAATCGCCTTAGGGATGCCAAACCTAGAAAAGATGTTTTTGTGTAAAAACCTTTAGACTGTCTTGGCATCATTCTTTTGAGTGGCGATAGCTTCAACCCACTTGGAGACATAATCTACTGCCAGGAGGATGTATAGATTTCCACATGAAGATGGAAAAGGTCCCATAAAATCAATCCCCCAAATTTCGAAGATTTCGACTTCTAGAATGTTCTGCAGCGGCATCTCGTTTCTCCTTGAGATGTTTCCTGTCCTTTGGCACCTGTCACAGCTCTTGTAGAAGGTTTGTGCATCTTTATACAGTGAGGGCCAATAAAACCCTGACTGCAGCACCTTGGCAGCAGTTTTGTTGCCCTCTAAGTGACCTCCATACTGTGAAGCATGGCAGTGATGAAGAATGTCTTCTTGCTCTTCTTGTGGTACACACCTCCTTATAACATGATCTGCACATATTTTGAAAAGAAGAGGTTCGTCCCAATAATAATGCTTAACATCATTTTGGAACCTCTTCCTGGCTTGATAATTAAGATCAGAAGGAATTATTCTGCTAACTATAAAATTAACGAAATTAGCATACCAAGGGAGTTTAGAAGACTTACCTGCAGCCATGGTTGTCGCGGCAGTGATTGCGACATTAAAGAGCTGCTCGTCTGGGAAGGTCTCCAGTATGTCTGTCTCATCTATTGGTAGACTATGTCCCTTCTCCAACCTTGACAAGTGACCTGCCACCTGATTTTATGTCCTTTTTTTGTCCTTGATTTCAAGGTCGAATTCTTGCAGTAGCAGGATCCACCGTATCAATCTGGGCTTTGCATCTTTTTTCGCGAACAAGTACTTCAAGGCAGAATGGTATGTATGCACTATTACCTTCATTCCAAGTATGTAAGAACGAAACTTGTCAATGGAGAACACCACAGCTAGTAACTCCTTTTCTGTGGTGGTGTAATTCACTTGGGCGTCATTCAGTGTCTTACTGGCATAATATATGACATGAAATAACTTGTCTCTCCGCTGCCCAAGTGCTGCCCCGACAGCATAGTCACTAGCATCACACATAATCTCAAATGGTTGTGTCCAGTCTGGTGGCTGTACTATTGGGGCTGTTACTAGTTTTTCCTTCAGAACCTTGAATGCTTCAGTACATTCATCATTAAAGTCAAAGGGTCGGTTCTGCTCCAAAAGATGGCATAGGGGCTTGGTGATTTTTAAGAAATTTGCAATGAATCTCCGATAAAAACCAGCATGTCCCAAGAAACTTCTAATACCCTTGACTGTGGTCGGCGGCGACAGCTTTTCTATCACTTCTATCTTTGCCCTGTCGACTTCTATGCCACGACAGCTAATCTTATGACCAAGGACTATTCCTTCATCCACCATAAAGTGGCATTTTTCCCAATTTAAGACTAGGTTTGCTTTTTCACATCTTTCAAGTACCTTTTGTAGATTGCCTAGGCAGCTCTCAAAATCGTCTCCAAAGACTGAAAAATCATCCATAAAAATCTCAAGGAAGTCCTCCACCATATCGGAGAATATGGCCATCATGCACCTTTGGAAGGTGGCAAGTGCATTGCATAGTCCAAACGACATCCTCCTAAAAGCATATGTTCCGTAGGGGCATGTGAAAGTCGTCTTTTCTTGATCTTCCGGTGCGATAGCTATTTGATTATAACCTGAATAACCATCAAGAAAATAATAGTAAGGTTTACCTGCTAATCTATCAAGCATTTGATCAATAAAGGGTAAAGGAAAGTGGTCTTTTCGGGTAGCTTTGTTAAGCTTCCGGTAGTCTATACAAACCCTCCAACCGGTCACAGTCCTGGTTGGGATTAACTCATTGTTTTCATTGGTCACCACGGTCATTCCTCATTTCTTGGGAACGCATTGCATTGGGCTCACCCATTTGCTGTCGGAGATGGCGTAAATAATACCATCATCTAACCATTTGATTATCTCTTTACGCACCACCTCTTTCATCGCATGGTTTAGCCGCCTTTGGGCATCTATAGTCGGCTTATGATCTTCCTCTAAAAGGATTTTGTGCATGCATAACGCCGGACTAATGCCTTGAATATCGGCTATCGTCCATCCAATTGCCTTATTGTGCTGCCGCAGCATCCCTATTAGCTGTCGTTCCTGTTCCTGTGGCAGCTTAGAAGAGATGATTACGGGCAACGTATCATTTGAACCAAGAAAAGCATATTTTAGCTGCCCTGGCAGGGGCTTCAGTTCTAAGGCATGTGGCTCAACAGTAGATGGCTTTTGGATTGCATGGTTATCTGAAGTATAACTCAAAGGTTCGAATAACTTACCTGGACGATCGCCTATCCAGTTTACCTCCTCCTGATCTTCATTATCATATGTATCGGATTCAGAGGAGTTGCTGTCGTTGGTGTTGTCGTGACAGCCCTGTAGGTGGCTGCCGCGACAGTGACCAATTTTTATGTCGTGACAGCCCGACCTGATGCAGGGTTGATCAAAGGTAACTTCAGTGATAGCTTTGCATTCCTCGTCTGCATCAGCATGTTTCATAGCTTGGAGAACATTCAACTTAATCTCTTGGTCATTCACTCTCATGGTGAGTTCTCCTTTCTCCACATCAATCAGTGATCTTCCCGTGGCTAAGAAGGGTCGCCCAAGGATGATTGGTGCGTTTTCGTCTGCTTCACAATCTAAAACAAGAAAGTCAGCAGGAAAAATAAATTTATCCACTCTTACCAGAATATCTTCGATTTTTCTTTCCGGATGAACATAAGAGCGGTCTGCCAGTTGCAGAATTACTGTCGTGGGTCGCGCCTTTCCAATACCTAATTTCTGAAAAACAGATTTTGGCATTAAATTATTACTAGCACCAAGATCACAAAGTGCCTTACCCACGTATTTGTCTCCGATTACACAAGGTATGATGAAGCTCCCCTGATCCTTCTTTTTCTGGGGTGGCTGCCTATGAAGAATACTCATGCAACCTTCTGTCATCTTAATCGTTTCAAATTCCTCAAGTTTAGATTTCTTCGACATAACATCCTTGAGAAATTTGGCATAACCGGGCATCTCCCTAACGACATCTAACAACGGAATATTAATATGAACCTGCTTAAAAATATCATAAATCTTTTTGAGCTGAGATTCTTGCATAGCTTGCTGTATTCGTTGGGGAAAAGGTGGTGGGGGTCGGTAATCAACAATACGTCCTTCCCACTGCATACGAATCTGAGGAGGTTTGGGTTTATCATTTTTCTCCTCTATCGCTTCTGCTATCGTGACAGGCTCATCGGCAGCAGTCTGTTTGTTACCTGTCGGGGCAGCTTCCTCGACAGGTCTGTCCAAGGCTGGTTTTCTTACTGTTTCAGTTTCCTTTTCCGGCCCTGGTAATTTCTTCCCACTCCTAGTAGTAATGGCCTTACACTGCTCATGTGTGGGCTGCCTAGCATTTTCAGTATTACTAGGGAATCCTCCAGTCTGCCTTGGCTTGATATGCTGGGAAACCTGACCCATTTGTGTCTCCAAAGATTTCAGAGTAGCTTCATGATTTGTCATCCGCATCTCTGTTTTATCTATGAATGTCTCTGTTTTCTTAACAAACTGATTCATATTCTCAATATAAGTACATGTCTGAGACATAAAGGTGGTCAGAGTCTGTTCCAGTATACTGCTCGTGGCAGCTGGTTGCTGCTATTGTTGCTGTTGTGGCGACAGCTACTGCGGCAGTTGCTATCGCGTCAGCAATCTAGGTCCTCCCTGATTCTGATTGTGTGTTTGAGGATTCAGGGCATTATTAGGATTACTCCAAGAAAACTTGGGATCCTTTCTTCAGTTGGGATTATAGTTGTTGGAGTTGTAATTCGGCTTGTAGTTTCCAACATACTTCCCTTCTTCTAACTGTATAGGACACTCATTCGAACTATGATTTCCCTCACAGATTTCACATACCTCCTCAGCAGCAAATCCATGTTGTGCATCATCATTCAATAGCTTTTTCATTGCTTTAGTAAGGAATGCTACCTGTGATTTCATCGTGCTGTCGGCCTCATAATCCTTGACAGCTAGTACCCGTTTACCCCCTCTTCTTGCTGTCGAAAACTGCTCCTCATTCTTAGCCAGATTTTTCAATACTTGCATTGCCTCGTCCGGATCTTTATCCAATAATAGTCCATTTGCTGCTGAATCAATTCGGATACGAGTTTGTAAGTTGGCAGCATTATAAAACTTTGTTACCTGATTCCAGACGGGGAATCCATGCATTGGGCAATTCCGTAGAAGAGTAGTAAATCTGTCCCAGGCCTCGTGCATCGGCTCGTCATCTTCATGTTGAAAAGTAGCAATTTCATTACGTAATCGCTCAGATAAATGCGAAAGATTAAAACGAGATAAAATTTCACGAGATAAATCTGCCCAAGTTCTAATTGAACCCGGCGTAAGTTTATTCCACCAAGTCTTTGCTCTGTCCCTCAATGAATGGGGAAATAACCGAAGCCTCAGTATCTCCGGATTAACTTCTGGCAGTCTAAACGAACCACAGATCTCCTGGAACGTTTTTAGATGCTCCCTAGCATCCTCTGTAACAGCACCACTGAATTGACCGGCATTGTTGATCATGCTAAACATAACAGGTTTCAGCTCGAAGTTGTCAACATCTATGTCCGGCAGCGTGGTTTCCAGTTCTATATGATCGTTCAACATGTAGTCACGACAGGACCGTCGTCCGGCAGCGGCAGCAGGGTTGTCGGCATGCGGTATAATATCGCCGACAGGCGGGTCGTTTCCATTGTGGGCCATCTTCTCTAGCTGTTCCTCAAGGTACTCGTTCCTGGCTAGTAAGTGACGAAGTTGTTTCTTGAGATTGAATGAACGTTCGATTTTTGGATCTAATTGATACTCAGGATCTTTACCTCGATTCGATCTGCGCATAAACAAAAAACCTTGTGAAAAGCAAGAGTTGAGTGCACCAAAGAAAAACAGAAAATTAAAAATAAAAATAAAAACGAAAAGTGTAGTAAAAGAAAAGGTAGAGTTATGTTGCCAATCCCCGGCAACGGCGCCAAAAACTTGTTGCGTGTAAAATAGTCTATCGCAATGGTAGTGCAAGTATACACGACACAAGTAGTAAAGTGATACGAAGTATCGGATACCGTCTCCACAGGGATTGGGCTAATAGCTTCACCTTAATCCATTGCACGAAAGTAAAGGAAATATTTGAGAGATTGTCACGAAAATAATAAAGTAAACGTAAATTAAAGAGTAAAGATATCAAGATAGAGAGAATGGGCTGGTATTGAATTGCTCAGTAGTGCAGGTATTGTAGAGTTTAGGAAATCAAGTTCTGTCATCGCGCCCGTCGCGGCAGCACCTGTCGCGGCAGCAGTCCGTTGATTGTCGCGGCAGCAAACACTCAACTCAGTACTTCAAGTTTGGCAAGAATCCCAGATGTGCCTTGGCCTATCCCTAGGTCCAAGTCTGTCGATGATCACATCTTTGATGATACCTCCCGGCGTGAATCGAAGGATGAACACCGATGTGTATGAATTCTTCTTTAGCCACTTAACCTCGTCCTATCCCTAGGCCCGAGATAGTTCAACTATAAACTAGAGAACTTGCTCTTATTTCTTTCGTATACTTAACTCTCCCGATGCTAAGTAAATAGATAACCTCACAATGCTCTCCCGATGCTCTTGCAAGATATTAATAACCAAAATAAGAGAACTTGAAGTTTATTTTATTGAACTTGAAAATTCCTAAAACAAAACAACCCTTGCAACTACTTTACAAATCAACCTGTGGCCTTAGAGGGAATTTAGAACATGATGTGGGATGGAAAATGACTAGAGTTTGGGAAGGAGGCTAGGGTAATCGGTTATGGGTTATGCCCTCTAGGTTAAAATACATGTCCTTATATAAGCTTTGGGCTCAAGTTATCTAAATTAGCAAGAATACAACTTTAATTGAAAGTATGATTCTAATAAAGACTAAATCTTCAAGGAATCTACTTTCCAACCGTCATCTTCTTGCTTGGGATTTTCCCGCCTTGAACTTTGGGCTTGACATATCTTTTGATCTGGGGCTTGGAAAAATATATGGTTTTCACACGACAGACGAGCTGAATTTTCTCTATCTGTCGAGGTCCACTTTGCTTCTTCTTCTCAAAACTGTTGTCGTCCTCTGCTGTCACGCCAGCAACCATGGCAGCATCGTCCTCTTTGTCTGCTTATCCAGTTCAGCTCTTCTGCTTCTCTGCCCAGCGCCTGCCCTCACCGTCTACTACGGCGGCAACCTGTAAAAACAACCATTCTTAGTAGAATCTGTGCCTTTTAATATATTTGTGATGTTTTGCTGTAAACTAACCTAAATGCAATGAATAATGCTTGAATGCAGCAGAAATATGGGTTAAAAAGGGTGTAAATAATAGAACTTTTACACACTCAACAAAATGAACTCGTTGTTACTTGTCGGAACGAAATTTTTGAAAATTGGCTAATTGTTTCGGTACACCCCTTTTGTATTTCGAAATGGAGTTTGAAAGTTTCAAATGTGTGCAAAATTGTTTCGATACGACCTATAGTTGTTTCGATACGGCCCCTTAACGTTTTAAAACGTCTTTCCGCGTTTCGATGTGGTCCCCTTATTACATATAACGACTATTTCTTTTTTGAGACTGCTTCGATACATGACCACATGTTTCGATACGGGTAGTTGCAAAATTGCATTTATGGAGGGAAGAGAGAGCCTCAACGGCTCTATTGATGATCTCAACCACCCAAACAGCTAGAAATCAATGAGAATGTATAAAAGCAAGCCTCAAAAGCACCAGCAACAACTATTGAACCTAAAAGCAATATCCAAGTAATCAAATCCAAACCCTTGAGCATAAGAGTCAAATTATTGTACCCAAGTCATTTGGAGATCTTCATTGTTAATCCTTTTAGAGTTTGAAGAGTGTTTATATGTAATTGGGTAAACAATTAGCCTTTGAGAGGTACTTTTAAAGTTTGCCTATCTTTCTCTTGTAAAGAGTGTTTTGGGGTCAATTTTTGGGTGGAAAGGTTGCCTAGTTTGTAAGGTTTCCTCCTAAGCCGAGAAAATGGGACGAATTCAAGTTAGTGAATTGTTGAAATCCTCGGTAGGGTGTTGAGGTAGTGGATGTAGAGCTTGTTCGAAGCTTGAACCACTCTAAATCGCTTTGTCTTCATCTTTTAAATTTTCTATTTGCACCCTTCAATTTTTATTCTACCAATTCACCCCCTCTTGGTATTTAGCCATTGTTTGATCAACTCAACACGTTAGATTTAATTTCGTGAGAATCTAGAATGATTCAATCTTAAAATAAATTGGTGAATTTATTTTTGAAAAAAAAATAACTTAAATTTATTATTTCTTAAAGAAACAAATATGATTCTACTTTGGAAATAAATCAGTGGATTTATTTCAAAAGTAACATTGGTTACCAAATTTATATAGCTGATTTCGACTAAGGTCTCGAATCAAAGCATAAAAGAACTTGGTTCTTTATGTTAAAATTAAATTCTTACAACTTATTATGATGCATGCTATAAAGTGCGTAGTGTTTAAAAATGAATAAAGAATTGTGAGGGTCGTTGGATCATAAACGGATTATTGAATGACAATTTGAAAGTGCATGTCTAGAATTAGTTCTTTGAAAGACTTAGTATTTAACCGTGCCTAGTGCACAACCTCTCTTTCATAAGTTACATACCTGGTGCACTGTTCATTATTGTTCTTTCTACTAAGGTCGTGTGAATTATTATTTTAAGGTTTTTAGTAATTGGCTAAATTCATGATGTTCAATTGATTCATAATATTGTGGTTTTGGATTGTGTCTATGTGACATAATGAAAAAATTAGTAAAATTTATTGGAAAGAATTTCAAACGTAGCAACAAAAGATGTTGCATATTTGACCATGATAAATCTGGTCAAATATGTGAAGGATGATCCTCCTATGATTAGAGAAGACAAGGTAAATATTGTTACCACCTTCAAATGTTACTAAAATAAATATTGCTAAGACAAATATTACCATGGCAAACATAGTGGAAGTCAAAATGACTTCAAACCGCAAATTAGGCAGTTTGTTCAAGAAGCAAAATTTCATGAGAAATGCTTCAATTGTCGTAAGATGGGGAACAAGTCTTCGTACTATAGACTTCCAAACGAGGGCAATGTTATTGACATTAAAATTGATATGAAAACATATTGGTTGAAGAAATACGTTTATTACATTCATTGACGATAGCACAAAAATAATCTTATGTGCATTTGCTTAAAAGCAAAGATGAAGTTATAGAAAAAATTGTTCTCTATGAGCATGATGTTGAAACTCAAACTTAATTAAAAGAGAAAGAAGATATATATAAATAATGTTGGTACTATAATGTGCCTAACATGTAGGGGAAAGTTGTTCTATAAGATAATCACATTTTAAATAAGATTTCTCATAATTAAAGAGATAAGACACCATATGAGTTATGGAAGGTAACCAAACCTTCCTACAACTATTTGAAAATGCGGAGGGTGTCTTGCAAAGGTAATGACCTCATTACTGAAGAAAATGAAAATAGAAACGGTAGATTATATTGGCTATATGAAACATAATAACGTATATCAGTTTCTTGTGTGTGAATCAAAAAACCCTGAGAATCACAAGAATATGATAATATCAAAGAATGCCTCATTCTTGAAAAATATATTTTTTTTGTATAACTAACGAATTTGATCCAAGTTCAACGAAATGAACTTTAGAGACTTTCAGTAAAGATAGTCCAAATGTTCAACAAAAGATTGAAATTACGATATTGTCATGATGACAAATAAGTGTGACAAATGTGTGTATGTCAAACTTACCGACATTAGAATTTATGATCATATGTTGATGACATACTCATTGTTATATGTAACAATGAAATGATAAAATGTATCAAAGACATGTTAAATTCAAGATTTGACATGAAAGATATGAGACTAGATGATATAATTTTGGGCATTAAAATCAAACGGTCACTTGAAGGTATCATATTGACTTAGTCACACTATTGGACAAATTCTTGAGAATTTTGACAAGGATAATTCTAGTATAGCTAGAACTTCAATAGACACGAGCCAAGATATGTCCAAGAATAAAGGTCAAAATGTTAACAAAGTGGAATACGCAATGGTTATAAGCAGTCTAATGTACCTCATGAGCTGCACTAGACTAGATATTGTATTTACTGTAAGCAGTTTAAGTAAATTCACAAGCAATCCAAGTGAAAATCACTAAAAACGATTGTAAGGGTGCCGAGGTATCTTTGATATACTCGAAATTATAGATTGCATTATTCTAGAGATTTTGTTGTCCTAGAAAGATACTCTGATGCTAGTTGAATATCTTATATACAAGATATCAATGGCACAAGTGAATGAAAATCTCCAAGACAAATGGTTATAACTAAATCCATAATAGAATCTGAGTTTGTAGTTCTAGACAAGTCTAAAGAAGAAGTAGAATGGTTTTAAATTTTTTTAAAAGGATATTCTTGAACGACCAAAGCTAGTGCTCACAATGTGCATATATTGTGATGACCAAGCGAAAATTGGTGGAGCATAGACCTTTGTGTATAATGGTAAGTCGAGACATATGCGTCATCGACATAATATCGTTAGAAAACTAATCTTAAATGAAATTATCTCTATTGATTTTGTGAAATGAAAGGATAACGTTGCGAATCCACTAACCAAAGGGTTAAATTGAGATCAAGTTGAGAAAACATCGAAAGAAATAAGACTAAAACCCAAAAAAATTTATGGCGCTATGTGAAGGAAAACCCTACCTAGCTGATTGAAGATCCCAAGATCTAGGTTCAAATGGACAACATAATTGCATAGACATGTGCGGTCACTATAAGGGTTCTTATGATGTAAACAATGATCAAAGTGGTTTAGGTTAAGTAATGCTTTTAATGACCATTGTGTGCTTTGGTGAGTCAAACAACATAAGTCACCTATGTAAGAGTAAATTGAGGTCACTTCAAGGAGACTATTGGGGCATAGTTCTCTCAAACTCTTGTAGAATCAGGGAGATGTTCACGGCCATATGAATATAACTATGAAAACTAAAAACATCGTCAGGGAGGTAGTTGTGTGAGGTATATCATCGTTTACACAAATGGCAGACAATTTAATGACACCACATTTACTAATCAACAAGTAAAGTAAATATACTTTCACAAGGGAAGGTTCAAGGGTGGACACCTACCTATCATATACAACTATCGATCATAGAATTTGTCACCACATCGAGTCAAAATATTTTTGATTAAATCAATTTTATTCATGTGGGGGATTGTTGGAAAAAATCGATAATTTTGGAGCTTTGAATGAGGAATTGATTCAAACGTTGTTGAGGAAAATGTGGAATCAATCATTGGTTCGTAAATGTGTAGACATGCACGACGTGGGTAGCGCAAATGTCTAAATCGGTCTGGTCCTTCGTGGGCTTACAAATATTTTAACTCAAATTTGAAATGAATTTTTCCTCAAATAAGAGCATATATTTGCGAAATTTTATCTTAAAATTAAAAGTGTAAATATTAAAAGTTACCTTTAATTCGAATAGTAATTTTAGAAATTGCTCTATAGAAGAATCAATTGATTCTTAATATTAAATGCTCCATTAGGTCAAATTTTCACTTATACCCCCATGACACTCTTATAAATAGGGGAGTAAACCTTCTAGGTTTAATACAACTAAGAATCACATAAATTTTTTTATTGATTTATTATGTAGATTTTACAAGTGGTTTTTGGTGATAGGAGAATGCGGGGATACGGTTCGTTGATAACTGCAAACGTGCTACTCATATGCTCATTATGTTGTTGTATCCTGAGAGATAGACGTCCAATGTTTCTCAAACACCATAGAAACATGCGAATCTGTCTTAAGGAAACTGCGTTCGTGCAGGCCTCAACACGTTTCCTTTGGTTTTTCGTTTCAAATCGATTTGATTTACATATTGTTGTATCGTCCGTAATTTTGTACTGTTCATTTAAATAATAATATTTTATCTTATTATTTATTCTTGAATTAACGTTATTTTTCTAACAAGTAGTAATAAATATATATTATTTATAATACTAGTTGTAAAATAATTTACGGTTAACCGATTAATTTTACTAAATAAACCGATCAACGTTTAGAAGGTAACCAATTTAAACGAGACTATAACAATTAGGGGTGCTCAAAATTACCTAACCTGAAATACCAACATTTAAATTTATGGTATTTTGATTACAAAAAAAATTCAACCTGCTATATTTATCGAGTACACGAGTCGAGTCTGGCTCATAAAAATCTAATTAATCGGTACCCGAAAACCCGATTAATTTTTTATTTTGAATTTCTATCTTTTTAATTTTGTCTTTCACGAAAATTTCCCTTAAACCAAAATGCTAAAAATTACAATTTCAGTCTCTCATCTTCTCAATTAATCACTGATCTCTGACTACCGGTGACCATCATCCCGTCCGATTGTCCCGCAGCCGGAGTGTCCCGCAGCCGCAATGTTGCCACTCGCCAATCTCATTCGTTGGTCTTGGAAAGTAAGTTAGTCCACAACCTTTGTTTTCTGAATTGGATAAACCCTTTAACTTGTATCCTCAAGCCTATAGAATTTTCGGCTTCAATGTCAAACAACATTCAAAATTTGCTGTTAATCTACTTCATTTTCAAACTCTGTCATGAACCGGGTTTGAAGATGGAATTGGTTTCTTTTGAGTAATGCTAATTTATTCCTCCTAAAACTGAAACAGTCTCATTGCATGCATGTGGAAGTGATTATGGAAATACAATCCTCAATAGACGTGTAGGACTTGACTCAAACTTAAAAATCAATTCACTAATTATTAAAAATTTCGAGTTATTCGGATTATTTAAATTTCAATTTTCTCAGGAAATGAGAAACATCAATGGCCTACGTGTGAAGATCTAAGTGCTCCTTATCCTACATTTTCATTTGTGTTTTGGTTAGGGGCAAAAGAACTTGGTGCATAGCAAGAGAAGCCCCCCCCAAAAGGGGGAAAATTCAACTAAGGATTAAAGCGAAAGACCTTGTATCCTATCAGGGAGATTCTTAGGGATCGGTAGCGCGATAACATATCTTTGGGAGAATTTGTGAGGACTCATAATTGCATTTGAGGACAATGAGGTCTCGGCCCCATCAGCTTGCCCCCGGCTATGGAACTTGGCAAAACGATTGACGACTGAAACCTTCTCTAGATCCTGACATTCCAGTCTCAAGTATAGGATTGAGGCTCTTTTGTCCAGATTGCTTAAATACAGAGCAAATATTAGCCACAAGGTCATAAAAATAATTATAATGAGGTTAGGGCAAAACCATGAATACAACATCAGGAAACAAACTAAAGAAAACAATCTAGACTTGGCAATACTAGACGCAGCATAATACATGTCGAGAAGACGAGAATGCACAAATTACCAGGTTTAGTCTAGCCTCGAGCAAAATCTTCTAAAACAAAGCAAATCAACGAACTGTATTAAATTATAAATTGATAGACGTATATTAAGGAAAGTCATGGTTGAATCCTGGAATGCACTGAAATTCAGAGGGGATGGCATGACACTCGGTTTTGTAATATGTGCTTATTTTTGTACTTGAACACCCTTTTTCACAAAGTTCACATTAAATACTCAATTACAGCTTAATAGCAGTTTGCATCCTCTAAATAGATAAAAATTACTTTGACACACCTATGAGACAACAAATTAATCAAACTGAATGGGTGGGTTGTGACGAAAGTTCTTACACCAAAATGTTGAACTTCAAGATTCATAAATGTAACGGTAAACAAGATAAGATATTATGCACGAACATACGGGCAACAAGTTTATGCAAGTTACCTCTATAAAACTTTTTCCAGCATCTTTGCTCTGATGATAAAATCTTCTGCAGCCTTTACGATGGATTGATTTCTCTCCTCCCTAGGCTTTTCAAAGAGACTAAAAGCAGAAAGACAAAATGTGGGAGAAAAAGACATTAGCAAGAAGTATGCTAATGAAAAAGATACCAAGATGAGAGACAGTTAAAATAGAGTTCATGGATTTCAAAAGTGATTAACCAGCACTTACATGCTTCCACTCCCATGAGGAGCAGTTGTATTACTTTCAGGTATATACGTCGTGCTGCATGCATCTCCTAAAACTGATCTGGAAATAAAATAGGCCAGAGTCTCATAGTTTTTGCTGGCATCTGCAGAAAGAACTATTCTAGGAGGAGCATGGAGTAGCTGCTGCATAAGCTGTGTTGTTGAAACAAGCCTTCTTTTTGATCTAAGCACTGATGGCCACCAATGTTCAATAATTTCAGGTTCATTATCAACCTGTAATGAAAATCAATGTCTATAAGCTGAGAATTGTCGGAGTTTCAAGGAGTAACAAACATTCAAGATAGTTGACATTGAACACACCTTCTCGATTAATCGATTTGCTGCATGAGCCCATTTCCCTTCTGCTACACTGTAGTCAACAGATAAGTTCAAAAAAGGAAAAACACAACAATGGTGAGAAAAGATAGCAATCAGTTTTTGCATTTTAGCAAATTACTGTTCAGAAATGTTATAGCACTTTGGATCATTAATATGCATAACGTTACAAGCAATTGAACAAATGGGATATTGACTCCACTCACCTGATGTCCTGAGGCTTTTGAGAACCCTGGGTCACTTCTTTATGCCATGATAGAAACTCATATGCCATACTTTTGCGTTTCTTTGCTCTCACAACCAAATTCTGATTCACAGTATCAAGTGTCAGTGAGTGAGGGGAGATAAACTCACTTGCTATTGGCATAAAGTTTGAACTTTCCCATGCTTTATCAAGAGGACTAGTGGCAGCATTAACCTGCTCACTTGTATGAACATGCAAACTATCAGAAGACTGACCAGCAATGAATGTTTTTTTTGTAGCATTCATCATGGCAATTTTCCGAGCATCATATATGGGCATTATTTTCCCATTTTTAATTGCCCCATACCGATCAAACCAGGATGGAGCCATCTAGGGGCTGATCCCAGAGTGTTCACCACTGATATTAGCTGTTGAATTGTCAGAATTGGAGAAATGTTGGGAAACATTCCGAAAAAATGGCAACATAGTATTAGTAGTTAACTGTCTCTCATGGTTATCTCCGGTGCTCGATAAAAACTTTTGAATTTTAGAATCATTAGAAGGAACTAAAGGACGACCAACCAGGGCATCTCTCATCATAGAATTTGATACATGAGATAACTGCTCTGTGCCTTGGGAACTTAAGTGCTGAGCATCCAACCCAGAGTCTAGAGGTGGACCTTTGAATCTTTTAGCACTCCTATTACTAGGATCAACCTCTGTATTTTTCATGGCCTGTGCCTGAAGCAATAAGGAATAGTTATGATGTACAACATTATTTGGTCTTAAAGAACGGCCAAAAGCTTCAATGTCCCTTTGCATACTTGCAGGATTTTGAATGGCATTATTCTTCTACAATACCAGCTGTGCTTTTGCTTGTTTCTCTTCTCCAACAAAGCTTTCTGGTTTCGCACAGCCTGCAGGGAACTCAGATTGGCCACTGCTTCCTGCCTTAGAAATTTGATCATCTAGCTTCTCTGTTCTGGGAAGAGTTGTTCCTGAGTTACTATGGGGATCCAACAAATTTTGTGAGGTCGGAGAAAACTTAGCTCCTAATAGATGTTCTGGGGATGAGACCCTGGTCGAACATTCAGCATTTTCGAAAAAGCACATTGATGAGAAGATTCAGTATCAGCAGAAGGTTGAGAAGCTGACATAGCCTCCAGCACTAGAAACTACGGGCCTGGATCCCGTGCATGGTTTTGGCTGCCAGTGCTACTACTTGGGAAAGAAGTCTCTGAAGAAGAGAAGTCTTTATCTAGAGAAGTTTTGGGTATATGAGGTGTTGATTTAATTTCCAATTGAATAGTTTGAGTGTAGAACTAATGTTTTGATATAATAATTGAAAAATGTTTTGGACTGATTTAAAAAGTATTTAAAACATTTCCAAAGTCCAAACAACTTGAAATAATATTTAAGGAATTTTTCATAAAGGTTTTTCATGTTTTCAAAGGCCAATTTTAACAAAACTGACCAAGTGTTTCGAAACACCTTAGGGCGTTTCGAAACAGGTGCCTCCAGTGGCCAAAACGTTTCGATACACGTATCGAAACGGGGCCAGCGTTTCGAAACAGGCTAGGCCGTTTCGATACGCCCACGTGGCACTGACCACAACGGTCATAAACCCCAACGGCTCTTTCCCAACTAACTTTTAAATGCAGGTCGTTTCGATACGGGCTTATAGCGTTCCGATACGCGTTCCGAAACAGCAATGGGGTGTTCCGAAACGGGTACCCTGACAGACTGCAACGGCTCTTTCTATATTGAGGGTGTTTCGAAACGGCTTCGAGCGTTTCGAAACGGGGAGCTGCAGAACTGCATTTATGGAGGGAATTAAAGGCTCCAACGACTCTATTTCAACCCCAACGGTCCTAAACGGCTATAAACTCAATTGGGAGTATAAAAGGGACCTCCAAGCATCAAGAGAAGGCTAATGCTTCAATTGTCAATCAACAAATGATCAAGAAATTGTCTTAGTGCTTAATTTGTCAATTCTTGTATAGACAAACACTAGTGAGCCAAAATTGTCAAATTTGCTCAAGTGTTTTAGGTTTTGGGTGAGTGCTTCATTGTGCAAACAAACACCTATTAGAGGGTTTAAGTTTGCTTTCATTATCTCTTTGTAAAGAGAGTTTTGATCAAGGCTTTGGGTAGAAGCTTGATCGGTTGTAAGGGTTTCCTCCTAATCCTAGAAAAGGGGACGAATCAATTAGTGGATTGATTGTGAAATCCTTAGTGGGAAGCTAAGGTAGTGGATGTAGGTGCTTGTTAGAAGGCCGAACCACTATAAATCATTGTGTCTTTATTCTTTCTAGCTTCCACAACCCTTCCACCCAAAAATCCATCTCTCCACCACTTGGTGAGCTAAATTGGTTGATCGAATCGAGCCTCACACAACCCAACATTGAGCTCTCTCGGAAGAATCATCAATCTGATTCAAATGAGATGCCAACCCATCAAAAGGTGCATTGACAGATTCATCAGGTGGTACTTGTTTACTCGCACCAATAACATGATCCGGAATGGTAAACCTTCGAGATGGAGGAGTCAGTTTTAAAGAAAAACCTTGAGAAGCAAAAGGCTTATTATACTCGAACTGGCCTACTGATCTGTTGAGTTATGTGGGGCTCGATTCGATCAATCAATATTGCTCACCAAGTGGTGGAGAGGTGGATTTTTGGGTGGAAGGTTTGTGGAAGCTAGAATGTAAATAGACACAATGATTTATAGTGGTTCAACCTTCTAACCAAGGTCTACATCCACTACCTTAGCTCCCCACTAAGGATTTCTCAATCAATCCACTATTGATTCGTCCCCTTTTCTAAGATTAGCAGGAAACCCTTACAACCGATCAAGCTTCTACCCAAAGCCTTGATCAAAACCCTCTTTTACAAAGAGATAATAAAAGCAAACTTAAAACCCTCTAATAGGTGTTTGTTTGCACAATAAAGCACTCACCCAAAACCTAAAACACTTGAGCAAATTTGACAATTTCGGCTCACTAGTGTTTGTCTATACAAGAATTGACAATTTAAGCACTAAGACACTTTTTGATCATTTGATGTTTGACAATATGAGCATTACCCTTCTATTGATGCTTGGAGGTCCCTTTTATACTCCCAAATGAGTTTGTAGCCGTTACTAGCCGTTGGGGATGAATTGGAGCCGTTGAGGACTTTATTTCCCTTCATAAATGTTGTTCTGCAGCTATCCGTATCGATACACGTGGAACGGTATCGGTACGGCCTTCATAGGAACTAGCCGTTGGGCTTTTGCCAGCATAGGCGTATCGATACGCTTGAGGGTGTATCAGTACGAGTCCATATTTAAATGGTCGTTGGGGTAGTTGGAATGGGATCGGTACGCTTACCTGGCGTATCAAAACGACCCCACTCTGTATCGAAACGGCAAGAGCCTGTATCGATACGGGTTTTGATAGTGGCCAAACTGGGGAAAAAAGGTATCGGTACGGGGGTTTACCGTATCGATACTGGTACTCTGAAAACACAGGTTTGGCTATTAAAAACATGAAAAGTCTTTGTCAAAAACCTCTTAAAATACCTCAAACATAAATTCAAGTTGTTTGGACTTAAAAACAAGTTTTAAATTCTTTCCAAATTAGTCCAAAACATTTTTCAATTATTATATCAAAACATTAGTTCTACATGATCCATCAGAAGTTTCTGCATCTGGCATTTCAGGTGATTGATTGCGCTCATAAGAGCTTAAGTGTGTTGCAGTACCATGTTCCCTTGTCTGATCGACCTTTTGAAAAAGCTCTAACATATTTTTACTACAAAATTTTTGAATACTCACTACTCAGTGCACAAAAAAGGGAAAAGAAGTGGAAACCAGCACACGAGTAATAATAAGGAAAGTAGAAGAGCTGGCATTACCAAATAAAAACCAAATTTCAAACATCAAATGATGGTGATTAATGAGTTTTTACTATCAAAGCTTAACAATTCAAAAGGCTATTTTCTTACATCTAAGTTGCATCCATAATAAAAATTGAGAAAGGCAATGTTCCAGTCAAGCTAAAAATTGAGAGCCACAGATATTCACCTACCTAATAGGCACTGTCTTGTTTGGCACAAAACTAGCACACGAGTAATAGTAAGGAAGTGTAACCCCCTTAACCCGGCCTAGACGGTTGACCCGAATTAAGAAAGTTACACGGGGAAAACCAAAGTCAACCTGAAAGTCAACCTTGATTAACGACCCTTTTTTTCTTTTTTAAACTTGTCTAGATGCACATTAAGCCTAGTTATGATCATTCAAACATCATGCTCAAAGATCATAAACATCAGAGATCAAACAGGGACCCAATTGAACAAATCACAACATTAGGGACCAAATTGTAAATTCTGATAATTATAAGGTCTTAACCCAAATGAAAGTTACCATCTTGAAATTAATCAGGTTTCATGCTTCACTGCCAAATTTCAGCTTAAACGGACATCCCAAACTCATACAATTGCACAAACAAGATTCAGGACCAAAACGTAAGCATTCCAAAACATTTAACTACCAATGTCAGCACCCAACGGTCACGTGTTCCGAAACAGGGAGAACATGTTTCGAAATGCGGGGCCGTTCCGCAACGCGTACCGAAACGAGGGCTGGCAGAGGGCTTCCTGTTTCGAAACGGTGTCTTCCCGTTTTGGACGCCTAGGTTGATTCAAGGCACCCGTTCCGAAATGGTAGCCACTGTTCCGAAATAGCCTGCACAGAATGCAGCAAAAAGCTTACTTAATCATGCAATTGACCAACCAATCATGCTCCAATTGCTACCAAACTTTACCAGCAACTCATACATCATACAAGAGACATATTTGCATCAACCATTCATCAAAATATCAGCACATATGAAAAGCCCCAATTCTAAAGGCATGCTTCCTACACAAGCAAACCATTCAAGCATAAACCTCTAAACCAACACATAAAGGCCAATTACACAAACCAGCATTATTAACAACATTAAGCATACTTAGGGAGTTCAAAACATCTCCCAAAACATACACATAGGTCCCCCATTGCCAAATGCCAAAAGCTAAATGTGTATAAGAAAACCTTCCCATACTTGAGCTTAATTTCCACTTGGTTGCTTGCCTTCCTTGCTGCCCTCAAAGCTCCTTAATGTTCTGCATTATTGGTTTAAGAAAACGAAAGAGAGCGTAAGCAATAGCTTAGTGAGGAATGCTCATTAAAACCATTCAATAATGCATTTATAAAAACACTTTATAAACCATACTTCAAGACATCATTTATACATGCTCACAAGCATACTTTAACAAGCATTACATGCTTCCATATCAATACATGTCATATTGGCTACAAGTGATAAGTTCCATCTTTTAAAAACATGTTCAACATAAGACTCACACATGGACTTTTAAACACCATTGTGATCTTATAGTTCCCAAGGACCACACAAGGACTTTTAACCACCTTTGTGTCCTTTACAAGTTTCACCCCAAGGACTTTTAAACACCTTGGCCCCAAGGACTTTTAAACACCTTGGCCCATGGACTTTTAAACACCATGGCAAGGACCACACAAGGACTTTTAACCACCTTTGTGTCCTTAACAAGAACCATCCAAGGACTTTTAACCACCTTGATGTTCTTAAGTAACAAGGCTCACTCAAGGACTTTTAACCACCTTAGTGACCTTAACCTTTTTCAAAGCATCACTTGCCAATATACATCATTATCATCAAATAATCCACTGTTTTTAAGCATTTAACCAAGCCATATTCATCATGCATTTTAAAGCATCAAACCACATTTAATCAATGTTCAAAAACAAGGAACTCTTACCTTGAGCTTCCTTCAACATATGGCTTACAAAAACAGCAATAACCATGCTAAATCATGCTTTCAAAACAGAATTTAAAACATGCAATAAACCACATTGCATAACAACCAAACCATGGCCACCACTAGAGAGTTTTTCCGAAAACTTACACTTGAGCTTAGCAAAGTTGTTTAGACTTAAACTAAGCTCCCAAGATATTGGTTTCAAAGCTGAAAACCCAATTTCACTCACTGATTCCACTTCGCCTCTTGCCGAAGCACAAATCAAGCTTCCGGATCACCACCACTTGGATCCAAAGATGACTCCCCTGTTTTAAACACATCAAAGCAGAGGATTAATGCATCATCATGCATTAATAGCTTCAATGAAAGCACCTAAACTCGCTGCTCTCATCCACACTCCATTTTCGACCACCAAACACAACCGAAAATGCATCCAAACAACTCCTCAACAAAGCCCAGCCATAAACCATCAAAACTAAACATCCTTTAACATCATTCAACAACTAAAAAGGACCTATTAACATCCTTATACCTCCAGCAACATCAGATCCACAAGATCACACCAAAAACAACCAAGAATCACAAGCTAAACCTAGGAAATCCAACCTATCCGGGATTGCATTAATCAAAACTCAATTCCTTATCAAATTAATGTTCATTTAACATCAAAAACACACCTCAACTCACAGCTTTAACAGATCAAACGAAAATTCATCAAAAATCACCAAATCTTGCATTTTAAGCCAAGATCCATTTCACAACTTAAAAGCCATTTATAAAACATCAATTAAGGATTGAGAACTTAGGAATTTCAGTAAAGAACTGATAGTTTAGAGGAGAAGGACGTTCTTACCTCCAAACTTGAGTTTCTCCTCTTTTAGAACCAAAAAGCTTGAAGAATCAAGTAGCAAATGGTGAGGTTTTGTTGATGTGATGATTAGCAATCAAAAGAGAATTGAAAAGAGAGATTTGAGTGACAAAATCAGAAGAAAATCTCTGGAGAGAAAGTGTTTGGGTTGAGAGAAAATGAGAGAAAAGAAAATAGAAGATTTGAGAGAAAAGTTAGTTAGAATTAGGAAAATATCTTCCCTCCACTTTCTTTAGTTTAAAAATCAGAAATAATTCATTTAATATCTTAGAAAAATCTGGAGAAACTCCCTTTGGGTAAATAGCTCCTTAAAGATTCAAAGTTTCAATCCTTTCTAAAACAGTCACGCAACTTTCAAAAATTACATTTTGGTCACTAGCCAAAATGTCACCCTTCCAAACCTCATTTTGTAAAATTGATTTCACAGTTCACTTATATATATTAAAAGAGGATTTTAGAACATTTTTCCATATTTTTAATGCAACCCGAACTAGGTTTTCCTAATTTCACCTTTTTAAATTCGAACAGCACTTTGACCAAACCGGTCAACGCCTAAACTTCTAAACCCAAAACCGGGGCGTTACAGGAAGGCAGAAGAGTTGGCATTACCAAATAATCAAACATCAAATGATGATGATGAATGAGTTTTTACTATCAAAGGTTAAGAATCCAACATGTTATTTTCTTACATCTAAGTTACATCCATAATAAAAATTGGGAAAAGCAATGTTCAAGTCAAGCTAAAAATTGAGAACCACAGATATTCACCTACCTAATCGGCATTGTCTTGTTTGGCACAAAACCGCCAAAAGATTTTTCATGTGCAGAACCAGGATTTGAGCTTTTGGAAGGTACCTCATTTGCTTGAATGTCCTAAAAACAATCCCAATATGCAGAGAAAAAAGTTAGTGAAAGAATGTTTGGTCTTCTAAAGGCTTATATTAATAAAAGGAAGTTGGAAATTTCACACAATATACATATATGTCCAAACAAAGAAAATTACCTTCTCAGTGTTTGTAGACTCTCCAGCAGCAAGAGAAGTATATTTTGACTGCCCAAAATATGCTTGGTCATGAACTTTCTTTCCTTGGGAAACATAGGGTATTGCCTGCATATGTGTGACACTTCTAGTTCCAGAAGAAGGTTCAACCTCAGCATCCAGATCCCCCATAGGATGATACTGAAATTTACGGGTTTCATAAGGTTTATGACTAACTTGAACATATGACTTCTGTTTTCTTCCCAGTGGATCATTCGCATCCAACCAGACATCGTCTCTAATGCCACTGGTGGAAGTATGCTGGGATAAGTGGGAGCGAATACTGTTGTTTGAATTTTCTTTTACACTAAGGTTCTCCATATTTACTTCAGACACTCCCTTGTCCAAATAATTATTTCCAGATGAATCCAAAGTTTGAGGGCTCTTATCCAGATTTTGCTGATATTCTGCTGGCACCCCGCTTAGTCTAGAATTTACTTTAAAATTAATACTTCTTCAGAGTGTAAGATATAGGCTGTTTGGAAGTTGTTGGCTACTCTCCTTGGTGACCCTTCGTGTTCTTGAATCTGTTACTGCAACAACATTGTCCTGATCAAATCCTTTCTTATTCACTTCCAGGCTTCCGAAGCTGGAATTCGCATTCAATGATTCAATATTAGAATAAGGAGCAGGACGATCAAGAGCAGAACCATGACATGTCGCATACATTGAACCTTTGTTATCATTATTCTAAGAAGGTTGCAATGAGCTTTCGGTATCCTGACTTTTTGACATGGCACCACCACCTCGTGATGCAGACTCAATGACGTTCCAGCTGTTTGGCTTATTGTGAATCTGACCATGAGGATCGTATGCAGCTATTCCTTGGGGACTTGAAATGCTCTTTGCACTTACTTGCACGTCAGTACTCTGAGCAACATTCCCTATGAGTTGAGCACTTTCAGCTACATGCTTTTGTAGAGGACTTTGATATAACCATTTGCTTCGTTCTTCTGTTGACTGTTGAACAAATCTACGAAGGGAATCGTTTTGCATTCTTCTTGTCTGTTCATTTGCAGTCTGGGATCCTAATTGCCGAACCCCAGGAACGCTACAAAAATCAAGATTGATATCGGCATCAGTAGACATGAGTAAAGGTTTAGAGCTCCACATCAAGGTATTGTGCAAGTTGTCATCAGCCCAAAGGGATTGCTGTTCACTGGCATCATTGACAACTGATACTGGTGTGCTACCACTTGGAGGTTCACAATTCTGTATAGCCAAACCACTCCACTCTTCTTGTACCCCTATACCATTAATGGATGTTTCTGCTACAGCAGACTGCATAAGAGCACTTCAACTTCCACTTTGCAGAGAAGAAAATCCCCCTAAAGAGTTCGTACTATCCAACATTGAACCCAGGTTGGTGCACTTTCCAAATACATCCCACATACTGTCATCTGAACCAAACAAAAAAATTTCTTCAGTTGGATCCAGCGTAGACACATTCTGGGAGGTGGAAACCTCAACTGCTGACTTCTCCAGGGATGATTCTGGAAGACTGCGATGCTCTTTCCCCTGAGGAGACTCCTGCATCACTGTATTTTTTGGCCGGATAATCATCTGCTGCAAGTTTTCTACATGAAATGAACTATTTAAACCTTGAGCAGTCACATCACCAAATACATTTTTATCTTGATCACCTTGTCTAGAAACCAAAGTTCCATCTTGCAAGCCAACTTGATCTGAAAACATAACATACAGATTACCAGGAAAGGAATTACTACTAGCTGGCACCTGCTGCATTAAAGCCTTTTTCATTTGGACAGAAGAATATTGATATGGATTTCTTCTTGCACTACTGGTAGAAATCCCATAAAATGATTGATCAACTTGTTGAGGAACCAAACCCATCAAATACTTCTGGTCTTGCTCAGGGGAAAACATAAGTCCACCAGAGGATCCTTGCATGGCTGGAGAGGCACCATATTGTAGCCAATTTGCATTTGGCGTCATGTGCTCGGGCTGCTAGGTATAATTTAAAGCATCACGGACAGGAACACCATTGATTGGAACTGGACAAAGACCATCTGATACCTGACTAGGAACAGCGGAAACCTGATTTGTAGAGCTAAACTGCCTTGTTTTTGGTAGGTGAAACTGTGGCTTTGGAAGTTGTTGTCTCAGTAATTCTTGCATTATAGCTTGTTGTTGTAGCAGCTGCATGTCAGTTATTCCTAATTGCTGCATTGGCAAAGATTGGACAGGATGTTGTCCACTAATTTGTTGTTGCGCTCCAAAAAAATCATAGTTTTTGGGAGATTTAGTAGATTCCGACCTGAATGGATTCTTTTGATGAAAATCGGGGCCATTTCCTATTGGTGAATCAATAACTGGTAAACTTCTAGGTGCCATATCCACTCCCAATAAGTTTGTTTCCTTCTGCAGTCCCTGGAAAAGTTGATGCCCTCGATTATAGCCATTGACAATTGATGATTGGTTTTGCGATTGACTTCTAGCAATTTCAGGCCTCATACCTGATTTTGTGAAGTTCAGCCCATGCAGCAGGCTCGAAGACTGACCACTATGTACTCTATCAGACTCTACTAATGCCAAATGAAAATATAATAATGTCAACTCAATAGTGGTTTAGAAGTATGTAACAGCAACAGACTAAGATCTCGGAACAATAATTGTTGTACCAGAGCAAGTAGAAACTAAAACACTCAAGATGCCTTAATTATTACCTAATTGATGAACACTTAAATTCTTCAAACTGGGAACATGAGGCCCACCAACTTGTCTCTGGCTTCCACCAACCCACAAATTGTTACTTAAGCCAGACCAGGTGCCATCAATTACCTGTGATTGATGATGGTCCTGAGCGAAATGCTCTTGGCTAAGGAAATTATGGATCATGTCTCCAACTTCGTTGCCAAGCATAGGTAATCCAAGCCAAAAATATTCAGAGCTAAAACTTTGGGAGAAGAAAATTACTACCTGCAAGAAATAAGAATTAAGTTAAAGTATTCACATGCCTGAAATTCCATTACAGAGAACAAAATTTTAAAACTCAACCTTATCTTACATGCATAAAACCAACATATCATGTCTTTATGGAAACAAAAGTTAAAGCAACAATTCCACTTTTCTTTTCTTCATTTTGGAAGATAATGTGCGGTGAAAAGTATAAAAATGTAGAAAAAAGGGCACCCGGTAAACTTATCAAATAGCAGCCGGATAAAATGTCAATAACTAATAAGTTTCACATACAGCTTATTCAACAAAACAATTCTCAAATTTCTTAAACCACTATTTAAAAAAAATCTTTGAACTTTGAGGGTGTCTACTCTTGGATTATTAAAACTGACAGTGACATACCTTGAATAAAGTATGCAACAAATTTTTGCTAACAATATGAAAAACGTAAGAAACGCTTGCTCTTATTAAATTTCTATCTACTTAGTTCTTCATTGGGAAAATAAATCATGCTTGGCATTTTAAAAACAGTATGCTTCAAAGTTGACAGAAACATACTCTACATCCACACTATTGATTTGAAAGCCATTGGTGACTTATGCGGCTCCTTCATTTTGATGTCAAATCATAATACTAGTTCAGTGTGAAAAAAGAAGTCATGTTTGAATCATTTTAATTTTAAAGAAAAAGAGAAATAGTTTATTAACATTCAAATTTCCTCCATATTTCAGTAAAACAAATATGCTTGATGTAAATATATTTCCTTCACCTAGTAGTAAAGAGGTGCCTTCCATTTTGTTGTATGAAACTACCAAGATAAAAGGAGACAGAAATGAATTTCCTGTATGAAACAAGAAGTGAAGAACCAAGTACCAAAAAGCTCACCAACCAAAGGTGAATAATCTCACATTATTCATGAAGTAGTCAACAATGTGAATGACCACACATTTTTTTCTGTATAGAACCTTCACTCTTTTTGCAATCAATCTAAATACGAATATAACATAAATTTGTGAAGCTTGGCGTTCTCCAAGTTAACTACTATAGGTCAACCATTTCCATGAAACCAAACCAGAACTATAGAACAAATAACTCTACTTCCATTTGGACTTTCGCTAGCCCACATTCACATGCATTCTCAAAGCTTATTACATTATATCTCAACACTATCGAGGAAGCATAATAAGATAAGACAATATTATGGATATAAATTCCCATGCATTCTAACAATAAATCTACCAAAAGATTTTGCTCTGAATTCATCATCAGTGTCATTTAAAGTTTCTATTTTCTCACTCCAGGAATCTAATGGCACTTTTTTCTTTATTTCCGTATCAATTTAAGGTGCATCCTCTTTGATCAACATGGAGAGAGATCACTAAATTCAGATGTATATATAAGAAGCACAGCTGGCAAACCAAATAAATAAAGATACGAACATTGAAAAGCTAGCATTAAAACCAAGTAAGCACCAGTCAAGAGAAAAAGTGAAGGCAACCACCCATGAACAGAAACAAAAAAGAAACATCAAAAGCTTCAAAAACTATCATAGCAAGCTCAATAAACTCTAAATACAACAAACGGGAAAGGAGGATTCAAGAAGCAAACACTAAATGTGAAATGAAGGAACTAAACTAAAGATAAATAGAAAAAAATAGCATTAAAAAAGTTGTAACCTTTTTCAGAGTGTGAAGAGAAGAACTATCAAAAGTTTTGCTCAACTTAAACTTTGCAATTATTAAAAATAAAAACTTCCTCAGTATCCATTTTTTTAGGTAATCAAACAGACGCTAAAATTCAAACATTACGTTAATAAAACTCAAATTTCTAACCATGACAACAAAAAATCAAAAAAACAGCAATCAATTCCCTCCCAACATAATTGCCCAGCCCTAGAACACCAGAGCCCCTAGCATAGATTCAACGTCTCCATATGAGCTATACAAACAAAAACATTATAGTTTTTAGAGAAAAAAAAGAGTTGGACTTACAGTAACGTAGTGAAGCCCTTGAAATTGAGCTCCAAAAATCGATCTTGAAGAGTGTCAAAATTGTGAGAGAAAAATCAAAAAATTAGGGTTTGAAAGCAAAAGAAATTTTTTTAGTTGAAAAGAGAGATAAAGTGAATTAATTAGTGCCAAATTTTCAACGATCAGATAGAGAAAGAGAGAGGAGCGAAATGAGGTCTGGATCCAAAGGTGAGGTTTGGAGCCGAAGCTGAAAGAGATAGGAGAGAGATGCAATAGCGGTCAGTATAAAATTTGGATCCAACGGGTTTCAACCTGACCCTATTAAGTAGTGTTTAGTTTAGGGTTAAAAATTATTGATTTGATCCGATAGTTTTAATATATATTTTTTAAAATATCTTTTATATATTCCCTTGTATATATTGACATCGTTAAGTCAATATGTATTATCATGTAGATTTGTTGTGCCATTTTAAATTATTTATATCAATTTTCATTTGCGAATGGATTATTTTGACCTAAAACAAAACGCCAATGATTAAAGTGTTTTAAAAAAGAATACAAGTTAAATTGACTACTTAATCCAATACTAGGAGTTTTTTTTATATTATGCCTTTGAAATAAGTCTTGTTATACTATAAGTTGCTTTGTAATTTAGTAAAATAATTGAATTGAACTATGATATTATGAATAAAGTAAATAAAATTAGCATGATCATTCTCGTAATAAAAAATTGTAATATTTAATTCAAATTAATAAATTAAATATTAAATATTAAAAATCTATTAATTGATTGAGTAATTAAGTATGTTTATGTTGTTCTATTTTATATAAATTTAAATCTTAGTTTTTAACTTAAAGAAAATAATTATCTCTCTACATAATAAAAAATTATAAGATAATTATAGAAAACAAAATGGGCTGAACCCGAATTAATAATGAGTTAATGACCACATCCAAGGCCCGGATCTACCGGGCCAGCCGGGTATGGACTTTAGACAGAATAAATGTATTTAAAAAGGATAAATTACATAAATGGTCTCTGACTATAACCCAACTTTTTGTTGAGTTCCCTAACTATGAGAAGATACAAATAAATACCTTACTAATCGCAACTAACAAATAGTTCAGTTTTATTAAAAAATAGACGGCTAATGACGTGACAGTTAATAAAATATATATAATAACAAATTTAACCCTTAATAGTTATCTTTTATTTTAATTTGGTCCTAAATTTAAAATTTTAGCCCTCAACATTAAAATATTACAATATTATAGTCCCTTAAATCTTAAAATTCATCAAATTTCATTTTAAAAACAAAAGGTATGCATCTCCTGTTGTGGTAGCTCATCGTAGATGGCTACCGTAAATATCAATGGAAATTTTGACTCTCCAACAATTTTTCACTGCTCATATAAATAGGGTTGCAGGTGGCTACCATTAACATTAATGGAGGTCATTTTTATGAGGGAATAAGATAAAGTTTAAGATTTAAGGGACTAAAATATTGTAATATTCAAATATTAAGAGATGAAATTTTAAATGTAGGACCAAATTAAAATATATTATAAAAGTTGAGGGTTAAATATGTTATTATACAGATTTTATTAACTACCACATCATCGTCGCGATTAGTCGAGACTTATTTATAACTTCTCATAGTCATGGGACTTAAAAATAATTGGTTTATAGTCAGAGGACTATTTATGTAGTTTACCCATACGATTTTCATACTTTTAATTTCCAGTATCTTTCTCTTCGGCATTGCTTGCTATTGTCCTTTGCATTTTTCCTGCTTCGTACGCAACGCATCCCGTCATTCCCTTTTGGAGCTTCGCTCTCTCACTCTCTGCTTCATTTGGAAGCTCACACTTACAGATCTCTCTCGTCTTCTCTCTGTTTTAACCTCAAATCACCCACGAATCAGGTACTTTCGAATTTCGATATTTTTTATTCCAGTCGATCTCCGTTTGTTCCTTATAGGCTTATAGCCACAGTGTTTGATTGATCTGCTAATCGCCTGCAAGATCGTGCCTTTTTTTTGAATTTGGTTGTTAAATCTGCTTCATACTTTTCATTTCTGTAAAGGTTTGTTTTTTGAGCTTTTTGTTTTGAATCAGTCTTAGTTGTTTTTAGATGGGAAGAACTATGTATATGCCTTTTTATTTGAAAAAAGAATTTGTTTTCAGTGATGGGTGTTTACTGGTTAGTTTTTTTATTGCTTGAAAATGTAGTGTAGTGTTGAATGGTTGAGAACTTATGCTGAGGACTGTTTAATTACTCATGTTGAAACAAAGATATGTTAGATTGTGAATTATCTTTATGGTGGAAAAAAAAGGGTTTGTTTCTTACATCTCTATGTCTTCATGTTATGTGGTGTATGTTGGTCAAAGTTGTCTAAGAAGTTGAGTATTCATATTCACACTTTGTTCGGCGTTTTCGGGTTATGCAAACATTTTGTTGATCCCTACTCTTATGTTTTAGTGTAATTTCTGAATGTTACTTGCAATAAGTTCTTTTCTTTCATGTTTCCTTTATGTTGTCATCAAATGATCCTTAGTTGAAGTTTCATTTATTGATTCCTTGAAAATTATGTGCAGATGGCCATGCAGGAAGGAAGTCCTGCCAATATTGATACTCCTAGTGCCCAAGTTGTCGGAAATGCTTTTGTGGAACAGTATTACCATATCCTTCACCAATCACCAAATCTGGTGCATAGATTTTATCAAGATTCAAGTCACTTGAGTCGGCCTGATATGTATGGCAACATGACTACAGTAACAACAATGCAAGTAAGTTTAGTTAGGAGTTCAGATAATTTCGTATACGAGCATGCATGAGCATATTGTTATCAAGAATTCAAAAACCATATGGCCTCTGTGCGGGGGATGATGCTTCTAGACTAAGCTGATGAGATGTTTTTGAGAATAATTACTGAAAATTTGTATTGAAGCTTATTGAAAAAATTCTTCAAAAAGCATGGATATTTATGCCCCTTTAGGTGCATATGTTAAACTTTAGTAATGGATATTTTATCAAGTGTTTGTTTCTGGAGACATTTGATATAGTAATATTGAATTTTATAATTTGAATACATTTTTTATATATAACTATAAATTATCTTTAACATGGTTTTATTGATTGGTATAGTACACTTATGTTTTCTCTGGAGCAGGCAATTAATGAGAAGGTACTGTCGCTGAATTGCGAGGACTATACAGCAGAGATAAAAACTGCGGATGCTCAAGACTCTTTTGAGAAAGGGGTCATTGTAGTGGTAACTGGATGCTTAACAGGGAAGGACAATATTAGAAAGAAATTCACTCAAACCTTCTTTCTAGCTCCACAAGACAAAGGCTACTTTGTCTTGAATGATGTTTTCAGGTACATTGAAGACACAGAGTTGCAAAACACTGTTCCGGTTAATGGTGTCAGTGAACAGGGTTCAACATCTGTCCTGACACCTGAACCAGGTTTGACTTGATTCTTTTTTTGCATTGTGGTCATATTTTCATTATGCTCAAATCATGGAGTTGCTTTAAATTTTGCTTCCAGGGCCCCCTCATGACCATCTTGTGGAGGACCCATTAGCTAATCCCGAAGAGGAAGACATTAATAATGGTGCCGAAGTTTGTGACCCCTCAGATGAGGAGGAAGGATCGGTAATTGAAGATGAGGTTGCTGTACCCCAAAACGTTATCAGTCAGAATGAGAGTGTTGTGGCTGATGAGTCAACTGCTGCAGTTCTAGAAGATGCTCCAAAGAAATCATATGCTTCAATTGTGAGTTAATGTTGAATCTTTTTGTTCTCCGTTCATGTTTTGGTGGTTCTTTTGATGTATAATTGAACTCACTGAATTGTATATTAGGTCAAAGTGATGAAAAGTAGTACACCATCTACTCCGGTCCATGTAACGACCAGAAATGTGAGGGCTGCACCTGCAGAACAATGGTCAACTGTTTCTGAAAAACCTGCTCCCACAGCACCACCGGTAGCAGTTCCTAATACTGACAATGCACCTGAAAGTAGCAACGAGAATGAGGAAGGTAATTGTTAATTTCATTAATGACTGTACTCTGTGTTGGTCCAACACTTCATTTTTCATGAGCTATCCATGTCCAACATATATCTGGACATGGGTATGGTAAATCCTCCACATACATGGAAACACTTGGAAAATAAATAACATACCTGTTTTGGACACATACCCATTTTTGATGCTTACATTCAAATCTCAGTAACATAGGTTGTTTTCTTTATCGATGAAATTAGATCCACATATTTTCTATTTTAATCAATTATCCAATAAGGGTTAAAGAAGCCGTACTTGATTTTGGCATGTTTATTTTTATGCCGTACTGATTTTTCTCTTTGATATGCTTGGTGCATATTCTTTCTTGTTTTAAAATATAAACCTCGTGTGCTTTGTTACCTAAGCTGAAGGACACTCCATATATGTACGGAATTTGCCTTACAATGCAACACCTACACAACTTGAGGAGGCTTTCAAAAAATTTGGGCCCATTAAGCAGAACGGCATCCAAGTCAGAAGTAATAAGGTTAACTAAGATATCAGTTTGGGCTTCTCTTTCCTATTTCACATTTCTTGTTCAAGTTCTCAGTTCTTACTGTTTTATGCTTTTCTTGCTTCCTGCAGCAGGGATTCACTTTTGGTTTTGTTGAATTTGAGACTCCGAATTCAGTGCAGAGTGCACTTGAGGTATTGTCTCATACCTTTTATCTCTCCTGTTATAAATGCAGCGCCGTCATGATTACCATCGTGACTCTTCCATTTAATCACTTACACGAAAAATGTTTCATATTATTAGTTCACCAAATACAAGCTGTATGTGTGGCGAGTAATGCTAATTTATTCCTCTTAAAACCGAAACAGGAATGTACTTGTTTATCGGGTTCAGCTCTCTTCAACTGTAGGATCACCTGAAACAAGAAATAGAACACAAATCCTAGATCAATGCCTTCTAAGTGATAGTAGAATTGAATGGAATACCTGAAATGTGGGCCTTTCGATCACTTAAGAAGTATCTGATTAGATAGATGATTTCATCTAGAACTTTCTTCAAGAAAACATTACCTTTTGTGTAGGTAATTAAATCAGCTAGTCTAAAAGAATAAATCCGCATCCTATGTTGTTCAGACTCTTCATTTTTTTAAGTATCCATGTCCAATACATGTGTTTGATACATGCTTGAGTCTGACACGGGGATACGTTCCTCGAAGGACTCCTTAAGTACATGGAAATCTTGGAATAAAGAAAAGAAATGCACATACTTGTGTCCAAGTAACATATCTGGCTTCTCTTTCACCTTGTACCAAGTCTTGTACATTTACATCTGATATTCTCCTTAACCTTATGTTAGTTCATCTTTTAGTTTGTACTTATTTGCAGCCTTGTTGAATTAAGTTGGAAATTTGAAAGCTTAAAGCAATCAAAATGTTAACTTGTATTTTATGGATGTCGTACAAATTACACTAATTTACGTGGTCTACAATTCTAAGGTCCTAAACCAAAGTTTTAATTACAAAAACCATCCTTTATTTCCCCCCTTTCTCCGCTGTCACTGAATTTTGTTGCAAAACTTAACTATGATATTAATCAGGGACCTCTTCTTAGTGTTTTATGTGATCATATTTTGAATTTATGGTTGTGCTGAATGGCATTCAGGCCTCACCGATCACAATTGGGGATCGTCAAGCTGCTGTGGAAGAAAAGAGGACAAGTACTCGAGGTAATTCAAATTTTATTTGGGAGAAATGCCTCTGACTCTGGAATTTATTAAAGAGTTTCCATATTTTACTAATAATATTGTTTTGCACAAGTTGAACTTTTTAGTTCATCCAATGATTGTACTGAGATTAGGAAAATATGCTCTCAACTACGTCGCTATTCTGCAATATGTTCCGTGTGTATATAGTATAATATATAATATATACTTGGAAACTGCTGCTTTTTGCAGTTGTTAGCAGTGGGAGAGGTAGGTATGCATCAGGTAAAGGTGTGTTTCGGAGTGACAGTTTCCGTGGTCGAGGGAACTTCGGCAGTGGCCGAGGAGGAGGCTATGGCAGGAATGAATTCAGAAACCAGGGTGAGTTTTCGGGTCGACCCAAAGGTCCAGGTGAACGGAACGGAGACAGTTATCAACGGACTAATCAGAACGGAAGGGGTGGCCGTCAAGGTGGTGCCCCAAAACCCTGATTTGATTTGTTTTCAGACATTAGCTGAGAAAGTGACCAGGTGATTTTTTTTACAGTATAAACAAATCTTAGGAGCTAAAGAGTCAGTTTTTTTTTTTTTTATCTTCACACATTTCAACCGTTATGATTGAGTTAACTATTTTGATTTTCTTTGATCAATTTTTTCGGCATCTTTGGTTATATGCTCTCAAATCTTTCCTTATTACATACATTTATCGACGTGAAAGCATCAAACGATAGCTTATGCATGAAGTATAGGCAGTGTAATCTTAGCCATAAGAAGCTTGGGCTTGAATTGAAATTTGTGGCTCGAAGCTCGAGATCGAGCTTAATCAAGTTTCAGTTTTAAAGTTTGAGCTTTATTCAAGATAAAGATAGTAAAATTGCTCAATTAGGCTCCTTGTTTAAACTCAATTATGTTCTAAAGCTTTAGTTTGAATTGAATGTTTACTTACTAAACATAATAGGTAAATAATGTGAGGAAAATGAAAAAAAAAATCTATTAAGATAAAAGCATCTACATGTTTTTGACTCAATGAATAACAATAGGAAAAAATCTGCAAAACTACACATAAGACAGTGAAAGAAGCCCTAACAAACATGTACTGACATAGAATCCATGGTGCTTGAAAAACAAACCATATGTAAGCTATTTGAGTCATTCATTACAATGTGGTGTTCTTTCAAGAGTTGGCACTGGCAGTGCAACAAGAGAAGCAAGCGTACCATTTTCTCGATCCTCCATTTCTCGATCCTCCATTTCTGGTTGCTTTAGGTGTCCGAGGCTTCGAGGTTCCCGAAGGGCTCTCTGGGGTTTCTTTAGGGCACCCTAGCTTTGGTGTTTCTGGTGTCGGGGGTTTATGTGTCTTCGGGATTTCTGGGGTGGAGCACTGTGATTGTCTGTTTTGTTTCTCTGTACTCTGTGTCGGCGATCCGTTTTTACTTGCATTTCCGGTCAATCTTTGTTGCAAGTAAATAATTAATCAGTATGTTACTATAATACAATAGGATATCTGCAATTTCGTAAATGTCCGACTCAAGGTTTTGCATTATCAGAACTTGAAACCTAAAACCGATGATCGGAAACATTCAGTTTGATAAGTGAGAGCTTACATGGGGAAGGCGAAAGATTTGGCATTTGCATCAGATGGCTCTCGACGAACATCGCCCTTATGATCTTGAAATTCCTTGGCATCTGAATATCGAGGCACGTTATAGGAAAGAGAGAGCTCCTTATGAACCTTGCCCCTACGAACCTGAGATCCTTTCTCCCTCATTGTTTTCATTGTGTCGGCTGCTTCGGTTTCTCCATCACTGCCCTCGTTAATTCCAGTCGCTCTCTGATCATTACGTGGAGTGTCCGGGAACTGACCTGAATGTGTGGGATCAAAACCGATATTCATTTGGTCGTTTGGGTAACTCGTGCCGATACTAAACAATGATGATTCACTGTTTAAGCTCAAGTTACCACCTTGCTTGCCAATTTCAGTTGCTGACATATTGTTCCACGGGGTGCCCGGTAGCAAAGGACTGCAAAGTGCGGAATCGTAACCGTAATAGAATTCGCCCGATTTTGACATCCAAGTCAACTGTTCCGATGCGAAACTCATGTTCCCCGTGTAAAGGCTAAATAATGACTCGTTAGAACGCATGCTCCATTCCCTTGGACTTCCGGTTGTTGTTCTAGCAAAGAAATGAGATGGGGTCATATCCGAACCTTCAATATGTTGTTCCGCAGCCAATGTTCGAAGAACCGGTGTGGCCGGGTCATCGTCACTGGACCGACTGCTTCCGGGCATAGAGCTAACCAAAGTACATTCATCGGATGATGATGAATGAGAGCAGGGTGTCGTCTTCTCTTCCACCGAAACACAACGATTTTCACTCGGAGTAGCAACTCGGTCCGGATTGAAATCACTGCCGGTATCATGAACATTCATGTTTCCAGATTCCGTAGCTGGAAGTGTCTAAAATTTCATGTCCTTTACCATCTCAAGACCCAGAAACTTATGCCGTAATATGAAAATCAAAACACAAACACACAAAAATCAGACTTCCAAGCTATTATCTATTTTCAGAAGCAAAACAACAAACGAATGATGAACATGAAATACATTTCTGCAAAATTTCCAGACAGATTCCAACAATTGAAAACCATAATTTCTCAACAAAAATTCACTAATTAATCGTTAATAAACAATTAAAAATCTCATAAACAATTGTTGAATATATAAATTCAAAATCGCATCAAGAAACAAATTGAATCAAATAATAAAAAGAACTAACAAAATAAAATGATAAAAATCAACTTAAAACTTACTTTGAAAATTAAAAAAAAAACGAATAAATATTTCAATGAATCCCAATCAAAATTTGTGATTCATTGACAAGAGAACGAGCCTTGTTTCGATCTCTTTATCAACTAAGAGAGAAATAACGAAACCCAAAAATTAAAAAAATATAATAAAAATAAAAATCGAGAAACAAGTAAAGTAGAGAATGGTGGATGAGAGGGAAAATTTGAAGGGTCTGCCATTGGTATAGGCAATTTGTGTCTCTGTTTTTTCTATACTAATAACGAACTTTAGCCGCCAAAAACTAATGAATTTAAATGTAATAATGGCTTCTAAATAATTATAGGAATATATTCAAAATTTAAAAAATGATATATGATTTACTCATTAAACTAGTTTAAGGGTTATGAATAATAAAATTTATATTTTAATAATATTTATGAACTATCGAAATTACCCAAACCCTAAAATTAAAAAATTTGTACACTTAAACATACTCGAGCCGGTGTCCTTCTAAAAGTTGTAATAACAACTATGGGCGGAGCCATTAAACTATTTTTTTTATATAATTTATGTATAATTTTTTTTTAAAAAAATAACACCCATTTATAGATAGCTAACACTCCTTAAATATAATTCAAGAAAAATAACATCATTTAAATAATTTTTTAGTTCCACCCCTTCTAACAAAAATATCAACTGAATTAATACTCAATCGATTTATATATATATATTAACATGCAAAATATCATCACAACATATAATTTACAAAAATATACTAATTTATTTTTATTGATATTTATATGTTTTTATAATTAAAATTAAATTAAATATTTTATTTTAAAATTAAAATTTGAGCTAAACCGAGTCAATCAAAATGTAGTGAATTTCAAAGGCCCAAAACTCGGCGGTCCGTTGGGCTGATTTTTTAAAGTCCAATTACCAACGCCTCAGTCTCACTTGCCTGCATAAACCCTAGGGTTTTACTTCGGGATTCAATTCCATAAACAGAAGTGTAGGTTTCGGGAAAGCTCCTAAACCTTATTTTCCCTTCAATTTCCTTTGAAATCTGCTCGTTTAACCGACTGTTCATTTTGAAAGGGGTTCTTTCAGTGTTTGTGTCGTTAAAGGTGCTTCCTTTTTTTTTCCAATTTTTCTTGTAGTAGTATATTATTGTTTTTATATTTCATATTAACATGCAATGATTTGCTTTGGATTCTTTGTTTTGAGCTGCTTAAGATCAATGAAAAATAAAAAAGGGTTTTTTCCCTTTTGGGTTTTCTAACCCATAAGCTTAAACGTTCTAAATTAGGGTTTTAGATTTACATTGTAATATTGGATCGCATATTTCGATTATTTTTTTATGTTTTTTTATTGCTCTTTCTTCTGCTTTTCTTTAAAAGCTATATTTGTTTAGTACACTTTCTTTGAAATTGCATATTTTTTTTTATATCTTGCTTAGTTTTTTGCTATGATGTTATAAGTTAACAGTTCATAGAATACAGCTTTGAAAGCATTCCTATGATGTTTCTTTTAGTCCTTGTCGTGTTCGACTGTTCGTATATTTTCCGGAGCTGATCCGTTTATTTATTTGTTCTTTAGGTCGTAACAATGGCTTTCTTAAGTAAATTTGGGAGTATACTTAGGCAGGCCACGAGTATGCAGGTCAGTGCTCAGTTGTCTGCATCAAAACCAGGCATCTTTCAAGTGTTTAGAAGCATGTCAAATTCTCCAAGCTCGAAACTTTTTATTGGGGGTCAGTCGAACTTCACACTTAGCACTCGAGTCATTCTATGTTCCCTGTTTTTCATGGGACTTCTCATGATCATTTTTTTATTTGCAGGTGTTTCTTACCAAACAGATGATCAAAGTCTGAGAGAGGCTTTTAGCAAATACGGTGAAGTTATTGATGGTACGATATCCTTAATTCAACTTGCTAGTATCATGATAAACAGGATCGCAAAGTCTTGAGATGCTTAGATCTTAGTGTCTGCATTTTTATGAAGTGCGAACGTTTTTGCTTAAATTATTGGAGATGTTTTTGGTATCATCCATGAATGAATTTACGAAGTGATTAGTTGTTTCTGACTTTGAGTTCGCCGTGTCTGGGTGCTTATGCTATTGGTGCACTAACTGGTTTCACTGTTGGTTTTCTATTATTGATTTGTTTTTGCTGTTTTCTAGTTTGGACTTTGTGGAACTGTTGATTGATTTTGTATTTCATGTAGCAAGAGTAATTGTGGATCGAGAAACGGGCAGGTCGAGAGGGTTTGGCTTTGTCACTTACACAAGTACTGAGGATGCTTCCAGTGCAATACAAGCCTTGGATGGACAGGTAAATATATAGGAAGTGTATATGTTTTTAAGGATTTACTTGTTAATTTGATCAATGCTGTTCGGACTTGAATGTGAGTGTCACATATAGGCATGTGTCCAACACGAGTATGTTTGTAATTTTCTAATTTATTTCTTGTATTTGGAGTATCATATCTCCATATCCATGTTTGTACAAGTTTTGGGTATAAGTGCCAAAAATGAGCATTTCGAGAAAAATGAAGAGTTACCTCCCAAAAAGGGGAACAATGACGAATTCGGTTGTGTTGAATATTCACAGGCTTTACATAATTGCTTATGTTCTCGTATCTGCAGTGATGATTTGTGGGAATTTTCGGTTGACGGGAATTTGTGTGTGAATTCTCCTTGCAGGAACTCCATGGCCGTCAAGTTAGAGTAAACTATGCAGCTGAGAGACCTCCTCGCACCTTTGGAGGTGGAGGTTTCAACAGCGGTTATGGTGGGGGAGGATATGGTGGTGGCGGTGGCTACAACGATGGCCGTGGAGGCTATGCCAGAAACGACAGTTTCTCTTCTGGAAATTATGGTGGTGGTGGTAGTGGTGGTGATGGTTTTGCTAGCGGTGGTTCAGCTGGATACGGAGGCGACGGAATGGGATTCGCTGGCGGTGAAGACGGGTTCAAAGCGGAAACAGGGGGCGAAGAGTTTGAAACTGGTGACTTTGCCAAAAGGGCATGAAGAAGTGTTTGAACTTTGAGATCCAACTTTGTTTTATTAGTGGTGGATTTGTTTTGGTTTTAGTGTTCTTTTCTCTGAACTAATCTTGTGTGTTCGATTTGATAAAGTTGGACTTATGGTATGCTATTTTTAATTTTATAGTTTAATCTTATTAGTTTTAAATTCACATTAAATCATAGTGATTTTTAGATTATTATTCCAAATAAGATCTTGTTATGGTATAGTGTAACCCAAATAAAATCTATGAAAACTAAGTGGAATGTGGTAAAGGATACTTTTGTCAATTTGATTTTGTAAAAATTTATAAGTTGAATAAATTGATTGTTAAAATATATATAAACAAATAAAGTATCTAATCATACTAATGAGTAATGATAATGGTCAAATAGTAAGCAGTTAGTTTGATTTCGATATAACAAATCTCGAGTTTGAGACATTATTTATAGAAAATTTTTGCTAGAAAATCTATCCACTAAAATTAAGGTTTGAATTAGTAGGGTGAAGTTCTGGAAAATTGGGAGGGGAATAAAAAATGGTATCTAACTATTTGTTGAAAATTGTATTTAATTTATTTTAATCGAGTATTATTTTTTAATTCTATTTATTTCATTTATAATATTAAAATTTAATCAGGGATGGAGCTAAGATTGAACATTTATAGGGGCTGAAATATTGAATTTAAAAAATACAAAGGTTTATTAAGTTTTTAAAACTCAAAATTCATTGTACAATGCCTAATTTGTTTAATATTTAAACCTATAGACTTAAGTTGATATTAGACCAAAAAATTGATAATGTAGGCTCATTATTTTTAGTTCAATCTGTATTTTGTTCATATACTTAATAAACTCATGTATTTTTTTTTAATTTGAACATTTATTTTTACAAGAGTCAAATTATAATTAGACTAAAATCTATCAAATCTATTAATTTTATTACAGGGGCAGGGACCCCTTAAGCCCCAAGTCCATGGATTCGATATTTGACCTTGTTCAAGAGATTTAATATCTTATTCCGTTGAATTATTATATTGTTGATTTCAGATCATGTCGAATTTAAATTTTTAATTATTTTAATGATATTATATCACATGCTCATGAATCACGATAAATATTATTAAAAAACTAAAATTAAAATAAAATTATAAAGTTTAAAATTAAAGTAAAAAAATTAAAAGGATTAAATTGGAAAAGTCTACCCAGTTTAGACATTAAATGATGATTTAGTTTATGGCTTATTTTATTGTCCCAACCTAACTTGCAGCTTCGACTCCAAACCTCAGCTTCGTTTACACCAAACTTTACCTTCGGATCAAAAGCCTCTATTTTGCTACTCAGTCCTCACTGATCGTTGAAACACTGACACTCGCTCCAATTGAACTCAGTTGATCTCCCTCATCGAGCTAAAAAAACAGTCCCTTTCGCTTTCGAACTCTTTTTTTGTCACAATTTTCACACTTTTCAAGCAATTTCAAAGGCTTTCGCTACGTTACTGTAAGTCCACTTCTCCTCGAGACGCTGAATCTCCGTTAGGGCTCCGGAATTCTAGGGCTGGGCACGGGCAGCTATGTTATTTGTATTTTCGTTTTAGTTGGAGAGGGAATTGCATGCTGGTGCTTTGGTATTTTGTTTTCTTGGTTACTGTTTTTGATAGTTTTACGTATTTTTTTAACTTTAGCGTCTGTTTGGATGCCTAGAAAACGAAGGATGCTGAGGAATTTTATTTTGAACAATTTCAAAGTTTAAATTGAGCTAAATTTATGATAATTCTTTCCTTACTGCTTTCTGAAATGTTATAACCTTTTTTTTAAATGCTAATTTATTCGTGTTTATATTTACTTTGTTTTCCTACATTTCTCGTTAATAGTGGATTTATGTTACTATTTAACATTTTGTAGTTGCTTTGGCTGCTTCTGCACTGTGCCTTTCCTTTTTTATGGTATGTGGAGTTCATTGAGCTTGCTATGGTAATCTTTGATGCTTTTATTGTTGGTTTTTGTTTCTGTTAATGTGTGGGGCAGGTGGCTGCCTTTTCTTTTTCTGTTGACTGATTCTTGCTTGGTTGTATTACTAGATTTATGCTGTTACCCGTTGGTATCTTTATCGGTTTTGTTGACCAAACTGCGGTTCTCGGATCTAAATCTAAATCTGTTAACTAATATGAAGATTGTCTTTCATGTCGACTAATGAGGATGCCCCATAAAATGATTAGAAGACAGAAAAACTGTGTCATTAGATTGCTGTAGTGAGAAAATACTAAAGTTTAAATGTTAGTTTTTTAGGCAACAATTTTCCGCTTATGATGAATTCAGAATAGACGCTTTTCGGCAAATTTATTGTCAAAATGCCGTGCACTCTTGTGCAGGGCATTCATGAATGTGCTTAAGATCAATTTAAATGTTGTCTATTCTCATTCTTCTTCCTTTGTTGGGTTGAGATATGTAATAAGCTTTGACAATGCAAGGGTTTGTAGGCAGCAAAAGTCTGAATGACACTGAAATTATTTGTGAAGTTTATAGTTTTGGTTTGGTTTCACGGAGATGGTCATCCTATGGTAATTAACTGTAGGAGGATTCAAGCTTCACGAGTTGATGTTGTATTAGAATTTAGATTGATTGCAAAAGGATGAAGGTTTTTTGTGACAAAGTTCATGTGGTTATTCACATTGATGGCTATTCTGTGTGTTATTCACCTGGGCTGGGTGTGCTTTCTGTACTTGGTTCTTCTTGCTCCGTACAGGAAATGCGTTTCTGACTGCTTTCGTGTTAGTAGTTTCATATTACAGAATGGAAGTCGTTCCTCGTCTTTTGGGCAACTATTTTTTCTCTATCAGTAGACAAAAAAAAAGGGTTAAGAAATTTGAGAATTGTATTATTGAATAGTATTTGAAGCATATCAGTTATTGACATTGTGCCATGCTGCTACTTGATACGTTTGCTGGATGCCCCTTTTTGACATTTTTATACTTGTCACCACACATTCATTCTAAAATGAAGAAAGGAGGTGGAACTGTTGCTATAACTTTGGTTTCTACGAAGACTTTATATGTTGATTTTATGCCTGCAAGATAAGGTTGGATTTTCGAACATGCCGAATGGAGTGAATTTTTAAATGTATGACAGAGCTTTGTTTCTAATTTCAATTTTATCTAATGAAGGATTCATATGATTGTTTGTTCTGTAATGGAATTTCAGGCATGTGAAAACTTTAACTTAATTCTTATTTCTTGTAGGTAGTAATTTAAAATTTTGCTTCTGAATGTTTTTGGCTTGGATTATCTATGTCTGGCAATGAAGTTGGAGACAGGATCCATAATTTCCTTGGCCAAGAGAGTTTGTCCCATGGCCAGCAGCAATCACAGGTAATTGATAGTAGCTGGCCTGGCTTAAGTAACAATCTGTGGGTTGGAAGCCAGAGACAAGCTGGTGGGCCTCTTGTTTCCAGTTTGAAGAATTTAAGTTTTCATCAATTAGGTAATAATTAAGGCATCTTGGTTGTTATAGTTTCTTCTCTCTCTGGTACCACTACTATCATACTGAGATCTTAGTCCGCAGTCATTACATGTTTCTACTGTTTAGTTAACATTATTATATTTTCCCTTAGCATTAGCAGAGTCTAACAGAGGGCATAGTGGTCAGTCGTCAAGGCTGCAGCATGAGCCGAACTTCACTCAATCAGATCTGAGGCCTGAAATTGTCGGAAGCCAATTGCAAAACCAATCACCAATTGCAAATGGCTATATGCAAGGGCGTGAGTCTTTCCAGGCAAGGCAGAATGAAACAAACTTATTGGGACTGGATACGGCACCTACAGGCTCATCAAGTCTTGATTCACCAATAGGAAATGACCCCAATTTTCATAAAAATAATTCATTGAGGTTGGGATCAACTGAATCTCCCATAAATTATGATCTTATTGGCGAGCAACAACTATTTAGTGGAAAGCATCCTGGTATGATCCAACCTTTTCCAAGGCAGCAATCTGGGATGACTGACATGCAGTTCTTACAGCAAAATGCTATAATGCAAGAATTGCAGAGACACCAACTTCCAAAGCCACAGTTTCAGCTTCCAGAAGTAAGGCAGTCAAGCACTGCAAATCAGGTTTCCTCTGTTAAACAGTTATCAGACAGCCTTTCTCCTGCTCCTATCGATGGTGTTCCTGTCCATGATGCCTCAAATTATTCCTGGAAGCTTGAGGACATGGCACCAAATTCAAATTGTCTGCAGCATGGTGCCTCTCCTGCCATGCAGGGATCCTCTGGTATGTTTTCCCCCGGGCAAGGTCGGATGTGCTTGATGGGTATGGTTCCTCAACAGGTTGATCAATCATTTTATGGGATTTCTACAAGCAGTGCAAGAGGAAATGCATATCAATATTCTTCTGTTCAAATGGATAAGCCTTTGATGCAGCAGATGCCAGACAACAGTTGTTCCTTTCTGGATAATCAGCATGATATGTTTTCAGATCAAGTTGGCTTGCAAGATGGAACTTCGGTTTCTAGACAGTGTGATCAGGATAATCATGTATTTGGGGAGGTGGCTGGTCAAGGTTTAAATAGCGTATTTCATTCAGAAAACTTCCAGCAAATGGTTATCCAGCCAAAAACTACAGTGATGCAGGAGTCTCCTCAGAGGCAAGAGCATTGCAGTCCTCCAGAAACATCCCTGGAGAACTCAGCAAATCAGGTTTCCTCCTCCCAGAATGTGGCTTCGCTGGATCCGATTGAAGAAAAGATTTTGTTTGGTTCAGATGACAGTATGTGGGACATCTTGGGAAAGAGCACCAACGTGGGTTCAGTGTTGGATGGTTCGGATTCTTTAGTGGGGTTTCCTTCTCAGCAAAGTGGGATTTGGAGTGCTCTTATGCTGTCTGCTGTAGCAGAAACATCCAGTAATGATATAGGGGTGCAGGAACAGCGGAGTGGTTTGGATATGCAGAATTATGATCCTCCAACTGGGAACATGCCAGCATCAACTGTCAATGATGGCAGCACACAGCAATTGGCCTGGGCTGATAACAACTTGGCCAATGCTTCGCTGCTGAACTCTAAACCTTTAAGTATGTCCAATACTAATAAGTTGGTATTGCCAGAGAATAATGCCAGCCAAAATTCTGCAAGCATGCAAAGAAATACTGATGGTTTTGGCTGTTATTCAAGACCAAATAATGCTGTGCATCAGGAGCAGGCAATGAAGGATATAGAGGTTGATCCGAGTAACAGGAGTATTAAAAGATTTAAAGGTCCACCTCCAGACTCTAGTTTGGAAGCTCAGCAGGTAAGTTCCCAAGGTGCAGAGAAATTATCTTATGGATCCAATGCTCTGATGAGAGATGCTCAGGTTAACCACCATCCTTTAGTTCCTTCTGGAGATTCTAAGGTGCCAAGCTCTTTATCAAATACTGGAAATAGCCATGAGACACTGTTATCTGCTAATATGCTGGCATTTGTTCAGAATGATTCCCAGCATTTCTCCAATTCTGATAAGTCAGCTGCTAATATCAGGGGTGGGCACTCTCAGATCAGCCCCCAGATGGCTCCGTCCTGGTTTGATCAGTATGGAGCAATTAAAAATGGGAAAATGTTGCCAGTATATGATGCTCAAAAAGTTTCCATGATGAACGCTACAGAAAAAGCAATCATTGATGGTCGGGCTTCCAACAGTATGCATGTTCATTCAAGTGAGCATGATGCTGGTCCACTGGATAAAGTCCAGCAAAGCTCAAACTTTATGCCAATAGCAACTGAATATATCTCCCCTCACTCACTGCCACCTGATATTGGTAATCAGAATTTGGTGGTCGCAAGAGCAATGAAGCGTAAGAGTATGACATTTGAGGTTCTACCATGGCATAGAGAAGTGACACAGGGTTCTCGAAGACCTCAGAACATCAGGTGAGTGGGGTCATTATACCGTTTGCTGCAATCCTTTTAACATTTTGTATCAATGGTCCAAAGGGCTAAAACCTTTCTCATATCATGTTATTCCTCTTTTTGGAATTATTTGTTGATTGCAGTGTGGCAGAAGTAGAATGGGCTCGTGCAGCAAATCGATTGATTGAGAAGGTGTGTTGAGTGTCAACTGTATTTGAACAATTGTAATTCCTTTTTACAATCTGATAATTTGCAGCTTACAGTCGTCAATCTTAATTGCAGGTTGAGGATGAACCTCAAATCATTGAAGATTGGCCGCCAGTGCTTAGGTCCAAAAGAAGGCTTGTTTTGACAACACAGCTTTTGCAGCAACTACTTAATGCTCCTCCAAGAGTAATTCTTTCTGCAGATGCCAGCAAAAACTATGAGACTCTGGCCTATTTTGTTTCAAGATCAGTATTAGGAGATGCATGTAGCACAGCATATGTACCTGAAAGTGACACAGCTGTTCCTCCTTGCAGTGGAAGCATGTAAGTACATTATTTTGGGAATCCTTGAGCCTACTTTTAGTGGCTCTCATATGGAATCACTATTGTTAGCATACCATCTTACTAATGTGTCTTTTTTTTTCTCCTGTCCATTTTAGTCTCTCTGAAAAGCAGAGGGACCAGAGAAATCAATCCATCTTGAAGGCCGCAGAAGAGTTTATCATCAGAGCAAAGATGCTGGAAGACAGTTTACAGAGGTAACTCTTATTGTATCTAAATTTTCCAATACCTCTATGCACAATATCTCGTCGTTGTACAATTATGAATCTTGAAGCTTAACGTTTTGTGGGAAGAATTTCCCGTCACCGTCCATTCATTCAATTTCATTATTTTGTTGGCTCGTGGGTGTGTCAAGCTGTCATATATCAGTAAATTTATTGGCAATGACTAACCAGGTTAGTTTGGCTTTTAACTAAACCAAGTCACTTAGGGTATACTTGTCAGATCCACAGGTTGCATCAACTTCCCTTCGGGTAATTGTTTACCTGCATAGGCTTAATAATCCTTTGGAGGATGCAAACTGTTATCAAGTCGCAATGGGGTATTTTATGTGCACTATGGGAAAAGTGTATTCGAATCCGATGCATTAATTTAATATAACTTCAAATTAGAAATAATATTTGCTAGGGGACAGACTAAACCTGGTAAATTTTGCATTCCTGTTGCGTCTAATATTGCAAGTCTATGCTAGACTGCACCTGTAAGTCTGCACTTTTTCGCCAATTGTATTGCCTTGTAATACTTTGTTTTTGCAGTCTGGTCAAGAGAGCCTCAGTCTTGGACTTAAGACTGGAATGTCAGGATCAAGAGAAGGTGTCAATCATCACTCGCTTTGCCAAGTTCCATAGCAGGGTGCAAGCGGATGGGGCTCACAAATTCTTTGGCCAAAGATACGTTACCGCACTACCGATGCCGAGGAATCTCCCTGATAGGGTACAATGTCTCTCACTTTGATCATAAGTTGATTGATTTTTCCACTTACTGCCTTTCTTGTCCAATCCCATGCTTCTCTTCTATGCTCCAATTTCTTTTGTTCTGAATTGAAGCTCACAAATGAAAATGTAGGACAAGAGGCATTTAAATGTTAACACGTTGACATTGAAGGTCTTGATCCCGGTCAAGTCCTGACAAACTACTCTTCTTACTAATCAGATTAAGCAGTTTGATTTCCAATGGTTGTATGTATGTATGTATGCATGTTTCATGAGAGTTGAAATCAAAAATCCATCTTCACTGAAAGACCAATAATGTGAAAACCTATGAAGCTTATATATCCCCCTTTTCACAAGCTAATGTGTTGACTGTTGAGCGCAGAAAATCACTGAGAGAAACATGAATTTCCTCACCAATACTGCAAATATTTCATCCACCCTGTAAGGAAAAAAAAAACAGATTAGGTGTACCAATTTGCCACTCAGCCGTGACACCAAGTATCTTGTTCACAACTGTATACTTAGATTCGGGATTTGAGTGTCGGATATAGGTAAGTGTTCGAAACATATTCGACTTTTTTGAAGATTTTTCATGTATTTAGAATATCCTTAGCGGATCATTGCCCTATATCCATGTCGGAACATGCATCAAATACAGATACCAAAAAGGAGTAATTGTGTTCAGAACAATAATGTAAAATTTACTCTCAAATTGAAAAATTACCTATGAACATCCATGTTCACCTCTGCAAGCCAGGTTGTAATATGCACCTGCAAAAAGAAGTACAAGTCTTAGCATGCATGGTAGCTTTAATACACTTAATTATGGCTCTAAAGAAGGTTTTGTTGTCCTGTGATATTCTGAGATCACTTTTTTGAAGTACTCACGTTCGATATCTGTTTCCAATGCATATTCGCCCACGGGCAAGTGCATAAGATCGTCCAATGACTCGTAAAATACATGAAAAAAACTTGGAAAATTAAATACAACTGATACTTGCGCTTGAATCCGAGTAACGTAGGCATTGTGTGCCGGCCTTCGTAGCTGTGAAAATTTCAGATTTAATCCCCTACTTAACATTGGAATGTAGTTTCTCTACCACGATCCAATCACAACTAAAATTCAAGCAATTTAATTTATTCTACCGCAGCAGAACATATAACATATGTGATCAAATCAGAGAACACCATTATTAAATGCCAAGTTCTGGATTAAAAGAACCCTCAGAAGGTCATATGTCTATGCCCATGTCCCAAGATGCATCGAGCATAAGTACTTTTTTAAAAAATAAAAAAAAAAGTCGAAATAACATAAAATACGAATGATAATGGACCAGCACCTGCAAAATTTCATGGCTTGGCTGACAGTTGCCTTGAAAAGTTGGCATATCGGATTTCCAATCCTTCGATCGTGGATGGACCGGCTTGAAAGTTTCGTTGGAATACAAGTTGCATACTTTAAGATCACCGAATTCTCCAGGATAAAGCTCATCAGACCAGCAGAACTGATTGAGTTATGAAATTTCACAACTAATGGACAGTAACGACGATACAATACAAGCAATCGCTGAACAAAACAAGAGGGAATGAGAGGAATAAAGGATAGAAGCATTAACAAAGAAACTTATGTTCTCGAACTCTGATATAAGTGTCGGTGAGAATGTTTCCAATTACGGTATGCTGAATTTTTTTTCCTATTAAACATGGATGTTGGTGATAGCAACATTTAGAAGGGGGAAAAAACCCAGAACACGTATCAAAATTCAAATATGTTGCTTTGACCCTCTATCTTTCTCAAGTACCCATGTCTGACAATTGTATCCGCCACATGGATATGACACGAAAAAACTTGGAAAAATCTGACAATACCTGTGCTAGACACATACTCGTATTCGGAACTCACACCATAACCCAAGTAACATAACATATCAGGTGTTTAGTCAAAAAAAAAAACATAGCATATCAGGTGTGTAGCATAACAATAAAAGGTCATTCCATTTACCTTCAAACTTAGTTCCAACTTGAACATCTGAATGAGCTCTTCAGTTCATTTTTCTGGGCATCAGTCAAAGATCATAATTAACCAAAGGAGATGCATATAAAACTCATGCACATCATAATACTGTATGGTGTCTTAGATTATCGTATTAACCTGCAATTTTAGTAACAAAATTTGTTACGTATGGATTCAAATGGTTCAAGTAATACTGTATATACATTTAACTTCCCCAAATTTACAAATCTAAGATCACCAGGGTCGAGTACAAGTATCAAATATGAGTATGCATCCGAGAAGGATATGCTCAATTTTCAAAAATTCTTTTTATCTATCTGGTGAGTCAAATCCTCATTCTGATGCTTGATTACCCGTCAGACACAAAAAGTCAAACATGAGTATTTTGAAAATTTGAAGGGTGGAAGTAACATAGGTTTTGGTCGACCATCACAATTCTCATATGATTTTCTCCATACCTTTTACCTCTATTTGAAGTTGGCTTCAAGACCATGCTCAAGAATTAATTTCTAAAATTAATATGCTTTCAATAAAAAGACTGAACATTTTCCGAAGATGTGTAAAAAAACATTAACCTTTTGCAGTTGGGGTCTATGTTAGATTAGGGTGCGAGTGTTGGACACAGATATGCGCCCGGCAAATGAATATTCATTTTTTCTAAGAATTTTACTTATTCAGAGGATCTTTGGAATATCATATACCCATACCCATACCCATGTTAATGTAGATCTTAATCTTTAAAATCTTAGCATGTTAAATTATCCTACAACTCCCCAAAAGTTAGATCAAAATAAACAATTTCAGAGTAAAGCCTTACCGAAAGAAGAGATCGACCAAAATCCGAAGACAGCAACCCCATCACAATCACCGGCGTCATTAGCATACTCACTAGCGCTCGAAAATTGTACAAGTGAACTAGTATTGCCTCCTTTGATAAAACATCTCATGGATTTACTAGCATTCACCATGTTCATAACAACCACCACCTGTAAAAAACTTATTAACATGAAATGAAATTTCAAATTCACAAATAGAGAATGACTATAAAGACAGACCCAATTAGTATGGTTTGATTGAGAACGGTTATTGGTAAACCAACACATTCAAGGACCCTTCAAAATCTGAGCATTTAGCCGACAGAACTGATACCATAATGAAGTTCGAGTGCAGCTTATCATAGATGTATATAATCATGTGTGCCAGATAGAGCCTGTAGAGACTATCCGGTTTATCAAAAACATGCCTATTCAAGACAGTTCAGACAAATATACATACTACTTTGAGATGCATTTGCAGCGTGCCATATTACTAAGACAGGGACGCAACTCGCAAGTGTTGGACATGGGATATATCCTAATCCAACACAGGTATGTTCAATTTTGGAGAATAAGGATACAAAATTAGAGGATACCGATCAAAATGATAGGCATCCTCAAAGCTACACCACAACAAGATCAAAACTTCGCTTGATTAATCACAACCCCTATCTCGTACATCCTCACTGGCTGAAAAGCAAAAGTAGAGCACACCACATGACGCACCCCGAATCAATACAAAAACACACAAACACGAAACTCATAACAAACTGGAGATAAACATATGACTTCCAACGATGTAAACAAAACTGATAGAAAGCAACCGCCACAATCTGCGATCCAATAGCTCACGCATGTGACCAATCTCTTGAGCAAACAACCTCCACACCCCTTCTTTCACAATTAGACTAACTTGTTAAAGCAAGAAGCAATTCGCATGCTGGTAATTCAAGATGAATGCTATGAAACATCGAGCAACAACTCCAAACTAGAAGAAGAAAAGAAAAGCCGCAACCGAACCAAGGTACCACCCATGTACAACAAAAATCCCATCAGAAACGCCAATGATCATGAGTAAAAAAACACATACAATCTCCTGGTTATATGATAAAAGTTTGCTTCCATGAGATTCCTGAAAGAAACTATTCAATTGGTCTTTATTATATCGTACTTGCTGCTTAAATAACTTAAAAAGAAACTATTCCATTAACATAATTGAACTTAAAAAGGCAATGAAAAAGGGGAAATGGAACTCGGATGAGGAGAATAGCATACTTTCTGCTTAAATAACTTGAAAGAAGCTTTTTTTCGAACATCTGGCATGTCCTTTAGAGCTCCCAACTCCATCAAAGGCATGTATCTGAAATCAAAACAATCGATAAAACGAAAATTAACAAGACAACAAAAGGATATACAATCAATGATTTCAGTAAAAAAGAAAATTATGGGTTTTCATCACTTTTGAGATAAACAAGCGTTGACGAGTGAAGTGGCGTGAGTTCTGGCGAAGGAGGAAGAAGAAAGCCATTGTTGGCGATAAGACGCCGTTTTAGACCATTGGTTCCGTTGAGCAACCGGTCTCCATTGCCTTCCCGAATACGACGGTGGTGAGAATGGAGAAGAGCTTAAGTTCGAGCTTTGTGATTTAGAATCTGGAGTTTCCATCTTGCAGTCGAGGTTTCGGTTTCGGTGACGGTCCCGCCATTAGTTACAGAGACTAGCTTTTCGTTTGTTTATAATTTGGGCCCTATTTGGACCCGCTTTAACAAACCCAACCCCGCAATTCATGGATCGGGTCAGACCGAATGCATCCGGGTTTTTTTTTATTTTATTCTACCTACTTATTTTACAGTTTAAAAAATATTTTATATGTTTTAATAAGTTATTAATTTTTTTTGACACATTAACTAGGCAACTATGTTGATAAATAAAATCAGAACATAAAAATAATATATAAGTTTTAGAACAACAATGAAGAAAATTAAAAAAGAAAATTATAAATCTAAAAAAAAAAGATAAACGTTGTATCAATAGATCAAACACTTCTTCTTTGCAACAAAAAAAATCTACGGTCTATTGTAGGAAGGATCAATGACGAGTTGTCAAAACACGAACTATAATAAATCCACAAAATCAGGAACAACCTTTCACGCCTATTCTCATAAACGACAATTCGCTATAGATTGCATCGGCAAGCAACCAAAAAGAGGATTAAACTTTATGTGACCAACGATAAGCACGAATTAAAAACAAAGATGTGAAGGTCACTGTACTAACGCCAAACCCCTGCAAAAATAACCATAGAAGTGTACCATAAAACAAATACGTGCCATAAAAAACGTGCCATAGAGTCAAAAGAAAATGCAACGAAATATAAAAAATAAAAAGACAAATAAAAAACAAATGAAATATGAATTATTGGAGGTCGACAATGAATATAAAAACTAATGTTGTCGTCGATTAAACAAAAAAGAAGAAAAAAAGTAAACGGTTATCACTGAGAGAAAATTAAAAAAGCGGCTTAAATTATCACAGTTTAATATATATATATATATATATATATGACGTCATTTTGTCTAGAGTATAGTTCATGATAAAAGTCAATATTGTGTTTGACCGAATTGTGATTTATAAATTTAGAAATTATGGTTAATTGAATTAAATCGAATTTAATTTGTATATTGAATCTACAATTTATTTCAATTATTTTATAATGTAAATAATAAAATAATTTGAAAAATACTATTTATGAATTATCAATTATTTTTTATTTCCCTGAAAAGTATTTTTAATAAATATTTATGAAAAACACATTGTTACCAAATAATTCTAAAACTCATAAATAAAACTATTATATCAAATTAATGTAAAAAATCTCAAAACCCAAAGTTAATATAAAAAATTCGAAACAGAAATTAATCGAACATAAAATCAATCGACCATAAAATATTTTACCGAAGCAAACTGTATACACCCAGTGATCCTCATTTACTGGTATCGATCATATAGCCAACTTTTATCCAATCAATTCGACTAATTAACTATTTAAAAGAGTGGATTCTATTCGAATTTGATTAAGTCAAAATATTTTTACTCAATTTAATCAAATATTTAACTCTAAATGCTTATTATAGAATATTTAACTCTAAAGTTTAAACTTTTACTTTATTTAATAACCTCTGGTGCAAGTGGTTAAAAGTTCTTAATATAATCGGTAAAAGTAAAAAAATGAAAGTTATAGGTAGGGTGTTCATTGTCGGATATCGGATTGGGTCCGATTTGATTTTTTCGGATATTCGGATCGACGATAGAGTGATCCGTATCCGAACCAGAAAAAATCGGATATCCTATTATCCAAAAATATAGTTTGATTTAAATATTTTTTGAATTTGAAGGTTGTATTTATGAAAAATTTAGAATTTCGAATATAACAAACAATATATTGCAAAATATAACAAGATTGACATCTTTGAAATTTTCGATTTCAATTTTTGAATATAACAAGCATCAAATTGTTAAATATAACAAGATTAATATTCATGAAAATTCAGATTTTTGGGTTTTCAGATTTCCGAATAATTCGAAAATTGAATATTATGATCCGTATCCGATCCGAAAATAAAAATCAGATCATATATCTGAATTATCGAATCAAATTAATAGATAATAAGATCGGATATTCGAATAGGATATTTTTAAACACGTAGGTGCAAAAATTGTTCCCATTGTTTTCCAGCATTAAACACGTGACGTGTCACTCACCCATAGATTACCCCATCAAATATCGCCGTTCGCTATCCGCTTATAAACAAAACCCCATATTGCAAAAGATCCTACAAACGCCTTTCTCTTTTTATTCGAGTGGCACTCCACGTAATTATCACCAGATTACGTGTCTTTTTTTCAAGCCATTCCCATTTTCGGACATTTCTGTTACGAAACCAAAAACAAAGGTAACCCTAAAATTTACCCCCTCTGTTCGTCTTTAACGAAATCCCCAAATTCGATTTCGATCGATTCAATTTCTTATTTATCATGTCTAATCAAGCTGTGATTTGATTTGAATCGTTTCTATTTTTCATTTTATTTTCTCCGGTTTCTTTGATCGTTTCCACGATTAGGGTTTCTTGTTACATTTTAATAATTTATCGACCTGTGAATTTAGCTTTTTGTGGGTTGGAGGTTTCTAGATCTGGATTTCTGTTTCTGGCTTGGAATTAATTCTTTAAAAGAATCATTTTTTGCTGAGGTAATTTGATTCCTGGGTTTCGGTTCGTAAAAGATTGTTTGATCTATAGATCTGTGAGGTTTTTGAATTAAATTCGTCGGGAATAGACTTTTTTGTTCGTGATTCGGCGTCAATTTTGTAGATTTCTTTGGCAATTTCAAGATCTAGGGTTAGGTTTTACTGAAATTTGGGGCTTTTGTATTTTTCTTTCAATTAACTTGGGGGAAAGTCAAATCGCGTCTGATATTGCAATCTTAATCCCTTTTTTCTTGTTAATTAAGGCATAATTTCTCAATTGTAACCCTATCGATCATTTCAAGAAAGGCCTCCTTTCCCCAAGGTATTAAAATATTTTTCGGGATTTATTTCGAATATAAGATTCGTAAGGGGTAATTTTAAATAAACCAAATAGTTAAAATAATACCCTCATAATAATAATAACAATAGTGTCATAAATGCATATACAAACATTTGTATATATACATGTACTATATACATACATGAATAGATTTATATATAATATATACACATATGTATGTGTGTGTATAGTACATTAGCTTTTAAACATTTTTACATGTAGTTAAAGCAAGCAACCTCTTTTCATGAATATATAATCTATACAGTGTATGCCATCCAAATTATAAAAGTAAGATGACTGTTGGTTTAAGGATTTTATGCTGCTCTAGTGTGTTGGATTATTAGTTTGCTTGTGCATTTCTACAATCTTGTTGTTCATTGTCTAGTTTGGCACTTGAATGTGTGTAGTTGATTATTTTGGTGTTGCAAGTAGAATAATCATTTATTAGTTGTGTAAAGCTTATTTTAGTGACCATAATCTGATATTTCCCCCATTCTTCGTTTGACTCTATTAACTGTCATAATTTGACTTCTTCTGTTGACTCTATTTGGTGGGAAAGAAATTGTTTATTGTTGTTTGTTGTTGTCACTGTCGTTTCCTGCTTCGGCTTATAGTTTGAATATTCTGTCAATTATTCTTTTGCTTTTACTTTTACTATCCTCTCATCGGTTTAACTTTTTGGTGCAGTTCAACATGGTACATAAGCGACCTTTTGTTGAAGAGGATACTTCTGAGGTTTCAAACAAGCAATCAAGACAAGCAGAAGATTGTAGTCCGCTGGTTTTATCTTCAGAACCTTTTTTTCCTCGAGCCCTGGTTTCTGATGGTTCAGGTACATAACTTCTAGCCTGTAATAACTACATGTGGGACACTGAGGCCGTGATTTGGGCATGTTATCTTGACATTCCTATTCCTGGTGTTGTAATTAATGATGTAAACTCGATGCTAAGCAGACCGTATTCACACATAAAGTTAAATGAATCCTTTTTAGCTCCTAAATTCTGATGGACCATGGAATCTTGTGTCTCTGTTTCTCTATGCTTTTTAATTATTCCCTTATGTTGATTTCTTGTAGTTGTGCCTGGATCAAATTCATTGTAAGCCGATTTTCATGTCTTTTGCGATTTTACCTTCTGAGAAGAGTGCTTGTTTAAGTAATACCATGTATTAGATGATTTAGTTGTAAATATGTCAAATTTGTTCTCCCCTTCGGTTGTTCTTTTCAATCATTTCTTACTGCATTATAATGTGTGATTGGTAAAGGTGAGGGCAGATTCACAAACGCTAATATTAATTGCGATGAGAAGTTTGCAAATGCTATTGATGCTAAACACCAGGGACATCCCGAGGACTTTGAAGCCAATGTTCCTGGCTGCATTGCCATTTCTTCCCAGGGTACATGTAGTGTCGGTGAAGAAGACTCCTGGCCAGAGAAACCACTTCACATTTCTTCGTATGGAGAATGTTTTAACCCTGAACGCCCAATAAGAACAATATCTCGTTTGGAAGATATATATTCTATACTTCTGCAATGTCCTCCAAGAAAACCAGTTCTTGTTGGACCTAATTACCAAGCGTATATTCCAGAATGGGAGGACTCACCAGTTGCAAGAAACACTTGTAAAGATTCTGATGTATTGGAAACTGCTGCCGTTCGGTGTGAGAATGAACTGATGGGAACTTGTATTATTCCTATGCCCGCTTTGGAATCTTCCGCATATGATGACAAAGTTGGAAGTGGCAGAACTGATTGCAATTGTGAGGATAAGGATTCTGTCAGGTGTGTCAGACAACACATTTTGGAAAGGAGAGAGGAAATTAGAGAATCTCTTGGGCTTGAGAGATTTATGGAGCTTGGTTTCTGTGACATGGGTGAGCTAGTGGCAGATAAATGGAGTGAAGAGGAGGAACATCTATTCCACAAAGTTGTATTCTCGAATCCTGCATCCATGGGGAGGAATTTCTGGAACATCCTTGCTTCTGTTTTCGCTTATCGAACCAAAGTGGATGTTGTAAGTTATTATTTCAATGTGTTTATGCTGCGGAAGAGGTCCATTCAGAACAGATGTGAATCAATGAGTATTGATAGTGACAACGATGAGTGGCAAGGGACTGATGATTCTGACAACAATGAAATGTTGTCAGACGAAGATGAGGATTCTGTTGTCGAGTCTCTTGTATGTCAAGAAGATTTCCCTCACCATGGGAGTCGGGAAAACGTATTGTGCTTTTTTGATGAGGATGCTGCCGCTGAAACCTGTGATAATCACGGTATAGATCTTGATAGTGCTGCAGATGATGTCAAAGTTTCAGAAACATATCCCGGAAAGCTGTTTAGCAACTGTTGTTCTAATCCCATGGCTCGGGTGCATGAAAACACTCTCAAGGATGAGCGAGTAGAGCACGAGAAACAAGAGGTCCAAGATGATTCGTGCACATCTTCTGATACAGGGGCTGCATTACATTCACAAGAAACACCGGTGACTGCTGACAATGGTGATCGGTGGCAAGGCAACGTCAATGGGTTAAACAATGGTGGTGGCCATGGATGTGTTTCGGAACCGTGTGATCCCAAAGCTTGGGATTCTGGATATACAACTTGCCAAAAAAACAAGATTGACTTCTTACCTACATGTAGTATGATTGAAGAGGTTTTTGGAGATGGGTCTTGAATCTTGATATAACAGGGAACTATATATACACACACAGTTATGTGTGTGTATAACTTTGAGCAGTTTTGTCTGAGTTGATTTGCAGTGATGGATGGTATTAAAAGAGCCTGCCATCAGAGATTTACAGTCGAGGTAAATCATAGGAATTTTCTTTTTAGAATATAATTCTTATCAATAAATAGAATTCAATTTATACTTGTACATATAGTGAATATTTTAATAATCTTAATCTTTGTCACAATTGTTTAAAGTGTAGAGAGTATTTACTGCAATGACAGCTCTAAATAAATTGGACATATTTGGTAGATAGTTTTTTACTCAAAATTAGAGGATTAAATTATGTTTTTAGAGGTTTGACCAGTCAAATTTACTAATTTAGATATTTGGTAAATAGATGATTGTAATAGCGGATTGCGGTGTAACTTTTCAATTTGAATAACTCTTTTTTAGGAGTTTTGAATTAAATCTTTAGATAAAAGAGTTGTAAAAGATTTTTTTTGTTATTGACTAGGGACGGACGCAGAACTTTATGTTAGGGGCTAATCTATAGACTTATAAAATTTAGAGGGGCGAAAATAGATTTTTTATAGTATATGTATAATTTTTTTTATAAATTTTCTAAATTATATAAGAGTTACAAAATTTTAGGGGACGATCGTCTCCTCTAACCCCTAGATTCATTCCTATTATTGAAAATTACAAATATTTTTTTAAATAATATAAATTTAAATAATCAATAAAATTAAAATAAAGATTTTTATGAATAAAAATTTAATATAAAAATTAATACATACACTTAAATTTAATAATTAATTAATAAAAAAACATTTGGTACAACAAACATAAAAAGTATTATTAAAACTTGTAATTATATTTAAATATAGGGTAATTTATTGATATATAAAGTATAAATAAATTTATATAATAATATTTTTTATTATCTTGTGAATAGTAAGTCAGATAGGATTGAATCAAATTACTTCGAAAATATCTATCTACATTGATGATTATGGTTAGGAAGGATAAAATCTAAAGTTTTACATTTTTTATTATTAAATTAAATGAATTTAATAGTTCATATTAAAATTTAAAGTAATGATAATTCAAAAATAATTTGTAAAGATTTCGTTTTCTATCTTGTATCAACGGATATTGTCTCTAATAATAATTATGGCTGAATTTAGTGTTATAAGTTAGGATGAGTCTACCACGTGCGACGAACACCGATGAACACCACTAATGATGAACATTGTTGAACACTATTAAATTAATTAATGAAGATTTAAAATTTCAAGGGTTCATCAAATAATTAATTATTACTTTAAAAAATTCAACTAAATTATTTTTTATAGATATTAAAATTTTATTTTTTAATAAGGTTAAACTATATATTTAGTATCTCACATATTTCTGTATTTCTATTGAACCCTCATTATTTAAATATTATTTTAATTTGACCTTATTCTTTATAAAAAATAACCTAACCCTCAACCTAAAACCTTAAACTATTAAACCTTAAACCTTAAACTCTTAAACCTATACCCTAAACCATATACCCTTAAAAATAATTTTATTTAATAATATATATATATATATATATATGTATTGCAACCCGCATTTTGTTACAGAATGAATTATTAGAGAACTTTGTTCTTGGATGAAGGAATTAAGTTCATGTTCAGTTGTGTTTTTGTTCCACGAAATCAAATTTATCGACCTTTCAAAGATGAATCGCTGCCTCGTAATCAATGAGACCAAACATTGCAGCCATTATAATAGCAGACAACACTACAAGGGGAGTGTAGTGGAACAGTGGTGTTAGGAACAACAATGTGATCATAACTGCAATGGCCATGACAACGTTTGACATTGCCGTTTTACACCTTGCATTGAAGTTAAAAGCCGACCGAGAAAATGTCCCTTAAAATCTATATATAGTTTTTATTAAATGAAATTATTTTTAAGGGTATATAGTTTAGGGTATATGTTTAAGAGTTTAAAGGTTTAATAGTTTAAGGTTTTAGGGTTAAATTATTTTTTATAAAGAATATGGTCAAATTGAAATAATATTTAAATAATGAGGGTTCAATAAAAATACGAAAATAGGTGAGGTACTAAATATTTAGTTTACCCTTATTAAAAAATAAAATTTTAATATCTATAAAAAATAATTTAATTAAATTTTTCAAAGTAATTATTAATTATTTGACGGGCCCTTAAAATTTTAAATCTTTGTTAATTAATTTAATGGTATTTAACAATGTTCATCATTAATGGTGTTCATCGGTGTTCGTCGCACGTCGTAGAATTTTCCTATAAGTTATCTGGAAATTAACTTGAAAATTACCAAATTATTCCTACTAGTTGTAATTAATACCATTGTAATATTTTTTTTCTTTTATATTTTGGGAAAATTCTACAACGTGCGACGAACACCGATGAACACCACTAATGACGATGAACACCATTAAATTAATTAATAAAGATTTAAAACTTTAAGGATCCATCAAATAATTAATAATTACTTTAAAAAATTTAATTAAATTATTTTTTTATATATATTAAAATTTTATTTTTTAATAAGGATAAACTATATATTTAGTACCTCACTTATTTCCGTATTTCTATTGAACCCTCATTATTTAAATATTATTTTAATTTGACCCTATTCTTTATAAAAAATAATTTAACCCTTAACCTTCAACCTAAAACCCTAAACTATTAAACCTTAAACCCTTAAACTCTTAAACCTATACCCTAAATCATATACCATTAAAAATAATTTCACCATCATCAATTCAATTCAATGAATTGTTGAATCCTCCTAAAAAATTCAATAAACAACAATTTATTATTGTATAATTCCTCTTTCGAGTAGCGTTGACGGTTGTTCTTACTGTAAAATCAGTATGTGTTTCAGAACTTATTATTGTCTATGAGGCCAAAACCGGCTAACATGGATCTGAGGAGGATCGATATCTGCTAAATTGCTCCTCGATTGGACTTGGGTAGTTGGTTTTTCTGTTTGCCAATGAGAAGATATGGTTGTTTTTCTGATTCTTCTAATGTATGATTGTAAATAAACATATATCCATGACATCTCTGCATTTGCACGTATCTCTATTATTTTTGGTCATTCATCTTAGAATTTATGTGAAAGTAAAAGTAATATATATATATATATCTAGGCAGACAAACCAAAGTCGAATGGTGGCTTGAAAGAAGCATGTTTTGACTTTGTGCTTTTTGCAGATGGATTAATGCTTGCAGTCTTTTGCTGTTTTACAAAGAACAAGATAGAGGAGACAAATAAATAATAATCAAGCGGGGATTTAGATCCCTCTGGTTTTACTATGTAAAAATGAGACTACTTTCAACAAGGGGGTCTGAATCCTTGAAATACAACATATACTTGGTCTAGATTATCGGATATAAATCATTGTCGGTTATTGAATTTTTTTAGGAGAATTCAACAATTTATTGAATTGAATTGAATCGATGATGGTGAAATTATTTTTAATGGTATATAGTTTAGGGTATAAGTTTAAGAGTTTAAGGTTTAATAGTTTAGGGCTTTAGGTTGAGGATTAAGGGTTAAATTATTTTTATAAAGAATAGGGTCAAATTAAAACAATATTTAAATAATGAGGGTTCAATAGAAATACGGAAATAAGTGAGGTACTAAATATATAGTTTATCCTTATTAAAAAATAAAATTTTAATATATATAAAAAAATAATTTAATTAAAATTTTTAAAGTAATTATTAATTATTTGATGGATCCTTAAAGTTTTAAATCTTTATTAATTAATTTAATAGTGTTCATCGGTGTTCATCATTAGTGGTGTTCATCGGTGTTCGTCGCACGTGGTAGAGTCATCCTTATATTTTTGTATAATTCTTAAATAAATAATTAAAAACCACACTTTTAAGGATCAAATTTAGGAAAATTTTACAACGGGCGACAAACATTGATGAACACCACTAACGATGAACACCGATAAACACCATTAATTTTTTTTAAATTTTAAAAATTTAAAGGACTAAAATTATAATTAAGATTCTCTTTTAAAAAAATAAAAATCAAATTTAATAGTTACTTTATAATATTTTTTAATAAGTTAGAATTAAATATACCTAATTTTTTTAAACTCTAACAAAATCAATTTTTTAACAAAATCAATGGTGATTCAAAATATTTGATTCGAAGATCGGTGTTGAGGAATCCATCGATTTTCAAGTGATTTAAGCATGAAAAGTGCGATTCGCTCTTATTACATATAAAGGAGTTTCGTAGCCGCGCATAGAAAGTGCGATTTAAGCATGTGTTATCGATAAGTTAGCAAAGCTGAGTACACCAGATGAGATGATGGTGCAATACTTTTGGTCCCCGCCGACAGCCATTTCAATGGTGATTCGAAGGATTTGATTTGAAGATCGGTATTGAGGAATTCATCGATTTTTCATATATGTAAAATAATTTCTATCAGATTTGAAGGATTTGATTTAATTTTTGCTTGAACTGGATTTTAAAACTCAAACTTGAAAGATTTTGTTAAGAGATTAATTTTGTTAGGGTTTAGGAGAATTGGGTATATTTGATTCTAATCTATTAAAAAATATTATAAGTAACTATTAAATTTGATTTTTATTTTTTAAGAGATAATTTTAATTATAATTTTAGTCCTTTAGATTTTTAAAATTAAAAAAAAATAATGGTGTTCATCAATGTTCGTCGCACGTGGTAGACTCATCCTCAAATTTATGCTTAATATATGAATTCTTCCCCACTCCAATGATGATCATTGTTAATAGAATTTAATATATATATATATATTACAAAAACAATTCTTTTGTCACACCCTAAGTGTAACAAAATGTTGTATATATAAAAATTTTATTTAAATTTTACCGACCCAAGTTTATTTCCGATAATGATTGGCAAATTGGAACTAAGATAGACAAATCTCATGAGTAGGCTCCAACTAATTAGTTTTTAATTTACATTATTAGTTTATATTTTAAGCTTAAAGTCAATTGATTAGTTAATAAATAGTATTGCTTACAAATAAATAAAAGTTACAACTAGACCAGACAAGAAAATGATTTATAAAAAAAATACTCGTAAATGTTAAAACAATTTCTTTTTTTAATATAAAATTCATAACTCCAAACTAATTACAGAAAAAAATATCATTTTATGTATTTTATAAAAAAATTAAAGGAAAATAAGAAAAAATAAACTAATTTAATATTTTTTATTTTTTATATTTTAAATTTTTACAATTTTGTAGATTTATTTATAATTTTGTAGATTATTTTTATTTTGATGTTTTTTAATTTTTTTAAAATCAATTTTGATGGTGTGACACATCTAGAGTGTGCCACGTGGAAAATTTTATAAATTTTTTTTATTTTTCTATAACTTTGATGTTTTTTTAATTTTTTAAAAATCGATTTTGATTTTTAAAAACCAAATTAACCTTCAAGACTATATTATATTTGAACATTTTAAGATTTCGATATATTTTTATATATTGTATCGAAAATGTTATTATAATTGTGGTTGTTTTCTTTTCTTCTACTTTTGCTGTTGCTTTTATCATACTTTTTCCTTTCTTTTATTACATTCCATTTAATGAATTATTCATTGCCTATTAAAACGATTCCAAACACATTCATTTAAATAAAGCATAAAGCAAACCCTATTTTTTAAATAATAATTTATATTTAATATATTTATTGACTAATTTAGATTGAGTACGACAGAAACTATAATTTACTGAATTTATAACATCGAAATTTAAATTCCTTCAATTGTTTTTAAATATTATTGTTGATTTGTCTATATTCGGATACAGACGGTACATTTAAAAAAAATAGTTTTGAGTTGAACAAGATTTAAGTTGATTAAATATTTCTTTAATTATCTAAACGATGTTAAAAATTTAATATATATATATATATTGATATTAATATTTTGCATATATTCTATTATTACATAAAATAAAAATAAAAGGAAACTATTATTAAATATAAATTTGTATCAAATCAGTTTGAATTTACTAAAGATTTGTCCAAGCCATTTTATTATTTAAAACAATATATTTATATTTATATATTTTAAAATTTAAATTTAAACAAAAAGTTATTTTTGTTATATTTTAATGGTTTTTATTTTATTTACATTTATGTGACTTGTCTAAAGATCAGTTTTCAAGCAAGAAATATCCGATTAAATTCGAACTATTTTTAATACTATTGTTTTAGAGACTTTTAACTATCTACTATACTTTTAGTATTTTATTTTGAACAATAAGATAGGTCATTTTGTGTAATTCAATTTTGGGTTATGAATTAAATAAAAGAGTAAAAAAATCAAATTTAAACTCGACCGAGTCATAAAAAGAAAGAACAAAGAGTAAAATATATTAGTAGTGATTAAATTTATCAAATTATTATAAAAATAATTATTAAATTCATCAAAGTATTATAAAATAATTATTAAATTTTATTAGACTATTACAAAATTTTCATTAAATTAATTGAATTGTTAATGTATAATGCCCAACAACTATTTTGTAACATTACATAAATTTAAGGGATAACTACATATTTAGTACCCTACCAATTCTCGCATTACTTTTTTAGTACTCAATCTTTTTTTAGGTAAAATAGTACTTAATATTATATTTTATTTCTATTTTAGTACCCCGTCGTTAAAAAATAATGATATAGTGACAAGGTGTAAGAAAATCACACGTGACAGTCTGCCACATAATTTTCTCTCTCATAGTCAACATGTCATGTCGACTAAAATCATAAAAACCACATGTGGCATACTGACTAGAGAGAAAATGACATGACATTCTGCCACGTGTGATTTTTTTCTCTTTGTCAGCATGCTACGTGTGCTTTTCTCTCTCCTAGTTAGCATGTTGTTCATTTTTTAACGACGAGATACTAAAATAGAAAAAGAACGTAACATTAGGTCCCATTTCGCCAAAAAAAACAAATAGGGCACTAAAATAATAACACGGGAATAAGTAGATTATTAAATATATAGTTATTCTTAAATTTAATGACAATTTTGTAACTTTAAAAAATTCAAGGATCAAAACGAACTTTTTTGCAGTTTAGTGACTATAGCTGTACTTTAACTAAAGAAAAAAAGTAATAAGTGGGCTTTGTTCTTCCCATATAAAAACCCTTTTCTTCTCGCTTCCCTCCTCTTTTGTTCCTTCGGGAAAAAAAGGAAAAAAACAACAACAACAAGAAACTTGAAAAATCCCCATTTCCTTAAAATTTCCAAATGTTTCCTTCAAAAACATCAAATCGATTGTCGTAATTTACTCGCGCTTCCAATCGATTCGCATTTCAGGTTTACTTTTTTTTTAATTTATTAGTTTACCCAATTTTAGTTGATCATGTTGATTGTGTTTGTTTAACAAAGTTCACATTTTTCTGTATATTCTTTTTTACTTTTATTCTCCTGATGTAACATTAGGGTTTTTTGATGATCAATTATATTCCTTTTGTTGTTAACTTCTTATTTTCAGAGGGTACTGTGGGGTTTTCATTGCTTGGAGATGATGGAGGACAGTGGAGAATCAGTGGATGATCAAGGCTCAGGATGGTTTGAAGTGAAAAAGGTGTTCTTTTCTCAAGCCGATATTGTTAAAACCCCTTTCACATTGTCATGATTTGGTGATTTTTGTTGTCATTTTGAGCTTATTAGTTGTTTGGTTACTAGGAAAGCTGGGGAATGGGAGTATTTTGTCTCTTCATTTTCTTAGCTGAATTTAGTTTAATTGCTGCTGTTTGTTTGACTATCCTATCTGATTTTGATTTTAGTATGGAAATATATTAGTTTTGAATTGCTGTACTTTTTCTCAGCAGCCAACTAAGTAATTTATTTATGTATATTTATGCTGATTTCTGAGTTAAGATTGATCTTAAGGTTAGACTTAGATTATGGGTGAAATGTCCTTTATTTAGCTTCGAAAATCAAATTGTTTTTATTAGTTTGATATTCGAGGTTCTTAAGGTTTGATCCTTGATCACTGGGAACTAAGAGTCCGGCACTTTGCTAACTGACCACTTGACTATTGACAATTACAAATTATTTGGGTCTATCAGATTGAGCGAAATATGTTTATTAAGTTTTCGTATGATTCTAATGAAGAACAATTCCAATAATATAAAGGTGAGTGTTTATGTTAAAAATTTGTCTTGGACATAAAATTTTCTATTTATTCACTCAAAAGTTTGGAAACATTGTTTGAACAAGGTATTCTTTTTGTCTTGTCCATGTTGTGCCTTTCATTGCAACCCCAGTCTTTGTTTTTCTTAACTTTGTTCTTGATGTTAAACTTTCAGTGTTATGTTATTGGTATTTCTGGTGTAAGGAGATGATCCATCTTCCTTCTCTGATATCATCAGATAGCCATAGCCCTTCTAGATGTGTTTGTAGGTCTGTTGAGTTGAGTTAACTGAAATATTTTTAGAAAACTACCTCAATATTCTAAACGAGTCTCCTAAGACTACCACATTATTATGTTAGCGGCAATTGTTGTTATTTACTTGTGTTGTTTTCCTTCTTTCTCAGAAGCACAGAAGCAGCTCGAAGTTTTCTGTGCAAAGTTGGGTTGGGGGATTTTCAGCCGAAAATGGTAATAACTTGAGGAGAGGTCAGCAGTTGTTAAACAAGAAGGGTGGAGCTGTGCAAGGAAAATATAGATCTCTGCTTCAATCATCTGCGGGGGATTCAAATGTAAATAGCCAGGGTGATCTTGCAAAGTCAACTGCTGCATCAAATGTAAATAGCCAGGGTGATCTTGCAAAGTCAACTGCTGCATCAAATGAAGATGGAAAGAACGCATGTTATCTCGGTAAATGTGTTCTTAAGCAAGATTGTGAAGGATCCACGTCCCCCTCTTCTTTTGTTAAAAATTCTAATGGTAGTTGCCCAGATAACCAAAAAGTTCTATCAAAGGATAATCCCCATACAGTTCACAAAATCAAATGGGGTGATTTAGAAGACAATGTGCTGGTAGCACACCATGTAAACAATGTTGGAGCTGAAATCAAGTTCGGTGATATCGGAGATGATAATGTGCCAAGTTGTTTGAAGAATGAGACCACTAGTAATTCAATTTCATGTTCTAACCTCCAAGAAAACACAGTGGAAGCATCTATGGATGAAGACAGTCATTCTTGCGAGGTATCTCAATTGACTCCTAATGATGACATAGTGGAAGAATCATGTAAAGAGATAAATGAAATTTCTTCAGAAGTTGTGGAACCAGAGATTGAAAATGAAAAAATAATTTCTGCTGATGATGGTTACGAGGAAATACTTGCTGTGCACATCAAAACAATAGAGAATAATCAAGTAGATTGTATCTTTCTATCTCCTCAAGCCTCTGGAACAGAGGTTACACCTGATGTCTCGTTGGAGGTTGGCAAGCCAAAAACATCTGAAGAACCTATTGTAGATAGTGATTCAAGCATCGAGATGGTTTCGCCGGCTGCATTGTCACTTCCCCCTGAGAACAGTGAACCTGAAACTTCGAGAGAACCAGTTACAGATTGTATAGACGATGGTAGAAAACCTAATCTGTCAAAAGCTCAACTTATAAATGCTCTAGGAGAAGGTGACACGGGAGAAAGCAAAGAAAGGTTTAGGGAACGGCTTTGGTGTTTCCTTTTTGAGAATCTTAATAGGGCTGTGGATGAACTTTATCTTCTTTGTGAACTTGAATGTGATGTGGAGCAGATGAAAGAGGCCATTCTTGTTCTTGAAGAAGCTGCTTCTGACTTCAAAGAATTAACTACAAGAGTGCAAGAGTTTGAGGATGTCAAAAAGTCCTTTTTTCAATCGGTTGATGGTGTGCCAATTACTTTAAAGAGTGACCACAGAAGACCGCATGCGCTCTCCTGGGAGGTAAGGATGCTTAGATCCTTTTATTTTATTTTCCCCATATAATTGTTTTCCATTTAATAATCATATCAATGACAATTTATATCGTTCCATTGGTATAATCCTCAAGCCTGCATTATACATCTGTTGGAACTTAAAATTCATGGTGCACACCTTTCTACATGGCATGTACTTATTGGAGTTTGTTTTATCTCTTCTTACATATGTCTACTCGACTGAAATTGAAAAAGATTAAAAGGGCTTTTGGAGTTGTGGAGCCAGGAATGGGGTGTGCGTCGTGGGTTGGGGTAGAGTTAGGGTTGGATCTGACCCATGGTATTGGAAGATGGCCTGCAGTAGGTTAAGGAAGCTAGTAGAGAGTAGAGACAAATTTATATAAGCGTGTGTTAAACTTGATCATTTGTTTCATGAGGTTCTCTAGTATTTTCATGCCATCTCATATGGAACACTATAGATACTTCCTCTTGGATGCAGGTTCGTAGAATGACAACTTCACCTCACCGAGCGGAGATACTGTCTTCATCCCTAGAGGCTTTTAAAAAAATTCAACAAGAACGAGCTACCCAACTATCGTGTAACAGTATGAAATCCCTGGGGCAGGACAATTCCAATTGTGCTTCGACGTCTCGTGATAATTTGAAGAAGTCAGTTACACCGTCTGATGTAACATCCAGTGATAAAGAGCTGGGGATAAAGTCAAGAAAACTCCGTGGAGGTTCAGATCTTACTCAAGGGAACCTATATGGTGAGAAACGAAACATTGAATCAGGCAAGTCTGGCAAATTAAACTCTGTTCAAAATGGTCGTGACCCACCAAAAAACTATATCTCTTCTAATGTTGCTTCGTCTAGGCCATTTCTTAAGGACAATTCTACTGCATCTGTTGCTGGAAAGAGTAGTAGAGAATACCTCGGGTCCGAAACTGAGAAGCTGCTTTTGAGGAAAGATAAAACATTAACTGAAAATATTGTTGAAAAGAAATCTAAAAGTTTGGATCATATTAAGAGGCAAATTCCTCCTGAAAAAGACAAGGATAAGAGAAATGCTACTTCATTGAAATCCATGGATGCATGGAAGGAGAAGAGGAATTGGGAAGACATACTTGCATCTCCTTTCCGTGTTTCTTCACGGGTATCATACTCACCTGGAATTGGCAAGAAAAGTGCTGAACGTGTACGTACTTTGCACGACAAACTAATGTCCCCTGAGAAGAAGAAGAAAACTCCTGTGGATTTAAAGAAAGAAGCAGCGGAAAAACATGCACGGGCGATGAGGATCCGAAGTGAATTGGAGAATGAAAGAGTTCAAAAACTTCAGCGTACCTCGGAGAAACTCATTCGAGTCAATGAATGGCAGGCTGTTCGGACTATGAAGTTACGAGAGGGAATGTATTCCCGTCAGCAACGTAGTGAATCACGACATGAAGCTTTTCTTGCAGAAGTTGTGAGGAGAGCTGGTGATGAAAGCAGTAAAGTTAATGAGGTTCGTTTTATTACTTCATTAAATGAAGAAAATAAAAAGCTTATGTTACGCCAGAAACTGCAAGATTCAGAGTTGAGAAGAGCTGAAAAACTTCTAGTCATGAAAAGTAAGCAGAAAGAAGATATGGCTAGAGAGGAAGCTGTTTTCGAACGCAGAAAGCTCATTGAAGCTGAAAAGTTACAACGTCTTGCTGAGATACAGAAGAAAAAGGAGGAAGCTCAACTGAGAAGGGAAGAAGAACGGAAAGCATCCAGTGCAGCCAGAGAAGCTAGAGCCGTAGAGCAGCTTCGAAGGAGGGAGGAAAGAGCTAAAGCTCAGCAAGAGGAAGCTGAACTTCTAGCACAGAAATTAGCTGAAAAACTAAGTGAAAGTGAGCAACGTCGTAAATTTTACCTTGAACAAATACGGGAGAGAGCTTCTATGGATTTTCGGGATCAGTCTTCGCCCTTAATGCGTCGATCCATTAATAAGGAAAGCCAGGGCAGATCTACACCAACCAACGGTGTTGAGGATTGTCAAGCAAATGGCAGTGCTAGTTTAGGTAACTCTGCACTTGCAACAGGCAATAGTGCTTTGCAACACTCATTGAAGCGAAGGATTAAAAGAATTCGGCAAAGACTTATGGCTCTGAAATTTGAAATTTCTGAGCCTCCTGTTGCTCCTGAAAATACTGGTATTGGATATAGAACAGCAGTGGGAACTGCAAGAGCAAAAATTGGGAGGTGGCTTCAGGAACTTCAGAAGCTTCGTCAAGCAAGAAAAGAAGGAGCCTCAAGTATAGGGTTAATTGCTGCAGAAATGATCAAGGTATGCCATTTTCTAGATCACTAATCAAAATTTTTTTGATCATAACTTGTACTATGGCTATAATATACCAACTTGGGATGTTTTCTTTATGGATATTATGAATTTTAATGGAATTTTCAGGATTCGGAATATTTTCTTTCAATCATTCTAAGGGATACTAAATACAATCTTTTGATGATAGAGAGGATTAAAATTATACAAATCTACTTTTAGCTTATTCATGTCTTTTCCCACTATATGCTGTTATGATCATCCATGTTCTTTTATAGAATATAATAACTATACATAAGTTCTTGTTTTATTCAATCTGAAACTCGCATTGAAATGGGGGGGGGGGGGGGGGGGGGGGGGATTGATGCTTTCTTTATAACTTATTGTTTATGAAAATTTCATTGTGAATTAGTTTCTGGAAGGAAAGGAACCTGAGCTCCATGCTTCTCGCCAAGCTGGTCTGATTGATTTTATTGCTTCGGCCCTGCCGGCTTCACATACATCGAAACCTGAAGCTTGTCAAGTGACAATACATCTTTTAAAACTTCTGAGGGTGGTGTTATCGACTCCTGTGAACCAGAGTTATTTTCTTGCTCAGAATCTTTTGCCTCCTATGATTCCCATGCTGTCAGCGGCACTTGAGAACTATATAAAAATTGCTGCATCCTTAAATCTCCCTGGAAGCAGCAACTCACTCTCGTGCAAAACATCTCTTGAAAATTTTGAATCAGTGTCTGAAGTACTGGATGGTTTTTTATGGGCTGTCTCCTCAATTATTGGTCATATAAGCTCTGATGAACGCCAACTCCAAATGCGGGATGGCTTGCTCGAGTTATTAGTTGCCTACCAAGTTATTCACCGGTTTCGAGATCTTTTTGCACTGTACGATAGGCCCCAGGTTGAAGGGTCCCCATTCCCTTCATCTATTCTTTTGAGCATCCATCTACTGGTGGTTTTGACATCCAGTCCCGATAAAAGTTGCATCAATTGGGAATCTTTACCTATTGAAATGGAACTGGGTAGTGAAAGTCAAGATACTACGATTGCAGCATCCGAGGATTCTAGATGTTCCTTCGTAAATAGCAACACTGGAGACAACATACCTCAATTATGTGTGCCAAATGGTAGCATAATGGCACCTCTATCTGATGTACCAGAGGATAGACCATTAGATGAACCGTGTAGAATAAATAAGAATGATAATTTAGTATTCATCGGAAAAGATGGTGAAAAGAAGGTGACTGACAGTTCAGTTGAGTTGAACAATCTCGGCATTTCCAAGGTAGATGTTACAGATGCATCACAGAAAACTCTAGTTGAGCAAAAGGAAGAGAAACCTGTCATAATTGCCAGGGAGGATAAACTGAATGAAAACATATCAAGCGTGAAACAACCAGTGGCATTCCTTCTTTCAGCTATATCGGAAACTGGATTAGTCAGTCTTCCTTCCCTGTTGACAAGTGTGCTACTTCAAGCAAACAATAAGCTACCTTCTGAGCAGGTAACTTCACCACCTTTTGAAAAGTTCCTTTTCCTTCTTTTCTTTGAATTTTTGCCGTGGAATCAAATAAGATTCCTTTATGGAAACTTTTAAACTTCCACTACATTGGATCAGGTTATATTCGGTATATTTCGAGGTAGAAAAAGGGATTCGTGCTAGGACATGACCAATACAAATCCGAGCTGCTTTTTTCTTTTCTTTTTCTGAAGATTAATTTTGGTTTGAGTAGTTATAATCGTCTTTTCATGGTCAAATGAAACCCCATTTTATTAATTCTAACTTGTTGTACTATGAAATATTTGTAATCAGGATCTTACTAAGGGTATGGTTTTGTACTGATAAAGTGGTCAATATTTGTAGAACCAAGCCACTTGTTGGGAAAATGGCTGGTTTGTTGTTGCTTAAGAAAATAACCTTCTACTGGAATACTGGAGATATTATTTTCATAATTAATTGTCGAATCTGTTTCAGGCATCAAATGCCCTTCCATCTAATTTTGAAGAGGTGGCAACCGGAGTATTGAAAGTTCTGAATAATTTGGCACTATTGGATATTACATTTATACAGAGAATGCTGGTGAGTAAATTTCTTGTACTGGATATCGGTTGCATGATACTTATGATAGCGGTCTTAGCTCAACTCCGTGATTCTAGCTGATTTTGATATATGTAATAAAAAGCTGACTCGGTCCCATTTTATCCTCAGGCAAGGCCAGACCTGAAAATGGAATTCTTCCACTTGATGAGTTTCATTCTTTCTTATTGCACAAGCAAGTGGAAAGCAGCCAATGATCAGGTGATTGATTATGTGCATGTTAGGGTTTTGTAATGCAATATCCCCATCCTATACTGTTTTTGTAATGGGCATGTTTCGGATTTCGGAAAATGCATGCATGGGTTAAAACTTATACAAGGAATCATACAATACCAAAGAAGTTAATTTGAGAGTTTGTCTAAAAGATCATATTCTTAACATATGCTATCAATTTTATCTCAGATTGGTTTACTTCTCCTTGAACTTCTGCTGCTTCTCGGTTATTTCGCCTTGTTCCATTCCGGGAATCAAGCTGTTCTTCGATGGGGTAAAAGTCCCACAATCCTTCACAAGGTCAGTGATCTCTTCACAGTTCTATCTCTCTCATCTTTAGATGTTATTCAACAAGCTAACAGCTGAGCTTGAAGGGCACAGGTGTGTGATCTGCCTTTCGTGTTCTTCAGCGACCCGGAATTGATGCCGGTCTTGGCAGGGACGCTTCTTGCGGCCTGTTATGGCTGTGAACAGAATAAGGATGTAGTTCAGCAGGAACTAAGTATGGATATGCTACTGTCCTTGCTAAGATCTTGCAGAAATATCTTACCAACCATCAGATCATCCAATTCAAACCCGGAAATTCCCTTAGCAGACGATCCGAATGAGTGTAACCAGCAGGGTTCTGATCTGAGAAGATCTCAGGGCGATATTCCCCTAAGATCTGGCCGATACAACACCAGAAACACAAGGATCTCAGGGGGAAAGGGCAGCACGGTAGGAAACGGCCTCAAATTCGGCAAGATGAGAAACCAAAGAGAGAGCAGATCAGCAAAAACTTGTGAAGAAACAACTATTAGACATAACAATAACCTTCCAGTTTTGGGGACTTCACCGATGTTATACTCAAGATTCCCTAGCAGCTTCATCAACAGAGCTGAGCAGTTCTTTTCGGCCGGGGTCTCCGATGAGGGAACTGTGAATTAACTCCATCAACAGAGCTGAGCAATTCTTTTCGGCCGGGGTCTCCGATGAGGAAACTGTGAGTTAACACGAAACCGTACTCTGTCATACTTCACATTTTTACAGTCCTTTGCCATATTAAATTCCCAGAGGTCAGTTAATAACTGCTAATGAGATTCCGAAATTCATTTTTTGATCTGATACGGTTGATGAAATTCTTATGATTTCCGGGAAAATAATAGAGTCAAAAATAATTTGATGAAAAATAGTCTCGTCATTATGTATAAGTTGTAAATTTAGCCTTTGTACTCTAATTTAGTCAAATTTAATCGCTATATTTTTTTGAATTTTTTAAATTTAATTATGACTTAAATAATACAAGGACAATATAATTAAGGTTAAACTACACGAAATATTACTTAAATTTAATGTGTGAATTGAACATACCACTGAACTAAAATTTGATTCTATTATACCATTAAATTTAACTTTTGATTTTAATGTTAGCACTCCACCGTTACGAAGCGTTGACATGGACTATTAATTGCGTTATATAAGTGGCGTGGATAATAAATAAATAAAACTTTTTCACGTAATTGATTAATTATTTAAAGATCAATAAATACTCAAGACTAAATGACATCTTATTAATTAAAGACTTCATATCTTAAAAATAGGTTAATGACATTTTGAAAATTAGAAATCACTCTAAAGTTAGACCAAATAAGGGTTTTTAGTGGTTTTTTTTTGAAAGTTAATCTTTATTTGCACTTATAAACAGTATCTTACGGAACCAATGCCTCGTTAAAAAACTTCTCTAGACCTAAACAGAGGAAAAAGAGTGCATTGATTCTGTGATTACAACGCTCAACTCTATACTTGTACCTCGAATGCCTCTCGGGAACCCCTTCAGCAACTATGAAAAACCAACCAACAATACCCCATATGTAGAACACGCGTGCTACCACCCTGTTGAGTTGTGTGGGGCTCGATTCGATCAACCATTTAGCTCACCAAGTGGTGGAGAGGTGGATTTTTGAGTGGAAGGGTTGTGGAAGCTAGAATATAAAAAGACACAATTATTTATAGTGGTTCAACCTTCTAACCAAGGTCTACATCCACTACCTTAGCTCCCCACTAAGGATTTCTCAATCAATCCACTATTGATTCGTCCCCTTTTCTAGGATTAGGAGGAAACCCTTACAATCGATCAAGCTTTTACCCAAAGCCTTGATCAAAACCCTCTTTACAAAAAGAAACAATAAGCAAACATAAAACCCTCTAATAGGTGTTTGTTTGCACAATTAAGCACTCACCCAAAACCTAAAACACTTGAGCAAATTTGACAATTTTGGCTCACTAGTGTTTGTGTAGAACTAATGTTTTGATATAATAATTGAAAAATGTTTTGGACTGATTTAAAAAGTATTTAAAACATTTCCAAAGTCCAAACAACTTGAAATAATATTTAAGGAATTTTTCATAAAGGTTTTTCATGTTTTCAAAGGCCAATTTTCACAAAACTGACCAAGTGTTTCGAAACACCTTAGGGCGTTTCGAAACAGGTGCCTCCAGTGGCCAAAACGTTTCGATACTCGTATCGAAACGAGGCCCAGCGTTTCGAAACAGGCTAGGCCGTTTCGATACGCCCACGTGGCACTGACCACAACGGTCATAAATCCCAACGGCTCTTTCCCAACTAACTTTTAAATGCAGGTCGTTTCGATACGGGCTTAGAGCGTTCCGATACGCGTTCCGAAACGGCAAGGGGGTGTTCCGAAACGGGTACCCTGACAGACTGCAACGGCTCTTTCTATATTGAGGGTGTTTCGAAACGGCTTCGAGCGTTTCGAAACGGGGAGCTGTAGACTGCATTTATGGAGGAAATTAAAGGCTCCAACGACTCTATTTCAACCCCAACGGTCCTAAACGGCAATAAACTCAATTGGGAGTATAAAAGGAACCTCCAAGCATCAAGAGAAGGTTAATGCTCATATTGTCAAACATCAAATGATCAAGAAAATGTCTTAGCACTTAAATTGTTAATTCTTGTATAGACAAACACTAGTGAGCCAAAATTGTTAAATTTGCTCAAGTGTTTTAGGTTTTGGGTGAGTGCTTCATTGTGCAAACAAACACCTATTAGAGAGTTTAAGTTTGCTTTATTTATCTCTTTGTAAAAGAGGGTTTTGATCAAGGCTTTGGGTAGAAGCTTGATCGGTTGTAAGGGTTTCCTCCTAATCCTAGAAAAGGGGACGAATCAATTAGTGGATTGATTGTGAAATCCTTAGTGGGAAGCTAAGGTAGTGGATGTAGGTGCTTGTTAGAAGGCCGAACCACTATAAATCATTGTGTCTTTATTCTTTCTAGCTTCCACAACCCTTCCACCCTAAAATCCACCTCTCCACCACTTGGTGAGCATTATTGGTTGATCGAATTGAGCTCCACACAACTCAACAATTGGTATCAGAGCTTGGCTCAATCGGTGAGGATTAACATCCTATTGAGAAGATCCGGCAAGCTCGATCACTTTTTCATCAACCGGCTCAATGACACAATCAATCGACAAACCGCCTTTCTTTGACGGAGCTCACTATGCCCATTGGAAGACAAAGATGAAGTTCTTCATCAAATCAAAAGATTACAAGCTATGGGACGTAGTTGAAGATGGCCCGTTCGTGCCTCAAAAGAGTAAAGCGGAGTGGAGTGCCGACGATCGCAAGAAGATGGAGCTAAATTGCAAAGCCTTGCACATTCTTTTTTGTGCATTTGGCCCATCCATCTATGAGAAGATGTCTTCTTGTGAGAGTGCCAAGGAGGTATGGGACAAGCTTGAAGTCACATACGAGGGGACAAATGAAGTCAAGGAGACCAAGATTGGGCTCCTAACCTTGGAGTATGAGAACTTCAAAATGGATCCGGAAGAGAACATCGAGAAGATGTTTGATAGGTTCTCCACCATCACCAACGGTCTTAAAGGTTTTGGAGAAGCCATCCCGGAAGAAAAGCTTGTTCGAAAGCTCATCTACTCACTTCCCGAGTCTTGGGACTCAAAGAGGACCGCCATCATCGAAGCCAAAAATTTGAAGACTTTGAAGCTTGATGAACTAATGGGGTCCCTTATTACTCATCAAATCATGAAGAAGAACAAGGAGGATGAGAAGAAGAGGGAAGAAATTAGAGCTATAGGAGAGAAGAAAATCAAAGGGCTTGGCATCAATGCAAGTGCCATGACTCTCAAATCCTCCACTTGTCATCATGTCTACTTAAGTGAAGAGGAGGATGAAGATGAAGAGATAGTTCATCTCTTCAAGAAGTGTGCCCCTTTCATGAAGAAAGCCTTGAGAGAGCTTGAACGAGAACCTAAAAGAAAGGAGAGGGCAAGCACTTCAAGCCATAAGAAGAAGGCACATGTGGCTACTTGGAGTGATGAGGACTCCACCGACGATGAACAAGCCAACCTTTGCCTTATGACCATCGAAGAAGATTCAAGGGTAACTTCTAATTCATCTACTTCATGTTCTTACACTTTTGATGAATTACAAGATGCCTATGATGATTTGGTTTTAGATTTTAAAAGCCACATTTTGAAAAACAATAAATTGGTTTCAAAGTTAAAAATCCAAAATGATTTGCTTTCTAAAACCAAACTTGAACTTGAAGCAAAACTTGAAGAGTTTGATTTAAAATGTTTTGATTTACAAAAATTGCTTCAAAAAGTTCAAGAAGAAAAAGATTTGATTTCCAAGGAACTTGAAAAGAAAAACAATTTTGGAAAATCAAATTTTTATGTTAGACAATCTAGTGCCCCTAGATTTGTAAATGGAAAATGTTTTAGAAGTGTTTGGGTCCCAAAAGGACTTAATACTTCAACTAAAAGGGATGAAATTGAAAAATGGATTCCAAAGGGGACTAAATTTTGTGCAACTAACGTTTATGGATCCAAAGCAATTTGGATACCAAAAGTTACTTGATTGTCTATTGTAGGTGTGATGGAGATGTTCAACAAGTCAAACATTGAGGGGGAGCTCCATACACACAAGGAAGAACACTTGAAGAAGGAAGGCTTCACATCCTCCCTTGGGTTCAAGTGTTGGTAAAATTTCTAGTTGTTTTGTTTTTATTAGTCTTATTTTTATTTAATTCAACTAGATGATCATATATGTTGGACTAACATTTCAATGATGCCTTGAGTAAGGGGGAGCCATTTTAAAACCAAATTCTTACTTTTGTCAAATTTTTACCTCTATTGTTATTTTTTGAACTTAATGTTTTAAATCTTTTTGATATAACAAAAAGGGGAGAAATGGTTTGAAAAATTGAATTTTCAAATGAATAAGGGGAGCCTTATGTGAATTAAAATTTTAATCTCTTATTCACATTTTTAAAGTTAAAGGGGGAGAATTCCAAACAATTTTTCAAGTGGTTTTATTATATCAAAAAGGGGGAGATTGTAGAACTAATGTTTTGATATAATAATTGAAAAATGTTTTGGACTGATTTAAAATTAAAACATTTCCAAAGTCCAAACAACTTAAAATAATATTTAAGGAATTTTTCATAAAGGTTTTTCATGTTTTCAAAGGCCAATTTTCACAAAACTGACCAAGTGTTTCGAAACACCTTAGGGCGTTTCGAAACAGGTGCCTCCAGTGGCCAAAACGTTTCGATACTCGTATCGAAACGAGGCCTAGCGTTTCGAAATAGGCTAGGCCGTTTCGATAGGCCCACGTGGCACTGACCACAACGGTCATAAACCCCAACGGCTCTTTCCCAACTAACTTTTAAATACAGGTCGTTTCGATACGGGCTTAGAGTGTTCCGATACGCGTTCCGAAACGGCAAGGGGGTGTTCCGAAACGGGTACCCTGACAGAATGCAACGGCTCTTTCTATATTGAGGGTGTTTCGAAACGGCTTCGAGCGTTTCGAAACGGGGAGCTGCAGACAACCCTTCTGCTTGTTAGAAGGCCGAACCACTATAAATCATTGTGTCTTTATTCTTTCTAGCTTCCACAACCCTTCCACCCTAAAATCCACCTCTCCACCACTTGGTGAGCATTATTGGTTGATCGAATCGAGCTCCACACAACTCAACAGTTTGTCTATACAATAAATGACAATTTAAGCTCTAAGACAATTCTTGATCATTTGATGTTTGACAATATGAGAATTAGCCTTCTCTTGATGCTTGAAGGTCCCTTTTATACTCCCAAATGAGTTTGTAGCCGTTACTAGCAGTTGGGGATGAATTGGAGCCGTTGAGGACTTTATTTCCCTTCATAAATGCTGTTTTGCAGCTATTCGTATCGATACGCGTGGAACCGTATTGGTACGGCCTTTATGAAGAACTAGTCGTTGAGCTCTTGCCAGCTTAGGCGTATCGATACGCTTGAGGGCGTATCGGTACGAGTTCACATTTAAATGGTCGTTGGGAAATAGCCATTGGGGTTGGTTGAAAGGGGATCAGTACGCTTACCTGGCATATCGAAACGATCCTGATCCGTATCGGTACGGCAAAGACTTGTATCGATACGAGTTTTGACAGTGGCCAAACTAGGGCAAAATGGTATCGATACGGGTACTTTGAAAACACAAGTTTGGCTATTAAAAACATGAAAAATCTTTGCCAAAAACCTCTTAAAATACCTCAAACATAATTTCAAGTTGTTTGGACTTAAAAACAAGTTTTAAATTCTTTTCAAATTAGTCCAAAATATTTTTCAATTATTATATCAAAATATTAGTTCTACAATCTCCCCCTTTTTTATATAATAAAACTAACTTGAAAAATTGTTTGAGATTCTCCCCCTTTATCTTTAAAAATGTGAATAAGAGATTAAAGATTTGAAATCAAATAAAGCTCCCCCTTATTCATTTGAAAATGCAATTTTTCAAACCATTTCTCCCCCTTTTTGTTATATCAAAAAGAATTTAAAACATTAAGTTCAAGATAACACTAGAGGTAAAAAAATGACACACTTAAAATTTTGGTTTAAAAATGGCTCCCCTTTTCTCAAAGCATCATTAAAAATGTTAGTTCAACATTTATGATCATCTAGTTGAATAAACTAAAAATAAAACAAATAAATGCTAAAACAACTAGATTTTTACCAACACTTGAACTCAAGGTAGGATGTGAAGCCTTCCTTCTTCAAGTGTTCTTCCTTGTGTGCATGGAGCTCCCCCTCAATGTTTGACATGTTGAACATCTCCATCACACCTAGCAATAGACAATCAAGTAATTTTTGGTATCCAAATTGCTTTGGATCCATGAACATTAGTAGCACAAATTTTAGTCCCCTTAGGAATCCATTTTTCAATGTCATCCTTTTTAATTGAAGTGGTTAGTCCTTTTGGGACACAAACACTTCTAAAATATTTACCTTTAATAAATCTAGGGGCACTAGATTGTCTAACATAAAAATTTGATTTTCCAAAATTATTTTTCTTTTCAAGCTCTTTGGAAATCAAATATTTTTCTTCTTGAACTTTTTGAAGCAATTTTTATAAATCAAAACATTTTAATTCAAACTCTTCAAGTTTTGCTTCAAGTTCAAGTTTGGTTTTAGAAAGCAAATCATTTTGAATTTTTAACTTTGAAATCAATTTATTGTTTTTCAAAATGTGGCTTTTAAAATCTAAAACCAAATCATCATAGGCATCTTGTAATTCATCAAAGGAATAAGAACATGAGGTAGATGAATTAGAAGTTACCCTTGAATCTTCTTCGATGGCTATAAGGCAAAGGTTGGCTTGTTCATCGTCGGTGGAGTCCTCATCACTCCAAGTAGCCACATGTGCCTTCTTCTTATGGCTTGAAGTGCTTGCCCTCTCATTTCTCTTAGGTTCTCGTTCAAGCTCTCTCAAGACTTTCTTCATGAACGGGGCACACTTCTTGAAGAGATGAACTATCTCTTCATCTTGATCCTCCTCTTCACTTGAGTAGACATGATGACAAGTGGAGGATTTGAGAGCCATGTCACTAGCATTGATGCCAAGCCCTTTGATTTTCTTCTCTCCCATAGCTCTAATTTCTTCCCTCTTCTTCTCATCTTCTTTGTTCTTCTTCATGATTTGATGAGTAAGGAGTGACCTCATGAGTTCATCAAGCTTCAAAGTCTTCAAATTTTTGGCTTCGATGATGGCAGTCCTCTTTGAGTCCCAAGACTCGGGAAGTGAGTAGATGAGCTTTCGAACAAGCTTTTCCTCCGGGATGGCTTCTTCATAGCCTTTGAGACCATTGGTGATAGTGGAGAACCTATCAAACATCTTCTCGATGTTCTCTTCCGGATCCATTTTGAAGTTCTCATACTCCAAAGTTAGGAGCCCAATCTTGGTCTCCTTGACTTCATTGGTCCCCTCGTATGTGACTTCAAGCTTGTCCCATACCTCCTTGGCACTCTCACAAGAAGACATCTTCTCATAGATGGTTGGGCCAAAAGCACAAAACAAGATGTGCAAGGCTTTGCAATTAAGCTCCATCTTCTTGCGATCGTCGGCACTCCACTCTGCTTTGCTTCTTTGAGGCACGAACGGACCATCTTCAACTACATCCCATAGCTTGTAATCTCTTGATTTGATGAAGAACTTCATCTTTGTCTTCCAATGGGCATAGTGAGTTCCGTCAAAGAAAGGCGGTTTGTCGATTGAATGTGCCATTGAGCCGGTTGATGAAATATTGATCGAGCTTGCCAGATGTTCTCAATAGGATGTGAATCCCCTTCGATTGAGCCAAGCTCTGATACCAATTGTTGAGTTGTGTGGGGCTCGATTCGATCAACCAATTTAGCTCACCAAGTGGTGGAGAGGTGGATTTTTGGGTGGAAGGGTTGTGGAAGCTAGAATATAAAAAGACACAATGATTTATAGTGGTTCAACCTTCTAACCAAGGTCTACATCCACTACATTAGCTCCCCACTAAGGATTTCTCAATCAATCCACTATTGATTCGTCCCCTTTTCTAGGATTAGGAGGAAACCCTTACAACCGATCAAGCTTCTACCCAAAGCCTTGATCAAAACCCTCTTTACAAAGAGAAACAATAAGCAAACTTAAAACTCTCTAATAGGTGTTTGTTTGCACAATTAAGCACTCACCCAAAACCTAAAACACTTGAGCAAATTTGACAATTTTGGCTCACTAGTGTTTGTCTAAATAGTAAATGACAATTTAAGCTCTAAGACAATTCTTGATCATTTGATGTTTGACAATATGAGCATTAGCCTTCTCTTGATGCTTGGAGGTCCCTTTTATACTCCCAAATGAGTTTGTAGCCGTTACTAGCCGTTGGGGATGAATTGGAGCCGTTGAGGACTTTATTTCCCTTCATAAATGTTGTTTTGCAGCTATTCGTATCGATACGCGTGGAACCGTATTGGTACGGCCTTCATGAAGAACTAGTCGTTGAGCTCTTGCCAGCTTAGGCGTATCGATACGCTTGAGGGCGTATCGGTACGAGTTCACATTTAAATGGCCGTTGGGAAATAGCCGTTGGGGTTGGTTGAAAGGGGATCAGTACGCTTACCTGGCATATCGAAACGATCTCGATCCGTATCGGTACAGCAAAGGCTTGTATTGATACGAGTTTTGACAGTGGCCAAACTAGGGCAAAATGGTATCGATACGGGTAAGACCGTATCGGTACGGGTACTTTGAAAACACAAGTTTGGCTATTAAAAACATGAAAAATCTTTGCCAAAAACCTCTTAAAATACCTCAAACATAATTTCAAGTTGTTTGGACTTAAAAACAAGTTTTAAATTCTTTTCAAATTAGTCCAAAATATTTTTCAATTATTATATCAAAATATTAGTTCTACAATCTCCCCCTTTTTTATAAAATAAAACTAACTTGAAAAATTGTTTGAGATTCTCCTCCTTTATCTTTAAAAATGTGAATAAGAAATTAAAGATTTGAAATCAAATAAAGCTCCCCCTTATTCATTTGAAAATGCAATTTTTCAAACCATTTCTCCCCCTTTTTGTTATATCAAAAAGAATTTAAAACATTAAGTTCAAGATAACACTAGAGGTAAAAAAATGACACACTTAAAATTTTGGTTTAAAAATGGCTCCCCCTTTCTCAAAGCATCATTAAAAATGTTAGTTCAACATTTATGATCATCTAGTTGAATAAACTAAAAATAAAACAAATAGATGCTAAAACAACTAGATTTTTACCAACACTTGAACTCAAGGTAGGATGTGAAGCCTTCCTTCTTCAAGTGTTCTTCCTTGTGTGCATGGAGCTCCCCCTCAATGTTTGACATGTTGAACATCTCCATCACACCTAGCAATAGACAATCAAGTAATTTTTGGTATCCAAATTGCTTTGGATCCATGAACATTAGTAGCACAAATTTTAGTCCCCTTAGGAATCCATTTTTCAATGTCATCCTTTTTAATTGAAGTGGTTAGTCCTTTTGGGACCCAAAAACTTCTAAAATATTTACCTTTAATAAATCTAGGGGCACTAGATTGTCTAACATAAAAATTTGATTTTCCAAAATTATTTTTCTTTTCAAGCTCTTTGGAAATCAAATCTTTTTCTTCTTGAACTTTTTGAAGCAATTTTTGTAAATCAAAACATTTTAATTCAAACTCTTCAAGTTTTGCTTCAAGTTCAAGTTTGGTTTTAGAAAGCAAATCATTTTGAATTTTTAACTTTGAAATCAATTTATTGTTTTTCAAAATGTGGCTTTTAAAATCTAAAACCAAATCATCATAGGCATCTTGTAATTCATCAAAGGAATAAGAACATGAGGTAGATGAATTAGAAGTTACCCTTGAATCTTCTTCGATGGCCATAAGGCAAAGGTTGGCTTGTTCATCGTCGGTGGAGTCCTCATCACTCCAAGTAGCCACATGTGCCTTCTTCTTATGGCTTGAAGTGCTTGCCCTCTCATTTCTCTTAGGTTCTCGCTCAAGCTCTCTTAAGGCTTTCTTCATGAACGGGGCACACTTCTTGAAGAGATGAACTATCTCTTCATCTTGATCCTCCTCTTCACTTGAGTAGACATGATGACAAGTGGAGGATTTGAGAGCCATGTTACTAGCATTGATGCCAAGCCCTTTGATTTTCTTCTCTCCTATAGCTCTAATTTCTTCCCTCTTCTTCTCATCTTCTTTGTTCTTCTTCATAATTTGATGAGTAAGGAGTGACCCCATGAGTTCATCAAGCTTCAAAGTCTTCAAATTTTTGGCTTCGATGATGGCAGTCCTCTTTGAGTCCCAAGACTCGGGAAGTGAGTAGATGAGCTTTCGAATAAGCTTTTCCTCCGGGATGGCTTCTTCATAGCCTTTGAGACCATTGGTGATAGTGGAGAACCTATCAAACATCTTCTCGATGTTCTCTTCCGGATCCATTTTGAAGTTCTCATACTCCAAAGTTAGGAGCCCAATCTTGGTCTCCTTGACTTCATTGGTCCCCTCGTATGTGACTTCAAGCTTGTCTCATACCTCCTTGGTACTCTCACAAGAAGACATCTTCTCATAGATGGTTGGGCCAAAAGCACAAAACAAGATGTGCATAGTGAGTTCCGTCAAAGAAAGGCGGTTTGTCGATTGAATGTGCCATTGAGTCGGTTGGTGAAATATTGATCGAGCTTGCCGGATGTTCTCAATAGGATGTGAATCCCCTTTGATTGAGCCAAGCTCTGATACCATTTGTTGAGTTGTGTGGGGCTCGATTCGATCAACCAATTTAGCTCACCAAGTGGTGGAGAGGTGGATTTTTGGGTGGAAGGGTTGTGGAAGCTAGAATATAAAAAGACACAATGATTTATAGTAGTCCAACCTTCTAACCAAGGTCTACATCCACTACCTTAGCTCCCCACTAAGGATTTCTCAATCAATCCACTATTGATTCGTCCCCTTTTCTAGGATTAGGAGGAAACCCTTACAACCGATCAAGCTTCTACCCAAAGCCTTGATCAAAACCCTCTTTACAAAGAGAAACAATAAGCAAACTTAAAACCCTCTAATAGGTGTTTGTTTGCACAATTAAGCACTCACCCAAAACCTAAAACACTTGAGCAAATTTGATAATTTTGGCTCACTAGTGTTTGTCTAAACAATAAATGACAATTTAAGCTCTAAGACAATTCTTGATCATTTGATGATTGAGAATATGAGCATTAGCCTTCTCTTGATGCTTGGAGGTCCCTTTTATACTCCCAAATGAGTTTGTAGTCGTTACTAGCCGTTGGGGATGAATTGGAGCCGTTGATGCCTTTGTTTCCCTTCATAAATGTTGTTCTGCAGCTATTCGTATCGATACGCGTGGAACCGTATCGGTACGGCCTTCATAAAGAACTAGCCGTTGAGCTCTTGCCAGCTTAGGCGTATCGATACGCTTGAGGGCGTATTGGTACGGGTTCACATTTAAATGGCCGTTGGGAAATAGCCGTTGGGGTTGGTTGAAAGGGGATCGGTATGCTTACCTGGCGTATCGAAACGATCCCGATCCTTATCGGTACGGCAAAGGCCTGTATCGATACGAGTTTTGACAGTGGCCAAACTAGGGCAAAATGGTATCGATACGGGTAAGACCATATCGGTACGGGTACTTTGAAAACACAAGTTTGGCTATTAAAAACATGAAAAATCTTTGCCAAAAACCTCTTAAATACCTCAAACATAATTTCAAGTTGTTTGGACTTAAAAACAAGTTTTAAATTCTTTTCAAATTAGTCCAAAATATTTTTCAATTTTTATATCAAAACATTAGTTCTACACACTCTTTAGACTACACTGGCAGAGAGATATAAGGGGTAAAAGGCTCACTGTGAATCTTCAAAAGCTTGGAGGTTATCTCAGTGCTGCAACTGCACTTGAACTCAGAGGGCCATACAGACGCAAAGCTCCGCTATGATTTGCTAGCCACCCAAACTTTAGTCATATCAGTTCCAATTCCTCTCTTCGCCAATGAGTCAGCCACTAAGTTCATGTCCTTGGGAACAAGCGAAAGCTTCCATTCCAACCCTTCACCACTTAAGATACTACTTTGGACCAGATTAACAAATGGCGGGGGGCATTTCCATGGGTGCTCGATCCAATCCACTGCAAGTTGGTAGTCACACTCAATGATCAGCTTTGAAGTCTTTACCCACACGGATCATTTATACAGGATTAATGCTTCCCTAATGGCACTTAATTCTGAGGAGGTAGCATCCATAAGGCCAGCACTCTTAGAAAAGCTTAGCAACGTTTCCCCCTTATCATTCCTTATGACGCCCCCGATCCCAGCCCTTCCGTAGCTACCAACCACCGCACCGTCCGTATTGAATTTCACGGACCCATAGCTAGGCGGGCACCACAGCGACTTGTTTTTACTCGAAGCCCATTTTACAATTTCCTTGAACTTTTCTGGAAAATTCAAAATTGAATTCAAGTCACCAGTTTCCTCAGGCCAGAGAGCTTTACACCACCAGCCTAATCTGATAATGCACATATGAAACACCGAGTCAGGAATGAACTTCGTCTTCTTAAAAATCAACCCATTTCTAGCGAGCCAGATAGACCAGGAGAAACAAAACAGACCGAGATGCCAAATCTTCATCTGGAACTTGCGAGGAGTGGACGCCAACCAAATCCTAAGCAATTTGGCAAAAGATTTCGGCATTACGACATGAATGTTCCATAGCTTAAACCAACGCTGCCAAACTTCCCAAACTAATTTGCAATGGCATAAAAGGTGTTGTACAATTTCCGGTTCTGTTGCACATATTTGACATAGATTGGAGAGGTGCAGATTGCTTCCTCTTTTGTGTAACTCTACCACCGTTGGGATTCTTCCCCAGATGGCCTTCCAAACAAATAGAATAACCTTTGGAGGAGCTTTACTCTTCCATACCATGTCCCATAGCCCATCTCGAGAATCACCCTCACCGTTACTGAGCTCACACCATAATTTCGAGCTGAAACTCCCGGCCAGATTTGCAGCCCATCTCACACAGTCCTGCAATTATGTATTAGCAGGGGCATTGCCTAGTGAATTACGCAATCTAGACCATTCATATTTTTCCCATTCAAACAAAGCACGCCTCCACTTAATCTCCCAGCACCACCTTCCCTCCTAAATAAAACCAAATTCCGCTACACATCCAGTTTTGTTGATTGCCAGAGAATACAACCTCGGGAACTCCTCCTTAAGAGGAGAGGCACCTGTCCATCTATAAAGCCAAAATCTAATCTTCTTGACGTCCCCTAATGTGAAGCGAATTTGATGTAGAAAAGAGGTAACACTTTCCGGATAAGCACCCATAATATTTTTCCAAATAGCAGATTTTGAGGCTCTATTAACATTAGTCGGAAAAACCGCTGGGTTGTCCCCCTCGTATCTAGACGCAACAACTTTTCTCCATAAACTCCCCTCTTCGGTTCCATAACGCCACAGCCACTTTAGAAGGAGTGCTTGATTTTTCAGCTTTAGGTCGATAAGGCCCAACCTTCCAAATTTTTTTGGTAAACACAAGGTTTCCCATTTCACCCAATGGATTGCCTTCTTGTCCACACTTCCCCAAAGGAATTTTGAACAAAGGCTAGATAACCGTTTGCTTACATTCTTTGGCATGTAAAATAATGACATGTAATAGATAGGAAGACTTAGTAGAACTGACCTTACCAAGGTGACTCTTCCACCGAAAGACAAGAATTTTGATTTCCACCCTGAAAGTTTCTGCTTGACTTTCTCAAATATCAGCTCCCAAATCTTCTGATTATCAATGCTATGACCAAAGGGCAGACCCAAATACATCGAGGGGAAACTCTCCTTAGCACAATTAATAAAAGCCGCCTATTGTTCAACTACAGACTCATCAACATTTATGCCCAACAGTTTGGACTTGTGGATATTTAATCTCAAACCCGACGCAAGTTCAAACCCTCTCAATAGATGCACAATGTTACTTAGTTCTGATCTACTTGCTCCACAGAAAATAATCAGATCGTCAGCGTATTGAAGGTGTGAGACACTTAAAGAACTGTCTCTGATTCTGCTAGCATGAAACAAACCAATCTCTACTGCTTTATTAAGGATGTTGTTGAGACTTTCACCCACTATATTAAAGAGTAGAGGGGAGAGGGGACATCCCTGTCTGAGACCGCGTTTTATCTGAAAGCTTTCGGTTGAGGAGTCGTTAACCAAAACTGAAATCGAAGCTGAGGCAATGCACTTTTCAATCCACCCAATCCACTTCTTTCCGAAACCCATCTTTTCCATTATAAAGAATAAATAATTCCAATCGACGCAGTCGTAAGCTCTTTGAAAATCTGCTTTAAACACCAACCCCTTTTGACCATGTTTCTTTGAGTAGTCCACTAATTCATTTGAAATTAACACACAGTCTAGAATTTGCCTTCCAGCACAAAATGCAAACTGATTTAGCCCAATTAACTCATCCATTACCGTCTTAAGCCTTGAAGCTAGCACTTTAGCGAGAAGCTTGTAGATACATCCAACTAGACTAATTGGTCTGTAATCCTCAATCACCGAAGGTTGTTTCGATTTGGTGACCAATACGATAAAGGAATGATTGAAAGATAAATCCATCTTTTTGTTCGAATGGAAGTCTTCAAAAAAATTCAGAATTTGATCTTTCAAACTAGTCCAGAACTTCTTTAGAAATCCAGCGTTAAAACCATCAGGCTCTGGCGCTCTTGAACTGTCCAAGGACTGCAAGACATTAAAAATTTCCTCAGTCGAAAAAGGTTTTTCCAATAAGATGGCCTTGCTCGCGTCGATCCGACTCAACTTGCTTTTAAATTCCTTGACAGCTAAGGTATGGGAAGAGTTGTATGCATTCTTGAAAAAAATTGCGATTTCCTTTTTAATCAGGGAAGGATTTTTCACTTCCACATTACCCACACGGATTTTGCCAATGTGATTCGATCTTTTTCTTGCAGAGGCCACAAGATGAAAGAACGCAGAGTTTTTGTCTCCCTCGTGGAACCATTTAATCCGCGATTTCTGTCTCCACTTCTTTTCCTCCCTTCTTTTAGCCCTCCACAACTTGGCTCTATTGGTATGAAGTTCCTGCCAAAGGATGGGGGACTGGCTATTGAGACACAGATTTTGCTCTAACATGTTGGACTTCGACTCCAAAGCTGCCACTGAATCCAAATTTTGGGACTTTGAAGACTCCAGCCAAGACTTCGTTTCTTTCTTACAGACTCTCAAGCAATTCATAATACCCCTCCCCGATTGATTAGCGCACACAGATTGAAGTTTTTTATCTTGAGTGAGAGAGTATTGTTCTTGATTAAGAAAGAAAATTTGGGTTGTTAGGGTTTGTTTTGTGATCGATTATTTAAATATATTGTGTTCGAACTTGAAGAGTGATCGATTGTTAGAAAACAAATCAAAATAAAAAAGTGTGTGTTACGATCTGAAGGAAGCTCGACAAAAAATACGGTATATATTCAAAATTTATAATACCATATTTGTTTAATGTTGCTATGGGTTTTATTCAATATTTGAGTTGTTATGGGTCTGTTTTGATTTTTCAAAATGTGATTTTTAAACTCTAAAACTAAATCATTATAGGCATCTTATAATTCATTAAAAGAATAAAAAGTTGAAATAAATGAATTAGAAGTTACCCTTGAATCTTTTTGGATGGCCATAAGGCAAATGTTGAATTGTTTATTATCAGTGGAGTCATCATCACTCCAAGTAGTCACATATGCCTTCTTCTTATGGCATGAAAAGCTTAACATCCTCTTCTTCTTCTTCGATTCATGCTTGAATTCTTTCATTTTATTCTTCATGAATCGGGCACATTTCTTAAAGAGATGAATTATTTTTCCGTCTTTACTTTTCTTCTCACTTGATTCTTCATGTTGGCATTTGAAGAATTGAGAGCAACGACATTCACATCAATGCCTTGCTCTTTGATCTTCTTCTCATTCTCCATCTTCAAGGGTTGAGACATCATCTTATGGGTGAGCAAAGATCCAACGAGCTCGTCAAGCTTGAGCTCCTTTAAGTTTTTTGTTTCTACAATGACTGTCTTTTTGGACTCTCATGATTCGGGAAGTGAGTAGATCAACTTCCGAACGAGTTTGTCTTTCGAAATCTCCTCTCCAAAACCTTTGAGTTGATTGACAATTGCAAAAAAATGGTTGAACATCCTCTTGATGTCTTCATCTGGGTCTATCTTGAAATTTTCATACTCTAAGTTGAGAAGACCTATCTTGGTCTCCATTACTTCATTGGTTCTCTCGTATGTGACTTCAAGTTTGTCACATACTTTCTTGGCACTCTCACAAGAAAATGTCTTTGCATATATCTCTGGGCTAAAGGCACAAAAGAGAATGTGCAACCCCTTGCAATTAAGCTTCATCTTCTAGCAATCATCCACATTTTATTCCGCATTGTTTCTTTGTGGCACGAAAGGACCATCCTCAAAAATGTCCCAAAGATGATAATATTTGACTCTCATGAAGTACATCATCCAATTCTTTCAATGAGCGTAGTTGGTCTCGTCGAAGAAAGGAGGTAGGTCGATGGATTGTGTCATAGTCTTCGGTTGATAGAAATGTTGGTCGAGCTAGCCGGATCTTCTCAATATGAAGTTAATCCCTCTCGATTGAGCCTCGCTCTGATAACAATTGTTAAGTGGATCATTCGAATAAAAATGACCAAGAGATGGTAAATTGACTTTTTAAAATTGAAGGGTGTGAATTGAAAGATAGGAAATTGAAGACAAAAAAAAAATTATAGTGGTTCAAGCTTAGAACAAACTCTACATCCACTACCTTTGCTCTCACTAAGAATTTTCAACCAATTTTACTAGAAATTCGTCATCTTTTCTCGGGTTAAGAGGAAACCTTACAATCGGTTAATCCTTCTACCCAAGGATTAACCTAAAACTCTCTCAAATACAAAGAAGATTGACAATCTAAAAAATGCCTCTCACAAGGTTTATAGATTGCCCAATTACACTTAAACACTCCCCAAACTTGAAATAAGATAATACAATGAAAGATTAAACAAGTGGGGTACAAGAATTTGACTTTATGAGCTCTAGAGTTTGGATATATGCTTAGATTATTGCAAATTAGTTCAATAGTTGTTGTAGCTTTTGAGGCTTGTTTATATACCATTGCATTGAATTCTAGCCGTTCTAGTGGTTGAGATCATCGATAGAGTCGTTGGACTTCATTTTTCCATAATAAATGTACTTTTGCAATATATTATATTAGTACTCGAACAAGGGTAACGATACCTGTCTCAAAACAGAAAGAGCCATTGTGCACATTTAAGAGGGCGTACAGATACGCTATAAGGGTGTATCGGTACGAGTATAATATAAAAAAAAGGGCGTATTGATACTTTAAAACCGTATGGATACGAATTTTGTTCACTGAAATTATGAGTACAACTTTAACAAAAAGTGTATCGATACGCTATATGGGCGTCTCGATAAAGTCCAACAACCGTTTGAAATTTTCTGAAATCATAATTGACAAGCAACGGTCAAAAACTTTCAATGCAAAGATTTATCAAATTAGATCAAACCGTATCGATAGGGGTACAATCATATCAATATGTTATGCCTTAAGTTAAGCCCAGATAAAATATCGTATCGATACGAGTATAACTATATGGGTATATTTTTGTCGATTAAAATTTCAGAACCTCAAAATTCTATCGATACGGCTATAGCGTATCGATATGCCTTAGCGTACAATAAGGTTTTAAGTTATAAAACTTAGAAAAATTTTGTTTGAACAATTTATTTGGCTTACAAACATTTTTTGTTCAAATTTACTTGTCAATTTGTGAGGCTTTGAAATACTTAAGAATTTATTTTCTTTTACAAATAGGTCTTTAGACACTTTCCTTATACACTTTGTTATATCAAAATCAAATTAAGTTTTACAATCTCTCCTTTTTTATATAATAAAACTAAAGTAAATTTTTAAGTATTTTGAAAAGTTTAGTCTAAAACATTTTTTCTATCATTATATCAAAACAAACATCTCAACATTAAACTAGTAAGACAATAGTAGTTTATGTAAGGATAAAGTAGTTTATGTAAGGATAATTTATTTGTTGTTGAGTTTTTTTAGTTGAAGTTTGAGTTGTTACTTTAATTTGTTTTATGTTGGATTGTAATATTTATTGAGATTTGTTTGTGTTATTAATTTAAATATATATGTTTGATGAAATTTATTTTTTATTTAAAGATTTTTGTTTAAGTTGTTACTTTAAAAAAAATTAATTAGATCCAAACTTTCAGATTTGGAGTTTATATATTTTATTACATAGGACTTGGATTTATGTAATCAGACTTGAATTCGAACTTTAATTTTTTAGGTCCAGTTATTAATTGGATTGGACTTAAACTTTGTACAGTTCGATTTATGTCTGATCCATTATCATCCCTAAACTTTAAAGTTCATAGCACATGATCCAAACAAAAAATTAGCGATTTAAAATTTATAGCCATAAGAAATTAAATATATTAATCTCGATCGTGATTTTTTTCGAATCTTATATTTTTAAAAGAAAAAATGAGTGAAAACAATAGACATTAAAAAAAACTACTAATGCATAACAATAGTAAACATTAAAAAACAAGAAATGAGACACATTCACCATGATTCAATTGTATTGATCTACCGATTTTTTCTTTCAAGCTGTAGACTTTAAAAAACTACTAATGCATAAATGGAATAGAGAAATCTTGTTGTTTGTTTCATATCGAATCTTACATATTTACAAATTAATATATATTTTTTAAAAAATTAAAACATAAAAACATATAACACAAATATAGAATTAATTTATAAATTTAAATATAGTTCTTAAATAAAAATATTAAATAATCTAAAAAAAAAGAACCAAGTACACAAAAATTTCATAATTTGTGACCCAGGCCCGACCCAAAAAATAGCAGGTCAGGTGCCTAATCTGAGTAAAAAAAAAAATTCGAGTAAACATTCAGTAATTTTGAACACTCCTAGTAATAATCCGACCACCCATATATTACTGCAACATAAAACCACCTACCTAATTACCTAAAACTCACCAAATATTCCATCTAAAAGAGACAAACTTCTTTGACTTATGGCTCTCAGAATCAATCCTTTCTCAATTAAGCCTATCACAATCATAATATTAAATCATGGTCATAACAGGACGTTAACATATTCCTAAAATTTTAAAATTGAAAAAACATAGCATATAAAATTATAATTATTTTCTTTTGAAGAAAAATCATAAACAACGACCAATCACGACTACAACCGTAATTTAATACTACGACTCCAAGTTCTACCAAAATTATTGCTTAGGATACGTGTCTCTTCCTCCCTGACCGCATCGTCTTCCTCGCCGCATCGAAGAACTCAGCCATGGCTTTCACCGATGACCCATCATCTGTCACGGCGTCATTTATCATGTCTCTCACTTCACAAGCTTTCCTTCTCATCTCCTTCCCTTTCTCGCAATCACTCATCGCCGTTTTAATCTTCGCCGCCATCTCTTCGTACTTGATGTCGCAACGTTTCCCTCTCGCAACTTCCACGCAAACACCGAGCGTTTCTGTTAGTAATTTCACGTTGAAAAATTACTCGGCTGCCATTGGCCAGCCGAGCAATGGAACTCCGTGACTCAGTGACTCGAGCACGGAGTTCCATCCGCAGTGGCTTAAGAAAGCAGAGGTGGACTTGTGGGATAAGATTTCAAGTTGGGGTGCCCATTTATGGACCAATAATCCTTGTTTTGATTTTGTGATTCGTTCTTCGAATCCTTGGGGTAACCATTCGTCGGATTTGAAGTCGGAGTTTATGTCGAATCCGATCGGCGGCCGGACGACCCAGATGAAGTTCTTGTTGCTTGATTCCAACGCTTTTGCTAATTCCATCATTTGTGACGGCGATATTGTGTTCATCGATCCGAATGAGACGAACAGAACTGAAGATTCCGGCTTCGAGTCTAACCATTCTTTGCAAAACTCAGTTTCTTTGCTAGTTCGTTTCCTGTTTTCGATCGGTAACAATATCGGTCCGATTGGCCACACCGGCTTGTTTAGTTTTCGTTCAAAATACGTCAGTCCGGTACGATCGAATCCTTCCACCGTGTTGAACAGAATTCCGTTGGATTTCGTCCACTCCGGCAGATGTTTCCGGTGGAAAACCGACCACGAATCCCTCCCGTTCGCCTCCGACATGGCTAAAGGCAACTGCGACAATTCAATTTCCGAAGCTTCGTGAAAATCCGGCAACAAAAACCGATCGTCGTCGTCTTTGATTTCTCTATGAGGAAGATTAAGCCAAATGGAGTAATAGCAAGCCAAACCGAACCCACCGGCGCCACTAAACACCGCGTGGAACACGCCGAGCTCCTCCGCAACGCTGGCCATCCAACCGAAGAAGATATCTCCGATTATACAAAGCGGCCGCTCTCCGCCCTGCTCATCTATCATCCCCTCAATAAGTCGTTTGAAAACAGGCCTCAGAGAAGCGGAAGCTTCGAGGAGTCGAACGACGAGGTTGTACGGAACGGCGTCGCAGTTCTCGGTGTTCGGAGGGAGGCCGTGGTCGCAGCTGTTGAACGGGATTTCGAGGAGACGAATGGAAGAAGTGCCCGGCGGCAGCGATGATCGGAGTTTGTTGATGTTAAGAGGGGTGTTTACGAAGGTTATGGTATAGTTGGTTGTTTTTTCAATGTGGAGAGCTAATGCGAGGAAAGGGATGATATGGCCTTGCGCCATGAAAGGGAAAATCACCACATTTTCTCTCCGGTCTGCCATTTTTTTCCTGTTTGGGGCGGCGGAAAATACGAAAGAAAATGATGAGAATCTTTTTTCTGGTTCTCACTTTCCGGAAAGTTTAAAGCACGTTGGATACTTTGAATTTCCTTTCCCACGTGTGTTGACACGCGTTACGGACCTAAAGGAAATCAAAACGGTCATTTATTGTTTCTTTATGTCTCGGTCATTAAAATTATTGTTTTTGCTAAAAAATCGTAATTAATATTATATTTTTTTCTGTTTTGGTCACCAATTATTTGAGCTTTGTTAAATATTACCGGTAAAATAAATTTAAATAAAATTATATGTAAAGAAGAGAGAAATAACAAATAAATTAATGTCAGTACCAACGTTAGTTTTTTAACAATTGGTCACTAAAATAGAAAAAAAATAATGTTAGTAACAATTTTATCGAAAAATAATTTGATGACTAAAGAGAAAATAACAATAGTTCCATAAATATTGGTGTAGTTAACCCTTTAATTAATATTTAAATAATTAATTCAAGATATAAATTACTGGAAAAACTTATAAATGTGTTTTTTGTGAGAATGAAAATAAATTGAATATATGATTACCATGTATTTTAAAATAAACAAAATTTATACATTAATTGTTGTTTCAGTTAAAATATAAAGTTTAATATTGTCAATCATTTTCAAAGTGAGTGGTTAAAAACTTTCAATTGACATTTTTTTAATATTTTTTTAGTTGTAGGTTGAATATTTATTAGAAGTAAATTTCTCATCTTCCTCCCCTAGATAGTAATTGTTTAAAAATAAATAAATAAAATTTAATTTTATGTGTACAGAAACTTGTTTAGTCTATTAACGAGTATAAGTTTATTTTTCTCTCTTTTTTTGAATAATTTCTACCTACGGAGAAGGAAGGAAAAAATTTACTTTTAATGAGTTTTGAACGCATAACTTGAGCAAGAGAAAAATACGTCAAATTGAAAGCTTTACTCACTCGCTCAAGAAATTGTTGTTTAGATAATTAATTAAAGATAACCCTTTAATCAATATTTAGATAATTAATTAAAGATATAAATTACTGGAAAAGTTATAAATGTGTTTTTGTGAGAATGGAAATAAATTGAATATATGATTACCATGTATTTTAAAATAAACAAAATTTATACATTAATTGTTGTTTCAGTTAAAATATAAAGTTTAATTTTGTCATTAATTTTTAGAGTGAGTAGTTAAAAGCTTTCAATTGACACTTTTTCATATTTTCTAAGTTATATGTTGAATATTTACTAGAAGTAAATTTCTCATCTTTCTTCCATAGATAGTAATTGTTCAAAATAAATAAATAAAATTTAATTTTATGTGTACAGAAACTTGTTTAGTCTATTAGCAAGTATAAGTATATCTCTCTTTTTTAAAAAAATTAGAAGGAAGGAAAAAAATTGCTTTTAATGAGTTTTGAACGTATAACTTAAGAGAGAGGTGAATATATCAACTAAGAACTTTAATCACTCGCTTAAAAGATTGTTGACCGTTTATTTCTTTATTTGAATATGAGGTTTGAAGTATAAAATAGACTATGTGGTGTGTGAGTGTGAGTTTGTATAACAAAATTGTGTAGGTTATATCAATTTATTTTAGCTATTTTTATTCTAATATGAAGATAACTATATAAATAATGACGGATTCAGAAATATTTTTAAAGGTAAGCAAAAATTAGAATATTTTTTAGAGTGGACACAAATAATAAAAATTAGAGTGGGTACACATTATAAAAATTTTAAAAATTGAGAATTAGTTTATAATTTTTTTTAAGAAAAAATTAAAACTAAATTTATGAACTTTAAAATGTTTAAGGTGAATACATACCCATCCACCACGTAAATGGATTGGGAAATAGTGGTGCGACATATTCGAAGAGAATCTAATGGAGTTGCCGACAGTTTGTTTGGCTTTGGCTAAGATTTGGCGAGGAGCTCCGTTAATCCAATTTATTTCATTCACAATGTCAGAACTTAAACAAAATTTAAACTTTGGCAAGTAAAAAAAAATACTTGTTCAAGGAATGCAGTATTGCACAGATCTTTAGATTTGATTAAGGATTTGTCACATCCCAATTTGCTTCCTTTTTTTTTTACAATTCCATTCCAATGAGCCAACGAGTTCAACAGATTGAAACAATTTAACTTTGGGAACCAGAGATCAGATCTGATCCTGCTTTTTCAACCATGCTCGACGAATCGAGCCGTAAAACATACGAGAGCTTGGAGATGCAGAGCAACTATTTTATAAAGAATCCATGTAAAGAAAAAACTGAAAGTGCCTGAAACAATTACTCAAAATCTCATGACGAAATCGAACAAGCAAAACATGTGAATAGGCATAACTTACTAATGACTCGGAATATCATACATCCAACCTCTCGGTATCTTCGAGTACAAGGGTCTTGGTCGGCTTTCCCAACAGGTCGGTATACTCTTGGAAAGGAGACCTGGTGAAGCGAGTCTCTCTCCAGAAATCGGGAGTCAAGAAACCGTAAGTTTTAAGAAGGCACTCAAAGGTGGCCTGCAAATTACATTTGCAACAACAGCAACACAAAATCAATATTAACTGAAGAAGCATCTCTAAATAATCATGCAGTAAATATATAGCTATCAACTATGTTAATTAGACCACGAATACTCTCATTCGACTCCGATATATTCAATATTTTCCGAACACACTAAAAGGAGACCTGCAGTTTCATTTGCAACAGCAACACATTGATAATAGCGCAGTACATCGACTATGTTACTAAGACCATGAATACTCTCATTCGAGACCGTATATTCAATATTTTCCAAACACACTAAAAGGTGGCCTGCAGTTTCATTTGCAACAGCAACACATAGATAATAGCGCAGTACATCGACTATGTTACTAAGACCATGAATACTCTCGTTCGAGACCGTATATTTGATATTTTCCGAACACACTAAAAGGTGGCCTGCAACTGTATTTGCAACAACAACACATGGATAATAACACAGTACATATATAGCTAACAACTATGTTAATATGACTCGGGTATTCGTGTTCGACAAGAAAATATTTGTTGTTTTCAATATTTTCTATGTATTTGGAGGGTTCTCTGGTATACCCTATATTCGAACATGTATCAAACAACTCGATAACTCAGATCGCTCATATAATCCAAGACAAATCAAGCACATCATAATAATTCAGAACCCATTTCCACAGTAATTGAAGATTCAATATAGGAAAACTCAATACCTTGACAAAGTTACCAAGAGTCTTCGTAGAACCTCTGGAAGAAGTGAAAACATCTTCAATCCCAGCGAACTGAAGCACTTTCTTGGGAACCCTAGCAGCCACAATCCCCGCACCTCTCGGAGCAGGCACCATCCTAACGGTAACGGACCCACATTTCCCGGTAACCTTGCACGGCACAGTATGAGGTTTTCCGATCTTGTTCCCCCAGTAACCTCTCCTCACCGGGATCACCGACAGCTTCGCCAGTATAATCGCCCCTCTTATGGCCGTCGCAACTTCTTTGCTACACTTGACGCCCAATCCGACGTGTCCGTTCCCGTCGCCGACGACGACGAAGGCCTTGAAACGCGTGCGCTGGCCGGCGCGTGTTTGTTTCTGGACGGGAGTGATCTTCATGACTTCGTCTTTCAGGGAAGGGCCGACGAGTTGGTCGATGATTTGGTACTCTTTGATGGGGAGAGAGTGGAGGTAGATTTGTTCGAGGGATGTGATTTTACCGGATTTAACTAAACGGCCGAGTTTCGTGACGGGTACCCATTTCTCCTCTTCGTCCTTGCGGCCACGGCGCCTCCCTCTTGGACCACGGTCGGATCTTCCTCCGCCGAAGCCGCGCCTGAAAGCACCGCGCTCCCCGCCGCCTCTTTCTGCCATTTTTTCTTTTAGGCTTTTGAGGGATCAGACAGTGAGAGCGATGAAATGGGGCGGCGTAGTTTAGGGTTTTAATCAGGTGGCGTGTTTAAGGAAAGTGTAAAATACAACACAAGTCACTTAATTATAAATTTGGTAACAAATATATCACTTTTTTTATAAAAGCAAAAATTTGGTCATTTAATTAAAATTTAGAAAATACTTTGATGCACAAGCTTGTGTAAAGTTTACACAAGCCCTTTAATTTTAGGGTTTAGGGTTTAGGATTTTAGGTTATGGTTTAGGGGTTTAGTATATAGGGTATATAATTTAAGGTTTATGGTTAGAATTTAGAGTTTAGGGTTTAGGTTTTAGGTTGCTAGGGTTTGTGATTTAGATTTTAAATTTTATAAAAGGATTGTGTAAAAAAAATTACACAGCTTGTGCATCAAAATAAAACCCTTAAAATTTTGTGACAAATATATCACATTGTCGTTAAAATAAAACATGAACTGTTATAAAAACATTTTTAGTCCTCCAGACATTATAAAATATATCAATTTGGTCCTAATTAAAAAATAATTTAATAAAATTAACTTTTCTTATTTAAAAATTTTGACATTGCACATTCCTAACACACACTATGACCACTTGTCGCATTTCGTGTTATTGTCCCTCAGCTCGATAATCAATATATATATGATAGCTCGATAGACACAAACACTACACCATGAACAAACTGAGAGACTAATAGAATATACTCATTATAACCTTAATGTCGCTTGCTCGGTCACTTCTGTAGAACTAATGTTTTGATATAATAATTGAAAATTGTTTTGGACTAATTTGAAAAGAATTTAAAACTTGTTTTTAAGTCCAAACAACTTGAAATTATGTTTGAGGTATTTTAAGAGGTTTTTGGCAAAGAATTTTCATGTTTTTAATAGCCAAACTTGTGATTTCAGAGTACCCGTATCGATACGGTAAACCCCGTACCGATACCTTTTTGCCCCAGTTTGGCCACTGTCAAAACCCGTATCGATACAGGCCCTTTCCGTCTCGATACGGATCGGGATCGTTTCGATACGCCAGGTAAGCGTACCGATCCCCTTTCAACTACCCCAACGGCTATTTCCCAACGGCCATTCAAATGTGAACCCGTACCGATATGCCCTCAAGCGTATCGATACGCCTATGCTGGCAAGAGCCCAACGGCTAGTTCCTATGAAGGCCGTACCGATACCGTTCCACGCGTATCGATACGGATAGCTGCATAACAGCATTTATGAAGGGAAATAAAGTCCTCAACGGCTCCAATTCATCCCCAACGGCTAGTAACGGCTACAAACTCATTTGAGAGTATAAAAGGGACTTCCAAGCATCAAGAGAAGGCTAATGCTCATATTGTCAAACATCAAATGATCAAAAAATGTCTTAGTGCTTAAATTGTCAATTCGTGTATAGACAAACACTAGTGAGCCAAAATTGTCAAATTTGCTCAAGTATTTTAGGTTTTGGGTGAATGCTTAATTGTGCAAACAAACACCTATTAGAGGGTTTTAAGTTTACTTTGTTTATCTCTTTGTAAAGAGGGTTTTTGATCAAGGCTTTGGGTAGAAGCTTGATCGATTGTAAGGGTTTCCTCCTAATCCAAGAAAAGGGGGCGAATCAATAGTGAATTGATTGAGAAATACTTAGTGGGGAGCTAAGGTAGTGGATGTAGACCTTGGTTAGAAGGTTGAACCACTATAAATCATTGTGTCACATTTCTTTTTAGCTTCCTTAACCCTTCCACCCAAATATCCATCTCTCCACCACTTGGTGAGCAATATTGATTGATCGAATCGAGCCCCACACAACTCAACAACTTCACTGATAAAGTTTTTTTAATAAAAAAAGGTTAAACTAATTAAATTATTCCATATAAAGATTACATTAATAGAATGTATAAGTTTTAGGGACTAAATTTGTTATTATATTAACCAGTTTTTTTAATTTTAATAGTAGAGTGACATATTTGTCGCAAAACTTTAATTGAGTAATTAAATTGTTACTTTTAAAAAAGATGATATATTTATTATCAAACTTATAATTAAATTACATATGTTAAGTATCATAATACTTCCACTCAATATGGAGTGAAAATGAATTCGGCTATTTGGTCGGTGTTGAAATTCGAATCCATATAAAATAAAATAATATAAACATTTTTGTCTACTCGATCATTTAGTATAACGATTTAATATAAATTTTGAATATTTGGGTTAGGTAAGCATCTAATATTCAATAGTATTTTTAGTACTAGTCTTTTGAAACGGTTTTCAACATAATTTAGATTTTGAATTTAATAAAATAATTTATAGTTAACAAACTTTAAAGTCTTAGATATGTTTATTCATTTATTTTGAGTTAAAAATATATGTTAGGCTAAAGGGGTACTTTTGCCCCCAAGTTCGAACCAAATATGCAATGTCGCCCCTCGCCGAAAAACGCACTCAATGTGCCCCTTATGTTTGAAAAATCGATCAATTCCGACCTTTGACTAACGTTAACTAACGTTCCCGTCAATTCCTGGGTGACGGGTCGTTAACTTCTGCACGGTCAGCTATCCTTGCCAGCTGGCTTGCCGTGTCACGCGCTGACGTGGAAAAAAAGCTTACGTGGCATTTTAAAAATAATAATAATAAAAATATTATATTGCTAGCTATCCTAAACCTATTTTCACGTCTTCAAGTTCTTCTTCCATTGCCGTTTCATATTGCTAGGTAATGTTTGATTCATTTTCTTTTATCCCCTTCAAATTAATCAATCGTTTAGGGTTTAGGGTTCATTATCTACTGCTAGTATTGCCTCCTTGCCTTGATTGATGATCTGGGTCGTACCCTTTATCATTGTGTTCCCAAACTCATCAATGACTTGCCCTACGTTCCCTAACGAGCCCTGAGCTACCTCGATTTCTTTTTTGAGACCCACCCCGAATTCTTCGAGATCGCGGCGGTAGGTTTCGATTACGAATTCGGATCTGGTTGCTATCGTTTTGAACAGCCCGCCGAAGCTCTAGCCGGTAGGATCAGGGTCGGAATCGGACAGTTTGGGGGAGGAATCAAGGGTGGAGTATTCGGCTCTGGGGGTATCAGATTCGGGTTGGAGTTGGGGTTTAGGAGGATCTGGGTCATCGGCGAAAACTGATTTGAAGAAATCCATGGTGAGAAATTAAGGTTCACTGTGTTAAGAATTGACTAGGATTTGGGGATGCGGAAATAAAAATTATGGAAAATTTTCTGAAATTCTGATATGATAAAGAAACGAAGGGTGTGAAGCGGGGATATATATAAAGAAAATATTAATATTATATAATAATATAATATTTTTATTATTATTTTTTTAAAAATTTGCCACGTAAGCTTTTTTTCCACGTCAGCGCGTGACCCGGCAAGCCAGCTGGCAAGGATAGCTGACCATGCAGGAGTTAACGGCCCGTCACCCAGGAATTGACGGGAACGTTAGTCAACGTTAGTCAAAGGTCGGAATTGATCGATTTTTCAAACATAAGGGGCACATTGAGTGCGTTTTTCGGCGAGGGGCGACATTACATATTTGGGTCGAACTTGGGGGCAAAAGTACCCCTTTAGCCTATATGTTATTTATCGATGACCTTTAATAGCTTATAGTTAAAAATCAAATCGAGTTAGATATCAAAAACAAAATGAAAACCATTTTTTTTTATAAAATATTAAACATTTTATCACTTGATTTGTATAGACAATTATTTTCCGTATGATTTTAGAACGAACGAAACACACTGTTACGTATTATTAACATTACACATCATTATACACTATTAATTTTTTCTCGGATAATTGTCTTTATTTAAAAACACTCTTGTAAGTATCCCTCAACTTGTCTTCATAGAATGGTTTTCGTCTATAATTTGAGTTAATTGTTTACAAATAAATTAAATTTAGTAAAATTTGGAGTTCATATATGAGATTGAAGCAAATTTAATCATGTTTGAATTGTTCAAGGATCGAAATTAAGAATTGTCATCGAATCAAAATTTAATTTTGATATTGTAATATATGATATATATATATTTTTTGATGTATATTTAACATTTATTATTATTTTTTGAACCATTGTGATTATATGATAATATCTATTAATTAATTATAATATTTTAATAACACGTATACATGACAAAGAATTTTATTATTTTAGTACAAATTAGTTTTATTTGAAAAACAATGTAAGACTCTAAAAAGTTCTTTCATGGTAGCTTTTCCTTCTTTTGATTCATTGGCTGACGGTCAATCAGTTTTAATATTAATTGTCGACTACCGATGTTTATTATTTTACTCATTTTTAATGTTTTTTTAATTTTTAATAGAAAATCTATGTTCTTGTAACCCCTCATCCCGGTCCGGGCGACTGACCGGTCCGAGTGGGCTACACGGGGATACCCGAGGCGAAACCCATTAAGGTTTCACTTCGGTTAACAACTCGAAAAAACTTTTCATTAAATTTTTATCTTATCTAGATGCATTATTAAGTCTTATGTGAGAAAGACAACAACAGAAGAAAAAAACGAGGCAAACAACCAAACAGCCCAACAAAACAACCCATTTTTAACTTAAACTACAAGCCGTTTTGAAATACCCAAAGAGCGTATCGAAACGCCTTGACTAGGTCAACTGGCCAAATTCAACACGAGGAGACCGTATCGAAACGTTAGTTAACCATTCCGAAATGCCCGCAGCGGTCAACTTCTCGTAGTCAACGATACAAAGATCGTTCTGAAACGCCAAGGCTCGTTTCGATACTTCAATTTATCGTCAAAATCTCAGATTTCCAGTGGCAAAAACGTATCGAAACGACCCCCTTGCGTACCGAAACGCCTGGCCTGAAACAAGAGGTCGTATCGAAACAGGACCAACCGTTTCGATACACCTGCTGCGAACAGATAGGTTTTAGTTGGTTTTAAGACTTATGGCTGCCTTACAAACACCAACTAAGACCCCAACCCAACCATGCATGACTCTAAGGTATAAAATACATAACAAGCATGCTTAACACACTCGAAACATAAAAAGCCATACAATAAAAAGATCAACAAACAACACATCTTTCATACATGACATTCAAGGTAACATGCTTCAACAAGAACATCCACTTAAACATTCAAAAAGGTACAAGGCCAACATACAAAGGCATAAGCAAACTTTAAGCATATCATCCACATAACAAGGAGTCTAAACATGCTCCTAGCACATAACATCCACATACATCAAAAGCTCAAATCCCATTGCTTGACGATTACATTCTCATAACACAAATATTCATACTTGATAAGCTCAAAAGCTAAACTAGCACACTTGGAGGCCCTCTTCTTACACTAGCAACCCACGAACTACGTATATGCATTGTCGAAAAAAAGAGAGCATAAGCATAAAGCTTAGTGAGGGTAAGCTCATAAAACAAACCTCGACAATGCAGGGTCCAAGCACGAGCACACAACCAAGGTAGAATGCATGATCTTACCTTCGAACCACATAAGCCAAAATATATGTGATGTATGAACATATATTCAATATTTTGCCATGCTCTTCAAGTCATAAACTTAACATGTGGAAATACATATATCAATCCATATTGGTACCTAGCTATGACTCGAATACGCGAATAACCGTTGAAACTCACATCCAACAACAACCATTACCTTACGGTGAGATTACACTCATCACCGTTCACGCGGAGGGGATTCCATTCATCCTCACGCCCCGTCGATGGGATTACACTCATCACCGACTAACATATATAAGAAGAATTTTTGGGCGAACCCGTACTCTATCTTGATGACTACCATCACCAAGACCACGCGCGCATTTTGACTCACGTGTGCACACTAAACATCCTAATGATCGATCACTGTACCCAAGCATACTAGTGCCAATATTAAAACATTTTATAACCTTTCACAACATCATTTCATATCAACTTCCGTGCTTAGCACGTACTCACCATGACTCACCGTCATACACAAACCACTTGCATATATCAATGCATTAAATCCATGCCTCAACATACATGTATAACACAATATACATAACCACCACAATCACAATTAAACATGAGGCATACACAACATTTAAAGGTCAACCATAGTCTCTAACTAAAGCTTGGGATTAGGCTACCACTCTAATCCCAACTCTAGGTGGGTCTACCAAGCCCAACCTAGTCCACATGCTTGAACAAACCTTGAAAATCAATTTAAAACATTTAACCACTCACCGACTAATCCAAGCTCAACCACACTAGCCGATCAAGCTCCCAATGATTTCGAATTCATTCTCGAGGCTTCACCAACACAAATCTGTGCTTCTAAACATCCCAACACAATCAAAATAACCTCAAATCAGTTCACAAATCAATGTAGCCAACCCAAAACACAAACCAAGCACAAAACACAAGATTTCAAGTTAAAGACAACCCCAAAACCTTTATTACCGAGCAGCCCTAAAGCACAGCCCAAAACCAATGATTCCAACACTTAAATTACTCTCAAAAGCCTCCAAAACAACCCTTGAACATAGCCTAACCATCAACCAACAAATTCTCACACAAAACATCCCCAAAACGTAACATAAAACCCTTCAAAAACCCCTCTAAAACCCAATTTCGAGAAACACCATAAACTTTGTAAAAATCGAATATGTTGGACCTTTTAGATAGTAAACAACTCATATAACATTAATAAATCAATAGCTTAAGTTAAAGACAATAAAGATGACATTTTTAATCTAAAAACTCAAAACCTCAAACTACAAAAGCCATGAGCTTTATGAAAAATGATGGTACCAACTTGTAGAGGGAAGGGAGGACAAGTCAAAAATAGTTTTACCTTTGAAAAATCTCCAACAATGAGCAAGGGAGATGATGGAATAGTAAACTAGGGAAGGAGGGGTTCTTTGTCGTTGAAATAGAGAAAGGAAGAAGGAAGAATATGACAAAAGTCTATTTTAAATAAAAAGGAGTTTTATTTTTTTGCAGGACCACTTATTTACAAACATGCCATTAATGAGATGGCTTAAATTCTCATCTCCTAAAATTCATGGGTTTGGATTTAGAAGATATGCCCAACATAAATTTTAATTATTTTAAAAACACGAAGCCCATAATATTATTTTATTATTTTAATTCATCCGACCCCTAAATCCGGGTGTTATAGTTCTTGTGGCACGTGTTTCCTCTTTTTTTATGGCACGTTTTTTTATTAATTTTTGTGGTTCATTTCATATGTCGTTTGACACGATTTTAGCATACCTTAGCGATCGTTTGGTGCTCGTATAAAAACATTCACGGCGCTAATTTTTTGATTTGGTTTTGTCGGTGGTCATAGAAAACATTAATCCCCACTCGTTTGATGGTTTGTTAGCCGATTTAATCAGAACTATGTAGCGGAGCAATATGCATGACAGTTTAATTCGTTCACTACTCATTTTTCATCATGTTAAGCGTATCGTTTGGCTAGAGATAAAACAATTCATGAAGGTTCGTGGGTTTTGATGATATTCTAATCTCCACATAAGTGTTTGTTTTTTTTTTGAACTGAGATTTTTAGTGGATTGATTTCTTTTCTTTTCTTTTTGATGCATTGTAGTTGTAATATCTTTTATGTTGTTTAATAAAATTCAAATGCCATTATTAAAAAAAAAATACACACATAACATACATGTAAGTTGCTCAAACTTGAGTCACCTAAACATTTATTATATTATTTTTAAACATTTGTTTTTTCATATAATATTTAAGGCTAGAGATAATTTTTAAAAATATATTTATTTTAAAGTTTAAATTAATAAAATTTAACTTCTTATTTTTTAATCATAATTTTAATATAATAATTATATTATTTAGGCTCATCCACTGTATCAATTAAACGAAACTCAATTATATAATTAATTTCATTTAGATAGTATTATTAAATTTCAATTTGATATATATGAAATAATAAATAAAAACGAAAATATCCGATTCCCAACAAAACCCTAATTCCACAGTATTTAACAATTTATTAACATATAAAATCCCGCACAGCTGCTCCGCCCCAAGTCTGCTTTCTGCTCCACAGTCTAGAAAAAGGAAAAAAGGTACTTTTTGAAACCCGGAAATGTCGGACGAGGAGCACCATTTCGAATCCAAGGCCGACGCCGGCGCCTCCAAAACCTACCCTCAACAGGCCGGAACCATCCGTAAGAACGGCTACATCGTCATCAAAGGCCGCCCCTGCAAGGTCCCCTCGTTTTGAAGAATCCCTTTGATTTTATCCTCTGAATTGTCTTTTTATGTTTAGGATTGTTGTGATTTTGATTTTCCAGATCTATTTCTTTTCTGGGTAATCTGTATCTTTGTATTTCGTTTGGTTGTTTACTTTTGCTTGAAAAAAGATTAGGAATCGAATATGATTATACTTGTTTAGTATTTTCTTTGAATTTATAATAACTTAAGTTAAATCAAAGGCAAATTAAAACAAATCAGGGATAAAAACAAACTAGGACTTGAGTTTTCAGAAATTAGGAAGTTTTTGATGAATCTGATGGTGTTTGTTGAAATATGATGAATTATTGGTTCACGGGTTGATTGTTGATTTGCACCTTATGGTTGTAATTTAGAATGATTTGCAATTTTAGCTGAACTGAACTCGATTGTTGTTGACTCGTACGGCGTTGCCCAGGTTGTCGAAGTTTCGACCTCCAAGACCGGAAAGCACGGTCACGCTAAGTGTCACTTTGTTGCAATCGACATCTTCACTTCCAAGAAGCTGGAAGATATTGTTCCATCTTCCCACAATTGTGATGTATGAAAGTCTAAACCTATTTCACTGATTGTTGTTGTTTTTGTCACTTGCTGTTTAAATTTCGAATCTGTTATGTAATCGCATTGGTGAATTGATGTTTTTTTGTCCTTTGGTTGTAACAGGTTCCGCATGTCAATCGTACTGACTACCAGTTGATCGATATTTCTGAGGATGGATTTGTAAGTTTGTTTGGTTTGTTTTTGCTTTCGTTTTCTGTGCAGTCATATGTGTTTTTCTTCCTAACTTGTTAAATATTTCAGGTGAGTTTGCTGACTGACAGTGGAGACACTAAGGACGATCTGAGGCTCCCGACAGATGATAACTTGTTGAAACAGGTAAATTAACTATTTTTCATGTTTTTTGACAAATGGGTCTTTTGATATCGAATACCTGTCGCCGTTATTCAATTTACTGATTTGAATTCTAAAAACAACAAAGCCTTTTCCCTGTATCTAACGTTGGCTACTTGTATTCTATTCATTCCTGTTGTCATCGTCGTATCGGGTATCCATGAACCTCGACATAGGATATGTAGTATTCACACAATCTTTAACATGTGAACATCTTTCGTGGACAAAATTGTGAGGCCCAATGTTGTGCTATTGGCCCCTTCATCCGAATCACCCTTGTCTCAAGGGGCTACATTGGCAGCACCATTTGCAGTCTCCTTTCTTCTACGCAAAGAAGAGTGACACTAAAATTGTGCACGAGACGAGTTTATATTTTATTGATTGCAGACTTGCAGTATTTTTTCCTTCTATAGTTTTCCGGCCTCTTGATGTTAGGAACCTCATATCAGCTGAGCGCTAGAGTTCAACATAGGATATAAAGTATTCACACAATCTTTTAACCCGTGAACTTCTTTTGTGGACAAAATTGTGAGGCCCGGTGGGTTTACGTTGAGCTATTGGCCCCTTCAGCCGAATCACCCTTGTGTCAAGGGGTTACATTGGCAGCACCATTTGCACTTTCCTTCTATAGTTTCCCGGTCTCTTGATGCTAGGAACCTGATTGAACACCGTATTCCGATTGGGGAATGTAATCCTTTTTTCACATGTTTAAACTAGTCGAAACTGTTTACTACTCAATCTTGCGTTTCTCATTTTGCTTGGTGCTTATGCGTTTGTATATCTCCATGACTTATCTGATCTGATCTGATGTCTATGCATATGACTAATATCCATTCCAAACATGAAAATGTCGGTCATTTTATCGTATCACGAACATTCATGGTTGTTGTTTTGGTGAGTGCAGATCAAGGATGGTTTTGCCGAGGGGAAAGACCTGGTTGTGTCTGTTATGTCTGCAATGGGGGAAGAGCAGATCTGTGCTCTCAAGGACATTGGTCCTAAGTAGTTTCGGATTCGTTTATTTCAAACCCTAAATGGAGCCAAAAATTAAGACAAGCTATGGGGTTCTAAATGCTGTTTTGATTCTATTTTTGGTCTTGGTAGGAAAAAAAGGGGACAAACAATATTACTAGTTCCTTGTGCTATGGATTCTTCTTCTTTTCTTTCAAGAATTTTTCTTTCCTGTTCTTTTTGTGTGTGGAGGTTTTTTTTGAAGTTATAACTTATAATTATGATTATAAGTAATTCATATTTGAATAGATTATGATCAGAATTTATTGTTATTAATTTCGATCGAACTAATATTCGGAATATATTCCGAGCTAGTTCATGAAGTATAACAAAATCACAACCTCAACAGATAAAAAAACGTGTAACAATTAGATTAAACTCACATTCATGTTATTCTTTTGGGTTAACTATTGGTGGTCACCCGACTATCATTATTTTGTTTTGTTTTGTTCATCTAATTAATTTTTTCGATAAAATTGTTTCTTTTGTTAGATACTTGTTTTGATCCCTCATCAATCGTTAAAAACTAACAAAATTGTTAAAAAATTAGATTTCATTAGAGGAAGCACTAGGATTTGAACTTACACCCCAAGAGAAGAAGCAAATGTGTTTAGTTACTAGGCTAAGCACTATATATTAATTTATTTTACCACATATTAATGTTAAATTAAAGGAAAATGCACGTCAACCATTTCATTAGTTTTTAGTTGGCTAAACACATTTGCTTCTTTTCTTGAGGGCTCGGGTTTGAATCCCAGCTATCTGTCCAATGAAATCTAATTTTATTTTGTTGTTGTGGTGATGACATCACTACCAGTCCACCACATTGGTTCAAATAAAAACTTTAAAAATAATATAAAAAGGAGAGAGAAGAGAAAAGAGAGAAGATAATAAAATATTATTAAAAAATATTAAAAAAAATAAACGTCAACAATTTCGTTAGCTTTTAGTTGGAGGACCAAAATAGAAAAACGGTGATAGTTGAGTGACCACCAGTGTAGTTTACCTTTTTTTTATATTGTTAGTGTATGAAATATAAGTCCATACTTAAATATGATTTGCATTGTAAATTAAAAGTTTCCATAAGCGGTTTTAGGGTATAGAGACTTAGTTTAAGATATAAGGTTTAGGGGCTTAAGTGTAAGGGTTTAGAATTTAGGGATAATTGTTTAAATTTAGAGTTTAGTGTTATAGTTTAGGGTTTAGTTTTTAGGATAATATGGTGAAGATTTAGGTTTTAACTTATAAACCGTAAATTATAACCTTAAACCTTAAATTTAAACAACTATCCATACACCTAAATTCCTAAACCCTATACCCTAGACTAAATCCCTATAATCTAAAACTAAGACGTAACACTTTTAATTTTCACCGCATGCGTATAGAATATTTATCTTATTTTTTTTTACGTTAAGGATGGGAATTTAAGAAAATAAGAGATAATAGTATTCCATAGTCTTGAAATTTTATTAATAGCAAATGCAATATAGCAATTAAAAATGGAATAAATATATCAAACTAAATAATGAACCGGTAGTAAGAAAATAAACCCGGTCCAACTTTCCAAGTATTTTCTTTCTCATTTCACTATTTTTCTTTTCTTTTTCCTTTCTTTCTTTCAATTTTTTTTTTCTCTTAGAACAAACAAAACTCAAATAACATATCACCAGAAATTGTTTTCATCTCCCAATTCTTTAATCTGTTTTTCTGTTCTTTTAATTTTTTTTCTCATCATAATCCTCATTTCATCACAATTCACATACTGTCAGTTCTTTCTTACTTTTATGTTTAAATTTTTTTAAATATTTTTTTAAAATTTGTTTATGAATTTTCTATGCGCCAAACTTTCCCTCGGAATTTCGTTTCCATTGCCTTTCTCTTCCTCTCCCTCTCTTTCTAATTTTCCGTTTCATTTATGTATTGCAGAAGGAATTGGAATTGTTGATAATTCCATGATAAGAAATCTTCATTTATTTTATTAATTTGGCGTGTTTTGGAGAGCGCATTGACGGGAAAAATTGTGTTGTTTTTTTAATTCGATGTTAAGAAATCTTCATTTATTTGAACAATTTGGCATGTTTTGAAGAAAGGCATTGACGGGAAAAAGAATCGTGTTGAATTTACGTCGGAATTGGGCCACTTATAATTGAATTTGAGAACCTGAATCCGTGGCGTGTTTGTTTGAAGAGAAATGTGATACTATTCGTGGTGATAGGAAGAAAGTGTTTTGGATCCTATCACGGTTGTAACAGCGCCATCAGATGGCGCTGTTCAGACGATTGTTTTACCGGAAGCCGCCGGATCGGCTTCTCGAGATATCCGAAAATGTCTACGGTAACCTTTTTTTGTTCTTATTTATTGTTAATTTCAGCTTTAAAATGTGGAAACCATATTCATTCTATCAGACAAGGAGGAAAATGCCGATGGATACAAATTTTGAATTCTCTGGGAATCAAAATTCTTATCCAGATTCCAGATTTTCTAATTTATATTCATTTATTTGGACAATGCACTGCTTATTTTCATGGTTTTTTTTGGCTCTATTGATTAATTTTGGTTAAGAAACTCGTTAAGGGTTTTTAGCTTGTTTCTTTTCGTGGATGTTGGGGAGAATTGGGTGGCATTGTCACCTTAAAGCCGAACTACTGAATTGATTTGTTATTCAACTTTGTAAAAATTGCTTGGAGGCATAGGAGTTTTGGATACCATTTTTGATATAAATATTTCTGTTTGGAACTGTAGTTTGCTTTTCTCCATGTTAGGAAAGTTATTAAACTTCCTTTGGCGAGCATTTGCATTGAACCTTAGGGTTATATATATATATATATATTTGGAGGCATATGGATAACAATAATAATTGCTTATTTGATTCAATTCTTGTGTTGATTGTTTTGAAGTATTCGATTGTTGCTTCACTGCGGATGTTATGGAAGAAGACGACTTCAAAGTGTATATGGATAGCATTGTGGCACAGCTACAAGACTATTTTCCAGAAGCTTCTTTCATGGTGTTTAATTTCAGAGAAGGGGACGGGCGGAGCCAAATTTCAGACATTTTAAGCGAGTACAACATGACTGTTACGGACTATCCACGGCTGTATGGGGGATGCCCGCTGCTGCCACTTGAAATGATTCATCAATTCTTTCAATCGAGTGAACGCTGGTTATCATCAGAAGGGCAGCAGAATGTGCTTTTGTTGCACTGTGAAAGAGGAGGATGGCCTGTACTTGCTTTCATGCTTGCTGGTCTTCTGTTATATAAAAAACAATATAGTGGTGAGCAGAAGACTCTTGAAATGCTCTACAAGCAAGCTCCTAGGGACCTTCTCAAGCTTCTGTCTCCTTTGAACCCCCAGCCTTCTCATTTGAGATATCTGCATTATATTTCTAGGAGAAATTTGAGTACTGATTGGCCTCCCGCAGATACACCTCGATTTTTGAATTACATAATTCTTAGAGTTCTTCCCCCTTTGGAAGGGAGAGATGGGTGCAGGCCGGTTATACATGTCTATGGAATGGACCCCAAAACACCAGCCAACAGAAGTTGTAAGCTTCTGTTTTCAACTTCCAAGTCAAAAAAACAAGTTCCTTACTTCCAAAAGGTGATGCCTAAGTCACACAATTGAAACTGAAAAGATAAATTGACCAAATTTTGGGATGTTCTAATAAGTTTTATCTGCAGGAAGAGTGTGCATTGGTGAAAATAGATACTCATTGTCATATTCAGGGGGATGTTGTGCTTGAGTGTGTCCATTTAAATGAAGATTTGGTACATGAAGAGATGATATTCAGAATTATGTTTCACACAGCATTTGTTCGACGAAATATTTTGATATTCAACCACAATGAAGTTGATGTGTTGTGGGATGTGAGGGATCAATTTCCAAAGGAATTTTCAGCAGAGGTAGGTTAAGTTATTATTCCGTGATGACATTTTAAAAAAAATAATTTTTAAGGCTGTAGGAGTTGAATGCATATTCATATCTGTATCAGGTAAATTTTATGGACCCTGATGCGGTTGTTCCTCGTCTCACCAGAGTCACAACAAGTGAAGTTGGGAATGAGATTGAAAGTGGTACACCAGATGAATTTTTTGAGGTGGAAGAGATCTTTAGCAATGCAGTTGATACGCTAGATGGAAAGGTGTATGATGACAGTCTGGCAGTTCATAACAACAAGTTAGAGCAGAAAGATGTGCGGAGGGAGGATATAGATCCTCATAGATTTCAAGAGTGTGCCAAAAATGATGGAAACAAAAAACAGGATGTCAAGGTTGATTCTAGTATATATGTAGTGAAGGATATAGCTGTGCATGATGTGAAATACAAATTACATAAGAAGATGGATTCCGACACTAATGCTGTGAAGGACATAGCAGTTGACGAAGGAGACATTAAGGTTGGTTCAGTGGAGTTTACTATTGACGGGTTGAGGGATAGAGAAACCAAGGTGGTGACAGAAGATGTGCTTGGCAAGTTGGAAGACGTGGACAATAGTGTCAATAGAGAAGACACTGTTCCACTGAAGAGGCAAAGGGTGGCAACTGATATTTCCAGACTTAAACCTGAGAAATTACCGCCTGCTTCAAAGAAGTGGGGTGGGCTGCTCCCAAAACCAGCTTCAGAGTCTTGTCTGGCGAAACCAAAAAGCAAGCAACTAGAACCTCATGGCCATCCTGCTAGACAAGCAAAGCCAAATGCCATATCTCGGTGGATCCCTCCTAACAAAGGTTCTTTTGCAAATTCGATGCATGTATCATATCCTCCATCAAGACATGGTAGTGTACCACTTGCACTTTCCGGTACTATGAGTTTGAGGAAATCAAAGTCTGGTTCCAATCTAAAGGTTTTTGCTGGAGCTGCGCTTTCAAAGGATGTTTTATTCAGGCAAAAAAGTCTGAATGTTTACAATACAAAGCCTTTGAAGGATGTTTCATTTGAGCAAAAAGGTCAGAAGGTTGACCATGTAAAGGCTTCAGACTCTCCAAAAGAAATATTCACCACTCCAAGAACAATCAGTGTATTTGAGCAAAAAGGTCAGAAGGTTGACCATGTAAAGGCTTCAGACTCTCCAAAAGAAATATTCACTACTCCAAGAACAATCAGTGTATTTGAGCAAAAGGGTCAGAAGGTTGACCATGTAAAGGCTTCAGACTCTCCAAAAGAAATATTCACCACTCCAAGAACAATCAATGTATTGCCTGGTCTAGAACAATCAGTGTATATTCCACCGAGCACTCCACAACGATCACCACCTCCTGCTCCTCTTCCTTCCCCACCTGCTCCTCCTCCTTCCCCACCTGCACCAAGATCTTCTCTGCTGGATTCAAAATCTTTGCAGGAAAATACAACATCTATACTACTTTCCCTACCTTCAGGAGATGTTTCTAGAATGCCTTTTGCAACATCACCTCCTACCTCTCCACCTTGCACAACAGCAAATGTACATAATACTACCACTTTGCAGGAAAATACAACATCCGTACTACCTTCCCTACCTTCAGGAGATATTTCTAGAATGCCTTTTGCAACATCACCTCCTTCCCCTCCTCCTACCTCTCCACCTTGCACAACAGCAAATGTACACAATACTACCTCTTTGCAGGAAAATACATCTATACTACCTTCCCTACCTTCAGGAGATGGTTCTAGAATGCCTTTTGCAACATCACCTCCTTCCCCTCCTCCTACCTCTCCACCTTGCACAACAGCAAATGTACATAATACTAACTCTTTGCAGGAAAATACAACATCTATACTACCTTCCCTACCTTCAGGAGATGTTTCTAGAATGCCTTTTGCAGCATCACATCCTTCCCCTCCTCCTACCTCTCTGCCTTGCACAACAGCAAATGTACATAATATTGGAATGGTTTCACAATCTCCAGTGGCAGGTTCTCCTCCGCTACCCCCCTCTCCTCCATTATCTAATTCTCAGACTACTACACTGCTTTTGCTTCCTCCAACACCTTCATCATCCTGGAAGTCGAGGTATTTTTCAGCTTCTTGTACTGTACTACATTCTCCACCTCCATCCCCTCCTCATCTATCTTCTATCGGATCATTGTGTACATCAAAACCTGGTACTAAACATTCCTTTCATCCACAATCGCCTACAACTACACCAACTCAATGTGCTATATCTCCACCTGTCATGCATGAAGTGCCATCAACACCTTCTTTACCCCTAACCCCTTCATTGTGTGACCCTCCGTCTCCAGCACCACCTTCCCTCCCACCACCAGTGCCCACTGGACATGGACCATTGCCACCACCATGCTTGCCCCCATGTCTATCCCCATTGCCACCTCCTCAATATCGAGCTTTGGCACCTCTACTACCGCCGATGCCTCTTCATCAGGTAGCTTCTTCACCACCGCCATTGCCACCACCTTTTTTGCATGGAGCTATGTATGGACATTCTCCACATCCCTTACCAATGTCTTGCTTTCCATCTCCCCCCCCTGAACTACACCAATTGATTTCTGCTGCCCCACCTCTACCTCCACCACCCTTATTGATGTCTATTGCCCCAACTCCACTTGCACCATCCCCATTGATGTCTAGTGCCCTGGTTCCTCCACTTGTACCACCCCCATTGATGTCTAGTGCTCCAAATCCTTCACCACCCCCGTTGACGTCTAGTTCCCTCCCTTATCCATCTCCATCACCCCTATCAATGTCTAGCACTCCACTTCCTCCTTCACCTCCACCACCCTCATCAATGTCTAGCGCCCCACTTCCTCCTTCACCTTCACCACCCCCATCAATGACTAGTGTCCCACCTCCTCCACAACCCTCATCAATGTCTAGTACTACACCTCCTTCCCCATTGATGTCTGATGCTCCTCTTCCTCCACCTTCACCACCCCCTTCAACAAGTAGTGCCCCACTTCCTCCACCTCCACCTTCACCCCCCTCTTCAACGATTAGTGCCCCACCGCTTCCACCTTCACCCCTCTCTTCAACAACTAGTGCCCCACCTCAATCTCCATCCCCCACATCGATGTCTAAATCCCCCATTCCTTCTCCACCTTCACCAACCTCTTTGGAAACTAGTGCCCCACCTGCTCCACCTCCATTTTCACCATCCTCATTGGTGTCTAGTGCCCCATCTTCACCACCCTCTTCAATGAATAGTGCTCCACCTTCACCACCCTCTTCAATGACTAGTGCCGCACCTTCTCCACCTCCACCACCCCAATCGATGTCTAGTGCCCCACCTCCTCCACCTACACCACCCCCCTTGATGTCTAATACCCCACCTCCTCCACCCCCTCCCCAGTTGCTTGGAGTGCCACCTCCACCTATTCATGGAATTGCAGCATCAAGCTCGTCTCCTATGCCTAAAGCTCCTCCACCTCCACCGCCACCTCCTAGAGGTGGAGCGCCGCCTCCACCGCCACCTCCTGGAGGTGGAGCACCACCTCCACCGCCACCTCCTGGAGGTCAGGCTCCTGGCCCTCCAGCACCACCTGGAGCTCCTGGTGGTGGACCGCCTCCTCCTCCTCCTGGTGCTAGAGGAAGAGGACGTGGGCCATCACGTTTAGGAGCTATTTCAACAACTAAGAAATCTTCCTTAAAGCCTTTACATTGGAGCAAAGTCTCAAGGGCAATAAAAGGAAGCTTATGGGAGGAATTGCAAAGACACGGAGAGCCTCACATGTAATATATCTTCTAATATTGATGTAGCTTTTCTGTAGTATACTTCCTTAGAGAAATTCCTGACCAAATATTTATGCTAATGTTCCATGAATATATGTTTGCATTATTTTTTTTTACATTTATTAACTTCCCTTTTGTATTTGCTTACCTTTTTCTTGTTTCTCCTAGTGCTCCAGAATTTGATGTGTCAGAGCTTGAGACTCTTTTCTCCGCTGTTGTTCCTAAACGTACTGGTGGGGGTAAAGGGAAAGGCAAGTCGGGTGGATCAAAAGCTGACAAAGTCCACCTGGTAATCTGTAAATTCATTTTTCTGAATAAACTATATTTCTAAGTTTCTTTATAGCTGGTTGTGGTACAGTCACTTGAAGCACCTTATAACGTGAGTGGCTACAAGGTCTGCAGTTTTAGAAATTGAGAATTTTTTTATTTTTTAGTGTAGGTTTCTACTAAGTTTTGGGAGAAAGGCATTCTAATCATTGTTTTGTGTTTCATATTAATTATAATGCTTATCTTTCTAATTGCTCAAACATTGTAAGACCATCATAATAATTATTATTTCCCCCCTTCTCTAATGTCATTGCTAACAGATTTTGTTTATCACATCATAGATTGACTTGAGGAGGGCCAACAACACTGAAATTATGCTCACTAAAGTTAAGATGCCACTTTCTGATATGATGGTAAGTTGGGGATGGTTGTTTTCTTGCATTTATTAGTATTTCTCTAAGAGAACTAGAGGACGTACCTTTTGTGTTCCACTTACATGGAACTAGGAATGTGGAAGTTTACCCCAGAATATATGTGAACAAGACAACAAGGTTGTTCGGTTCATGTTGTTTTGCTAGTGGTTGCTCAGTTGCACTTAAGTTTTCATAGGTGTGGTCATTAGCCTCTTCTGCAGTATCTACTTTGGTGTAAATGCAAATTCTTAGGATTGTCATGCTATACCTGACTCAATTCATGGAGGCATGGGGGAAAATAGGATTTTCTTTGAATTGATCCCCTCTCTCTTATTCTCTCCGCCTTTATTGCCTTAGTTGTAATCAAAGATTTTCGGTTTTTATTTGTTAACTTACAATATGCAGCTTCATGTATTTATCAGGCTGCAGTACTAGCAATGGATGATACAGTATTAGATGTTGATCAAGTGGAAAATCTCATAAAATTTTGTCCAACTAAAGAGGAAACAGAACTTCTCAAGGTGAAGGTTTAGCGCATGTATATGTATATATAAAGATTCAGTATTGTAAATAAGCTGCTTAAAATTTCTTTTTACATTGTATAAGAATCCATTTACCCATTAGAAGTTTGTCTTCTTTGATTGCGTTTTACCCTCTTTTTAATTTTTAGAACTACACTGGTGACAAGGAGAATCTAGGGAAGTGTGAACAGGTCTGTTTTTTTCTCTCTCTAACCATATCATCTGAATTATCAAATTGTTAAACTTGGGTTTCTTACATTGGTGGACTCGTAGATGGTTCATTACCATTGACATGTTAAATATGCTCTTTGTGAGCATTTATGTAATTTTCCTCATGTTCTTGTGAATTGTGACCTGCTAATATCTTTCCTCCAGAGCATTTGGCTCAATGGTTATGGTTAAGAAAATTCTTTTCAAGTTATGGTTAAAGATAGTAATTGATATATAAGGATTTATTTGTTTTTATCTTCTTGCATTTTTGAAACAATTGATTCCTGATAATTCCTCAATGAAGATGGTAACATTTGCAAAATTTGTTCAGTGATGTTGATTATTCATGAGCATCAATACAGTTAAGATTTGACTGAAAAATTAGTGACGTAGATCACTGTTCAAACAGAGGGAGCATTAGTTAATGTATTTGATTGTAGATCACGTTTCTTGGTTGATCACTTACTGGTTTATTCTTATTCTGAGAGATATAAACTAGTTCTCTACATATTTGCATATGGGAAGAAGTGTGGTCTAGCAAGAGTGTATGTAGTTGTACGTTTAGTAGAGTGAGGGATTTGCCTTCTTTTGACTTTGTGGCTTTTGTGAGGAAGGGAAATAGAAGGATGTTCCAGTGAAGAATTACCCTTTAAAATTCTCCTGTGCTGTGCTCCTAATTTTTATTAAAAATGCATCGCTTACTCTGGAACTGCAAGAGGCTATTGATTTTATATCTCTGTTCTGTTAGAGTTAGCCTTGTACTTCCGTTAGAACTGCCTTGGTTCTTTATAGTAGTATTGGCTCTCTAATTCAAAAATGGGGAAAAAAGAAAGAAAGTACAGATAATGTTTCTATAGTACTAGATTTTAGTTGATCCAACTGTAAGAAGATAGTTACAGAACCGGAGAACAATGATTTATCATATAGTGTTGTAGCAAATACAAGATAACAACTTTCTGATTTTCTCTTCTGTGAAGAAACTCCAACTAAAACAACTAGCTCCTGGGTGCTTCTCCAATGGTATCTTTCATTTGTTCCATCTTTGTAAGAACTTCTAAACCTGAACGTGGTTTTGATCATTCATGTTCAGTACTTTTTGGAGTTGATGAAAGTGCCGCGGGTAGAGTCAAAAATGAGAGTGTTTTCTTTCAAGATTCAGTTCCGAACTCAGGTTTGGCGGTATCTCCATAGTTAATATGATTTAAAAAAAAATTACAATGTTATTTAATATTTAATCTCTTGCTTGCTTCTCCTTTTATTTTATTGAATCACCTGTTTGACCTCTGTTCTTACATTTTTTACCACTTGCAGATTTCTGAATTTAGAAGGAGCTTAGAAACTGTAAATTCTGCTTGTGATGAGGTATATCATTAACGTTGTTGATGACTACGATGTTTATTTGTTCTTATCTTACTACTTTTGCATTGGTTATTTAGGTACGAAATTCGGATAAATTGAAGGAAATCATGAAGAAAATTCTCTATCTAGGAAACACATTGAACCAAGGAACTGCGCGGGGTAAGTGATTCAATTTTCCTTTTGGCTTCAGTCTCTGATGCTGCAGCTTCTAAACTATTAAGAGATTTACTAGCTAAACCACATGTAATGTATTACTTCGATGTTTGTCTGGACCCATGCATTTGAATGATACTTGCTTTGGTGTTTACCTGCAGTGTCACATGTGAGATTATGTTACAACATTTTGAGCAGCATTATTGCTCCTAGGGGCGAGCAAAACTCGACTCGAATCGAAAAAATCGATTTCTTTTCAATTTCGTGTTATTCGAGTTGTTCGAGTTATTCGAGTCAACTTGAGTAACTCGAAAATTTTTTGAGTTCGAGTCAAGTTGAAATTTGCCCAACTTGAAAAACCGAAAATAGGAAAACCGAATTTTACAGTTTTGCAATTTAGTCCCTAATTTCATTTTTCTTCAATTCCTCCTTCATTTTAAGTCCATTTTTGACCAAATTTGAACCACATATTCCTAAACCAACTTAGAATACTTATTTATCTTCAATTTATATTTTTGAAAATAAATTTCATATTTTTTTAATTCAGCCCCTCAACTTTGTACGATTCCCTCATTTCTTCAATCCCTCCTTCGTTTTAAGTCAATTTTGACCAAATTTGAACCGCATGCTCCTAAACCACCGTAGAATACATATTTAGCTTCAATTCATATTTTTTAAATTAAATTTTCAACTTTTGCAATTTAGCCCCTTAACTTTGAATGATTTCCCATTTCTTCAATTCCTCTTCGTTTTAAATTAAATTTTAAACTTTTGCAATTTAGCCCCTTCTCTAATGTCATTGCTAACAGATTTTGTTTATCACATTATAGATTGACTCGAACCCGACTCGAAAAAATTTCAAATTAAGTTCAAGTTGTAAAATATGACGCGTCAACTCAAATAACTCAAATTTTTTTGACTCGACTCGATCGAATGCTCACCCTTAATTGCTCCTTCCATTTAAACTCAATTAATTTGCTTTCTAAGTTCTTTATAAAGTGTCGGTCTATTTCAATATGTTTAGTTCTACCATGCTGAATTGGATTGTGGGTGATACTAATAGTCTACTTGTCATAATACAACTTCATTGGCCCATTCCATTTAAACTTAAGATCATCCAAGATAATTGCAAGAGTTCAGAACTGCCTTGGGACATATCCCTAAACTTTTCCTCTTCTCTTGATTTTGCCACCACTTTCTATTTCTTACTCTCCCATGTCACTAAGTTCCCAAAAAAGAGTACAATACTTGGTAGTTAATCCCAATCCACATCTATATAGGCTTCAACAATTTGGTTTATATCCTTCCTAAACATAATACCTTCTCTAGGTGTAATTTTGAGATATACTGAGTGCATGAACTGGCTTATCACACTTACAACATAGCTATATCTGGTTTAAGTATGTGACAGGTAAATCTTCCCTACTAGCTTTTGCTATCTTTTCTTATCAACAACTTCGTTGTCCTTGCTTCACTCAATTTATGGTTTTGTTCGATAGGTGTATCAATTGGCTTACACCCCAACATTCTCGTTTCTCGAATATAGGTCAAGAGTATATTTTTGTTGTGTTATAAAAATTCCTTATTTTGACCATGCCACTTCTATGCTGAAGAAATATTTGAGTCCTCCGAGATCATTAATCTCAAATTCTAGTGCAAATCTATTTTTGAGTTTCTGCATCTCCTCTTCATCATTCACTGTAACTATTATGTCATCTACATACACAATCAACATAGGTCTTTTGAAATCAAGAACTTTTGAAGGTATCCTATTTATTAAATGGGCTGCTGACAAAACAGCTTTTTTTTTTGAGGAATGACAAAACAGCTTATCTCTAGTAGGTTTAGGGACATTCATTTGAAGTAAGAGAGCTATTGTGAGTTGAGTAAATGTTGACTTTTCCAAATAGCAATACCATTTTTTGAGGAGTGTCTACACATGAGAAGTAATGAATGATCCTTTTTTTTAAGGAAATGTGACTAGGTTATGTTAAATTAACCCTTGCATATTACTTCTTAGACCTTTAATGCTCACTCCAAATTGTTTTTTGATCATTTGAAAAACAGAGAAAAAAAAGATTTCACTCACTTCATATTCTTTTTAAAGAGAAAGACCCACGTCACCCTTGTCCAATCATCAATTAACGTTACAAACCATTTTGCCCTTGTCACATTAGAAACCCTCAATGGTCCCCATTTTTCTGAGTCGATGAAGGAGAAATGTGAAGATGATCTATTAATGAGAAAGAAAGGGAGCACAGTGGTGTTTAGCCAACTCACAAACATCATAATATAAACTATCTATATCAATGTTTTTGAAAAGAAAAGGAAATAGTTTTTTCAGCAAAGAAAATGGAGGATATTCTAGGCGGTGATGGTGTAGCCAAATATCCTCTTTGATTGAAGATGCATGTTTAGAAAAATAGAAGGATGAGGGTAGTTAGCAAAGAAAATGGAGGATATTCTAGGCAAAGAGTTTTTTTGGACTAAGGTTTAGCAATGAAGGCCGGTGAGTTTCATATGCTAAGGTTTCAGCAGTGAAGGCCGTAAAGGAATGGAGAAAAGTTTTCTAGAATGCGTGGCTCGGATACCATGTAGAAATCTTTACTGTTTCTTATTCCAAATGATAGCTATGTGGCTCTTTTTATACATGACGCAATAGCTATTCTGGGAAAGAAATCAAGATTCATTCCCCAAAAAATCAGCCTAAGCCTAAAAATGAGGAACACTTATAGCAAAATATAGGAGATTTAGAGCACTACCTTCTTTCCAACTAAAAAATCCATGAGATTCTCCCACACTGATAGGGCTATCAGAATCTTTTTAGTCTTGCTCTATGAGCTCACCTGCTAATTGTGTGTTCTTTAGAAGAATTGTAAGTTGTTAATATGATGTCAAGAGAAATGAAGCAATTTTTTCTGAGCTTTGCATATTTGTTCTTTGTTTTTGTTGTAATTTTATGTGGTTAGGTATCTCTTAGTCTTGGTGTTTATCTGGGTTAAAGTCCACTTTTTGATATTGCTCAAGCAATTTGACCCCAAGGCCTGTGCTTTTATTCTAATCAAAGGAAGGTTGCTTCACTGGTGCAAATTGTCAACATGTTCTTGTCAATAGCTAGTGATTTAAATGGGCTATGCATGTATCTTTCATAAAAAGTGGATTATGCATTCATCTTCAATAAAAAGAAAAATCAGGCTGGACTGGTCAGTCGGACTGGGTGAATCAGGACCTGTCCGGTCCTTACATTAACTAAGAATTGGTTAATATTTAAATCAAACCAAAACCAGTTCAACTGGTAAAATACCTGGGTTTTTTTTTCTCCTTTTAGTTTTTTCTTTCAGAATACTATTTATAATTTGACGTCCAATTTATGTCTAGTTTCTTTAACATACTGTTCTGTTTCTTAAACATCGACAGTTATTACCTTTAGTGTCCAATATCCACATCCATGTCTTTCATTTTGGATTTTCAGATGATGTTAGCGTCAATTAATTCATTCTTTATCCATTGTTATTGCTACTAGTTCCTTTTCTTTTTTCCAAAGTACTAGTTCCAGACGTCTGTTGGGTTCCAAATAATTTCTTCTATACAGGTTCTGCTGTTGGGTTTAAGTTGGATAGTCTTCTAAAGCTCACAGATACACGTGCTTCTACCAGAAAGATGACGCTGATGCATTATCTTTGCAAGGTTTGGTTACTATTTTTATCTCTTTGGTTTAATTCAGATCATTCTGTTTCTTTTACGATTTGCCTGGATTATGTTTTACACCCAGTTTATGTTACTCTACTACTGTAGGCTTGTTTCTAATGCAAACAGAAATGGTTGATTTCAATCAAGTCTCAACTGTGTTTTTATTGTGGCTCAGGCCCTAGCTGAAAAGAAACCAGAACTATTAGATTTTCACCTCGAGTTTGTTAGCCTTGAAGCTGCAGCTAAGGTTTACACCAGTCTTTTAGCATTTGAGTTTGTAGCTGGGTAACACTATGCTTAGTTTGAAGGCTTGGGTCCTTGCAGATACATTTAAAAGCTTTAGCAGAAGAAATGCAAGCTATAATTAAGGGATTAGAAAAGGTTAAGCAGGAGCTGGCTGCCTCAGAAGATGATGGTCCCGTGTCTGATGTTTTCAGCAAGGTACATGGTTGTTTCATTGCTTTTATTCTTCAACATACATAGATGGTAGTATCTGGATAATGAATATTTGACAGATAATAATTTCGGTTAACTAATAAAATCTTACAGTCTAAATCGGGCTTATTAATTGATATGATAGCCTCGCTAAATTCCTAAGATTATGTTGCTCGAACTCTTCAATTTTTTGAATTACCCTTGTTAGGTCACATGAACATAATCTTCAGTCTAAATCTGGATTGGCTACTAGCTTCATTTTTTTCTTTTCTTTTATCACTCTTTTCTAGTGCAGTTATTTAAAATATATATATAATAAAATAAGTGTTATGTAAACATGCCATTCCTCAAAATCTTGGGTTTAGTAAATAAAGAACCATACTTCGTGTTTATGATGCACGACATTAGCTTTGTCACACGAGTGATTATTGCTAATATAGTGGAATATTGATAGGATAATATGGTTAGAAATAATACTTTCTATATGAAAGTTCCTTCAGACAATGTTCCCGAGGCATGTTCTATACATAGTAGTCCTTTCCGATTGAAGCATCACCAGGCTTGATATAATCGTTTACTGATGCAATGGAGTGAGCATTTGTTATGGCCTTGTGACCTACATCAAACATTATCAAATGCTTTTTATTTTTCAAGGGAATACTTCCATTGTTCTAACATTTTCTTTTTTCTTTTTCTGATTTAGACATTAAAGGAATTCGTTTCTGGTGCTGAAGCGGATGCGACATCTGTAACAAATCTACACACTGAAGTGGTAATTTGCCATCTGTTTACATTTTTGTTGATATGTCATCTAATGTTCTCCATCTCTTTTGATTATGTCTTCAATCAATTTTTTTAACCTTTTTGGTCGACAGAATAAAAATGCAGAGTCACTTGCACTCTATTTTGGTGAGGATCCTGCCCGGTGCCCATTTGAGCAAGGTATATTGTGGATGTAATACCGTTCGTATCTGTTATGACTAGTAGTTATTTGCAGTGTGCATACGAGGATGTTAGGAAAAAGGTTTCTGATTCATCTTTCTTCCTTTTTTTCTTCAACATTCGAACTCCAATTTGGATCCTTATTGTTTTTTCTTTTTTACTTTGATTAATTTGGAAAAAGCTGTATCGTAGTTATGATTTCGGTTATTTCAATCTAAATTAACATGTTCCCTCATAGTATACCGGCTTTATATGGTGATTTGAAGTGAAATTATTTGAATACGACCCTGCATTTGGCCAATGCAGTTACATCAACACTCTTAAATTTTGTGAGGTTGTTTCGAAAAGCATACGAAGAGAATATGAAGCAGGCTGAAATAGAGCAGAAGCAGGCCGGGATTGAACAGAAGCAGGCCATAATGGAGCAGAAAAAAGCCGAGAAGGAGGGTGAAACGGATAAGGGCAAGGGAGAGCAAGAAGCAGAATAGTCAAGGATTGGTTTCTCTATTCCTACAAAGGTAATATTGCCTCTGTCTAGCAGCTGATGTCTGTGCTGAAGAGTTCGGCTGAATGACAGGAAATGCTGCTTTGGAGGGCTGTTGACTGATGATGCCTACCATTCTCGGGTATCGGTGCAATTTTAAAGCCTTCAGAGATGTTGTAAATGAGGCAAGGGCCTTGTTCTGGAAGCTTGCTGGCCTCGAACTTTGCATGAGGCTTCGGGAGACGGTTTTCTATAGTAAGATGCTCAATCCCATTATTGTTGAATGATCAGTTAAACCTTCTGAGCAGATGTCAGATGGACCAAGCTTCGAAGCAGAGTGTGGTTATGACCACAACCGAGCAGCCGAGGTTCGTAATGCAAGTTATCAAGGTCACTGCTATGACACTTGTAGCATTAACAACATTCTGAAATCGATGTTGCGGGCCATCACTCCGCGATGTTAGACGATCACTTTTCAGCTTCCGCCATTCACTTACTGTATTTCCTTCAGCTCCGGAGCGGATGCGGGACCGAAACCCTGAAAGTCCAACTGTACCATGAAAGACTGTACAAAAGTGTGTAGCATGAAAAGGAGATTGTATAGGTTGTTTAGGTTTTAGAAATGAGAAAAATTAGAACAAACAGGCTTTCTTAGTATAATTGTATTATAGCACCAAATATTTGCTGCCGATTGTAAACAATTTTTCTATTTGATTTGAATATACATATCATGAAACTTGTTGCTTCTCTTACTGTATCTCCCATGTCAATCTATTAAACGCCCGGTTTTGCAGTTTTGAAGAACACGAAACTTGTAACAGCATCGAGAAGAACAACAATGGAGTACAAATAAGCAATTAGTATCCCTTCTAAAGCCATAGAAAAGCTTCTGATTAAATCGCCACCAATATGATCATAAGCTCTAGCAACACGATAATGGAACAGTGCTTCAAGGGCTGCGGATGCCGGATTCACAGCCACCGTTAACGTCAAACTGGTCGAAAAAGCTCTCCCTTTCAACAAAACACAAACCCTGAGGATTGCTAAATAGCCACCACCGGATTCTTCCTCCATAGCTGATGGGACCAGAGCTACATTGCAGACTACGATGGCATTGGCAACGACGAATGAATAAAGATGAAACCCCGAAACCGACACGAAAACAATCCGCCGAGGAGAAGAAGAGAACCCGAACCCTTCCAACAGATCGAAAGCGAAGGATACCAGTGACAGAGCAGTTGAATTTGCTGATATGACACAAAGGAAGTTGCAGACATGGGAAATGATCGAAGTAAAATCTGGTTTTTGTTGGTTTAAAGTTATGAAAACTGGGAGCCCTAAAGTATGGAAAATCTTGGATACCAAGATGGTACACATTATTAATGGAGTGATCATCAAATAGAGTGATCATCAGTCAATCTTAATGGTGTGTCAGATTTTCGATGAATGGAGCGGTCGTCGGTTAATCTTAACGGTGAAAAGGCTCTTTATAAAGTTTTATTTTTTTTTATTTCGATTGAGATTTAAAAAGATTGGGAGATTCTTCGACGAGTTTGAACAAAAAAAGAGAGAAAATAATAGAGTAGTTTGGTAATCTTTTTAACAGGAAAAATCATCGAACGACGACATAAATAATAGAGAAAAGAGGCGACAACTCAATCGAAATTAAAAGATAAAACTTTCTAATTAGTCATCGTTAATTGTCGACTCATCTTAAAATTGAACTATATAATCTTCTGACCAAACAAAAACATTCCCATCTTTTAGATTAACTGATGATTGTTCCATTCATCAGAAACTCAAACTTTACAGTGATTGCTAATTTGAAAAATTAAAGGGATTCTAGAATAAAATTTTAACATACTATAACATTTCTTAACGACAGTAAACACAATAAAAAATAAATAAAAATTTAATGATTGTATCGCAAGTTTCAAAAAGTTGATAACTAAAATAGAAACATCCTAAAAATTTAGAACTATCAATATAATTTGCTCAAAAAATATATGTTAACAATTTCTTACACATCATTCAATAAAATAAATTATTATCATACACATTATCATATACAAAAGACAACTCGTTTAAAAGTTATGCATAACTTTAAGCATTGTAAAAAAAAAATACAATATCTTGACATTATATATATAACAAATAAAACATGGAATTATAACTATAAAAACTCAATTTTTAAGGTTAATAAACTCAACTACAAAAGCATAAAATTATATATATAAATGATATACAAATAGTATAGGTCATGTTTGGTAAATAGCGGATCGAGTCAAAATTAAAAGTTTGAGTTAATATTAGAAGTTTAACTAGTCAAATTCGTTAATTTGAATGTTTGGTAAATAGCGGATTGGAGTGAAACCTCTAATTTTGAAAAAGCTGGTAATATAATTTTTTGGAAATTAAAAGTTTTAATAATCAACAAGTATTTTGAGCTATAAGCTAATTTTGAGCTAATATACTTACTAATATTATAATAAAAATATTTTTATAATTTAATTAATATTAATAAATACAAAATATTGATAATTAGTACACTATTCAAACAAGTATCGAATATAATCATGTCCTTATACGTTATTTTACTTGTTTAAATAATGAAACAGCTATAAGTAACAACTAATTTTACTAAAGACTTTTATACAACTAATACAATCCTCTGGTCAAATCAGCTAATGCAACCCGCTAATTATCAAATTGAACCGTCAAATTTATTTTACATAATCATATCTAATCAAATATTATGTCATATTTAAAGTTTTAAGATTAGAATTTAAATTTAGAGTTTGGAGTTTAAATAAACAAAATCATATAAAATTAAATTTTATATAGCTTGTGTATCAAATAATAATCCAAAAAAACAACAAAAAAACAATAAGGAGAAGCATTAAATAAAAATTGTATTCCCCCACAAATTTTTGGGACAATGCTCAATGCCTTAAACAATGGCATTTCTCAAACCAAATGGTTAATATTGCCTACATCTCTCTTCACCCAAAAACAAAATCACATGGTTAACATACAGCTAAAAACTAAAACTAACCCCAAAAATAATTTAAAAAAAAGTAAAAAAGAAATAGGTAAAATTTATACAAGATCTAAAAATGCACATCAGCAGCAACATCCTCAAACTAAATCCCTATTACATTACATTCCAACTCTTCTATTAAAGTTTCAGAAACTAATCCGAGAACTTCGACGATTTCAAGCTACAAACATCATCATCCACAACATAGGTTTCGGTTTCGGTTTCATGTTAATATTAACTAATACATAAATGCAATAAACTAAAAAGGAAGAATGCCGTTTTACTGTCTCAAATTCTCGATGCTGTGATCATCCTTCATGTCCGAGATGCCGGTGTTTTCACTGAACAGCTTCAAATCCCAAAGATCAAATACCATTCAAGTATAAATCAAATAAACAACAGTGGTAATTAGGAACCAGTTTCTTAAGAATATAACAGGCCATGTATAATCACAGTTGTTGCCTTTGAGCATAAGTAAAATTGAGAAATGCATGATTGAGTTAAGTTTTCGACTCGACACCAGAATAATAATTGCTTCGTTATCAAACAAAAACAAACATACAGCAAAAACCACACCTATAAGAAAATCTGCAAGTAAATCTCAGGGAAATAGGTTGAGAATCTTACGGCCAGAATATGCAATCAACAATGTATAAGACGAGGGGCAACGACCAATACTTCCCTAATTACATATTAAACAACTAAGCACGTACATTAAATGTCTTAGGTATAGTAAAAATGTATGTAAAACAAGGGAACTACTACAATAAACATAGCACGAATCAATACTTGGGATGTAGTCTACATTCATAATCGGATGAAGATAGCAAAATTATGAATAATAATCATCATTACATGAAACTTAGCTAGCCTACAGCATAATTTCGAGATCATCAACAATTAAGATACATGACTATAAATACAGTAACGTATGACCAATATCGAACATCAACAATCCCACAAGTTCAGAGAAGAAAATTCAATGGTAATTTTATGATAATGAATATTCGGATAATACGATGCGGGAAACATAGTCAAGGAACTTACTTCTTCCATGAAAAGCTGAGACCATACTCCACGGGTAGAAGCAATCAACAAATTCAGGCAATGTACTAAGAATGGCTATGAAATGATGACCAGAAGTCGACAAGTTGGGAAAGCCGTCAAAAGTGAATGTTGAACCTAAGGTTTCGGCAGTTACTCATTCTTTTTTGTATATTAGTTTTAACAGAAAGGTTCTGGTATAGAAGGCATCAGATAAATCAGTCTGAGGTAAGTCGTCGCCTCTTCCCATAATCAGCATCTCTAGATCTAGAGCGATGTTCCTCCTCCTGTGATAATCGTGACTTGCTGTGAGTCTTTGATGACCGTCCCCTATCCCAATCATTATCATACTCAGACTCACGGTCCCTGTACCTACGATGATCTGCATATCTGTCTTTGTCTTCCCTATATCGGTCCCGATCCCTGTCTCGATCTCGTTCCCTATCACGGTTGCGGTCACAATCTCGAGAGCGCTCCCTATCCCTGTCACGCTCCCTATCACGTTCTCGACCAATTTCTCTATCATCCTGGTGCCCTCTTTCTGGCCGATCATGACCATGGCTCCTATCCTTCTCTCCAGGCATGTCCTTATCATATCCCGCTTCTCTATCATCACGATACCTTCTTTCAGATGAGCCAGACCACTCCTTTTCTGAAACTATATCTTTTTCTTTCATAGGGTTTTGCCAAGCTCCTCTATCATGACTAGCCTCACCGTGTTGATGATCAAATGCAGCTTCCTCCCCATAACTAGACTCTCCAGCTCTCCCACCACCATGCTCATCACCACCCCATCCTGCCATGCCGGGATCTGACCATCCCATATTAGGCCCATCTACACCACCTGCAGGCATCATCCCCATACCATTCATGGCCATACCTCTTCCAAAAAATGCAGGGTTAACATGAGGAGCCACTCCAGGCAAACCAACACCTCCAACAGGAGGGTACGAATTTAAAATCCCAGAAAATGGAGGTGTTAGAGCACCAGGAAAGCCTCCATAACCGCCCATTCTTCCCATAGCTCCACCAAAAGCAGGGCCAAAACCTTGACCCATCATAGACTGTGGATGCATGAGAGGTGGCCCTGCACCAATACCCTGTCCGAAACCATTTCCCATGAAGCCTCTACCACCCATCCCACCAGCCCTGTTCCTAGGACCAACTGGCCCTCTATTTCCCATGCCCTGTGCATTGCCTCTTCCCATGTTCCCTCTCCCATAACCTCTATTACCATCCCCGCCTTGATAATTCCCACCAGTTTGAATGTTATTGCCAACAGGCTTGCCTCCAGCATCGTTAGGACCCCTCCTAGCTTGTGAAAGAGCAGACTGTGCCATCTGTTGGTTCCGATTCAATTGAGCCTCTCCCATTTTCTTAACAGTAAATGGTGACGCAAAGGCAACAACACAAGGACTTCCATTAAACATGTGGCCATTCATTCCCTCCTTACATGCTGTGGCTGCGGCTGGATCATAAAACTCAACCTGACAATATCCTTTCGACTTCCCACTAGCTTTCTCATCAAAAAACTTCACTTCCTTTACGGGTCCATACTTGCACAACTCTGACTCCAGATCAGCATCCGTCGTCCACCAATGCAAATCCCCAACAAACAATATTGTCCCACCACCACCACCACTTGCACCAGCACCAGGAGCAGAACCAGGAACAGAACAAGGCACACCCACATTTCCAACGTCATTCCCAATCATAGGACCACTTACATTCGCATTCCCGACTCCTACTCCTCCTTGCCTCATCAAACCCTCATTTTCAAGGCTCCCCACATTCCCTACACCATGCCCCTGCTGTCCCATACTACCCACACCAACTATGCTATTGTTGTTATTATTCCTACTCTGCTCTACAGACATATCATTCAACTTACTCGACGCTTGCGCCAATTCAACCCTAAGCCCACTTCCACCACCGGCGGCACCCACACTAGGTCCCTTCACATCGTTATGTGCACCACCTCTGAACCCTTGACTCTCATGAGAAACCTTAGAATCCCCTCTTTCGACACCATCTGCAACCCCAGGATTTGAATTACCAGGTTCAGGCGCACCCATTGGTGACCCACCAACTTTCCCACCGACATTATCATTCCAATTTGCAGTATCCTTAGTTTCCTCATTTCTAAACACCAAATCTTCGTTTTTTCTTACAGATTGAAGAAACCCTTCGCCAACATTAACATCATTATAAAGATCCTCATAATCATCATCTTCTTCACCTAGGAAACCCTCGTCAGCAACAGCCGAGATTGCTTCGTTTCTATGGAGTTGTTCCATCTGATCCCCTCCCTCTCCTTCATCCATATTTTCCCCTCAAATTTCCCAAAATAATTCTACAATATATATCCCCTTAAACAATTCAAAGTTCTTAACTTTCCCCCCTAATTCCTGGGAATAAATGAGAGAAAGCCTAAATTTAACGAAATTATATCAAAAATTGATTGGAATTCATTAACGAATTTAGGGATCTTACCAGGTTGGTTCAAGTGAGAGACCAAAGAGAGGGAAAGAAGCAAAACCCTAACCCTGAAAGTTTGAGAAATGTAACCAAAGAGATAGAAGGAAGCGAAACCCTAATCTTGAAAGTTCGAGAAATTAAAAATTGGGTCTTTTTTGTCTGGGATTTTCATTTTTAGTAACGGTACAATACTAATGTGCGCAGCTGTGCATAGATTTCAAATGCCATTTTTTTTATTATATTACATTTTTTAATTATAGAAAACTCATTTTACACAATTACGTTTTTATTATAAAAACTCATTTTACATTATTACATTTTTATTATAAAAAACCTCAATTGATTATAATGAGAATTTAAGAGTTAAATCTTTATTTAATTTTGATTTTTATATTTAAGCAAGGTAGAATTATTTAATAAGTAATAACAACATAATTTCTTTTCTCAATTATATATTATAAAAAAAATATCACAAGAATATTTCAAAAAGGGTAGTTTTTAAATTTATTTAATATCTCACATGAAAGATAATTATACAAATTAAATTAAATTAACTACCAATTAGAATATAGACCAAATGCATGAAAAAATTCTTGTTTAAAATTAGAATATGGATTAAGTAATTTCTTCCTCATTCTCAATGTAGGTGAAGGGCCTAGTTTAAGGTTTACATTATCTTAGATTTTTTAGTATTTTATATTATTGGGTTATTAATCCATACACAAATGGTAGAAAAAAGGTTTTTACAAGTGTAGTAGTTTTAATGTTTAGAGATTTGATTTTAAGTTTAGAGTTTAAAATTTTAAAAATTCAGGTTTTTGATAGAATTTAGGGTTAATAAGCTATAATGCAGCCATCAATTCAATAAAAATAAAAATGTGAAAATCAAATACAATAAACACAATGTTAAGAATTTGTAAAAATCAATGTTAAGTAGGAAGTAAATCAAAAGTCGGTGATTAAATTAAGAAATTTAAAAATTTAGTGACTCAAATAAGAATGGGGAGAAAGTTGATAGAATTTAGGGACACAAGTCGTTGTTGAAAGAGCTTGCTTTACCAAGGCCTGAAATATGGGATTTTTTTTCCAATCTGATCCCTTTTGGAATACCCTGCAAATCACCCACTCATTCTGCAAAATGAAACTCAAAGTTTAGCCAAATTGGTTCATACAATCATTCTTAAAGAACAATATTTGAATTCGAATCCCAAACAGTTATAAAATTTGAAACTCGAGACTTAATTAAGTTGGTTCGACATGTAAAAGTACAACATGTACCAAATTAAGTCGATTCATATAATTATCTTTAAGAGATTACATTCAATATTCAAGTTCGAAACCGAAAATTGCAACTCCTTTTTCTCATTCCAAAAAAGGGTGTAAAACTCGAGGTTTATTTGAGTTAATTTATGCAAAAGTAATTATTCCATGCACATGCGGTGGAAACAAAAAAAGTTCTACAAGAGCATTAGTTTTAGGGTTTATAGATTATCCTTAGGATTTAGAGTTTAGGGGTTTAAGTGTAGGAATTTTAAATTTAGGGATTATGGTTAAAATTTATGGTTTAGGGTTAATTTTTAGGTTGTGTAGGTTAAACTAAAATCCCTAACAATATTATCATAAACCCTAAATTTTAATATGACCAAGGACGAAGCCATGTTTAACATGGGAGGGGCTCTTGTCCCTCTTAAATTTTTTTGGTATAATTACATTTGAGATCCCTCTTAGTTTAAATAGTAGTAAAATAAGACTTTTGCCCCTCCCAATTTTTAAATTTAAAGACTTAATAAACTTTTGCCTCTCCTAATGTTTAATTTTTGCTCCATATCTGATCATGACCCTTAAATTTTAACTTCCTACACTTCAACACCTAAACTGAATCTCTACGCTCTAAAACTAAAATGTTTGCAAAAAAAAATTCATTTCTGCTACCACCAGTGCATGAAATATTTTTCCTTAAGGAAATCGTTCATAAAAATCGATTCCATATCGGGGTAAATCGGAAAAAAAGTGAAGGTTACCTTGACATTCTGAGGGAGATTGTGGATTGAGAAATTGCCTTCCAGTCTATACTCATGCATGACCCAATTTGTTCTCAAACTAGTGAGGTATTTTCTATCTCGAACACAGAAAAAATACCACTCTTTCTCTCCCATTTTTGCCTTCCTTGTTTTCCATCAAACCAAACAGAAGATAAGAAAAGTGTTGGAATAAAGTTTCCCGGAAAACAAACACACCTAGGAAAGTTTTAAGAGAAAGAAACTCTTAACAGGGCAATTCCCATGGCTCGGACTTGTTCAAATCCACCTCTCCAATGGCTATTGAGCTGAAGTTGATGTCGATGATTTTCTTGTACAGATATTGGTAAATAAGTTCTTCAATACGTAATTCATCAATCATGATTTTCGAATTACTTTCGATTTGATTTTAAAAGTTCAATTAAATTTTAAAATCGAGCTTAATTTGAATCCAACGAATACTTCTAGTGGAGAGAAGATGTTCATTTTAGAAAACTATATTTAAACACTTATATGTACAAAGTGACCTCTATGAACCACAATTGTTCCCTTAACCACTGAGGCAAATTAATTCGTGCCCATGAGGATAGTTTTTAAATTTATTTATTTTTGTTTGATCTTAATAATTGTCACAGATTTATCTATTAAAAAAACTGTTACAGATTTATGAAAAAGATATGGGCACAATAAGGTGTAGGGTGTTGATTTTTTGGATGTGTTCAACCATATATGTATTTATAAAAGATATGGGCACGCTTTTTCCTCTGCTCTCAGTAGCACGCTTTCTTGGTTTTTGTTTTCTTTCTGTCTCCGGTTTTTGGAGTTTTGGTTATGGAGGATGTGGAGAATGATTTGGCAAGCCTTTCGATAAACACTGGGGAGGACGAGGTCTTGCAGGATGATGTTGCCGGTCAAGAGTTGGAGATCTCTTATGATTTTTGTTTTGTGGGGTCGTTTCTCACTTCGAGTGTGATTCACTTTGTGTTGATGCGATCTACTCTTGCGAATGTTTGGCACCCCTTGGGGGGTATCTCGATTTCTGATCTGGGAGATGGCAGATTCTTGTTCCGTCTTTACTTGCAGATCGATGCAGATAGGATCGAATCAGGGGGCCCCTGGAATTTTAATAACCATTTATTGGTTCTTCATCGTCTTCAGGTTGGGGAAAACCCAAACTTAGTTTCGCTGACGAAGGTGGCTTTTTGGGTACCGGTCCACGATGTTCCCCATGGATCCGTCTCGGAAAGGTTCGCAGTGGCAATTGGGAATTTCGTAGGCGCTTTTATGGAGTATGATACATTGGCCATTTCTCTGGGTTATAAAGGCGTGATGCGAATCCGAGTGTGTCTCAACATTCGTCTTCCATTAAAGCGTAGAAAAAAGATTAGAGGTGTGAACGGCCGTGAGCACTATGTACAATTTGAGTACGAAAAACTTACTCTCTTTTGTTTTATCTGTGGCAAATTGGGTCATGGAGAAAGTTTTTGCCCATTACGTGTTTCGTTAGACCCTGGTGACATTAAGATGGAATGGGACAGTTCCCTGAGAGCTCCGTTGAGAAGATCAATTGCATCACAGAGCATCTGGTTGCGAGATGCGGCTCCGGTGGCAGCACAACCGAGAATTGACAGTGTGAATGCGAAAAGTGGAAAGGCCTTTAACCAAGGCCGTAATTCAGGGATTCCCCCATTATCTGGTATTTCGGGAATGTATCCTGGTTTGGCTCCGGGCAATAAATTTGGAGTTAAATTGGGTGGCTAAATCCGGACCCTTTATTTTGGCAATCACAGGTAGGCCCAATCAGTGCCTCTGATACGATAATGACAGTTGTAGAGGAAGAGAGTCCCATTGAACATGCAGAGGGGCTTAAACGTGCGCGTGTCCTTGCTACTTCGTCTGTTGTTTCCAAGCATCCGGATTCATCAGATGGACATTTATCCACATCGGCCGACCTGTCTGCTCAGGTCCGCCGCTCATCATGAAACTCATGAGCTGGAATGTCCGAGGTTTGGGCAAACCTCGGACGGTGGGTCGCCTCAATCAAAAGTTGAGGGAGGAAAACCCGAGTATTTTCTTTTTAGTAGAAACAAAGTTATCAGCTGCTAGGATGGAAAAAGTTCGAAAAAGGTGTGGTTTCCCTAATGGTATTGACGTGAGCGCAGTGGGTAGAAGTGGAGGTTTGTCATTGGGCTGGAAGAATCCTTGTACTGTCTCTTTGCGTTCCTATTCGGCTAGGCACATTGACATTATTATTGAGAATGATTCGGAAGGTTTTCAATGGCGGTGTATGGGTTTCTATGGGGCTCCGGAGGTCCAGAGAAGACAGGAAGCGTGGGATATTCTCTGAAGTTTGGATAATTGCCCGGAGATACCTTGGCTAGTTATCGGGGATTTCAATGAAATTCTCCTATCTTCCGAAAAGGAGGGGGCTTACTACGAAATCAAAGACAAATGGACCTGTTTAGATCGGCACTGGATGATTGTGCTCTGGATGATATTGGTTTCTCAGGCCAGTGGTTCACATGGGAGAAAAGGAAACGGGAGGTTTCAAATATTAGAGTAAGGCTTGACAGGGGTGTAGCAAATAATGCGTGGTGGTCCTTATTTCCGGATTTTAAATTACAGCACTTACATCACTCTTTTTCAGACCATTGTCCGCTGTTACTACAAACAAATGCGGGGAGGAATTTATCAAACAAAGTGTGGCATTTCAGATTCGAGGCATCTTGGCTACTCGAAGAATCCTGTGAAGCCACGGTTGCGGATATCTGTCACTCTTCGGATGCTGGTCTGTTAGTAAAGCTTGCTGAAGTTTCAGAAGGTTTGGATGCCTGGTTTAAAAAAGTTAGAAGGGAAAAGAATTTTTCAGTTGCTGATTTGAATAAGAAACTGGAGCGCTTGAATGAGCTATCTCCCACTGATGACGTTCTGGGAGATATTGTAGAAACAAAACTGTCGCTTAATTTAGAGCTTGATAAAAAAGAGCTCTACTGAGAACAACGTGCCCGATCTAACTGGCTCGAGCATGGGGATCGCAATACTTATTTTTTCCACAGGACGGCTACGGTGAAGAGGAAAAAAAAAACAAGGTGGCAAAATTGCAAGATGCGAATAATATTGATGTTACGGATGAGGCCATGATGGGATCTGTTGCTCGCAATTATTTTGTTTCGCTTTTCATGTCCCAAGGTGTGAGAGATTGTGGAAGGATTCTGAATGGGATTGATCGTTGCATTACGGAGGATTCTAAGGGCGGCAGGTGAGGATGGTTTGGGAGCGCTTTTTTACCAGAGATTCTGGAATATCGTGGGCAGGGATGTCGCTTCTTTCTGCAACCAAGCTCCCAATGGTAACTTTCCTTTGGACCCCATTAATCATACAAGAATAGTGTTGATTCCGAAAATTAATGATCCTACTAGTATGTCTCATTTCCGCCCGATTAGCTTGTGCAATGTCCTCTACAAAATAATATCGAAGGTACTGGTTAACCGACTTCAGTCTGTGCTACCGTTGTGTATTGATGAAGCACAAAGTGCTTTCGTCCCGGGTCGGCTCATTACTGATAATATACTAGCAGTGTTTGACATCATTCATTCTCTTCTAAATAAAAGACATGGGAAAGATGGTTACTTTGCTCTCAAGCTTGACATGAGCAAAGCTTATGATAGAGTGGAATGGGGATTTGTAGAAACTGTTTTGAAAAAGATGGGTTTTGCAACTAATTGGATAGCTCTTATTCTTCATTGTGTCTCTTTGGTCTCTTATTCGGTGGTGTTGAATGGTATGGTAGGGGAGAGTTTTGTTCCTACAAGGGGCCTCCGTCAAGGGGATCCTCTAAGCCCCTATCTATTTCTGATATGTAGTGAGGGTCTTAGCTCTCTTCTCAGACATGAGGACGAAGGCGTGGGTGTCCGCATTGCCAGGAGTGCTCCCAAAATAAGTCATCTGTTTTTTGCAGATGATAGTTTGATCTTTGGCAAAGCTTCATCGAGAGGGGCTGCTGTTATACACGACTTGCTTACGGTCTATGCGGGTTGTTCTGGGCAACTCATTAATTTCGACAAGTCGGGCATATTTTTCAGTAACAATACGGAGGAGGGTTGCAAAGGAGAAGTTCGTCGGATCTTGGGAATTAATCAAGGCTTTAATCCTGAAAAGTACCTTGGTCTCCCTATTTGTATCGGTCGCAACAGAAAGAAGGCCTTTATGAACTTACGGGATAAAACCGTCTCCTGGATTTCGAGTTGGAGCACTCATTTCTTATCCCAAGGGGTAAGGAGATTATGATTAAGGCCATCCTACAGGCTATTCCGGTATATGCAATGAGTTGTTTCCTTCTACCAAAAACGCTCTGTAAAGAATTGGAGGGACTACTAGCAAATTTTTGGTGGCGCAATTCGAAGGAGAAACGGGGGATTCATTGGTGCAGTTGGAATGAGCTTTGTTCTTTGAAGGATTTTGGAGGGCTTGGGTTTAGAGATTTGTGTAAGTTCAATGTTGCTCTTCTTGCAAAGCAAGGTTGGAGATTGATCACGAATCCGTCTTCGCTGGTGAGTAGGCTCTTCCGGGTGAAATATTTTCCCTCATCCGATTTCTTACGGGCTAGCCTAGGTTCCAACCCTTCACTAGTTTGGAGGAGTGTATGGAGTGCCAGAGGATTGTTAGAGAAGGGGCTGAAGTGGAAGGTGGGTTGTGGAAATATGATTTCGGTGTGGAATGATTTTTGGCTGCCTGGTCCGACGCGTAGGCTGGTGTCTTCCCCGCCAGTGGACGGTGTTAATTGGGTAGCATATTTAATGGATAATCAAATTGGTCGCTGGGATCAAGATCGTGTTACTAGTATTTTTTTCCAGAAAGTGAAGCGAGAGAAATTCTGAGCATCCCTCTACCTATCGACCATCAAATGGACTCACTAGTTTGGGGAGGTGAACATACAGGTAACTACACTACTCGGAGTGGATACAGGATGCTCCTAGATCCTGTCCAAAGCTCACCTAGCACTGGCTCTCTATTCCGAAAAGTGTGGCTTTCGAAGTGCCCAACAAAGATGAATATACAGTGTTGGAAGTTTATCAGGAATTTTGTTCCTACTAAGATAAACTTATGCATTAAAAGAGTGGCCACAGATTCTTTGTGTTACAGATTTCATCAAGCCCAAGAGGATGTGATACATGTCCTTTGTGATTGTCAATTTGCAAAACAGGTATGGTGTGTAACCCCCTCGTCCCGGTCTGGCCGGATGACCAATCCGAGTGGGCCACACGGGGAAAACTGAGTTAAACCCGTTAAGGTTCCCCTCGGTTAGCAACCCTATTTTTTTTCTTTCATTTATCTTGTCTAAATGCATTACCAAATCCTATGTGAAACGCGTCAGCGGAAACAAGAGCAATACAAAAATGATCATTCGAGACATCACCTTTAAAACAGCCCATTTTTAGAAATTAAGCAGGCCGTATCGATACACCTGGCAAGGGTATCGATATGCCTTGACCAAAGTCAACACCAACAATCAACATAGGAAGATCGTATCGATACAGTCCTTGAGCGTATCGATACGCTCTCCCCAGTCAACATCTCGCGGTCAACGAGATAAACCCGTACCGATACGCTAAGACACCGTATCGGTACAGTAACATCTCACCAAAATCTCAGAATTCCAGTGAGCAAAAACCGTATCGATACACCCCTGTGTATCGATACACCCAGCCAAACTTGAGTCCTGGAGGCAATAGCGTATCGATACGACCCTTAGGCGTACCGATACGCCCTGCACTGCAAAACTCCCAAACTCAGCTAAAACATACAAGACTCGAACCTAGATGCAAATTAAGACTTCTCTAGACCCAAACAAGCATTCATACAACATCTATTAACCATAAACTAGTCATACATGACACATAACATGAGCATACCTAATCAACCAAGGAATTCATGCATTCATTCAAAAGAAGGCAAACAAGCACTTAAGGTCTCATGCTTCAACATCCATACACTTAGGCATTCTCACAAGGCACATGACCACACACATGGCAAGCAATTTAGACATGGTTACAATCCAAACATAGCATCATCAAGCCAATCAAAAACAACATAATTAAGGAGTCTAGATATGCTCCTAAGCAACCAGCAAAGCACACATCAATAACACATATCCCGTTGCTTGACTATTACCATCTACAATTTAAAGTTCATACTTGAGCTAACCAAAAGAAACCCTTGGAGACCTTTCCTTGCCCTTGCCACCCATAAGCTATTGATCTGCATTGTCGAACAAAAGAGAGCGTAAGCATAAAAGCTTAGTGAGGGTAAGCTCATAAAACAAACCTTCGACAATGCAGGGTCCAAGCACGAGCAATTTCCATAATGAAATGCATGTTCTTACCTCCGATCCGCATAAGCCAAAATGAACATGATGCATGAACATATAATCAACATTATGTCATGCTCAACATCTCGTAAACTCAACTTACTACGATACATAACTCAATGCATTAATCACATTATACATCAATTCGTAAAGGGCATCACATTTCGTAACATATAAGCATATATGCATAATCTCATATTGGTAAATACATACGACCTCATATTGGCACCTAGCTATGACTCGAATACGCGGATAACCCGTTGGAACGCATTTCCAACAACAACATTATCTCGGTGGGATTACACTCATCATCGGTCCTTGCATAGACGGGATTCCACTCATCACCACATGCCCTACGGATGGGATTCCACTCATCATCACGTAGAATATATATATAAATTTCCGGTGGAATATTACCTCACTGTACTCCTCCTTGGTGCCTTAACGCCACCAAGGCCACGTACGTTTTGACTCAATTTGTGTGCACACACATCCTAATGATCGATCATTGTACCCAAGCATATTATTGCCAATATAAATCAAATTCCACAACCTTTCACAACATCAATTTTAATATAATATCCGTGATTAGCACGTACTCACCATGATTTTCCATAATCATGCAATCCACCTCATAACCTCATTTCATAAACCAACATCACATGTATATCATCCAAACAATTATCACATCATATATCCACATTGTATTTGTCATCAACATACATATAATCAATACATTAAGCCATATTTCCACATACATGTGTATCACATTATACATAATCATCATGAGGCATAACAATAATTAAAGAGTACATCCAAGGTCTCTAACCAAAGCTTAGGATTAGGATACCACCTTAATCCTAACTCTAGGTGGGTCTACCAAGCCCAACCTAGTCCACATGCTTGAACCAACCACTTAAAAACCAATTTAAAAATATTAACCACTCACCTCCACCTCCAAGCTCAAGTACCAAGCAACCATGGTCTTCAATTTCCAGATTTGCTCCCAAGGCTTCACCAACCCAAAACCTCACTTCTAAACACCTCAACACAAGCAAAACAACCTCAAATCAACTCAAACATCAAGGTGACTAACCCGGAATACAATTCAAACATCAAACCCAACATTTCAAGTCATGATCAAACCCCAACTTTATCAAATTCGAGCAGCCCATAAACCTTGACCAAAACTCAAGTTTCCAACACATTTTATACTCACAAATGATTGCTAAATTCAGCCACAACTTCAACCTATAGGTGCAAGCCAAGCTCCAACAATTTCCAACCCAAACAATCACCAAAATTCTCATTTTCGTACTCCTATTTTACCCAGCAGAAAATCATGTTTTTAAACACCCAAATGACATCTAAATGGTTCCAAAAGATCCTCCTAGCATACATAAATCATCAGCCCTCTAATTACACCCTAAAACCCACCAAAAATCAACTTTTTGACACCTTAAAAATGGCTCTAAGAACCCACTTCGGGTTTTCAACAAAACTCAACCAAATTAACATATGTTGCACCTTTTAACATGAATAAACAAATACCCAACTCAATTTGCAAAACAAGATGAAAATTCCCATAAAAACCCAAACTTTAAATCAAACCCTAATTTTCAAAAGTTCATATTTTTGAAATCTAAAACCATGGGTAGCTAGAGAATAGAGAGGAGAGTAAGAAAATACTTTTACCTCTCAAAATGGTCTTGAATTTGAGTTGCAACCCAATGGAATAGTAACCTTAAGCTTGGGAGGGTTTTAAAGATGGGGAAAGGGGGTTTCACGTTTGAAAATGGGGGAGGGGAAGAGAATATGACAACTTTTGAAAAGTTGTCTTGCTTTTAAAAATATTTGGGTAAAATTTCCCCTTTAGTCCCTCCCTTTTTACTAAAGCCCAATTGGATCTTTATTTAGGTTGAATTGATTTTTATTTAATTTTATTGACTCGGACTACAAACCTGACTAACTCCTAGCCCCAAAACACGGGTGTTACATGGTGTATTCTAGGGGTGGGCAAAAAACCCAATTACCCGGTCCCGGTCCCGGACCCGGTCGGACCCGGTGGATTTTTACCCGGTATTGGTTCCGGTGGGATCGGGACTGGATCCAAAATTTAGGTCCCGATTGCAACCGGGACTGGATCCTGCTTTTTTGGACCCGGTACCCGGTGGGTACCCGGTACTGGTCTGGTACCTAATAGCTTTGAAGAGGTTGAAAGCAACTAAAGGCGCTCCTTTATTTCTCTTTGTGTATGAATATTATGAGTATGACTCGTTTTAAGACTTCAACCTTCAAGCCTACAATATTCTGACTTTGTTATTTAATATTATTATTGATGGTTAGAATTTTTTCCCCTACTGCTCAAATTTTATTAATAATAGACTAATTGACCAAATACCCGGTATTTGTACCGGTTCCCACCGGTACCGGGACCGGTTCCTGAAATCTTAGACCCGGTCTAACCGGGACCGGGACTGGTTCTAATTTTCAGGAACCGGTAGTTACCGGGACCGGGACCAATTCTAGACAAATTGGCCGGGTACCCGGTCTTGCCCACCCCTAGTGTATTCTATCATTACGTGAGCTGACACATGCAGATCAATTAAGCTTCCCATATTGGTTAGAAGCGATGTTCAACATAAACGGCAACCATAAGGTTCAGGAAATTATTATTACATTATATGCTATTTGGCATGCTCGTAATAGATTTATCTTTGAAGGGTTTGAAACAAGGGCAGAAGAAGTTATTACCTATGTTCGAAGCTATTGCTTGGACCTGATGACCCTGAGAACGCGCTTTGTGTCGGTGAGAAATCAGCCCCCTGTCCGATGGTCCCCTCCACAGCCCGAGATGGTAAAAGTGAATGTCGATGCCTATTTTCAAAAGGCTTCGAATTTAGCTTGTGTAGGCATCCTTATTCGCGATTGTGAAGGTTATGTGTTGGGCTCAAAATGTGCAAAAATAAATTTTATCTCTACGAGCTTTGCAGCTTAGGCTTTAGCGGTGGTTCACGGGCTTCAGTTTGCCTTCGAGTTGGGCGTCAGGCGCGTCACGGTCGAGAGTGATTCGCTCACCACCGTCAAGAAATTGCAAACGAAAGAAGTGGACAGATCGGAGATTAGTTGGATTGATCGTAATGCAAAAATTTTGGGGGATAAATTTCAGGTATGCAATTTTTCCTTCATAGCGCAAAATGGGAACAAGCCAGCGCATGCGATGGCAAGGGTGAGTCTTACCTCGTCATCGGAGAGAGTTTGGGTGGAGGAGGCGCCGGATTCAGTCGAGCGGCTCGCGGCAGAGGATAGAGGGTGGATTGATCCGCCGTGATGGGCTTCTTCTTTCTTTGTGTTTTTCGAAGGGTTTGGTTTCTGTGGATCTAATACTGACCCTTTTCCCCTCCATCGTTTCTATTTGAAGACGATTTTCGCCGGTTCAGCCTTGCATGGAGGTAGCTGGTCTAGCCATGGCTTTCTGGTTTTCTTTAGATTTGTTGTCTTTTTTTATTTTCTTTTATGTGTGGTGTCGTGTAACCCCCTCGTCCCGGTCTGGCCGGTTGACCGGTCCAAGTGGGCCACACGGGGAAAACCGAAGCGAAACCCGTTAAGGTTCCCCCTCGGTTAGCAACCCTATTTTTTTATTTTAATCTTGACATATCTGAGTATTAAATTCTAAGTGATCAAACAGCGGAACGTATCACACGAGACAAACAGCCAAACCCCTAAACTTTTCAAATTTCACAATTTAATCCAGCAGATTCCAAAAACATTCAGTTTCAGTCCTGTCAACTTCTAACAACAATTCAGAGACCTATACTTAACATTTTTGAGTAAATAATACCTCTATTTCATGTAAAATTTTGTCCTCTACAACTTTGTAGAAGAACACTTTTTCCAGAAATGACTCTAACATGCTCAAAAATGCAGATTTCACCAAAAGTTTCGAAACCTTGGGAAGGTTTCGAAACCTTTGACCATAGTTTCGAAACCTTGCCCAAAGGTTTCGAAACTTTGGCTGGCAGTAGCCTCTGGAATCCAAAAATTTGCAAAGGTTTCGAAACTTTACCCCTAGTTTCGAAACCTAGGTGCAGGGGAGCATATTTTGCTTCATTCTAATGTCTTTCAATGATAAAAACACATTAATAACATATATATGAAGTCTAAGAACATAATTTAGGTAGAAATACAGCATATACACACATGCAAGAGCACCTATTCAAGCCAAGGGAGTCCTTTGAACATGTAATAAAACATTCATGCATAGCATACCAAATAAAGAGCAATTTATGTATATAAGGACATACATCACTCAAGCATTCATCAAGGCATGCATCACTCAAGCATTCATCAAGGCATGCATCATAAGTGATATTTACAAATCGAACAAGGCATCTAAGTGCCAAACCAAATCAACACACAGCAAAGCATCAAAAACAACAACACCTATCCCATTGCTTTACTATTACAATCTTTCAATTTATAAATCATACATTGAGCTCACCAAAAGCAACACTTGAAGACCTTTCCTTGCCCATGCCACCCACAAGCTATTTATCTGCATTGTCGAACAAAAGAGAGCGTAAGCATAAAAGCTTAGTGAGGGTAAGCTCATAAAACAAACCTTCGACAATGCAGGGTCCAAGCACGAGCAACCATCATGATATTATACATGATTTTTACCTTCGATTCACATGAGCCATAAGTATAGGTGATGCATGAACATACTACCAAATTCATGCCATGTTCAACAACTTAATAGTTCAACATACAATGATACATAACTCAAAGTATTAGCCACATCACATATCGTATCACATTGAAATTCACATTTCAATTTACATTGATACACATAACAATTCATATTATCATGTATGCATAACTTCGTATTGGCATAAACATACTTTCTCTTATTGGCACCTAGCTATGACTCGAATACGCGGATAACATGTTGGAACGCATTTCCAACAACAACATTACCTCGGTGGGATTCCACTCATCACCGGTCCTTGCATGTGCGGGATTCCACTCATCGCCACATGCCCTACGGATGGGATTCCACTCATCATCACGTAGAAATATATAAAAGCTTACGGTGGAATATTACATCACCGTACTCCTCCTTGGTGCCTTAACTCCACCAAGGCCACGTACGTTTTGACTCAATTTGTGTGCACACTAATCCTAATGATCGATCATTGTACCCAAGCATACTAGTGCCAATTAATCAAATTTCACAACCTTTGATGTTCAAGAGTCATAATATGGCATCTTACATCACATTAAGCTCAACATCAATTATCTCAACAACATAATATCATAATGTCATGTTCAAGAGTAATAATATGGCATCTTACATCATATTAAACTCAACATCATCATACACAATCACAATACAAACCACATGCATAGCAATGCCTCAAACCATGTCTCAACAACATATATAACACATTATACATACCCAAATAATCAAGAGGCATAACATCAATTAAAGAGATAATCCAATGTCTCTAACTAAAGCTTAGGATTAGGCTACCACCCTAATCCTAACTCTAGGTGAGTCTACCAATCTCAACCTAGTCCACATGCTCGAACCAATTGCTCAAAACCATTTAAAATATTTTAACCACTCACCTCTACTCCAAGCTCAACTACCAAGCAAGCATCACCTTCAAGTTTCCGGATTTCTTCCCGAAGCTCCTCCAACGCAAACTCTCGCTTCTAAACAACCTCAATACAATTCAAATAATCCTCAAATCAGCCCAACATCAAAATATCAACCCGGAATACAAATTCAAATATCAAACCCAACATTTCAAGTCATGACCAAACCTCAAACTTAGCAATTTCAGACAGCCCCAATACCTCTTCCAAATTCCATGTTTCCAACATCCATTGCACCCACAAATAATCCCAAATCAATCCCTAACCATAGTACTACCATTGGGCTATCAAACCCCACCTTAAACAACCCCCAAAACTCACCCAAAACACTCCAAAACCCCATTTTCGTACTCATATTTTACCCAGCAGAAAATTATGTTTTTAAAGACCCAATTGACATCTAAATGGTCCCAAATCATCCCCTTAGCATACATATACCATCAGCCCTCTAATTACACCCTAAAACTCACCAAAAATCAACTTTTTGACACCTTAAAAATGGGTCCAAGAACCCACTTCGGAAATTCATCAAAATTCAACCAAATTAACATATAATGTGTATTTCAATTTGATTAAACAAAACCCCAACTCAATTTAACAAAACAAGATGAAAACCCCATAAAAACCCAAACTTTTAAATCAAACCCTAATTCCCAAAAGTTCATATTTTTAAAATCTAAGACCATGTATGAATAGGAAATGAAGAGGAGATTTAGAAAATGATTTTACCTTTAAAAACGCCCTTGAATTGATGAAGAAATTGATGGAAATATGAATTTGGGATTTGGGAGGGTTTGTTAGGGTTTCCATGGTGAAGAAAGGAAAATGAGGAAGATGACTACAGCTTTTTTTTGTTCTCTTTAACTTTCAAAAAGTGGTCTAGCTTTTTAAAACATTTAGGTTAAATCACCGCATTGGTCCCTCCTTTTTATTTTAAAACCCAATTAGCCCAAGTTAAGGTCAAATTGATTAAATTTTAATTTTACCGACTCGGACCACTAACCCGACTAACTCCTAGCCCCAAAACACGGGTGTTACATGTCGGTTGGGTTTCCCACCATTTACTTTATTTGTTTTTTTATTGTTCCAATAAAGGCTAGCTGGCACAATTATTCAAAAAAAAATAGAATATATATTTTTTTTCAATGTGAACAAAGAGCCTTTCAAAAGTTCAATGATTAACCTTTCATGTTTTGTTAAGGATAGATGTTGACAACAAATTTTAAAGTTAGTCCATATTTAAGACGAGGATCGAACTCTTTATTACTGATTAAGATAAGAAATACCCTATAAATTCATCCGGTTAAAACAATTTAATAAAAAATTCAGAATTATTTATCTCGTAACACCAATTCGAGTTGAGGTTCCAATCAATTTCTAACCCTAAGACAATAAACTCACCACAAATTATGATCAGCCTACGTTCCTCTCATTAGTGCAAAACAATCTAAAAAGGCAATTTCACTAATAAAAAATAGTAAAATTTACAAATGGTAACTGAATTTTGGTATATTATTTAATGGGTAAACTACTGCAAGGGTCACTTTCGTTTCCCGTTTGTACAGATTTAGTCACCACTTTTGAAAAGTGCCAATAACTGGTCATCTACGTTTTCGATGTGTAAAGACTTGGTCACTCCGACGTTATAGTCCGTTAGTCCCCTAACAGATTGCTGATGTGGCGGAGTTAAAATAAGGATAAATTACTGCAATAGCCATTAAAATTTATCTCATGTACATTTTTTCTCCTCAATTTAAAAAAGTAAACATTATAGTCACTATTAAAAATGTTTCTTTATAATTTCACCCTTAAATTTTTAAAAATTCATTTTTCAATCCTAAAACTTTACAATCAATTAGTACAATAATATTATAAATGCTTAGATGAAAAATAGGTGCCCAAAGTATAGCCTTTGAAACTTAGGTGCCCAATTTGCTCCTATTTAATAACTCAAACTTAAAAATTTAGTCCACTAACTACTAAAAAATTCGAGTTATTGGAATTTCTATTTTATAATTCAAACTTTATTTTGATTTTTTGAGTCGAGTTTATGAAATTATGAGTCGAGTATTTTCACATCAAACCAAAAAATTTAATTTTTTCGAGTCAAGTCGAGTTATTGGAATTTCTATTTTATAATTCAAACTTTATTTTGAATTTTTGAGTCGAGTTTATGAAATTATGAGTAGAGTATTTTCACACCAAACCTAAAATTTAATTTTTTTGAATCAATTCGAGTGTTGCACTTCCCTACATATAATTTTTAAACCAAAGTCGGTCGAACTCGCGTTACTCCGACGGGCCTTTATCGGCGTTGATCGGTCGATTGCCCAGTTGGGTTTTGCTCGCCATGGCTCAGAGATGACGATGGCAATGACGGCACGGCGAAAAGACGGCCGAGGCGGCCGGAAAACTCAAAAATCAGAGGTGAGATGGAGGTTTCCGTCGAATCTTTAAATTGATCTCCACGGCAGACGAAGCGTCGGTTCTGCGCGTGGTGCTCGGGGTTCGATTCAGGGCACGGCGACGAACAAGGAGGTGACGGCGGTGCATGCCACGACGGGGTGGTGGAGGCGGTCGGAGGAGTGGCCGATGGGGTTAGGTGAAGGGTCGGGGAAGGCTTCTCTCTTTTTCTCTTTTTTTCATATTCGAAAAGAATTAAATGAGCCAGGTTAAGAATTCTTTTAAAATTAAAAATTATATGTAGGGAAGTGCAACACTCGATTTGATTCGAAAAAATTAAATTTTTAGGTTTGATGTGAAAATACTCGACTCAAAAATTCAAAATAAAGTTTGAATTATAAAATAGAAATTCCAATAACTCGACTTGACTCGAAAAAATTAAATTTTTTGGTTTGATGTGAAAATACTCGACTTATAATTTCATAAACTCGACTCACAAATTCAAAATAAAGTTTGAATTATAAAATAGAAATTCTAATAACTCAAAAATTTTAGTAGTTAGTGGACTAAATTTTTAAGTTTGAGTTATTACATAGGAGCAATTTGGGCACCTAAGTTTTAAAGGGTAAACTTTGGGCACCTATTTTTCATCTAAGCATTTATAATATTATTGTACTAATTGATTGTAAAGTTTTAGGATTGAATAATGAATTTTTAAAAATTTAAGGGTGAAATTATAAAGAAACATTTTTATTAGTGACTATAATGTTTACTTTTTTAACTTGAGGAGAAAAAATGTATATGAGATAAATTTTAATGGCTATTACAGTAATTTATCCTTATTTTAACTCCGTCACATCAACAATCCGCTAGGGTACTAACGGACTATAACGTCGGAGTGACCAAGTCTTTACACATCGAAAACATAGATGACCACTTATTGACACTTTTCAAAAGTGGTGACTAAATCTGTACAAACGGGAAACGAAAGTGACCCCTGCAGTAGTTTACCCTTATTTAATTTAATAACCTAATTTTCAATTGCCTCAATGTTATCATTTACCCACTAACGACCGTTAAAATATTTAGTATAATAACATATTTAGTCTTTTATGTTCGCTCATTTAAATAATTTAGTCATAATTTAAAAAATAATAATAAATTTAACTCTCACAATTTACACATTATTTCAATTTGGCCCTAAACACTAAACATTTAAACTCAAACCCTAAAACACTAAACTCATAAATCTTCACATTAAATCCTTAAATATAATAAGGGTAAACTACATAAATGACCACCATACTATTGCAAAAGTTGCGATTTGACCACCTTACTTTTTTTCGAAGCAATTAAATCATTATACTATTAAATTGGGCGCAATTTGACCATCAGCCGTTAGAGGTTAACGGCAGGGTGACGTGGCAGTTAAAAAATAAGGGTATAATTACACATTTGGTTCTTACTATTTACACATTCTTTTAATTTAGTCCTAATTTTAATTTAATAAAATAAATTAATTATTTAATTAGGTAATGACGTGTGTCACCACCTGATTAAAGGGAGAAAATAAAGAATATCACATATGCTGTTAGTGGGAATCAAACTCCTGTCACCCAATAGCAAAGAGTATTGGCTTACCACCACGCCAAATGTTATTCTGTGATATAATTCCTGCATTTTATTTATGTACTATAATATATTGAAAAGAGCCGAAGCATTGAAATCTCTGCTGGAGCTATGTGCTAGGCTTCTTAAGCAAGACAAAATTCATGAGCTTTCCGGTGTACTACAACCATTCGGGGATGAAGTTACCTCGTCTAGAGAAACATCAATTTGGCTAACAAAGAGCCTAATTTCTACCCAGAAATTCAACGAAGGAACCTAATTCAAATGATGCCATTAGCGTTAATTTATTCATTATTGTGAGAAAATGTGTTTTCTTTTCCATTTTTTCTTTACAAAATGTGTTGATATGAAGTGTTTTTGAGTGGTTTGCTTGCTTGAACAAAAGAAACCCAGGAAACAAACATATTTTGCAGATTGTTGACCAATAATTTTGATGGAAATGATTTTCAATGTTCCATGTCAAAAAAATATTGAAAAAAATCTCAGATAACCTAGAAAAAATAATTGAATAAGCCAAATTCTCAATATACAACTTTCCTTCTTCGCCACCAGACTCTAAAACCTTTTCTTCAGCTTCCTCTTGTTGTTGTTGTTCTTCAAGGTCTCCACTTTCGATTTTTGGGTATTGTTCTTCAGTGCTTTGGTCATCGTGGATAGCTTGGATGCTGTCGAAAGAAGCTGAAAAGCCAAAGAAACGTTGTAAAGATAGGTGAAGAGTAAAGGAAAGGGATAAAATATGCATTAAAAACAATTGAACTAAATTAAAAGATCACGAAACAGCATTTGACGCGATGATAAGGCAACACTTTTTGTTGTTGGATGACATGAGTTCGATTTCCCCTAATTGCATATGTGATTTTCTTTATTTTATTCCTTTAATCAGGTGATGACACGTGTCACCACCTGATTTGAGGATGAAAATAAATTTATTTAATCATATATATATATATATAATTAAATCCCTCCAATAAGGTAGTGACACGTGTCACTACTTAATTAAATAATTAATTTATTTTATTAAATTAAAATTAAGACTAAATTAAAATAATGTGTAAATAGTAAGGACCAAATGTGTAATTATACCCTTATTTTTTTAACTGCCACGTCACCCTGCCGTTAACCTCTAACGGCTAGTGGTCAAATTGCGCCCAAATTAAAAGTATAATAATTTAATTGCTTCGAAAAAATAAGATGGTCAAATCGCAACTTTTGTAATAATATAGTGGTCATTTATGTAGTTTAGTCATATAATAATTTGTCAACTTCACCCTAAAAAAAAGCAAAAAGAAAAGAAGAAACAAAAGTACACTGCGAGTTTGTGAGTAAAAGAAATTTATAAATAGAATTAGAATGATGACATTTACCTTATTTATTTGTCTTTTTAAATATTTTGTAGACACGTATAATCTCCTAATAATATTTATTAAATAATTTATCTACACTGTATTAAAAATAAATAATTATTAAGATCTATTAGTTAATTGATGAATAATGATATTTATATTTAATCATTTAATATGAGTTCAAATCGAGACATTTACTTTGATTGGACTTCTCAGTTCACAGTTGCGGTACCGGAAAAGGATAAACTGTGGCCTACGATCTACCGGTTTTCTTTCTCGGCTTTGATTGGAATCAATGGTTTCGATGAACCAGGATTGGGAGGCGGCTCGGTGATCTCATACGCTTTTCATATCTGGGATACAGTGGATGATGCCTTGACAAAGGCCAACGCTCTCGCGTTGGAAGCCTGCCTCTGGATAGAGCTCTCAGGCACGACTACTGTCCTTTATCCCGGGAAGAGTTTATGGTTTTACCGCTTTCTCTAGTATCGTTCTGGTGTTATCGTTTTAGAGAACAAGATCCACGGTTTGACCGTTTGAGGTGTCTATCTGGGTGATCCAGTTTACTATCCGCTTTGGCCTGGTTGGTTTTCTATGTGGTCTGCTGCTATCATTAGTATGTTGCTGTTGCTTGTGCCATGGTCGATGACTGTTTAGTTTTTTATTATTATGCTTGCTCTGTTTGGTGTTAGGCCTTGCTTGGCTTCTCGTTGGTTTTTCCTTTTTAGCTTCTTGTCTTCTAATTTTTTAGGACTTGTGGTGCTGGTTTTGTCATTCGGGTTTGCATGCCCCTGTACTGGTTAGGCATTGTGCCTACAATGTTCTGTTTACCCTCTGCATTACTAGTCTTTGCACGGTTACAGTGTTCTGCCGCTTGTTGGCATTATGATTATCGTTTTTTGGTCTCTTTGTTTCCTGCACTTCAAGTGCACAGGGTTAGGCCCCTTTTATCATAATTCGAAGTAAGTTATCTTTTAAAAAAAAATACTTTGAAAATGTATATAAGTATTTCTTTGCCTAATAAAAAAATCAAATAATTGTTGATAGTTGAAATGTCCTAATTGTGAAAGCCAATAATGGGATGACACGCGTCAACCTTAGCTTCGTTGAGGAATATCAATCGTCTAGGTAACTTACAATTAGTCAACGTCTATATCTGCCACGTACGTGTGGCAGTTCCTGCCCAAACCCTGTCTGCCACTTGGCAGCTTGTCATCGTCTTTGATTAACCAGCTCGGGTTACTTTAGTAAAACCCAATAGTTGACCTCTTGTCAAGCTGACATGGCAGTGATACGAGCAAATCGAATTAATAATAAGTATACCCCTTGAGCTAAACTAGAACAAGTCCAAACAAATAAATCCAAAGAAAAATCACACATGATTTATAAAAAAATAAAATTAAATCGGGTCGGATCCGAATCCTTCTATGTCTTATATGGGTCAGATTAGAAGGGAAATGTCGGCCCATATTTCGGGCCGAACACGAGTAAAGATGATGAATAAATCCCCTTATCCGGACTCGAACGAGCAATGATCGAGTCTAGTCCCTACCCAATTGAACATACAATTTGATACAGTGTATATACTACTTTAATCTCTCTCGACCCATAAAACGAAATATATTGTACGTTTAAACATACTCGATCTCATGTTGTCATGTATAACATAGACATACATAACATTGTATAACATAGACATACATAACATACTGTTACGTTGTAATTGTAAATGTTACAACAATTAAAACATAATTTTCTTGGCATTAACCTAAGTAACTTTTTTCTGTTTCTTGTCTTGCCACTCCTTGATTTCGGCTTTGATCTTTGCGTTCACGCGGGCGTGAAATCCGGGATACGGTTCGTACCCAAACAACGATTGGAGAACCTGCACCAAACAAAGAAAAGGCTAAAATCACCAATTGATTATAGTTTCGGAAAATTTTCTTTCCGTTCTTGTATCGAGGCAAAAGATACTTCACCTACCTCGAGCAAAACAAAGAAAGGAGCCATCAGAAGAGCTTGAACAAGATTGTCCAACAGCGCGGGAGCTCGTTTCTACAATGAACATATTAATGAATGGTTTCAAAAGAGTTCGAGAAGAGATGATTGAAGCAGAAGAAATAATTCTATGATTATGACCATTGCTCACCTCGAACACGCCATGGCCAAGAAATTGTCCGGCCCAACAAAGCACTTGAGCAACCAGCACAACCTGAACAACAGAAAGACCGGAGTCACACTTGAAGCGAATAACTGAACATATATGTAACCGAAAACACAAAAGGTTAAAATTATCTTCACAATCCGAAAAACAATATAGACAACATAAAAGAAGTAACTCTCCTCTTGCTCTTTTGATTCAACTATAACCCGAGTTTTCTTTGCTTTATTTCTTCATCTTCTCCAGATTTCTTCCTCACAGTTTACAAACTCGTTCGGCCTTCCACCACCACCCACAACTAATCCATTTCTCAACGAAGCATTTCTAATTATTTAATTCGGTTTCTGTTCTTTCAACTCCTATAAGTATTGCTTCTAGTATATCTCTTTTGATAACCTCATTTGAAATCTCCACTTCCCTTCCTTTGCTATTTTCACTTAAGCAAACCCGAGTAAGATTCACTTCTCCACGAGCACACTTTGCTAGTCTCGAACCATGAGTTTCCAATATTTTCATTTAATAAATATTGGTTTCGTGTAGTAAGGTTTGAGGATGAATAAAGCTTTTGTTTCTTTATCGAGTGGGAGAGCTAAGAAAATGAACCCCAATGAGACGGGTTTCATTTATGTGCGACGGTGAGAATTTGGGGTTTGTTGAGGTTTCCGGTGGAAAGCGATGAGCTTAGGGTTGTAGCTATAATAGTTGGCCATCAACTCGGCATTAACAGCACCATGGAAATGTTCTAACATTTCTCCAATGAGGCTCTAGAAAAAAGCTGCATTCGGGCCAAAAGGACATTCCAAGAAACTTGATATAAACTCATGGATTTCACCCTAAAAGAATGATTCTCCTAAAGCCAAAGCGTTAACGAACGTGTCGACCGGTTGATCATAATGAGAATCTCACCAATGAAGTTATCAAGGGGATGGATCAAGATGGTAGAAACAAAACAACAACAGAACTTAGGATTTAGGAACTCATCGATGATCTCGCTGCAAGATACGAAAGAGGAGCTAGTGAGCACCGAGGTTGGAAATGTCGGATAAGTTGGGGGCAATTTCAAGGAAATTAAGGACAAATAGTTGGGTGAGTGAATTGAGAGGTCCAAAGGAGCCAGTTAGCTCAAGGTTTTCCAAGTCTGCCTCGTCCCGGTCCGGACGTTTGACCGGTCCGAGTAGGCTACACGGGGAAAACCGATGTGAAACCCGTGAAGGTCCCACCTCGGTTAGCAACCCTGAAAAAAAATTTATTTTAACCTTATCTTGTCTAAATGCATTATTGTGTCCTATGTGAAACAGGACAGCGGAAACACAACAATATAAAAACAACCATCCTAAACAACACTTTAAAACAGCCTATTTTTCCTTTTAAAGCATGGCGTATCGATACACCTGCATATAAACAGTCCACTCTAGATGCATTGGCATTGGTCAATGGCTGAGTTCCACTGAGTTAAGATCAATGCTTTCAAATCAACGTTTGGAATATAGCTTAGACACAAAGGGTCAAAAACGTTGGATTAAAAAGCAAAGGTTTCACCATTTTTATGCTCTGCAACTGCAACCAACAAAAGAGAATGAAATTTTCCAATATCTACCAGATTCCTATAAGAAATTACACCCCAAATCTTGTTTCTTTCAAACAAGGAACTCAATTCAACATGCAAATCAACACCATATATATATATATAAATTCCACATGAAATCAACAGTAAAAAGAAATGAGATTCAAATAATTCAAACTAAAGCTGAAAATTTACCTTCCAAGCCAGAGAATATCCAAGCTTTGCAGCAATAAAACTAGCCCCAACCCAGCAAGCTAAGCAGAGCAAAGCGGCCAAAGACCCAGCTTTCTTATCCAAAACTACATAAAACAAGGCAAGGAAGATAGAAAAAGCAGAGCCATAGTTGAGAACCAAAGCATGGTTAAACCCAGAAGGAAAAATCCCAGCTTGGGAGAGGTCAAACAAGGCAGGAGTGAAGTAGAAAAGTATAAGCGATGTGAAGAATATTGGCCACACAAATAAAGTGTGGATCAGAATGTTGATTGGGTTGCTGTGATAGGCTCCATAAAAGGCAAAATGGTTCTCCAGATCGAGCAATCCTGGCTTTCCCATCTGCGGGAAAATGAACTTTTCTTTTCTTTTCTTTTCTTTTTTCTGTTTGTTTTGATTTTCCGGGAAAATGTGTAGAAGTGGTGGTGGCCCGATGGGGGTAAATTAAGGTTGGTGTCTGGACGCTTAGAAATTAACGCCGTTTACATTGAAAGACACGTGCTGACTTAAAACTTAATTATCTGATTCGAATCTTTAACTTTATTTTAATAATTTAAATTTAATATATCATTACAATAAATCAACTGATAATTGATTTATATTTTTGTTATTTTAAATGAAATAAATGTTCTAACCAAATATATGAAGTTTCAATAGAGTTAAGAAATGTCGAACTTTTTTCTGAATACGTTTTATATTATATAAATAATTAAATCGAAATACAGTAATAAATCTAAAATTATAAAAATTAACAGAATTAATTGAACTCAAGTTCCATGGTTAGATAAACACACAACGCCAGAGATGAATTTTGGGACTGAAATGTTCGAAAGTTTGAATTCAAATTTAGCATGAGTGTCATAATTTGAAATGAGACTAAGGCATTTAAAAGTTGAAGGACAAATTTAGAACGAATGTCATGGTTTTGAGATGACACTGAAACATTCAAACGTTTGGGAGACCAATTTAGAATCAAAACTATAGTTTGAGGATTTTTAATATTTAAAAGTTTGGGATAAATTTAGAACAAGGTCATAGTTTGTAGACTTGTAATGCAATTACCCTCCCAAATTTTATGGGTTAATTATATTTTAGATCCTAATAATAATAGTTTAGGGTTTATGTTTTAAACTTTAAATTTATTTTTTTTTTTAAATATTCTGTAATATGTTTTTTCACAGTTTGTGTATCAAAATATAACTCATATTCAAATTATCTTTCAAAAAGTAAATAAATAATAAAAGAGTAAAAAAAAAAACTCTATTGCTGCTTTAGCGGATCAGGCCCAGATCTATTTTAAAATGAAATTACTATTTTAGCCGCAACGATAAAGTGAAAATTAATGGAAAAAATAATTAAACAAAAAAAAAACTCTATTGCGGCTTTAGCGGATCAGGCCCAGGTCCATTTTAAAATGAAATTACTATTTTAGCCGCAAAGACAAAAGTGAAAATTAACGGAAAATAATGGCCCATGCAGGTCTCGAACCTGCGACCTTCGCGTTATTAGCACGACGCTCTAACCAACTGAGCTAATAGGCCGGTTGTTCCGATTTTAGATATGATATTATAACACATCTAAATTCGTTCCAGTTCCCAGGTTAAAATAAAATTCAAAACCCTGAATTGACTGAAGCAATCATGAAGTTCAGCATCACAAAAGCAACGCAACCACAGATTTCGTGCTAGCAAATTGGGCAAATGTAAATACATTTATATGCAAATATCAATACCTATATTCACTATTTATCCCAATTCAAATAATAATAAAAAGTACAAACTAAAAAGGAAAACTTGGAAAAATACTGAAATGTTACTGCTTACCTTGTGTATTATTATTAATATTATTATTATTATTATTATTAAAACATATGAGAATTATGAAATAATTAAAATATTTATTACCAAACCAAACTCATGAAAGATGTTAAAACAAACAACCGAACATTTATAGTGCAATGATATTAAGTTATTCGTCACTTGGAGATGGAGCAATGTCGGGCTCTGGAGCTGGAGAAGGAGAATTAACACCCATAAATCCGAATTTTTTTATAAGCTCTCTAGCGATGAGCTCGTTGGCACTGTCCGACGGATGATACTCGTCCCAAAACACGTATTTGCTCCGATCTCCGCACAATGTCGACGCCGGTGTGCACGTGAGAGCTGGTCGGATTCTTCCCAACGAACAGCATGGCGAATCAGCGTTATCAAATCCTGCAAAATTGTGTTCAACCGTCACTAAATCAGCCACCATATCAGATAACGTCCCTGAAAATCATCTTTAGCGACGTAAATATCATGTCAAACCGCTAATTTCACAATATAAATACTAAGGGTAAAAGGGTCTTTGTAAATATCATGTCAAACCGCTAATTTCAAAAAGTTCCTATTAGCTGAGCTACATGGAGAGCTCCCGAAGGAGAGACGAAGCAGCAAATCAGAAGATCGGAGATGAAGTTGACGGCAGAGACGACGACTGGACAATCTTCATAGACAAGCTGAGTAAGAGAGTCTCCAGGGCTGCGTTGTGGGAACTATGCAACCACTACGAAAAGGTTTGTAGGGTTTTCATCCCCGTACCAACAGTAGGGTGAAGTACAAAAGATATACGTTCGCCTTTGTGACGGCAGCCTCCAGGAAGGATATGGATGCTATCATTGAGAACCTAAATGCGACCAAGATTGATGGAGGGGTGGTATCGGCTGGGAAGGCAAGGTATCCGAAACGTGATTCAATAGAGTGAACCAGAGACAAACAAGTTCGAAGAGACAAGATAATCAGCATTCCAGAGTATCGAAAAACCAGTTTCACTCAGATCGTAGAAGACATTGGGATAGAGTGGTAGAAGACAAAGTATCATACATAGATGTTCTCCTCAGAAACATCCCACCTACTTCGGAGCGGACTGAAGCACCGAAGAACCAATCAGGTCCAAACGAGGGTTCGAAAAACATTACCAGGGAAACGTTCCAGATTGGCTGCAATGATGGAAGTTTCTTTGATTTAAACGTTGGATTGGATGAAAACGATTGGTTCAAAAGCTGTCGAGTGGGAATACTAAAGAATTCTTATGAGGAAGGAATCATCAAACAAGCGTTCACTTTCGAAGGGATAAAAGCCAGAATCTCTAAATGGGGAACTTATTGCAACACCTATATCATCAAATTCAAGTAACTGTCTGAGCTGAATGAAACGTGGGACACAAAGAAGGAGGCAATCAGCTTTTGGTTCGATAATGTTTCTCCTTTGTTGATCGATAATATACCTCACCAATTTTTTCGAATATCCTTGTCAGATGTACCTTTACAGTGCTGGAACGAGCAATTCTTCATGGCGTTGGGGAATCGATGGGGCAAATTCATTAGCCTAGAAGATAACACAAGACTCATGAACAAGCATGACACGACTAAATTTCTGATAAGGGCAGTAAGCCCGTCTGATATTCCTGATAATGTGAGGATAATCTTTCGGGGATTCCACTATCGGATCAAGATCAGTATCGTCTCTACAGAGGAATGAGACGTCCAGAGCATATATGATGATGAAGGAAACAATTTCATGGATCTTTGGAATGAAAGCAATTCTGATGGCAATTTCGACCAGTCGCAATCCATTCCGTCGGCAGCCGATGGAAGAAACGGTTCTCCTCCCCCGATATGGCCAACGTTCAGTGTAGTAACCCCTCGAATCTCAACCCAAAGGAAATTAATGCTACCTCGAAAATTCATCATCCGCCGCGTAGAAATGAAAACACGGGACCCAACAAGACAGTTGATATTAATGATAGTATCTTAGACAATGAGGACCCTAAAGAGAATAACCGATGCCTAAGTCCTAAATTGGGCCCCCAACAGACTTGTAACTTAGCAGAATCCAGGCCACTTCTTGGGCGCCAATTTGGGGCGTTTTTTGCGTCGTCCTTGGGCTGCAGGCCCACCTTGGCGGAAGGCACAGCTTTGACCCTTAATCAGTCACAGATCCGAGACTCTTCTTCAGTCTCCCAATCCCATTCTCTACTTCCTAACAGACAGTTATCTACTGAGGAGATTTATCCGTATAATGTCGACTCCACTGAGGCAAATTCATTGGATGATCGCAGTTCTGGGTCTTTTGTCTCGGATAGCTTCGAAATCTTGGGATTATCATCACTGGAAGGAGACAAAGTAGATGGAGTGGTTAACGGGTTTTATCACGCGAAAATCAGAAGAAAATTAAGGAGAGATGTTCGCGAAGCTTGCGAGCGTTTGTCTCCTTCGAGGGAGGGTTTTTTGTCCTCTTCCCACGAAGACCCGTCCATTATAGTCAGACAAGAAGCCAATGCCGTCTGGGAAATAAGCAACATCTTGGAATTCTCTTTCGTCGGAGGAAAAAATGCGGTCATTCAGAAGGTAATGGAGTTGGAACATGAGGTAAGGGCGGGCTGTTAAATCCATCGGTTTTATTCAAGGGTCTTTCTTTCCAAGATGAGTCTATCAATCCTATCATGGAATATCAGGGGCGTAAGGAAAAATGAAAAAACTAGAGCGGTTAGGAGATTGATTCAACGGCTAAATCCAAGAATAGTCTGCTTACAAGAAACCAAATTGGACTGCATAAATGATGTATTGATTTACAAATTATGGAGTAAATCAGATTCCAAGTTCGCTTTCTCACCGGCGTCTGGTTCTTCGGGTGGGCTATTATGCATTTGGGACGGGGTTTTCTTTCAAGTTCGAGACACCATTATTACTGCCAGATATATAGCTCTGATTGGGATTATCACTGCTAAAAATCTTGAATGTGGGATAGTCAATGTTTACGGCCCATCAATCGAAGCGGACAAAGAAGGGTTCTTAAAGGAGATTTTAGTTCTTACATAGAGGTATAATATCCCATGGTGTTTAGGAGGCGACTGGAATATGTTTACTGATCCGAGCGAAAAAATGGGTCTCTCATTGAACATCACCACTGTAAATTTATTCATATCCTTTATATTCGACGCTGAGCTAATGAACCTCCCGCTTCAAGGTGGGGCTTTCACCTGGTGCAACAACCGGGACCCCCCCACGTTCGTCCGCCTCGACCGTTTTTTGGTGTCGGCCATGTTTGAATCCGCTTTTCCCAGTATCAGGCAACGAGTTTTGGACAAGTCCATCTCCGATTATAATGCTATCATCCTTCATGAAGAGTTAAACTGCTGGGGTCCCAAACCTTTCAAAGTTTTTAATTATTGGTTCAATGAAGATGGATTCTCTGAAACAGTAAGGAACTCTCTGCTTGAGTTAAAACAGAAGAATCCCAGAATCGGCATAGGGGGTTTATTGAGGGGTTCGAAGTCGGCAGTTAAAAACTGGTCGACTAACATTGATAGGCCATCTCCCTCTTCGATTCTTCTGCTCGAAGAGGAGATTTCTAGGCTCGAGGTTAAACTGCAATCTGGATCTGGTTCAGCTACTACTTCTAACCGCCTGGCAGAATTGAGATCAAAGTTATGAGATTCCTACCGTAAAGAGGAGAGTAGGTGGCTGCAAAAGTCGCGCCTTCGTTGGTTCAACGAAGGAGACAGAAACACAAAATTCTACCATTCAGTGGTCTCAGGTAGACGCAGAAGTAATGCGATCGAATCTTTGAGGGTCAATGGTGAGGTGTCTACTGATCCTATTGAGATTAAAGCTGCCATCAAAGACCATTTCTTCAAGGCTTATAACACCACTCACGGGTTACAGTTAGATGATTTTAAATTAAACTTCTCTCGCATTTCAAGAGCCAAGGCGAAGGAAATGGAACAACCTTTCTCAGTGGAAGAAGTGTGGGCTGCTTTACAAAATTCAGATAGTAATAAAGCGCCAGAGCCAGATGGTTACAACATCGGTTTCTTCAAAAAAAATTGGCCTATCCTGAAGGATGATATAATGAAATTTTTTGACAGTGTTTTTCACGGAAGAAATTGAGAGATGGGAATCAACCACACCTTCATTACTCTCATCCCCAAATTGATCAATCTTGTGTCACTAGACGACTTTCGTCCTATAAGCCTGATTGGAGGAGTTTACAAGATCTTATCGAAGGTTTTATCTAAGCGCCTAAGCTCAGTCATAGGGGATATCGTCGGTGAATCCCAATTTGCTTTCATCCCGGGTCGACAAATTCTGGATTGTTCGTTAGTTGCTAACGAGGCAATTGACTTCATGTTTAGAGAAAATAGGAAAGGGGTAGCTTTTAAGATAGATTTCCACAAAGCCTACGACTCGATTAATTGGAGCTTTTTAATGTCTATTTTGCGCAAGTGCGGCTTTGGAAAAAGATGGTGCAAGTGGATTTTTCAGTGCATTTCAACAGTTTCAGTCTCTATCCTAGTCAACGGGGCACCAACCGAATCTTTCTGCACTTCCAGGGGATTAAGGCAAGGCTGCCCCTTATCCCCCCTTCTGTTTAACTTGTGGGGGAGGCTCTCAATTTGATCCTCACCAAGACGGTAGACAATAATTTATTTGAAGGATTCGAAATTGGGCGAGGAACCGACAAGGTAAACATTTCCCACTTGCAATTCACTGAGGACTTGCTGATCTTCTGTGGGGATTCCCTGAATCAGGTGAGGAATGTTAAAAGAATATTAAGAGTTTTTGAGCTAGCAGCGGGTTTGAAGTTAAACCTCAAAAAGAGCAAGATTTACGGTATAAACGTGGATGTGGGGAATATCAACTCATGGGCTGACTCAATCGGATGTTTGGCAGACAATTTCCCAACTAAATACCGAGGCCTTCCCCTTGGAGCCAAGAAGAATTCAATGGCTATTTGGGAACCAATGATCAGAAAGTTCGAATCCAAATTGGAAGGTTGGAAACCGAGGATCCTATCTAAGAGCGGAAGGTTAGTACTCATAAAATCCATTCTCACAAGCCTCCAAATTTATTATCTATCTCTGTTCAGATTACCTATTTCTGTTTCCACAAAGTTAAATATATTAATGTCTCGATTCTTTTGGGGTGGTGATGAAGACAAAGCGAAAATCCACTGGATTAACTGGGATTCGATATGTAAGCCGACTGGACTGGGAGGTTTGGGTATTCTGAATCTAGACATTTTCAACCGATCTCTATTGGGCAAGTGGGTTTGGCGATACGACAATGAACCAAATAATATTTGGAGACAGGTGATTGCGTGTAAAACCTGCTCAAACAATGGCAAATTGTTACCAGACCAATCTGCTCCGAAGCTCACATCTTGGATATGGAATGGAATCACTAAGTCGCAGTATAGAGAGGACAATTTCGGTGGTTGTTTACGATCAAACTTAGCGCTACAAGTTGGGGACGGTAAATCCATTTCGTTTTGGCATGATGTTTGGCTGATTGATAGACCCCTTAAAGATAATTTCCCTCGCTTATATGCTTTAGCTACTGAAAAAAATAGATATATTGCGGATTTTGGATATAAATCTGATCGATCGTGGCTGTGGAACTATAACACCCCCTTCCCGGCCTGGTAGAGAACCGGGTTGGAGAGCGCTACCGAAAAACATAACGGAGATCAGAGACATACATCTTAAACTTTTAATCAATATTTTAGTGCCAAATAAGTCAATTTTATTATTAACTCAAAAGTCATTATAGCTTTAAAACCTTATACAAAACACAGGCAACATATACACTATAGTAGGGCCACAAGACTAGTATAATTACTTTAACTACTTTGCCACCATACTAGGAGTTCATAAGGACAAAACACATTACTCTTAGCTTGTAGTGAGCTGCCAATCTTCCAACTAATTCCGATCTCGATCCGTTACTTTCCTTAACCTGAAATGTTATGCAAATGAATGCATTAGACTTACATAGTCTAAGTGAGGTAGCCAATAACATGAACATGTTATGCAATGCTGTATACTTCAATGGCATATTTAATGGCACATTTCACATAAGCAATCTATATACATATTATAAAGTGAAAGGCATGTTATCCAATCATAACAAAAGCAATATCAATAATCAATATTTTTCCTTGGACCGATTCAACAGTATTTGGATACGCGAATTCCACCACATCACCAACAATAATGGTCGTGTCATAATCCCTCCTCCGCATCAATTGACCAACACACAACACATCCCTCCTCCGCACCAATGGCCGAAGCCCAATACCCGCACCAATGAGCTCATGAATTCTATGGCATGCCAATTGTATCCAATACTTCGAATCCAAGGTTCATTGTTCACGATTCATAACAATATTTCATATCAATAAACAATATCAATAATTCATGTCATACTTATCACATGTCAATGCTTTCAATGATTTTCATGACAACAATAATCATACTATGAATAAGGGAATCAATGCAAGGCTTACCGTACATTTACCAACATATGATCGATGTCGTAAAGCTTCTAACTCAAAGGTTAGTATTAACAAATAAAACAACATATTCGAGTAGGCCCTTGCCAAACTCGAGACGCTACTACACTCACATATCAGAACATAGAAACAAATATCAGAATGACACCGTGTCACCCGAGACAAATGCATCTACACTCACTTCGATATTAGGGTTCTCGTATAACATCACCTTTTCCCTTGGTTGACGGTCGTCCTTTATCGATTTATTGGACTAGGTTAAATAGAAAATCGGTTAGGACCGATAAAACAATATCGAATAAATATAAAAATATTAATCAAACCCGATACCGAAACTTAGACCAACCAAAGATTTGAGCTTACCCGACGTCGGCAGAGATTCGATATTACTATATCAAAAATATCAAACCACCAATCTAATACTGAACCCGAACCCACCTAATTATTGTTTCTTCACTAACTCCTTATTTTCTTCCTCATTTGCGCATAATCTTCCCCTATATATATTCTTTTTTTTTCATTTATTCGAACCCCTCACACTTTCATTCTTACTTTCCTTTTCCTTGCTCTCTTGCGCAACACTCCCAAGCTATTTATACTACATGAACCGGCCTTCATTCCCATTTCCATTCTCCACGTAGGTTGGGTGTTGGCCAAAATTTGGGGTATAATGCCCTTAGGCTTGGCCACGTGGAAACATGGCTTTGCCACCCATTTTGTGGGTGTGCCGTATGTCCCTTGATGTGGGAATACCACGGCAAGTTCCTTCAATTTGAAGGAATTGGTCGTGGGTCCCATTACCATTTTTTTCTTTTTTTTTTCTTTTTAATAATAATAATTATAATAAACCAATACGAATACGTATTATTTTGATTTAAAAACAATATAAAACCAACTTATAATCGAAACAAAAATATTCGATTGCTGGATCTTGACCTCGAATTTATAAATTGACCCGAATATCTTAATAAGATCGAATAACTTATAAAACCGATATAAAATACTCAGTCATCGGAACCTAATTCCGACTAGACCGATTTTTGGGATGTGACAGGAACATCCCTTTGAGAAGGAGGCTTTTTCATTGGGAGTTGCCAGTATGGAATAATCTACTATCGTTGCTAAACAATTTTAAATCAACCCCCCTTGATCATGATTGGGTTCGATGGTTGGGATCGGGAGATGGCACCTTCTCCGTAAAATCTCTAAAGACAATCTATTTTGGCTCCATTCCCGCAAGTAATTTCTGGAATAAATTCATATGGCGAGGAGTGGCTCCCCCAAGGTCGAATTATTCGCTTGGCTTGTATGCAAAGGTAGAATTTCTGTCAAATTGGAACTATGGAAAAGGGGTTTAAGGCACGGAATTAACCTCGCATGCCCCTTGTGTGCAGTGGAAGTCGAATCTGTTTCTCACTTCCTCTTTTCTTGCAAAATAAGTTGGGTTATTTAGAATAAGTTCCTAGCATATGCTGGCATTACTTTCGTTCTCTCAAATGACCTTGTGAGGTTTCTGAAACTTTGGAATGGCCTTAGTCCCTCATCGAACAAGAAAATCTGGGCGTTAATCCCCTTTGCAGTGGTGTGGACTATCTGGTTATCTAGGAATGACCTGGTTTTCAACGACAAACGCATGAATGTTGTTCAAATTTTTCATTTGATAAGGTGCCGCCTAGCAATTTGGATTAAAGGTAAGTACAACAACTGTCACTTACTCTAGGACTAAATAATAAGCGATCCCATGGTGGCAGCAGATGCCATACTAGACAACGCAAAGCTTACTCAGTGCTTGCGATGGTCCCCCCTCCCATTGGCTGGCTGAAGTTGAACTCCGATGAAGTGGTAGATGTTTCCAACTCGAAAGAAGGCATCATAAGAAACTCGAATGGTGCAACTTTGTTTCAGTTCTCGGAACCTTGCGGCAATTCTCCTCCTCTTATGGCTGAAATCCTAGCCATCAAGTATGGGATAGGGAAATTCATCTCCTTCAAATGGGACGTTAATTTCAGACTGGTGATAGAAAGTGATTGTCAAGTAGCGATCAAATGGCTAAAACAGGAAGCAGAGGCCCCAGATTTGTATTTTACGATTGTAGCAGGTTTGGCGAAAATAATTAGTACCAAAGGCATACTGGTTAGATGGATCCCTCGATGTTGCAACACGAATGCGGACTTGCTAGCCAAGGCGGGTATAGGATAATTCTACTGGTTTAATAGTCTGAGTCAAGATGCCATGAAGACCTTCCTTCCCCTTGTCGTTTTGATTCCCACAATGTTTTGTCTATTAGTCTTTTCAGCATTACATGTAAGTTTTTCTTTCTTTCGAATGAACCATGTAATTTCTAATTTATTAATAAAATATTAGCGGGCACTTTTTTCCCTACCTAGGTTTAGAGGGGGTTTTTAACGAGGCCCTATTTACTTTTCAAAAAAAAGTTCCTATTAGTAGCTTTTTCAAAATTTGAGGTTTCACCTCAATCCGCTATTCACCAAACATTCAAATTAGCGGATTTGACCGGTCAAATCTCTAATATTAGCTCAAACCTTTAATATTAGCTCAAACCACTATTTACCAAACAAGTTCATAGTCTTTAGGTTTTATAATTAAAGCTTACATTTTGAAATTTAGATTTTAAAATTTTAAAAAGGTTCTGTAACATTTTTTTGGGTAAACTACTCATTCAATGCCTAACATATTAATGTATTTTTATTTTGGTATCTCACCTATTATTTTTGACAAAATAGTACCTAACGTTAATTTTTTATTCTATTTTGATACTCAAACGTTAAAAATTAACAGAGATAGTGGTGTGGTTCTTTTTTAATTGGATAATAACAATTTTAATCCTAAAACTTATAAATTTCTATCAATTTAGTTTAAATTCTATCAATTTAATAATCATCTTAAATATTTGGATTAAAACTGTAAATCTTATTATTTTTTCTTTCTTTACCCCGAAACTCGAGACTCTCTTTTTCCATTCAGCCACGTCAACTATGAGTTTTGCAAAGTAATATAGTCTAATGCGTTTTTATTATTAGCGAACATAAATATTTAAAACATATAGGCCATGTTTGACAATTAGCGAATAGCTGACAGCGCATAACGGATAACATTAGATGATAGCTGATTGCATTAGCTAATTTGACTAGCGGATTGTATTAGCTGATTGTATAAAAGTGTTTGGTAAAATTAATTGATAGCTGATAACTGTTAGATTATTTAAACAAACAAAATGACATATAAGGACATGATTATATTCAATACTTGTTTGAATAGTTTATTAGTTATCAATATTTTGTATCTAATTATTATTAATTAGATCTATAAAATTATTTTTAATATAACTTTTCTAAACATATTCAAATTATTTATATATTAATTTATTATTTATATAATTATTTTAATATAATTTAATTAATTAATAAATTTAAATACACATATAAATATGTGATAATAAAAAAAGTAAATAGGATTAGATCATAAATAGGGTGAGAAAATATTTAATTTAGGTTTTTTTTTGAGATTTTTGGTAACTGGTAAGGGTAAAAAAGTCTTTACAACTCTAATATAAAAAAACTCATATTATGAGCTTTTTCAAAATTAGCGGTTTCACCCCAATCTACTGTTTACCAAACAACAATATTAGCGGATTTGACTGGTCAAACCTCTAATTATGCCTCAAACCTTCAATTTTTGCCCAAACTTCTCTTTACCAAACAAGGCCACACTCTCTCTGTCCCATTTAAAATGAATAAGACTTTTTAAAAGTCAATATTTTTTAACTTTAACCATAATTATTGTAAATATTTTTAAAAAATAAATTTTATAAAATATATATTTTAAAATTACTTGATTGAAAATTTTTAAAATATTTTTTTTATATTTTTATCAATAATAAATTTTAAATAATAAGGAGTCAAATTGAAAAAATTTTGACTTAAAAAAGTCAATAAAGAATAGTTTTCATGGGATGGAGGCAGTATAAAAAAATATATTATCCCTTTTAAATCTACAATCTGCAGAATTGTTTAAGGGAAAAGAAGGGTTAGGGTTTTTTTGGAATAAGAAAGAAAAAGGGGATATTTGTTGTTTAAACTCAAAAATTTAAGATAATGGTTAAATTGATAAAGTTATGACCAAAACGATAGAAATGAATAAGTTTTAGAGATTAAAATTGCTATTATCTCAATTAAAATAAAGTCACACTATTATCTCCGTTAGTTTTTAATTGTTTGAGTACTAAAATCAAACAAAAAAATGTTAAATATTATTTTACCAAAAATAATAGGTGAAGTACTAAAATAGAAACACGATAATAGTTTAGGTAGTAAATAGATAGTTTACCCTATTTTTTAACACAGTTTGTATACTAAATATAACTCATATTTAAATAGATCGTTCAAAAGTAAATAAAATGAAAAAAGAGTAAAATAAAAGTAGCTAGTTAGTTCAATTTATTGCTGCTTTTAGGGGTGGGAAAAACTTGATTCGACTCGAAAAAATTAAATTATTCGATTCGAGGCGAAATAAACCGACTCATTTTGACTTGACTCGACTCGAAAAAATTTCAAATAAAGTTTGAGTTATGAAATGGAAATTCGAATAACTCGAATTTTTTATTAATTAGTTGATAATTTTCAAGTTTGAGTCGATTCTATCAATTATGTCTAATATGTTATGTATATCACATGTGAAAATATGAAGAAATATATATGTATATTATATATGCATATAGAAAGCCGTTGAAATTAGAATCAATATGTGCAATGTCTAGCCCTAAATATATGCATATAGAAAATATGCATGCACCGCTACGTATATGCATATAGAAATATATATATAATTAAATTTGTATAGAAACTCGAAACTCGAATCGAATTTTATAAACTCGACTCGAAAAAAATTCAAATAAAGTTTGAATTGTAAAATAGAACTTGTAAACTCGAATGACTCGAAATTTTTAGTCGACTCTATCGAACGCCCAACCCTATCTACTTTAGTAGATCAAACCCAAATTCATTTTAAAATGAAATTACTATTTAAGGGTTGGTGTCTGGACGCTTAGAAATTAACGCCGTTTGCATTGAAAAACACGTGCTGACTTAAAACTCAATTCTCTCCCTCCTCCGCAATTAACCAAGTTAAGATTTGAACCTTTAATTTTATTTTTAATAATTTAAATTTAATATATCATTACAATAAATCGAACTGATAATTGATTTATATTTTTGCTATTTTAAATGGAATAAATGTTCTAACCAAATATATGAAGTTTCAATAGAGTTAAGAAATGTCGAAGTTTTTTCTGAATACGTTTTATATTATATAAATAATTAAATCGAAATACAATAATAAATCTACAATTATAAAAATTAACAGAATTAATTGAACTCAAGTTTCATGGTTAGATAAACACACGACGCAAAGATGGATCGAGGTACTGGAATGTTCAAAAAGTTTAGGGATAAATTTAGAATGAATGTTCAAAAGTTTAGGGATAAATTTAGTATGAATGTTCAAAAGTTTAGGGATAAATTTAGAATAAATGTCATAATTTGAAATAGAACTGGGTATTTAAATGTTTAGGAACAAATTTAGAATGAATATCACAGTTTTAGGATGGCACCAGAACATTCAAAAGTTTGAGAGATCAATTTAGAATGAAAACTATAGTTTGAGGATTTTTAATATTTAAAAGTTTAGAGATAAATTTAGACCAAAATCATAGTTTGTAGACTTGTAATGCTATTATCCTCCCAAATTTTTATGGGTTAATTATATTTTAGATCCTAATAATAATTGTTTAGGGTTTGTGTTTTAAACTTTATTTTTTTAAAAAAAAATATTTAATATATTTTAACACAATTTGTGTATCAAAATATAACTCATATTCAAATTAATTTTTCAAAAATAAATAAATAATAAAAGAGTAAAGAAAAAACTCTATTGCTACTTTAGCGGATCAGGCCCAGATCTATTTTAAAATGAAATTACTATTTTAGCCGCAAAGATAAAGTGAAAATTAATGGAAAAAAACTCTATTGCTGCTTTAGCGGATCAGGCCCAGGTCCATTTTAAAATGAAATTACTATTTTAGCCGCAAAGACTTGAAAATTAACGGAAAATAATGGTCCATGCAGGTCTCGAACCTGCAACCTTCGCGTTATTAGCACGACGCTCTAACCAACTGAGCTAATAGGCCAGTTGATTTGACTTTAAAAATGATATTATAACACATCTAAATATTTTCCAGTTCCCAGGTTAAAATAAAATTCAAAACCCTGAATTGACTGAAGCAATCATGAAGTTCAGCATCACAAAAGCAACGCAACCACAGATTTCGTGCTAGCAAATTGGGCAAATGTAAATACATTTATATGCAAATATCAATACCTATATTCACTATTTATCCCAATTCAAATAATAATAAAAAGTACAAACTAAAAAGGAAAACTTGGAAAAATACTGAAATGTTACTGCTTACCTTGTGTATTATTATTAATATTATTATTATTATTAAAACATATGAGAATTATGAAATAATTAAAATATTTATTACCAAACCAAACTCATGAAAGATGTTAAAACAAACAACCGAACATTTATAGTGCAATGATATTAAGTTATTCGTCACTTGGAGATGGAGCAATGTCGGGCTCTGGAGTTGGAGTTGGAGCTGGAGAAGGAGAATTAATACCCATAAATCCGAATTTTTTTATAAGCTCTCTAGCGATGAGCTCGTTGGCACTGTCCGACGGATGATACTCGTCCCAAAACACGTATTTGCTCCGATCTCCGCACAATGTCGACGCCGGTGTGCACGTGAGAGCTGGTCGGATTCTTCCCAACGAACAGCATGGCGAATCAGCGTTATCAAATCCTGCAAAATTGTGTTCAACCGTCACTAAATCAGCCACCATATCAGATAACGTCCCTGAAAATCATCTTTAGCGACGTAAATTTCCGTCGCTAATACTGTTTGCTAGTTTTTTTTTTTTTAAATCGAAATAGTTTTGGTGACGAAAATCTATTTCAATAGAAAATTTCTTTGAAAAAGTTCATTCTCTTGTAGCTTATAAACGTAACCCTTAAATGGTAAAATTGTGCAAAGCCCTTAAGATTTATAAGCTAATACATGGTAAAGTTGCATATTCACTCCCTAAAATGATTTTTTTTTGTGATTTAGTCCTAAAAACCGTAAAATAGAAGTTAATACTTGATCAAAGTTGTGATTCGTATTTGATTTTATATTTATTTTGGCTTCGTCCCTGATTATGACTCACCGTATTTATAAGGATTACGAATCACATCATCTACAACATCGTAAGCATCTCCGAACTTGAAGCTAGCATTGGGAAGTTGAGTTTCCAAATCAACTAATAACTTGCTTGCAGCTTTATTGAAGCTAAGAGCTAGCTTATTTGCTCTTTCTTGGCACTTTCCGGTTGTACTTAGGACCCTTTGCAATGGTATGCAACCCATTGGTCCTAGACCAAACACCATTAATTTCCTTGCCCCTAACTTATGTAATACCTTAAAAAAAACACATAAACATAGAGTTAATTAGCATTATATTTGTTGATGGACGTCGAAAAAACGTAAATATCGTCTTTGATCACGTGTGACCGAGATGAATGATCAATCGATTTACCAATAGTTGCTTATGGAGCGTTTCCATCAAGTATTCGATGAAAGTTCGATCGTTGTACGTCCAGGAATCGGCGTAAACCGGCATCAAATAGTTGTTAATGAAGTCGTTGCTCCCTAAAGCAACCACATAGCGAGCGTCTTGAAAGAATTTATCAGTTGCTTGTTTCCCAAGTTTTTTCTTGATCAATTCAATTGTCCCTTGAAATAACTCAATTTGCTTCCAAAGAGAGAATCTTTGAATCTGCAACAGTTTAGAGACATTTTATTCGAAATTCATGATTAATCGAACCGATCGAATTGAAATCCGATAATTAAGTCGATAATTAGGTTTATATGCAAACTTACAAAGTAAGTTCCTGTTTGATTCAAGATGCCACCTCCTCCAGAGGCATAGTTTACCCCATTTTCTAATATAACATCCTCGTTCAAAGACGAATCCAGAAAAGCTGGTGGCCTTGGGAGACCTGTGTTGTCGCCTGTAAACACGAATATCTCGAAAATATAAAATATTTTAAATACGATTATAATACGGTAACATATAGTAATAAATATGATACATATGTGCATGTTACCTATTATATCGGCAACGGTCCGGCCATTGGTGAACCTTCCATTAGGCAGACCATCGCCGAAATCGATACCATAATAAGGCAAACTCGCCTGAGCCAGGCTCATGTTAAGGTGATTGTTGTTACCGACATCGGACAAGGAATCCCCGAAAATGAACTGCACCACCTTGCCGTTACAACCGTGAATGGCGACTCCGACAAGGCTCGCGACAAGTAGTAAACTCAGTGCTGTCTTAAACTCCATGTTTCGAGTGAAATGGTTATGGAGTTGGGTGGAGATTTTGGTGCTGTGAAGTTTGGGTTTTAAACCCTAAGGGAGATTTCACTGTTGAGAGGAACATGTTTATTACAAACACCAAGAAAACTTAGAATATTATTGTCTGATAAACCAACTTTGTAGGGTTTTCAGACCTAATTTTAACTAACCCTTTTCTTGTAACATATTTTTCTTGTAAAATATTGATTGGAGACAGGCTTGGTGTTGCTAAGAATCCAGTGCACCGTACCATTGTTTAATTATCATTTTTCAAACAAATGTTACATTTATTATTCAGGTTTATATTCGATAGACTCTCGATGTATGAATTTATACTTTAACGTGAATGTTTTTAATTATTTTTTAACAATTAATATCGCATCGTCTATTATGTTACTCGGGTTTAACGCGGACATTTATTTTACTATAAACTATACTATTTATAAAGAAAATTGAAGGGATGAGCTTAGGAAGGTTCTTCTTTTATCAGGATTTAGGTGAGTTTACCTAACATGTTCAATTTCTTGCAATGGAAGAATATTTGGAGCCTGCACCTTCAAATGTTGGGCGAGAATCTGTTTATATATTTAAAGAGAGGGATACAAAAGCTCTTTGTGTACGATACCATTAAAGATCTCGAATAAATTTAAAATCGAGTGAGACTATACTGTAATTCGGGTAATAAGTTATTTTAAAGTATTTTTGCATTCACAATATCCGAACTTGAGAGGTAGTTCAAGGTAATATTATAAATATGGTTATTATTTCATGCACAGTGGAAAAAAAATCTTCACAGACATGCTTAATTTTACTATAAAAATTTAAATCGAAATTTCTAACCTTAAAATCCTAAATCATAAATTATAATCATAAACATTGAATTCTAAACCTTAAATTAATCACTAAATCTTAAATTGGATTCACTTGTGAAAAATAAAATTTTCACTATCGATGCATGAATATATATATATATATATATGGGATAAGATCCAGTTACACAGTGTAAAACTCTCTGAGTTTTACACGTTTTTTGGATCGTTGGATGAGTGAAACGGATGAATGAGATTAACAGTAAAATATGTGAAAGTTATCACTTGGGAAAAAAAGTAAAGAGTTAATCTCAGCCATTCATTTCCCCCATCCAACGATTCAAAAAACATGTAAAACTTAAAGAGTTATATATATATATATATATATATAAAAGGTTGGGAAAATATTGTTAAGAATTGAGTTGAAACAATGGTCGAATGAGTGGCTCATTTGATAAAATTCGTCAAAAGAAAGAAGAAAACCCATAAGATACGTTTGGTGGATGATTAACATTCTATATATTTGGTAGGATTTTTTAAAAAAATATTAATTTAATCAAATGAGATTAAAATATAAATATTTACGCATGTGACTATGGGCGAAGTCACTAGAAGAACTGGTAAAGTCTAACTTCTGTGGCATGTCGGATAAGGATGCCTTGTAATTTGCTCTTTCGTCTTTGTAGCTTTAGCTTATAATTCGTTGTAAATCGCTACTATGAGTACTCTTTTCTTCCACTTAAATTTAGAGAAATTTATAATGAGATTTGTGGTGACGATATCCTTTTTTCCACAAAAACAAAGTCTGACCTCTGTCCCCTACATAATTTTAAGTTAAAATTTATTTAATTTATTTTAATATTATAAAATAATATGTGTCCTAATGGTAAAGTGCTGGTGAAAGTGAGTATGTTCTACTAAAAGTTAGTAGATCAAATTGTATCGACAATGTTTTTAAAGTTTTTATTTTTTTCGGTCCCTTTAACTTTTAATTCTTTACTTTGTCTTTGCATGCAACATAAATTTTAGGTGGTTAGCTCAAATTATTTTTCTTTTCCATTTTGTTATATTATTGTATTCATATTTAAATACAATCGGCAATGTACAAAAACTTGAATATTAATGAGATGGTATCTAATGTTATTCAAATAACATGAAAATAAGTTACACTTTAAAAATAAAAAATGATACACTTATTTTAAATATCGGATAAATCTTGATTATATAACGTTTAGATACAATGATAAGGTAAGAATCATTTAAAAATCGAATTCAGAATTGATGTTAATTGAAAACTTACAATAAATAATTTTATCGTTTTATCCATGATTTAATTCATGATACATCTTAATCGTATCCAAGCATATTTTAAATCAAATTCAATAGGTCCTAGTTTGAACACCTCTAGGATTCGGATTTATTTTTGTGTTTGAAATTATGCCTTAAAGTTTAACTTTTGGCTTTTCAAGAAATTTACTGTAGTGAGTTCAATGACTAATCGCGTATGTTATATTAACTCATATAGGAGTATATGTTGTCAGGGACAGAACCATGATTGAACTAGGGGGCAAGTTAACTAACTTTTAAATAAATAGGGTTCTAAAAGTAATTAAATCATAAAAATTAAGGGAAATGAGGTTTGATTTCACTAATTTTAAAATTAAAGTGTCTTAAAATAAGAAGTCATGGCTTAATTTCATTAAATTTAACTTAACGGGTTTTAAAAATAATAAACCAAATTTTATTGGGAGGGATAAAGACTTAATTACAAAGATTTTAAAACTATCAATGGTCTAAAAATAATTAAACTATTCAAAGTTGGGGGCAATTGCCCCTCTTACTCTCCCTTTAGCTTCCTCCCTGAAACGATATTACTTTTTTGACCCAATAAATCCTTTGAGTTTTAGACTTGGGCTTTGGACCTAATTTGGATCATATCCATTCTTTCGTTTCTTTTCTTATTATTTATCTTTATTTCACTTTAATATTACTTTTTACAAGATAAAAAGTAAAAATATTAAAAACGGATGCAATAATATCATAAAAACAACAATCACGAACAAAATCCACAGATAAATCATTTCAAATTTAAGATTTTTTTAATTTAAATAACTACCTTTAATTATTTTGGGTTTATATCGATTTACTTTCAAAGTTGGGTTATAAAGATTATGAAATCATTATATTTAAAGGCATAATGTTAAAAAATGTCCTTAATGTTTAATTGGATAGTTATTTTGGCCTATATAATTTTTTGAAGTAATTTAGTCAAAATATTCTATCAGTGATTGAAAATTGTTAGTCAATTGACAATAAATAACTTGAAATGACTTGACGGAATGACACGTCACAAGAAAAATATTTTATATTTTATACAATTATATAAAATTACCTTTTTGACTGATGTGTCATTCTGTAAACTCAACATATTTGCATATATGACACTTCTATCGCGACGTGCACCGTCATGTAGGTTTACCATGTCATTTCAAGTCATTTACCGTTGGTTGAGTAACAGTTTTCATCCGCAGATGGGCCATTTTGACCCAAAACGAAACGTTAAGAACTAAATTGCTTTAAAAAAAAGAATAGAGGCCAAAATGATAATTTAATCAAACGTTAGAGGCATTTTTTTGACACTATACCTTATCTAAAAGTCAATTTATATTTTCAGCTTTTTCATTTGATTCATTTTATATTTTTTTCAAAAATTAAAATTTTATGTAATTACTAGATGGTGTAATTACTTGAAAATTTGTATACTAGTATTAAGTTTATACATATTCGTATTATAATTATGTTTAATACAATATTTTATATTTATATATTTTTTTAAAAAAATAAGATGAGCCTCATTAAAAACCCCTTTCCTAGTGAAAGGGAAAAAGAGTGCCCCACTACATTTTTTCTGAAAACTTGGCTTTAATCCAACTAGCCAACCTATACCGAACCAGCAAATCAACTTGACCCCAGTCCATAGTCTTCGAATTAAAGATAATTTCATTCCTCATCCTCCAAACGGTCCAAAACATTGCGAAAGGGATGAAAGACCACCAGGGCCCTGCTGTTCTTGTCCCCAGATTATACCATTCAACCAAGAACTCCTGTGGCGCATTTTGCCCACCAACTTATAGAAATAACACCAAATTTTCCAAACCCCTTGCTCAACATTGCAGAGAGGGCACAACAGATTCGCTAGGGACACCATGTTGGTAATGCTTCAAGAAGTTACCAAAGCCAAGGCTATATCCCACATTGGTTGGGAAAATAGTTAGGGAAGGGTATTTATACCCATGCTTCCTCCCTCCCTTGTTGAGTGGGAAAGAACAAGGGAAGTCCTCGCGCGCCGCCGCTGCCGTCCGGCCGGCTCGGGCTCCGGTGTCTTTGACACGTACGTGGCGTAGATATTCTTTTTTAGAGAAAATTCGTAGGAATTTAAAAGACTATATGTGAAAGAATTTTTTTCTTATTTATAGGCTCTTGATAAAACTGTTTGAATCAATCCGAATTTATTCAGAATTTTTTCCAAGCTCGATGCTTTAGATGGCATCAACTATCGAAGGTGGTCCCAACGCATACTTATCTTCTTTGAGCAATTGGACCTCGATTATGTGTTGCTCAACGAACCACCAGTTGCACCACCTACCGTTGATGTTTCTGCCGATAACCAACCGGTGCTGCCGCCGATGTCCTTGCTACTGCCACCTTTGCCAAATATCAGAAGGACAACAAGACGGTCCGTGGCCATCTCCTCAGTCACATGTCCAACAAATTATTTGACATGTATCTAAAGGAGAGGAGTGCAAAGGCAATATGGGATTCCTTGGACACCAAGTATGGCACCGATGATGCGGGGATCAAAAAATATGTCGTGGGAGAATGGTTGAAGTTCCAGATGACCGACAACAAGCCCATCATGGACCAAGTCCATGACTATGAGAATCTTGTCTCGGACATCATAGCGGAAGGCATGCAAATGTGTGAAGTTTTGCAAGAAAACGTCCTTATCGAGAAGTTGCCAAAATCATGGTCCGATTACTGCAACTCCCTCAAGCACAAGAAAAGGGACATACCACTTTAGGAGCTGATCGGTCACATGAAAAATCGAGGAGGCCAACCGTTTGAAAGATAAGGTTACGAACAATTTTAGTCACTTATCTTTTAAAACTAACATTGTTGAGTCTGGTGGTGCTTCAGGGTCCAAAAAGCCCTTTAAGAAAGGCCCTCCAAGCAAAAGGCCCAAACCACAAAAGACTACCAATTTCAAGAAACCCATGAAGGCTAAGCCCGATGTGAAAACCATGAAGTGCTACGTGTGTGGGCAAGCTGGTCACAAGGCGTACCAATGTCAGCACCGCTTGGACCGCCAGAATGAGACTAGACCACGCATGCATGTGACGGAGGACATGGATGATGATGTCATAGCCGCGGTGGTTTCGGAGGTCAACCTCGTAGAGAAGAACACCGAGTGGGTCGTAGACACCGGAGCTTCTCGACACTTCTGCGCAAAGAAGGAGTTCTTCACCGAGTTCGAGGACGTGAAAAATGGTGAACGTGTGTACATGGGGAACTCCAGCAGCTCTCAAGTGATGGGCAAAGGCAAGGTTTTGCTCAAGCTGACTTCCGGTAAAACTTTGGCCCTTAATAATGTCCTATATGTGCCTGCCCTGCGTAGAAATTTGATTAGTGGTGGCCTCTTAAATAAGGCAGGCATTAAGTTAGTTTTTTAGGCAGATAAACTTGTATTTTCCCGTAACGGTGATTATGTCGGGAAAGGTTTTTTAAGCGAAGGTTTATTTGTCATAGAAACTCAACTTAATGAAAATAATAAAGCTACCACTTCTGCTTATATTGTTGAGTCTATTGATATGTGGCATGCTAGATTAGGACACGTAAATATTCAATCCCTAAAGAAAATGATGAATATGAATATTTTGCCTAAACTAGACATAACAAACTATAATAAATGTGAAGTTTGTGTAGAAGCAAAGCATGCAAAACCTACCTTTAAAAATGTTTCTAAAAGAAAGACTGAACTGTTAGAACTTATTCATACTGATCTAGCAGACTTTAGAAACACTGAAAGTAAAGGAGGAAAACACTACTACATAACTTTTGTAGATGACTTCTCTAGATATACAAAAGTTTATCTCCTAAGAACTAAAGATGAAGCTGAAAATTTCTTTCTTATTTATAAGGCAGAAGTTGAAAATCAGTTAGATAGGAGAATAAAACGTGTTAGGTCTGATAGAGGTGGTGAATATGGATCTAATTTTCTAAAAGAGGTTTGTGAGACGAATGGCATAATACATGAAACTTCAGCCCCTTATTTTCCTCAACAGAACGGTATAGCCGAGAGGAAAAATAGAACTTTAAAAGAGATGATGAACTCATTGTTGATAAGTTCTGGGTTGTCTGACAACATGTGGGGGGAAGCCATTCTATCGGCTAATCATATTCTGAACCGAGTACCTCATAAGAAAATTGATTCTACCCCTTACGAATTATGGAAAGGGTATGCCCCAAATCTACAATACCTGAAAGTGTGGGGGTGTCTGGCCAAAGTGGGGTTGCCAGACTTTAAGAAGTCCACCATTGGACCTAAGACCGTTGATGCAGTGTTTATAGGCTATGCTTCTAACAGTGCCGCATACAGATTCATGACTTTACAAGACTTCTCTATTTGTGAATCTAGGGATGCTGTTTTCTTTGAAGAAATCTTTCCTCTCAAGAAACCTAGATTAAATGTTGAAACACAAATAGAAAACTTGCCATCCACTTCTTCTAGTGTGCCTGCTAGGTCTTCTCAAGAGATTGAATTTGAGCCTAGAAGAAGTAAGAGACAAAGAGTTGAAACCTCTTTTGGACCAGACTTCATAACTTCCTTCATTTCTGAGATAAATGACTTAGACACTCTTTCTGATCCTATAGCTCAAGCATATTTGTTAGATGAGGATCCTAAAACTTACGAAGAAGCTATGCGATCTATTGATGCTAGTTTCTGGAAAAGCGCTATAAAAGATGAACTAGAATCAATAATGTCTAATCATACTTGGGAATTAGTTGACTTGCCTAGAGGATTTAAAACCATTAACAGTAAGTGGGTCTTTCGAAAGAAACTTAGACCAGATGGTTCTATCCAAAGGTATAAGGCAAGGCTAGTAGTCAAAGGGTTCACTCAAAGATTTGGTCAAGACTTCTTTGATACTTACTCTCCTGTCACAAAAATCTCAACGATCCGTGCATTGTTTGCACTAGCCTCCATTCACAAGTTGCAAGTACATCAAATGGATGTAAAGACTGCATGTTTGAATGGGGATCTAGATGAGGAGATCTATATGGAGCAACCTCTTGGCTTCGAGGCGCCTGGTATGGAAGGCAAAGTATGTAGACTTAAAAAGTCACTTTATGGCCTGAAGCAAGCTCCTAAACAGTGGTATGAGAAATTTCACAAAACTATTCTTAGTTTTGGTTTTGTTGTGAATGGTTCGGATGCATGCGTGTATTCGAGGATGTTTGGTACTGATTGTGTCATCATAAGCTTGTATGTTGACGACATGCTGATTTTCAGTACTAACATTGAGTCCATTAACAAAACAAAAAGTTTCTTGTCCACTAAGTTTGAGATGACTGACTTGGGAGAAGTCGATGTAATCTTAGGAGTCAAAGTAATCAAATCTGAAAAGGGATTTTCTTTAAGCCAGGCACACTATACTGAGAAAGTGTTAAAGAAATTTGACAGTTTTGATGTCGTCCCTGTTCGAACTCCTTATGACTCTAGCATACATCTCTTTAAGAATGAAGGAAGTAGCGTTTCTCAAACGGAATATGCCAAAATAATTGGCAGTCTGATGTTCTTAATGAACTGTACTCGGCCAGACATTGCCTATGCTGTTAGCAGACTCAGTAGATACACTCATAACCCTAGTGGTGAGCACTGGGTTGCTCTTAGACGCTTACTTAAGTACCTTAAGGGTACTATGGACTGGAGACTTGAGTATGTTGGCTTTCCTGCTACATTAGAAGGATATTGTAACGCCAACTGGGTTTCCGATAGTGATGAAGTAAGCTCTACGAGTGGGTATGTATTTACTTTGGGAGGAGCAGCAATTTCTTGGAAGTCTTCAAAACAGACTTGTATTGCTCGCTCTACTATGGAGTCAGAGTTTATAGCTCTTGACTTAGCTGGGCAAGAAGCTGAGTGGCTAAGGAGTTTGTTAGCCGATATTCCGTTGTGGGGAACTCCGACTCCTCCTGTTTCCTTGTTGTGTGATTCACAAGCAGCGATTTGTGTTGCCAAGAGTCATGTTTACAATGGCAAAAAGAGACACATTCGCATAAGGCATGAATCTGTTAGACACTTAATAAGGAATGGAGTACTCTCTTTAGAGTATGTGAAGTCGGAAAGAAACCTAGCAGATCCGCTTACCAAAGGGTTAAGTCGGAAATTGGTCCTTGATTCGTCGAGGGGGATGGGTTTAAAGCCCATTGGTTGAGGAATTCATGGTGGATACCCAACTTAGTTATCTAAGTTCAATGTGGTCAAACGAAACCATGGAAAGACTCATAGTGTACATTTCTCACTGCCTATCCCTATGACGAATAATGTACATCCCAGGTTGAGTACTATTACTCTTAATAAATTCATAGCCCAGGTTTTGGGTGGTCTTTGTGAGAAAGACTTGATGAATTTACCGAATCATGGTTGAATACTTATTCTTAATAAGTTCATAACACAAGTATGAATGTGTTGTCCTATTGAGAAGGACAATATGGACTTACCGCCAGAAAGGTTGAGTTTCGAGAAACTCTTAATGAATTCAAAGTTTAAATGATCCTATTGAGAAGGACATTTTGAATTCACCGACAATGAGGTTGAATATTTATTCTTAATGATTTCTTATCCAAATACTGGGTGGTTCATTTTAAATGGACTTGAAGAAATCACCATAAGTCTATAAGAGGTTGAACCATTACAAATGGTTCTTAATTATTTCATAGCCCAGGTTCAGGGTGGTTTATATTGAGATAAACCTGATGAAATAACCTATGTAAGTGAGAAGGATTAGCCACCTTCTGTGAAAAACGTTGGGCCATTTTTCTAAAACACTTACTAGAATCCTGAGGGTAAGATGGCCAAATATACACTTGTGTATATATATCTTACACATCGAGAACTTCGGTGGATGAAGGAGTTAGTTGTGTGTTATGAGTTTACCCCTATCTTAGAAAGTTCAAGACTAGTTTCACTTATCTAAGAGAAGGATCGCTCATTATCACTATGTACTAGTTCAAGATACGTTCACTAGTGCTTAAGCAACTAATTCCGCTACTGCTCGTCTGAGGAGGGCTGTGTTTGAGATACAGATAAATTCTTTCGCATTAGTGGGGGAATGTTGGTAATGCTTCAAGAAGTTACCAAAGCCAAGGCTATATCCCACATTGGTTGGGAAAATAGCTAGGGAAGGGTATTTATACACATGCTTCCTCCCTCCCTTGTTGAGTGGGAAAGAACAAGGGAAGTCCTCGCGCGCCGCCGCCGCCGCCGTCCGGCCGGATCGGCTCGGCTCGGGTTCGGGTAACACGTGTCTTCGACACGTACGCGCGCGTATATATTCTTCGACACTTTAATGGCATGATTATTACAGAATTAAAATGGTGTTTATGAGAATCTGTTACAGCAGATTTAATTCTGTAATTATTTGTGCAAGTGAAATGTCTATTATAGACATGTTATACAGCCTATAAATAGAGGTGTTGCATGCACCATTTCATATCATCAAACACAACACAAAACCATTTCAATTCTCTCTGGTTTCTCCACTTGTTCGAGCAGTTCCACTGTTGTTCACTCCAGGAGTCGAGTGTACGGTTCCAGGAGCGTCCGTGTGCACCTCGGGGGACAGCCTGCCCGTGAAGCGACTACACTGTTCGGGGCAGTTTTGTTTCTAAGGCAGTGGCCACCATACCACGACACGGTCAACAAAATTTACGTTCTGTTTTTGTTTATAATTTCCAGTCAGTGCTAACAGCCTTTTTGCAGTTCATTTTACCAACACACCATACCTCGCTTTGCTAGTTCCAACTTCATAGGTAATCTTCCCCACGCTAATCTCCAAACGAAGATCTCTACTTTGGGTGGAGCGAAACCAATCCACACCGACGTGTTCCAAAATTCATTCTTATTGAGAGGAGGATTGGCAAGCTTCTAGAGAGATTTGATCGAGAACCTACCATCACTTGTCCCTGCCCAACTCACACAATCATTCCCGACCCTGCTCGACTTAAAATTCTCAAGTAAGAACAGAAGATTCCTCCATTGGAGTTGCTCCCAATCGAACAACGGTCTTCTTAAAGGGATCTCCCACTTCCATCGACCATTGTCAACCTTACCAAATTCACTCACCAGCGTCTGCTTCTTTACACAAAGAGCAAAGATTCGTGGGAATAACACACTCAATGTATCAGAACTGATCTAACAATCAAACCAAAAAAGTATATTCTCACCATTTCCCACCTTTAATTCGAGATTCGACCGAACCAAATTACCCCAAGAGTCGTTGTTGAACAGAGGATTAGAGATGCCAAGACAAATCCAGGACACTTGCTTTGATGTTGCCTTTTGAGGGAGCAACCTAACCTCACTCCCCGGAATCTTCGCGGCAACCACCTTCCTCCAAAAGCTATTCACTTCATTGCCATAACGCCAACTCCATTTGCTTAATAAAGATCGATTTTGAGTCTTGATGTTTGTGACCCCGAGCCCACCCACCTCCTTAGGACGGCACACCGAACCCCACTTAACCCAATAAATTTTCTGTTTTTTCATTATCTCCACCCCACAAGAACTTCGAGATCATTTTATTAATAGAGGCAGTTACAACTTCAGGGAGTTTGTATAAAGACATGAAATAAATTGGTAAGCTCGATAATATCGACTTAACAAGTGTTAATCGACACCTAATGGAGAGAAACTTGGGTTTCCAACCTGCAAGTCGAGGGTTGAAATTCTTCAGCACCAAATTGTTATGACAGTTGAGAGGAAATTGAATATGAAAAGGGGGAAATCGAAAACTGAAGGCACAACAGAGATGAAATCGAGCGGTAAACCACATTCAAAAGTTGAGGAGCAAAACGGCAGCGTTGCACTTAAAATGCATCCTGGGCCATTTATTCTTGACGGCAGCCCAGACAATCACAGCCCATGAAACACGTGAGGAATTGAGCAGAATGAGCTGATGAGGCAGACGGTTATAACAGCTGTCCTGACCTGCACAGGTGTCCAAAAATAATTAGCCATTGTACTGTGTAATCCAGCTAAATAGGAGAACGTTGTAAACCAGTTTTTCCCATCGAATGAATGAAAATTACAATTCTTTCTCCTACCTTTTCTCTCTACTTCTGAAATCCTTTCTTTCTTTCTTTTGATTCGAATTCATAACAAATTGGTAATCAGAGCTCGGTTTTTGGATCCAAAAGCCAAACTGGGAAAACAGAAGAAGAACTTGAATATGACTGAGGGCACGAGAGCCTCTCTTCCAACAGAGCCTGCAACTACTCAAGGATGGGAAACTAGAAGCAAGGAGCTGGAAGACAGAATGGACAACCTGGAAACTAGATTTGAGAGGACTAAGACCCTCTTGGAGAAGATATGGTCTGTGGTGAGCACGAAAGCAGGTGAAATGAGTCCAGACAGTCAAGCAAGGGAAACAAGCACTAATCCTGCATCACTCCAGAGAGAAGGAAAACAAAAAGTCCAAGTAACTGTCTTAGACAACAAAGAAAGATACTAATTCAAAACTGAAGAACCTGGGATTCTTAACAACCCTGAATTCATGAGGGAGCAAAAAACAACCTTTAGCCCCTTAAACAACAAACCTGGATGGGGAGGTGAAAGTTCCTTGATGAATGAAGAAGGAATCATGCCAAGAATGGGGCAAAATACTTCCTTTCCTAGGCACAGAGTAGAAATACAGGTGTTTGAGGGAAATAATCCAAGAGGATGGGTCAGAAAGTGTGAAAAATATTTCTCACTGTTTGGTGTTATGGAAAACCAGAAAATAGAACTAGCAACAATGTACCTGGATGGTAAGGCTGAAGCATGGTTCGATGGATATATTATGCAGAAGCATAAGTTGACATGGCATGAGTTTGCTGCAGATCTTTGCCATAGGTTTTGTGACAGAACCTATAGTGACATCATAGAAGAATTTAGTAAGCTGATGCAGAGAGGATCAGTAGAAGATTACCAAGAGAAATTTGAAGAATTGAAACCCTATGTGTTGCAACAGAACCCTATGCTAGAGGAGGGTTATTTTGTGTCAATGTTCATCAGTGGATTGAAAGAGGAGCTTAAACACAGGGTGAAGGTGCTGCAACCAAGAACTCGATTTGATGCTAGCAGGCAAGCTAAACTTTATGAACTAGCTCTAGAAATGGAACTCAGAAAGCAAAGAAACACTCTCAGGAACACCTCATATTCCAATGTCAGCAACAACTCAAAGGCATTTCCAAGCAACCCAGTTCAGAAACCAAATAGCAATATTCAGAACAATAAACAAAGCCTAGTGGAATTCAGAAGGGCAAACAACCTCTGTTTCAAATGTGGAGATAAGTTTGTACCTGGTCACCAATGCAAAGTCAAACAGCTCAACCTCATGAAAGAAGAAGAGACTACAGAAGAAGGGGGAGAGGAAGAATTGACTGTGGACTTGAAACCAGAAGAGGTGCAAGAAAATGGGGCATTGGAGATCTCAATCAATGCCTTGAATGGCAATTCTGGCTACACTACCTTAAGGATACAAGGTCTCATTAAAGGCAAGCCCCTTAGTATTTTACTGGACAGTGGGAGTACTCATAGTTTTATTACTCCTAAATGGGCTGAAGAGGGAGTGGAACTACTGCAGACACCACCCTTAGCTATCACAGTTGCTAATGGAGAAAAACTCTATAGTACTGCCAGAAGTAACTTGTTGGAATGGAAGATGCAAGGGTTTAAGTTTGAGCATGATTTTCGAGTGTTGAAGATGGGGGGAAGTGACATGGTCCTAGGGGTCGACTGGATGAAGAAATACAGCCATGTACTGCTAGACTTCAATGAGATGACATTGAGTTTTAAGAAGGAAGGACAGAACATAGTGCTACATGGGGGAAGCAAAACACCTGAGGTTAAATTCATTTCAGACAAGAGACTTCAAAAGCTTGCTGACAAAGACTCAGACATGGTGGGAGAAATTTACTTGCTAAGTGCTGAAGCCACTGAAAGCAACATACCTGACTTGTTACAACCACTTCTAGAAGAGTACAAAGAGATTTTTGAAGAACCAAAAGGGATGCCCCCTCCCAGAAACCATGACCATGCTATTATCTTAAAGAAAGATGCAACTCCAGTGAACCTAAGACCCTACAGGTTCCCTCATGCTCAGAAGACTGAAGTTGAAAGACAAATAAAAGACATGCTGGCCAGTTCCATCATTCAGAATAGCAATAGCCCCTTTGCCTCACCTTGCCTACTGGTTAGAAAGAAGGATGGGACATGGAGACTCTGTGTAGACTACAGACACCTAAACTCCTTGACTGTCAAAAACAAATTTCCCATTCCAGTTGTGGATGATCTGTTAGATGAACTGGAAGGAGCTGCTTTTTTTTTTCAAAAATTGACCTCAGGTCAGGTTATTGGCAAATCAGAGTCAAAAGTGAGGACATTCCAAAGACAGCCTTCAGAACTTACCAAGGGCATTTTGAATTCAAGGTAATGCCTTTTGGCCTCACCAATGCCCCTGCTACATTTCAAGCTTTAATGAATGATGTTTTCAAACCTTACTTGAGATAATTTGTGCTAGTTTTCTTTGATGACATCCTAGTGTACTGTTCTGACCTATCACTACATAAAGAGCATCTTAGAAAGGTCCTACAACTTCTGAAAGAACATCAGTTGGTGGCCAAAAGGAGTAAATGCTTTTTTGGCCAAACCAAGGTGGACTACTTGGGGTACATCATCTCCAAAGAGGGTGTCTCTACTGATCCATCAAAGATTGCTGCTATGCAAGATTGGCCACTCCCAAAGAATATTAAGTCCTTGAGAGGATTCTTGGGGCTTACTGGTTATTACAGAAAATTCATCAAAGGGTATGGAGAAATCTCAAAACCATTGACTGAAATGTTGAAGAAAAACAGTTTTCAATGGTTTGAATTGGCAAAGGAAGCTTTTAAACAACTGAAACTTTCTATGTGTCAGGCTCCTATCCTAGCTCTTCCAAACTTCTCCAAGCCATTTTGTTTAGAGACAGATGCTAGTTCAAAAGGTATTGGGGCAGTTCTATCTCAAGATGTCAGGCCTATTTCCTATTTGAGTAAAGCTTTGGGACCAAGACATGTCGACCTCTCCATTTATGAGAAAGAGTATTTAGCCATTCTAATGGCTGTCTCTAAGTGGAGACACTACCTGGAAAACAGTACCTTTGTAATCAAGACAGATCATGAGCCCCTCAAACATTTGTTGGAACAGAAAATAACTACAACTATTCAGAAGAAAGGTCTCTCCAAACTCCTAGGCCTAGACTATATTATCCACTACAGAAAAGGCAAAACAAATGTTGTAGCTGATGCTCTCTCTCGAAGACATGAAGAAGACAGTGCTACCCTACAAATGGCAATGGTGCAGATTACTCCTACTTGGGTTCAAGAAATAGAACAAAGCTATGTTGGTGATTCTTTAGCAGAGGAAAAGATAACAGCTTCAGTAACAGCCCCTGACACCAGTTCAGATTGGACATTCAAAAAAGGTGTTCTGAGGTTCAAGAAGAAGGTTTATGTTGGAAGTACTGGGGAACTGAGACACTCTATAGTACAAACCTTACATGACTCTGCACAAGGGGGGCATTCAGGGATTCAGGCTACTCAGAAGAGGGTGCAGTTATATTTTTATTGGCCAGGGATGAAGTCAACAGTAAAATCCATGGTACAGGAATGTGATATATGTCAACGCACAACGGTGGAACACATTGCAAAACCAGGTCTGCTCCAACCCTTACCTATACCCACTCAAGCTTGGGAAATTATGACTATGGACTTCATTGAGGGGCTCCCAACATCAATGAAAGCTAACTGCATACTAGTCATTATTGATAAATATACTAAGTATGCTCATTTCCTAGCTTTATCACATCCCTACACAGCTTTAGAGGTGGCTAAAGCTTATTTGGATCAGGTATACAAACTACATGGCCCTCCTAAGGTGGCCATCTCTGATAGAGACAAGACTTTTACAAGTCTTTTCTGGAAAGAATTGATGAAACAGTTAGGCACTTCGACTCTATTCAGTACTGCATACCACCCTGAGACAGATGGGCAGACCGAGAGATTAAACCAATGCCTCGAACAATACCTTCGAAGCATGTGTTTTTTAAAGCCAGTCGAATGGGTTAAGTGGTTGCCTCAAGCGGAATGGTGGTACAATACCAACCATCACACGACCTTGGGTCTTACACCTTTCGAAGCCTTGTATGGGTACAAGCCTCCGATGTTAGATTGGGATACTCCTACTACAGTCCATTCAGTCCAACAAATTATGCAGAGCAGAACACAGCTAAATAGTTTACTCAGAGATCAACTACTCAAGGCTCAGAATAAAATGAAACAATACGCAGACAAGCATCGCACTGAACGGGAATTCAACGTTGGGGATGAAGTTTACCTAAAAATTCAGCCATACCGCCAAACATCCATTGCACTCAGGAAGAATGTGAAGCTCACAGCACGGTTCTACGGTCCCTACAAAATACAGAAACGAATCGGGTTAGTGGCCTATCAGCTCGAACTACCCCCCTCAGCAAAAATCCACCCTGTCTTCCATGTTAGCTTACTCAAGAAAAAACTGGGCGACAGACAAGTACCTTCAATTTCCCCTCCCGAGGTCGGAGATGATGGCCAACTTCGAGTTTTTCCGGCAGCCGTTCTCGACAAAAGAATGGTCAAGAGGCACAACCGCGCAATTACACAGCTCCTAATTCAATGGTCAAATTTGGGGCCTGAGAATGCTACTTGGGAGGATTTTCCCACCCTCCAGTCACAGTTTCCAGATTTCGATCCTTGGGGTCAAGGATCGAGTGAAGGGGAGGGTAATGTTATGACAGTTGAGAGGAAATTGAATATGAAAAGGGGGAAATCGAAAACTGAAGGCACAACAGAGATGAAATCGAGCGGTAAACCACATTCAAAAGCTGAGGAGAAAAACGGCAGCGTTGCACTTAAAATGCATCCTGGGCCATTTATTCTTGACGGCAACCCAGACAATCACAGCCCGTGAAGCAAGTGAGGAATTGAGCAGAATGAGCTGATGAGGCAGACGGTTATAACAGCTGTCCTGACCTGCACATGTGTCCAAAAATAATTAGCCATTGTACTGTGTAATCCAGCTAAATAGGAGAACGTTGTAAACCAGTTTTGTCCATCGAATGAATGAAAATTACAATTCTTTCTCCTACCTTTTCTCTCTACTTCTGAAATCTTTTCTTTCTTTCTTTTGATTCGAATTCATAACACAAATCCCATAGCCTCGCCGAGTTCCTTGGCGCACCAAGGTGTAACCCCAAATAAATAGTATGTAGAACCCCATGCAAACACCCTACCGATTCTGCCCAACCTTTTATCTGCTGTTCTGGTACATTAATCCCAAAGACCTTACTCTTTTTGAGGTTAAGCTTAAGGCATGATGCCAACTCAAACACCCGCAGAACCTTTTTAACATTACGAACTTGCATTTTAGTTCCACCACAAAAAATAAGCAAATCATCCGCAAATTACAAATGTGAAACAACCACATTTGAATTCAGAATTCCCATTTTGAACCCGTCAAACAAGTTGCAACTCACTGCTTTTTCCAACATAAGATTCAGAGCCTCACCAACCACATTAAACAATAATGGTGATAACGAGCAACCCTGTCGCAAACCACGAGATATCGAGAAAGCTTCTGTTGGCACACCATTGACGAGAACAGAAATAGAGGCAGTGGAAACACACTGAAGGATCCAGTTACACCACCTCAACGGGAAACCACAGGCTTTAAGCACCTTCAACAAAAAATCTCAACTGACTGAGTCATAGACTTTCTGAAAATCTATTTTAAAAGCCACACTTGCTTTACCTGTCTTTCTCTGAAAATCGATAGCTTCATTCGCGACTAGAGAACAATCTAGAATTTGTCTCCCATGAATGAACGCGAATTGCGTATCTCCAATAATAAAATTCAGGACTCGACTCATCCTCTTAGCAAGAACTTTTGAAAGAAGTTTGTACACCCCACTTACAAGACTAATAGGGCGAAATTCATCCAAAGAATTCGGGTTTTTGACTTTCGGAATCAATGTTATAAACGAGTGATTTATTCCCGCTTCCCAGTTGCCTCCCACGTAGAATTCCTCAAAGAACTTCATAATATCCCCTTTAAGGGAATGCCAAAATTTCTTAAAAAATTCGAGATTAAAGCCATCCAGTCCCGATTTAGTCTTGAATCAAACCTAAGTAGTATACTGATAAATGACATCATTTTTAGTCTTGAATGATAATAGGTTTCGGATTCGGTTTTAAACAACTTTTTTTGTTCTCCTTTAAGCTTAAAAACATGACACCGAGTCTTACATAATAAGTATAAGTTTCTCTTGATACGGAACCCAACAAGGTGTACACTCATTGTTTAAGAGAGATAAAAATCCTCTGTTCCTTTTCGGTGCTTTTATTTATGTCTCAACACTAAAAAATACTACAAAATTAAATTTTAAGCCTTAACCCTAAATTCTATATCTTAAACCCTACACCATATACCCTAAAAATACACTCTACCCTAAATTTCCTAAGCCATAACCTAAAATCTAAACTCTAAACTTGATTGAGCGTGAAGTCATAAATAAGGGCGCCGAAAAGAGGCAGATGATTTTTATCCGTTAAAGGTTAAAAATATGTACGCACATAAACCACCATTTTATGTGTAATAAAATATAATTTCAATCAATACTTACTTTTCTGTCGTTTTGGTGCTGAGTCATCTCGTTTGATTAAATATTAGTGAACTCAGCACAGCACAGCAAGCAGCTTTGTGTTTAATTTGCAACTTCATATTTTTAGTAATAATCAGTGAAAGAAAATTATACCAAATTAGTGAGATCAGCCTTTTGCTTTCAAACATTTTCATATTCCAAAGTATTATAATATCAAACGCACCATTCAGATACTCAAAGGGTCCTTACCCTTACAAACTAAGCAATAGACAAGAAAAATTATAGATTCGAACCAATTATCAATTAGTTTAATAAAATAAAACGTTATATCTTTAAAACAAGGTTAAAAAATAAATTTACAAAAAAAAATTATGTTCTCATATAAGTTATTTCTCGTTGACCAGACTATTTTTTCTGGAACTTGAATTATATTCAACAGCAAAAGAAATACAAAGGAATCACATCTTTTACAAGATAAATGCAATGCATAATAAAACAACAAAATTCTAAAGGTGTGAAAAACGTTAAAATACCAGACCTAACACTGTCAGAAGAAATCTTCTGAAATAAAAATTCAGAAAAACTATAACTTTGCCTTGAGTTCTCTTTGAATATAGCAAAAATTCTTCCGCTACTTGTTCTTGGCATGTCGGCACAACCACAAAAGGGAATCATAACATGTATAGAACGACCTCCTTCGTTGAAAAGCGCTCGTTGATACTCGTCACTCGAACGCGTAACTGTCAAAAGACGGACTACTGTCATGAAGACAGACAAAAACTACTAAAAATCAAACGAAATAACTGCCACCAAGTAGACAAAAGAACTGTCATAAAAGCAAATTTGAATAAGAATCCGACAAAGTAAAAGAAAAACAAGAAACAAACTTGAAAAATGAAATATTCATCAAAAAAGATAAATTTTATTTATGTACAGAACTAGCAGAACACCCAAAGGCCGCTGTTGGTAAAAAAAAAACGATGAAAAAGAAAAAAAAATTTAGAAAAGTTTTGTAATCGTCTTAAAGAAAGTGAAGAAGTAAAAAACGACCAGACTATTTTTCATTAAACAAACGTAAATATAAAATCAATATTTTTCTAGAAATTAATTTTAGAGAAACAAATGTATATTAGCTTTTGTAAGATTAATATTTTAATAATTCGCCGGTTAATTTTCGTGTTCCACTCACATAAAAGTATACATGTCAAGTTCTATGTAAATTACAATATTAAATTATATATTTTATGTAAATAAATTCTAGTCATTAAATATATCAATAATAACATTATTTTGAGATCTACTAATTGACTTAATGATTAAGAATATTTGTCTTATCTCATTTTGTGTAGGTTCGAATCATGGTATGAAAATATAATATTTCATCATTTATAAAAAAAATAATAACATTATTTTACATAGACATGTCTGACGTGATATATTTTTGAACAAATTTTTTAAAAATTGAGTCGAGTCCGTAAAACAAATTTGTATAACATAAAACAAAATAAACTACCGGACAAGGAATGGGCAATTAAAAAGGGTCGGAATAAGACGCAAAGCTTTAGGCGTTATTATATAAAAAATCTTTTTAAAATAATTATTTACGTAAATGACTCTCGGTCAATGTTATTTAAAAAATAATTCTTAAATTGTCTACTTAAGGTATTTTCGTGTTCCAAAAAAACCAAGTTTCATGTTAAAAAAAGTAAAAAATTAATTTTTTTTCTTTTTCTACCAACTTACTCAATATAAAACTTGTGTTTTGTAGAAAGCGAGGTTCGAAAAGCGAGTTAACTCTACATGTACGATCTAAAATTATATTTCTAAATAACATTAACCGAAAGTTATTTTCGTAAATAACTATTTAAAAAATGGTTTTTTATATAATAATGCCAACGCTTTAAATCTTAGCCGTAGAAACAATCGATTCAACCATCGGTCACTATTAACAAAACGTGAAAAAACAAATCCAGAATCAGCTTTTTTGGTAGATTCTTTTCCATACAGCGGCGTTGTATTCGGTACACAGAAAGAAAATTATATAAAAAATCGAGAAAAAAAAATATTGCTTACATCGCAGCAAAACCAGCAGTAGGTGGAGTCGAAAACTTTTGGCGATTTGTTCGAATATAATTGGTTGAGTTTCCTATAAATACCTTAATCGCAAAAGAGGGTCAGTTTTTCCTTATATATATTGCTCGTTTTCCTTTTAAGCTACCTTTTTCTCTTGTATTCAGATCTCAAAAGGTTCGTTTTCTTCCTTTTTGTTGAAATCTAAGCTCTGGGTTTTGTTTGGTTGTTCGAAAGAAAATCTGGGTTTTGCTTGTTTATCTTAAATGTGATCTGGGTTTGATTGTTTCTGATTGTTCGTTGTTTTGTTTTGTTGGTAGAGGATTGAGGTGAAATATTGATTAGATCTGTTGCGTTCTGTGTTTTTTTATTTGATTTATATGTTCTTTGATTATATGTGGAAAGAATATAGTAACTCGAACCAAAGATTATGCGAGATTCAGAGACGGGCGCATGATTTTATGTTAATTGTTTTTAGGGATTTGATTTCAAGTCATAATAGTTCTTTTGACATGTTTTTTCCTGTTTTACAGAGTGGGATGGCAGCAACATCAGCAACTACCTTCTCGATTGGATCTGTCTCGGTCGGAAGCAGGGGGAGCCGGCTTCCACAAACGAAACCTTCAGCTGCAAGGTTTGCCTGCCGGAATTCACTTACAAGTTTCAGTGGCCTCAAGGCAGCAACATCCATGAGTTGTGAAACAGAAGCCACTTTCTTCGGCAAGGAAAGTAGCGCTGCTCTTAGAAGCTCTTTTGCGACGAAAGCGCGGAAAGCAAACCAGGGGTCTCGTCATGGCCTACAGCCCGTGGCATCGTACAAAGTGGCTATACTTGGAGCTGGAGGAGGGATAGGTCAGCCATTGGCACTTCTGATCAAGATGTCCCCACTAGTTTCGGCGCTGAACCTCTACGATATAGCTAATGTCAAGGGAGTTGCTGCGGATCTCAGTCACTGCAATACTCCTTCTCAGGTTCTGGATTTCACCGGTCCTTCGGAATTAGGGAATTGCTTGAAAGGTGTGAATGTAGTGGTTATTCCTGCCGGCGTTCCCCGAAAGCCTGGTATGACTCGTGATGACCTCTTCAACATCAATGCCAACATTGTGAAGACCTTGGTCGAGGCTGTTGCCGATAACTGTCCCGACGCCTTCATCCATATTATTAGCAATCCGGTCAACTCAACTGTACCAATTGCTGCTGAAGTTCTGAAGCAGAAGGGTGTTTACAATCCAAAGAAGCTGTTCGGTGTCACCACTTTGGATGTTGTTAGAGCCAACACCTTCGTTGCTCAAAAGAAAAACCTTAAGCTCATTGATGTGGATGTTCCAGTTGTAGGGGGACATGCTGGTATCACCATTTTACCGCTACTGTCGAAGACAAAACCTTCCCTTAGCTTTACCGATGAAGAAGTGGAGCAATTAACTGTCCGGATTCAAAATGCCGGGACAGAGGTTGTGGAGGCAAAGGCAGGTGCAGGGTCTGCCACTCTGTCCATGGCCTATGCAGCCGCAAGATTCGTTGAATCATCGCTTCGCGCTTTGGATGGAGATGGGGATGTCTATGAGTGCTCTTTCGTGCAGTCCGATCTGACCGATCTTCCATTCTTTGCATCTAGGATCAAGCTCGGAAGAAACGGGGTTGAGGCTTTGATCCCATCTGACCTCACAGGGTTATCCGAGTACGAAGAGAAGGCACTGGAAGCTCTTAAGCCAGAACTGAAGGCCAGCATAGAGAAGGGAATTGCATTTGTGCAGAAGCAACCAGTTACTGCCTAAAAACCCAAGTTTTCGACTTATCGAAACTCAGCTCGAGATAGAGAGAGATAATAAGGTCTGGTAAGTTTGATGTGGATTTATATCTGCATCAGTAGTTTCAGTTTTGCAGAACAGAAGGGCTTTTTTCGGTTTCGTTTTCCCATTTTCATCACAGAATCTCAAATTTAAAAAGGTATTTCGATGTCGAAGATGAGAAGAATATGATCTTTTCTGAATCAGAAGTTGTAGAACTTGTGACAGTTTCAAATAAATCATAAATTCAACTTTCTTTTAATCTTTGGCAAGAACCCTAAACCAGCAAAACAACACAAAACAAAGATGCAGTACTTAACAGCATTCATAATTCAGATACAGGAGTCCAGAAACCTAGCTAGAACAACAGATTCGAATATGAAATTCAACTCCTTTCCGAAAGCAAGTAGTTTACTTTCTAAACTTACCACCACGACCCCGTGCACCGCCTTTTCCACCGTGACCTCGTCCACGGCCCGATCCCGATCCCCTGTTTGCATCGGGTTTCTTCATCTCATCCGGCAGGGGAAGTATATGATCAACACACTTCCTAAAGCTGAAATCTTCGATGGTTTCATCCTCCCTAACGGCGAAGAAACATTTACTTTTCCACACCGGATGGAATCGAATTTGAAAAGCTTTGATCCCTCCACCAATCTTTTTCTCAGACTCCTCGTGGCCTTTCTTAAGCAATTCCAGCATCACCATGTGTTCATACTGTAACATAAAGTGAATTATGAACATAATATTTACAGTGCTAATTAACAAAACATACTGATTTACTATTAAAGCAAAGAAAAATTCAAAAAAAAAAAACAAACAAAGTTCACATTTTGATTTTTGAATTACCTTGTTAAGGTTGAACTGAGTAGGCCAATAATGAAGCAAATTGTAAAAGTAATCAAACATCTCCACAGACGACCCGAATTCCTTCGGGCCCAGACGGACCCGACCCGATTCGGAGGGCTCCGGCTTCGTATTCTCTAGGCTTTCTTCCTCCACGGACTTCTCCACCATCTGTTTCTTGGACGCCTTGTCGCTTCCTTCGCCGTCTTCTTCTCTCCCGCGCTTCGATTTCGAGTCGTCGTTGTTGACGCCCTTAGAATCGGCGCCGTCATCGGGATTCTGGGCCGGCGGGGCAAGGGTTCCGGTCTCGGTAGGCTCTGCTGATACCTCTTTCTCCGCCATTGCAAACGCTGAAACCCTGGGGGTTTGGTTTTGTTGCTTATTTTGGTTTTGGAAAAGGCTGTACCTTTAATTAGGGTTTATCTTTGAATAAACAGAGGAGTATCTGAATTTATTTTCTATTAAGAGATAAATAATATTATCTACTCGCCATTTTCAATCATTTTTAAATTAAAAAAAAAACAATTAAATGGTTTCTTGTGTTTTTATTATCAAATGCATTAAAATGGATATTTGAATTTAATTTTTTGCACGAGTTATCATATAAGCTTTTAAGTTTTGTTTTAATTTTATGATCTTTAAAGATCTTCTAATTGATTTAGTGATGAAGAATGTTGATTCATTTTTATTCTATAGATTTGAATCTTAGTAATTGTATTGAATATATATATATATTAAAAAATATTCTCAACACAAATATTAAAAAAGAAGACGGTTAGGAAATAAAATATTTCTTTTGATTAATTAGAAATAAATTATATTTTTATATCGAAATTCAAATTCATACAAAATAAAATAATATAAATATCTTTAGTCACTAAATCAATCTCACGTCATTCATGGGACCAACCAATCAAATGCATCTATTTCATTAATTTTTTTCATCTCATATATTTACCAAGTAAATCTTCACTTATATTTACTATAAATCAAATTCAAAAACACTTTTTACCAAGTGAAGATTTACTTAGTAAATATATGAGATGAAAAAAAATTAATGAAATAGATACATTTAATTGGTTGGTCTCATAGATGACATGGCAGGAATGACCAATGATATAATTTCTCGGTTGAAGGGGAGCAAAGTTTTTGTGTAAAATGAATAGCAAAAATAGAGAGATAAATATATTATATAATTAACAAAAAATAGTAAATTACTAGAGAGATCACCCAAACTTAATAACGTTTAAATAAAAGACAAAAATATATTGATAATAAAATAAGTATGTATACATGTAAATGTGAGTTAACTTTATATATTTTAAAATTTTTGTAAAATATCAGGATCCTTATGGATATTTTTCGGGGATCCCCACAATTATTTATACGGTTACGGTTCGGATATAACAATCTTCGTTCCCATCTCCATTTTAGCTTTGGTGATAAAACTTTCATGGGTGAAGGTTTCAGTTATTCCCTATTCCGTCGATTCAAATCCTACGGTTTTCGAATATTCTCCACCCAAATCCCACCCCTAATGGTAACGGCACCATTCGAAAACTGTTATCGTAGAAAATAACGGTTCACAATAACCGTAATTCATCTGCTATTGTCTGCAACCATCATAATACCGCGACCGAAAACGCGAATGCTGCGCCTCCGCCCTCTGTCTCCGCATTCTGTCTGAAGTATCATAATCCAAAACTCGTATCTGACTTGTATTCGGATATGATCTTCCAAGGACCATCCGAACAATTGTAGGAATCACTGCTAATGTCCTTGTTCTTATTTTCTTTAGATCTCATTCCATCGGTTTATTTGCACAACTGAAGATTCTTGTACTCTTGCTGCATGCTTTGTACCTAATCAACGGAGACTCGGACAACGACGATGTATCTTTTTTCAATTGCGGCAGCTGATGTCGCAGTAACGATGCAAGCAGCGCAATCTCGGGCCATATGTTACCGGGACCTTCAGTGAATAAGTTCTATCCATCTCATTTTTGTGAGTTGTAATTTGGAATTCTAAAGTTAGGGTTTAACATAAAGCTAGTCATTGGATTTTCTTTTGCTTTGGGAAAGAAGAAAAGATAGCACTGTTCCTTTGTCATGGCCTGCTTTAATGGCTTCCATGTTGCATTGTACCATCTAGATTCAGGTAGGCTCATGCCTTGCTTTGCCCACTCAAATTTCACTTTACTTCTCATAACGACTAAGATTAACCGAATGAATTACAGATATTAAAATTCGAACGAATTTAACATAAATCTCGTGGAACACGACAAAGATCAGGGGAAATTCTACCGTGAGACACCCTAAGGTGCAGCTAAAATAAGGCGGACTCCAACACAAATTTTTACCTAGTTGTTAATAATTTAGGTTATAACATATTTTTTACTCAGTTAATAAAAATTTATGTTGACCGCATTTTAGCCCGAGGGGCCAGTCTTGGCCTTGGTCATGGTCTTAGGAAAAAAAAAACCAAAGTGAAAAGCTAACTGGTCTTCCCAAGGATCTGTTCAAACATGTCAGAGTCTTCTATTACAGTCTTTTTTACATTTGCTTATGATTGAAGTGAATCTATGCCTCCCCACTTTATGCTTTTAGTCCTCCAAATCCCATAATTTTATATATAAGCCATTGGAAGTAAGCTGGTTCTGTCTCAGACAACATAGTTTTAGTTTCCCCATCCTTGTCTTGTCAAGTGTTTCCCATTATTGTTGAATATGGTTTATGGTATTATTAGCAAGGGGTTTATTGTTGTCGTTGTTGTTGCTTCTATGGTTCTGTTGGTGGTTCAAGCAGAGAGGGTTTGGGGCTTGAGAGGCATTGATGTTGCTCCGAGATCGGATCACAAAGGGTTGTCTTTGTCGCCGCCGCCGTCCATTCGAAGCTCACGCGTTCTCGAGGCCGTTGTTCCGGTGGAGTCTTCTCGGGCCAGGCAGGATTTGAGGCCTGTTTCTCCGGTGATGTTCGATCCGAATTGGTCAAATAAAAGGAAGGTTGAAAGAGGATCCGATCCAATTCACGACCGATGTTGACATTTCAATGTTGTTCTAATTTTTCTTTAGAAAGATATTTGTTTCGGCCGAATTATAAGTATATTTAACTTTTTTTGTTCATATATTTAGGAGATGAGTATGTATTTCGAATATAGGTATCATGTACGAATGGCTTTAAAAACATCTTAGACATTTATTACTCTCATCTAACGGTTTAGAAAAAGGGTAAAAGGAATTATGTTTTACATTTTGTAAGTGAACCCAGTTACACAATGTAAAACCTTTTAAGTTATACACGTTTTTTTTTTCGTTGAATGGGAAAAATAGATGGTTGAGATTAAATCATTACCTTTTTTTCTAAATGATAATCTTCACATACTTTACTGTTAATCTCAGCCATCCGTTTTTCTCATCCAATGATCTAAAAATTATGTAAAATTTAAAAAAAATTACATGTATTTTAAAATCGGGACTATGATAAGTATCCAGCTCTCCGGTAGTTGTTTTTTCTTGCACATAACACAATTTTCAGATTGCTAACTTCTGTGAGTATTATGTTGTAGGATTAAGCAATATGACCAAGATCATTTTATTCTACTAAACTAGAGATTTAAATTTGTAATTTCAGTTTTGATTTTGTTTGTTGGTCGATATTTATAGTATTTATTATGTCTACAATCGTGATAAACGTAACAGAATTGAAAATATATTTTATCATCCAAAAATACCAATAAACATAATAATAATTAATTAAGTAAACTCACAGGCTACCTCAGTTTCTACCTCTCTTCTGTGGAAGTTCCGGTGGCAACCGCAAGCGGCGCACGTTAAAGCCCCGACCGTCCCTTCCGTGTTGCTTGCCATGAACTCCCGACAGCCATCCACGACGTATCCTCCGACGTCTGCCGCATGATTCTTTTGACACTCCCCGTATCTCACGTTCGTAATCATCAACGGCGAGGTACTACAACTTCTTCCTCTCCGCTTTTCAGCATCACTTGACATTGCTTCATCCCTCAGATCGAAGAACCCTAATTCCTTTTTCAAATTGTATTTTTCATTCAACATCAAGCTCTCTTCGTTATGTTAAGCTACAAAATAAAGAAACGTACAAATAACTGCCTAGATTTATGGGGTTTTATTTTTTGAAAGGAAATTATGGGGTTTTATGACTAACCCTAATCCTAGCATGTGCATATTTATAAGGTCCATGGGAAAAGGGATATAATCACACCTTATCACTCCATGAATTGAAATAAATTGTCCTTTTTGTCTCTATTTATATACCACTAAAAATTAAGTTTAGGGGTTTGGGTTTATGGTTTGAGTTTAGGGAATTTAAAGTAAGATTTAGGGTTTATGATTTAAAATTTAGAGTTAAGATTTAGAATTTAATTTTTATATTTTTTGGTGTTTGAGTATAAAAAAAAAGCATCGAAAAAGGTCTATCACAAGACAAAAGGACAAGCGCCTTAGTTTTAGAGTATAGGGAGTTAGTTTTTTTCTGAATATGCTGGTGTGATGCAAGGGTAGCATATGTTCAACTTTGTTAGTCTTTTCAAAGATGACACACACATCATGACATTATTGGTGCTCGAACTCGGGTCCCAAAAAATGATAAACATTTACCTTTACTACCAGAACACAAGAGGATGAGCGGTTAAGAATGAATTTTAAATTTTCAAATTTTAAATTTTTTTAATAGGGCACCAAAAAAGGTCGAAAATTTTTATCCATCACATTGCTGCCTAACACTGATGTTATTATGGTAAACTTGATGACACCAATCATTAGAAATTTTAAATTTTTTATAATATATTTAGAATGTAAAATTATACACCATCAATATATTAAAAATATGTAGCATGCACATGAAATTTTACTATCAATCAATATTTTTGTTGAAATTTGTGAGGACAATATTAAAATTATACTTTCCAAGCTTGAAATGCAACTTTTAAAACTATTATTCTAATAAAGAATTAGACAAAAGCTAGATGGGAGGGAGTGAAGGAAAATCTAGCCCTTTTCACATTGGAAGTGACATTGAATTATCTTTAGATATGATATTTCAACTGCCTTTGAATATAATAGAGAATCAATTTGGAACACTTAATATATTTAATAAGTGTGGATTTGAATATATCTTGATCTTGTTTTCGTGCATATGATTTTGGATATTGGACATAATTTTTAGATTTAGATGTTATAATTATAATATGATCTAAATTCGAATCAAACGCGATATTGATCGTTAAAGGCTTAATATAATATTAGATTATTATCTTTTATACTAGCAGTAGAAACAATTATTCTATAAGTGGAGTTATTTTAGGAATTAAAGATTTAACTTAAGATTTAGAGGTAGGATTTTGTAATATGAGATTTAGATTTTAAAGTTTATGGTTAAAATTTATAATTTAAGAGTTAAAATTTAATATCTTAAGATTTAAGGTATAGAGAAATTAAGTAGGTTGCAATTAATTGTTTTAATTAAGTTAGTGAGTCACATATGATGCCTTGAAAAACACCACCCTATGGCCCTTTCAAACTGTGGCAACAACTCCTGTCTAAGTACTAGGATTCTAATTTTTGGTTTAACTATTGATATTTAATATATTAGTTAATTAATTTGGATCATCGGGTAATTTTGGAGGTCCGTTATGAGGGCGATATTCTTAATCTAGTATTTTATTTATAACGGTAAAATTTAAACTTTTAATCTTACTTTAGAGATTTAACATCTTATCTCACTAGACCAACGGTAGATTTACCACCCCTCTCTCTCTCCGTCCTATCAAAATCAATCAAAATTTAGACATACATTTGGATTGAATGACAAAAAAAATAATATTATGTCCCATCAAAGTCGATCAAAATTTAGACATACATTTTGATTGAATGACAAAAAAAATTATGTTTGTATCTGATTTATTAGTCTATTAATTTAGATTAAAATCTATAAAGATTCATTACGATAATAATTTAGTTTATTTTATTTACAACATATATATTTAAGCATTTACTTTTTTTAAAAGATTTAGTGTCATAATTTACGAGATCAACCGTCGTTGGTAAAATTATATGATTTTAACTATAATTTTGATTTTGAACTTTATAAACAAGAAATTAAACAATATAAGAGTTTTTTTTCTCATTTGAGATTTAGTCCAATTCAATTTTAAATTTAACTAAAATCATATACGACTACTAAATATCGAAGATTTAAAGGAAAAATCATAAATATGCAAGTTTTCAACTTGAACAAGATGTTCTTCAAATCATTTAGCTCCAAGCTGGCTTGGGAATATAGAGATTTTTTTTAGTAGTCTTATGCAGTGGAGAAATCAGAAGAAAAAAATTACGGTGTCAAAAATTTAAATTTTAAATTATTGTGTCAAAATAAAATTTAAAAATAAGTGGTATGAAAATTATTTTTAGTATTTTTTAATATAATTTATATAAAAAATTGGGGTGTAAGCAGAGACGAAGTCATGCAGAGTTTTAAAATTTTTAGTATAATTACATTTGAGGTCTCTTTTAGTTTAAATAGTAGTAAAATAAGCTTTTTGTCCTTCTTAATTTTTAAATTTAAAAATTTAACAGACATTTACTCGTCTCAATGTTTGATCTTAGCTCCGTCCCTGAGTGTAAGTGACCCCATAGCTCCCCATGGTCTTATGGTCTCGAGAGATTATAATACGGACATTTTTATATATTATTAGTGGGAAATTATTTTTATAAATAAAGTTAAAATTGTATAAAATGTTATTTGCATGTGTTTAAACATTTTAAAAATAATAAATAAATCACACTATTGTTTTTAATCTTACTTGTTGGGAAAAATATTTTTTTAATTATAATGTACTTGAAAATAATCCCTTAATTTATGAAAGTTTGAGAAGGATCCGGAATTGAGACTTGATAGTGTGTTTGATTAGATTTAAAATTGAGTTGGATTTGATTGAAATTGATACATAAAGTTGAAAAGGCTTCATTTAAAAAAAATTATAATGAAGCATTATAATTTTGTTAAAAAATATCAAATACTCTATTAAGAGGATAAAATTTGTTTACACAATGTGTGAATTTTTAAGCTTTTTATATGTTTTTGGAGTGTTGGATGAGTGAAATGGACAGATGAGTTAATCTCAATCATCTATTTTACCTATCCAATGATCCAAAAACCTATAAAATTATGAGTTTTACATTGTGTGTAAGTGAATCTTATCCTTTTTAAGATATTACACATTGAATAATAAAGAAACATCGTGATTTAATAACAAAAATCACTCATATAAAGAGTGTGATAAAAAAATTATTATTATTATTATTATTATTATTATTATTCTTATATAATCAATAACATCTAACTCATTAATTCTTAATCTAAAGAGAATACTGCGGAGATCTATTATAAAAAAACCATATATGATTGACGGAAATAATGGGATAGATATATGGCCCTCTCAAATAAAAAAGATTTCTAGATAAAATAAAGGCTTATATATCATATTAGTACCTAAAGTATATCATTTTTTTTATTTTGGTACCTAAAGTATTTTTTGGTCAAAATAAGTACCTAAAGTATACTTTTTGGTTAAATTAGGTATCTAAAGTATAATTTTTGGTCAAAATAAGTACTTAAAGTATACATATTTCTATATAGGTTCCTAAAAATTGTCATGTGACATTAATTAAAAGGATTATTATCTTACACATTGGCGATGAAAACTTTTTGTTTTCACAAGCGCCTCAATTTTAGGGTTTAGAGTTCAGAGTTTATGGGGTTTTAGTGTATGAGTTTAGAATTCGGGGTTCATTGTTAGAATTTAGAGTTTAGGGTTAGGGTTTAAGGTTTAAGGTAATATAGATAGGGATTTAGGTTTTAACCTATAAACCCAAAATTTTAACCCTAAACCCCAAATTCTATCAATAACCCCTAAATTAAAAATTACTACACTTAAACTCATAAACTTTAAAACCTAAACAGAATCTATAACCCCTAAAACTAAGGCACTTGTATAAAAAAGTTTCCATAAGCGCTTGCATATAGAACAATTACCCTAATTAAACAAATACATTATGTGCCTATTTTAACAAAAAAAATACTCTAGGTACTTATTTTGACCAAAAATATAGTTTAGGTACTTATTCTGACCAAAAAATATACTATAGGTACCTAATTGTTCCAAAAAGTATACTTTAGGTACCTAATTTAACTAAACTGTATACTTTAAATACTTATTTTGATAAAAAAAATATACTTTAGGTACCAAAATGAAAAAGGTTTATATACTTTAGGTATCAATATCATATATAAGCCCAAAATAAAATGAAATAAAATGGGCCCAAACTATAAGCCTATCACAAAAATCCCATATGGTACAAAAATACAAAATTTAAATGTTGGTTTAAGGTCATTTGGGCCTCACCTCAACCCCCACATTTTCTTTTCCAACAAACATATGCTTCTTGTCTATACATTTTATGGTGAACCAAAAAGCATTTGAGGAAATTAAAACCGATTCGAATTATAGTATTCGGTTTGATTATATTGTTATTTTTTGGGGTAATAATACATACGAATTATTCAAACATATAAAATATCATTTTATACATTGATAATGTAAAAAAATTATTCTACAAACATGGTTTGTATAGTTGTCATGCGTCATTATTTTTTGTTTTTGTTTTATTAATATAATTAAAATTATTTTATTATTTTCTAATAAAACATGGAAATTTGGACAAACTGAACTTCGATTTTGTTGTTTGCTGAATATTTCAAATGCCTTTTACTTTTGATTTTCCAATGAATACTTGTTCATCAATAATTTATTAAATTTTTTATCTTTTTCATTCTCATTAATTAGTAACAGAATTTCGTCACTATATTTATTAGCGAAAAATATAATATCCGTCACTATTATTTTAAGGGTAAAGTACACTAATGGTCACCGAACTTATAGGGTGCGTTCATTTTGGTCATTGAACTTTTAAAAATTTCTTTAGTGTCACCAAATTTTTAGTTCACTTTCATTTTGGTCCCTCCCGTTAACTTCCGTTAAAAACACTGACGTGACACGTTATCTTCTTCTTCAACCTTTTTTTTTCTTTTTTCTCTGTTTTTTCTTGCTCTGTTTTCCTTATTACATGTTTTTAAGCAACAACAACATTATCAACATTGATTGCAGTACCTTTTTGAACTTCGAATTTCTCCTAATTCTGACCAAATCTCTAATTTCTTCTTCTTCGCTCATTGTTTGTTATTGATTTACAGTTTCACCATTTTACACTATCGTCTCCAACTTGAGCAGAGTCTTTGTTTCTCAATTTTTCAAGCAAGAAAAAATTTAAGTTCGGGTGTCAACAAACCAGTAGTTGTACTTGTATCGACAAACCATTAAGAAAAGCAAAATTAAAGAAAGTAGAAACAAGCATGTTTCTTGTAAATTTTGTATAGAAATAAAATAAATTTGAAAATAATCCCGAAAGTTTTATTTATAGGTGTTTTATCGTTCAAAACAACCATAATCTCCCTTTCCGTCGCTCTCTTTCTAGGCTATTTTTATAAACATCCTATTAACTACTTATTCCATTAAAACCTAGATAACAAACAATAAGCGAACTAGTATATACTTATTGTTGGGATTTGGTTGGTATTAGGAGAAATTCGATTTACAGTTTTACCATTCACAAAATTATGTCAGACTCTATCGATTTACAGTTTCACCATCTTGTAACCTAGATAATTTTGTTGATGCTTATGAACCAGTAACAAAAAAAAAACACAAAGCAAGAAAAAACATGGCAAAAAGAAAAAAAGAGGTTGAAGAAGAAAATAACGTGCCACGTCAGCGTTTTTAACGGAAGTTAACGAGATTGATCAAAATAAAAACGGACTAAAAATTAGGTGACGCCAATGAAACTTTTAAAATTTTGATGACCAAAATGAATACGTTTTAAAAATTTGGTGAATACTGGTATACTTTACTCTTATTTTAAATAGAACCCCGAACTACTTCATTTTCTATTGATAATCTCAACGAAAAAACAATAAAAAAACGTCACTATTGCTATTTCCAAAAGATTTATATCCATCGGATTCGTTACAAAAACAATATTCTCTTGCATACGGTAGAAATAGAAAATACGAGACTTAATTCATTGACATGGACTCCATTGGGAACAATTTAATTTATGTTTCGAATATTTTTAGCAGAGATACAATTAGGATTAGATAATGAAAGAGATAAAGTTTAAAAAAAATTAAAATGACTTAAATATATATTTAGTACTTGAACTAGGTATCTTCTTCCAAATTGATACTTAAAGAATTTTTGCTCCCAAGTTGATATCTGAACTAGACATTATTTCCTAAGCTTGTACCTAAAGAACTTTTGCTCTCAAGTTGGTACCCAAACTTTAATTTCATTCTTGGTTTTGGTATTTTTTATTAATAATTTTAGTCTTAAAACTTATACATTCTATCAATTTGATCATAATTCAAAACAATTCAATAAATTTAACTCTTAATATATTAAAATTACAACAATTTAGTAAAAAAAGTTATGATATTGTCAAAACAAGTGAGTTTATAGGATCAAAGAAACAATTGAACAACCATTCTACGATAAAACAACAAGTTATTATTAAACTTTTATTATACCAGGAAAGTAATGTAACATTCTTGAGAATGTGTGCAAACAATTTAGGAGAATAACAAAAAATAATAATTTGATAGAATACGTAAATATTAAGTGTTAAATTTATTGATTTGTTTTGAATTAGGATCAAATTGATAGAATGTATAAGTTTTGGTACCAAATTGGGAGAATGTGTCTAGTTCAAGTACTAACTTGAGAGTAGAACTTCTTTATGTACCAACTTGAGAGAATATACCTAGTTTAGGTACCAACTTAAGAGTAAAAATTCATTAGGTACTAACTTGAAAGAATGTGCCTATTAAGGTACCAACTATATATTATTTAAGTCTTTTAAAATTAACAGTAACTTAATAAGTATTTAATATAAAATTTGGGAGGGACAAAATTTAATTTGACAAATGCTTAAACTAACCCTGACAAAAATTATCATTGAACAAATGATTGTAGACTTTTTTTCATACCCTTACTAGATAAAGATGTTAACATTATTTGGTGAAAATTATAATATATGAATTTTAAGATGTATTTTAATTTTTTTGACAAAACTATTTTAATATTGAAAATGTGTGATAATTAATATTTTAGAGTGCATGTGTTACATTGAAAATTATTATAAAATTGAGGGACTTTATGACATTACCCAAATATTTTTTTTATCAAGGATGATTTTTTTTTATTCATATGGCATGGGGTTATTTATGTATGGGGTAAACTACCCAATGACTTCACCAACCACATGTTTTTTTGGTTGGGTTCGACTATAAAAAATCATAAAATTATTTTTTGAGTAAAAAAAATATAACAAGTTTGTCATTTTTTTCATTAAAAATGATCACAGATAATTTGTCAAATAAAATTGGTATAACAACAAATTTAACCCTCAATTTTCATTTAATTTAGTCATAATTTTAAAAAATGTAAAATGACAAAAGATTTCCCCAACGTTTGTATGTTTTGTCATTTAGCCTCATATTCTTTTTTTGGAGCAAACAACCTCCAACGTTTTAATTTGGTCCAAATAAGCTCATGTTAGATGAAAACTGTCAATCAACTAATGGTCAACGACTGATTCTGACTAGACTTGCCACGCGTTAAGATCGGCTGACGTAGCATATGCCACCACAGATTTTTTTAATTATTTTGTTATATCATTCTTTATGGTGACACGTGGATGACTATCATGCTGACACGTAGCCGAACCAGATGGTGACACGTGGTGAATATGATGCTGACACGTCAGCAGATCTTAACATGTGGCAAGTCCAGCCAACATCAGTTGTTGACCGACAGTTGACTGACAGTTTTCATCCAACATGGACATATTTGGACCAAATTAAAATGTTGGGGTTATTTGCTCAAAAAAAAGAATATGGGCCAAATGACAAAACATGCAAACATTGGGGGCATCTTTTGTCATTTTGCCTTTTAAAAACAACTCAACATTTAAATATGAGTTAATTGCACTACCCCCAATTATAACCCTCATTCAAAATAGGTTCCTAAACTTTTAAATGTGTCAATTTTATCCTCAAATTATGACTCTCATTATAAATTGGTCCTCAAACTTTTGAATGTCTCATTTTCATCCCCAAACTATAACCCATATTCTAAATTGGTCCCCAAAATGTTTGAATATTCGTATTCATCCTCTAATTATCATTTATACCACATCATATTATTACCCAATACACATCAATATTTCATGACAATTAACAATTTTATAACGGTTTTATTAAAATAAGATGTGATTAGCATATACTGATAATTTGAGGATAAAATTAAAACATTCAAAAAGTTTGAGGACAAATTTAGAATGAGAGTCATAGTTTGGAGATAAAACTGGAATGCTCAAAAGTTTGAGTGACTAGTTTAGAATGAAGGTTATAATTTATAGATAAAATTAAAATATTCAAAAGTTTAGGTATTAATTTAAAATAAATGTCATAATTAAGGGGCGTTTGGTTACCAATTTAATTCATATTCTAACCCATTTTCTATTTCTTCCCCTCCCCATCTCCAAAACCTACATTAACAGACACTCATCCGACCATTTTATAACGTTTCATAGTTGGACTTAAGGAAAATGTTTCTTATAATCGGGGGACTAGCTGGGTAGTTTACCCTTATGTACTTTGCTTACAATCTGTGTTGGGTTACAGCTCCAAGCAAATTGGGAGAGGAAATTTTTTTAAAAAAATGTCAAACCCTTCACGTGTATTGCATTAAAGTGTTATTATTTTTCCATATTTCCAATGTTATCCTGTATTCTTGCTATTAATTCGTACATACAACAATTAATTCCTTTGAAACAGAACAAAGAACAGTTGTTGTTTTTTTTTGATAATTGAAGAAAATAAAACAGTTGTTTTTACTTTCTTATGAATAAAATATTTTTTTCTGAGATTAAAAAAATCCATTTTTATTTATACAACGTAATTCATTATCGACGCATCAAAAATTAGTAAATTTTTAAGTTTTAAACTAAAGTATTTTGATTGAAATATGTGCCTAAAGTTTTATTTTTTGTTAAAATAGGTGTTTAAAGTTTTATTTTTAGTTGAAATAGGTATCAACGTACGTGTCTCACATTACTTTAAAACAAGCCAAAAATAAAACTTTAGGCATTTATTTCAGCCGAAAAAATACTTTAAGAACTTATTTTAGTAAAAAATCATTTCAGCCAAAAATAAAACTTTAAGCACTTATTTTAGCCGAAAAATACTGAACTTATTTCAGTAAAAAAAATAAAACTTTAAGTACCTATTTCAGCTAGAAAATACTGTAGGCATCTATTGTAAAAATACAGAGTTGAACACTTTTTGTAGTTAAGCCTTTATTAAATAATGATTAAACTAATTTAGTCGGTCTTTATAACAGTAAAATTGAGATTCTGAAAGTTTTGAGATCATTTAATCTAGAATCTAGATTTTATTCTGTTTATTTAGCGACGAATTAATTATGGACAAAGACTTTGAAAATTAGATAAAGATTAATTACATTAACTATAGGCTTAATTACAAAATAAGCATCCAAATTATATTTTTTTAATAATACATGCCTAAAATATTCTATGATTGAAATAAGTGCTTAAAGTTTTTTTTTTTGCTGAAATTGGTGATTAAAATTTCATTTTTAATTTGTTTTAAAGTCAATTGAAACACATACTTTAGCAAAAAAAAAAAACTTTATACACTTATTTCGGAAAAAAAAACTTTAGACACCTATCTAAAAAATGAGTATAATTTAGGCACTTGTTTTATAGTTAAGCCTTAACTATATATATATATATATTAAATTATTGTTGACTTAAGAGAGTGCATATGCTGACTTATCTTTGGTATTGTTGTGTTTCACAGCTCGTTGAGGATGAATTTGTCGTTGAAAATAAAAAACCATCTACGGATTATTATTTTTAAGTAATATTTTTTCATATATATTCTTAATTATTTAACAATGTAAAAACACTTTGCAGACAAAGTAATTTGAATCAGAGTACTTAAAAAAACATCAAGTATCTCTTTCACTAGAACGGCTTGTTGAGTTCACCTACTATTAAATTTATTGATATAGTTATTGTTATAATATATGAGACTATAAGTTCAAACAACTTAAATAATCTATAGTACGAAGATTTTGAAGGGAGTGAGTTATAGAAAATTTAAGTACTCTATAAAATATTAATTAATAGAATTATGTTCATAAATAAATCGTAATATTAACAAGCATATGTAGTCAGTTGACCAAACTGTTCATCTTTGTTCACTTATATTCTCTTAGGTCATGAGTTCTAAACTTACTAAGAGCAATCTCCTTCCTTCCCCTAAAGTCTTTCATTTTTGTCCCCTCTAGATAGTATTAAAATTAAAATTAAGCTTAGTTAAAAAATAGTAATATAATTGTTTTATAATATAATTAGTTAACAAATTCCTTCAAATTTACCAAAATCCTTTGAGAATGTGAGATACCCTAATGTCTAATGTCATTTTCCTTTTGTTTTTGGACATGCATATGAAATTTGGACCATGAAATAGAGTCCAAGAACAACAACAATAAAGAGATTTCTAGTTATATATGTGAAGTAAATATTAGATATTTCAAATTTATTAGGATTTAGTACATATATAGCATATAGCTATACTTAATATACACTTCTTAATCTTTCATAATTTTTAGACAAATAAAAATTCTTTACCTCTGTTTAGAACCTTATTTATAAATTTAATTTTTTAATGTTGAGACATGAAGATGAACACTAAAAAAAAGACAAAAGATTATTATTCTTCGTAGATTATGTTGATATCTTCCTTTCTACATATAGATACGGAAATTTAAAAATACACTTAATATTCGATTTGTTGTTGACATACAATATAATTTTATATATCGTTAATAAATCAGATGATATCATATCATTTTATTTTATTTTTATGATATGTCATCATCTGTTATGCTGGTTACACATAAAATTACGTACCATCGGTGCATTATACATAAATCCTTTAAAAATTCCCCACCAAGAACCCTAATTAAAACTTAGATGATTTTTTTTCTTCAAAACAACCCAACATCCAACAGCCATTTATCTATCAACGTAAGGGGCACTTGATCTCCCAAACTGGGTTTGATTTCATCTTGAAAAACGACGCTGTTTTCCGGCGTCATCAAGCCGGCGTTCTGCTGCTGCTCCGCCGTGACAGATTCATGGCAAGACTTGCTGCTGAAGCTGAAGAAAGAATCCAAGCTCTGATGAGGCGGCGGCGTTTCGCCGCTGATTGCTCCTTCGTTGCTAGAGCTGCCGTTAATGACTGAACCCTGAGTCACCGTGTCAGCCGAGTTCGTTCGATGATCACCACCACCACCACCGGTGACATGTTCCGGCGTGGTTTTCATCCAGTTCTCGAGCAACCGAGATATGTTCTCGGCGCTCGACGCGTAAGTCGTCGCCTGAGACGACTTCGAATCCGTCGAAAAGCTCGGATTATCGACCGACAATGCCTCGGAAAGCGCCTGTTTAACCATTCGGATATCCGTCTGAAGCCGTCTCTCCCACTGTCCCTTGGTTTCCGATTGAAACGAAGAAACCCCATCTTGGTTTCCACCATTTTTAAGCTTCTTCTTCAAGTGAGTGTTCCAATAGTTCTTTATATCGTTATCCGTTCTCTGAGGAAGATAGTTAGCCATGGCAGCCCACCTGCAGACAGGAACGGACACAGAATTTTATGTTAATAGTGCGACTGCGAATGTTTACACTTATTAAAAATTCTCGTGAAAGTGAGATTAGATTATTAATATAAATAAAATTTCTAAAATATACGAGAATTTCGCGATCGACGATCATACCGGTTGCCTAGAAGGGCTTGGAGATGGATAATCATCTTCTCTTCTTGCTCGGTGAAGTTCCCACGTTTGATCCCCGGCCTGAGATAATTAGTCCATCTCAGCCTGCAACTCTTGCTACATCTAAGCAAGCCTGAAAACAAAAAAATCAAAGAAATATTAATGTTGGGAAGATGAAACATGAAAGATGCCTCCATATTTATTGCAGTCTTAAATGAACACAACTAACTCAGACAGAAACAGGAAACATAGACCTGATGTTTACCTGTGTTAGTAGGAACCGATCTCCAGTTTCCCGGACCGTGTTGTTGGATGTAAGAGACGAGGATGATGTCTTCTTCCGGGGTCCATGGACCCTTTTTCACACCGATTTTGTCACAGCAAGGAGGTCTGCCCATGTTTTCACTTTGGTTTTTTTTTTCTGCGAATCGATCTTCGAAGTTGGTGATAATGGAGAAGAAGAAGAAGAAGATGATGGTGTTTGCTATGGAGCTAAGAGATTGAACTAAATATAAGTAGAGTTTTGAAACCCCAATTTTTTTTGTGATTAGCCTCAAAAGGGAAAGGGGTTGGGTTTGTGTATATATAGAGAAGAAAAGAGCATCCCCCGGAAATGAGGGATATGCAATTACTCATTGTTTGCCAAAAGTCGGATATGCTTGGAGACACTTTCTTCTCGCGGATTTAGAAATATTTTTTTAAGATAACATATATTATACAAATCTTATGGCTGAATTTTAAATCGCAATCGCGGTTGAGGCGTTATATCGTGATTTTTGGAATTGTGACAATTGCGGATTGTTTTTATCATAATCGCGGTTTCAGACTACGGCACAACTGTTATATCGTGACCAATATCGCGGTCATTGTCCGCAGTGGCCACAACTAATAAAATATATAACTAACATAAATAAATTTAAATTTCAGGATGTATACAATCAATAAAATTAATAACTAATACTGAGAAAATTTTGAACTCTCTGCCCACACATAAATCCACCATTGCTCTATGGTGTAAGACACACATATCTGGTACTCACATCGGTTTTGACTATTTCGAGACCGTGTTAAATTTAACTTTAAATGAGAAGAAGCTAAACACTTTTTTTTCATTCACGACATTAAAAATCATTTCACTAAATCATGATTATAGTGACAAAGAAGGATCGGATCCAAAAAATTAAATTTTATTACCAGATATTAAACTCTTTATTACTCGATAAATAAAGTTTGGGATCTAACATATGGATAAAAATCCGATGCCCCTTTTCGGTGCTCCTATTTATGCTTCAGCACTAAAAAATACTATAAAATTAAATTTCAAGCTCTCACCCTAATTTTTAAATCCTACACCCTATACCCTAAACAATACACCCAACCCTAAATTTTTTAAACTCTAACTACAACTCTTGACCTAAAACTCTAAACCCCAAACCTTAAATTTAATTTTGAACGTGGGGCATAAAAAGTAGAAAAAAAAGTGTTGAGGATTTCCATACCTTACTTATACCCCTCAAAACCGTGTGGCATTCATTGTTGGGGGTACTTAATGAGTTTGGAAGTGTAGCACCGAAAAAGAAGCCCTAATTTTTTTTGCCACTCTCATTATTTGTTTACCCTCTTGAGAGGCTTGTTTCATGGATGTGGACTTTCTCTAGGGTAAGTTAATGTTTTGCCCATTTGCATGCAAGGTAAACGTGTTTTTTCATGGAAAAATAAAAATGAAAACACAATGGATCTTTCTTTTTTAAAAGAAACTTTGCTACGTGTGCTTCTATCGGGAATGGAAACTTAAACCCTTCAAATTCAGCTAAATAATTCGAGAAAATAAAATATACAAATAAATACTGCTTTTGACGATGAATGATAAGCATTATCAACACTAACATAATTATAGAACATAACAGCACGTTCACAACTGACTTTATTACAACTTAAACATAACATATATGTGGTGATTGTAAGCACCTATATCAAGATGAGAGAACCAATATATTCGAGGCAATGATAAATTAGCAAGAGCAAACAACAAATTCAACCCTGAAAACTTGTAAAAGCAATACTAAAACATACTACAGTAGTAGGCTGAAAATCTTCTGCCCTTTATCGGTGCCTCTACTTATACCCTAATACTCGAAATTAAGTTTAAGGTTCAGAATTTAGAGTTTTAGGTTAAGGTTTATGGTTAGGGTTTAGTGAATTTAGGGTAGAGTGTATTTTGTAGGATATAGGGTATAAGGTTTAGAATTTAGGATTAAGGTTTAGAATTTAATTTTGTAGTGTTTTTTTTAGTGTTGGAGAATAAGTAAGAGCACCGAAAAGGGGCAGAATATTTTTATCGACGGTAATATATAAAAACATTCACTATTTTTATACGAAAACAAGAAAACTTATTAAACAAAAGAAAATGAAAAGCTCATATATGAAAACAAATATGTATTAATTTCACATCCTTTTAATTTCAATGCAAGGAAAATCATAATTTATTATAGTAATTTATAATTAACAACCCAATTTCAAATCAAATAAAGCAAGCAATGAGAAATGCATGGCCTACACATTTATTATATAAGATGAGGGAGGTATAGAGGAAGAGTAAGAGTTCAGTTTTCCATGTTCCAATAGGCAATATAGCTTATATTATAATTATATTAATTAATTAATTAATTTATTTGGTTTTGAAAGAGTCAGACCCATTACTATTTACTATACCCATAATGAAAATATGAAGAAAAAACAAGTCAGATTCGATGAATTAGTAGTAAAGGAATACAAGTGATCATGGCATTGCAATTACTTTTCCTATGTATTATATTACAAGGAGGGCCTACTTATGCGAATGTGAAATTAAAATAATTTTTATATTTTCATAATTTTTTACGGCTGATATTCTGATAATATGTTTATATTTTACCCATGCAAATTATTTACATCAAAATTTGAGTAAATTTACTCACAAAATTTCAACCCTAAAACTTTAACATGTGGTTATTTTTAGGTCCAATTAAGTTTTGTGACAGATCAACAAATTTAGTTAAAATACCTCGGGATGTTGGTAAGTGCATTTTAACACGAGCAAGACTGATTGTTACTTACGCAAGGTTAATGTTTTCACCAACACATTAATAATCGATGTTGGTCAAATGACTTATTTAATTCGTCTTGTCAGTTACTTTTGAAATTCAAAACATACTCTCTGTCTTTTGACACGTTTCTTCCTCTGTCTTTTGACACGTTCTCTGCCTTTTGGCACGTTTCTTCTTTCTCCCTCGTTTTGTTCTGTTTTTTGGTGTTGTTCCCTGTCATAGATGAAGTTTCCGATCCAATGGCGTCTCTGGCTATTGATGATGGGGAGGAGGAAGCTCTGCAAGTAGATATTGTCCCTAGCATTCCTGAACAGTCCCTTGATCTCTGTTTGGTTGGATCCTTTCTTACTACCAGTATTGTTAAGTTGATGCGATGAGGCACACTCTGTCGAGTGTATGGAAGCCTATTGGAGGGATTTCAATTTCGGATCTTGGTGATAATAGGTATTTCTTTCGGCTATTTCATATTGTGGATGTTAATAGGATTTGGGATGGTGGGCCTTGGAACTTCAATGGCCATCTCCTGTTGCTACATCGGCTTCAGGAAGGAGAAGACCCATTAACGGTTCTGTTGTTTCATATTAATCTTTGGGTTCGGGTGCATGATCTTCCTCATGGTTTCATGTCGGAAGCAACGGCTGTCAATTTGGGAAATTTTATTGGGCGCTTTTTAGAGAATGATACTAAGGCTCTGGGGTCTGTGGTTAAAAGAGTGATGCGAATCCGTGTCCGTTTTGATACTCGGTTGCCTTTGAAAATGAAGAAGAAACTGGCATCTCGAAATGGAGAGCAAGTGTATGCTCGTTTTGAATACGAGCAAATCAAACTTTTCTGCTTTCTCTGCGGAAAACTGGGCCATGGCGAAGGATTTTGCCCGATACGGCTCACGGTAGAAGAGAAAGATTTGGTTTTTCTTTGGGACATTTCGTTACGTGCTCCAGATCGCCGACAACCATTGACGAACAGATGGCTACGAGATGATGACGGAAATTGTGGCTCAAATCTGGGGAAGTTGTCGAGCGGGATTTCGGGAACTAATTTTCCCATTCTTAAAAGTGGAGTGGATCATGGTAATTTGCCAACTGGGAATGGTTTACCAAATCTGAATGTGCTGTCAAATGCCAAGGAGAATTATAATCAGGATATTCACATGGCTAATGTTTCGGAGGACAACCCGCTGGCCCATACGGAGGGCAAGAAATAGGTCAGAGTCCAAGGAGGAGGTTTAGATGTTTCTCAGCAGGTGGATTCATCTGGACCCAGTTATTCTAATTCATCGGCCGACCTTATTCAAGAGGCCCGCCGCTCATAATGAAAATGCTGAGCTGGAATGTTCGAGGTTTGGGTAGACCTCGAACGGTTCGTCGTCTCAAGCAAATGCTGCGAGACATTAACCCATATATTTATTTTTTTATTGAGACTAAGTTATCGGTTGAAAAGATGGAACGAGTACGTCGCAAGTTGGGCTATACGAATGGTACTGAGGTTGGTTCTCTGGGCCGAAGCGGAGGGCTTGCTTTGGGGTGGAAAGACTCATGCTCTGTTTTAGTTCGGTCATCTTCACCGAGGTATATAGATTTCCTGATCTATGACTCAATGGGGGTTGTCCAATGGCGGTGCACGGGTTTCTATGGAGCTCCGGAGGAGGCTAATAGGCTGGATTCATGGAATTTGTTAAGGCAACTGAATGATTGCCCTGATTTACCATGGTTAGTCATTGGTGACTTCAATGAATTAATGTACGGCCATGAAAAACAGGGTGGTTGTCTACGTAGTATTCGGCAAATGGATGATTTTAAACAGGCCTTGTTTGACTGTGATTTGTCCGACATTGGTTATTCTGGGAATTGGTTTACTTGGGAGAAAGGGAGACTTTCTTCAAATGTTATTCGAGAGTGTCTGGATCGGGGCGTTGCCAATGCAGCTTGGATGTCCCTTTTCCCAAATTTTAATTTAGAACATTTAGTACACTCATTCTCGGATCATTGTCCATTACTTCTTTGCTCCGAGATGGGTTCGGGGCCCAATAAGCATCATTGGAATTTTAAATTTGAGGCATCATGGCTCACGGAGGACTCGTGTGAACCTGAAGTACGCAAGCTGTGGTCTAACTCAGTAGGCACTATTCTTGAGCGCCTTGAAGTGGTTAATAAGGGCTTAAGAGATTGGTTTAGGAGAATACGGAGGGAGAGGAACATTACAAAAGATAACCTTCGGAAACGTCTGGATCATCTTACTGATTTATTACCTTCCGATGAGGTTCTACAGGAGACTCTGGAAATAAAGCTTGCCTTAAATTTGGAATTGGATAAAGAAGAATTGTACTGGGAGCAGCGTGCAAGGGCAAATTGGTTATCTAACGGTGATCGTAACACGGCTTTTTTTCATCGTTTTGCCACTCAACGAAGACGCACGAACAGAGTCTTGGGCCTCATGTCGGCTTCTTGAGTCCACTGTTCTGATCCAACTGATATGGCTGATATCGCGTTGGATTATTTTCAGGGCCTATTTACTAGCACAGCTGGTTGAGATCCGAGCGTTGCACTTGATGGTATCTCGGGTTGTATAACCAGTGGAATGAATGAGGCATTGGGCCGTGAGTTCACATTGGAAGATGTTCTAGTTGCGGTGAAGGAAATGAGCCCGCTTAAGGCTGCTGGGCCTGATGGTTTGGGAGCGGTTTTTTACCACCGGTTTTGGCACATAGTTGGGAGAGAAGTTAGGGCTTTTTGTCTGGATGCTATTCATGGATCTGTATTCCTAGAGCCCATAAATAACACACATATTGCGCTTATTCCTAAGGTGAGTGCCCCCTCAACTATGACTGACTTTCGTCCCATTAGTCTTTGTAATGTTTTATATAAGATTATCTCAAAAATGATGGTTATCCGTTTCCAAGAGGTCCTTCATTACTGTATCGACGAATTACAAAGTGTTTTTGTACCGGGTCGGTTAATAACGGACAACTTGATTGCCGCTTATGAAATTTTGCATTGTTTTCAAAGGAGGCGCTATGGAAAGAAGGGCTCTTTTGCGCTTAAACTCGATATGAGTAAGGCGTATGATAGGGTAGAATGGCCTTTTATTTGGGCTGTTATGAGGAAGATGGGCTTTAGTGAGGAATGGGTCTAAAAAATTAGTAGGTGTGTGTCATCTGTATCCTATTCGGTGGTTTTGAATGGTGTTGTGGGCTTGAGTTTTAAACCGTCTCGTGGGCTTAGACAGGGTGATCCGCTTAGCCCATATCTCTTTCTCCTTTGTAGCGAAGGGCTTTCGTCTCTTATAAGAAGTGCAATTCATCAAGGGCTAATCAGTGGGGCAAAGATAACTCGTTCAGCTCCAATTGTTTCCCATCTTTTATTTGCAGATGACTGCCTCATTTTTGGGTCTGCTTCACCAACGGAGGCCCAGAACATTAAGGAAGTCTTGTCCATCTATGCTGACTGTTCGGGCCAGCTAGTTAATTTTGAGAAATCGGTCCTTTTTTTCAGCACGAATGTGGATGAGGGGGTTCGAAATTCGGTAAGAAGTACATTGGGCATTTCAAGTATGATAAGCCCGGAGAAATATTTGGGGCTACCTACAGTGGTTGGGAGGAACAAGAAGCAGGCTTTTGCGGCTCTCTTTGACAAATTTGATGGTCGCATTAATGGTTGGTCCGTTAGACATCTTTCTGCTGGGGGTAAGGAAGTTTTTATTAAATATGTTCTTCAATCGCTTCCCCTATATTCTATGTCTTGTTTCCTCTTACCTAAGACTTTGTGTAAGGCTTTAGAAGCAAAAGAAGCAAGATTTTGGTGGCAAAAGGGCTCGGGTAAGAAAGGTATTCATTGGTGCGATTGGGCTAGTCTATGTGAGTTGAAGGAGGATGGGGGTATGGGTTTCCAAGATTTTTGCAAATTCAACGTTGCTCTGTTGGCGAAGCAGGGTAGGCGGTTACTCTCGAACCCAACTTCACTTGTGGCCCGTTTATTACGTACAAAGTACTTCCCTACTTCGGACTTTCTTCAGGCCCGGTTGGGCTCCTCGCCATCTCTAATCTGGCGTAGTATATGGAGTGCAAGGGGCCTCCTTGAGATGGGCCTACGATGGCAGGTAAGGTCAGGTAACAGTATCTCCATTTGGGATGATACTTGGTTACCCTTTTATCCACCCCGGAAAATCCAATCTACTAAGATTGTGGGCCTTAAGTGGGTTTCAGATTTAATGTACCCTAACTCTACGGAATGGAACAGGGAACTAATTTGGGCTTCTTTTAATCAGAACGAGGCAACAGATATTTTGGCTATCCCTACACCACCGGATCCTAAGATGGATATCCGTGTCTGGTCGGGTGAGCATTCGGGTCAATACAGCGTTCGCAGTGGCTACAGACTTCTTCTCCAGGGTACGTCTCCCTCAGTGCGAAATAATGGCTTATTCAAGCAATTGTGGTCTCTGCAATGCCCCTCCAAGGCCCGTATTGCTAATTGGAAATTCATACTAAATTATATTCCGACAAAGCACAATCTCTGTATTAAGCGTGTGGCTACTGATCCTACTTGTTTTATATGCAATCAGGGAATCGAAAATTGTGAGCATTTATTCCGTGATTGCAGTTTCGCTTCTAATATATGGTCTAAGCTTAATTTTTCATGGCCTACACAAGTACAGCAGCTATGTTTCAAAGAGTGCCTTGCATGAATTTTTGATAACATCGGTACTCAGAGAAGAATCACTATAGTTCTTACAACTTGGGCAATTTGGTTTTCACGAAATAAGTTGTGGCACGAAGGGATAAATCAAACAGAAGAGGAGCTGCTTACCTTCGTTCGAAGCCATGAGCTGGAGATTGGGGCCCTAGCCCGAGCCAAAAACCCTTCTATCAGCACCGTTCCCGTTCTTTGGTCACCCCCTCCTGCAACGATGGTAAAGGTTAATGTAGACGCATCATATTCTTCAAGAATTAAAACTGCGCAAACTGGTGTTATTGTGCGAGATGCAGAAGGTCACCTTTTGGGTGCATGTTGCCGGAAAAGCCCAAACATTCGTTCGGCGTTTGAGGCGGAAGCATTAGCGGCGGTGCATGGTTTGGAATTCGCGGCGGACCTAGGGTTTTGACTGGTAATTTTGAAGAGCGATTCGAGGTCAGTAATCAACAAATTAACTTCTCCGGGGACCGACTTTTTCGAAATCGGCCTGATCGTTGCCCAAATCAAGAGTCTTCAACGGCGATTCTTGCAATGTCTCTTCAGATTCACGGCTCGGAGCGCAAACTCAGCGGCAGATGCGGCGGCAAAAGCTGATCTGAACTCCATGCAAGATCAGTTCTGGATTGAAGACGCGCCGGTGGAGGTTGTGGCACGGGTGGAGGATGATCGGAGACATATGGTCTCGCCACCGTGAGGTTTTCGTTTTGACAGAGGGGAGCTTCATTTCACTTCTTTTTTCCCCTTTCTATTTCCTAAATGTTTAAGGCTTTGGGAATCTAGCCGGACTGATAAACTTTATGTGTGTCGGTTTGTTTTCTTTTATTTTCCCTTTTGTTTTTTTGAATTTTTTAATAATGTATCAGCTGGCATTTATTAAAAAAATCGTCTTGTCAGTTTGAGTATTCAAGTAAATGGAAAAATATAAGGGCGTAATTTGTTTTTTTTATAATAGTTTGGGGATATTTTAAACCGTTGAACCTAAAAAAATAGTAAATGTTTGGCTTAATGGCTAGTTTTGTCCATGTAATAGTTTTAATTTATCGATTTTGCCCCTATAATATTTTCGCATCAATTTAGCCTTTGAAATAGTCGAATTGCATCATTGTTTGCCTCTTGACTAACACTCTAACCCTAATTTCTAAATCTCAAACCCAAAATTCTAAACCATAATTAAATATTTTATCAATCTAAAGTGATTATGAAACATAAAAGTATTCCTGAACCCTAAACGGTGATGCAATTCGACTATTTCAGGAGCCAAATTGATACAAAAATAATATAAAGACGAAATTGATAAATTGGGACTATCGATATATTATTTTTGGAACTGTCAAATTATTAAACATATATGGGAATATAGCTGATTTATTTATTTCTAAATCGCAAATGTCCAAATGTAAAAATGAATTTGGATCTCATATCTCGTTCATGGTGGAGAATTATATGAACAACAGGTATAGGTAGGTTTTACTTATATAATAATATATAATAAGAATAATTTATAAAACTTAATTAAAAATAAAAGTATCCATATATTCAATTAAATAATTTATATTTTACGTGCTAACGTCGTATAAATCTTGTCGCATCATTACAAATATTAAGATTAACACATTAAATTTAACAATTGGGTCAAAATGGCTCTTGAGCTTGGTAAGTTTGATCCAATTAGCTCTTGAATTTTTTTGTCAATTTATCTCCTAAACTTATCAAGTTTGATCAAATTACCCCTTGAGACTTTCAAGATTGAAAATTAACACAAAATGACTCCTAAGATTAACACATTAAATTTTGAAAAAAGAGCTTAAAACCCTCCTATTTTGTTAATAGTTCCCACATTAGTGCTTCACATCGATAGAATATAAAAATAATAATAATAATAACACAGTGAATCTTCGACGACATTGTGTCACGATTTTAAAGTTTACGGGGGTAATCAGACAAAACTTGTCAAATCTAGAGAACAAATTCACTTAAAAAGTGTGAGGACCGAATTGATCCATTTATCAAGTTTAAAGCCAAATTTGACTGAACAGTTTTTTAGAATCAAATTAACCAAAACCACTAAGTTCATGAGTGATTTGTGTTATATATATAATGAAAATACTTTGATACACAAGCTCGAGTAAACTTTAGTTTATATAGGCCTTTCAATTTTAGGGTTTAAATATTTAAGTGGCGGTTTAGACTTTGGTTTAGGTTGTATGATATAGAATTTAATGTCTATGGTTAGAATTTAGAGTTTAGGGTTTAAGGTTTTAGATTTTGTAGCTTAAATATGAAAGGTTGTGTAAATTTTTTTACGCAGCTTGTGTATCAAATATATATATATATATATATATATACACATCCAATGATCTACAAAACGTGTAAAACTATAAGTTTTAAGTTTTACAAGGTACGGAGATTTTCATACCACTACAATATAAATATTGTTGACATTGTACCTAAACAAATCAAGTAGAGTCAATTCTACTATTTTCATAAAAATTTTATATTAACTCCTTGAAAACCTCGTTTAACTTTTTAAAAATTTCACAGGTACAGAGATTTTCATACCACTACAATATAAATATTGTTGACATTGTACCTAAACAAATCAAGTAGAGTCAATTCTACTATTTTCATAAAAAAAAATTATATTAACTCCTTGAAAACTTCATTTAACTTTTTAAAAATTTCATACCAGAATAGATCAAGCGAGGTCAATTGATCCTAAACTACACGTGGCTCCGCCACTGATCCTATCCTCCCTCTCTCTCTCTATATAAAAGAAGTGTGAAAGCTACTCATTGGGCTTGGGCCCATCATTGAATATACTGAAAATGATGGAAATCAAGCATGCATTTGAGGACAAGACTTCACAAACGACAAATCATTTGATTTATTTATTTATTTATTCATAAAAGAAATAATTTGATGTATTATGTTTTAATTATGATTTAAATCATTTGAAATCAAACGATTTAAGTGTTAATAGACCTGAATCCAAATTTTTTAATTTTTTGGTGTTTTTATTTATGTCCCGCACTAAAAATTAAGTTTAGTGTTTATAGTTTAAAGTTAGTGTTTATAGTTAGGTTTAGGGATTAATTTGGGATCGGGTGTATTTTTAGAGTTTAGAGTGTAAGATTTAAAATTTAAATTTTAAGGTTATAACTTAAAATTTAACTTTTTAGTGTTTTTTAGTGTTGAAGAAAAGATATTATTTTATTTAAAAATATTAAATTTAGAGTTTAGCTCGGTTGATACGTGATTGATATAATATACTGATGGAGTATGTTTAAGCGTTCCATACCCTTCTATTTATGAGCGGAGAAAGACCTGAGTAGTATAAACATGATATCGAATTATATATTAAACAACTAATCTCCCTTTTTTATTACTATAATTTTTTTACTTTCTAATTCATTGTTTCAAATATTTTAAAAAAAATAAGTACGTCAGTTTTATTAATAAAGGAAAAATTCAATATGAATGTTTACAATACATGTAAACAAACTGGACCAAATAAAAAAATGGTAAAAATCTAATTCAAAAACTCGAAACAAAGCATATATAAAGCATCATCAAAGCTCGACGACGAAGGTAAAAAAAACATCAACAAACAAACATTAAAAAATGTATATTCAAGAATTGAGGCACGTTGACAACACATTTATTACCACAAACTCAATCGCGAACAAGAGCGGTGACTAAACTTGCATCAAGATCCAGTTTAAGGGCCCAGAACAGGAGATCAACAAAATAATTAAAAGAGCGTCATTTTGATCAGTCGTGACGACGTCAATTCCAACCGTGATAGAAAATAAATAACAGAAAACGTGTTGAAAAGTAAAAAAAAAACGTACCAAACATTAGAAAAAGCGTGTTATAAAGATATATTTATTGATCTAAAAGAACTAAAAATTAAAATAATAAAATAAATAAATGAAAGAGAGTGGTTGACTGTCACCAAACAGCCCTAAAACTATTGTTGTTGCTGGCCTGTGTTTAAACAAAAATGAAAGAGCGGTGGTATTAGGGAGAAAAAGAAAAGCTACGGGCAGATAAACGAATAGAAATAAAAACCTTTTTTTCAAATAACTTTTAATCACAATTTACGAGTGCAATTTTCATAATATAAAGTCAACCTATATAATTTACAACATTGGATTTCTTAAATATTTAATCAAAAATCAATGAATTTGGATCAAAATTGAAATTCGAAAACACCCTCGAAATGAATTTTTGACATAAAAATATGTTTGCCGACGAGGAATAAGATATATATATAAACTTCGTGAATCTTTAAAACAACTGTGATAATGTTGTCCGTGCAAACCACATGCCCCATGCTTTCTTAAATAAAGCTTTGAAAACTCCATGCAAGACCATATATATATATATATATATATATATATATAAACTCGAATTTTAAATAAGTTTTTTTTAACTATTAGTATCCAACATATTAGCTGACTAATTCAGATCGGATACTACAGAAATTTATTATGAGGGTGACCCTCCCAACCAAGTACTCCATTCACAAGGCGAGAATTTGAACCCTTGGTTAAATGTAAATCAGTTATTTCATACAATAACATGATGTACAATTAATTTAAAGTTTAATTCTCAACACTTATAATTTATTTTCATCGAATTTTAGATAATACCATTTGTAGATATAAAATTATCGAATGAGCTATTGCCGACATATAAAAGTGAAGGATATGAAGGAGGATTCATTATATAGCATGGATTTGCCCTCTATAGGCATTGTATATCAATAATATTGGACCGCTTAACATGTTATTTTCTCTTTTAAGTGTCCATAGATAAAGCATGGACGGAACTACATCGGGTTCGGGAGGGGCAATGGCTCTTCGAAAATTTTTATTTTTATCTTTATCCTTTTATTTAATTTTTTTTATAAATTAATTTATTTTTAAATTTGTTCCCCTCAAACATTTATAGTTTGCATCTCATCAACTCCAAATCCTGGCTCCGTCCCTACTATAAAAGATTTAATTACGGTATAGAACTTAAAAGTTATATATATTTTGTCTTATATTAGTAAAAGTCGATAACTGAAGTTAATTTTTTAAATTATTTTTTTATAAAAATATTTTCATTACCTATTGTTAACTCAGCCATCGATTTTTACTAATCTAATAATCAAAAAATGTGTAAAATATGTGAGTTTTACCATATATCAACAAATCATAACCCCTAAATTTTGATTATTAATGATAACTAAGTGTATTTTTTCTCTTTCCACATATCAATTTTGAGTTTCGACTCAAAAAATATTATAAAAAAGATTTTAAACGAGACATGTTTTTCTTTAAGAAAATTCAAATCAAGCATGAAATATGAATATCATCTAGCTTAAGCTCGATTCACATATATTCAAACATACCATTTAAGTTTAGATAAGATGAAATAACTTTTGAACCCAATTTAAAAGTGGATAGTGTTCATCCTAAAAGACTCGAGTTCAATTATTTTGTCCAATTTTAAAAGGTTAAAAATATATATTAACAAACACCACATTGTAATCACCTTTAAATTATTAAAAAATAGAATGACTTTGAACAAAAAAATAAAGCAAAAGAAGTGTGTGCGCGCGCGTATTTATATGTTATTATTACAAGGGATGACATCCTATAGAGTTTGATAATGACAAAAAAAATCCGGCATTTTTATGCTTCTTTTTATTCTTTAATACTAGAAAATTAAATTTTAAATTATAAATCTTAAAAAATATAATATATCCCTAATTTTATAAATTTTAACTTTAATCCTTAACACTTAATTTTAATTTTTTTTAATATAAAATATGAATAAAAACATAAAAAAGGACAGAAATTTTCATTCCTTTCATAATATTATATTAATTATTATTTAATAAACAATTTGACTTTCTCTCATGCATCAAAGAGGGTATTTATTGGACGGGGATCTGATTTGGACACTTCCCAAGCCACCTGTCAATTGGGAAAAAAGGAAAAATAATAAAAATAATTGCTCGATGTACATATGCGAATAGATTTTTGAGTTGACATTTAATTTCAAAATTAATGGTTAGATTGACATAACGTAATGATTTGATTGAATGATATTGATTTTTTATGGACGTAATTAGAATGTTTTTAAACCAATTTAAAATTTAAACCGATAATGTTGAATCCAAGTTTTCACGTAGAAATCATAGTGTACGAAATTATATGCATGGGTGTTGTTTTAGTAGAGGGCTCAATCATGTTGAATAAGGTAGGTCTGGGTGCGGTAAGTTTAAGGTACGGTTAAAAGATAATAAGTTTCGAAATTTGTCTAATAATTTATAATATTAGACTTTCTGATAATGTTTTAAGTTTATTTTTTTGTGTTTTTCGACAAGTTCCGATACTTACAAAATAAGTTTCGACACTTGTTAAAAAACATGAAAAAACCAACCTAAAATGTTATCAAAAGTCTAGCATTTTAAGTTTCTAGACAAGTATCAAAATTTGTCGTCTTTTAGTCGCACCTTAGATCTATTGTACGTTAGACTCACTCATTGAGTAGAAACATTATTTAATAGGGACTAGTAGGGTTATGGTCACGAAAAAAAGAGAATAATAAAATTATATTTTAATCTCTCTAGAAAATATATAAACCATTATATTCCCTATAAAATTTAAGATTTTAAATAATTATCTTAATAAATAATGCTAAGTTCGGTCGCTGATGTTGAACCACCGTTAAACTAATTTGATTAGGATTTTATTAAATGTTATCTTGATTTCAGACATAGTATAAACATTCAATAAAAACATAATTTTCAATTAGTACAAGAGGTAATTATGAAGAAAAGTTGCAAATAAATCATAATCAATAAAAACAACCAACTAATTTAAAGGCTTATAAATAGAAACAATGTTATCTTGAATAAAACATAAGCACAATCCAATCAATCACTATGGCATTTGCTTGGTTTATTTACAAAACACACACACACATATCAACTCGTGGTTTGTATTTTTTTAATAATTTAGATAATCATGTCATTTAAATGGGATAGAATTCAATTACACAGTATAATAATTTTTAAATTTTACTCGTTTTTTGTATCGTTGGATGAATAATACTGATGGATGAGATTAACAGTAGAATATGTAAAGATTATCACTTGGGGAAAAAATAAGGAGTTAATCTCAGCCATCCATTTCCCACATCCAACGATCCAAAAGACGTTAAGTTTTACACTGTGTAAGTTGATCCTAACTCCATTTAAATTATTAATTTTCTAAAAATTAAGTGTTGTGTCATTATATTATTCATTTGATTATGTATAAAAGTATGTACATTTAATGAATTAAATGTTAATCCATATATACAAGAACAAAACTATGATATAGGTAGAATGGGAATTGACTCAATTTTATTGATTTTAGTTATCAATCAGAGGTAAATCGAGGGGAGCATATACATCCTAAAATTTTAAAAGTTCACACTTCAAACTAGGCAAATTAAGTAATGTCTTTCTTGGTTTTCATACTTAGGTCTCTATCGATTTTAAAATTAAAAAAATTAAACATCGTTTACTCATTTTGTTTAAATACTTATTAGGTATCTGGTAATTTTAAAATTAAACAAAGTAAACTATGATAGGTTAAGGATTACACTTTATTGTTGTTGATAATTGCACCACACATTTTTAAACTTGTCCTTATTCTGAGTTGGTCCTCAAACTTTTAAAATTTTTAATTTCAACCTCGAATTATGACTCGAAATTGGTGCACTAACTTTTGTACGTTCTAATGTCATCTCCAAACTATGACTTATTCTAAATCCACCACAACTTTTAAACGTGTTAATTTCATACCTAAATTCATAATATATGCTAATCATATCTCATGTTAATAAAATCGTTATAGGAATTAGTAACTACCATACAAATATTTACGTGTATTGTGTAATAATACGATGTAACATAAACGATAATTTGATAATAAAATTGAAATATTCAAAAGTTTGAAGACTAATTTAAATCGAAGGCCAGAGTTTGGAGGTGAAACCGAGATACTTAAAAGTTTTGGCACTAAACTTATAATAAAAACTCTAATTAAAGATACAATTAAAATGTTCAAAAGTTCAATGATCAAATTAAAATGAAAATTTATAGTTTAAAAATATATGATACAATTTGCTCTTATTATTATCCACCCCGAATGTTTCATCTTAATTCTATCAATTCCATTTCTTAAAATAATATATATATATTCAACGGTTAGATAAATTGATGGACGTGCTCGACTTATAAATCTCAAGGTCACACACACGTAGGGTAATTATATCAAGCAACCGCAGTGAAAATTTTCAGTTTTTACAATAGATTTATGATTTATGAACTCAATATAAGGTTTTTAAATTTAGGGGTCTAGGTTTGTGTGTTTAGAATTTAGAGGTTGTGGCTAGATTTTATGGTTTGAGATTAAAATTTAGGGTTTATAGATTAAACATTGAATCCTTAATATATTATCTTAACTTCTAAACCCGAAATTCTAATCACAATCTTTAATTTATAAATTATTAAACTTGAACTCCTAAACTTTAAACTCTAAACACTAAAAGTAAAGAACTTTCAAAAAAAATTAGTTTCTACCACCGACATGAAATATTTTCCGATATATATATAGGGTAATTATTCTATACACAAGCGCTTGTGAAATTTTTTTACACAATCGACTTAGTTTTAGGGGTTATGACTCTGTTTAGGGTTTAAAGTTTAGATATTTAAGTGTAATAGTTTTGAATTTAGAGGTTGTTGATAGAATTTCAGGTTTAGGGTTAAAATTTAGGGTTTGGAGGTTAAAATCTAAATCCCTACCAATATTACCCTAAAACCTAAACCCTAACCCTAACAAAAAAATTCTAACCATAAAGCCTGAATTCTAACCATAGACCCTAAATTCTATACCCTTACACTAAAACCCCATAAACTCTAAACCCTAAACTAAAACCCTAAACTAAAACTCTAAACCTTAAAATTAGGGCGCTTATAAAAACAAAAAGTTTCTGCCGGCTATGTATAATATATATATATATATAACAACTAACAAACTTGTGTATAGTTTGCAAGGACCAGACTCCAGACTCCCTCCACGACACGCGCTGACGTTTAACCTGAACGACACCTGTGCGGCGGCTAGCACATCGAGCAGCGTGAATTTATTCACATTTAAACAAAGATTAATTGCAAAACCATATATGGTTACAACCTACAAGAAAAAGAAAGTGAAGGTGGTGGCATGCATTTATTATGTTATCAATTAAAAAAAACTGTCAAAGGTTTATTAACAAGTATTTTTTTGTTTAACCTAATTGTTTCTGATTTATTGGTCGATTAAATCGGATCGAGTTTTGTATAGATTTAATATGAGGTGACCCTCCTAATAAGGGTGTAAATGAACCGAGCTTAGACGAACAAGGCAATGTTCGTGTTTGTTTATGTCTTTGAAGGTGTTCATGTTCGGTTCGTATTCGTTTAAATCTTGAATGTCATATTCGTTTAATGTTTGTGAACATGTTCATTTATATGTCCGCTAACATGTTTGTTTATATGTTTGCCAAAATGGTGAAATTACACCGTTTGTCTTTAAGCTTCTTAGGCTTCATAGTTTAAACTCCAAAGTTTACAGGTGTGTTCAATTTAGTTCTTACATTCACCAATATTTAAAACGTTAAAAAATAAAAGGAAGAAGGGAACTAGATAAACAAACTTATAAACAAGTCGATAATCGAACTTTTAAACAAGCTTGTGTCTGTTTGCGTCTTAAATGAACATAAACGAATTGAACACACTTTTGTTCGTGTCCGTTCGTTTCTTAAATGGACATAAAAATTTTGTTCATACTTATTTATTTAACTTAATAAACAAATAGTTCACCGAATCATCTGTTTATTTGCACCCATACCTCCCAACCTAATTATCGCCATTTACAAAGTTAAGATTCGAACAACTGATCTTGCTTAAGGGGCCTAGTGTCTCGTCTCGTTAGGCCAGTTGATTGTTAATTATCAACGTTAGGGGTAAGCAAAACTCAAATCGACTCGAAAAAAATATTTTTTTTAATTTTGAATTATTTAAGTTGTCTCGAATGATTTTGTATAAATTTCGAATTCGAGTTTGTCCAACAACGATATAATCAAGATGGGAACCTAAAACATTATAGTTAAGAGTAACAATGTAACATGCAATAACAATGGAACATAAGTGGAGTTCTAAATACTTCTAATGATACGTTTAATCTGAAATTAATTGATAATAAATACGGAGACCAAAAAAACATATTCTTTATATTTTTCATCAATACAAATATGTAATATTACACCATATCTAGGTCTTGTTTGACAATTAGGGGATAACGAATAATATTAACTGGTAACATTAGTTGATTTGATTAGCGGATTACATTAGTTGATTGTATAAAAGTGTTTGGTAAAATTAACGGATAGCTAATAGTTGTTTGATTATTTGAACAAGTAAAATGACATATAAAGATATGATTATATTTGATAAATGTTTGAATAATTTATTAGTTATTAACCTTTTGTATATATTAATGTTAGTTAGATTATAAAAATTAATTTTTAATATCATTACTGAGCATATATGATATGTACATATTAATATAATTTTAATATAATTTGTGAAATTATTTTTAATATAATTTTAATAATTATTAAATTTAAATCTATATATTAATTTATTATCTATGAAATTATATTTTAAATATAATTTTATTAATTATTAAATTTATATGTATTTATTAATTTATATATTGATTTCTTATTTATAAAATTATTTTTTAAAATTGTATTAGTTAATCAAATTTATGCTATTTAGAGAAAAAAATTTATAATTATTAAGGACAAAATAGTATTTACAAGTCTTTTATCCAAACATGTAACTCAAAAAGCTCCTAAAAAGAGTTTTTTTTTTTTTCAAAATGAGAGGTTTCAGCTCAATCCGCTATTACAATCATCTATTTACCAAACATCTAAATTAGCGGATTTGACTGGTCAAACCTCTAAAAATACTTCAAACTTTTAATTTTAGCTCAAAAAGTTGTTTACCAAACAAAGCCATTTTATTATCGATGCGTAGAATAATCAAAATATTTATTTTTAAATCTAACTAGTGATTCCAGTAAAAAAAAGATAATGTTTATTCTCGGAGATCCTATTCGAGTACATATGTGTATAAGACATATATCTTGTTAAATAGTCAAAAAAAATATAAACATTTATTACTATGCAATCCCACCACTAAATTAAAAAAAAAATGTCTTTTGAATGAGATGTTACTTGTCTAAACTCGATACAACATAAAATCTAAATACAATTCCACATTCAAACACAATAAGCAGGTCGATCAAAATATTGATTTTTTTTATTAAATTTCAATTATGACAACATTAATATAAACCCAATAAACTGAACACGTCACTTATTTATTGATTTTTTTAGATATTCTTGAAGTTTCCAAACATATGGATATAATAGGTTTCAAATAAAACATGATTAACTATAAAATAAGTGTTTAAATTATATTTTTTTATAATAGGTAGGTAAATATTTATTTTTAGCTAAAACAGATGCCTAGAATATATTTTTTTTGCTGAAATAGGTGCTTAAAGTTTCGTTTTTGGTTGAAACATGTGCCTCAATTGACTTTAAAACAAGCAAAAAATGAAACTTCAGGCAATTATTTTAGCCAAAAGAAATACTTTATGCATCTATTTCAGACAAAAATGAAACTTTAAGCACCTATTTCAATCAAAAAAGTTACGTGCTTATTATTAAAAAAATATAATTTAGACACATATTTTATAGTTAAGTATATAATATAAGGGAAAGAATTGCACAAACGTGTATGAATTGTAGGTGATATTATGGACACAACTTTGCACGTCATGGAATCCATGTTACAACTACAACTTGCTGGAAGGCTTATTAGTATGCCTTCAAGGTCACGTCTTGTATTTTTCGGTTGTCTTTTCGATTTTTAAAGTTTTGTTTTGACTAATTAAGATCAATTCGTGCGGTACATTTAATTTTGGTGGGTGCATTTTCCAGCGGAAATTTTTTACATTCACAACACCTCGAACTCGAAATATCTTTAAAGATACTAAGCCGATTACCACTTTAACCAACCCGTTAGCGGTTACATCTCTTCAATAAGTTCCTATTATTATACACATTTATTGCTTACAATATATGATTACTCCCATCTTTCTAAACCCAATTATATATATTTTTTTCTTCTATTTATTATAATAAAACGATATTAATCGTACTAAGATTCGATCAGTCAAATTAGAATAATCTGATTCAAGAATGGACATGTGTAAAAAAGAAAAGAAATAGATTAAAAGGGTCGTTCTATTATAAACTTTTTAATGCTCGATTTAGATGAATCGGCTAAAAATCAAATACCGATAATTATAAAAATAATTGTTGGACCTGAAAAAGGACATCTGTCCCATGGTTGGGCCTTGTTAGGTGGCAAATAGAGCCCACTTATTAGGTGACATGTGTCAAGAATCTAGACTGTTTAATTAATTTAATATTATTTCCGATTGTGATTGATTCTTGGTTTGTATGAGGACACTTGTCAAAAAATCAAAATTAAGTTTATTTTGATTGGCAAATCTAAAATAAGATGATGACTTTTCGACGTATATTTTATATTATCTATAGTTGATTATTGTGAATTCAATCTCCATTTGAGATTTGTACACTTTGGACCCTTTAAACAGAATTTTTTAATTTAGGTCATTTTAAAATAATAAAAAAATTGACTTAAAGACCTTACAAATATATAATTTTGTTTAATTCCTACACAAAATTTTGTATTATTCCTTCTCAAGAAATATTTAAAAAAAACTTTCAAAACGAAGTGATTTACTCGTAAGTCAGCTACGTTGGAGGAGAGGCGTGTTATCAGAGGTGGAGCCAGAAATTTTAGTTTGTAGCGTTAAGATTTTAAGTATTCACTCATATTTTATTAGAAATATGTGGAGTCAAAAGATATATGTCAATTTTCTTTAAAATTTCTTAATTATTTTTCAAACGGGCATTAATTTCTTTTTAAAATGGTCACCAAACTTTTAGCGTGAATTCATTTTGGTTATTGTACTTTAAAATATTCGATAAAGTCACTTAACTTTTAGTTCGATTTCAATATGGTCACGGAACTTTTAGTTTGCTTTTAATATGGTCTCTCATGTTACCTTCCGTTAGAAGCTTACGCTATTTTTCGTTTTTCCTTAATAAAAAATAGGTAAACTACACCATTCATCACTCAACTTTCTTCTCACTCCTATTTTGGTCACTAGAGTTTAAAAATTTTCAATTTAATAACTTAACTTTCGAACTGTTCATATTTTGGCCACTCTCAAATGACATGTTGTACAACTAGAAAAATTCGATTAATCCTTAAAAATATTTTTTTGGTTCATTGGTAAATTCAGATTATTCAATTCTCGATCTTATATTTTATAAATTAAATCAGATAATCGATTAACCAGTTAACCGAAATATTAGATTCCGAAAATGATTTTTTTACTTTGTTTATTAAAATATAAATATGATGATATGGTAAATTTAATAATTGTTCGGTTGTGATAAAAGTGTAAAAATAACTAGAAAGTCAAAAATTGAAAGTTCACACCTACTAATCTTACCGAGAGCCAAAACTTTTTTTTTTTAAAAATCAGAAGAATATCAAAATCACTAGACTATAAGATATTCTAATGCAAAAATTTAGAAATATTGTATATAATAGATCAGACATGTTAATCAATTTTGTTTAAAACCTTGAACCGTAATCAAATTGAAATAATTTATTTTAAAAATTTGTACCGAAATTGGGTTCGATTAATCCTTAAAAAATTATATTGGTTAATTGCTAAATTTAGATTATTCAATTCTTGCTCTTATATTGGTACCAATTCAATCGGATAATCGATTGATCGGTTAATTGGAATATTTAATTCGAGTAATATTTTTTTACTTTGCTTATTAAAATATCAAATATGATAATATGGTAACTTTAATAAGCAAAGTAAAAAAGGTAAACTACATAAATGATCCCCCGACTATACTCCAATTATCTTTTGCGTCCCTTGACTATCAAAAGTTACAAATTGATCCCTCAACTTAAAAAAGGTAACAAATTGGTCCAACGCCGTTAAAAATTTAACGGCTGATGATGGCAGTTAACATAAAGTGATATAATTGCATAATTAGCCCTCAAATTTTACACTTATTTTAATTTGACCTTAATTCTAAAAAATTAACCCACATAATTTTAATAACCTATTAATTTAGTCCATCTTATTTTCTATTTCTCCCCTCATTTAATTCTTCAATTCAATTTCACCCAAAAAAAAAATAACTGCAGCTTTTACATTGTTTGTTAAACAATATTTGACTATGGACTCTCAAAAGTCAAAAACCTTTAGCATATTAGCTGATTCCCTTATAATTATCCAGTTATTTTTCTTTTTTTATCTTCCAACAATCTCAATTCCCTATTTTATTCTAATCCTATGAAGATTAGGCTTTTATCTGAATTTTTTTACTTTTCCAGCAGTGAAGAACATAATTATCCAATTGCATTATCTAGAAATTTTTTACTCACCAACTGTTTCACCATCAAAAAAAGATATACCCTGCAGAAAATATTATGTAAAAATTTACTGACAGAACAAACTAAAGGTATATAATTATAACCATGCATAATTAGGGCCAAACCAGATTCACCAATATTCTAAAACTAGATTTTGACTTGCATAATATTCCTGCGGTAACACACATGATAATCAGATGGCGTACATTCGTATAGAATATTGCTGGGGAGATTCTGTTCTTCATTGCTGGAAAATTAAAAAATTTCCAGATAAAAGCTTAATTTTCATGGGATTAGAATAAAATAGGGAATTGAGATTGTTGGAAGATAAAGAAAGAAAAACAATTGGATAATTGTAAGGGATCAACTGATGTGTTAAAGGGTTTTGACTTTTGAGAGTCCATAGTCAAACATTGTTTAACAGATAATGCAAAAACTGCAGTTAATTTTTTTTGGGTGAAATTGAATTGAAGAATTAAATGAGGGGAGAAATAGAAAATAAGATGAGCTAAATTAATAGATTATTAAAATTATATGGGTTAATTTTTTAGAATTAAGGTCAAAATAAAATAAGTGTAAAACTTGAGAGCTAATTATGCAATTATATCAATTTATATTAATTGCCACATCATCAACCGTTAAATTTTTAACGGCGTTGGACCAATTTGTTATCTTTTTTAAGTTGAGGGACCAATTTGTAACTTTTGATAGTCAAGGGATGCAAAAGATAATTAGAGTATAGTTGGGGGATCATTTATGTAGTTTACCCTAAAAAATAATCATTACCTGAATTTTTAAAGGATTAATCAATTTTTTTCTATTTGTATAACCATGTCATTTGAGAGCAACAAAAAATATGAACAATTCGAAAGTTAAGTTATTAAATTAAAATTTGTTAAACTTTAGTGACCAAAATATGTGTGAAAAGAAAGTTAACTGGCGATTGGTGTAGTTTACCTATTTTCTATTAAGGAAAAACGAAAACAAAGGTTGACTTCCAACGGGAGGGGCCATATTGAATTCGAACCAAAAGTTAAGTGTCTTTATCGAATATTTTAAAAGTATAGTGACCAAAATAAATCTTTCATAAAATTTGATTATCATGTAGTGACCAAAAATCGACTTGTTTCCCGACATAATAACTTAGTCGATGCTTGTTATTATGTCGGGAAACAAGTCGAAAATGGAAGGAGAAAATAAATTGCCATTTATTTTCAGGATTTCTAAATCTACGCACTTATATTTAACACAAATTAAACAAAAGTGAAAACTTTAAAATTCGATTTAATTAAATAATGTCTCATATTCCGGTCTCGTGGATGAAAAAAAAACCAACATTAAGAGAGTTTCAAAGTAAAGAAGGCCAAGCAAATTGGTGGGCTATTAGTCATCTGCTTTCCTTTGCTTCATTGGTCATCGATTGGGCGGGCCCATGACTTGGTTTGGGTTTTATATCAATATAAAGTTTTAGATTTTATTTCGAATGATTTAGATATACACTTTGTATCTGAACTATACATATTTTCTCAAGTTCCAATTAGGTACTTGAAGAATTTTTGTTTTCAAGTTGGGATCCAAATTAGGCATCTCCTCCTTTAATATTCTCTCAGAAACTTTATACTATTTTCCATGTATAATACAAGTTTAATAGTAACTTCTTGTTATTTTACGATAGAATGCAATTATTCAATTGTTGTTTTAATGGATAGACTTGTTTAATTTGACAGTATCATAAAAAATGACTAAATTGCTGGGATTTCAAATAGGAAATGTTGGATTTATTGAGTTATTTTAAATTAGGACCAAATTGATAGAATATATAAATTATGTGGACTAAAATTTCTAATAAAAATTAAAATAATGGATAGAATTAAAGTTTGAGTACTAATTTAAAAGAAAAAAACTATTTAAGTATCAATTTGGGAGAAAATATTTAGTTCAGATACTAATATGAAAGCTAAAAGATGTACCAACTTGAGAGGTATGTAATTCAGATATTAAATATTAGTAATAATTCAATGAATAAGCGTTTGTGGAAACTTTGTTTACACAAGTGCCTTATTTTAGGGTTTAATGACTCTGTTTAGGGTTTAAGTATAATAATTTTGAATTTAGGGGTTGGTGATAGAATTATGAGTTTAATATTATAATTTAAGGTTTATAAGTTTAAACCTAAATCCCTAACCATATTACCCTAAAATCTAAGCCATAATCATATACCTTAAATTCTAACTCATAAACCCTAAATTCTAAACTCATACACTAAAACCTTACACTTTAAACCCTAAACTAAAACCCTAAACCCTAAAATTAAGACGCTCGTGGAAACAAAAAAAATTCCACTGCATGTATAAGGGATAATAATCCATTAAATATACATTATATTTAAGATAATTATTTGATACGCTAGCGGTGGAAACTAAAAGCTTCCACAAACACTTTAGTTTTAGAGTTTAGGGACTCAATTTAGGGTGTAAGGTTTTGGGTAGGTTTAGTAGTTTAGAATTTAGGAATTGTGAATAGAATTTAGGATTTATATGTTGAAACCAAAATTCTCAACATATTTCACTAAAACCTAAACCCTGACCTCTAAACCCTAAATCCTAATCAATGCCCTCAAATTCTAAACCCTTGTATCTAAACCTCTAAACCATACACTCTAAACTAAGTCTCTAAACCCTAAAACTAAGGTGCTTGTGGAAACTAAAAGTTTCCATCCAGTGTATTGGATATAAATTCTTATATTTAAATTATTTTGAATGAACATGTTACTATAATTTTGATTAACATGAAGTTTCAAACTCAATTAAATTTATTGATCGGTTAATTTAAATCGAATATTATGAAATTTACCACCACATCTGGGTGATAGGGCATCTTCTTAGCAAAATATGGGGTAAAGACAAATCTAGGACCAATAGGTCCTATTTTAACCAAAGTAGGACTCAAAATTTTATATTTTCCGACTAGCACATTACAGTAAATTCGACGTAGAAGCACACAAAGTTTGAATAAAAAAATATTTTATCATTTTTTGAAACTCACAGTAGAACAGCGACAAGTTAAAAAAAATTAATTTTTATGTTTTAACTTAATTAATCGTATTAACAAATAATTAACAAATTATAATTAAAACTCACTATGTATGCCGGGAGAGTTTCAATTATTTTTTTTACTAAAGGAAAAAAATGAAAAAAAATTAAATTCGGCTAGCATGCACAACGAATTCTAATTAGGATTTGTTAATCATCCGTTAATGTATTTAATTCCGTTAAAACACGAAGATTTTTTTAAAATTTGTCGTGGTTCTACAGCGAGTTCAAAAAATGAAATATAATATTTTATTCGAACACGCCGTACTTCTACTGCCAGTTCACTATAATAGTACTAGTCTCAAAAATATAGAATTTTGGGTGTCAGTTTGGTAATATTAGGATGTAAATTATGTAATGGTGTTAATTTTATCTTTATGCCGCAAAATATATATTGTATCGGACTCCGCTCCAAGAACCAAACGAAATTGCAGCCTTTGCTTTATTCACCGCTTCCGAGGCGATTTTCCCAGGTTTTTCTTCATTTTCTCCCCTAAATTCTAATGTTATCTTAATCAATTCAAAACAGCTACTTTTCTTTGCTTTTCGCCGTAGATCTTCGTATGATTTCTTCTTCCTTCTTTGATTGAATTTCGGAAATTAAATTTAAATTGCACACCGCTGTTTTGTTTTGTTCTTACGCATATTTCGCTTTGAATTTCGTTTATTTTTGCTGTGTGTGGAAAATCTGGATTGAATTTACATGTTTTTTTATTAGCACAGGTTGATAATTTGAAAGAAAAGCCTCCCTTGTATGTGTAGTGTGTTTTTGGTGGGAAATTCTGTTAGAATTATAAATCGGATTTGTTATATGATTTATTGGAAGCGATTAAAGTATTAAAATATTCTTACATGAATCTAGATTATTTTAGGTCATTTGAACTTCTATTTGTTAATCTGGAGAATCGTTTGATGTTTGATTTGATTATTAATATGTGCAGATTATAACTTGATTGTTAATATTCATGTTGTGGCTCTTTTGTTTGATTCATAGGCATGTTGTTTGTGAAATTTTTGAGGTTTTATATGCCGCGAGTGCTCGATTTAGTACTTTTGAATTACGGTTTGTTAGTTGTTTAGTTGATGGTTTTATTGCTTTTTTCTTGACAGGTACTAATTTCACCAAGCGATGGCGGACGGTCATGAGACTGACAAAAATATCGAGATATGGAAGATTAAGAAGTTGATTAAAGCGCTTGAAGCTGCTAGAGGCAATGGCACCAGCATGATATCTCTCATAATGCCTCCACGAGATCAGGTATCGAGGGTTACCAAGATGCTTGGAGATGAATTCGGAACTGCTTCGAACATCAAAAGCAGAGTCAATCGTCAATCTGTGTTGGGTGCAATCACTTCCGCTCAGCAGAGGCTCAAACTTTACAGTAAGGTTCCCCCCAACGGGCTTGTGCTCTACACTGGAACGATTGTGACTGAAGATGGGAAGGAGAAGAAAGTCACTATTGATTTTGAGCCTTTCAGGCCCATAAATGCGTCTCTTTATCTTTGTGACAACAAGTTCCACACCGAGGCACTTAATGAACTTTTGGAATCGGATGATAAGTTTGGTTTTATAGTGATGGATGGTAACGGGACTCTCTTTGGGACATTAAGCGGTAACTCTAGAGAGGTGCTCCATAAGTTCAGTGTTGATCTTCCGAAGAAGCATGGGAGGGGAGGACAGTCAGCCCTTCGTTTTGCTCGGCTTCGAATGGAAAAGCGCCACAACTATGTGAGAAAGACTGCTGAACTTGCCACACAATTTTTTATAAATCCCGCCACCAGTCAGCCTAATGTTTCCGGATTAATACTGGCTGGATCAGCTGATTTCAAGACTGAGCTGAGTCAATCAGATATGTTTGATCAGCGGCTTCAGGCTAAGATTCTCAATGTGGTTGATGTCTCTTATGGAGGAGAAAATGGCTTCAACCAGGCAATCGAGCTTTCCTCGGAGATCCTGTCCAATGTGAAATTCATACAGGAGAAACGCTTAATCGGGAAATACTTTGAGGAGATCAGTCAAGATACCGGGAAGTATGTTTTTGGTGTGGATGACACACTGAAGGCCTTGGAGATGGGAGCTGTTGAGATACTTATCGTGTGGGAAAACCTGGACATGACTAGGTGCGCGTTGAAGAACAGTGTTACTGGTGAAGTTATCATAAAACATTTGAACAAGGAGCAGGAAGCGAACATGACCAATTTCCAGGATCCAACCACCTCAGCTGATTTGGAGGTCCAGGAGAAGATGTCACTTTTAGAGTGGTTTGCTAATGAATACAAGCGATTCGGTTGTAGTCTCGAGTTTGTTACCAACAAATCACAAGAGGGTTCTCAGTTCTGCCGTGGTTTTGGTGGTATTGGAGGCATCCTCCGATACCAACTCGACATGAGATCATTTGATGAGTTTTCTGATGATGGAGAAGTTTACGACGACTCCGAATAGCAACCAGTCAACTCTACCCCATCGACAGTGCAGGGTGATGGGGATAGAAGCAAAGCCTGCACCGTCGCCGGAGCTGTTGGGCGTACTACTGCTGCTCACAATGCCATCAAAGTTACATCTAATTAAGGTATGGGTTTTAAAACAAATATAGTTAAACTCAGATAAGATGTAGGTTGAATTATATTCGATTGATTCCAGTTCCATTCCCCTGCCAGGCTCTATGGGACGATGTTGCACGGACCGAATGTCATAGCAGCGGAAAAATATATGTTAAGGCGTATCCGGGAATTCGATGGAGCTTCGATTCTAGTGTTTTAATGGAGCAGAGCCTTGCATTGATCATACAAGTATGTTTGATTCTTCTACTTCGTAGACAATACATTTAGGACAGTGCCAAATGGCCTAGTAGTTGGCTTTGGTTGAAATACTATGGTTTTGTCGGATTTTATTATGTAATAAATGTAATCGCATGAACTTATTAGTTTGATTTTCTTCTAGAATTAACTTGAAACATTAGAAGGTAAACTGGATTTGATTTTAATGTTGTTAAAATCAGTCTGGTTGGTTGAACTGCCCAAATTATCAGTTGGTTGGATCATTGATTTATAAGTGATTAAATAAAATTTAGAAAATTATTTTTTAAAAAAAGTAATATCTTTTTTCTTTAAAAAAATCAGCTCATTAAGATCAACTAATTGGTTGAGAGGTCCATGATATTCATATTATTCTATTTTATATTCTTATATAGATTTGAATTTTGATATTTACTTTAAGAATGGAAATAGAAATATATTTCTACTTGGTTAAATAGAAATAGAAGCAAAGAACAACACATTTTGTCTTTTTTCACTAATACGCTTTAGGATTGAAGTAGGAATGGTGAGCAAAACCAACAATTTTGAGAGCTGCTTCGTAAGACAAATCTGACTGCATCAGCAAACGAATCACAAAAAAATACCAAACTATTGAAGACCATCGATAATCTGCAAATCAAAGTTACACGTCGTAAAAAAACGTATCCACGAACACAGATCTACCATAATGGTAGAGGATAACGTGCTATAAGATAGAAGCATATCACAAAAATAAAAATATGCCACAATGCAGAGAAAAACTAGAAAAAATCAAAAATTAAAAAAATTAAAATTAATATAAAAAATAAGAAGAAAAATTAAAATTAATATAAAAAATAAGAAGAAAAAAATTAAAATTGATATAAAAAATAAGAAAAAAAAAATTACAGACGATGGTGACTAGTATTACAACTGATGCCACCACTGATAAATTAAGAGCGAAGATAAAAGAAAGTCGGATTAATGTGGGTGCTTGATTTTGCCTTTTTCCTTAGGAAATTGATCATTCCCCCGATAGAAAATGGGGGCAATTTCTGAACTTTGTTATGAATATTTTAATAGTTTAATAACTAAAATTATTTAATTAATTTATTAATCAACTCAGATCGGGTGTTATGAAGGCATGCCCTTTCGGAACCATGCTACTCGTCAAGAATGGGATAAAAATGCATGTCTATTCGAAAATTAGAACATAAAAATAATCTGTCAAGAATGGGATTCGAACCCATGCCCTTTCGGACCAGTACCTGAAACTGGCGCCTTAGACCAACTCGGCCATCTTGACGCAGATGTCAAGTCATTTTTTTATATAATTAATATGTGTATAATGCTTTAATGCATGCATTTAATTTTCATATCATCTAATTTTCATATTATGTTATATTATTCTTATAAAGTATGTTAAGTCGAGTAGATTTTAAGCCTTACAAGTTGGAGTTTAAGCCGGAATTATATTTTTTTATAATATAAAATATTGAATTTTATTAAAAAGGCTCAATACTCCCCCTAAATTATACATGTTTTCTCAACTTACCCCTAAAGTTTGTTTTGATCACTTTTGGCCCCTAATATTTTTGTTGTTACCCATATCACTTCCTATCGTTAAAAAAAATCTGGCTTAACAAATCAAAACGCGCTACGTCACCTAATTATTTTATTTTCTTAATTTTAGATTTAATATATTAAAATATTCATTAGCTTAATTTTATTTTACCAAAATACCCTCACCTCTTTCTCCAAACCCCACCATCCCTCATCCTCTTTCCCCTCTGTTCACCAAACATGATTATGTTCACCAAACATAATTTCGACGGTCTTACCAAATCAGAGAGAAAACAAATTACGAAATTTTATTTTTGATATAGCTGAACTCTCTGTCTTATCTGATTAAAAACGATCCCATTCGACATTAATAGTTCACCCTCGTTGGGGTTGAATTCGAGGAAATTTAATTGTCAGACGCAGTAATGAGTTAATTCGATTTCACAAGTGAAATCTTCATCCCAAATTTTCTTTGTGTCAATCAATTTACTTTTCGGTAAAATCGACATCTTTCTTCCCAAGAGAAAATGAACAAAGTTCTATTTTTCTAAAGAATTATAAAAAAAACACCCAAATCCTCAGAATCTGTAATAACAAAATGAAAACACCAACAAATACTCATTTCTCTAAATCAATAGAAAGCAATAACTCGTATCTTGGAAACCCAATCAAAGCCTTGAAAATTTAAAAACAAAAGGATAACAAAAGTAAAGAACATGAGATCTTACAAGGGCTTTAGAGGGATGAAATGAACGACTTTATAAGAGGATAAAGCTTTTAGAGCAAGCTATATACTTTTCAATTGCCTCCTCTGTTGCTTTCACCTTTTGCTAGAGAGTTCAACGATATTGTTGGGTTGTGTGGGGCTCGATTCGATCAACCAATGTTGCTCACCAAGTGGTGGAGAGGTGGATTTTTGGGTGGAAGGGTTGTGGAAGCTAGAATGTAAATAGACACAATGATTTATAGTGGTTCGACCTTCTAACAAGCACCTACATCCACTACCTTAGCTTCCCACTAAGGATTTCACAATCAATCCACTAATTGATTCGTCTCCTTTTCTAGGATTAGGAGGAAACCCTTACAACGATCAAGCTTCTACCCAAAGCCTTGATCAAAACCCTCTTTACAAAGAGAAACAAGAAAGCAAACTTAAACCCTCTAATAGGTGTTTGTTTGCACAATGAAGCACTCGCCCAAAACCTAAAACACTTGAGCAAATTTGACAATTTTGGCTCACTAGTGTTTGTCTATACAAGAAATGACAAATTAAGCACTAAGATAATTTCTTGATCATTTGATGTTTGACAATATGAGCATTAGTCTTCTCTTGATGCTTGGAGGTCCCTTTTATACTCCCAATTGAGTTTGTAGCCGTTACTAGTCGTTGGGGATGAATTGGAGCCGTTGAGGACTTTATTTCCCTTCATAAATGCTGTTCTGCAGCTACCAGTATCGATACACGTGGAACGGTATCGATACGGCCTTCTTGAGGAAATAGCCGTTGGGCTCTTGCCAGCATAGGCGTATCGATACGCTTGAGGGCGTATCGGTACGGGTCCATATTTTAATAGCCGTTGGGAAATAGCCGTTGGGGTAGTTGAACAGGGATCAGTACGCTTACCTGGCGTATCGAAACGACCCCATCCGTATCGATACACATAAACCCTCGTATCGATACAGGTGTTGACAGTGGCCAAACTAAGGCAAAATGGTATCGGTACGGATACAACCGTATCGATACTGGGACGTTGAAAATACAAGTTTGGCTGTTTAAAACATGAAAAATCTTTGCCAAAAACCTCTTAAAATACCTCAAACATAAATTCAAGTTGTTTGGACTTAAAACCAAGTTTTAAATTCTTTTCAAATTAGTCCAAAATATTTTTTAATTATTATATCAAAATATTAGTTCTACAATCTCCCCCTTTTTGATATAATAAAACTCACTTGAAAAATTGTTTGGGATTCTCCCCCTTTAACTTTAAAAATGTGAATAAGAGATTAAGGAAATGAAATCAAATAAAGCTCCCCTTATTCATTTGAAAATTCAAATTTTCAAACCATATCATTTCTCCCATTTTTGTTATATCAAAAAGAATTTAAACATTAAGTTCAAAATAACAATAGAGGTAAAAAAAATTGACACAAATAAGAATTTGGTTTAAAAAAATGGCTCCCCCTTACTCAAAGCATCATTAAAAATGTCAGTCCAACATTTATGATCATCTAGTTGAATAATCTAAAAATAAAACGAATAAAAACAAAAACAACTAGAATTTTTTACCAACACTTGAACCCAAGGTAGGATGTGAAGCCTTCCTTCTTCAAGTGTTCTTCCTTGTGTGCATGGAGCTCCCCCTCAATGTTTGACTTGTTGAACATCTCCATCACACCTACAATAGACAATCAAGTAATTTTTGGTATCCAAATTGCTTTGGATCCATAGACGTTAGTTGCACAAAATTTAGTCCCCTTAGGAATCCATTTTTCAATGTCTTCCTTTTTAATTGAAGTACTAAGTCCTTTTTGGACCCAAATACTTCTAAAACATTTTCCTTTAATAAATCGAGGGGCACTAGATTGTCTAACATAAAAATTTGATTTTCCAAAATTGTTTTTCTTTTCAAGCTCTTTGGAAATCAAATCTTTTTCTTCTTGAACATTTTGAAGCAATTTTTGTAAATAAAAACATTTTAGCTCAAACTCTTCAAGTTTTGCTTCAAGTTCAAGTTTGGTTTTAGAAAGCAAATCATTTTGAATTTTTAACTTTGAAATCAATTTATTGTTTTTCAAAATGTGGCTTTTAAAATCTAAAACCAAATCATCATAGGCATCTTGTAATTCATCAAAAGTGTAAGAACATGAAGTAGATGAATTAGAAGTTACCCTTGAATCTTCTTCGATGGCCATAAGGCAAAGGTTGGCTTGTTCATCGTCGGTGGAGTCTTCATCACTCCAAGTAGCCACATATGCCTTCTTCTTATGGCTAGAAGTGCTTGCCCTCTTCTTTCTTTTAGGTTCTTGTTCAAGCTCTCTCAAAGCTTTCTTCATGAACGGGGCACACTTCTTGAAGAGATGAACTATCTCTTCATCTTCATCCTCCTCTTCACTTGTGTAGACATGATGACAAGTGGAGGATTTGAGAGCCATGGCACTTGCATTGATGCCAAGCCCTTTGATTTTCTTCTCTCCCATAGCTCTAATTTCTTCCCTTTTCTTCTCATCCTCTTTGTTCTTCTTCATGATTTGATGAGTAAGGAGTGACCCCATGAGTTCATCAAGCTTCAAAGTCTTCAAATTTTTGGCTTCGATGATGGCGGTCCTCTTTGAGTCCCAAGACTCGGGAAGTGAGTAGATGAGCTTTCGAACAAGCTTTTCTTCCGGGATGGCTTCTCCAAAACCTTTAAGACCATTGGTGATGGTGGAGAACCTATCAAACATCTTCTCGATGTTCTCTTCCGGATCCATTTTGAAGTTCTCATACTCTAAGGTTAGGAGCCCAATCTTGGTCTCCTTGACTTCATTTGTCCCCTCGTATGTGACTTCAAGCTTGTCCCATACCTCCTTGGCACTCTCACAAGAAGACATCTTCTCATAGATGGATGAACCAAATGCACAAAATAGAATGTGCAAGGCTTTGCAATTTAGCTCCATCTTCTTGCGATCGTCGGCACTCCACTCCGCTTTACTTCTTTTAGGCACGAACGGGTCATCTTCAACTACATCCCATAGCTTGTAATCTTTTGATTTGATGAAGAACTTCATCTTTGTCTTCCAATGGGCATAGTGAGCTCCGTCAAAAAAAGGCGGTTTGTCGATTGATTGTGCCATTGAGCCGGTTGATGAAAAAGTGATCGAGCTTGCCGGATCTTCTCAATAGGATGTTAATCCTCACCGATTGAGCCAAGCTATGATACCAATTGTTGGGTTGTGTGGGGCTCGATTCGATCAACCAATGTTGCTCACCAAGTGGTGGAGAGGTGGATTTTTGGGTGGAAGGGTTGTGGAAGCTAGAATGTAAATAGACACAATGATTTATAGTGGTTCGACCTTCTAACAAGCACCTACATCCACTACCTTAGCTTCCCACTAAAGATTTCACAATCAATCCACTAATTGATTCGTCCCCTTTTCTAGGATTAGGAGGAAACCCTTACAACGATCAAGCTTCTACCCAAAGCCTTGATCAAAACCCTCTTTACAAAGAGAAACAAGAAAGCAAACTTAAACCCTCTAATAGGTGTTTGTTTACACAATGAAGCACTCACCCAAAACCTAAAACATTTGAGCAAATTTGACAATTTTGGCTCACTAGTGTTTGTCTATACAAGAAATGACAAATTAAGCACTAAGACAATTTCTTGATCATTTGATGTTTGACAATATGAGCATTAGTCTTCTCTTGATGCTTGGAGGTCCCTTTTATACTCCCAATTGAGTTTGTAACCGTTACTAGCCGGTGGGGATGAATTGGAGCCGTTGAGGACTTTATTTCCCTTCATAAATGCTGTTCTGCAGCTACCAGTATCGATACACGTGGAACGGTATCGATATGGCCTTCTTGAGGAAATAGCCGTTGGGCTCTTGCCAGCATAGGCGTATCGATACGCTTGAGGGCGTATCGGTACGGGTCCATATTTGAATAGCCGTTGGGAAATAGCCGTTGGGGTAATTGAACAGGGATCGGTACGCTTACCTGGCGTATCGAAACGACCCCATTCGTATCGATACACATAAACCCTCGTATCGATACAGGTGTTGACAGTGGCCAAACTAAGGCAAAATGGTATCGGTACGGGTACAACCGTATCGATACTGGGACGTTGAAAATACAAGTTTGGCTGTTTAAAACATGAAAAATCTTTGCCAAAAACCTCTTAAAATACCTCAAACATAAATTCAAGTTGTTTGGACTTAAAACCAAGTTTTAAATTCTTTTCAAATTAGTCCAAAACATTTTTCAATTATTATATCAAAACATTAGTTCTACAGATATCAAAAATAAAATTTTGTAATTTGTTTTCTCCTTGATTTGGTGATACTTTCAAAATTATGTTTGGTGAACGGAGGAGATGGGGAAAAGGATGAAGGGTGGGGTTTAAAGAAAGTGTTGGAGTATGCCCAAAGACAAATCATGAGACATACTTAGTTTATCTTGTTTATTAATATAAAGCAATTATTATTATTTCAGTCTTATTCTGTGCATCTATAAATAAACTGAATTACAATAAAATCCTTAGAATTAGTTATTATTGAATGTCCTTAGTCAAGTATTATTGTGAGCATGGACAACAATAATATATCGAGACTAATATGTAGTTGATTGATGACAAAGTGTTTTCATTGACATGAAAATGTCAAAATCAATACATAAGTATGTGTTAGAGAATGACATACTGGACTTACCCGCTATGAGCCTATGAGCATGTTTCTTGGATTATTATGTGACAGTCACAACATTGCTCATGGTGATAACTATATGTATGATCCTATGGCTCGAGATCATCAATATCCCAACATCGTGAGTGACATATTTTGATACGGTCAAACGTGTGTCGTAATTGACTACACTATAAAGACTAATATTGTGTATGTCACAATCTATGTAGCGGAATATGGTTAATCAAGTTAGGATTTGTCCCTCCTACATAATAGGAATAATATCATAGGCCATTTGATTGAGTGAGACTAGAAAATGCATGACCATGCTCGAACAAATTGATATGAGATATCATAGTTATTCGTTTATAATAGTCTACTCAAGATATCAAGAAATATTAAATAAACTATAAAAGTGTGACTAATTCATGACTTGTGTCCGATCTAGATATGAGGACAAAAGGATGTAATACATAAAAGAAGTTAAACACGAAAGAAAGTTCAATGTTACTATTGAACTTTAAGTTCTATTCCAATGTGACCACCGACTCATTAAACACCGTTAATTCACTAAGAGTGTACTGACTGGATTGTCTACCACATCAAATTTTTTCACGTCATTTTAAAATAAAAATTACACGTAATTTTAAAATATAATAAAATTAAATCAGATGAAACTATTTCTTTTACTTTGTATATTCAACATATAAAATCATTACAGTCCTCACCTTTCTATCCCTCTTTATTTCGCCGACAACGTCTCTCACCGGAACTCTACCGCCGGTAGTCCTCTTAGGATTGAATTTTTTCAGTTCACAAAACTTTATTCTCCTTGTTTCTAACTTGATAAGAAAAATGTTAACTTTTTTTTCTTCTAAACTTCATTTCTCGATTCTCTTTGTGGGTTCATTTTTTCCCACTGATTCACTTCCCCAAAAAATCTCTTTGTTTCAAGTTTAACCTTTCAACCTTTTGTCGTTTTTTTTGGAGCTAAATGAAAAAGAAAAGAAAGTTTTTGAAATGGTGAAGAAGATGAAGATAAAAAAGCTCTTGATTTTTATCTTGTTGCTTCTTTTCAAGTGAGATATTTAACCTTAATCCCATTAATAAATGATGATTTAAAAAAAAACGTTGATAATTATCTGCAGTTTGAAGGTGTAATTTAATTTAATTTTATTATATTTCAAGATGACATGTAATTTTTATTTTAAATGACGTGGACAAAATTTGGTGTGGTGGACTGTCCAGTCAACACACCGATAATAAATTTACGGTGTTTAACGGATCAATGGTCATATTAGAATAAAACTTAAAGTTTAATGGTAACATTGAAGCAATTGAAAATTTTGTTACTAAATTGAATAACTTATCAAAGTTTAATGACCATTGTGAACTTTACCTAAATTTTTATTCTATTTTTTTTCAAATTTCAGATGAATATTTTATTAAATACCTCCCAAAACCCTAGCATTTTGTCGTCTCACAGTCTCACTCCCGCTCTTTACTCTCAGTAAAGTAACGGGCGAGAGAAAGGAAAAACAGTGTTAGGGTTTAAGTGGAAAGATAATCGGCCAAAATCCAGGGTTTAAAGCTTTCTTGGACAAAAATGGTGGCGGACAAAGGAAAGAAGACGAAACTAGAAGAGAACTCTGAACAAATTGACACCGAACTCGTCTTTTCCATCGAGAAACTTCAAGAGATCCAAGACGAGCTCGAGAAGGTCCATTTGTTTTTTAATTTAATTTTACTTTTGCATTTATGCATGTATCTGCTGATTTTTAATTTTTGCTGATCGCTTAGTGTCTATTTGAAAAATCCAGGGAAAGTGTTAGCGAAGTTTTGTTTTAATTTGAATTTCGGATTTCCTTGTGCTAATTTTTATTAAATGTTTGTTTTAAGTGGCTAAATATTGATTTTGGCTTTGAATGTAGGATATATCTGAATTTTTGTAGAAAGCTTTAGTCCTCTAATTGTTTTTCACAGCATGTTGAAATGTCTTGATCAATATACTTTTTTTTTCTGGGGATTTTGTTTAGGGTATCATGTCTTATTGCGAAGAATGCGCCGTTTATATGAATATGTTTTGTTCCATTTTGGTATGCTGTAGGTCGATGAGGAAGCCAGTGAGAAAGTCTTGGAAGTGGAGCAGAAATACAATGAGATACGCAAGCCGGTCTATGATAAGCGGAGTGACATCATCGAATCAATTCCCGATTTCTGGTTGACGGCAGTAAGAGATTCTATTATTATCTCTAGTAATTTAGGGTACAATTTTTCTAATTCTGTTTCTGTATTCAGAAGAAGGCTTTTAATTGGTATGTGGTCTTAACTTGCAGTTCTCGAGTCATCCTGTTCTTGGTGAACTTTTGACTGAAGAGGATCAGAAGGTTTAGTGTCAATTCTTTCCTTGAGCGGAATCTTTTCCGCTCAAAATTTGATTTTTTGAAAATGTTCGCCTTTTATGTGGTCTTAGTTAACTGCTATCTTATTTCTTCATCTTCTTTTCAATCATTATTATTTTTAGATATTCAAGCATATCTGCTCGATTGAAGTGGAGGATTTCAAAGATCTGAAATCAGGATTCTCGATTTCATTTGTAAGTTATCTATGTTCCTTATCTTTAACTTATCATCCAGTTAATCGAATTTGCTTTTTAGTTTATTTTTGTTGCACAGAAATGTTGGTTTTCTGTATTTGTTGACTGAGTTTTACCATTATTTCTTCAGAACTTCAACCCCAATCCTTATTTTGAAGATACAAAGCTTACAAAGACCTTTACCTTCCTTGATGAAGGAGTTAAAATTACTGCCACCCATATCAAGTGGAAAAAGGACATGGTGAGAGCTTCTTTTCTTTTGATGTCTATTCAACTTCTTGCTATTTGTTTTCCGCAGAAATTATCTTAAATTACTTGCGCTGAATGTGAAGGGTTTGCCAAATGGAGCTAATCATGAGAAGAAAGGAAACAAGCGGCAATTCGCTGAAGAAAGGTTTGTTTGTAATTGTCATATTGGACCATCGGTTTCTGTCTACGACTCCAGTAACATAAAACTTGGTATTTGTTTCTTTAATAACTTTAGGTTGTGAAATGTAGTCACTTTGTTACTATTTCACACTATTTTTAATAATTTTCTTCTTCGTAGACAAATTAACTTTTGAAGATGCGTTATTTGGTCCCACTGCAGTTACTGTTGTAAAACTTTTTCTAATGCAATTACTTTGCAAATGTTGTACAGTAATTAGTATTGCATTATAACTTGACCTTTATAGTGATTTGCATTATTCTATAGTTTCCATCCATTTGCGCGATTGTATTTGATTTGATCCTTCATTTCTTAGTCACATTGCATGTCAGCTCTATGTTGTGCTAAATTTCTTACACATGAGTGCAGTTTCTTTAAGTGGTTTACCGATGCTCAGCAGAAAGATGACATGGATGAAATTCACGACGAGGTAAAATCTAAATGCATCTTCCATCTATAGGTTTTCTTTTATTTTTTACTCATTTTGTAGCAAGGTCTAAGTTTCTCTCGGTAAACATTACAGGTAGCGGAGATTATCAAGGAGGATTTATGGCCCAATCCTCTTACTTATTTCAACAATGTAACATATTTTTCTTCCGTAAAGCTCCCTAGTTCTGTTATGTCTGTTGCTCGAGATCATGGTTTGCTTCCTCTTTTAATTGTTGTATTGATAACTTCCTTGATTCAGGAGGCTGATGAAGAGGATTTTGATGGTGATGGTGACGAAGAGGTACATACATATACATATATGTATATGTCTTTGTGTGTTTACTATTTTGTGTTATAAATGCTCGACATGAATATATTTGCAAAACTTTTGCATGTAGTTAATTTATTAAATCTGGAATGGTGTTTTTAGATTAATATAGCGATAAATAATGTCTTGGGGGAAATACCTGGATCTAGGTTTGGCTCTATCGAATTTTGTAACTGCATTTGAAGTTTTTTGTATTTTGTCTGACATAACTACATTGTTATCAAATGCCAACAGCTTAATTTTCTGTTCTGTTTAAAGACGGTAAAATACCAGACAAACTAAATTATGTTGAATTTATACCGGTAATGGCGATGCATGACATTGTAGGTCATTTATATTCACATCCTTCTGTTGGTCAATATGTTTCTCTTGTATCTTTCGTATATTTTTCTTATTCTTATTTTTCACCATTGACAGGGAAAAGATGACGATGACGATGAGGATGATCAAGATGACGACAACGATAACTAAAATCTCTCCTGCCCTTATAATATCTAGCCGGTTGCTTTTGCTCAAGTAAGAACTTGTGTGAAGTCATGTCGTAGTAGTTAGAGCAAGGTTATAGGGAGGATAACCTTCTTTAAGATAGCTAGTAGTTACCAAGTAAAAACTTGTTCTCTTTTTCCCCTCCGGTTTCCTCCCCTTTTGCAACATGGAACAATATCGGAACCACCCTTTTCATCTATAGATTTTGTTTATACTTTGCGAGTTCGAAGAGAAAAACCATATATATTACGATGTAGAAAATACAGAATAGACTATGGTTATTGGAATTGAGCTGACATCTCTATGCATGCAGCTCCCTTGAATTGGCAAGGGTTTTGGGAACCACTCAGTCTGGGACGATGAACTCGTCGTCGGAAGAGTTAAAAGGTAAACAGAGTTTTGTGAAAGATTTTTAAGTTCAGATAGCCCTAAATTTGAAGGGTTTTTTTTTGTTCTTTTTTAATCCATGTTTTTGATATATTTGGCATCATTAGTTCTTGCATTAATGTTCTTGTCATAATAACAAGAGATTTAAGTAGCAATATGGGATTAAGAATAGTTAATTTGAATCAGAATTTGAAGGATTTTTTTCGTTGAGAAAATTTCCTTGGAATGGCGTCGGTAAAATAGGACCGTAAATGAATCAGAATATTGTTTGTTTGTATTCGGACCGTGTTCGTTAAGAATTTCTTAATTGTGTTCATGTTTATTTGTTTAATGTTTGTAAACATACTTGTTCAGTGTTCATGTATATTTTTAACCTGTTTACGAATATTAAACGACTAAGTTTGTGAACATTATTTTATTTTTTGATATAAAATAATTTATTATTATTTATTTATTTATCTTAATAAACGAACAATATATATGATTGACAGAGTTCGCCTAACATTTTGTTCACTAGTAAGGTATGTAGGGGAATTCAATCTCCTTTTGCCACTATAATTTGTATCTGATGTAATATTTGATAAGTGATTTTTTTATACTCACGTGTAAAATAATTTACACAAATTTTAAATTAATTTTTAAAATCCAAACTTATAACCCTAAATTATAAATTTTAAATCTTAAAATTCTTAAACTTTATATTAAATCTTATAATTTAGAGTTGTGTAATAGGGATGTAAAAAGTTGACCCGACTTGAAAACCCGACTGAAACCTGCTCGAGTCAGAACCTGATTTGACCTGAAAATTTAATGACTCGAACCCGATTTGTAACCGACTGTTGTTGACCCGAACCTGAATTTGACATGTTACTGTAGTGACCGAATCCGACCTGCGTCCGACTGAAAACGACTCGAACCCGAATTGGACCTGTTACTGTGGACCTGAAACTCGACCTGCGCCCGACTGAAACGAACCTGAACCCGAAGCCGACCTGGCAGATAACCGATTTTACCCGACTGAATTGACCCGAGATCTGATATTACCCGACTTGTTTTGAACCCGACTTGTTTTGGACCCGACCTGTTTTGAACCTGGCCTGTTTTGAACCCGACCTGTTTTGAACCCGACCTGCTTTGAACTCGACCTATTTTTAACCTGAACTGATATTGATCTGACTTGATATTTACTGATATATAGTTGAAGAAGTCTACGATTTTATAAATTTAAAGTGTTGATAAATGTAAAGTATTAATTTATTAAATTAATTTAATACTAACTCGTTCAATATAAATTATTTGTGAAGTTTAATAATAATTAACATACTTAAATTTATTTTATTAAAAATATTCAAAATTTAAAAGTTTTATTAAATTAATAAATTGTGATGGTTGAATTTAAAATAAATTATTTAAAATTTAAATTAATTTATTAATTGTGATCATTAAATTTAAAAAAATATTTTATTAAAAATTTAATTATAACTATTAAAATAATAATAAAAAGTATTTTTTAGTTTAGGGGAAGTTTTTTTTTGAATTAATGGGGGAAATTTTTTATTATTGATAGGAAATTAGGGGGGTTGGCACCATATCAAACAAAAAAAAGGAGGGGGGGGGGGAGAATTTTGGTGCCAGATCAAATTTGGGGGGAGGGGTTTGCCGCAGATCAAATTTGGGGGGAGGGGTTTGCCGCCAATATCAAATAAAATTGAGAGTGGAGGTGAATTTTTATTTATTTAGGGGTTAATTATCCTTTAGGTCCTTCCTTAATTAGATGGTTAGGGTTTAGGTTTTTTAGGTTTTAATTTGTTTTTTTAGTCTTAACTTTTGGTTTAATTTCTTTAAATTTTATTTAATTAGGTCATGCTTCATAAATTAAATAATTATTAAGCTTTTTGGTTTGCTTTAAATTTGATTTGGTGCTCGTATAAAGATTTGGTAAGTAATTAGGTTTAATAATTTTATTCATTTGCGATTTGAGCTCTAATTAATAATTTAGTTTTAATTTATTTTTAGATTTGTCCTTTTATGTTTCAATTTATTTTGTTTGTTAGATTTATGGGTTTATGTTTAGGGTTTAAGGGTAAGTGTGTCAAGTTGATTGTTTGGGGCTATGAGATTAGTTTAAGGATTATGTTATTATGATTGCACTCTAATTATTAGTGAATAGTGTCTGTAAGATTTAGATATTCATGTTTGGGGTTTAGGGGTAAATGTGTCAACTTAATTATTTGGGGTTATGAGATTAGTTTAAGGATTAGGGAATTTGGCTTGTACTCTAATTATTAGTGATTATAAAATTTAAGGGTTAAAGTTTATGGGTATTGTTTAGGGGTATACATATATACATACAAATATGTATGTTCTAGCATATATATATATATATATATATATATGCATATTAAAACTTACATACATACATGTATATATATACTAGAATTTAAATACATGCATGTATATATATATATATGTGTGTGTGTGTGTTTTAGTATGTATATATATATATATATATGTTTAATTAATTATAACAATACATGTATATGTATATATCATAATATATGTATATTTATATGTATATGTATGTATATATATGTAGTTATAAATTTTATTTTTTTTAATATGGTGATATTTTTATTCATTTTATTCTCTAAAATTTTATTTTCCACATAAAGTTACCCTTATTATTTTTAAATTTTTGTAATTTACTCTAATATTTGATGATATTTTTGTTCATTCTAGCGCCTAATATTGAGACTAAAATGTATGTATGTACCTATCAATGTATGAACCCTAAACCCTTAATAAATTTTCTCTTAACCTAAAACTATAAACCCTAAAAATCATAAACCCTAAACATTAAACCCTAATGTATGTAAGTATGTATATATGTACTTATTTATGTATGAACCCTAAACCCTTGATGAATTTCCCTAAACCCTATACCATAAACCTTAAACCCTAATGCATGCAAGTATGTATGTATCTATCAACATATGAACCCTAAACCATTAATAAAATTTCCCTAAAACCTAAACCCTTTAAACCCTAAACTCTGAATCGTCCAATGTTTTATAATTTTAATTTGATATTTCCGTTCATCATAGCCCTTAAAACTTCATTTATATTCTAAATTGACCCCCACTAATTGTTTTTTAATTAGTCCAATAATATATAATTTTACTTTGACATTTTGTTCATTTTAGTTCTTAAATTGTATTTGTATTCCAAATTGATCATTTTTTTTTATTTTTTTAATTAGTCCGATGTTTTATAATTTTAATTTGATATTTTGTTCATTTTGGTCTCTTAACTTTATTTTAATTAGTCTGATGTTTTATAATTTTAATTTGATATTTTGTTCATTATAGTCCCCTAAACTTTAGTTTAATTCTAAATTGACCCTTATTTATTGTTTTTTTTATTTCGTCCGATGTTTTATAATTTTAATTTGTACTTTGTTCATTCTAGTCCCTTTAACTTTATTTCAATTCAAAATTGACCCCTATTCATTGTTTTTTTAATTCGTCCAATGTTTTATAATTTTAATTTGATATTTTCATCTTCTAGACCCTAAAACTTTATTTTTATTCCAAACTGACCCACATTTATTTTTTAATGTGTAAAATGTTTTATTATTTTAATTTGATATTTTCTTCATTCTAGTCCCTTAACTTTATTTTAATTCCATATTGACCCACATATATATATTTTTTAATTCATCATGTTTTATAATTTTAATTTGAAATTTTGTTCATTCTAGACCCTAAAACTTATTGGTTTTTTAATTACTCTCATTTTTATACTTTTAATTTGATATTTTTGTTCATTACAGTCCCCAAAACTTTATTTTTATTCCAAATTGACCTCTTTTCATTGTTTTCTTTTAAATTTGTCTAATGTTTTATAATTTTAATTTGATATTTTTGTTCATTATAATTAGTGAAACTTTATTTTTAATCCAAATTGACCCCTTTTCAGTATTTTTTAACTACTCCAATGTTTTATAATTTTAATTTGATATGAATTTAAATAATTAACTCCAAATCAATGACAATTGACGAAGACCAACCTAAAGTCTATCGACTACTTATACGGTTGTACCGAACTCAAACTCAATACGAATTTCAATCCTAAAAATACCCCGACCTGAATTACCCGATCTGAAACTACTCGACCTAAAATTACCCGACCTGAAATGCACCCGACCTAAAATGCACCCGACCTGAAATGGACCCGACCTGAAATGGACCAGACCTGAAACGGACCCGACCTGAAATGGACCCGACCTGAAGTGTATCCGAACCCGAATTAACCTGTCAATTATCTGCTTCGGACCCGACCTGAAATGAACCCGACCTGAAATGGACCCGACCTGAAATAGACCCGATCTGAAATGGACCCGACCTGAAATGGACCCGACCTGAAATGGACCCGCACCCGACCCGAGTCGAGTCAAAATAGAAAAATGACCTGTACCCAATTTTACCCGACCTGACAATACCTGACCTGAAACCCATCCGATTACCTGTTTTTACATCCATAGGGATGTAAATGAGTCGAATCAAGTTCTATTTGACTCGTTAAGAACTCAAGTCAAGTTCGAGTTTTAGTCACTCAATAATGATGAGCTTAATTTGGCACATTATGAACTCGAGTTGAGTTTGAGCGTGATTTGAGTTCAATCAAGTTGATTATTGATTGAGCTTTGATCGAGTTAGATTCAAGTAGTTTGTGATATGTCTTATCTCATTCACAACCTTATTCATAATAATAATTTTATTATTATTATTATTAATTATTATTATTATCCAACAACATACAATTTAGTTCACTTTAATTTTAAAAAATAAAAAATAGTATATTATATTTTCGAGTAGCTCATGAGTTTTTCGAGTCGGGTATCAAGTAGTTCAGTTCGACTCGTTAAGAGCTCAAGTTGAGTTCAAGCTTGAGTCGAGTCTAATTAAATTAAATTTTATTCAAGCTTTGATTGAGTCGAACTTAATCAACTCGCAATTTATTTTATCACGTTTACCGCCCTAGTTATGTAGACTATATAACATGGGTATCAAATGACTTTTTAATATTCAATTCAGTTTTGATGAAACTAAATGAAATGGGGAAGGGATCATGTCTCATTTTTTCCGTACCGTAATTTAAATTCATAAAGTTTAAATATTAAATGAATCAAATCTTAATTTCAATTTTTGAGTTTAAATAATTAACAAGTTTTTAAACGTTAAAAATTAAATACTTACTATTTAGAATTTAGGGGTTGTGAATAAAATTTAAGATTTAGAGGTTAAAGTTTAGACTTTTGAGTAATGTAATAAGGGATTTAGGTAGGGGTGTTCATTGTCGGGTACCTGGTTCATCCGGGTATTCCATTGTTTGGCCTGTGTCTCGACACATTACTTTCGGATACCCGTAAAACCCGGGTAATCGGGTACGGGATACCCGGTTCGTATATATTTTTTATTTTTTAATTCTAAAATTTTAAAATATATATATTAAGCACTACAATATTTTTTTTAAAAAAATTTAAACTTAAAACTTAAAAGTATAACATAGAAAGAATTTAATGATTTAAATTTAGTTTTGGAGTAAAAATATTAAGAAACTTAAAATAAAAATATAATTTGAAATATAAAAAATATATATTAAAAATTATCGGGTCAGGTCGGGTACCCGATAAGGGAAAACTTTCGGCCCGTGTCCCGAAAAAATTATTGGGTTGGGTACCTGGCCCGGCAGGTTAATTTTTTTTTAAGGAATTACCCTTCTTTTATGTTTGGGTCGGGTATTTTTGAACACCCCTAAATTTAAGTTTAACGTCTAAACCCTAAATTCTAATTATAACTCTTAAATTATATAGTTTAAATTAAATATTTAATTCTAAAATTAAAATGCTTGTGAAATCTTTTAATTTTCGCCCATATTCCGAACTCAACTTTATTATTAATCCAATATCTCTATAGGACAGGATTGCATGCAAAGAAGAGCAGGTAAGGGATGTGAATAAAGTCAAATGAGGAAGCTGTCCATGCTCCATATGGTGTGTCCCCCCATTTCCTCCAGCTTGCTGTCTGCTGGTTCTGAAACAATCCCAATGAATGGGGGGTGCTCCCATTTCCAGCACCAGATTTATCATAATATTAAATATATTCGACTCGAATCTCTCAACTCTGTTAAGCCGAAGGCTATGTTTGGAGGGTAACCTGTCTTCCTCACTAACCCAACATACATAAGTGGCGAGGCATGTGCCCTAACACCATCCCATTGCTCTCTCAACTTGGTGGGACACCCACCACCACTCTCCAACGTATGTTCCTCATTATGTGGTATTTACCATATTCGATACGATAAATATTAGCGACAATCTTTATATTTTCTATTGTTATTCTTATATATTCATTTTTTTCATCAAATTGTATAAAATATATGTAAAACTTTAAAGTTTTATATAGTGTAAGAAGATCTTATCTTATATATAATGGCGTTTAAATCCGGGTATTCAGGTAGTAGTTTGGTCGGCTCATGCCTTGGCTTGTGTTGGTTGGGTACTCAGATGTTGCGAGTACCTGTAATACCGGCTAATTGGGTATCTGAATATGAAAATATGTATTTATTAAATATAAAAATATTTTATAAGTTTAATATAAAAGTATAAAACTATGTGTTTATTAGTTTAATATATAAATATTTATTTATTAAATATAAAATTATAAAAACATATTAAGATGTTTTATTAGTTTAAAATAAAAATGTGTTTATCAAATATAAAAACATTTTAATTTTAAATACATTCGGGTACTCGAAAATTTAGAATTATGTGACCCAGGAGGTAAAAAGGTTTTATAAAATTACAGGATTTTTTGATCGGATCAGCAAGTCAACAGGTCGGGTCGAGTATTTTTGAAGGGATAGAGATATGATTCACTCATACAATCATGAGCGGAACATCAGGTGGGCCTAAGGGACCTGGCCCACCCCAATTTTTTATAAGTTAATTGCATTTTTAACCCTTAAAAATTTTGAAACTACTAAAATTAAGTCTTGGTCCTCTAAAAAAAATTAATTTATTTAAGACCCTAACAATTTTGAAGTTAATGGAACTAAGTCTTGTCAAATTTTCTAGTTTAATTATTTTTTAAGATATGCAAATTTTGAAGTTAGTGAGATTAAATCTCAACCCTCTATTTTAAGGTTATTTTTTAAGGCATTGTTAATTTTAAGGATAAGTAACTTGATCCCTCTTATAACTTCATTCTCGTTTCGGCCCCTCCCATAATTTCATCATAGTTCTGCCCATGTACACAATGTAAAAGTTTTTAAGTTTTACACATTTTTTTGGGTCGTTGGATTAATGAAATGAATAACTAAAATTAACAGTAAAATATATGAAAATTATGACTTGAAAAAAAAGAGCAAGAAATTAATCTTAACCATTTATTCCACTCATCCAACTATCTAAAAATCGTGTAAAACTCATCATTTTACATTATGTATAAATGGATTCAAATCCATATATATTTGTGGTTGTTATGTCTTATGGGCCGGGATGTTCTATTTACTACTGTATAAATAATAAAAAAAATCGTTTTTTCTATTTTTTGAATTTATTAATATATAATTTCGACGTAAGGCAGACAGAGGACAACAGCTTTTACTTGGACATTGTTGCAAATTTGTGCTGTCAACTTTGCTGATATGTTTTGGCATTTAAACACAATACCAGCTCATTTAATTATTTATTTATTTTAATATAATTTTAAAAGTCTCGTGCATGGTAATTTTTTAAAGACGAAAATATACATGCAAAAATTTTAGTCACATGTACAATTATATTATAAGGTAAATATGCATTTGCTGACTGAATTTGATTTTATTATTTAATTTGGTGATTATTTTTTTTGGTTTAATTATTTACTTGAATTTTATTTTTTGGTTTGAATTGAATAAAAAAAGTATGTATCTTTTAGAATTAAAAAGATAAATTCATGGACTAAAAAAATTTAGGTGCAGATTTAAACTTTGAAGTCAATTTCAGGTACTTAATTAGATCAAATATTAATTTAAGACTAAAACCATTCCTCTTATCGATACATTACAAACTTCATCATAAAACTCATATTTATTAGATAAACAAATTTAATGCTCTACATTTTATCTCGAATCGAGCTCAAACTTTAAAAATAAAACTCAATAGAACTTAAATCTAGTTTTTTTATCTCGAATTTAAATTTAAACTCAAACTCGTCGGCTCAACTTGAAGCAATCGGTATACATATATATATATATTTAAGTATATTAAAAGAACTATTTTATTTATTTATTGAATAAATATTACTATTAAATATAGCATGTGAAGCCAAATCAATTATCATGAAATTTCCTTAATGATAACTGTTAGCTTAATTAATCCTGAGTCAGTTAATTAATTACTCGTATAACCTCTCCTACCTACGAAAAATTATATTATGGGTAATTCCCACCACGTCATTCATGGGACCAACCAATGGAAACCACCCAGTTTACCATGATTTTTCCATGTCATTTTTTCCAACCAATGAATCTTCACTAAAGTTTTTTCATGTCATTTTAAAAACTGTTTTTTGGAAGTTATTTTATTATTAAATAAATGACATGGAAAAAAATGATGAAGTGGGTGATTTCTAGTGGTTGGTCTCATGGATGACGTGGTGGGAACCACACATGATATAATTTCTCCCTACCTACCTATACACGTTTATCTAACTATTTTCATTAATTAACCTTTGTTTTTCCTAAAAAAACACAAATTTATTAAAAAATATTTTTTATTACAACTTTATCTAAGAAAATTGATTTACTTTATCATTAGGAATATTATTTCTATTAATTAGAGTTCAATGTAATATGTACTTCTTATGTCTATAAATAGATAATTTATTAAGGCATTCAATACTAATGTCAATATTATGAATAATACAAATTTCCCTCTTTCTCTCATCTCTTTGTTCTTCTTGTTCTTCTTTATTTTATTCACAACATGTTATCAACATGATATCGCTCAACTATTATGATTTTACTTTCAACACCTCAAGCAAGGCTTCTCCTTTTGCAATATATATATATTTTCTTGGTTCACAGTAATTTCAAACTTCGTCCTTTAGGTAATATTATATTTATCTTATCGTAAATTAATTACTATTTTTCGTTATATCAATGTGTTTTGGAAAGCATATCTATATAGTAATGTGTTTGATAAACTTATCCATATATAACCGATTGAATTTGTAATGTGTTTGAAAGTTGAGTTGCGTGGTTATCAGGTATGTCTTCTATTTATATTTATTTTAAAACAAAGTTAAAATCAGTCTAGACGAACATATTTGTTTTGACACGCATGGTTCACATTGCTAATAATTATGTTTATACACTAAAGTTAAATTATGGAAGAAAAACTCAGTCTGTTTGTGCGCTCAAATTGTATGAGCATATGATATGTGTCTTCCATAGTTAAGAAAAAAATTAATGTTTTATATTCTATATTGGATTTATTTATTTTATAAGAGTTGATATTTTCAACTGTGTTTTGAGTTTTACATGTGATTAAATGACTTGGAAAGAGACATGATATAAATGGATTATGAGAAGATGTCTCAGTCATTTGTTATGTCTCCATCGTCCTCGAGAGAAAAATCATTATCGGTAAACTCAAAATTTTCCCTTAAACTATGATTTTAAAGTACGAAAAATGTAACGCCCCGGTTTAGGGGTCGGGTGAAAAATAATAATTTAATATTATTTCCGGGTCCGGTTTTGTAATTAAAAATAATTTTGGGCCTCGGGTTTTAAGACAACAAAAATTTAATTGAACCATTTTCTAAACAAGCCCAATTGGGCATGGATGTCATTCATTGTAATTCCCTTGTTTCATTAAGGGCATTTAAGTCTTTTAACCCTTTTTAATTTCAAACAACCTAAAATAATGCTAGAGTCATCTTCTTCCTCTAACTCCACTATCTCACCATCGTCAAAACACCCCCCTCCCCTTGGATACTATTCCAATCAAAAGCTTGCTCATTTTTGAAGGTTTTGCAAAGGTAACTTCGTTTTTGACTTACACTCTTTATCCTCTACGAGTTGATGTCTTTTATTTTTCATTTCCACACATGTTATGAAACTTGGATTTTGGAGGGTTTTGAATTAAAAATGTTGTTTTTGAGGTCTTTGATTCTAGTTTTTGATTTGTTGAGGTTCAATGAGTAATCTACAACCAAAAAGGGCCAACCAAAATGATTTTTACAAGGTTTTGGGGATTTTCCCGAAATGGGGTTTTGGGGAGGTTTTGGGGAGGTTTAGGATTGAAATATGAGGGTGTTCTATGTAGAAATGAGAGGGCCAATGGTTAGGGTATATGAAAGCTTTGTTTTGGAAGCTTTAGGGAGTAGTTTGAAGGTTGAAATCAATGGTTTTAAGGGGTGCTTGAGGGCTGCTCGGATTTTGGAATTTTGGGCTTGTTCTCCATGTGAAAATTGATATCTTGTAATTGGTTTGTAATCCGGGTTGAGCATTTTAGAACATGGACTGACTTGAGATTGTTTGCTTGGTGTTGGTTTGGCTAGAGGCGAGAATTGTGGTCGGAGAAGCTTCGGGGTCAAATCCGGGGAATTCGGAGTCTTGAGCTTGGCCTTCGATCTTCTCTTGGGTAGCAACGGTGAGTAGATTCATTGGTATTTACTTTGTGCTTGATATGGACTCCTTTGGGGTTTGGGTAGAACCTTGAGAGGTTGCCTAAACCCATGTGTAAGTCTCCCTACTCATAAGTTGTTGTGACAAGTTGATTGTATATACATTGTGACCATTGAATGTATTTTAAGTTGTCAATGTTGTAGTCGTGTTGAGTTCGTGCCTCACGTGATGGTGGTCTAAACTACGGTGATGTGTAGTCCCACCGGTAGTGACTAGTAGGGTAGTACTTTGATGTGTAGTCCCATTGGACATCCACTAGTCGAAACGGTGATGTGTAGTCCCACCGTAAGTGTATGTTGGTTGTGCTTGAGCAAACCAAGAGTAGTGGTTGAGTTAGACCCTTGTGCATCCATAGTTTTCTTGCATACAATTCGTATTTTGAAAAACTGCATGTTGAGAATTGTAGAGCCTCTCTCACTAAGCTAGTTGCTTATGCTCTTTGTTTTCCAACGTGCAGATCGTTAGAGTTCGGGAGGCGAGCGGGCGAAGGAGGAGCTTTTGAAGTTCTCAAGCAAGTTTAAGTATGGTTTGCTTTTGTAATAATGCCTAGACAATGGGGTATAGAGTGTTAGGAGTTGGGGTCAAACTCCTTAGGAAGTTATGTTTGAAATTGTTAAACCTATGTTGTGTTATGATTTGCTTCTTGGATTATGCTCTATGATACTTGTGGATTATTTGCTTATGCCTGATTTTGTATGAGGATTGGTCTATGCATGCCTTAAGTTTGTCAACTATGTGTATGATGCCTATGCTTGTTAAGTGGTTTCTTATGATATTGCTTGAAGTCTAGATAAGTGTGATTGTTGTTATATTCAATGCTTGTAAGCTAAAATCCAACTGTGATTGTTGTATGTATGCTTGTTGGAATGGTCGTATGTGCGAGCCTAGTAGTCGTTGAATCATGCTTTTGGTCTTTTTAAGCTTCTATACATGTCTATGCATGATCTTAACGTTTTTCTTGGGTAGGAAGTCCTTAAGTTGGGCAGTAGGTGACCCCCTGCACTAAGGTTTCGAAACCATGGGTAAGGTTTCGAAACCTTTGCAGAAATTTTGGTTCCAGGGGTCACTGCCAGCCAAAAGTTTCGAAACCTTTGGGGTAGGTTTCGAAACTATGGTCAAAGGTTTCGAAACTTTCCCCAAGGTTTCGAAACCTTTGGAAGATTTTGGGTTCCAGGGCATTCTGCCAACCAAAAGTTTCGAGACCTTGGGAAAGGTTTCGAAACTAAGGTCCAAGGTTTCGAAACTTTGGGTGAGAAATGGGTTCCAGGGGTTTCTGTCAGCGAAAGTTTCGAAACCCTTGGTAAAGGTTTCGAAACTTCTGCTTAAAATTGTACTGTTTTGACTTGTTGACCTTTTAATGGGATAAATACATAGGTTTTAATGTGCCTTTAGTCAAGATTGGGTTTTTGGTCGTTTGATTGTGGTTTGGGGTTCGAATATGACAAGTCTAAAATGAAAAAAAATTCTAGGGTTGCTAACCGAGGAGGAACCCTTTGGGTTTCGCTTCAGTTTTCCCCGTGTGGCCCACTCGGACCGGTCATCCGGCCAGACCGGGACGAGGGGGTTACATTTATTGGTATCAGAGCCTGAGGTTTCCGAGACCTCGGGCAGGTAAGTGAGGTAAGTTAAGGTATTATGAGTGTTTTGCCATGCCTGTCTAAGTTTTGTTTTAGCACGGTGTATGTATGCATGCTATGGTGACTTTTCTGATGTTTGAAAGTTGGTTTGAGTCCCCATTGTTAGGCATTGTTGTCAAAATAAAAATGGAAAATTGTTTTGGTTTAAAGAGCTTGAGAACCGGAGTCCTTTGCCCCTTGCTAACCTAACGTTTCCTTGTTGTTGTGTGTTTGTTGTTTTAGATTACATTAATTGCTATGGTGAGACCGAGGGGACGGCCTAGAGCGGGTGACCAGGCACCCGAGAACGCGCCTCCTGCTATTAATGCTCCGGGTGGTAATGGAGGGAACGTTGGAGGTAATGGGGCTCAAGCGGGCCAAGGTCAGGCAGGCCCAGATGTGGCTCATTTGATTCAGACTATAGCCGGAGCTTTCCAGACAGCTTTGGCTGGTATGCAAGCTGCAGCACCAGCTCAGGGTGCGGGGACAGGATTACCCCTAGAGAGGCTTCGTAATTTGGGGGCAGTTGAGTTTCGTGGGTTGTCTCCGGAGGGTTCGGAAGGGTGGCTTGAGAGCACTACTCGCATCTTGGGTCAGATGGAGTGTTCGGATGCTCGTAAGTTGGGATGCATTGTCTCATTGCTTCAGGGAGACGCTTATACTTGGTGGACCACTGCTACCTCTGGTATGGCCGAGGTGGATGTCACATGGGAGTTTTTCAGGAATGCTTTCAAGAGGAAGTACCTCGGAGTTCGGTACTTGGATGAAAAGAAAAGGGAGTTCATGGCTTTGGTTCAAGGCAATAGGACCGTGTCCGAGTATGAGATCCAATTTGTGAGGTTGAGCCAGTACGCGCCAGAGTTGATTCCGGATGAGAAGGAGCGTTGTGAGCGCTTCAGATATGGGTTGACTACTGAGGTGAAGACTTACATGTTGGCCGCCGACTACACTGAGTTCGATGTCTTGGTTTCTAGAGCCAAGGATGTAGAGCAAAACCTAAGCTCTAGGGCACGTGCTGGTGGGTCTGACTCCGGGAAGAGACATGCGAACTGGGATAGAGATCATGCCAAAAGGCATAGGGATAGGAGGTATCAGCCGGATACGAGGCCTAGGGGTGGTAACCATGGTCAGGGCCGTCAGGGCCAAGGGGCTGTTGGGCACATTCCGGAATGCACTAGGTGCGGGAGACGCCACCCAGGTGAGTGCATGGGTATGTTTGGGGCGTGTTGGAACTGTAGCTCCCGAGATCATTTGAGGCGTGATTGTCCACACCCAGTCAGAGGAGGACCGGCTCCAGCGAGGGGTTTTGAGCATCAGAGAGGTCGTGGGCGCGGCCGTGGGAACTTCCAGCCAAGGAATGAGGGTCAGAGGAACTTGGCTCATGTGGTAGCAGTCCAGCCCGAGGGAGGAGGACCGGCTAGAGTGTACGCTCAGCGAGAGGCTGGGAATGACACTGATGTCATTGCAGGTAATTTCACATTACAGTCTTTGAGTTTGCTTTCTCTAATAGATTCGGGGTCAACACATTCGTATATTCTGGGTGAGCATGCAAAGTCATTAGGACTACCTTGTGATTGGTTAGAAGTAGGTGTAAATGTCACTAGCTCCTTTGGTGATACAGTGGTAGTCAGGAAAGTGTATAGGAGGTGTCCCTTGATGATTCAGGGCCATGTATTTCCAGTCGACATGATGGAGCTACCCTTTTATGGCTTTGATGTGATTTTGGGCATGGATTGGCTTGTAGAGCATAGAGCTAGGGTTGACTTTGAGACTAAGAGAGTCTCTTTGAAGCTTACCGATGACTTTGAGGTTGTGGTAGTTGGGGAGAATGTTAAGTTTTTGTCTAATGTGGTTTCGGCTTTGGAAGCTCAGAGATTGTTGAGTTCAGGGTGTCAGGCTTATTTGGCTTACGTAATGAACCCGGATATGAGTGAGGTGAGACCTCAGGACATCAGGACTGTGTGTGACTTTCCGAGTGTTTTTCCGGAAGAACTACCAGGCTTGCCTCCAGACAGGGCAGTTGAGTTCGCTATTGAGACATATTCTGATTCCACACCGGTGTCGATTGCTCCGTATAGGATGGCACCGAAAGAGTTGAAAGAGTTGAAGACACAGCTTCAGGAGTTGACTGACAGAGGCTTCGTTAGGCCTAGTGTTTCCCCGTGGGGTGCTCCGGTCTTGTTTGTGAAAAAGAAGGATGGTAGCATGAGAATGTGCATAGACTATAGACAGTTGAATAAGGTGACGGTGAAAAACAAATACCCCTTGCCAAGGATAGATGACTTGCTAGACCAGTTGAGGGGTGCTTCCGTGTTTTCAAAGATTGATTTGAGGTCTGGGTATTATCAGCTAAAGGTAAAGGATGTGGACGTACCGAAGACAGCTTTTCGTACACGATACGGGCATTATGAGTTTTTGGTGATGCCTTTTGGGTTGACCAATGCTCCAGCAGCCTTCATGGATATGATGAACCGGGTGTTTCATAAGTTCTTGGACAGGTTTGTGGTAGTGTTTATCGATGACATCCTAGTGTACTCTAGAACCGAAGAGGAGCACGATGAACACTTAAGGTTAGTGCTTCAGACCCTACTTGAGAATCAATTGTATGCCAAGCTAAGTAAGTGTGAGTTCTGGATTAGAGAGGTGGTTTTCCTTGGCCACGTGATCTCAGCTAGTGGGATTAGTGTAGATCCCAAGAAGATTGAAGCCATTGTAAATTGGAAGCAACCAAAATCAGTGACAGAAATCCGCAGTTTCCTAGGCTTGGCGGGATACTATAGGAGGTTTGTTGAAGGGTTCTCAAGGATAGCGGCTCCGTTGACCAAGTTGCTATAGAAGAATGTTCCGTATGAATGGTCAGATGCAAGACAAGAAGCGTTTGAGAAATTGAAGAAAGCTTTGACCGAAGCTCCCATTTTGATTCAGCCCGAGCCGGGGAGAGAGTTTGTAATTTACAGTGATGCATCTTACGTGGGGCTAGGTTGTGTACTTATGCAAGGAGGTAAGGTAGTGGCATATGCTTCCCGACAGTTGAAGGTTCATGAGAAGAATTACCCTACACATGACATAGAGTTGGCCGCAGTGGTGTTCGCGTTGAAAATTTGGAGACACCATCTTTATGGTGAGAAGTGCACTGTGTACACCGACCACAAGAGCTTGAAATATTTGATGTCCCAAAAGGAGTTGAATCTTAGGCAACGAAGGTGGTTAGAGCTCCTTAAAGACTATGACCTTACCATAGAGTATCATCCGGGCAAGGCAAATGTGGTGGCCGATGCCTTGAGTAGGAAGGTGGCCGTTGAGTTGCGAGCAATGTTCGCAAGGTTGAGTGTGTCTACGGATGGTGGGCTAGTGGCCGAGCTTCAGGTTAAGCCATCATTGGTTCAGTTGATTCGTGAGAAGCAGTTGCGAGATGAGTCCTTGGCACCTCACGTGCAAGACATAGCGGAAGATAGGCCTACCGAGTATTGTTTTGGAGAGAATGGGATCCTATGTTTCAAGGATAGGATGGTGGTTCCGGAGGATGCCGAGTTGAGGCGTACGATCTTGAGTGAGGCTCACAATAGCCCTTTTGCTATGCATCCGGGTAGCACGAAGATGTATCGAGGATTAAAGGAAGAGTATTATTGGGTTGGTTTGAAAAGGGATGTAGCCGAGTTCGTAAGTAAATGCATGGTTTGTCAGAGAGTCAAGGCTGAGCACCGGTTTCCCTCAGGGTTGTTGCAACCGTTGAAGATTCCAGAGTGGAAGTGGGAGCGTATCACTATGGACTTTGTATCAGGACTTCCGTTGACTCCTTCGAAGAAAAATTCAGTGTGGGTGATTGTAGATAGATTCACTAAGTGTGCACACTTCATACCGGTTCATACCACCTATACGTTGGATAAGATGGCCGAATTGTATATTCGGGAGATTGTGAGACTACATAGGGTACCGAAGTCAATTGTGTCAGATCGAGATTCGAGATTCACCTCTAGATTTTGGGAGTGTCTGCATCGAGCCTTAGGCACTTGGTTGAACTTCAGCACTTCGTATCATCCGCAGTCAGATGGGCAGTCTGAGAGAGTGATTCAGATTTTGGAGGATATGTTGAGGTGTTATATCATTGACTTTCAGGGGTCATGGGAGAAGCACCTACCATTGGTGGAGTTTGCGTATAACAACAGCTTCCAGTCGAGCATCTAGATGGCTCCTTATGAGGCCTTGTATGGTAGGAAGTGTAGGACCCCGATTTGTTGGGCTGAGGCCGGGCAGAAACTAGTGCCGATGCCCGAGTTACTCAAGGGAACCACCGAGAAGGTGAAATTGATTTGTGATCGCTTGAAAGCGGCTTCAGACCGGCAAAAGTCCTATGCCGATTTAAAAAGAAAGAAGGTGGAATACTCCGTGGGGGATAGGGTGTTTTTGAGAGTCTCACCTTGGAAGAAGGTGATGAGGTTTGGAAGGAAGGGCAAGTTGAGCCCAAGGTACATAGGGCCTTATGAAATAGTTGAGAGAATTGGTCCGGTTGCCTATAGATTGAGACTCCCAGTTGAGCTAGAGAAGATTCATGATGTGTTTCATGTATCGATGCTTAGGAGGTATAGATCGGATCCGTCCCATGTTATGCCAGTGGAAGAAATAAAGTTAAATTCAGACTTGTCTTACAATGAGGAACCAGTTGAGATACTTGCTTCTGATAGCAAGGTGTTGCGTGGCAAGACTATAGAGTTAGTCAAAGTCTTATGGAGACATAGAGGTGTGGAGGAAGCCACGTGGGAGAGGAAAGCGGACATGCTTGAGCAGTTTCCGTACTTGTTTCCGTCAGGTAATTTCGAGGACGAAATTCCTTAAGTAGGGGAGAGTTGTAACGCCCCGGTTTAGGGGTCGGGTGAAAAATAATAATTTAATATTATTTCCGGGTCCGGTTTTGTAATTAAAAATAATTTTGGGCCTCGGGTTTTAAGACAACAAAAATTTAATTGAACCATTTTCTAAACAAGCCCAATTGGGCATGGATGTCATTCATTGTAATTCCCTTGTTTCATTAAGGGCATTTAAGTCTTTTAACCCTTTTTAATTTCAAACAACCTAAAATAATGCTAGAGTCATCTTCTTCCTCTAACTCCACTATCTCACCATCGTCAAAACACCCTTCTCCCCTTGGATACTATTCCAATCAAAAGCTTGCTCATTTTTGAAGGTTTTGCAAAGGTAACTTCGTTTTTGACTTACCCTCTTTATCCTCTACGAGTTGATGTCTTTTATTTTTCATTTCCACACATGTTATGAAACTTGGATTTTGGAGGGTTTTGAATTAAAAATGTTGTTTTTGAGGTCTTTGATTCTAGTTTTTGATTTGTTGAGGTTCAATGAGTAATCTACAACCAAAAAGGGCCAACCAAAATGATTTTTACAAGGTTTTGGGGATTTTCCCGAAATGGGGTTTTGGGGAGGTTTTTGGGAGGTTTAGGATTGAAATATGAGGGTGTTCTATGTAGAAATGAGAGGGCCAATGGTTAGGGTATATGAAAGCTTTGTTTTGGAAGCTTTAGGGAGTAGTTTGAAGGTTGAAATCAATGGTTTTAAGGGGTGCTTGAGGGCTGCTCGGATTTTGGAATTTTGGGCTTGTTCTCCATGTGAAAATTGATATCTTGTAATTGGTTTGTAATCCGGGTTGAGCATTTTAGAACATGGACTGACTTGAGATTGTTTGCTTGGTGTTGGTTTGGCTAGAGGCGAGAATTGTGGTCGGAGAAGCTTCGGGGTCAAATCCGGGGAATTCGGAGTCATGAGCTTGGCCTTCGATCTTCTCTTGGGTAGCAACGGTGAGTAGATTCATTGGTATTTACTTTGTGCTTGATATGGACTCCTTTGGGGTTTGGGTAGAACCTTGAGAGGTTGCCTAAACCCATGTGTAAGTCTCCCTACTCATAAGTTGTTGTGACAAGTTGATTGTATATACATTGTGACCATTGAATGCATTTTAAGTTGTCAATGTTGTAGTCGTGTTGAGTTCGTGCCTCACGTGATGGTGGTCTATACTACGGTGATGTGTAGTCCCACCGGTAGTGACTAGTAGGGTAGTACTTTGATGTGTAGTCCCATTGGACATCCACTAGTCGAAACGGTGATGTGTAGTCCCACCGTAAGTGTATGTTGGTTGTGCTTGAGCAAACCAAGAGTAGTGGTTGAGTTAGACCCTTGTGCATCCATAGTTTTCTTGCATACAATTCGTATTTTGAAAAACTGCATGTTGAGAATTGTAGAGCCTCTCTCACTAAGCTAGTTGCTTATGCTCTTTGTTTTCCAACGTGCAGATCGTTAGAGTTCGGGAGGCGAGCGGGCGAAGGAGGAGCTTTTGAAGTTCTCAAGCAAGTTTAAGTATGGTTTGCTTTTGTAATAATGCCTAGACAATGGGGTATAGAGTGTTAGGAGTTGGGGTCAAACTCCTTAGGAAGTTATGTTTGAAATTGTTAAACCTATGTTGTGTTATGATTTGCTTCTTGGATTATGCTCTATGATACTTGTGGATTATTTGCTTATGCCTGATTTTGTATGAGGATTGGTCTATGCATGCCTTAAGTTTGTCAACCATGTGTATGATGCCTATGCTTGTTAAGTGGTTTCTTATGATATTGCTTGAAGTCTAGATAAGTGTGATTGTTGTTATATTCAATGCTTGTAAGCTAAAATCCAACTGTGATTGTTGTATGTATGCTTGTTGGAATGGTCGTATGTGCGAGCCTAGTAGTCGTTGAATCATGCTTTTGGTCTTTTTAAGCTTCTATACATGTCTATGCATGATCTTAACGTTTTTCTTGGGTAGGAAGTCCTTAAGTTGGGCAGTAGGTGACCCCCTGCACTAAGGTTTCGAAACCATGGGTAAGGTTTCGAAACCTTTGCAGAAATTTTGGTTCCAGGGGTCACTGCCAGCCAAAAGTTTCGAAACCTTTGGGGTAGGTTTCGAAACTATGGTCAAAGGTTTCGAAACTTTCCCCAAGGTTTCGAAACCTTTGGAAGATTTTGGGTTCCAGGGCATTCTGCCAACCAAAAGTTTCGAGACCTTGGGAAAGGTTTCGAAACTAAGGTCCAAGGTTTTGAAACCTTCCCTAAGGTTTCGAAACTTTGGGTGAGAAATGGGTTCCAGGGGTTTCTGTCAGCGAAAGTTTCGAAACCCTTGGTAAAGGTTTCGAAACTTCTGCTTAAAATTGTACTGTTTTGACTTGTTGACCTTTTAATGGGATAAATACATAGGTTTTAATGTGCCTTTAGTCAAGATTGGGTTTTTGGTCGTTTGATTGTGGTTTGGGGTTCGAATATGACAAGTCTAAAATGAAAAAAAATTCTAGGGTTGCTAACCGAGGAGGAACCCTTTGGGTTTCGCTTCGGTTTTCCCCGTGTGGCCCACTCGGACCGGTCATCCGGCCAGACCGGGACGAGGGGGTTACAAAAAATCATGATGACTTTTCTCAAAAGAAATATTTTCTTCTACGTCGAAAAAACGACTATAGGCTTCTCCTAAGTTCATGTTACAAAAAAATCATCTTGACAAGAATTTCCGTGAGAGGCATTTCTTGAAGTGAATGCAAAGCATGATGTTTATTCAATGCGATTATCAATGATGGGGCATTCCCTGAAGTGAATGCAAGCACGATGTTTATTTCATGCGATTACTGAATTTGCTTCATTCTCTGAAGTGAATGCAAACATGGTAAATTATTATTCAATTAGAGACATAACTTCGATATAATCCAAGTATATTGGTTGGACATTCCGTTCTGCGAGGCTACTGGTCTCAAATAAGGTTTTTAAAGGACCTTGTGAACTGGTTTAACAATGTCGCGTACGAAGATTAAATCTTTGTTCTTTGTGATGATGATATGTTAATAAAAACATACTCTATTTTTCACGACAAATAATATTGTCATCAGACACAATATCGTGAAAAAAGATTTTAAAGGCCTACTGGCTTTACTCCATTCCCTGAAGTGAATGTGAGATTTTATAATGAAAATAATAAATGTCACATTAGTAGTTGTGGTCATGGTCGAGGCCACGGACATAGACATTATAGTTATTTTAAGAATACTTCTTGTTGAGTGGATCAAATGATTGATCAAAGCTAAGAGAGGTGAATTGAGTTTTTAAAATTTTGGAAGTGAAGTGGAATGAAAAAAAGAAGAAGAACAATGCAATTATAGTGGTTCAAGTTTCAAATGAACTCTACATCTAATACCTTAGCTCCCACTAAGGATTTTTCAACAATTCTACTAATTGATCTTTCCCTTTTCTAGGCTTAGGAGGAAACTTTTACAAAACTGGTCAATTTTCTACCCAAAATTGACCAAACCCTCACTTGGTTACAAAGAAGAAATTGAAGGCAATAAGAATATATCTCAATACAAATTTGCCGCTTTGAATACAAGCACTCAACCCAAATTGAAATAGATGATAAGAATTACACTCAATACAATTTGGGATTTTACAAGAATGATAATTTTCGCACTTGAGCTTGGATTTTGTGTATGGATGTTTCTCTTATATTCAATAGTTGTTGCTGGTCTTCAAATGGCTTCTTTTTATACCCTCTTCATTGATTATAGTCGTTTGGGTGGTTAGGGAATTGATTATAGCCGTTGGAACTCTCTCTTTCCACCATAAATGCACTTCTGTAGCCTACCGTAGCGATAGTCGAGGAAGCGTATTGATACATGTCTAAAAAAAAGAGTCGTTGTACAAATATAAGAGAGGCGTACCGATACACGTTCAAGCATATCGGTACGGGTTAGGGAACCATTTCGATATGGGTAAGACCGTATCGATGCAATTTTTCCAACATAGCTCACTAGAGAAGATCATATCGATACGAGTAAGAGCGTATTGATACTCATTAATCACCTCTTTAAATTTTGGTTAACTATCAATAGACAAGGCAACGGTCGAAATATTTAAACCCTGAATTGTTAAAATATTTTAAACTGTATTGATACGGGTGAAACCGTATAGGTACTCGATTTAATCTCCTTGAGATTTTATAGAGAGAGCGTATTGATACAGATGGAATCTGTTTCGATAACTAGTTTCGATTCGGTAATGAGCGTATTGAAATGTTTGTCTCAAGTAGCCAAGTTTCTAAAAAAGGTATCGATACGGTAAGAAGCGTATCGATACTCATAAACATTTTTGAGCAATTTGGCCTTGGAACACTTAGAAAAAGTTTCAGAGTTTGAGTTTTTCAAACTAAAGCAAAGCCTTGTGGATTTGAAACCTTTTGAGGGACTTAAAAATTCATTTCAAGTTTTACAATTTGGTCCTTAAAACACTTTGTTATATCAAAATCAAACATATGTTTTACACTTCTACCCACCGATAGTGAGGTTATAAGGATGACAAGAGTGATAAAATATTATTCTATAGAAGTAAAATTCTTTTTATTACCAATGCGATGTAATAATCTATTGGTCTTGTACTTGTCGTACGCTGAAAAATCAACAATCATTGAAAGATAAAGGAAAGAAAATAGAAGCAAATTTTGTTTGCAAAAAATGATGAAGGTGATATTGGTCCAACTTATTTGGACATTACTGGTCCAACTCATTTGGACGTTGTTGATTTCTTTATAACCCTCGAAGGGAATAAATCATATTCTAGTTATTCTCATAACTTTGAAGAGAATTATTTATCTTTTATTTATTTTGATGTTCATTTACATTACATATTAATTATTTACGTTTTATATTTATATATTATGATATTTATTTATTTTGTTTAACATGATTACTCATCGAATACAATTTATGGTGAAGATTTATGCTTAGTAGAAACATAATATATATTTTCCCATTTAATGCAAGGGATAATGTGAGTACTATATCTCAAAATACTGAAAATATTGATTCTCCAAAAGAGCAATAAGTTCTTTAGAGAAAGCACATTATGAAAGTGCAGAATTGCGAATATTGCAATAATTATCACTAATGGTAATAATATCGTCACCACTAGAAGTTGAAATTTTAAGAGAGCAATATGAGTTCGCAAAAATATTCCTTTGAAAATTATAGATAATATATTTTATCAATTGACATTTGAAATAAACCAATGTGAATATAAGTTATGGTAGCCAAAAAGTCAGTTGAAAACTCTAGAAAAGCTATATATTGCTACCAAAAGATAATTTTCATTGAAAGCTCTGAAAGAGCTAAAGATATTCCAATTCAAATGAACAATTTTAATGGTCGTACTAGACATGTACGAGTGAGATTGAATCACATGTCATGGTAAACCAGAAGTTTACCAAATTTAAAATGTATATACACACTTGTATATAGTTGGCATGATCGGTTATGCCATCCTGATCAATAATGATGCGAAAGCTATTGATATTTATATGCACATTTATTAAAAGAACCTGAAGTTCTTGCGGTGCTTGTTCTCAAAGGAATTAACTAAATTCCACTTATTGAAAGAACACGAAGTTCTTGCGTTGCTTGTTCTCAAAGGAAATGATTAAGATCTCACTTACAAAAAAAACTTGAAGTTCTTGTACTAAAGTTAAGACTGCATATCTTGTATATTTGAATGAAATATGGGCTCATTTATCCGCAAATGTGAAAAGTTTTATATGATTTTAGTAGATGCATTTACTTTGTTTTATCAACTTACAACAGAAGTTTGTGAGATTGGTTATAAAAGGATTCAGATTATGCAATTAGACTATTCATCTTGCAGAAGCTAGTGGGTTTATATTTTAGGTTATATCAATTGTTACAAAGCCTATTGATTATGAAAAATATGGTTTAGCAAAATTTTATTTGGATGTCTCTTCTTTGATAGCTAAACAATGAGAATAAGACAATTATTATTTATATGGTATTTCTATATAGCAGCAATTATACGCATCAAGCAATTATACTCCTCTTTATGATTGATTTTTTGTCAGAAGTCATACATTCTCATTTTATAATTTTTAAATATACGATATATTATTGAGTTGCTCCACCTCAACGCACAAAATGGTAGATAAAAAAGGTTGAGAATATATACTGAGTAAGAGTCTCCTTTTATGTTTAAATTCTTAAACATTAATTGGAAAATAATTTATGACATGTCTTTTTCTCAACATTGAGGGGAGATAATAATCAGCTGGATAAAAAAATTATCGTTATCTAGATCCTCGTATATGAACCAGAAGTTCATAAGATAATTTATGCTATTGCATGTTAACTGCCAAACATATTTACTGACCCAATGAGAGTAACTAAGTCTCATATACCAGCTGAAATGTTCTAAGTTTAAATTACATGTTAGAACGAGATGATGTAAATCATGCCTGAAACATGATAGTTGAAAAGATTTCAATGATCAAAATTCTCGTAAATAGAAAGTAATATGAGATTGTCATATATTAGAGGCGGGTTCTCCTGAAGAGACCCAAGACATAACTAATAATAAAACTCTAAAAGAGTTTTAGGTACCTGAAATAAAGATTGAAATCTTGAAGAGATCTCGATGAGTTATGTCACTACAAGAATGAAACCAAAATAGAAAAGTTGTCGACAACGATTTTGCAAACAATTTTACATAGAATACTTCTATAGAAGTAAAGAAAGAAAATGAGGATCTTGTATAAGAATCTATAGATGTTGAAATGATTGACCAATATAAAAAGACGATTTGAACTTCCAAATAAGAAGTATTTAGACTAGCAGTCCAAACACCTAAAGGTGTAATGCAAGTGAGGCACAAATAAGTAGTCGTAAATACGACTTGACTTATGATTTATGAAGAGTTTTAATTACTTCATGGTGGATGCAGTTAATTTGACAGTTATGAAATATATTACACATGTTTAATTATTTATGAATCCCTATTTATCCTTAAAGGATTTAAAATGCTAGAAGCATTTGGAAATTTTTGAGGAAATTTATTTAGACATGTCTCATTGAATATTTTGGTGCATTTGGTATAATCGCCTTAGTGAGTACTAATTGAGGAAATATTGCAAGAATGATCAAATTTTCTTATGTATTTTATAAAGGAGTTTTAGATCAATATTCATTATGATAATTTGAATTTCATTAAAACTCCTAAAGAGTTTCAAATTAAAAACCTGTAACATACTTTCAATGCATTTAGTGAAAGTATTTGAGAAAAAGAATATTGAGATGTGGTTTTATCTCCACCAAAAGATCGAGCACTTAAATATATTTTTTGTCTATAAATGGACATAAGCTGAAAGAATATTAAAGAAGATTCAATATGAATAAAACATATCTATTTAGTATCCCAATAGTTGTAAGATTTTTGGATGTGAATAAAGATAATTATATCTTTTCTTGGTCTTGAAGCACCATATATTAGTTGATCAAGAAATATCTATGGACATACAAAAATGTGTTTGGCTAAGACCATTGACCCAACATATCTAGAAGATAGGTGATTTGCTTTCACAAGATATGATACAAATGTTATCTTGTGTAGAGATAATGAAAAGTGGATAAATCATGAAACATATTACTTCAAAGTTTCATCCCCGCGATCTTTAGTAAAAGTATTCAAGATTGAATTATGAAGATTCAAAGATCTTCTGTGGTGTTTTCATGAGGGGGAGTAAATACGCGTTGCACTCTTTTTCTCTTAACTGAGGTTTTGTCCTAATGAGTTTTTCTGGTAAGGTTTTAATAAAACAACATGTTATGCGTATCAAAGATGTGTGTACTCTTTTTTCTTTACTAAAGAATTTTTTTCCCACTGAGTTTTTATCTTAGTAAAGTCTTTAACGAGACACATTTTCTTCATGAATATTTATCTACATGGATGTATATCATGATTAGAACTTTATCTAAAGAGATTGATTTACTTTATCATTAGAAAAAATATCTCTATTAATTAGAATTCAATGTAATATGTACTTCTTATGCCTATAAATAGATGATTTGATTAAGTCATTCATATTAATATCAATGTTATGAATAATACAAATCTTCCTCTTTCTCTCATCTCTTTATTCTTATTGTTCTTGTTTATTTTATTCACAACATATTTTCATTTTTACCTTCTCAAAAAATAAGGATAATTTGTTTTATTCTAATTTAATTCAAAATATCATAATAAAATCTCTTGTTAATGTTACAATCACACTTTTAGTCCCTTTTAAAATACTATTTGAGTTTAATTTTTTTTAGTCCTTAAATAAATGAAAATTTGTATTTTAGTCATTCTAAAATATTAGGAGTTCAATTTAATCCATTTAAACACAACTTTTGTAGTTTACCCCTCTAAATTTTTTTAAGAGATAAAAGCAACATTTAGTCATCGAAGTTGACAAATTTTCCTAAATTGGTCCTAAACCTTTTGTTGGTCCACATTAATATCAAAGCTTGGCTATTTTTTCAATATGATCCATGAACTTGGATTTCGTCCAAGGACTAAAATGAGTGCCAAAATCAAATTTTATGGATCAACTTCGCAAAAATTTCCAGCTTTCGAATTATTGTGGTCCAAATGAACCAAGTTGAGAAAAAAATCAAATTCAAGGATTAATGTATACCAGAAAACAGAAAACCAAGTTAAAAATGGTTAATATTTGATGCACTGGTCTGACAGTGAAATTTCTCTCAATCGAGCATGCATATCTAAACTTTAAAACCCAAAACTATAACGGCTAAATTAAACCCATAACCCTAAAATAAGTATGTTTGCGTAAACTAAAGTTTACACTAACAGTACAAAATATTTTTCCATTAAAAACTTACCAAATTCAAAAACGAAAAGTTTATTTTATCTCAATTTTAAAATTGTACAACTGCCTCCCAATGAAATCTTAAATTGCTGACTTAGTCCTTGCACCATATTGTTCTTCCTACCTACCATGAAATCTTTTGATTTTTGATTTATTTAATTATTTAATTACAAAGCATGATTTTTGTGGGAGATTTTGATTAGATCCAACAAAGAAGACAAGTAAAAAAAGCTAAAGCCTGGATTTTATTAAAAGTAGCTATCTGTGTTTCTGAAATTATTATTATACATTTATACCAATTAAAGCAATTAATTAATTATTTCATTTTTGTAGGTACAAATCAAAGTCAAGTCAAGCACAACGGTACCAAGTACCAACATAATTAAAAAATAATAATAGGTTAAATTCTTTCATTAGTATTTATACTATGAACAAGTTCTGAATCCAATCCCTAAACTTTAATTTGATAAATTTTAATCATGTATCTTATATATTTTAAAATTTCGATCATGATCTAGAAACATATGTAGAATCTATTAAATTAAATTCTATCGTTAGTCTTTGGCCTTGTTTGGCAATTAGCGGATAGCTGATAGCAAATAGCGAATTACATTAGCTGATAGCTGATAGCGAATAACGGATTACATTAGCTGATAGCTGATAGCTTTAGATGATTTAACTAGCGGATTGTATTAGCTGATTGTATAAAAGTGTTTGGTAAAATTAACTGATAGCTGATAGTTGTTAGATTATTTAAACAAGCAAAATGACATATAAGGACATGATTATATTCAATAATTGTTTGAATAGTTTATTAGTTATTAATATTTTGTATCTAATTATTAATAATTATATCTATAAAATTATTTTTAATATAACTTTTTTAAACATATACGAATGATTTATATATTAATTTATTGTTTATATAATTATTTTAATATAATTTAATTAATTAATAAATTTAAATACATATAAATATGTGATAATAAAAAGAAAAGAATTAAATAGGATTAGCTTATAAATATGGTGAGAAAATATTTAGTTTAGGTTATTTTGAGATTTTTGGTAACTGGTAAGGGTAAAAGAGTCTTTACAACTCTAATGTCAAACATCTAATCTAAAAAACTCCTATTATGAGCTTTTTCAAAATTAGCGGTTTCACCCCAATTCGCTATTTCAATCCGTTGTTTACCAAACAACAATATTAACGGTTTTGACTGGTCAAACCTCTAATTATGCCTCAAACCTCTAATTTTTTTGCCAAACCTCTCTTGACCAAACAGAGCCTTTATATTTTACACCAGTTGTACATTTAGTTTCTATTCTCCAGTTTGATAATTTAAAGTGTATAATTTAGTTATATTTGCCTTCGTGTTTTTCGAGTGAAGACTGAAATTTCAAGTTGTGAAAAAAGTTCATGGGTTGAAAATGATCAAATTAGAGTACATAAACTAAATCCACGATACATGAGATCCACTAATTGACCCAATAATTAATGATGCTCGTATTATCTCATTTTGTATGGTTTTGAATCCCGACATTTATCTTAAAAATTATCTCTATTTAATAAAAAACCACAATTCATGTATAATCCATGTAATAAGTACTAACCATAAAATTTGACTCAAAATAATATTATTATAGCACTATTTTTTTAAAATCTTTTTCTACTTCTATCTAGAGGGAGAAAGAGAAAATTTAGGTGAAGACAACGCTCCTGAGGGCTCTTGAACTCGAGATCTAAAGAGAAGAAAATGGAGTAGGTGAGCATGCGATGACGACCTGTACTATTTTATTTGTTAGTACTTTTATAATCTTTAAATAAAGTAACTAAAAACCGTTTTTAAAAAAAACAAACACCAAATTGATAGATATTTTATACATAAATTTTTGTCATTTAATTTATAATTATTTATTGAAAGTATAATAATAATAATAATAGTTAATTAAAGTAATTGATGTAGCACCCCAAAAATTAGGCTCAAATTGTAAACCCTAGATTCACAAAATCCCTAATTTAAAAGCCTTAAATTTTAGGAATCTTTGGTACGATTTGTTAAAAAAAATGAAAACTAGAGTTCGTGACCAATTTGCAAAATTTTAAACTTTTAAGGATTAAATTGAAACTTTTGAAAACATTTGATTTTTAGTTTTGAAATTTCTAAAATCAAGACTAAGTGTTGAGAAATTTAAATTTCAGTCAAAATTATAATTTTAAACAGTTGGGACCAATCAAGTAATTAACCCAATTTATAATTTTTATTTCTAAATTCCTACGATCCTCTTTCAAATGCAACCCCAATTCTTATTTGCTTTAATCAATAATTTATTTCTATAAAATCAATTATATATAGGGTTTTATTTTGATGCACAAGCTGTGTAATTTTTTTTTACACAATCCTTTTATAAAATTTAAAATCTAAATCACAAACCCTAGCAACCTAAACCCTAAAACCTAAGCCCTAAACTCTAAATTCTAAATTCTAACCATAAACCTTAAATTATATACACTACACACTAAACCCCTAAACCCTAACATAAAACCCTAAACCCTAAACCCTAAAATTAAAGGGCTTGTGTAAACTAAAGTTTACACAGCTTGTGCATCAAAGTATTTTCCTTATATATATATATATATAAGAGCTATTTTATTCACACCGAAACTCTATAACCTATATATATATATATATATATATATATATATATTACATAGTTTATAAGACCACCCCAAACCCCTAAAACCTAAGTTCTTTTCCCCAATGTTGCAGTGGCAGAAACCTAAAACTACTCCCCACCACTTCGTCAAAAAAAGAGAGAAAAGATCAACATATTTTCCATAGTCGAATGAATTTGTTGTTCTTAAAATCATAACCAAACAACTTTGTATTTTCTTTCTTGAACAATTCGAATAAGTGTCGCGTAGTTTCGAACTGTTTAAGGTGTGTTTTCTTCCGGTGCTATAATTAAATTATATACTATTTTCAATGTGTTAGTGTTTTTCCTCTTTGTGATTATTTATATGTATTATGGTTTGTATGGTTGACATCATATGCATACGATTTCAGAATGTGTTTTAATTATGATTTATGGAATATTTGATTTATGAAATGTAACATCCGTGTTTTGGGGTTAGGAGTTATTCGTGTTTATAGTCCGAGTCAATAAAATTAAATTAAAATAAATCCAACTTAAAATGTGGCCTAATTGAACTTTAGTAAAAAGGGAAGGGCTTATGTTGTAATTTGTCCAAAATCTTTTAAAAAAGATGACAACTTTTAAATTGTCATCTTCTTCTCCTTTTCCCTTATCCCCACGTGAAATACCTCCCCCCATTCCCCAAACTCTCTCAATTTTCAAGCATATGTTTCATTCGATTTCAACTTCGATTCAAGGAGTTTTTGAAAGGTAATCACATATTTGAACTCTCCTTTCTATTTCCTATCTATCCATGGTTATAGATTTTAAAAATATAAACTTTTGAAAATTAGGGTTTATATCAAGGTTGAATTTTTAAGGGGGTTTTCCAATTGGTTTTGATAAATTGAGTTGGGGCTTTGCTTAATCATGTTAAAATGCACATTATATGTTAATTTGGTTGGATTTTGATGAATTTCTGAAATGGGTTTTAAGGGTGTATTTAAAGTGTCAAAAATTTGTGTTTTTGGAAGGGTTTGGTGAGAAATTGTTAGGTTGATGTTATAGCAACATTGAGTGGGTGTTTTTAGATGTTTTGTGATGATTTTTGAGAGGTTATAATGTTAGTTTGATGGGATTCCCGTAGCTACTATTGTAGGTGGTTTTTAGGAGTGGAAATTAAGAGTTTTTGAAGTGTTTGTGTGGGGAAATGAAGGGCTGATGGTTGTACAACATTATGAGGGTGTTTTGGACATGTTTTGGAGTGTTTTAAGTGTCTAAATTGGGAGGTAATGGCTGGGTTTTGCTGGAGTACGAAAATGGGATTATTTGGGAAGATTTCGGCTTTGAATTGTTGAGAAAATGTTAGAGAATTGAGGGCTGATGTGTACCAGTAAATTGTGGTTGATTAAGAGGTTAATACATTGCCTTTGATTGATTAGAGACATCGGATTTGGCCTTGGGAGGTTCGGGCACGATTTCGGAAGTTGTTGAGACTTGAGTCGGCTTTGCTTGGATTGCTTAAGGAAGTAAGGTGAGTGGTTAAATATTTCTAAAATGGTTTTGAGTATTGGTTCAAGCATGTGAATCTAGGATGGGCTTGGTAACCCACCTAGAGTTGGGATTAGAGTGGTAGCCTAATCCCAAACTTTGACTAGAGACTTTGGTTGCACTCTTTAATGGTTGTATATGCCTCGTGTTAAATTGTGATGGTGTTGATTGTGTATATGTTGTATACATGTATGTTGAGGCATGTTGGATGCTTTGTTATATGCATGTTGACGATAGATATGATATGGTTATACACATGTGCAAAATATGATGTGTTATGGTTGTTAATGATGTCCATGTGGTGTTGTCATGTGAAATGAAATTATGGGGTGATTGCTTGATCCGAGGATCATGGTGAGTACATGCTAGGCATGTAGATGTGGTTTGTGCATGACGGTAAGTCATGGTGAGTACGTGCTAAGCACGGAAGTTGTTAATAAATGTCATTGTGGAATGTGTAGTATTGGCACTAGTATGCTTGGGTACAAATGATCGATCATTAGGATGTCTAGTGTGCACACGTGAGTCAAAATGCGCGCGTGGTCTTGATGATGATAGTCATCAAGATGGAGTACGGGTACGCCCGAAAATCTTCTTATATATAATAGTCGGTGATGAGTGGAATCCCATCAACGGGCGTGAGGATGAGTGGAATCCCCTCCGCGTGAAATGAGGCGTGAGGATGAGTGGAATCCCCTCCGCGTGAACGGTGATGAGTGTAATCCCACCGTCAGGTAATGGTTGTATTGTTGGATGTGAGTTCCAAAGGTTATCCGCGTATTCGAGTCATAGCTAGGTGCCAATACGGATTGTGGTTTATGTTGCCAATATGTGATTAATTGTGAGCCAATGTGATTTGGGATGTGTTGCTAACATGGTCTAATATATGTGAATTCATATGTTGTGGATTTAAACATGTTGAGCATGACATGATATTGAATATATGTTCATGCATCATTTATATTTATGGCTCGTGTGGATCGGAGGTAAGATCATGCATTTTATCTTGGTTGTAGCTCGTGCTTGGACCCTGCATTGTCGAGGTTTGTTTTACGAGCTTACCCTCACTAAGCTTTCATGCTTACGCTCTCTTTTGTTCGACAATGCAGATAAATAGCTTGTGGGTGGCAAGGGCAAGGAAAGGTCTCCAAGTGTTTCTTTGGTGAGCTCAATGTATGAATTTTAAGTGATATAATGTAATAGTTAAGCAATGAGATAGGTATTGTTGTTTGAGTTTGGGTGTATGTTGATGATTTGATTTGGCCTCGGTTTGTAAAACATGTTATGCTTTGATGTATGCTTGTGTGTGGTGGCATGTCTATAGACGTTTAGGTTGCCTTGTTATAGTGTAAACCTCTTATATGCTTATCTTGTGCCTTCATGGCTTTGAGTTCCTTGTATGACCTTAAATGTTGAAATGACTTTTGTTGGAATGCCATGCTTGAAAGCTTATGTTGCTTGTATGGTTTGTGTATCATCTTGTGTTGGATTGTGCCTTTGATTTCAAGTTAAAGCATGCTTTTATGTTTGATTTGCCTTAGGATTGATGTTAGTGTGTTGGTTGGGGTTTTAGAGGGATTTAAGGGCCTCCTTGTGCCTTAAATCAGCTCAAACCTGCAAGTTCGTAGCAGGGGTATCGATACGGTTGGTACGGTATCGATACCACCTTCTTGTTTCAGGCTTAGTGTATCGATACACTTGAGAGGTGTATCGATACCATTTTGGTCACTGGAGCTACTGTCCACTTCGGTATCGATACCGGCCTCAGGTGTATCGATACCGTCATCTTAGCGTTGACCGTGGGAAGTCAACCGTTGGGGAGGGTATCGATACACTCTTTGGGTGTATCGATACGACCTCTACGGGTTGACTTTGACCAGTTGACCTAGTCAAGGGGTATCGATACACCCCTTAAGGGTATCGATACCGCTTGCAGTTAAAGCTTAAACCTAGTCAAGGGGTATCGATACACCCCTTAAGGGTATCGATACCGCCTGTAGTTAAAGCTTAAAAATTGGGCTGTAAGATGTTGGGCTGAGTTCGTTGGCTTGCCTCGTGAATGTTGTTCCGCTGTATGATCACGTAAGATTAAATACTCATCTAGACAAGATTTAAAATGAAAAAATAGGGTTGCTAACCGAGGGGAAATTCCCTTGGGAGTTTTCACTCGGTTTTCCCCGTGTAGCTTACTCGGACCGGTCATCCGGCCAGACCGGGACGAGGGGGTTACATTTGTTGGTATCAGAGCCTAAGGTTACCGAGACCTTGGGCAGGTAAGTGAGGTAAGTTAAGTTCTTGCATTGAAATTGCACGGTGTTTGCTTGTCATGTAAGCATGTTGCTTGTTATCTGTGAATGCTGTGGTGTATGATTGTTTGATAAATAATGTATGTTGTTTGATCGTACGCATATGTTTGCTTGTTTAGCAAGTAAGCCTTGTTATATGCTTGGTTGAGCATGTATGTGTGTTGATTTGGTTGAAACATGTTCAATAGAGTCCCATTGCTACTATTACATCGAAAAAGAGATTTTTTTAGTGAGGGAATCATACTTGAGCCACTTGGACCCTTTCCTTTGCTAACCCAGTTTGTATGTTAATTTACTATTGATGTTGTTGTTGATTTATTGCTTTTAGTAAGTCTGAGGCCAAGGAGTGGGTCGTGAATTGGTAAGTGGGAGTTGTAGTTTCGTAAAAGGTGGACGATGTTGAGGGAGTCCATCACCTTAGTTAGGGAGGTATGGTTGTACTAGAATTGAGGTACAATTTGTCCGTTTGAGACGGTGTGTATGTGGATTGATTCCTGTGGATGAGGGACGATGTGATCGATTCTGGTATTAGTTGGTAAGAAGAAGTGAAGGCCTATGAGTGGGAGTCAGAGTGGTGTCGATGTTTTAGCAGATAAGCCTTTGGTACAATATTAAGTTGTTTCCTCCAGATAATTCTAAATCCGTGCTTTTGTATATCGTTAGCAAGTATGCAAGTTTGAATATGCCTGGTGAAGTGTTAGAGGTAGGCGTGAGTACCTTGGTTCTTTTAGCAAGATCGAGGTAAGGGTTTTATATGAGTAATCTGAGACTCGAAAATGCTAGTTAGTGATCGTTGGGGTTCGGCCTACGGTTTTAGCACATGACAGCCGGTCAGTATCCGTGAGTGGGGATCGATTTGTGTGATCGGGTCAGGATGCGTTTGGGTTGTATTCCGGCATGGTTGTCTGTGTGTGATCAGAATTGAACCTTGAAGTTACGAGATGCTCTAAGAACAATCTAGAAGAGTCAGACTTTGTTGAAGAACCAGTATGAAGACAAGAGAACCGAAGACTAACAGCTGTGTACTTGTGAAGTTGCAATCTCTGCAGATTCGTCCGTTTGTGGGAACATGCAAAGAAATTAGATTTCCTTGTTGAGACCTTAGATGTAGGGACACATGTGACTAGCCTTTTTGGGAGATAGTAGTGATCAGAAAGATGTACAGAAGATGTTTGTTGGTGGTTCAGAGTTACTAGTTTCTAGTAGATATGAAATGATTGTCTTTCTACGATTTTGATGTACCTTTTGACAAAGTTCGGCTTGAAGAGCACAGAGTTAGTGTATACATTAAGACAAAGAGAGAGTTGCCTTGAAGTTACATATTTTTGTGAGACTGTAGTAGTAGGTGAGGATGCGAACTTCTTTTCGAATGATTGATCCAGCTTTAGAGGTCAAGGATTGGTTGAGTTAGTCAACATGCATGCTTAGCAATTGTGATGGACTTTATTTTGAATGAAGATTAAACCACAGAATGCTAGAATAGTTTGTGTTTTCTTTTCCTAGAAGTGTTCGGAAAATTTGCCGGTTTACCTCTTGTTAGAGGAGAAGAGTTTGTTATTAAGACCGTTTTCGAGGTTGCTTCTGTTTTGTTTGTTCTGTAACTTATGAATTCCAGAAGAATTGAGAATGTTGAAGAATTAACTTCGAGACTTGTTAGACCTTAGATTCATTAGGCCTAGTGCATCATCTCAGAGTTCTACAGTGTAATTTGTGTCGAAGAAAGAGTGACAGTACGAGAATGTGTTCAGATTACATACAGTTGAGACAATTGACAGTGAATAATTAGTATCCGTTTCCGAGTGTTAGTGAATTGTTGATCAGTTAGTGGGTGCTTCAGTCTTTTCGAAGATTAATTTGAGATCTGTTTACTACCAGTTGAAAGTGAGAAAAGTTGAAGTACCGAAGGCAGCCTTCGGGCAAGATGTGATCACTTTGAGTTCTGAGTATGCCGCTTTGTTTGACTAGTGTATTAGTTTACCTTCATAGAGATGTTGAACAGAATAATTCCTGAGTTCCTTGATCAGTTGTAGTAGTTCTCATAGATGACACATGAGTATATTCAAGTACCGAAGAAGACCATGACAAGCTTTAAAGTTAGCATTGTAGATTCTATTAGAGAATCAGTTGTATGCCAAGTTGAGCCAACGCGAACTCCGAGTTAATGAAGATGTTCTCCTAGGACATGTAGATCAGCCGAGTGTGTTAGAGTAAATCCCAAAGTAGGCAAAAGAAGATATGAGTTGGAAGAAATTGAAGACTGTGATCTCAAGATTGAGTACTATCTGAAGAGAGCCTACGTAGCAACCGATGTTCCGAGTTGTATTTGTTGTTAGATTAGTAGTTGAGTTATGAGTTGCAATTGCCGAATTCCGTATATCAAATGATAGTAGTTTTGTGGCCGAGTTTCGGGTTGAGACTACTTTGGGTCAGAATGTTTGATGAGAAACAGTTGCAAGACAGATTCTTGGCACCTCACGTGCGAGGCATAGTAGAAGGAAGACCTTCAGAATAAAGTTTCAGAGATGATAGAGTTTTGCACTTCAGAGACATAATAGTTGTACCGACTGACCTAGTGTTTTGAGATGTATTGTTTTGGCCGAAGTGCACGGTGGTTCATTTGTATTGCATCTGAGTAGTATGAAGACGTATTGTGGGTTGAAGATAAATGCTTCTGAATTGAGTGGATGAATAATGTGGTTCAGTATGAGAGTAAGTATGTAAATTGCCAGCGTGTCAAGACCGAGCTTCAGTTTCTTCTAGTTTTTTACATCCGTGGAAGGTTCATAATAGAAGCGAGTAATAAAGATCCGAGGTTTCAACTAGAATAATTTTGAAGACGTCTGCATAGTGTTTGGTTAATTTATGAAGACAGAGGATCAGTCAGAGAAAGTTATGAGTCAAGTGTTCAAGCAGTATTGTATGAGTTTGTGAATCGGGCTAGTTCTGTTGTTATCTGTTGCGGTTACCACCAGAGTTAGAAATGAGTTGAGATGTGTTCCGTGTATCTATGATTCAGAAATGTGAGTCAGATCTGTTTCGTGCTATGTTTGTTGAAGAGATTGAGTTGAGTTTGAAATTGGCATGCCTTGAAGAATCAGTTGAGATCTTAGTGTAAGATAGCAAGTGTTGCGTGGTAAGTCTTTCGAGTTGGTTAGTATGTTGTGGTGAGAGAGGAATGCGTGGAGGTGCATGTTTCCGTAGCTCTTCATGTCCGATGAATTTCGGGGACGAAATTTCCTTAAGTGGGGGAGAGTTGTAACATCCGTGTTTTGGGGTTAGGAGTTATTCGTGTTTATAGTCCGAGTCAATAAAATTAAATTAAAATAAATCCAACTTAAAATGTGGCCTAATTGAACTTTAGTAAAAAGGGAAGGGCTTATGTTGTAATTTGCCCAAAAGCTTTTAAAAAAGATGACAACTTTCAAATTGTCATCTTCTTCTCCTTTTCCCTTATCCCCCCCACGTGAAATACCTCCCCCCATTCCCCAAACTCTCTCAATTTTCAAGCATATGTTTTATTCGATTTCAACTTCGATTCAAGGGGTTTTTGAAAGGTAATCACATATTTGAACTCTCCTTTCCATTTCCTATCTATCCATGGTCATAGATTTTAAAAATATAAACTTTTGAAAATTAGGTTTATATCAAGGTTGGATTTTTAAGGGGGTTTTCCAATTGGTTTTGATAAATTGAGTTAGGGCTTTGCTTAATCATGTTAAAATGCACATTATATGTTAATTTGGTTGGATTTTGATGAATTTCCGAAATGGGTTTTAGGGGTGTATTTAAAGTGTCAAAAATTTGTGTTTTTGGAAGGGTTTGGTGAGAAATTGTTAGGTTGATGTTATAGCAACATTGAGTGGGTGTTTTTAGATGTTTTGTGATGATTTTTGAGAGGTTATAATGTTAGTTTGATGGGATTCCCGTAGCTACTGCTGTAGGTGGTTTTTAGGAGTGGAAATTAAGAGTTTTTGAAGTGTTTGTGTGGGGAAATGAAGGGCTGATGGTTGTACAACATTATGAGGGTGTTTTGGACATGTTTTGGAGTGTTTTAAGTGTCTAAATTGGGAGGTAATGGCTGGGTTTTGCTGGAGTACGAAAATGGGATTATTTGGGAAGATTTCGGCTTTGAATTGTTGAGAAAATGTTAGAGAATTGAGGGCTGATGTGTACCAGTAAATTGTGGTTGATTAAGAGGTTAATACATTGCCTTTGATTGATTAGAGACATCGGATTTGGCCTTGGGAGGTTCGGGCACGATTTCGGAAGTTGTGGAGACTTGAGTCGGCTTTGCTTGGATTGCTTAAGGAAGTAAGGTGAGTGGTTAAATATTTCTAAAATGGTTTTGAGTATTGGTTCAAGCATGTGAACCTAGGATGGGCTTGGTAAACCCACCTAGAGTTGAGATTAGAGTGGTAGCCTAATCCCAAACTTTGATTAGAGACTTTGGTTGCACTCTTTAATGGTTGTATATGCCTTGTGTTAAATTGTGATGGTGTTGATTGTGTATATGTTGTATACATGTATGTTGAGGCATGTTGGATGCTTTGTTATATGCATGTTGACGATAGATATGATATGGTTATACACATGTGCAAAATATGATGTGTTATGGTTGTTAATGATGTCCATGTGGTGTTGTCATGTGAAATGAAATTATGGGGTGATTGCTTGATCCGAGGATCATGGTGAGTACATGCTAGGCATGTAGATGTGGTTTGTGCATGACGGTAAGTCATGGTGAGTACGTGCTAAGCACGGAAGTTGTTAATAAATGTCATTGTGGAATGTGTAGTATTGGCACTAGTATGCTTGGGTACAAATGATCGATCATTAGGATGTCTAGTGTGCACACGTGAGTCAAAATGCGCGCGTGGTCTTGATGATGATAGTCATCAAGATGGAGTACGGGTACGCCCGAAAATCTTCTTATATATAATAGTCGGTGATGAGTGGAATCCCATCGACGGGCGTGAGGATGAGTGGAATCCCCTCCGCGTGAAATGAGGCGTGAGGATGAGTGGAATCCCCTCCGCGTGAACGGTGATGAGTGTAATCCCACCGTCAGGTAATGGTTGTATTGTTGGATGTGAGTTCCAACGGTTATCCGCGTATTCGAGTCATAGCTAGGTGCCAATACGGATTGTGGTTTATGTTGCCAATATGTGATTAATTGTGAGCCAATGTGATTTGGGATGTGTTGCTAACATGGTCTAATATATGTGAATTCATATGTTGTGGATTTAAACATGTTGAGCATGACATGATATTGAATATATGTTCATGCATCATTTATATTTATGGCTCGTGTGGATCGGAGGTAAGATCATGCATTTTATCTTGGTTGTAGCTCGTGCTTGGACCCTGCATTGTCGAGGTTTGTTTTACGAGCTTACCCTCACTAAGTTTTCATGCTTACGCTCTCTTTTGTTCGACAATGCAGATAAATAGCTTGTGGGTGGCAAGGGCAAGGAAAGGTCTCCAAGTGTTGCTTTGGTGAGCTCAATGTATGAATTTTAAGTGATAGAATGTAATAATTAAGCAATGGGATAGGTATTGTTGTTTGAGTTTGGGTGTATGTTGATGATTTGATTTGGCCTCGGTTTGTAAAACATGTTATGCTTTAATGTATGCTTGTGTGTGTTGGCATGTCTATAGACGTTTAGGTTGCCTTGTTATAGTGTAAACCTCTTATATGCTTATCTTGTGCCTTCATGGCTTTGAGTTCCTTGTATGACCTTAAATGTTGAAATGACTTTTGTTGGAATGCCATGCTTGAAAGCTTATGTTGCTTGTATGGTTTGTGTATCATCTTGTATTGGATTGTGCCTTTGATTTCAAGTTAAAGCATGCTTTTATGTTTGATTTGCCTTAGGATTGATGTTAGTGTGTTGGTTGGGGTTTTAGAGGGATTTAAGGGCCTCCTTGTGCCTTAAATCAGCTCAAACCTGCAAGTTCGTAACAGGGGTATATATACGGTTGGTACGGTATCGATATCACCTTCTTGTTTCAGGCTTAGTGTATCAATACACTTGAGAGGTGTATCGATACCATTTTGGTCACTGGAGCTACTGTCCACTTCGGTATCGATACCGGCCTCAGGTGTATCGATACCGTCATCTTAGCGTTGACCGTGGGAAGTCAACTGTTGGGGAGGGTATCGATACACTCCTTGGGTGTATCGATACGGCCTCTACGGGTTGACTTTGACCAGTTGACCTAGTCAAGGGGGTATCGATACACCCCTTAAGGGTATCGATACCGCCTGCAGTTAAAGCTTAAACCCAGTCAAGGGGTATCGATACACCCCTTAAGGGTATCGATACCGCCTGTAGTTAAAGCTTAAAAATTGGGCTGTAAGATGTTGGGCTGAGTTCGTTGGCTTGCCTCGTGAATGTTGTTCCGCTGTATGATCACGTAAGATTAAATACTCATCTAGACAAGATTTAAAATGAAAAAATAGGGTTGCTAACCGAGGGGAAATTCCCTTGGGAGTTTTCACTCGGTTTTCCCCGTGTAGCTTACTCGGACCGGTCATCCGGCCAGACCGGGACGAGGGGGTTACATGAAACATCAGATTTTCGAAACTATGATTTATGAATTTATGGACTATATGGTTTATGAAGTATGTTTACGGAATATCTGATTTATGGAGCTGTGTTTATGGAATTTGATTTTTAAACATCATATATGTATGAGCATGAGTTGAGATTTGTACGGAGGAAGTTCAGTGGTTTCATCCTTCAGGCTGAATTTCACTTCGGATCAGTGGTTCCACCCTTCGGGTTGAGTTCCACTTTGGATTGGTGACGATGTAGAGAGTGGTTCTGGGGAACCTTACTCTTCGGACGGTGATGTAGTTGGGTGCATTGCACTGCGCTTGTGATTTGTGTTATGGTTTAAAAGATTTCATTCAAAATAATATTATGTTTTATAATTATGATTTTTCTTGCACTTTAGAGACACACTAAGTTCTTTAGCTTACTCCCCCATAGTTTCCTCTTACAGATATCTTTGGGCTTTAGGCGACGTGGTACTTGGAGGATCTCAGATTTTATTTGATTATTTTATCTTTCAGTATGAAACTATTTTAGTTTAATTAGATTTCTATTTATTATTTTGGGATACGGATGTAATTTTAAACTATTTATATTTTGAGATTATTTTTTACATTCATCTACTGTTATTTTAATTTAGAGATTTTAAATAATCATTCGAATATCTATTATGATATTTATATTTATATTTATTATTACATTTGTGTTATTTTATTTTAATTAAAGTATAATTTTCAAAATTGGATTTCTTGAGGGAAAAATTTTCAATTGTAACTTCCTAAATTCGGTCTTTTCTTTTAGGTCGGATTTAGGGGTTACAATTGACAACTTAAACAACAAAAACACCTTTTAACATAATACCTCATTGATCCGATAACTTTTTATCTCAGCCATAGATAGATCAAAGATGAGCTTTACTTAATTAATTAATTTATTTATTGCTTTTTGTCTAAAATAAAGCTGCAATCCCAATTTCCCATTGGAATTTGAAAAAAAAATAACAAAAAGAAAAAATGCTCCACCTTCTGCTCTAAAGCATAAATAATCTCGTATTATAATATGTCACATTGATAATTGTATTAAATTATTAAAATACAGTTACGTTTTGAAAATAGATTTGGTGTACCAATTGTACTTGGGAATTTTGGCAACCTCGTTACAAATGAATGAAATTGTTAATTATTATTGTTGTTGTTTTAATTTGTATATTTCCTCATTAAAATTAATTTAAAAAACTAAATCAGAAAAATCGACTCATAATGAATATCTAAATCAAAATTTGGATATATATCGTAAATTTACCTTAGGTTAATCTACCAGAAACAAAAAAAAAATTTATCGGTGAACGAATTTTGTTAAGAGTAAAAAAATCACGAGATAGAAAAACAGCTCGAAAATACAAGCTAAAATACAAGAAATATAGAAATCTGGTTTGTAAAATAAAACAATATTTTTCACTGCATTTTTACGAGTAATATTTTAGCATTTTTTGGTTGATATTAGCATTTCAATCATTGAATTTAATGTAATATTCATGTGTGTAAGTAAACTAATATTGAAAAGTTTACATGTATAATAAGTACAACGGTATTGATAATTCAACGTTTAAATTGTTAAAATGTTAATAGTAATTTTTTTAGTATTAATATCTTATACACTGGCAGTGAAAAATAAAGTTTCCACAAGCGGGTTTATTTAGGGGTTTAGTTTAGGGTTTAGAGGTTAGGAGTTTAGGTTGTATGATTTAGAATTTAAGAATTATGATTAGAATTTAGGGTTTGGGGTTTGGGGATTAGGGTTAGATTTTTAGGGTTTTAAGGTTAGAGTTTTAGGTTTTAAATTTAGGCTTGAAAATAGGCATGCTTGTGTAAATATTTTTTACACTGGCAGTGTATCAAATATTAATCCATTTTTTATAGAAGTGTATAAAATTACACACTAAATCTTAAATTTAATTTTTTTTAATGTAGGTATACATAAAGGTACTAAAAAAGATAAAAAAATTGTTTGTATATATGTTATTAAAAAATTAAGAAAAGTGTAAACAAATAGTAATATGCAATCACACCAGTTAGGGGTGTGCAAAACTCGACTCGACTTAAAGCGGGAAAAAAACCCGACTCGTTTTGACTCTCGAAATTTCATAAACTCGACTCGACTCTAAAAAATTTCAAATAAAGTTTGAGTTATGAAATGGAAATTCCAATAACTCAAATAACTCGAAATTTTTTAGTAATTAGTTTATCAGTTTTCATATTCGAGTCGACTTTATCAATTGTGCATGATATATTATGTATATCATACGTGAAAATATGAAATATATATATATATATATGTATATTATATATGCATATAGAAAGCCGTTAAAATTGGAATCAATATGTGCACCGCCCGACCTTAAGTACATGCATATAGAAATATATATGTACAATTAAATTTGTACAGCAACTCGAAAACTCGACTCGAATTTCATAAACTCGACTTGATTCAAAAAAAATCAAATAAAGTTTGAATCGTAAAATATGACTTGCAAACTCGAATGACTCAAAATTTTTTGACTCGACTCGACTCGATCGAACGACCAACCCTACCCTAGTACCAGCATACTAAAAATATAACATATTATCATGGTATTCATTAAATATATGTAATTATTGTATGAAATATTTGTGATTATATATATATATATATATCTTTATAAAAAAGAATCTCAACTAATCCAAAGTGAAATTTTCTTATAATTTGTTGGCAAAACCAAGGGAAAGAAAAGGGGGTCCAAGAATTATTCAAAGAAAATCCTTTGAAAACATAAGCAAAAAGTCCCATATAAATATTAATTATATATATAAGGGAAAGCAAAGTTGAGGAATCCCAAAGCCTCATCCCAGCAAAGGTTGCAGAAGAAACGCAATATGAAATCATTACTTCATTGGAGATGGGTCCCCATCTCATAATCTGCTTTCTCACTATTTTTAATTAATTAATTCGAATCAAATTTTATAAAGATTAATTTACTCCATTCACAATATTAATAATCAATCTCTAGTTCCAGTGTTGAATAGTTTGTTTTGTTGTCAGATAGTTTTTGTGTACGTACGTTTTGAGTGCACTCTTTTTCCCTCAAATTAGGATTATGAGGGTTTTTAACGAGCCACTTGTTCGTATCGTTTTTTTATTTCTCTTTATTTATCAAAAAAATAACTAATATTTAAATTCTGCTTAACGAATTTAATGTCTCATCTTACTGAACAATCTGATTATTGATTTTGTAATCGTGAATAAAATCAATAAAATTTAAAGAATTATACTTATAATTCACTTAATTCACTTTTGTAATATTTAATCTGATTTAGTTGATTGATAAGGTAAATATTGATTATTATTTTTATTTTTATTTTTAGTAGTAAATAAAATTTTTATTTTTGACTTAGAAAATTTGGGACCCACACTTGGGCACCATTGTCTTTATGGATTCAATGATAAAAACAGCACCTCATGTGGAGTCTGAACCAAAGGTGCTGTCCTTCCATAATAATAAAAAGGATTCTCCTATTCATAAAAACAATATAAACAAAAGTAATATTTGATAATATATTATATTATCTAACTAAATTTGGTTCTCATTTTTTATTAAACTTTAATTTAAATTATAATACAATGTAATTTTTTATTAAATAGAGATATTACATTTTAATGCTGAAATTTGAACCCATACAATATGGAGCAAGATGATCATCTTTAGCCACTAGGCCAATTAACAGATCTCAATATAGTTTATTTTTGTTATAACATTTAAAATGGTATATTTTTGAACTAATTATTATATAAAATTAATATGTTGTTATCTGTGTTACAATAAAGAAATAAAAATTATATTGATATATTTGAATCATTTATAGTAAAAATCTATATAAAATACTAATGAAATTTACATCAATTTTTAGTTTATACCATTAAAAATAAATATTTTAATATATATGTATGTATATTAACATATATGATCTGATTCAAACTAATCATATATAATAAACCTAACAAAACCACAACTACAAAAATATTTTTTTTTAGTAATATTAAGGTGATTACAAGTTAATATATGTTCATACATATTCTTAACCCTTTGATGATGTACATACACCTCACAGACAAAGCGATTTGAATTCGGAATGGAAATTCCCGACCCTATTTTGGTGTTCCTATTTATGTGTTATGCCTCATGCTTAAAATTAGGTTTAGAGTTTTAGGTTAGGGTTTAGGGAATTTGGGGTATGGTGTATTGTGTATTTGTAGGGTGTATGGTTTAGGGTTTAGAATTTAGGATTAGGGCTTGAAATTTAATTTTGTAATATTTTTTAGTGTTTTGGCAAAAGTAGGGGCACCGAGAAGGGACATAAAATTTTTATCCTTGAACACGTGTCTTTTAATATGAACATCATCCACTCTTCTACTGGAACACTTATTGGGTTCTAAAAAAATTTCTTTTTTGTCTTTCCAAATACTTAATTATATACATAAGCTTTTTTTATATATAAATTATGAAAATAATACTAATTTTCTTCCCTAAATTCTCTATTGTTCTGAAATAAAAAAAAAAGAATTGTTTTGAAAGCATACCCATATAATTCCTACTCATGATCTTTGTTCCTTAAAGCTTGCCATCTTCACTTAGTATTTATATATCAATTCCTAAATTATTCGGATCCTTTATATTATACAATTAAACACACTCGAACAATATATTAAAAATAACAACGATGTTAATTGAATTATGATTCGAATATTTAAAATTTTTCGAAAAAATACTTTTTTTTTTCTTCCAAAAAAAAGACTCATTTAAACCTTTAGTATAGCACACAAAGTAAAAGGTTGGATCTAAAGACACCTCCATCACTCATCATTCATCGCCATTAGAGAAACAACCTATTACTTTCATGCTATTATGGAAGGAGGAGGAGGAGGAGGCAGTGATGATCACCACCACCACCTTCTTAACCACCACTACCACCACCACGACCACCACCGTCCAACTTTCCCATTCCAATTACTAGAGAAGAAGGAAGAAGATAACCCCCCTTGTTCCTCCTCTTCTACAACTCTTCCATTCCCTTCCCTCCCAATCCTCTCCTCCACCTCAGCCGATCAACCCACCACCGCTTCGAGCCACCAGATCACGGCGGAGCCTTCCAAAATCCCACCCCCTAAGCGTACTTCAACCAAGGACCGTCACACCAAGGTAGATGGACGTGGTCGTAGGATCCGCATGCCGGCTCTTTGTGCAGCTAGGGTTTTTCAACTTACTCGTGAGCTCGGCCACAAATCCGACGGCGAAACGATCGAGTGGCTGCTCCAGCAAGCCGAACCAGCCGTGATCGCCGCCACGGGAACCGGCACCATCCCCGCAAACTTCACTTCCCTCAACATCTCGCTTCGTAGCTCGGGTTCGAGCATGTCCATCCCTTCTCAGCTTCGGTCCTCGGGTTTCAACTCCAACTTCTCGATGCAACAACGTCGGAGTTTGTTCCCCGGAATCGGACTCGAACCGACACCGTCCACGGCGTTCCTCAACTTCCAATCGAGTAGTATTTTAAATCCAATGTTCCAAGCTAAGCAAGAGTCTTCCATGGAAATATCCGAAGCCGAAGAAGGTTGTATAGGAAGGAAAAGAAGAACCGAAATCGACCTATCTTCACAACACCAAATGGGGAGCTACTTGTTGCAGTCGAGCACCGGAGCGATCCCGGCGAGCCACGGGCAGGTTCCGGCGAACTTTTGGATGTTAACTAATTCTAGTAATCAATCCATGAGTGGCGGCGGCGGCGGTGACCCTATATGGACATTCCCTTCGGTTAACAACAGTGGTTTGCATAGGGGAACTATGTCTAGTGGGTTGCATTTCATGAATTTTCCAACCCCAATGGCAATATTGCCCGGCCAACAATCGGCCGGTTCGAGCAGCGGCGGCGGCAGTGGCATACGTGAAGGACATTTAAATATGTTAGCCGGATTGAATCCATATAGGCAAGGTGACACCGGAGTATCGGAATCTCAAGTGAGCGGCTCACATTCACACCACGGTGGAGACGGCGGCGGTGGCGATGAATAAGTTGATGTGTTAGTTTGATGTGTAACACACGTGAGGTTTGAATTTGATTGCTTTTTTTTCAAAAAAAAATCGAGTTTTTAGTATACTCATAAGAAAAACCAAGAAATTAATTTTCCTTTTGGTGTGATTAATATATCTTTAGGGTTTGAGAGAAAAAAAAAACAGACCATATCAACATTGTTCTTGGCTGGTTTTGCTAAACATTTCTTGTGTTTATATTAATTTCATTTCATCATTTGTTTGTGTCCATTTACATTTCGAGTTTCGAAACTTTTTGAATTAATTACATGAATCAACCGAATTAAATTCAAAACATTTGCCTTTCGTTTTACCTTTTATTCGGGACGAAAAAGGCCACGAACAAAAGTTTGTGTGCAGCAGTAGTAGTAAGAGTACAGTGAAAGAGATGAAACAGTGTTTAACTGCATGTCTTTGTTTTGCTGTCTTGAAACAGTGTAATATACGACGGACGCGGTATTTCATGTTAAGAGACAAATCTATAAATTTCTAGGGCTGAAACTAAAAGTTCAATAAAAAATACATAAAAAAATTTAAAATATTTTTAAATCATATATAAATTTTAAATTTCCGCAATCCTCGATCAACCCTATGCATGAATGTCAAGGTTTTTACTGCATCAATGATTAAGATTTTTCAGAGAAATGGGAAAGAAAAAAGAGAGAAGGTTTATCGATTTCCAGGTGTTGGGGTCAGCAGGTGGAACCCAGTTTTGCTGTTAACAAACAGATAGATCATTCCTCCTATCTTTTCCTTTTCTGGTTTCTTTTTACATCTGGATATTCGATAATTATATGGGTCTCGATAATATTCAGAATCAAATAAAATTTAAATATTTAAGTGTAAAGAAAATTTTATTTAAATTTTGTTTTACATTCGTGATGTGTTTGATCTTGGTGTTTTTTTCTTTTTGTGTTGAGACGTGTTGTACTCTTTTTCTTCACTTATGTGTAGAGAGGTTTGTAACGAAGCAACTCACAACTGTAAGTCTAAGGTCTTTGTATAATTCTATTCTCTAATAAAAATCATACATATATCGAGCAAAAAATAAAATAATATATATATATATATATATATATATATTGATATTGATATTGGCACCATAGAGATAAGTGGTGGGTGTTTGTTGGGTGACCCTACTTTTGGACAAAGGAACCCTTCAAATTTTTTAAAATTTTTTTCTCTTTTTTTTTGCCATTCACCTTTGATTGAATGATTGAAATTGGAAAAAGTAAGAATTGTGGAATATGGATACTTTTGTTTAATTTTAGATAAATTTACGGATTAAACTACTTGAATTTAAGCTATTTAAAAAGAACACGTTATTTATTATTATTATAACTACTCATTGAATTAAAAAAATATGATGTTATTTTTATATAAAATATATTAATCAGTATATTAAAATGATTTTAGGAATGTAATTAATAAATTTGTAAGCATCCTATTATGAGAATAGAACATATTTTATTATCGATTGTTTATCTCTTAATGAGAAGATTTACGACTAAAAAAATTATTATTGTTACGGATTATAAATATACCGATTCATAATATAAAAAAATTAATTCAGTAAATGTTGTATTTAATGTATAATTTTTTTCTTAAGATATCAATCAAATAGTCTTGAACTATTTTTTATATATTTGGATTTTAAAAATTGTTTTTTTTTTTAGCTTTCAATATTTTCTTTAAAATTTACAAAAATAAATCTTCAAATGACCGACACTTTTTCATACAAACTTCTCATATTAATATCAGCATGATTTTATGCAGTATATACATAATAGATTGTGAGTTTTATTTACCAAGCGTATACAATTTTATAAAATTATCAAAATTTCACCTCATAAAACATTTATTAAAAATATGAAAACACTTTTATTGAGAAATTTTTTTACTCTCCTGTCTCACTAAATATGTTTAGTATTAACTTATTTTTAGTCAAAATTTTTAACTTTGACCTTTTATTGCTTAAAATTTATTATTGATAAAAATATGAAAAAATATTTTTTAAAAACTTTCAATCAAATAGTTTAAAAATATATATTTTATCAAATTTAATTAATTAAAATATTTAAAATAATACTGGTCAAAATTTAAATATTTTAACTTTTTTTTATAAAAAAGGGGTATGTTATCATGTGACTCATTAAAAACCCTCCATAAACCTAATGAAGGAAAAAGAGCGCACATGATAAAATATACAAAACATACGAGGATTAGATCCTAGAAGGAACTAAGTCCTCACGTAATAGATCAACAACAAAAGTCGGGACAAAATCCAAAAGAACTAAGTCGAGATTCGAGAGACTTGCATGTTTTGCCAAAGCATCTGCAACTTAATTGCACTTCCTATGGATAGCACGAATCGAGATTCACCAACCTCTCTGGACCACATCCTGAATAGCCCGAGTAATAGCGAGAGCAAAACCATCACACTCTACCTGATAAATAAGCTCGATAGCATACTTTTAAAAAGTGAATACGGGACAGATTTAGTAAGACGGAATAATTTATTTATATAAATATATGAATTATCAATTCATAAACATAAATATAAATCGAAATAAGCTAAATTTTGTAATGTCTGATTAAAACAAAACATCTTCTACTAGTAGTTTGTCTTTATTGGTTTTGTCGTTTTGCATTAATGCAAAAGCTCAACGAACTCTAATCCAAAATTAATGGAAGCTGCTGCCATAATTAACCCATTACTTTATGAGTAGATTAATCAAATCATTACACCATGGGTTATTATTATCAGGGATGAAAAAAAGTCTTTTCTTTCTTCCTTATCAATCAATTCAAATCGAATTTTGTTCACCCCATATTTAGATATGTTCATACTAGGGGTGATAACAAGCCGAGCCGAGCTGAGCCTGCTCGAAAACAGTGTAATTGGGCTCGGCTCGGGCTCGGGCTCGAAGCTCGTCAGGCTCGGTTCGGGCTCGTCAGGCTCGGCTCGAAATAAAAAAAATGCTATAGTTTTTTTATTATAAAAGATTCGTTAAAAATCTCTTTCATAACCAACACTAAAACGAAATTCAATGATCGGAAAGGGAAAAAATGCCAAAAATTAAATTAATCCAAATAATCAATAAATATTCTTATAATACAAACACATAATTAAAAAAATACAAAATCAAATAATAACCAACTAAAGAAAGAAAATACAAACACATAATTTATTTTAGTGCATATGTAGATTCTGAGCCTGTTCACGAGCTTTTCGAGCTAAGGTTTCGAGCCGAGCCCGAGTCGAGCTCACTCGAGCCGAGCCCAAGTAGCTCGCGAGCCGGTCAGGCTCATTATCACCGTAGTTCATACTTACTTTTTTTTGCACGTAAAATTTTACATCAATCTGACGTCTCTATTATATAAATTATGATTCAATAATATTATTTTTATCAATATATTTAATAGTTAATTTATTTACACCGAACAAATTATTATATATTTTATAATTTACTTAAAATTTGATATGTATAATAAATTTGAATAATAATATATGAAATATTATGATCCAATTGCTAAAATATCTTTTGTTTAACCACCGTTATCTTATCTGATCTATTGGTGGGCTAATCTGAGCCAAATTTTATAAATACTCATTATGAGGCCGACCCTTCCAATTCAAATTTTTTCATGCACAATATTATGTTACAAATAATCAATCCAAGACGATAATAAAAGAAAATAAAATAAAGAAATAACTTTAATCAAATAAGAAGAGAAGAATTATAAAACTAGATTAAAGTTGAGGCCTGCGAAGAGCAGTTTCCTTAAGACAAATTTCGACCACTCCGCGGTGCTTGAGTTTGGTTGGTCGTTCGTCTCCCAGTATACAACAACAAGAAGATCTTCGATAGAAGCACGAATTGAAGAGATCTCGAACTAGAGCCTTGTCTTAGCCTATCACCGGTTAAAAGAAAAACGAGAGAGAAAACGTTTTTGGAGTGATTTGAAACTGAAGAGAAGCATTCTTTATATAGGGGAGTGGAGGAGGAAAAATATGGAAGGTAAATATTCCGAATTAAGGTCATTGACTTTGTATCCGAGCAAAATCGGAAATAATCAATTAATGCCTTATTTAAACGGATATATTTCTTATGAATTGATTTTAATACCTTTTAATATCCGATTTAATGAAAGTCACAAATTTTTTCTATTAAATTCGGAATATTCAAAAAGATATGTTATATATAAAGGAAAAAATTTAATTCGAAGTGTCCGCAGGTTCCAAGTGGAACCCGACCGGTCCGGACATTCGTGTCGCCCACGACGTGCGAGCGCGCCCCAACCCGAATGGATTCGACGAGCTTCGATTTGCACCCCCCTGCGCCTGCCCGCGAGGCATAGTGTTCATTCAAGTCATTCAATGACTCCCAAGTGGGTTGGTGTATTTAAACCATTCCCATGTTTGTTATCTCACCCATGTGGGATAAGGGGTTCATATTTTCCTTAACACAATTCATAACAACCTCACTTTGAGCATCAATTTCTCATTCATTTCTCAATCGTTTTGAGCATATGAGATATCGTTGTAAAGGTCTCATGGAGTAGAATTTAATTAATAAATTTATCATTCGAGCATCCACCTTTACCACTAGTAAATATGGCTCAAAGTTTCCAATTTCTCACATTTTTCCAACAATCCCCCACATGAATGAAATTGATGTTTTTATCAAAATATTTTGACTCGATGTGGTGATAGGATCTACGATTGATAGTTGCATAGGATAGGTAGGTTTCCTCCTTTGAACATTCCCTTGTGAAAGAATATTTACTTTACTAGCTAATCAGTAGACGTGATGTCCTTGAACTGTTCAGCTGTTTGTGTAAATGATGATATACTTCACACAACTACCTTTCTGACAAGATTATTAGTTCTCATGGTTATGTCCATGTGGCCGTGGACATCGCCTGGTTCTGCAAGAGTTTAAAAGAACTATGCCCAATAGTCTCCTTGAAGCGGCCCCGCTTCACTCTTACATAGGTGACTTATGTTGCTCGGCTCACCGAAGCATACAATGGTCATTAAAAGCTTTGCTTAACCTATAACGCTTTTTATCACTGTTTGCATCATAGGAATGGACTTGGGAAAAAATCCCCAACAGTGATCGCACAGGTCTATGTAATTAGGTTGTCCCTTTGAACCTAGATCTTGGGATCTCCAGTCAGCTAGGTAGGGTTTTCCTTCACATAGTGCCTTTAATTCTCATGGGCTTTAGTCTCATTCCTTTAGATGTTTTCTCAACTTGATCTCGATTCAATCCTTTGGTTAATGGATCAGCAATGTTATCCTTTGATCTTACAAAATCAATAAGGATAACTCCATTTGAGATCAGTTGTCTGACGATGTTATGTCGACGGCGCATATGCCTTGACTTACCGTTATACATGAAACTCTGTGCCCTAGCAATTGTTGCTTGATTGTCACAGTGTATACATACCGTGGGCACAGGTTTCGACCATTCAGGGATATCCTCAAGGAATTGACGAAGCCATTCTACTTCTTCTCCAGATTTGTCTAGAGCGACAAACTCATATTCCATTGTGGATCTGGTTATAATAGTTTGTCTTGAGGATTTCCATGACACGGCTCCTCCCCCCAAAGTGAATACATATCCACTTGTGCCTTTGGTATCTTGAATATCAGATATCCAACTGGCATCAGAGTATCCTTCTAAGACAGCGGGGTCTCTGGAATAATGCAGTCCGTAGTCCCGAGTATATCTTAGATATCTTAGTATTCTCACAATTGCTTTCCAGTGATCTTTCCCTGGATTGCTTGTGAATCTGCTTAAACTACTCACAGTAAAAGCGATATCTGGTCTAGTGCAGCTCATGAGATACATTAAGCTGCCTATGACTCTTGCATATTCCACTTGGTGGATACTTTCCCCACGATTCTTTGATAGATGTGAACAAGGATCTAACGGAGTTAAGGCCATGCCAGAATCCTCCTTATTAAATTTCTCAAGAATCTTGTCCACATAGTGTGACTGACTTAATATGAGACCCTCCAGTGACCTTTTGATTTGGATGCCCAGAATCGTATCGGCCAGTCCCATATCTTTCATGTCAAATTTCGAATTTAACATGTTTTTGGTACGTTTTACTATTTCCTTGTTGCTTCCAACAATAAGTATGTCATCAACATATAAACATAGAATGACATATCCAATGTCTATAGTTTTGACATATATACATTTGTCACACTCATTTATTTTGAAACCGTTAGTCATCATGACATTATCGAATTTCTCATGCCATTGTTTTGGCGCTTGTTTAAGTCCATAAAGAGACTTAACCAATCTGCATACTTTTCTTTCTTGACCTGAAACTACATAACCCTCAGGTTGTTCCATGTAAATTTCTTCATCAAGATCTCCATTTAGGAAAGTTGTTTTAACATCCATTTGATGTACTTCTAGATTTCGCAGAGCAGCTATTGCGAGTATCATCCTTATGGATGTTATTCTTGATACATGGGGAAATGTATCGAAGTAATCAAGGCCTTCCTTTTGTCGGTATCCTTTGATTACCAACCTTGCCTTGTACTTATCAATTGTTTCATCTGCTTTTATTTTCCTTTTAAAAATCCATTTTGAATTTAGTGGTTTAATTCCAGGAGGAAGGTCCACTAATTCCCATGTATGGTTTTGCATGTTGGAATCAATTTCGCTCTTAATGGCATCTTTCCATAAGGTGCCTTCAGAGGAGCGTATAGCATCACTATACGTTAGAGGTTCAGCCTCCAGCATAAAGGTTAAGAAATCAGATCCAAAGGATTTTTCTACCCTTGCTCGTTTGCTCCTTCTTGGCTCTATTTCATTTTCAACCTCTTGTTGATTACTTGGAATCATTTCATCCAAAGTTTGTTCTGTTGAACTTTGATCAAGTTCCCTAGATTTATAAGGGAATGTATTTTCAAAGAATGATGCATTCTTTGATTCCATTATCGTGTTCTTGTGAATCTCAAGATTTTTTTATTCATACACAAGAAATCGATAAGCATTGCTATGTTCAGCATAGCCAATAAAAATACAATCCACAGCTTTTGGACCTATTTTCATTTGTTTTGGTAATGGAGCCATTACCTTGGCAAGACACCCCCACATTTTCAAGTGTTTGTAGGAAGGCTTTCGACCTTTCCACAACTCATATGGTGTCTTATCCTTTTCATTTCGAGGAACCTTATCCAAAAGGTAATTAGCCGAAAGAACTGCTCCCCCCACATGTTCTGTGGTAACCCAGAGCTTCCTAACAAAGCATTCATCATTTCTTTTAGAGTCCGATTTTTACGTTCGGCTACTCCATTAGATTGGGGAGAATATGGTGGTGTTACTTCATGAATAATTCCATGTCGTGAACAATATTCACCAAATGGATTAACATATTCACCACCACGATCACTTCTTACCACCTTAATCTTTTTATTAAGTTGGTTTTCGACTTCTTGCATATAGAGTATAAATTTATCTATAGCTCCGTCTTTGCTTTTAAGCAAATATACATAGCAATACTTTGTGCTATCATCGATGAAGGTAATAAAATATTTATTTCCTCCTTTAGTTTGAACAAATTTCAAATCACATACATCGCTGTGTATTAGATCAAGTGGTTCTGTATTTCTTTCAATTGTTTGAAAAGAAGACCTTGTTAATTTTGCTTCTACACACGTTTCACATTTATGGTTATAATTAATGTGAAATGAAGGGATGTGTTCCAAGTTAATTAACCTACGTAAGATACAATAATTAACATGTCCAAGTCTACCATGCCATAAATTAAATGATTCGAGCATGTAAGCAGAAGAAGAAGCTGCATTCTTATTCATTATTTTGGATTTTACAGAGATAGCATTGAGTTTCCACATTCCATTCAATACATATCCCCTACCCACAAACATCCCCCCTTTTGACAGAATTAACTTTTGAGACTCAAAAACCATTCTAAAACCATGAACACTTAAAAGAGTTCCAGAAACAAGGTTTTTGCGTACGCCAGGCACATACAATACATTCTGCAGCTTGAGTTCTTTTCCAGAAGTCATCTTCAAGACCACTGTTCTCTTCCCTTTGATCTTGGAAGTCGCAACATTTCCCATGTAGAGCTTCTCCCCATTTTCGCAAGGTATCAGCTCAGAGAAAGAGTTTTCGTCACAACATATATGGCGAGTGGCTCCAGTGTCAAGCCACCATTCCCTCGGGTTAGAGTCAACCATGTTGACTTCAGAAATCACCGCGCATAGATCTTCATCCTCTATAGCATTGGCCTCCTTAGCTCTAGCTCTTTTCGGATGTCTGCATTCAGAGGACCTGTGCCCCATCTTGCCATAGTTGAAGCACGACCCTTTGAATTTCTCCTTTTTGGAGACTCCGCCATTAGGCCTCAGATTTGGCTTGGCCTGGTGATGTTGGGGTTGCTTACCCTTCTTAACTTCGACAACATTTGCCTTGGCCTCTTTGAAAGCAAGTTTCATGGCATTACCTCTGTTGTCCTCTTCAATTCAAAGTCTGGTGATCAGTTCTTCCACTGACATCTCCTTTCTCTTATGCTTCAAATAATTTTTGAAGTCATTCCATCCGGGAGGCAGCTTTTCCGTGATGGCAGCTACTTGAAAAGATTCACTGATAGTCATCCCTTCTGTAATAATTCCATGAATGATTAGTTGGAATTCTTCAACTTGATTTACTACTGGTTTTGAATCAACCATAGTAAAGTTCAAAAATTTGGCTACTAAAAACTTTTTAGCCCCAGCATCCTCTGCTTTGTACTTATTATCCAGTGCTGCCCACAGCTGTTTTGCTGTTTTGTACACATCATATACCGGATACAACGAGTCTTGTAGTCCGTTGAGGATGTAGTTTCGACACAGAAAATCAGCATTGTTCCAAGACTCTGTGATACTGAAGGCGGTGAGATCATCCACCTCTCCTTCTCCATCCCCTACGGCGACAACTGGGGGATCTTCTTTTAGATACTTTGCAAGATTCAGCATGGTCAGATAGAACAGCATCTTCTGTTGCCATGTCTTAAAATTCTGTCCGTAAAATTTCGACGGCTTCTCATTGTGACTCATTGCCACTGCAGTTGCATTCAGATTCGGTATATGTTGTTTCGGAGTTTGTGCAGGTGCAAGGACCTTAGCAGTAGAATCAACAGAATCTCCAATAGTCATCGTTTCTGTTCAAAAGAAACAAAGAGGAATTAAAATAAATTCCAATAAACAGAAAATTAATTTCTCGTTTATTACCGACAATTTCTGTAAACAGATTTGTCCAACTTTGAGATTTTAGCAAATCCATTAAAACGGCAGGATAAATCCTGAAACCAATTTATTTGCTATCTCTATCACGATTATATCGTCTCGGATTAGAAGAAAGGTAGAAGAAGAATTTGTCTTAAGATTGTTACAAAGTAATCAATCCAAGACGATAATAAAAGAAAATAAAATAAAGAAATAACTTTAATCAAATAAGAAGAGAAGAATTATAAAACCATATTAAAGTTGAGGCCTGCGAAGAGCAGTTTCCTTAAGACAAATTTCGACCACTCCGCGGTGCTTGAGTTTGGTTGGTCGTTCGTCTCCCAGGATACAACAACAAGAAGATCTTCGATAGAAGCACGAACTGAAGAGATCTTGAACTAGAGCCTTGTCTTAGCCTATCACCGGTTAAAAGAAAAACGAGAGAGAAAACGTTTTTGGAGTGATTTGAAACTGAAGAGAAGCATTCTTTATATAGGGGAGTGGAGGAGGAAAAATATGGAAGGTAAATATTCTGAATTAAGGTCATTGACTTTGTATCCGAGCAAAATCGGAAATAATCAATTAATGTCTTATTTAAACGGCAAGTTCTAAGTGGAACCCGACCGGTCTGGACATTCGCGTTGCCCACGACGTGCGAGCGCGCCCCAACCCGAATGGATTCGATGAGCTTCAATTTGCACCCTTTGCGCCTGCGCGCGAGGCATAATGTTCATTTAAGTCATTCAATGACTCCCAAGTGGGTTGGTGTATTTAAACCATTCCCATGTTTGTTATCCCACCCATGTGGGATAATGGGTTCATATTTTCCTTAACACAATTCATAACAACCTCACTTTGAACATCAATTTCTCATTCATTTCTCAACCGTTTTGAGCATATGAGATATCGTTGTAAATGTCTCATGGAGTAGAATATAAATTAATAAATTTATCATTCGAACATCCACCTTTATCACTAGTAATTATGGCTCAAAGTTTCCAATTTCTCACATTTTTCCAAAATATTATAATTCGAATCCCCTAGACTAGTTGGTAATAATTTTTTTAGCATTAATGTCTGCATGGTAATAAAACAGGGTACGAGAGTAACATGTAAATTGTTGGATCCAAATTAATATAGACACATGTTTTAGCATTAATGTCACAATGGGTACAATGTTGGAAATGGTTTGTTTATAGATTTGACGACTTATTCTTTTGAGACACGTGGGCTTTAACAACCCTATTTACTGCAATTATTAAAAGGAAAAAATTGTTTTTATCCTTAAATTTGATGATTTTTAATCTAATTTCTGTTTTTTTTCTTGTCGTTGTAGTTTATAGATTTGACAATTTATTCTTTTGTTAATTTTTTTTTTCCATTTTGACAACTTAATACTCTGAAACTGTGTCATATTATAGTGATAAAAGATTTTAACTTCATGGACTAATATGTAAAAAAAAAAAATTAAGAGGATAAGTTGAGAAATTTATCAAATTTAGGGACTAAGAGCTGTTTTAACCCCTACTAGAAACAATGGCCCCTCAGGCAAATTTAAATCAATATCTTTTTTATTATTTAATTAGAAGAATGATCGCATCTATGATTATTTGGAAAAATAATCTCAAATCATTAATGTAAGGCGAACTCGCTTTCTACAGGATGCGAATTTAAAACTCGCATTTAACAAAACACGAGTTTCGTATTGAGTAAGTTGATAAGAAAAAAAAAACAATTTACCGCATTTTTAACATAGAATTTGCTTTCTACATGACGCGAGTTTAAAACTCACATTTTTAGGGTGCGCATTTATTTTACGTGGACTAATAAGGGGTCAATTTTTAAATAATCCTAGATGAGGGTTATTCTTCTGATTAAATAATAAAAAATGGTATTGATTTAAAATTGCCGGCCCCTCACGGTATTATATTCTCAAGTGTTATATTTTTTAATTTTGGTGTTGGGTCATTGCAAATTAGTCATTTAGTGTTTGCTTAGTGGGTGATAAGAATCAACAAATTCTTTTAATTTTGGTCCATAAGGTTTCCTTAATGCCAATTTCCAATGTCTTATTAGGCCCCATAAGATCTCTTAACCCTTCCCTCATTCATGGTTAGGATTTATTTTATTTTTTTGGGTAGAGCTTCATCTAGCCTTCGAATATGGTTATTTTGTGTTTGCTTTAAGTTTTGAAAATGATCTCCAAAACCTATCTATCTATTTTTCATTTTTTAATATATTAATGTAATTGCAAAGTGGTATATGTTATATATTTTTTTAAATTTTTGACAAAACACACACAAGGACAAATTTAAAATTTGGGGTTGATGGACAAAACATAGGAGGGGGCAAATTTATAAATAACCCAATTTTTAATATATATATATATATATATATATATATAAACAAAAATAAAAAATTGGGGGATGGGGGTGGAAAATTGCAGTTTCGTCATTGGAAGTGACAGAGGCACCTTAATAGTGGGAGGGGCTATTGCCCCCAACCCCAAAAATTTGTTTTTCCTTTAGTTTATATATTAAAATTAAAAATTTTATGGGATAATTATAGTTTCTCATATTTTTAAAAATATTATATTTTGCCCCTCTTAAGTTAGAGTCTTGGCTCCGTCCCTAGTCATTGGGTACACAAATGCAGTGACGGGTCAATTTTTTTGAGGGTGAATACAAGTCAAAATATTGTTTAGGGTGGACAAAAATAATAAAAATCTCAAAATTTCAGGGTGGGAATAAATCATAAAATTAAAGGACTAATTCATAACAATTAAGGAAATTGAAGTAAAATGTGTAAATTTTGAAAAGTTTAGGGTGAGCCTATTCCCACCCAATCATACATGTGGCTCTGTCATCGCACACATGCGTTCAAATTTGAGTCTATTAAAATAAACACCATCTTTTTTTTCCACTGAAATCACTCGTTGTGTTCACTACCCATCTATAGTCTCTATATAAAGACATTTCACGTGATATAAAGTAACAATCAAAAGGGGAAGGTGGCAAAAAATGAAGGCTTAGTTAATTGAGTTCGCAATTGCATGTGTAATGTTTGTTTGCTGTCTGTTGCCAACAAACCCAATATTAAATCATAAAATATATCCGGGTATATATATATTTTGGTATATAAATTTAGTTTTAAGATGTAATTTAATATTTTTTTAATTAAATACATAAATTTGATTTCATGGTTCAAATAAATCATTTAATGTAAGAACTAAAGTGGACCAAAAATGAATTTTGTAAAAAATTGAGCCAACATTCTAGGTATGAGTCAACACTTAAGTTTGTACTCTATATTGCAATAAAACTCTCGGCTAAGTTGATATCAGGAGTTAACTCACATAAACTTTATTAAAAAAAATAAAACGGTAGCCAAACTTTCAAATGTTACAAAATGACAATTAAACTTTATATTTTGTAATAAAATAGTAACTCGGCTGTTAAAGGCTGTTAACGGGTAACATTGTAATTATAAAAATTAGATAATAGCACATTTAGTCCTCTATATTTATAGATTCACCACAATAAAAGAATTTCAAGCAAACAAGCTCAGACAACTTGATTCTGATCCGAATCTGAAATTCACCCCCCCCCCACAATTTCGAAGAAGCTTTCATGGATGGGGATGCTAACAAGCTTTCTGGTTTCGTATCATAGGGGCTGAAAAACCAAAGGATGAATCAGTAAGAGCCTCAAACAGAAGTGCCGATGATTCTTCGAAACATAACAAAGCTGAAGCAGCAAACTCTACTGCGAGTTTATGTATCCGACACGGTTATATTTGATTCTTTCGATCATGTTTGGGATGGTTTGCAAGAATATCGTAACGAACTTTGTTTCATCTTTGGGATGGTTTGAGAAGACAAAGATAATAAAGGTGGAATTGATTGAACTTATAAATATAGAGGACTAAATGTGCTATTATCCAAATTTTTATAATTGCAACGTTACCCATTAATGGTCTTTAACATCCGAGTTACCATTTTATTACAAAACATAAAGTTCAATTGCCATTTTGTAACATTTGAAAGTTCGGTTACCGTTTTGCTTTTTTAACAAAGTTCGGTGACCATTTGTGAACTTTACCATTATAAAATTACTAAAGTACCTTTTTACTCTAAATGATAATTAAAAAGGTTTAATCGTCAAATAAGTGCTCAAATTATATTTTTTTCCCAGATAAATGCCTAAACTATATTTTAGGCCAAATAGGCGCCTAGCGTTTCATTCTCTGACCCATATTAAGGTTTTTCTAACAACGACCGTTAAAAAAATTCCATCACTAATCAAAACATGAAACATGACATATTTTTTTATATTTTTAATTTTTGAATTTCTTTAAACATCCCGAAGTTTTAATTTCTTTCAATCAAACCCCCAAATCACATCTCCCTCATCGTCAGCATCCCTACACGTCGGTGGTTTCATTGTTCACCACCCAAGTGTCAGGTACCTCACCGCTCGACATTCCCCACCATCTAGTCGACGATCAGAACCTAATCGACCTCTTTTTTCTTTATTGTTGGGTGTTCGTCGACGGTGCAATCAGTGGTTCATTCATTGGATTTTGACGATGATATGATGAAGTTTTCAGTAGAGAGGGTCCAATGAAGATAAGGGTGACCGATGGTTGTTGAATCGGTGGTCGGAGTAGAAGAATTTAGGGTTAGATTTTTTAGAGAAATTGAAGATTGTTGGGGTTAATTAATATATTTTATTTTTTTCATTTTCAGATCTTAATTTCAGAAAATGAGAAAATCATGCTACATGTTCGATTTTCATTGGAAACCAAAAAAAAATAACGTCTATCCCAGAAAAACCTTAAATGGGTCACATAATGAAAAGTTAGACTCCTATTTGACTCAAAATATAGTTCAGACACCTATCTAAAAAATGTATGGTTTGGGCATTTATTTGATTGTTAAGTCAATAAAAAACTATACTTGAAAACCGGATACATGACTTATAGACTTGTATATAAACCCTTTAATACTCACCTATAATCACACACTAATTTAATTTTTCTAAATACATTTTATTTACATAAAATATTTTTATTCATACTATTGCGCGTGTTATAAAATCTAATATAATTTTTTTTGAAAGTTAAGGTGATTACAAATATATATATGCGGGAATAGGTAAGGCATTAAAATAGGAATGCGGGAATATGTGGGGTACTAAATAGGTAGTTATCCCTACAATAAAATAAATTTTTGTTGATTTTATACATAGCCAATATGCTCGAAGACTTCAATGTTTGGGGTTTGGGCCATAGCCTAAATTATATAAAGTTCATGTCAATTAGGCAAAGTCCAAAAATACCACTTTGTTTCGTGCGTAAAATTTTAAATTGATTTGATTTTTTGTAATTTTTTTAAATATATATGCTGTAATTAATAGTAAGAGTTTTCAAGTTAAATATAAATAGTTAAAAAAGTGTCATCGATCAGTCGAGCTCATCTGGTGTTCCATGTAAGTATAAATATTTGTCACGTCTCTAGAATTTCGACTAGCTGGACGTGCAGCCTTAGGCGCCTTCGAGAGGGTGTGGTGCTTAAGTGAGCCTGAATATCTAGGCGAGAATGTTTGGATCCGTGTAGAAACGAATGAACACTAAAAGGGTGACGGGCAGAAAAAGAGAAAAAGGGAAAACCGGGCGAATGCCAGAGGCTTTTATTTAACTGAAGCCTAACAAAAATAAAGTTGAAACTAAAGAACAATCGATGAAGTGCCTAATAAGGTGGGGGTAAGCCTCTTTATATAGCCCCTACATCCAATGTTATAGTCCTACTCTAACTAGGATAACTACTATTCTAATCCTTCAAGTAGTATAACTCCTCAACCCCTAGTGAAGGGCCAACTTGCTTTGATGCTAGGCCCAAGTCAGTGTGGAGGGTTAGTCCAGCCCTCGGTGCGTTTCTTCAGTCCCTTGGTGCCGGACTCTCGGCCCTTCGGTGTGTGTTGGACTCGGTCGCCCGGCCCCTTGGTGTACTCGCTTGGCCACATGGTGTGCGCTGGGCCCGGACGTTTAGCCCCTCTGGTTTGCTGGCCACTTGGTGCGTGGTCTCATCCCTTTTTTGTGCGCCGAGTCTGGACCCTCAGGTGCGGTCTATGGCTTTGACAGCCGCGTGTCAGTTGGCCCAGAGGGTGCGCGCGCGGAGCCCTTGTGCGGCAGCCTGGCGTGCGTTGGGTTTGGCCGATGTGTGCCAGGATTGGGCTCCTCGGCCACCAGCTGTGCCACTCGATCAGGCCCTATGGTGCGGCCCATGACATTCTCCCCCACTGGTTCTAGTGATGCCCTCGTCGTTCGGCTAAGATGGTATCAACTTACTTGGTCTTTGAACTGCCATTGGGTCTCGACTTGTTCCAACTATCTTCGTTGTCGAGACGTCCTTTCCACCGGACTAAATATGTGTGTCTTGGTCGATGATCTGGTCGTTGATTGACCCTTTTCGATTGGTTGTCTCAAACTTCATCCCCGTAGAAGACCCTCACTCCGACATATGCTTGGTGTGACTTGCCTTGATCCGGATCTGACTCATCTTGGTGGGATAGCTCGATTAAACTTACATGAAACATCAGATGAGCTCGGATGGTCGATGACAACTTTAATTACAACATATATATGAGGGATATTATGGGTGTTTTCAACTTTAAAGAGTTTTCAACTTCGATTTTTTATTCTTCTTATGGTGACAAATCAATTTTGTTCGTCCGAGTTTAGTTAAGGAGTTTCTATTGCAGGGATATGATGGGTGTTTTGATGGGACGTTACGACAATGGTGGATTACGGGATGTGCTTCGTTCTATGGTCACTATGGTTAGCCCGTAATGAACTTCGATTTAACAAGAAAAGGTTAATTTGTGATGAAGTATTCTTCTTGATTAAATTATAAAACATGTATTGGATAAAAGCATCGATGGGTGAGATCGTTATGGAGTCACAATGGTTGGAATGGCCTCTTTTATGTGTGCCGTCGAGAGTAATTGACACGGTTTGTAGGGGTTTGGTTTGGGAAGCACCGCTCGCGGGTACCTTAAAATTTAATGTGGATGTATCAGCGCGAGGTAAGTCCCGCTGGCTGTGATGGTGTTTTACGCGATAATGAAGGTCGTGTGCTGACAATGTTTTCGGGTCCACTAAAAATTTTAGATTCTAATGTAGTGAAACTTCGGGATATTGCATATGCATTGGATTTTTTGGTTGCATCGGAGTGGCGCGATACTGCGGCGATAGTTATTGAATCTGACTCTAAAGTGGCCATCTCCTGAATTTTACATCAGGTTGGTCGCCCTTAGAAATTATGGCGTTGTTTTGATCATATTGATAATGCTTGTCGTGTCTTGCATTGTGTGTTTTTCTCATGTATTTCGAGAGGTGAATGGTTTCGCAGATACCTTGACAAAAGGTGGGGTTGATCGTTCTTCTTGGTTTCGAGCTTTTCTGTGAGTGGGTTGGAATGTTGGCGCTGCTTGCTTCCTTTGGGTGTGGATGCCTCTATACTTTCTGGTCTAATTTGTGCGCTAGAAATTTTGGTGGAAGCTGGCTGTTGGGTGGTAGTGAGGTTTGTGTTGGTGATCCTCGGTCTTAGTCTTTGGAGTGATGACTTTGGCTCCCATGGTGGTGGGGTTTTTGATTGCCTTCGCTTTGGGTTTTCGTCCGGTTTTGGTCTCGTATGATTATCTTCTCTTGTCTTGTAATGCCACTTTGTGTACTTTTTTCCTTTTATTTTAGGTTAGAAGTTTTTTAACGAAGCACAAAGTGGTAGACCATTGTATGATTTTGTTAATAATAATTATACAATTTGAGAAAAAAAAGTTAAAAAGTTAATTTTTTTTATAAAAAAATCTAATTACTTATGAATTACTTAAATAGAATATGAAATGTACCCGTTAAATTATTAAAAATATTTAAGGTTCAATTCATCATTTAATACTTGAGTTTGACATTTTTAATATAAGATTTGTATTTTTTGATTCTGAGTTTGATTAATAATACACATGTGGTGTCCAAATTTAACATTTTTAATGTGTGCTTACTAGAGCTCTTATAAAAAAATAAGTTTATTTTTTCGTTACTGTTTAACTATTATTTAGTTAAGTATTTTTTTTAATTATGACAAATATATTTTATTAAAAAAATTATGTAAGATATTACAAATACAATATACTTAAAAGAGAATAATGGGACTAGTCCACCAAAACTTTATACAAAAACCTAAAAGTGCAAAGAAAATTAAATATATTCATAGATATTAGCATACCATCAAAACTCAGAAGCCTTCCTGAATCTCATTGTCTCTGTCTAAACGAGACGCATTATGGGATGAAAAAAAAGTGGTGAGTGATTCAATCTATCAGGCAGATTGCTCCGCTACCCAGGACTAATTACATCGGCAAATAGCCACAAATCGCGTAAGGATCTATCTTTCTATGACTACCGACAGAATCATAATCTGAAACTAGCGTCGTGAAGATCTTTGTGCGGGCACCAAACGACCATTAAGGTATGCTGAAATCATGTAAAAACGACAGATGAAACGGAACCACAAAAATAAAGAAAACGCGTCACAAAGGCATAGGAAAAACGTGACACAAGAGTAGATATTTTTATTAAAATAAAATAAAAACTAAAAATTAAAAAAATAACAAATAAAAGCAAGAGAAATAACGAATATTGTAACCCCCTCGTCCTGGTCTGGTCGGATGACCGATCCGAGTGGGCCACACGGGGAAAACCGAAGCGAAACCCGTTAAGGTTCCCCCTCGGTTAGCAACCCTATTTTTTTTCTTTTACTTAATCTTTTCTAAAAGTTCATTTAAGTCCTATGTGATCAAACAGCGGAATAAAATACATGAGAGAAACATTCGAACCCAAAACAACAGTTAAACAGCCCAATTTTAATATTTTAAACAGGCTGTTTCGAAACGCCCTCGAGGCGTATCGAAACGCCTTGACCAGGTCAACTGTCCTAGAGCCTTTACAAGGGGTCGTATCGAAACGGTGGTCAACCGTTTCGAAACGCCCACGACGGTCAATATCTCGTGGTCAACGAGATTTTGACCGTTTCGAAACCTTTACACCCGTTTCGAAACACCTTCATCTCGTGAATTTCTCAGAATTCCAGTAGCCAAAACGTTCCGATACGCGTTTCGGAACAGGGGTTCCAAGGGCCATACCGTATCGAAACGCGTTCCGATACGGGGTCCCTGAAGCCTACCCGTTCCGAAACGATCCCTCCCGTTTCGAAACGCTGGCAGTCTGTAACCTTTGAAATACAGATTTATGGGTGTTTTGACAAGTCTAAAGGTCCCATAAGACCCCTAAAGTCACACAAAACCATCAAACAAAGTCTAGAGGCATACATCCTAGATTTAACATACTCAAACACATACAAGCATGGATTTAGACAATCTTTCATACATAGCAAATTACACATGTAGAGCCTTTCATACAAGCATGTTTGAAGACATTAAAAAGGACCAATAAGCATCATACATTTCAAATAGTTTACATGTCATTCAAGCAACTTAAGCATTCATAAGCCATCCATCATACAAGCATTTGGCAAGATACATCATGCTTACAAATCAAGTCAACCATAGACATACATCAAACTCAAACCAACAATACCTATCCCATTGCTTTACTATTACAATCTTAAAATTTAAACATCATACTTGAGCTAACCGTAAGCAACACTTGGAGGCCTTCCCTTACCCTTGCCACCCTCAAGCTATTGATCTGCATTGTCGAACAAAAGAGAGCGTAAGCATAAAAGCTTAGTGAGGGTAAGCTCTTTAAAAACAAACCTCGACAATGCAGGGTCCAAGCACGAGCTACAACCAAGATAAAATGCATGATCTTACCTCCGATCCACGCGAGCCATAAATATAGATGATGCATGAACATATATTCAATATAATGTCATGCTCAACATGTTTAAATCCGCAACATATGAAATCACATATATTAAACCATGTTAGCAACACCTCCCAAAACACATTGGCTCACAATTAACCACATATTGGCAACATAAACTACAATCTGTATTGGCACCTAGCTATGACTCGAATACGCGGATAACCGTTGGAACTCACATCCAACAACTCAACCATTACCTGACGGTGGGATTTCACTCATCACCGTTCACGCGGAGGGGATTCCACTCATCCTCACGCCCCGTCGATGGGATTCCACTCATCACCGACTAATATAAATACCATTTCCGGGCGAACCCGTACTCCTCCTTGGTGACTCAACGCCACCAAGGCCACGCGCGACTTTTGACTCATGTGTACACACTAACATCCTAATGATCGATCATTTGTACCCAAGCATACTAGTGCCAATACTACACATTTCATTTATCATTCATAATATCAATTCATAACACTTCCGTGCTTAGCATGTACTCACCATGATCCTCGGATCATGAAACCACCTCATAATATCATTTCACATGCCAACACCACATGTACATCATTAACAACCATATTACATTATATTTTACACATGTGTATAACCATATCATATCTATCATCAACATGCATATAACAATGCATCAAACATGCCTCAACATACATGTATACAACATATACTTAATCAACACCATCACAATTTAACATGGGGCATATACAACCATTAAAGTGCAACCAAGGTCTCTAATCAAAGCTTGGGATTAGGCTACCACTCTAATCCCAACTCTAGGTGGGTTTACCAAGCCCATCCTAGGTTCACATGCTTGAACCAAATACTCAAAACCAATTTTGAAAATATTTAACCACTCACCTAAACTTCCAAGCTCCAAGCCAAGCAAGCAACCTCCCTCAAATTTCCGGATTTCTTCCCGAAGCTTCCCCAACACAAATTCCCACTTCTTAACAACCTCAAACACATTTCAAACAATTCCAAATCAGCCCAACATCAAAATACCAACCCGGAACACAATTCAAATGCAATTTACCATGTTGCAACCCATGAACAAATCCCATTTTTAGTAAATTCGGGCAACCCCTAAACCATGTCCAAAAACCATGTTTTCAACATCCATAGCACCCACAAACAATCCCAAATCAACCCCTAACCATAGTACTACCATTGGGCTATCAATTTCCACCTAAAACAACCCCCAAAACTCACACAAAACCCTCCAAAAAACCGATTTTTACCCAATTTTAGGAATTCATTTAAAACACTCTAAAAATTATATATATTGGACCATTTGATTCATAGATAACATATATAACAATAACAAATCAAAAGCTTTAGTAAAACCTATAAAGCCTTAACCTTTAGCCTAAAACTTTGAAAAACCCAAATGTAAAATACATGGTTTTTATGAAATCTAATGGTACCAAAATGTAAAGGAAACCAAGGCCAAGTCAAAAACATATTTACCTTTCAAAAAGCTCAAAGGATGAAGAAGAAAGGAGGTGGGAGAGTGAGGTGAAGAAAACCCTCTTTTTCACGTTAGAAAATGGAAATGGGGAGGAGGATGAAGATGAGCACATGTCTTCATCTTTTGTTTTATTTTAATTCACCCAAAAACTCTTATTTACAACTATGCCATTAATGAATGGCCAAAACTCATATCTCTTAAAGTCCATGGATTTTGGACCCAAGAGATTGGCCCAACAAGTTGTAAATATTTTGAAATCCCGAGGCCCATATAAATATTTTATTATTTAAATTGTAAAACCGAACTTAAAATAATATTAAAATATTATTTTCGCCCGACCCCTAAACCCGGGTGTTACAAATATCGGCGATGGACAATCAACATATAGATGATTGTCAATTGCTGACAAATTTAAAAATAAAAAAATAACAGGCGGCGACTATTTTAAAAGATATCTAAATTTGAATTTGACTTTGAGCCTCAATTGATATTTAGATTTTTTTAGTCAGGTATCTAAATATTACATTTGGTTCAATTTGATACATGTGATTGTTTTGGTTAAAAATCGTAAGTACTAATTTAAAAGAACAGTCTAATTTAGAACCTAATTATATATAAAAAAAGTTAATTTTAAGTACTAATTTAAGAAAACAAAATTCATATATCTAATTAAACTAAAAACAATTGAAGTATACGTTAAACATTAAAATTAAATTTAGATACCAAAATATATCCTTATGCATTAGTTTTTGTGTTATATTTATATAGAACAGCAAAAAATGTGGAGCGAACCGTAAAGCATATGCAATTAGGGTCGTAAATAAGACGGGTCAAGTATTAGTATTGTTGAAATTGATTCAAACTTAAAAAATTTAAAATTTAAGCTCGTTTCGATTCAAAAGATTACGAGCTCAAAATTGTCAAGCTCAAAATAAAAAAATTAGAACTCGACTCAAGCTCGAAAAAGCTCAAACTCAAAATATTCTCAGACTTATCCAAGAGTTCGATTCAAGCTCAAACATGAATCTTAGGTACAAAAAAACCTTACACATCATTTTTTAATAAAAAAAAACAACATATAGTTTTTTCCACTTTAATCGACCAACGACAAAACATTGTAATACAAATGTGAAATGTATGAGCCATAAATAAATCTGAAAATAAAAAGCTAACTCTAAAATCTTGATATATTATTTTTTTCGACTTACTAACGAGCTTTCCGAATCAAATATCACATAACTCGTCTCAATTCTTTAAAAACTCAAACTAAATTCAAACCCAAGTTATACTTAATCGAGTTAAATATTAACTTAACTTTAACCAAGTTAAATTTAAATAACTCACGATCTCTCCCTAATTGCTAGGGGTGTTCATTATCGAATATCTGTCTCAACTCGTTAAAAACTTAAACTAAATTCAAACTCAAATTATACTTAATCGAGTTAAATATTAACTGAACTTTAACCAAGTCAAATTTAAATAACTCACAATCTCTTTCTAGATGCTAGGGGTGTTAATTGTCGGATATCGGATCGGATCCGATCCGCTTTTTTCCGGATATTCAATTTTTCAGATCGACGAAATAGTGATCCGTATCCAATCTAAAAAATCAGATATTCGAATATTCGATTATCCGAAAATATAATTTGATTTAATTATTTTTTCGAATTTGAAGGTCGTATTTATGACAAATTCAGAAATTCGAATATAACAAACAACAAGTTGCTAAATATAACATGATTCACATCTATAAAAATTTTAATTTTCGGATATAAATGCATCAAATTGTTAAATATAACAAGATTAATATTTATAAATCTTCGGATAATCTAGGTCAAAAAATTACGATTCGTATCCAATCCGAAAAATTTAAAATCGAATTAGATATCCAATCTGAAAAAAAAATCAGTTTGAATATCTGAATTTTCAAACCAGATCAATGTATAATTAGATCATTTCGGTCGGATCGGATATTTTTAAACAACATGTGTACCCATCAAAACCGGTCGGATCGGTAGATGCAATAAGCAAAATGGCACCAATCAAAATGAAGCCGACAAAATTGAAAAAGAGACTGGCACGCGTCAACTCCACGTGTCATGTCTCCGTTCACCGTTCATCATTTGCCAGCCACGCGCCTCCCTGTGTACTATTTTCTCCGGCCACGCTCTTTCTCTCCACTAAAACACACACTTCCACAGTTCCACATCTCCCCTTTTTTGTTCTTCAAAGGTTATTCCACCATCTTTGTGTCTGAATCTTAAAGACACCCTTTTATTGTCTGAATCTTATTTGTTAATTTCAGTATTTTAGATGAATGTATGCGATTCTGAATTTGTTAATTTCTTGGTGTTTTGCAGGTAAATTTTTGGTGATTTTTGTAAATTATTGCTGAAACATGGGTTCTGACTCTGAGACCCGAGCTCCATTGGTTGAGCAGACATATGCTGAAGATATATGTTGGCAGGTCAGTGTTTGAAACATCTTAGGAACCAACCTTAGTTGCTTTTCTGTTCTGTAATTTACTGGTTTGTGTCTGAATTCATTACTTGAGTATTGGGATATGAACTCCAATGATCTCTAGATACATAGGAAAGAGTAAGAAATCTGATCGTATGTGTGCTGGATATGTATATTTAAACCGATACTCCCACCCGACTCGGCGAGTTCCCGTAACATAGATTGATACGGACACGACCCCGTATACGCGAACGTTGAACTTGCGAAAGCGGATAAGGACGTTGGTGCGAATGTTGATGGAGAATGCTGGATCGGTGAAAAGATGGTTGAAGATATGCGATGACGATGTAGATAGAATCGCAGTTACCTAGTCAAGCAGGAGTGTGAAGATCCACAACAAATTCTGACGAACTTGAAGAATCGCTTCTAAAATAAACGATTAGTTTCACCTCTCTCATGCATGTATCATAGGTTGTGGCTAAGCTCGAACTCTTAGTTGTCGGTTTCAAAGATTTTGGAGAAGGTAGTCCATCAGTTCCTGACATGATTTTTCCTATTGTCTGAGGTTATCCATGTTTATTTAGTTTCGAGCCTTTTTCGGATAGCTAATTGTTCTGCATAACAGCATATATGTTATGTTGCTCGGATTCTTTGCTTTTCTTGAAGTATCCGCGCCTGATACCGGAAATCTCACCCACCATGGATATAGGGGGTATGAATATACCTGTGTCGAAGTAGTATCGTACACTCGATACTCTCAAATCTTAGTTACTAGGAATGGGATTTAGCTAACATGTGCTTTTAAGCATATTCAGAAACATCTGGTTATGGTGGCAATGAAAATATGCAGCGAGTTTGTCTTGTCTGAAAACTGTTTTTTGATGCAGGTCTTGTGCTCCGAAGACCAAGGGAAAAGTTCCTAAAAGAATTCACAAGGCTGAGAGGGAGAAGCTCAAGCGTGAGCATTTGAACGACCTCTTCCTTGACTTGGCGAATGCTCTCGGTAATGTCCTAAGTCCATCTCATCGATCTTGAAGACTTATTAGAACTTTGTTTCGATGGTATCGTAGAAATGATTCTCGGTTATGATCCGAATATGTTTCGGATTGTAAAATTGGTTCCTTTTGTGTTTGGAGATTATGGTATATCTAACTTTGGGAAATTTCTTTGCCCAGATCTGAATCAACCGAACAATGGGAAGGCCTCTATTCTGTGCGAAGCAACTCGACTATTAAAGGACTTATTCAGCCAAATTGAGTCCCTCAAAATGGAAAATTCTTCTTTGTTATCCGAATCTCACTATGTAAGACTCCTGATCTTGTCTTTGATAATTTTGCTTAATCACTCTCGGGAGTGACTGCTGGATTTCTTTAGATCCATGTTTTGAATATGTGTCTGAAATGTCGACAGGTGAACATCGAAAAGAATGAGCTGGAGGAGGAGAATTCCACCCTAGAGACTCAAATCCGGGAGCTGCGAAGTGAGATAGGGACAAAGGCTGCTCAATCTAAACCCGACCTGAACGAGCCTGCTCCCGATTTGCCCGTCGTCGAACCATCTCTGCAACAACCACAGGCTCTCCTCGTTGTTCCCCTTCATCCCGACATCCAAAGTTATCCAATGCTCGATCCGCCGACACAACCTGCCGCTAAACCGAACACCATTGTCAGGAAACCACATGCTCGATATCCGACCCCAACAGATAAATGGCCCTCGAAACTTCTCGGAGAGCAATCAGCTATTAGGAACGAGTGAAAAGCTTTTGGTTTAAAATTAGTATATGATATATAAGAAATTAAGTTAATAATTAATTTAGTACATTTTTATTGAATAAAATCCTAAAATAGTAGTATTTATAACCAACCTTTATAAAATACAAAAAACAGTTGAACAGTTAAACTCGGAGGAGGGAAAATAAAATATAGAGAAAAAAAAAATAAAAAAAGGCTGGCGCTAATTCACTTTCCTTCAATTCTCATATTTTTCATTGTGTATAGATTTAGAAAAGAAAAAGGATTGAAAGAAATCGAATCAGTTGATGCCGTTTGATTCGATTGTGATAATTGATTTTAAAAGTTTAAGATTTAAATCCAATTCCGATGCCGATTCTACGATGTTCGTTCCTTATTCAGGTAACTATTTGTTTCCCCTGTTGAATTCTCGATTTTATTAAAGCTTATGCTGCTAACTGAGTGAATTTTGAAGGAATTTTGGATGCTTAATTTCGTATGAATCAGAATTAATGAAAATTCATCAGATTTGTTTGTTTCTTTCTATGTAATTGCTTAAAATGCAGGTATGACCAATAGAATTGGTAGGTTTTGGTTCGGAATTTCGAGGGGGGAGGATTTACAATTTATTTCAATGCTTTTGGAAAATGGTAGTCTAACTTAGAATTCTTGAGATAGGGCATTGTCATGAGGATACCGGCGGTTGACGATTTCTCGTAATGGAATAGTATGAACTGCATTCTGGTTGTAGACTCAAGGAAAAGTTTTATATGGGGCGGATACGGGGATTATTCTTTCTATATTTTCTAGGAGTTTGTTGTTGTTCTATGCAAGGCTTGGACTTGGTATCTTCAGGTGAATGGCTGAGTTCAGAAGGAATTTTTCCGATGGTGATTTTGAACAGGTATTCCTTTTTTTCCACCCTCTCTCTCTTTTTGGATTGGGGGAGAAAGGTTGTTTTTCGTGGTTTATGTTATACTTTTGCACCGTTTTTGCAGGCCATTTCAACCCTTAAGAAAGGAATGTATCTACTGAAGTATGGACGTTGGGGAAAGCCTAAATTTTGTCCATTCCGACTATCAAACGTATGTTGCCTTGAATATCATACTAAGAATTACTCGTTATTCTCTTTGCGTGATGTTTTCTATACCGAAATTGCATTGAATATCATGTTACCCTGAGAACAATTAGTTGTGAAACATTCCAAAAAAATACATTTCAGGATGAGAAATCACTGATTTGGTACTGCGACAAACAAGAGAAACAACTCAGACTAAGCCAAGTTTCAAAGATTGTATCTGGACAGCGTACTGTAAGTCTATCTTTCGATGCTTTCTGCAGTGATCTGTAACTTTTAGGTGCTCAATTTTAGCAAAGAGACGAGATCTTAACAGTGTTATAGTATTTATTCACATGCTGAACAAAAAGGAGTTTAAATGTACTCTTAAATCTCCGAAACTTATGCACAAAAAACTGACGATTGAAGCTACTGACTGACTCTTTAGGAGCATCTAACCAATTACACATTTTGCATGAAGGAATTTTTTAATGCCTTCTTCTAACTTTTAGTGGATATAGAACTAGTTTTAACAACGTGAATATGTTGTACCTGTGTGTCAATATAGTTTTTAATGCCAGCCATTTGCGGACATTACTCAGTGTGACTATTGAAGCTACTGTCTGTTTCGGAGCTTCTAAAAAATAGCGATCCTATTTTTCTATATATTTTCTAGTATTGTAATCTGAACCGTGTGCCTTTTTCTTCTTGAAATTCATTTGCTTAGACTAGAGCAGTCTATGGAACCAAAAGAAAAGATTAGAGAAGTTTCAACAGGATGCAAAAGTGACAAGCTTTTCTGCATTGTTTTGTAGGCGGGATTCCAGCGTAACCCTCAGCCTGATAAAGAACAACAGTCATTTTCTCTTATTTATAACAACAGATCCTTGGATTTGGTTTGTATTCTGTTCTGCTTTTGACCTGTTGACATCATTCTTTTAGATTACATTGACGACACTTGTACTGTTCCTCAGCTTTCAGTTTCAACTGTACTATATAAATCATGCAGAGCAAGTGCATCTTCATTGTTGAAATATTATAATATATTATTCTATGCTAACAGCAAACATGTTTTAACCCTTTGAATTTTAAGAGTTATCTTCTGATTTTTTTTGTCTCGTTTTGTTATAGTTTTTGAAATCTGGAGTTTCAGTTCTTAACAGTTAATCTAATTAGTTTTGTTAATGCAGGAGTCCTTGTGTGTCTAAAAGTCTACCATTCATATTTTGTTTCTTGGCCCTTTTCTCCAAGCTAGGTTGGGACTTAGGATTGTGTAGAAAGGAGAATTTAGTTTCCGGCTTTTATATTCCTTTCCTTACCTTTTCTACTAGTAAGGAACATAGGAAATGTGCTTCTCTATTTTGCTCCTAGTTCGAGACTAGGAGAATTGTAGATTTTGTTTCACTTGGATTTTTGAATGATCATTAATTCCTTTATATGGTTGTAAGTATATATGAATAAACTTCTCATGTTCATTAATTTTAATTTAAAACTCTTGAATTTATTTAATAGATATGCAAGGACAGGGATGAAGCTGAGCTCTGGTTTACTACTCTTAGGGTCTTAATTTCAGAAGGCGACAATATCAGGCGAAAAAGCGATTCAACTAGTGATAATACATCAACAGAAAGTCAATGTAGCTGTACACAAAGAAATTCTCTATCTAACATGTCACCTGCAAGCAGTGACAACATCTATAAGGTTTCCTACTATAGAGTGCCAGAAAATCTATTCATTTTTCTATTTTCTTTATTAAATCTTTCAATGCTTTGCTCATTGTAGGATACCAGAGATACCCAAGTTGTTTCACTCTCGCATGAGAGCTCTCCATATCGAAGACTGGGAAAAGCTTTTTCCGAGGTTTTATCATACACTTCTGTAATAAATAGCTTAACTCACACAGAGCCGGTTCCTAAACATGCAAGTTCATTATCATTGGGCGGGTTAGAAAACTCTGTTGTTGATTCATTTAGAAGTAGTGTATCGAGCGCAGCGAGTACATCCAGCCAGAAATCTTCTTTAGAAGATTTTAATGCAATAGGTGGTGTTTTTATATGGGGGGAAGGAACTGGTAATGGACTGCTTGGTGGTAGTCACAAAACTCAAACTACTGTTACTAGAATAGATTCACTTTCACCCAAGGCACTCAAATCAACAGTGCTTCTCGATGCTCGCAATATTTCTTGTGGGAATAAGCATGCTGTTTTAGTCACGAAACAGGGGAAGATCTTTAGTTGGGGTGAAGGAACTGGTGGTAGGCTCGGCCATGGAGTTGAAGCTGATGTTTCTCAGCCGAAGCGCATAGGTGGTCTTAGTAGATCATCTATTGAATTAGTTGCCTGTGGGGAATTTCATACTTGTGCTGTAACACTTTCAGGGGACCTTTATACCTGGGGTGATGGTTCTCACAATCTTGGTCTTCTAGGGCACGGTACCGAAGTTAGTAAGTGGATTCCTAGAAAGGTAAGAGGTGAAATGCAAGGTATGCATGTGTCATACATCTCTTGTGGAGCTTGGCATACAGCTGCTGTTACGTCAATGGGTAAATTATTTACCTTCGGCGATGGAACTTTTGGTGCTCTAGGCCATGGGGACCGGAGTAGCACAAGTTTACCCAGAGAAGTTGAGGCTCTTAGAGGACTACGAACGCTGAGGGCATCTTGTGGAGTTTGGCACACTGCTGCAGTTGCGGAAGTGCTTCTTGAGCTATCCGGTGAGTTTTCATCTGGAAAGCTGTTCACCTGGGGTGATGGGGCGAAAGGGCAGCTTGGACATGGAGATAATGAACCCAGATTAGTTCCTTCTTTAGTAGCACTGTCAGACAGTACAAGCTTTTCTCAAGTGGCTTGTGGCCACAGTATTACCGTTGCTCTAACTGACACAGGGAAAGTCTATTCCATGGGGAATGATGGTCGTGAAAACGTTGGAAGCTCTGGAAGTAGCAAGCTTCCCACTTGTGTCAAGGGCAATATCAAAAACAGCCGAATCGAAGAGATAGCATGTGGTTCTTGTCATGTAGCTGTTCGTTGTTCAAATGCTAAGGTTTACACCTGGGGAAAGGGTGCACATGGTCAATTAGGCCACGGTGACAAGGAAGACAGGAACATTCCCACACTTGTTGATGCTCTGAAAAACAAACAAGTAACGAGAGTGGTATGTGGCTCAAACTTCACTGCTGCCATTTGTCTTCATGACTGGGCACTTGGTGTTGATCACTTTAGCTGTTCAGGTTGTCGAACTCCATTTAGTTTCATCAGAAAGCGCCATAATTGTTACAACTGTGGGTTAGTCTTTTGTAGACTTTGTAGCAGTAAGAAATCTCTAAAAGCTGCTTTGGCTCCTAAGAAGCACAAGCCTTGTCGGGTCTGTGATGATTGTTTTACCAAATTAAATAGGAAAAAGGAGTCTCAATCAACTCCCGACTTCACCAAGAATTCGAGGGAAGTCGTACATCAAAATGGTAATGAGTTACCAGACAAAGATTCTGCGAACCGAACATCTCTCGGTAAATTATTCAGGCTTGCATCCTTTGACTCATTCAGACAGGCCAGGAGCCAAAATTGCAAACATAGTAGAAGATTATCTAAGTCGCAGTGTGACTCGAGCTGTTTATTAGGAAATTCTATGAGATCATCAACTTCTGGTCTAAGAGCAGGTTCTCGAGGATCATCACCTCCCTCAAGGAAGTCGAGTCCAGTTTTTTCTTCTGCAAGAGCTTCAATCCCTACTGGTCTTCCCAATCAAGAGTTACTTCTCGATGACGCAAAACACACAATTGAGAGCCTCACCCAAGAGATAAGTTTATTGAGAACACAGGTAATTATATAAAGATAGATTAAGATTAGAACTACAACTTATCTGTTTATGTTTGTGAAATTATACATGAAAAAAGCATATCAAAGCAGATATGGTGATTAATTATTACCACTCAGGTATCTTAATATTGCTCATTTATCATTCACTTACATATGGGGCCTTCACTTTTATCTTTGGTTTCTATTTCTATAGTTTATTCCATAAAGTAATTTATTGTCAAATACTTTAAAATCGCTCTCCTTTTTCTTTTTGGATTTCTGATAAGTGATAATTTAGGTGTGTAGAGCCCATTCTAGAATCATTGTTGTTCATGTGAGCCGAAAGCATGTAAATTTGATTCGACATGAACCAAGAATTTTCACTAATGCATGTCTTTTCTTCCATTTTCATGAAAGGATACAATACAACTATAGCTGCAGTGATTTTGATTGAAATAATATGGCTTTCAGGTTGAGGATCTTACTTCCAAATCACAACTCCTAGAAGTAAAACTCGAAAAAACATCGAGGCAATTGAAAGAGGCAATGGCTACAGCAAGTGAGGAAGCTGAAAAGAACAAAGCTTCAAAGGAAGTAATCAGATCTCTAACAGAACAGGTGAAAAAAAATAGTTTCTGCTATTGTACTGGTAAATGAGCTTTAACCTGAATATAAGTGTTAGATATGAGTATGTCTCGGATATAAGTGTCAGGCACAGATATTAGTCTCTTAAGCATTATTTAAGAACCGTGCACGGAAATCTCACGTGACCAGACCTCTCGAGTGCCTTCTTATAGAGATGTGGATCTCATTTTGCTCTATTTCCTTCTCAGAACTGTGTTTTAAAGGAGAAAACACACATATACGAGCTAAACGAATAAAAGCAGGGAGGTCACCATTTGGTGTAGTTAGGAATGGAACAATGAAATACAATTATGATGGAGAAATGTTCTGATTCAGTATTCTAGGCCTTATGTTTATCCAATGTAACAACTATACTGGATTTGATTAATGCTAATCTTCGACAGATGAATAAAAACGACGGCGGAAGAGCACCCGAACAATCAACTCCACCAGGCAACTGAGAGAGGTTCACTCGCGGAGTTCACATTCTTGTTCATACTCCGGTGTCCAATCAAGTTCAGAGCGTAAAGCCAGACTCGTATAATATGCATGTAAGGCATGGTCAAGTAAACAGCAGCAAGAGATTGGAGGAGAAGTTGATCAGTGAATATTAAAATGTGGAAGAGTTCGTTTTTTTATGCTTTACGGGAGGAGCGAGAGAGGAGGCAAGAACCGAGTCCGGTTAGCCTCGGATAAACAGCAGCTGCCTTATGATGCAAAGTTGATGAAGAAAATTTGGAAGCTTCATATGTTTGATATATATTTGGTGAAGAATATGTTAGATTTCCATTCCCATGTTGAATGCATATACAGAGTTAGATTCACTTGGATAGCAAACCATGCAATGCATCTGTTGACATTGATTAATACTTGTTTTTCTACCGATTTATAATATTTGGTCGGTTAACGGTTAATTTTTTTTTAATTTCAATTAGCTGTTCATTCGGTTCAAAAACAGCTAATTAATAGAAATTATTAAATATTTGATAATATATAGATATATTGAAAGTATATATATTAAGACTACACTCATTAAAATTTCAAGAGACCAACTAACTTTTAACTTTAGGTCCAGTAAAATTTTAAGACCGAACTAATTTTTAATCAAATTGAAAAATATTCAAATTACTTTAAGAAAAGACCTCTAAAATTTATAACTAAGTTCGGTAAATTCGAAAATTGATCAAATTAAATGAATTTTGTTCGGCTGGGTTGGTATAAAATTTAGTTTGATTGTTTAGTTCGATTTAGTCGGTGGTTGAATTAATTGAACTAACAAACATCCTTAATTGGAAGGATTATTTTATAATAAGCTTCTATAATATTCAAACTGAATCTGAATACAAGTAGTTATAAAAAAAAATCCAAAAAAATAAATGGGGCTTCTAAACTCTTTAGTTTTTATTTGGGTCTAAATATAGTAGAAAATAGCTCAATTCAAATAAAATCCCTTTCTTTAGGGACATCATTTCCCAAGAGGCATGTATCAAAAAAGGACATCCTTTTTTCTTACACAGTCCTAATTTTTTTTCTTCTATTCGATACATATCTGAAATCAAAACCATAAGCTACTGTATAAGCATAAAGGGCACCCTTCAACTGTTGTTGAGTTTCGAATATTATTTCTAACTGAAATCCAGGTTCAACGGTTGAAGCATAAAAAAAAACTTTTTTACTCTTCTTAAAAACATCACCATCTAAATCTGTTTGATAGCTATCAACGTCTGAAAAGTTCAAATAATCACTATATGTCCACCACCCAAACCCCTTAAATCCCCTAAATCATCCTCATTTCCCACAATAAAAAATATTATGTTATCCTGCACAAAATCAAGTTCGAAATCTTTTACGGTCACGATTTTATCTTTCATCTTCCTTTTTACTAAATTCTATTTAATATCTCTTCTATATTTTCATTTCTTTTGTTGTTTTCATTTAAGTTCGTAGGTTCTTTCATGATATGTTGATGTTGCCCGACAGGATGATGGTGAAGAAGAATTACAGAGATAAATCATTGAATTACAGTTTGGTAATTAGAATGTTGGTAATGCTTAAGTTGAGAACCAATGGCAAAAGACTATATCTCACATGGGTTGGAAGAAAGTCTTGTGAACCGTATTTATACCGAAATTTCTCACTCACTTGTTGAGTGCGAAAAAAACAAGGGACATCTTCGCGCGTCACTGCCGCCGTTCAGCCGGCTCGGGTTCAGGTAACACGTCCGCGCGTGAATAAAATTTTTTTGAAAAAATTCGTAAAAAATTTTCTTTAATCCAGCTGATCAGTCCCAGTCACTAACCTCGGGGGACAAACACAATTCGACATATTGTTGAAGCTGCTGGTCACCGGCATTCATAATTGACAAACATTCCAGCTGAATCGACATTAACATCTCGAACTTTAATTATTGCAGCCTGCACACCAATTTTCATCTGTTGCTTTTGCTAAAGAACAAGAATGATTGGGATGTCTAAAAGAAGTGTGGAAACTAAAGCGAAATAGAAAACATTTAAGCCAACAACTAAATGCTATTAAACATTTAAGCATTGAGATATCTTCAATAAAATTTGATTTTATTAAACATTTAAATGAAATAGAAAACATTTAAGTCTAAACAAGATTTAAGTGCAACCTAAGCAAGTATGATTTAAGTGCAACGTAAGCAAGTATAATTTAAGTAGTAAAGAAAAAACCTCAAGTATTGAATACTTGAAAAAAGATAGAGACTCTTAAATTTTAGGAGTTACCTTGTCAAATGGTAAGGCCACTAATTTATAGACTCCGCTCATCGATGGACGGTGGAGATTAATGTAATCATACAATTAATATTTAGCTCAAATGGTAAGGTCACTAATTTATAAACTCCCCTCCTCGATGGACGGTGGAGATTAACCTAATCATACAATTAATATTTAGCTTCTAAAATTTTTTATACAACCTAGAACTTTCCACACAATACTAGAATAGACTAGTCTTAGAGAATCCCTCAAGCTTCTAGAGCATTCCACAATATCCCATCGTATTCCATAATTTTCTGGATCATTTCAGAATATTTCAAAACTTTTCAGAATGTTTTATAACTTTTAAGAATATTTCAGACCCTTTCATGATATTCTAAAATTTTCTAATGTGAATTAGACTCTTTTGTAAAATTTCAAAATTTCCCTTAATATTTAAAATTTTAACAATATACTCTTTTCTTTTCAGACAAGTCTACAATTTAAACTTTCATCTCTAAAGAGTGATCTAGTTTATCTCCCATCTCTATGGTTGGAGATCAAGTATAAATAATATTCACATGAGAAAAATTTAAAGAGAACTTCAATTAGGTGGGGTTTTCTCTAAACATGTTACCTTGCAGATAGCACATTTGAACTCACCATGTATGTATGGGCTTTATCGGAGCAATGATCATGCTTGAAAAGAGTTAAGGCGTTTCAGTTATCTAACATTAAGGGACAATGTCTTGATTTATTATGAGATTGTCATTTTTTTTAAGACAGTCATTATTGTTTTCAAATGTTACAAAAAACTCATTCAAATTTATTAAAATGTTGTAAAATGATCCTTAAATTTATAAAAAAATAAAAAAATTATTATTAGGGGTCATTTTGTAGTCAAATAAAAAATTTAATGATTATTTTATAACTTCAAAACATTTAGTGACAAAAAATATTATTTTAACATAGTTTACTGATAATTCATGTACTTTACAATTATTTATTTATTTAAGGGTTAATTATTGAAATTGTCATTTATGTTTTCTCTAGTACAGAGTTGGTCACCGATTTTTAAAAACGACCAATAAGGTCACGTAAACAATAAGAAAAGACCCCTAAAATTTATAACAAAATTCGGTTAATTCGAAAACCGACCGAATTAAACGAACTTTGTCTTATTGGGTTGGTATAAATTTTAGTTCGGTTAACCGTTAAAGAAAAATATTCAGTTAATTTGATTTTGTTTAGTTTGATTTAGTCGGTGGCCAAATTAATAGAACGAACAATCAAACATCCTTAATTAGAAGGATCATTTTATAATAAACTTCCACAATATTCAATCTGAATTCGAATACAAGTAGTTATAAAAAAAACAAATTGGGCTTTTAAACTCTTTAGTTTTTATTTGGGCCTAAATAGAATAGAGAGTAGCTCAATTCAAATCAAATCCCTTTGTTTAGCGACATCAATTTTGTTCAGTTAGGGTTGCCTTATAAAACCATTTTTTAACCCTTTCGCCGGTGAGTAGATTCACTTAGCAGCGGCACAGTGTTAAAGAGAAGCGGCGCCTCCGCCCTCCGGCCGAAAACCATGGTTCACGTCTCCTTTTACCGCAATTGTAAGCTCGATCTCCTCCTTTATTTAACAAATGTTTCTTTCAACTTTGATCTGCTTTGGGTATTTGTCATAGATCTAGGGTTAATTCTTTGTTGCTTGCGATTTTAGTTAGATTTGCATAGTTAATGGAGGTTTGAGTGGAGGAGAGGATCTAGGGTTTCTTGTGTCGTCATTGTTATAATAAAATTGGGCGCTCTGAGCTGAATTGCTAAATGTTTTTTTTTTGGATTATGATTTTGTTTCTCTTTTGATATTGGTGGCAGATGGGAAGACATTTAAGAAGCCTCGTCGTCCTTACGAGAAGGAACGATTGGATGCCGAGCTGAGGCTGGTGGGAGAGTACGGTCTGCGATGCAAGAGGGAGCTTTGGAGAGTTCAGTATGCTTTGAGCCGAATTCGAAATGCTGCTAGGGATCTCCTGACCCTCGACGAGAAGAACCCGCGTCGGATCTTTGAGGGCGAGGCCCTTCTTCGCAGGATGAATCGGTATGGACTCTTGGATGAGAGCCAGAACAAGCTCGATTATGTGTTGGCATTGACGGTCGAGAACTTCCTTGAGCGTCGCCTTCAGACTCTTGTGTTCAAGTCTGGTATGGCCAAATCTATCCACCATGCCCGAGTGCTCATCAGGCAAAGACATATCAGGTGAGCATATTGAAACTTCTTTCGAATAATTATATTGATTTCGACTTTTCTCCGGCATGTTTCTGATGCATTCTTTGATCTGGATGATTAGATATATAAATTATGCTTACTTGATCATTGTAAAATAATCTGAATTAGTATTTAAATATAAGTTATTGATTAGATCAGGGATAAATATTCTATACACAGGTTTAGGGTATAGGGGTTTAGAATTTAGGGATAGTTGTTTTAATTTAAGGTTTAGGGATATAATTTAGGTTTTATAGGTTAAAACCTAAATCCTCATCATATTACCCTAAAAACTTAACCATAACCTATAAATCTTAAATTATAACCCTAAACCCTAAATTGAAACAACTATCCTTAAATCCTAAACCCCTATACCCTAAAACTAAGGTGCTTGTTCCACCGCTTGTGTATAGGATATTAATCCTTAGATCAATGTGTTATACCAACACAACAAGTTTTGTTTTTATTTCATGTGCAATCTTATGTTGGTTGATTCAATTCTATTTTGTTTCATCTGTTTATGTTACTGCGTCGTTACTATCGTTTGCTGATCGATACTTTGCTCGATTCCCTCTGATTTTACAGGGTTGGAAGGCAAGTAGTCAACATTCCTTCATTTATGGTAAGGGTTGATTCGCAGAAGCACATCGATTTCTCTCTCACTAGTCCGTTTGGTGGCGGACGTCCTGGAAGAGTGAAGAGAAGGAACCAGAGGGCCGCTGCCAAGAAGGCTGCTGGCGGAGATGGAGAGGAAGAAGACGAAGAATAAGTAATGGGATTTTCGATCCTCCGTGGCTAGTCACAGTAGGACTATCTCGAGCTAAAGCTAGTTTTCCATGATCTAGAAAGTAATGTCTTGGTATTTTTTTTTTCTGGATTAATGATATTTTTGGACATTGTTAATTTGTAGAATCTTGTTTAAAAGTATCCCACATTTCATTTAAGGTTATAAATGTCTGAATTCGATCCGACTCGACTCGATTTTGAATTTATTCTTGGGATTATTTTATATATAGAAAAAAATCACAGCTGCTGCCTGCTGGATCAAGAGAGACCGCGTCCATTGAAAAGTAAACGCAACAGAAGAGTTATCTTTCCAATCCACCGACTTCTCTTTAGAAAACAACTTTAAAACCCCATAGATTGTTCACAAGAAACTCAACAATGGCTTCCGTCAACCACTTCAAAGGCTATGACAAAGTAAGCCAGAGCCATCTCGAAAACCAAAAACCCCGCCTGAAAACCGCCGCAAGGCGTTCCTCAACCGCCGTCATCGTCATCGCTGCTATTCTCGTCTTCGCTTTGGTCATCGCCTTAACCCTCCAAGCACCCATCAAAGGCAAAGACACCACCAATTCAGCCGAGTCAATCAAGGCCGTCTGCAACGTGACTCGGTACCCCGAGTCTTGTTTCGCCGCTCTGTCTCCTCTCAACGCCTCTAAAAGCCGCGACCCAGAAGCCTTCCTCGACCTCTCTCTCCGAGTTTCCATCACCCATCTCTCCAATCTCTCTTCTTCGTTCAGATCCCTCAACGATCTCCACCCCCAGCCTGCTTTAAAAGACTGCCTGACCCTGTTCGATGACGCCCTGAATCGACTCAATGACTCGGCATCTGCAACGAAGGCTCAGCCAGGGTTGACCAAGGAGAAGATCAACGACATCCAGACATGGATCAGTGCTGCAATGACTGATCAGGAAACATGTAATGATGGGCTGGAAGAGATGGGATGGACGGGTGGAGATGAAGTCAAATCCCAAGCTCGAAGCTTTAAAGAGTCTGTTAGTAATAGCTTGGCCATTGTTGCTAATATGCAGAATCTTGTACAAAAATTTGGCTTAAATGTGTAATTTTTTTTTACAGTTGAAAAGATTTAAATGCAATCTACAAATTGCGTTTCTGATGTTTGCAAATCTTATCTTCTTGCTACTGCTTTGCTGTTGTTCAAGTTTCGAGTATAACAGTGGTTTAACGCTTGGGACAACAGCTGTTTGGTTTGTAAAGAGGAGAAACAATCCCACATCGATGAAATTAATAAGCTACATGTTATTTAAATAAGATGTTAAGGAATGAGTTGTTCGCCGAGCTAGGTAACGCCTGCTTGTGACTCGAGTGAGGGCATTAAGGTGGTTGGACTTTGGTTCGATCCACTGAGTCGGGTCCATGGTGGCTTGTCTCTGGCCTGCCCGTTCCAAGCGAGGAGTTGGGCTTCGGGTCTTGTGCGAAAGCATGGGTCTTGCAGAGGCTGGTTTCACAGAGCAGCGAAAACTTCCCTCTCCTCGCAGTGGAAGGATAACAGACTGTTGTCACTTGGATCCAATATGGCTCTGTGGTCCGTTTCCAATCCGGACAATCACCTTTTTTGGTTTCAACCAATGAAATCAAACTTTTAGGTGTACAATTAGTATCATGTAATATATTAAAACCAAACTTTATATGAAAAAATATAAAATTTACCCATAAAATATATTTTGATTTAAAACCTGTTCAAAGTTCGAATTATGACTTCATAAGTTTGATCTTTGAAAAAGTTATTGGCCTGTTTGGCAATTAGGTGTGGCAATCGAGTGAGGAATAACCGAAAATTGTGGGGATCCGAACCGACGGGTATGGGGAATAACCGAAATCTTCACCCACGGAGATGGAGATGGAGATGGAGGAAATTTTATCACCGAAGCTCAAATGGGGATGGGGATTGCTATATCCGAATCGAGGGGATAATCGAACCGTACCTATATAAATCACTGTAGGGATCCCCGAAAAATATCCACATGAATCCCAATATATTTACAAATTTAGATGGCTATAAGGGTAATTTTCTCATTTTTCAACAAAAATCTAATATCCCATAACTTGAGTACAACTAGAGTAAGTTTGGAAATTCTTCGTAAATTTTATAAAAAATGATTAGAAAATTGTCAATACATCATTGTAAACATGATTCAGTTTAATTTTATTTAAAATGTAAGATGATCAATTTCGATATGTATTTTTAAAAAATAAATATTTGAATGTTGAAATGTCATAAAAATTTGGCAGCACATTTCTTAGAAAATAATTTTACCAGTAACTTTGAAAAATCACCAAACTTCTACAAGATAAATTAGGAACCAAGTCTTATATTTCTATAACCATACGGAAGTCTAGATTCGTTTAAAACAAATTGTTCTTGATTTCGAGTTATATATTAGGAGTTATTAATTTTTGAGTGAACAAAGGTCAGAAGAAAATACTGCAGATTGTTTAAAAAAATGACAGTGACTTCAGAAATTTACTATAAAAATTGTACAAGTAAAATTTGCATAGGTAATTTATATGGTTGGAAAGATTATCATTTATGTTTGTAATGTAGTGCAGGGTGTCATGTTTCAATAGTTAATATTTCAGTCATGTTTTATAGTTTTGAAATTGTTTGTTTGTTATTGGTAAAATTAAAATTATCATTTATGTTTGTAATTTTAGAGATTTAATGTTGATTATTAGTTTTAATGTATTATGTTTTGCTTATTTTTTTGGCACGAGGATTAACCAAAAAGTGTAGGGATCCGTAAGGGATAGGTATGGGGACAAAAAAATACCCGAAACGTTTAATGAGGATTCCCTGAAACCGTAACCGCAAGTGTTGGGGACGGAGTGGGGAATACAAAATCGGACCCGACCCGCCCCATTGCCACCCCTATTGGCAATTAGCGGATTACATTAGTTGATTTGACAAGCGGATTGTATTAGCTGATTGTATAAAAGTGTCTGGTAAAATTAACGGATAGCTGTTAGATTATTTAAACAAGTAAAATGACATATAAGGACATGATTATATTTCATACTTGTTTGAATCGTTTATTAGTTATCAATATTTTGTATTTAATTAATATTAATTAGATCTATAAAATTATTTTTAATATAACTTTTTAAATATATTCGAATGATTTATATATTAATTTATTATTTATATAATCATTTTAATAATTTAATTATTAAATTATTAAATACACATATAAATATGTGATAATATAAAGAAAAAAAGTAAATAGGATTATCTTATAAATATGGTGAGAAAATATTTAATTTAAGTTATTTTGAGATTTTTGATAACTAGTAAGAGTAAAGTTTTTACAACTCTAATATCGAACCTCTAATCTCAAAAAGTTCTTATTGTGAGCTTTTTCAAAATTAACGGTTTCACCTCAATTCTCTCTTTCAATCCGCTATTCACCAAACAATAATATTAACAGATTTGACTGGTCAAATCTCTAATTATGCTTCAAACCTCTAATTTTTACCCAAACTTTTCTTTACCAAACAAGGCATTATATATGTCAATCTAATATAGTATGCACAATTAATAATTTCATTACAAAAATATTGTCAATATAAAACAAATAATAACATTCAAACCTAAATGAGCATTGAGAAAAAGAAACCCAAAGTGCAAGGGGTCTAGAATTTAATGGCCGGGGACAAATTTGCAAAATAATTTAGGTATAGAGAAAGGGTGGTCCAAAACTATATAGGAAGCTAAGCTATAATTCACTGACATTCACATGGGCATATTGCACTATTTCCCCTTCAAAATGGTGGTACACACACTGTTTATATAGCTCGGCCTGCCCCCTAAAAAAAAAAACACGAACATAGGAGGAGAAAATTTTAACTGTGTCGAAAGAGATTACAACTGATGAGATTAAATTTAATTTTTAATATCTATTTATAAAGATATGTTGTTTGGCTACAAGAGAAACTTACGTATAACGTAATTATTTCTCAAACTGAATTTACTACTCTTCAAAGTATATCTAAAACGTGAAGTAGAGTTCCATACGGATTAATTAGTTCCATGCTAAAAAATTTGGGTCAAAATTCTAACAAACCTTAACTTGCAAGTCTTGTCCCTAGGCAAGTTAAGGCAGCTCTCTTAATCTAATTTATAATTTTTGTTGAGATATTAATTTGATAACAACCTTTGAGTTCTTTGATTAGATGATATAATCACAATCTTAATCCTTCTTTAATATTAATTTAGTTCTTTTTAAACATATAGTAATATGAAAATTTACAATTTTGATCCTTTCTAAAATTAATGATTCAATTTCAACACTAGATTCATAGCTTTGACTCCACAATTTTTAAACTTTCTCTCAACCCCTACACTATATGCTTGGCTTCTCGACTAGTTGTAGTCTAAATTTGTTCAGGGCATAGGGGAGGGGTCTTGCCCCCTTGATTGCATTCAATTTAGTCCTTTTTAGCCTTCATATAAACCGGGAATTTGTAATTTTGGCCCTCCCAAAAATAAATAATTCAATTCCAACCATTTTAGCACCATAAATTTTTTTTTTTTTTTGAAAATAAGTTTGGGCCTAGCACCATAAAAATTAGCTTTGACCCTCCATTTTTAAATTTTTTATCTCAACCCCTCCATAAGTTGACACTAAAAATCAAGTTCAAATTGTAATGATCCATTCTCCCTCCCCAAATCTATAATGGGTTATATAAGGTTGAGGTTCATTTACATAGTGTAAAAAAATTTCGGATCGTTGAGTGAGTGAAAATTAATGACTAGAATAAAAAAATTTCGGTTAAAGATTATCTGCTTTCCACTAACGGTGTATCAAATAATTACCTTGTATATAGAGAGAGAAAGTTATGATCCACTTATATCATGTAAAACTCAATTACTTTTACATCTTTTTTGAACCGTTGGATGAGGCTACATAAATGGCTAAGATTATTTTATTATTTTTTTTATGACAATTTTTTCATTTTCTACTATTAATTTCAGCCATCCATTTATCTTCATCTAACGCTCTACCAAAAAATATAATACTTTCAAATTTCACACGGTGTAAAAATATCCTATATATATTTTCATTAAAATCACATAACAATAATCTAGATCCTATAATATGTAGAGCTGATTTAGGTGGACCAACTAGTAAATGTGGGATATGAATTATATGGTTAAAATCAATATACAAAAAAACAAAAATACAATGAGACAAATGTATCAATTTGGTAGAATGTAAACATCTGTACTTTCTTTGAATTTATGACTTTAAAATCTGAGACATATGTGACATAGTTAAGTATTAATCTTATATATATATTCTATACAAAGCGATGGAAACTGAAAGTTTCCACAAACGCCTTAGTTTTAAGGTATATAGAGTTAATTTAGGGTATTAGGTTTAGGAATTTAGGTGTAGCGGGTTAGAATTTATTTTAGTCCAAACGCAATTAACATGTACGTGTATGGTATATGACAACTGGTGTAGTACTGTAGAAGAAACCAACGTTTTTTATCATGCATGTTTATTACTATCAACTACTGTGTCGTGCAAACTTACATCCTCAAAAAATTGTCTATTTATAAGAGCTTCTCATGTTCTAAAACTTCAATGTCTTTTAGGGTTTCTGTTCAATGTCTGGCCAAGGCTCAACAAATTCCGACAGGATCACAGATGAGGAGCTCAATGCTCTCATCTTTAAACTTCAAACGTTGCTGCCTCAGCTTAATCATGCCCGCCATGGCAGGGTAGACCCTCTCTCTCTCTCTCTCTTGTTTATTTGTTTTTTCGGGTTTCGAATTAGTTCACAGTCGAATCGGGTCGAACCTTGAATAAAGAGTTTCAGTATTTGATTCCTAAAGACTTTATGTTCACACTTCACATATTAAGAAAAAGATTGGCTTGGTTTGTTTTTTTTTTGTTATAACTTTTAGTAATAAATATATTGACCGGTTAATCTGAACTGAATACTGTTGAGACCTATTACAGATATAACCTTCTAATTCAATTTACTTTATTCACTCGTCATGATTTAGATTTCTGACCTAAAACATCTAGTGTCTCTATTTTTTGATAGTTTAATATAATTTTTTAAACTATTCATAATGATTTTATTCGGTTTGATTCTTAATATTTTATATCAATTTTGGGTTTTGAGTTTGACCTTTTGGATTGTATTTTGATAAAATGTCTTTATAGATATTTTTAAAATTATTTGGTCAATTCTCAAAACAATTCATGAGTACATTTTTAAAAATATATATATATTTTTAAGTAAATAGAAATAACTAATAGATACTTTTTTATAAAATTATTTTCTCTCTTTGAAATGTAAAATACACAGTTTTACACCATGAAAAATTAATTAAAAATAAAATTCAATTTAGTTAAGCACAATTTCTTTAATGTGAGAATCTTAAACCGTCTAAACACTATGGTTCAGTCCGTTTTTTAGTTTTTTCGGTTTCTCTTCTCAGCTATATCGAGCCGTTGAAAAAAATAGTGCTAGGATATCTTCGTCCGTTTATAGATCCGACTCAATCTAATTCTTGATATAGTCGAGATTCATGTGATTATCGTGACTCTTTTGACCAGGTATCGGCAACAAAAGTGTTGAACGAAATCTGCAATTACATCAGGAGATTGCGAAACGAGGTAGATGATCTAAGCCAAATGCTGTCCCAACGTTTAGATTCCATGGATTTAAGTGGTTTTGATGCTGAGATTGTTCGAAATTTGCTGCAACAGTGAAATCCCCGGGTCCTGTTTCTTTAATTTCTCCATTTTTGTCTGAAGACGGACAATAAAATCACCTGTAATGTTTTCATTGGTTTCTTATTTTATGTATGTGTGTGTCGAATGTAAGACATATTTGGTTTAATTATGAATTTCAATTAGTTACCACTTCTTTTTAAAATTCGAGAAGTTAGTCCTTCTACTTTAATTTGTTAGAAATCGATCTTCGTGGTTTATAAAAATAGAGAAATCAAATCGATTGTCGGTAAACATATGAACTTGAATTGAAATTTTAAAATAAGGTTTTAACAATATTTATTAATTTAGATTAGTTTCACAATTTTCATTAAGTATTAGGACCAAATTCTAACAATTTAAAATAAAGGGATTGACTTCTCAAAGTTAATAAAAAAGATAGATTAAATTCATACTTATGGTTCTTTGAGCACTTGTATATTTGAAACAATATCGATCAATGTGATTGTTCAATTAATATATATATTGAAAATAATTAAAAAATATATTTAATATTAGTACAAAATTATCGACTTAGAAAAAAAATATTATCGGCTTTTGAGGTCGTCTAAGTAGGGCTAACACCCTATACTTTGTAATCCCTACCGTGGGGTTTTATCTTTATTAATGAAATGTTATCGGCTTAGTAAAAATATATTAGTATAATAATTAGGGAAAACTACACCAGTGGTCCCCAAACTATTACTATTTTTCTATTTTGGTCCCCAAACTATGTTTTTCGGCAAAATCGTCCCTTCTGTTACATAGTTCTCCTATTTTGGTCCCCGGCATTAAATAGCTAACGGTTTTGCTGATGTGGCATTTTTAAGAGGAGAGAGAAATGATTAAAAAATATTTTAAAAATGCCACGTCAGCAAAATCGTTAGCTATTTAATGTCGGGGGACCAAAACAGGAGAACTATGTAACAGAAGGGACGATTTTGCCGAAAAACATAGTTTGGGGACTAAAATAGGAGAACGATAATAGTTTGGGGACCACCGATGTAGTTTTCCCTAATAATTATTATTTTTGTATAGTCTAAGCATATTTTATGATTTATGTTAAGAGTTCGTAACTTTTTCTCTTAAAAATATCATTTTTAAAGTTCAAACATGAAGTCTCTCTTTAGGAATGCAATGTGACGTTTTTTTATCAGCAAAAATAATTTTATTCCAATAAAATCATACAAGAAAACATATTTTCACGTGCCTCATTAAAAATCCTCCTACACCTAAGATGGAGGAAAAGAGTACAACATGAAAATATAGAAGAGAACAACGTCAAGCACAAAGAAATCCAAGAAAGGAGTCTTGATTAGATAATTAGAGTAAAATTATCGAACAAAAATCTTTTGTCCCTTTTCGGTACCCCTTTCTATGTCACAACACAAAAAATTAAATTATAAGTCCTAACCTAAATTCTAAATCCTAAACCATGAACCTTAAACCCTAAAAAATACATCATACCCCTAATTCTCTAAACCCTAACATTAAACATTAACCCAAACCCTAAACCTATTTTTTAGTGTAAGACATAGAAATAAGCACGGAAAAGAAATAGATGATTTTTATTCAAAATTATCTAACTTCATTTTAACAGACCCTAATAAGTATTTAATCTATGAAAAAAATAAGTACTAATTTGATCGATATTAAAATTAACAGGAACTAAAATTTACATTAAATAAAAATAAAAATAAACACACAAACCCCTCCCGTTCACTAAACAACACCGACAACACATGCACTTCTTGCTTCTAAACTTCTTTATGTGTTTTTTTTTAATATAAATCATTAACTGTCATAACTGCACCCCTACGCACAATATAACATATATAGTTACACATGAAATATAATATTTAGTTTTTTATTTTATAAATAAAACTAACTATATTTATATGGTATTGTGGATCCCAATTCAATGTATGTATTCTTCTTTGTTTTCAAATTATGACTATTTTAATTAGGTTATGTTTATGAGTATAATGTTTGTTTTCTATTTTTAAAGAAAAAAAACATGTCAAGTTGTTATAAAAAATTCATGTAATAATGGTGGTCTCCCAAATTGTTGAATAAGTTAAAATTGGGAACTTTTCGATTAGTGGCGGAATTTGGTGGTAGAATTTGGGGCAGCTTAAAGCTTTAAAAAAATTTAAAAGTTTAATTTAAAATTTTCAATTTTTTGAAGGGTTAAATTGAGGTCTGTTTACATTTTTTAAATAGATAATACCAAATTAGCAACCATGTAACAAAAAAAGATGTTTTGTAGTGGACTTGAATTTAACAAAACTTTTTTAATGGTGTTAGTATTTGGACTTGAATGTTTAAATTTGGAAAATATAAGGACTAAATTTCAAATATTTGAAGAGTATAGTACTTGGAGCATGTTTTGAACTTTGTTTTCAAATATTTTAGAGACATTAGTTTGCTGAATTATTATATGTATTCACGTTACTTGTTTTGTTCAATAAATTTGAATAGAATTGAATTGAAAATGGAATAGATTGTATTAATCCAAATTAATTTGGCTTTAATTTTTAGTTTAATAAATATAATTGTATTTAAATTTTCATTAAGTCATTTTCAATATTTAAATAGTTAAATGAACTTCACTTGAGTACAATTACGAAACAAATTACACTAATATCTTTATGTTTTTTTGTATAATATTTAAATTTTAGTTAATCATTTTCACTTAAAAATGCAATCATTAAAAATATTATAAATTCATTTATTTCGTTAATCAAAATTAAATTTTAACCCAAATTGTCTCTCAGCTCCAAGTGAAGATGCATGATGACAAAAACATAAGTGAGTATCCACATGCTCGTATCTATTGGGTTAACTCTTTGGCATAAATGAAAAATCGGCCCTTAAACTGTACATTTTTTTATACTTTTGGCCCTTAAATTATATTTTAGTCAAAACAAGTACCTAAACTATTATTTTTCTTCATTTTAAGTCTGATAGTTATAAAAAATTATTTCTACCAATTAGATGTTGACACATCATAAATTTTATTTTTGACCAAAAATTAGTTTAGGGACCAAAAGCAAAAAATGGCATAGTTTAGGTATTTATTTTGACCACAAAATAGTTTAGGTACTTAAAGTGACAATAAATAATATTTTAAGTACTTATTTTGACTAAAAAGTAAAAATAGTTTAGGGGCTAGAAGCAAAAAATACCATAGTTTAAGGACTGATTTTTCATTTGAGACTAATTTTTTTTATAGAGATGTTAATTGATTCAATTCCAAAATTAAATTGGATGTAAGATGTTTATTATCAATTTTTAAGTGAAAAGAAAATATCAAATTCAAATATATATTCGACATGAATATATAATAATTAGAGGGTTCTTTAAAAGATATATATATATATATATTACAAAAAAAATTAATTTTTTATTTTGGTTACTCAATTTTTAGAAGTTACATTGCGGTCGCTTATGTCATCGAGTAATTTATAAAAATATAGTTTAAAAATTGTAAAAGAATACCAAATTCATTAATGTAACGAGTTAACACTTGGGGGACCATTTCGTGATTAATCGATAACATAAGTGACAGAGACGAAGCCAGTATTGAACATTTGCAAGGGCAAAATATTAAATTTAAAAAATACAAGGGTTTATCAAGTATTTAAAACTCAAAATTCGTGAGACAAGGCTTAATTTATTTTTTTATCCAAAGAGTAAAAGCGTTCATTCAGGAAAAAAAGGGCTCGACCCCATGCACAAGGTGTGCAGGAAACATAAGAAAAAGGCAACATAAACTGCGAGACAAACATGCGGTAGAGAACAATATCCATGCAAAGTCGAGCAGTGCAGAGGGAATACTACACAACAGAGGCTAAGAACCCATCCAGAACCGGGATAGCCAGGCCCACTATGACAAGTAAACGCCAAACAAAGCAAACGCCACAAGGGCACCGCTGATCAGAAAGAAAGTAAATGAACTCCGACTCTTCTAAAAAAACTCCTTTCGAAGGCAGGCTCTAAAACCCATAGTGGGATTGGATCTTATCATCAAAATCTCGGGAAGATAACCTTCTAACTGGTCATGAGTCAATATAGCGGCAACCATGCTGAGAACCACCAACCGTGAAATAAGGAGACAATGAAATTTCGAAGAACGAAACCTCAACAACCCAGGCTCAAGAGGATGGGTAAAACCGCCCGGATCCCACCCAAACCTTATATCATCAGATTTCCAAATCCCATGAGGATAAGAAATGTTTGGCTTAAAATGGAAAATTTTAAAACAAATTTTAGATAGCCAGGCCTCATAGTACACAAAGTATTTCCAAATTTCCTTCACTCTACTGACATTAAGCTTAAAATGGAAAGAGATAATCTTTTGAACATGAGATGCATACAGGGGAAAATATTTCATCTGAGGAAAAGACCAGAAGCCATCCCTGTTTATGGTTCCCCTTGTCATTGACGCCAAAGTTGTTTCTCCGGCAAGGTGAATCGTCCCTCGTGATCCAAGACACGAACCAAGGCCCCTCAGGGAAACAAACAAACCCCTTCAGTTGATAGAAAAAGGGCCAATAACTAAGGTTGTTATCGGTAAAGGAGAAGCAGAACACCTAATTGAAACCCGCTTGATCCTCGCCAGAAGGGCACCAGAGCGAGGGTTGCAATGAACTTGAGATGTGCGGTGTTCAAGAGGTCCAAAGATCAAAAGATGAAACACGGAACCTCCCCGTTACCTTCCAAACTTCTCATGTACTCGGTAAAAACCAGAACAGCCGGGAGAGAAAACCCAGAAATTGCCTTTTCGTTAGGGCGATAATGAGCAAAGAAAACGCAAAGAAATTAGGGAAGCAAGAAGCGAGATCACCGGTGCTTATCTTAACAACCGACCAGAAAAAACACCAAAGGGAAAGGGAAAGAATCACCGGGAAGCAAGAGTCGGATAAGTTTCCTCTGTGACCAAACCCACAACCAGAAATCTACGAGCACTCGAGGGAAAAATAAACTTCGCCAGGAAAAAACTAAATATGCCGGACCGCCCACCACTGCCTCCACTTCCCTAATACAAAGACCGCGAGATCGAGAGGAAACCCACGACCCGGGGAACGCTCTTGGAGCGCCGGCACCGTCGTTCAAGACCACCAGGAGCAGCCGCCCTGCTTGAAACAAACAATTGTCAAAGGGAAAGGGAAAGAATCACCGGGAAGCAAGAGTCGGATAATTTTCCTTTGTGACCAAACCCACAACCAGAAATCTACGAGCACTCGAGGGAAAAATAAACTTCGCCGGGAAAAAACTAAATCTGCCGGACCTCCCACCACTGCCTCCACTTCCCTAATACAAAGACTGCGAGATCGAGAGGAAACCCACGGCCCGGGGAACACTCTTGGAGCGCCGGCACCGTCGTTCAAGACCACCAGGAGCAGCCGCCCTGCTTGAAACAAACAATTGTCATAGGAAGAGTCGAAACGACCCAGATCAGGCCTCGGAACATTGTGGTTTTGATTTGGGAAATATCGACGTGTGAGGCGCGTTTATGGAATATATAATGGAGTTTCTAATAATAACAAAACACTAAGGCTTAATTTATCTAATATTTAAATTTATAAGGACTTAAATTGATATTAGACCAAAACATTTGATAATGCGGGCTCATTCTTCTTTAGTTCAACCCTTACTTGATTATATATTTAATAAACTCTTATATTTTTTTAATTCGAATATTTATTGTTACAGGGGCCAGATTATAATTAGAATAAAATCTATCGAATATTCTAATTTTATAACAGGGGCCGGGGCCCAAGGGAACTCCACCCCTAATAAGTGACGACAATGTAACTTTTGAGAGATGAATGATCGAAATAAAAGAAAATGAAATGAAAGTGGCCTATTGTGTAGTTTACCTTATATATATTTTATTTTATGTGAGATTGAGCAGAGTCATTGCTGACCATTGGATTAAGTGTCATGTGCTCCCTAAATGCACGCTGAACACTTCACTAACACATGAGTCTGATCACACTCTTTCATCATCAAATATTCTTTTTCCCATTGATTTACAGAGAATCTTGTTTTTTTTGTATTATTTTCTGTGTACCTTGGATTTTATTTTATTAAAAATAATCTTCTCGATGGACCGACTTTTAATCTTGCTTAATGATAGTTGGATCGAGAGAAAGAATAAAATATTTCTAAATTAAGGTTACGAGTATATTTTTTAATAGTTTTTGTTTGTCTTCATGACAGTAGTCTGTCTTTCAACAGCTACGCGTTTGAATAATGAATATCAACGAGCGCTTTTTAATGAAGGAGGTCGTTCTATACATGTTATGATTCCCTTATGTGGTTGTGCCGACATGCCAGGAACAAGTAGCGGAAGAATTTTTTATATATTCAAAGAGCACTCGAGGCAAAATTATAGTTTTTCTGAATTTTTATTTCAGAAGATTTCCTCTGACAGTGTTAGGTCTGATATTTTAACGTCTTTTCACACCTTTATGTTTTTGTTGTTTTGTTCTGCATTGTATTTCTCTTGTAAAATGTGTGATTCTTTTGTATTCCTTTCGTTGTTGAATATAATCTAGGTTAAAAAAAAGATAATGTGAAGAGTATTTATTTTCATATTTAAGAATACAACTCAACTTAACTTAACTTAAATTTAGATGATATCCCAATATAATTATAGAAAAATTGGATAAGTTTTTTTTAGTCTTGGGGCATAAAATGAAACATCGAAAAAAACATAAAATTTTTATCAAAAAATTATAGATTTCAAACTAAAATATTAAGGAATTTTCTAACTATTCGATAAAAGTTAGCAAAGTGTTGGCAAGTGAAGAGCCGATCAACTCCTCGACAATTGATATCGTCTAATATTGAATATTGTGATTTTATTGTTTTTTGTTATGAATATTTATCTATGTGGATGTCTATCATGATTAGAATTTTATCTAAGGAATTTTATTTATTTATTATTAGGAATATTATCTCTATTAATTAGAGTTTAATGTATTATGTACTTCTTATGCCTATAAATAGATGATTCATTGAAGGCATTGTACACACAATTCTATATTTGAGAATAATACAAATTTCTCTCTTTCTATCCTCTCTTTTTTCTTTTATACTTGTTTGTTGTTCTTCATTATTTTGTTCACAACACGTTATCAGAACGACTCACTCAAGAGCAATAAGTTCTTTGCGTCGAGGATCATATTCATCAACCATGATTTTTCATTCGAGATCTAGACGATAAAAGATAGAATTTTTAATCAGGTAATTCACCACAATTTCATTTAAGTATTTTTTTATGTTATTCGATTGTTTTTTTTTAAATTATGATATGTGAATACTTTCATGCCATGAATTATTTATTTTGATCAATAATATGTTGGTACATTTTTTATATAAATAAATCACGACTACTCGTAATCCCTTATATATGTACGATTATATAGCTTCAATAAATGCTAAAAAATGGAAGAAAGTGAGGAACTGGTTCTGGTATTCATGTTTGACAACATCTTTAATAATGATATTATAATATTATTGATAATATTGTTAGTTGCATATGTTAATTTGATAGATTTTTGTTGATAAAGTTACACCGTAATAAGGTTTCTCTTTGTTAGTTAATTTATTCTTTTTCTCAAAACATGTTTGTTTGGTGTATTATGCTCGAATATTTTTGAAACCAATTAGAATTTTTTTATCTAGTTCTTTAGTGTTATATTTACATCATATTATAATTAAAGACTAATATGTATTTATCAATGATTATTGATGTTTTAACCGTGTTTTGAGTTTTTGCATGATATAATGACTTGGAAAGAGACATGACATTATAAGAAGTTGTCTTGGTCATTTGCTACGTCTCAATTGTCCTCAAGAGGAAAATCAATATCGGTAAATTTTAGTTTTATTTTATTTTCCTTTAAATTATGATTTTAATGTGTGATAAATCATGATGAATTTCATTCTATAAAAAGATTGTTATAAAGTCTATATTTGCTCGAAAGCAATATTTCTTCGTCGAAAAACTCGACCATAGACTTCTCCCAATTTCAAGTTACAAAAATTCGTCTTGATTCAAAAAAAAATTATGGGAGGCATTCCCTGAAGTGAATGCAAAGCATGATGTTTATTCCATGCGATTATCAATGATGGAGCATTCCCTGAAGTGAATGCAAGCATGATGTTTATTCCATGCGATTATTGGAACTGTTTCATTCCCTGAAGTGAATGCAAACATGGTAAATCATTATTCAATTAGAGACATAATTTCGATATAATCCAAGTATATTGGTTGAACATCCCGTTCTGCGAGGCTACTGGTCGCAAAGGAAATTTTTAAAGGACCTTGTGGACATGTTTAACAATGTCGCGTGCGAGGGTTAAATCTTTGTTCTCTGTGATAAGGATATGTGAAAAAGGTTTCAAAGGCTCACTAGCTCTACTCTATTCCTTGAAGTGAATGTGAGATTATATTATGGAAGGAATAAAAACAACATTAGAAGTTGTGGTCGTGGTCGAGGCTATAAATATAGACATGAAAAATATGGTCATTTTAGGAATACTTCTACCCATCGGTAGTGGGGTTATAAGGATGACAAGAGTGATAAAGATCATTCTATTGAAGTAAAACTCTTCTTATTACCAATGCAATGTTATAAACCATTGGTCTCGTACGTGTTGTACGTTGAAAAATTAAGAATCATTGAATGATAAAGGAAAGAAAATAAAAGCAAATTTTGTTTGCGAAACATGCAGAAGATGATACTGGTCCAACTTTATTTGGACGTTGTTGATTTTCTTGTAACACCCGTGTTTTGGGCCTAGGAGTTAGCCGGGTATTAATTCGAGTCAATAAAATTTAAATTAAAACAATTCAACTTTAATTAATGGCTTGATTGAGCTTTTGAAAGAGGGGAGGGACTAATGTTGTAATTGTACCCAAGACTTTCAAAAAGCTAGTTAACCTTTTATTGAAAGCTGAAAATTTTCTTCTCTCTCTCCCCACTCCCCCATTCCCACGTGAAAACCCAAACCCCATCTTCAAACCCTCCCAAGTTCCAAGTTACTATTCCATTGATTTGCAACTCAATTTCAAGACCATTTTCAAAGGTAATTATGTTTTCTAACTCTCCTCTTCAACCCCTATCTAACCATGGTCTTGGATTTCAAGAATATTAGGTTTTGAAAATTAGGGTTCATAAGGAATTTGGGGATTTTGATGGGGCTCTTTAACTTGTTTTGTTAAATTATGTTGGGGGTTTGTTTAAGCATGATGAAATACACCATATACTTAAATTTGGTTGAATTTTGATAGAAATTCGTAGAGATGTCTTAGGGCTAGATTTAAGGTTGTAAAACTTGAGTTTTTGGGGGGTTTTGTGTTGAAATTGATGGGCTGTTGGTTTACCTATGGTATGAGAGTGTTTTGGGGTGATTTGGAGGTCTTTTGGATGTTGGGAAATTGATTTTTCAGCAAGTTCTTAGAGGAGCACGAAAATTGGGTTTTTAGGAGATTGTGTGATTTGAGAAATGGAAGAATTTGGGTTGTGATTGCAAGTGGGTTGAAGGTTGAATTAGCATTGAATTGGGAAGTAATATATGTGTTTTTGTTTGACTAGAAGCAAGAGGAAACGCGGAAGAGGCTTTGGGACCGAATCCGGGTGCGTAGGAGGATTGTTCGATTTTGCTAAGGAAGGACGGTGAGTGGTCTAAACTTGTTTTCAAGTTGGTTCGAACATGAGTAGTATGTGTGTGTGCAAGTGTGCTTGGTAGGCCACTTCCTTTTAATCCAAGTAGTTAACTTAGTCTAATTTCCTTGAATGCTATGTGCTTGATGGCTATGCTCAAATGCTTGTGATTAGATGGTGCATGTACTTGTATATCATGATGTGGATTTATGTATCGAGCATGAATGTGTTGATGATATGTGGTTGATGATACATGTTGTGGTTATAATAATTGGCAATAAATAATTACCGGTTGTAAATGATCGATCATTAGGATAGTGTGCACACAAATTGAGTCAAAACGTACGTGGCCTTGATGGCGTTAAGTCATCAAGGAGGAGTACGGTGATGTAGCATTCCACCGGAAGCTTGTTATATTTCTACGGGATGATGAGTGGAATCCCATCCGTAGGGCATGTGGCGATGAGTGGAATCCCGCACATGCAAGGTCCGGTGATGAGTGGAATCCCACCGAGGTAAAGTGTTGTCAAGGTTTTAATCCGCACAATCGGGGTAATTAAAGTGGCCAATTAAACTTGTTTATGTAATGTGACATATGATGGTGATATGTGGTTTGGTATATGGTATTGTATATGATAATTGATATTGATGTGAAATCTTGTTAGGATTGAGAGACCATACATGCCACTTGAAAGACTAGCTAAGTCTACTTGTTTATTTGAAATGCTTGATACGTGTGAGACTAGGATTACATGCTTGAACCCTGCATTGTTGTTGTTTTTCGTTTTAGAGCACCCTCACTAAGCTTATAGCTTACGCTCTCAATGTTCAACAATGCAGATCGTTAGCGTGGTGTTAGCTCGAGGCAAGGCAAGAAGGGCATCCAAGTTTGTAGCTCAAGTATGGTTATCGATTTTGTAATAGCTAGCAATGTGGCAAAGGTCTTTGTATGAGCTTGTATGACTCATTTGAATGATGATGTTGTTGAGTTGATTATGGTTTGTAAGCATGCAATACTTGATGAATGTTGGTGTGTATGATGACATGCTCTAGGATGCTTTAGGTTGTCATATGCTGGTGCAATCCTCTTTTGAAGGACTTGTGGCCTTATGATCCTTTGAGTCTTTATGTATGCTTAATATTGCCTATTTTGCTCCTTGAATCAAATGCTATGTATGAAAGCTTGAATCCATGTTTGATTGATACCTATGGCTTAAATATGTGTGCTTCCATGTTGGTATACGCTTAGGTGAGTCGAGGAATGCATTTAGAGTCGGTCGGGGTCGTTTTAGTTGAGTTTGAGGAGTTGCAGTGCAGGGGGTATCGATACCCCTGGTAAGGGTATCGATACTCTCTTGCCCAAATGCCTCAGATTTTGCCTAGGGTATCGATACCCTTAGGGTATCGATACCGTCCAAAGTTTCTGTAATCTGGGTTTGGGGAGTTAGATTGGAGCGTATCGATACGGGGTCCCGAGTATCGATACGGGTCAAATCTGTTGACCAAGGAGGGTTGAACGAGGAAGAGGGTATCGATACCCCTGGTAAAGGTATCGATACGGCCTTCTCGTGTTGACTTCCTGGGTTGACCTAGAAGGAGGGTATCGATACCCCTGATTAGGGTATCGATACTGTCTGCCTTATAAGCCTAAAGTTGACTGTTTATGCGTGGTTGTGATTCGAATGTGTTTTTCCTTTGAACGTTTTCCGCTGTTGTGAATCACATAGGACTTAACATTCATCTAGGCAAGATAAAAAAAAATAAATAGGGTTGCTAACCGAGGGGGAATCCTTTGGGTTTCGCTTCGGTTTTCCCCGTGTGGCCCACTCGGACTGGTCATCCGGCCAGACCGGGATGAGGGGGTTACATTTGTTGGTATCAGAGCCTGAGGTTACCGAGACCTCGGGCAGGTAAGTGAGGTAAGATTAATGTGTTAAATGCTTATGTTGTTCAATGCATGATTTGCCATGAATCCTTGATGCTTGATTGATCGTATGATGTTTTGAATGCATGAATGGTCGTGTCTCGTGTGAGTGTGTGCCCATTGCTACTACTACTTAATTTAAAAAGGATTTTTGAAAGAGGAATACTTGAGCACTATTGGACCCTTGCTTTGACTAACGTAATCCTTATTTGTTTCTTGTTGTAGTTTACCTTGCTAGTTGAACCATGAGACCACGTGGGAGGCCTAGGATGGTTCGACCGGAACCACGGGCAGAGTCTCCGAGAGTTGAGCCAGTTGTGAGGGTTGAGGCTCAAGTGGGAGAGCCAGTGGTTGGAGTTGGAGCTCCTCCACCACCTCCACCACCACCACCTCCTCCACCGGGAGTGGGAGGCGAGGCCGAGCCCAGAGGAATGGGACCACAAGGAGGCCAAGGTGGCCAAGGACCGGCCGGGATTGACTTAGCTCCGTTAGTTCAGGCAATAGCCGGGGCATTCCAGGCTGCAGTAGCTGGAGGTCAGGCGGCTCATCATCAGGGTGAGGGCACCGGATTACCATTAGAGAGACTTCGGGGCCTTGGGGCCGAAGAGTTTAGAGGTGCTACTCCGGAGAGGTCAGAAATGTGGTTTGAGAAGACCGTCCGTATTCTTGCTCATATGGGGTGCACTGGTGATCGTAAGTTGGGTTGTGTTGAGTCCTTGCTACAGGGTGATGCCTACACCTGGTGGGTCACCGTTACTTCGGGGATGGATGAGACCGAGATCACTTGGGGGTTCTTTGAGACAGCTTTCCGGAAGAAGTTTTTGGGTCCGCGATACCTCGATGAGAGGAAGAGAGAGTTTATGGCATTGCTTCAGGGGAGTATGTCTGTGACCGATTACGAGATCCGATTTGTCAGACTGAGTCAGTATGCACCCGAGCTTGTACCTACTGAGGTGGAGCGTTGTAACCGCTTCCGATATGGGCTGAATGAGGAGATCAAGACTTATACTCTAGCTTCTGATTACTTTGATTTTGATGTCTTGGTCTCGAGGGCCAAGGACTTAGAGCACAGTCTGAGTTTGACCAGGCGGTCAGGTGGATCTAGTTCAGGTAAGAGGTCCAGCAACTTTGATAGAGGGGATGCCAAGAGGCATCGGGACAACAGGCATCAGTATGATCATAGGCGTGGTGGCGGTAACCATGGTAGGGGCCATCAGGGTCAGAGAGCTGGTGGGAAGTTGCCCACATGTGCTACCTGCGGGAGGAACCACACCGGTGAGTGTTGGGGAAACTATCATTCCTGTTGGAGTTGTGGTGCTAGAGACCACATTAGGCGTGACTGTCCACATCAGGTGGGACAGGCACCAGCTCAGGCTCCTGCTAGAGCCAATGACTTCCAGAGAGGCCGCGGGCGCGGTAGAGGTAATTTCCAGCCAAGGAACGATGGTCAGAGAAACTTAGCTCATGTAGTTGCAGTCCAGCCGGAGGGCGGAGGACAGGCTAGGGTTTACGCTCAGCGCGGGGAGCATCATGACACCGATGTGATCGCAGGTAACTTCTCGATACAGTCTTTGGGTTTGCTTTCTTTGATTGACTCTGGGTCTACACATTCCTACATATTGAGTGAGCATGCACAGTCTCTAAATTTGCCTTGTGAGTTGTTAGAAGTAAGAGTTAGTGTTACTAGTTCTTTTGGGGACACGGTAGTGGTTAGGAAGATGTACCGAAGGTGTCCGTTGATGGTTCAGGGACATGTGTTTCCAGTGGATATGATGGAGCTTCCCTTCTATGGTTTTGATGTGATTCTGGGTATGGATTGGCTCACGGAGCATAGAGCTAGGATAGATTTTGAAACTAAGCGGATTTCTTTGAAACTCACAGATGATTATGAGATTGTTGTGGTGGGTGAGAATGTGAAGTTCTTGTCCAATGTGGTTTCAGTGTTAGAGGCTAAGAGGTTAGTCGAGTTGGGGTGTGAAGCATACTTAGCGTATGTGATGAACCCTAACATGAGTGAGGTTAGACCTCAAGACATCCGAACAGTGTGTGATTTTCCTAGTGTGTTTCCGGAAGAATTGCCAGGGTTACCACCGGACAGAGAGGTGAAGTTCAGCATTGAGACTTATTCCGATTCAGCTCCGGTTTCGATTGCTCCGTATCGTATGGCACCGAAAGAATTGAAAGAGTTGAAGACTCAGTTGCAAGAATTGACAGATAGAGGTTTTATTAGGCCTAGTTCTTCACCTTGGGGTGCACCAGTGTTGTTTGTGAAGAAGAAAGATGGAAGTATGAGAACGTGCATAGACTACAGACAGTTGAATCAGTTGACAGTGAAGAACAAATATCCGTTGCCTAGAATTGATGACTTATTTGATCAGTTGAGGGGAGCATCGGTCTTTTCGAAGATTGATTTGAGGTCAGGTTACTACCAGCTAAAGGTCAAAGAGGTCGATGTACCGAAGACAGCCTTTAGGACTAGGTATGGGCACTATGAGTTCTTAGTAATGCCCTTTGGGTTGACTAATGCACCGGCAGCTTTCATGGACATGATGAATAGGATTTTTCATCAGTATCTAGATCAGTTTGTAGTTGTGTTTATTGATGACATCTTGGTGTACTCGCGAACTGAAGAAGACCATGACCGACATTTGAGACTTGTTTTGAAGACTTTGCTAGATCATCAGTTGTATGCGAAGCTCAGCAAGTGTGAATTCTGGATTCGCGAGGTAGTCTTCTTAGGACATGTAGTGTCAGCTGAAGGCATTAGAGTTGATCCGAAGAAGATTGAAGCCATTGTTGAGTGGAAGCAACCGAAGTCAGTGACAGAAGTACGTAGCTTCCTAGGCTTAGCCGGATACTATAGGAGGTTTGTAGAGGGTTTCTCTAAGTTAGCCGCTCCATTGACACAGTTACTTCAGAAGAGTGTTCAGTTTGAGTGGACAGATGCAAGACAGAGAGCCTTTGAAAAATTGAAAGAAGCTTTGACCCAAGCACCGATCTTGATTCAGCCTGAGTCCGGGAAGGACTATGTGATTTATAGTGACGCCTCGTATGTAGGGTTAGGATGTGTTCTGATGCAAGACCGAAGAGTAGTGGCTTATGCCTCAAGACAGTTGAAGACTCATGAGCGCAACTATCCGACCCATGATATAGAGTTAGCGGCAGTTGTGTTTGCTTTGAAGATTTGGAGGCACTATTTGTATGGTGAGAAATGCACAGTATACACAGACCACAAGAGTTTGAAGTACATTATGACTCAGCGAGATTTGAATCTCAGACAGCGTAGATGGTTAGAGTTGCTAAAGGACTATGATCTTACTATTGAGTACCATCCGGGTAAGGCCAATGTTGTGGCCGATGCATTGAGTAGGAAGGTGGCCGTGGACTTGAGAGCCATGTTTGCTAGATTGAGTTTGTCCGGGGATGGTGGCTTAGTAGCCGAGCTTCAGGTTAGACCTACTCTAGGTCAGATGATTCGAGAGAAATAGCTCTTAGATAGATCTTTGGCACCTCACGTGCAAGATATAGCCGAAGGTAGATCTTCAGACTACAGTTTCAGTTCCGATGGGGTCTTATGTTTCGAGGACAGAATAGTTGTGCCTGAAGACAGTGATTTGAGACGTACGATCTTGACTGAAGCCCACAGTAGTCCATTTGCTATGCATCCAGGAAGTACGAAGATGTACCGTGATTTGAAGAATGAGTACTTTTGGGTTGGCATGAAAAGAGATGTAGCCGACTTTGTGAGTAAGTGCCTAGTGTGTCAGAGAGTGAAGGCGGAACATCAGGTTCCCTCAGGGTTGTTGCAGCCGTTGAGAATTCCGAAATGGAAATGGGAGAACATCACCATGGATTTTGTTTCGGGTTTGCCTTTGACTCCTACGAAGAAGAACTCAGTTTGGGTGATAGTAGATCGTTTTACGAAGTGTGCTCACTTCTTGGCAGTCAACACTACTTACACCTTAGATAGATTGGCCGATTTGTACATTGGTGAGATTGTGAGGCTACATGGTGTGCCGAAGTCCATTGTGTCAGATAGAGATCCGCGGTTTACTTCGAGATTTTGGGAGTGTCTGCATACAGCTTTGGGTACCCGTTTGAACTTCTGCACTTCTTATCATCCTCAGTCAGATGGTCAGTCAGAGAGGGTTATTCAGATCTTAGAGGATATGCTGCGTTGTTGTATCATAGACTTTCAGGGTACTTGGGAGAAGCATCTGCCTCTAGTAGAGTTTGCGTACAATAACAGTTTTCAGTCGAGCATTCAGATGGCTCCGTATGAGGCCTTGTATGGCCGGAAGTGTAGGACTCCTGTGTGTTGGGCCGAGGTAGGACAGAAACTGTTACCTATGCCGGATTTGCTAAAAGGGACAACCGACAAGGTAAAATTGATTTGTGATCGCTTGAAGGCTGCTTCGGATAGGCAGAAGTCCTATGCTGATTTGAAGAGGAAGGAAGTTGAGTTCTCAGTGGGTGAGAAGGTGTTCTTGAAGGTGTCTCCGTGGAAGAAAGTGATGAGATTTGGCCGAAAAGGGAAATTGAGTCCAAGGTACATAGGACCGTATGAGGTTGTGAAGAGGGTTGGTCCCGTTGCTTATCAGTTGCGTTTGCCATCCGAGCTTGAGAAGATACACGATGTGTTCCATGTATCCATGCTTCGCAAGTATAGGTCCGATCCATCACATGTTATGCCCGTAGAAGAAATTGAATTGAATCCGGATTTGACTTATGAAGAAGAGCCAGTAGAGATCTTAGCTTCTGACAGCAAAGTGTTGAGGGGTAGATCGATTGAGTTAGTGAAGGTGAGGTGGCAACGTAGAGGTGTGGACGAGGCCACTTGGGAGAGGAAGGAGGATATGGAAAAGCAGTTTCCGTATCTCTTTCAGTCAGGTAATTTCGAGGACGAAATTCCTTAAGTGGGAGAGAGTTGTAACACCCGTGTTTTGGGCCTAGGAGTTAGCCGGGTATTAATTCGAGTCAATAAAATTTAAATTAAAACAATTCAACTTTAATTAATGGCTTGATTGAGCTTTTGAAAGAGGGGAGGGACTAATGTTGTAATTGTACCCAAGACTTTCAAAAAGCTAGTTAACCTTTTATTGAAAGCTGAAAATTTTCTTCTCTCTCTCCCCACTCCCCCATTCCCACGTGAAAACCCAAACCCCATCTTCAAAACCCTCCCAAGTTCCAAGTTACTATTCCATTGATTTGCAACTCAATTTCAAGACCATTTTCAAAGGTAATTATGTTTTCTAACTCTCCTCTTCAACCCCTATCTAACCATGGTCTTGGATTTCAAGAATATTAGGTTTTGAAAATTAGGGTTCATAAGGAATTTGGGGATTTTGATGGGGCTCTTTAACTTGTTTTGTTAAATTATGTTGGGGGTTTGTTTAAGCATGATGAAATACACCATATACTTAAATTTGGTTGAATTTTGATAGAAATTCGTAGAGATGTCTTAGGGCTAGATTTAAGGTTGTAAAACTTGAGTTTTTGGGGGGTTTTGTGTTGAAATTGATGGGCTGTTGGTTTACCTATGGTATGAGAGTGTTTTGGGGTGATTTGGAGGTCTTTTGGATGTTGGGAAATTGATTTTTCAGCAAGTTCTTAGAGGAGCACGAAAATTGGGTTTTTAGGAGATTGTGTGATTTGAGAAATGGAAGAATTTGGGTTGTGATTGCAAGTGGGTTGAAGGTTGAATTAGCATTGAATTGGGAAGTAATATATGTGTTTTTGTTTGACTAGAAGCAAGAGGAAACGCGGAAGAGGCTTTGGGACCGAATCCGGGTGCGTAGGAGGATTGTTCGATTTTGCTAAGGAAGGACGGTGAGTGGTCTAAACTTGTTTTCAAGTTGGTTCGAACATGAGTAGTATGTGTGTGTGCAAGTGTGCTTGGTAGGCCACTTCCTTTTAATCCAAGTAGTTAACTTAGTCTAATTTCCTTGAATGCTATGTGCTTGATGGCTATGCTCAAATGCTTGTGATTAGATGGTGCATGTACTTGTATATCATGATGTGGATTTATGTATCGAGCATGAATGTGTTGATGATATGTGGTTGATGATACATGTTGTGGTTATAATAATTGGCAATAAATAATTACCGGTTGTAAATGATCGATCATTAGGATAGTGTGCACACAAATTGAGTCAAAACGTACGTGGCCTTGATGGCGTTAAGTCATCAAGGAGGAGTACGGTGATGTAGCATTCCACCGGAAGCTTGTTATATTTCTACGGGATGATGAGTGGAATCCCATCCGTAGGGCATGTGGCGATGAGTGGAATCCCGCACATGCAAGGTCCGGTGATGAGTGGAATCCCACCGAGGTAAAGTGTTGTCAAGGTTTTAATCCGCACAATCGGGGTAATTAAAGTGGCCAATTAAACTTGTTTATGTAATGTGACATATGATGGTGATATGTGGTTTGGTATATGGTATTGTATATGATAATTGATATTGATGTGAAATCTTGTTAGGATTGAGAGACCATACATGCCACTTGAAAGACTAGCTAAGTCTACTTGTTTATTTGAAATGCTTGATACGTGTGAGACTAGGATTACATGCTTGAACCCTGCATTGTTGTTGTTTTTCGTTTTAGAGCACCCTCACTAAGCTTATAGCTTACGCTCTCAATGTTCAACAATGCAGATCGTTAGCGTGGTGTTAGCTCGAGGCAAGGCAAGAAGGGCATCCAAGTTTGTAGCTCAAGTATGGTTATCGATTTTGTAATAGCTAGCAATGTGGCAAAGGTCTTTGTATGAGCTTGTATGACTCATTTGAATGATGATGTTGTTGAGTTGATTATGGTTTGTAAGCATGCAATACTTGATGAATGTTGGTGTGTATGATGACATGCTCTAGGATGCTTTAGGTTGTCATATGCTGGGTGCAATCCTCTTTTGAAGGACTTGTGGCCTTATGATCCTTTGAGTCTTTATGTATGCTTAATATTGCCTATTTTGCTCCTTGAATCAAATGCTATGTATGAAAGCTTGAATCCATGTTTGATTGATACCTATGGCTTAAATATGTGTGCTTGCATGTTGGTATACGCTTAGGTGAGTCGAGGAATGCATTTAGAGTCGGTCGGGGTCGTTTTAGTTGAGTTTGAGGAGTTGCAGTGCAGGGGGTATCGATACCCCTGGTAAGGGTATCGATACTCTCTTGCCCAAATGCCTCAGATTTTGCCTAGGGTATCGATACCCTTAGGGTATCGATACCGTCCAAAATTTCTGTAATCTGGGTTTGGGGAGTTAGATTGGAGCGTATCGATACGGGGTCCCGAGTATCGATACGGGTCAAATCTGTTGACCAAGGAGGGTTGACCGAGGAAGAGGGTATCGATACCCCTGGTAAAGGTATCGATACGGCCTTCTCGTGTTGACTTCCTGGGTTGACCTAGAAGGAGGGTATCGATACCCCTGATTAGGGTATCGATACTGTCTGCCTTATAAGCCTAAAGTTGACTGTTTATGCGTGGTTGTGATTCGAATGTGTTTTTCCTTTGAACGTTTTCCGCTGTTGTGAATCACATAGGACTTAACATTCATCTAAGCAAGATAAAAAAAAAATAAATAGGGTTGCTAACCGAGGGGGAATCCTTTGGGTTTCGCTTCGGTTTTCCCCGTGTGGCCCACTCGGACCGGTCATCCGGCCAGACCGGGTTGAGGGGGTTACATTTCTTATAACCCTCGAAAGGAATAAATCATCTTCTAATTATTCTCATAACTTTGAAGAGAATTATTTTTTATTTATTTTACATTACATTTATTTATTTTACACACATTAATTATTTACGTTTTATATTTATATTTATATATTATGATATTTATTTATTTTGTTTAACATGATTACTTGTCAAATACAATCTATGGTGACGATTTATGCTCAACATAAGCATAAGATATATTTTTCCATTTAAATGCATGAGAATAATATGAGTATTATATCTCAAAGTACTAAAAATATTGATGCTCTAGAAGAGCAATAAATATTTGAGAGAAAACATATTATGAAAAGTACAGAATTGCGAATATTGCAATAATTACTACTTATGGTAATAATATCGTCATCATTATAAGTGGAAATTTTAAGAGAGCAATATGAGTTCGCAAACTATCCATTTGGGAATTATAGATAACATATGTTATCAATTGACATTTGAAATAAGTCAATATAAATATACGTTTTGGTAACCAAAAAGTCAGTTGAAAGCTCTAGAAGAGCTATGTATTGCTACCAAAAGATAATTTCAATTGAAAGCTCCGAAAGAGCTAAATATATTCATATTTAAAGGAACAATTTTGATGGTCGTAGTAGACATGTATGAGTGAGATTGAATTACATGTTATGGTAAACAAGAAGTTTACAAATTCAGAGATATATACACACATATATATAGTTGGCATGATCGATTAGACCATCTTGATCGTTAATGGTGCAGAAATTATTGAGATTTACATGCACATGTATTAAAAGAACATGTAGTTCTTGTGGTGCTTATTCTCAAAGGAATGAATTAAATTCCGCTTATTAAAGAATGTGAAGTTCTTGTGTTACTTAATGGAATTGATTAAATTCCACTTATTAAAAGAACCTGAAGTTCTTGTGTTGTTTGTTCTTAAAGGATATAGATGATCTCACTTACCAAAAGAATTAGAACTTAAAGTTCTTGTACTGAAGTTGAGACTGTATGTCTTGTATATTTGAACGAATTATGGGCCCATATATACACAAATGTGGAAAGTTTTATATGATTTTAGTAGATGCATCTACATTGTTTTATCGACTTACAACCAGAAGTTTGTGAGATTGATTCTAAAAAGATTCAGATTATGCAGTTAAACTATTCGTCTTGAAAAGCTAGTGGATTTATATTTTAGGCAATATCAGTTGTTACAAAGCCTATTGATTATGAAAAATATAGTTTAGCAAAATTTCAATTGGATGCCTCCTATTTAATAGTTAAACTATGAGAACAAAAGAGTTATTATTTATATGGTGTTTCCATATAGCAACACTTATACGCATCAAGCCAACGAGTTATAATAAACTCCCCGTTATGATTGGTTTTTGGTCAGAAACCATACATTTTCCATTTTATGATTTTTGAATGTGCGATATGAATTGCTCCACCACAATGCACAAAATGGGTAAATAAAAAGGGTTGAGAATATATATTGAGTACGAGTCTCCTTTTACGTTTAAATTCTTAAACATTAATTGGAGAATCATTTATGACATGATTTTTCTCAACATCAGGGGGAGATAATAATCAGCTGGATAGAGGGAAATGAATTATCATTATCTAGATTCTCGTATATGAACTATAAGTTAATAAGATAATTTATGTTTACATGTCAACTGCCAGACATATTTACTGACCCAATGAGAGTAATTAAGCCTCATATACCAGCTAAAATGCTCTAAGTTTAAATTACATGTTAGAGCGAGAGAATGTAAATCATGCCTGAAGCATGATAGTTGAAATGGTTCCAATGATCAATTTTCTCGTAAATAGAAAGTAATATGAGATGGTCATATATTGGAGGTGGGTGCTCCTGAAGAGACCCAAGACATAACAAATAATAAAACTCTAGAAGAGTTTCAGGTACCTGAAATAAAGATTGAAATATTAAAGAGATCTCGATGAGTTATGTCATTACGAGAATGAAACCAGAAAATTAGAAAGTTGTCGACAACGATTTTACAATCAATTTTACATAAAATACTTCTATAGAAGTAAAGAAAGAAATCGAGGACCTTGTATAAAATCTATCCAGAAGTATAGATATTGAATTGGTCGATGTTGAAAGACGCTTTGAACTTCTAAAATAGAAGTATTTGGACCAACAGTCCAAACACCTAAAGGTGTAATGCAAGTGAGGCACAAATAAGTAGTCGTAAATACGACTCGAACTATGATTTATGAAACGTTTTAATTATTTCATGGTAGATGCAAATTACTTTGGCAGTTATGAAAAAATTTTACATGCGTCTAATTATTTGTGGATCCATATTTATCCTTGAAGGATTTAAAATGCTAGAAGCATTTGAAAATTTCTGAAGAAATTTATTTAGACATGTCTCATGAATATTTTGGCGCATTTGGTATAATCGCCTTAGTGAATACTAATTGAGGAAATACTATAAGAATGATCATATTTCCTTATGTATTTTATAAAGGAGTTTGGATCAAGATTCATTATATCATTAGCACTCTTGAAGAGCTTCAAATTGGAAGCTCGTGAAGAGTTTTCAAAGAATTTAATGAAAGTATTTGAGAAAAAGAATCTTGAGATGTGGTTTTGTCTCGACCTAAAGATCGAGCACTTAAATATGCGTTTTTGTCTATGAATGGACATAAGTTGAAAGAATCTTAAAGAAAATTCAATATGGATTGTTGGATGTGAATAAAGATAATTATATCTTTTCTTGGTTTTGAAGCATCATATATTAGTTGGTCAAGCAATATCCATGGATATACAAAGATCATTACATTTAGATCTTCAAACATCGTTGATGCCTCCTCAAATATCGTAGAAATAATTGTTATACATGAGGCAAGCCAAAAATGTGTTTGGCTAAGACCATTGACCCAACATATCCAAAAGATATATGAATTTACTTTTACAAAATATGATAAAAGCTACCTTGTGTGAAGATAATGCAAGATGTATATCTCAGTTTGAAAGTAGATACATCATGGAACATATTACTCTAAAGTTTCATCCCTCACGATCTTTAGAAAAATAATATTCAAGATTGAATTATGAAGATTCAAAGATCTTCTGTGATGTTTTCATGAGGGGGAGTAAATACGCATTGCACTCTTTTCTCTTAACCAAGGTTTTGTCCCAATGGATTTTTCTGGTAAGGTTTTTAATGAGGCAACATGTTATGCGTATTAAAGATATGTGTACTCTTTTTCCTTCACTAATGAAATTTTTTTCCCACTGAGTTTTTATCTTAGTAAGGTTTTAACGAGGCACATTATCTTCATAGACATCAAATGAGGAGTTATGAATATTTATCTATGTGGATGTCTATCATGATTAGAACTTTATCTAAGGAGTTTGATTTATTTATTATTAAGAATATTATCTCTATTAATTAGAGTTTAATCTATTATGTACTTCTTACGCCTATAAATAGATGATTCATTGAAGGCATTGTACACACAATTCTATATTTGAGAATAATACAAATTTCTCTCTTTCTCTCATCTCTTTATTCTTTTATACTTGTTCGTTGTTCTTCATTATTTTGTTCACAACATTTTTTATTTTTTTCCTAGTTTTTAATAAAAATAATTTTGCTTTTGTGACATATTTTTTTCGTCTTTTTTGCACTTTTTTAGTTTCATAGATAGTCGTTTAATTGGTTTTCTCATTTTTACTTTTTTTCAATGTTAGATTTCGTGTCGTCTCGACTGATTAATATAACGCTTATTTGTTTATCATGCTGATATTCCATATTTTGGACCATCGAGTTGGATTTGGAACGTGCTCACAATCATCGTTTCTTGTTCGCGATTAAATTGTGATAATGATTGTTTTGTCAACGTGCTTTCATTGTTATAAGTATTTTTATGTTAGTGTTGATGAGTTTTTATCTTTCATCGTCAATTAATAGTATTGTTCGTACATATCTTTTGTTCAAGTATTTCGGTTAAATTTTTTACATTGTCCTTGTATGATCTTTTTATGATCTACAATGGCTAGCCTATTGTTTTGGTTACTTTTATAGTTGTAACACTTATTTTAATTTTAGATATTTTTTATTTTTAATAAAACTACCGGCTTCTATAAAAAAAATGTGCTTTGTGATAATATCAACAGTTAAAAATAAGTTGACAATTCGTTAGATGTTCGACCAACAATACTTTACAGATTATTTAAGAGAGAAGTCGAACTTAACAAGGTGGTCCTAGTAGAAAACTAGATAATGTTCATCTTAAGTGACCCAAGTTCAATCGCTTTATCTGCGAAGGTATGTGTGCACTGTTAAAGGGTTAAAAATATGTATGAACATATATTATTTTATAATTATTTTTTAGACTATTCAAAAAAAATAGAAGTCAAAAAATTGTTAAACGATATTTTCTAAATTAATTAATCAAATATCTACCCTTTTCGACCGTTGGTGGTCACGAACATGTGTTTATCAAAATAAACATTAATAAAAATATTCATGCAGGATTGGTTTTTTAATTAATATATAAGTTAATCGACTGGCAAAAACATAATTACGAGGTTTATTGAAGATTGGATCAAATCTCACATAAATTTTAAAGCGTAATTACCAGCTGTTTAGTATTAAATAATTTTAAAAAACATTTAATTAGTGGACAGAGTGAATCATCGAGGTATTTAGTTTTGATGTTTTTTTATACTTTTTAATTAATTAATTTTGATAAATATTAACAAATAACAGATAGGCGTCAAAGAATTAATATACAATTACAGTTTCGTGATAATATTCTTATTGTCTATTGCCAAATATAAATAAATAAAATAAAATAAAAACTAAGCCTACAATGATAATTAACCAAATAAAGTAACAATCTTAAAATTAATTAATTCTCTACGACTCCCCGCAGCTAGATTGCCCTAGCCCAAAATATTGGGAAGAGCCAATGGGGAAATTAAAAACAATTATTATAGCCGCATAGTTTTTTTTATAAGGATTAAATGAAAAATAAGTGATCAAACTATACATCTTTTAAACTTTAGGTGCTTAAAGTATTTTTTGTAAAAATAGGTGCCTAAAGTTTCAATCATTATAATTTTAAGTGTCTGGTAGTTAATTGCCGTTAAAAAACTCGTTATCCAATAAAAACATGACATGTGGTATGTTTATTTTATTTATTTTTTTAAAATAAAAATTTAAAATAATTTTTTACAAAAAAGTTTGATTTTTCAGAAAATTTTCAATTTTTACAAAACAGTCCCTAAATCCATAATTTTTCACAAACCCAAACTCCAAATCGCCTCCGATCGCCACTCTTAAGCATACCCCTTCGTTTTTCGGATTTAGCCGGTCGTTTCCCCCATCACGACGTCGCCAAAAATGATTAACGACGTGGCAGCCGAACGTCGAACGTCAAACGAATTTTTTAAAAGTTCATCAAACGTCGAACTTGGTATTTCCAGAATTTTTTATTTTATTTAAAAGTTTTTTAAAAAACATAAAAAAATAATTTTCTAAATAATCTATAAATATCACATGACAGAACTGTAATATGTCACGTGCAGGGGCGGAGCTCCCTTGGGGCCCAAGGGCCCCCTACCCCTGTTATAAAATTTAATTATTTGCTAAAATGGGGTTGAACTATAGATGTAATGAACTGAGATTGAACGAATAAAGTTTTGTTCACGTTCGTTTATTTATATTTGAAGGTGTTCATGTTCAATTCGTTTAAATTTTTAATATCATGTTTGTGCTTATTTATTTTTGATGTTGTTCGTGTTCGTTTATTTAACGTTCACAAACATGTTCGTTTAACATTCGTGAACATATCTATGTGATGTTTGCAAACATGTGCATTTATATGACCACTAACATGTTCATCTACATGTTCGTCAAAATAGTGGAACTACACCACTAGTCTTTAAGCTCATTAGGCTTCACCATTTGAACTCAAAAGTTTACCATGTGTTCAATTTAGTCCATACATTCACCAATATATAAAATGTAAAAAAGGGGAAATCAAGTAAATGAGCTTATAAATGAGTCAATAAACGAGTTTGTTCGTGAACATAAATGACCAAAATACACCTCTGTTCGTTTATTAAACGAACATAAAATTTTGTTCATGCTCGTTTATTTAGCTTAATAAACGAACGTTATACGAAGGGTTACTAACAATTCGCCGAACACTTTGTTCATTTACACCTCTAGGTTGAACTAAAGAAGAATGAGCATGTATCCTCAATTTTTTTGGCCCAATAACAATTTAGGTCCTTATAAATTTAAATATTAGACAAATTAGGCATTGCCCATTATTTTTGAGTTTAAATACGTAATAAGCCATTGCATCTTTGAAAATTCAAAATATTAGCCCCTGCCAATATTCGATCCTGGCTCCGCCCCTGGTCACGTGGCAGTAATATCACAAGAAAAAAATCACAAAACAATGATAAGAATTGGTCAAAAAACTTAACAGATCAATTTATTAGTTCAAGGGCTTAACTGTGTGCAAAAAACTTCATGGGCTTAATTAGTTTTTTTCTCTCAAAATTTCAAGGTCTTCGAGCACTCTTAAGCCTTAAAACAATTTGTTTAATAAATATTTACGTTGATTGAGTTTAATTTGATTGACATCGTCGTTAATACAATACATATGAAGACATAAGATCAATCATACTTAAATGTTTAATATTCACCGGTTTATGAATAAAGAGAAGTATGAGTAATATAAACGTTGAAATCATATTATTATACGTTTTATTACATCGATGAAATTTTCGGTTTAAAAAATATAATTTGAATTTTTAATAATAACGTATTTTTTTATTATTAAAGTAACAGTCGAGTTTTGTTAGCCAAGATAACACGTGAGATGAGGTGCAAAGAACATGGTGTGTGTTCTTTTTGCTTTCTTAGACTTGACCGGTCAACTCTCCTAACCTTACGTTCACCGCCCTTAGTTTCATTTTCATTTTTTATTTAAGATAAGGAAGTTAATTATAAATTTCTTAAATTTATAAATTTAAAACTATTACGTAATTTGAGCAAGTGTTGATAGACGGTTAGTTAGAGCTGCTCACTTGCTCCATTCCCTTTTTCTTTAAGTTTCAGGTTCAAGATCCAACAAGAGCATTCTTTTCCATAGAGTCTCCCCCCCTTTAGGTAGAAATAGAAGTAGTATTTGTCACAAAAAAAACGAACCAAACATTTAGTGAACCATTTGGAATATGAAGTCGTTATAAAAATATGATTACTAAACATTAATAGAAAAAATCATTAAGTGCCTAAAATTATTAAATTTCCCTGCATTCATCCAATATTTTATTTTGCACATTTCAATGATTAAAATGTAAACTTTTTTTAATAACATTAAAGGCCAAAGATTTCATGATCATGTGCATGTAAGTATTGGGTTATTTTCTATATTTAGTTTCAATAGTGATAAAAGTGATTAAAATTATTACTTGATCATGTATTCATGTGCAATAAATAATTGATTTATTTTTATAAAATTGATTATAGGGAAACTATTACTTGTGTTTGATTTTATTTTATTTTTTTGCTGAATTGTGTTTGATTTTAGGTTGCAGCTGATATTAAATTTAGGGTTTAAATCATGAACAATCTTTCTCCCTTCCATTTTTTATAATACAAAATTCAATCAAACATTTATGTCTCATTAATTTTTTCTATTCGAATTTATGTGTTTCGGGTATAAATACTTTAAATATTTAATTTTTAAATATTTAGCAGAAGCAAATCAAGAAAAACTCAACCAACAACCAGTTAGTCTAGTGGATGGTGCGTTAAGTCCCTGAAGAGTTTAAATTATGATGTTGTGAATGAAGAAAATTAGGCTAAGAGAGTTGCTCCCATATTAAACCTCTATAAATCTCGATCTAAACTAGTCGACTAACGAATCAGTCATAAATGATTAAAAAATTAGGAACAACCCAAATGAAAGACAGGATGGCATATCCAAGTGTGGGTTTGATTCTTTTTGTTTGTGTGTTTTTTTAAATATTTTTTTCCCTAAAAAAACCCTATTTAAAGACAAGAGAGCTTTAAGCAAACTCCCATGCAAATTGTCCCCCTCCCTCCACTCCCCAACACACCTCCACTAGCTTTCCTTTGAGTTTCAACTCTCTCTCTCAATATATATATATATATATATATTGATATACACCAACTATATCTCTTCCTCCATAACTTGTCTCCCTCCCCACCATTCCTTGGTGTTCCTCAAAGCTCATCTCTTTTGCATTCACAAATTCCCACCTATAGGCTATATATATATATATATATTATAGAATTTTTGTGTCTGTCAAGTAATAATAAAACCCTAAGAAGATCATGTCGAGCAGAAGGTCAAGATCAAGACAATCAGGGAGTAATTCAAGAATAACAGATGATCAGATCAATGATCTTGTTTCCAAGTTGCACCAACTTCTCCCTGAGATGCGCAACGCCCACTCTGATAAGGTATTTTCCATCTCTCTCTCTCTCTATATATATATAAGATATGATCCGTTTACACAGTGTAAAACTCTTTAAGTTTTACACGTTTTTGGACCGTTGGATGAGTGAAACGAATGAATAAGATTAACAGTAAATATGTTTTCCCCCATCTAACGATCCAGAAAACATGTAAAACTTAAGAGTTTTACATTGTGTAAGTTGATCCTAACTCATATATATGAATGAGCAGTATACTCTTACACCATGTAAAACTTGAAAATTTTGCAAATTTTTTGGATCAATCGTTAGATGAAGATAAATGAATGACTAAGATTAACGGTAGAAAATGAAAAGATTATCACAGGAAAAAAAAAAATAAGGAAATCATCTAATCCTTGTCTATCTTTTACTTGATTTGAAAAGAAAATAAGAGAAAATTGGGTCATTCTGAATATATTTAAACAATTTACGATGCATGTATCTGGTTTTCTATTTTGATAGAAAAATGGGGGAATAAATAAGTTATCTAATCTGGAGTTTCTTCAATTTTGATAGAAAATTGGGTCCTTTTTTTAGTTTTGAAATTTTATTATTGACCCGAATAGTAGGACTAAGTTTGTTAAATCAAGGTATATTATCAGTCCTTGTGTTATGCATAAATTTTAGATTTTGTTCGTGTTCTTTAATTTAATTATTTTAAACTTATATAATTTAGTAATATTTTTACCAAAAAAATTTGGGTTAGGACTCGAATTTCACAATTTAAAAAGTACATGAACTAAAATCAACTAAATTAATGTACAAAGACTAAACTATAGGGGGGATGGGTCTTTAAGTTTGATTATAGAGATCAATTTTTTTGAATAGTCTAAAGGTGATTACAAAATAATATTTATAGATCAATTTAAATTATATTTATACTCTTCAAGATTATAATTTATAAGATATAAAATCACCCCACAAAACAAAGAAAACATTTATTTTGATAAGGCCAATTTAAATGTATTTTTAATATATATATATATATATATATATAGTGCGGAAGTTTTTAGTTTTACATATTTTAAGATCATGAAAATGTATGACTGAGATTAAAATAAAAAAAAACGAAATTATTACTATCGACTTAAGTATTAGTGACAAATATCTTCAACAAAATTAATATCAGCGACGCTAGTATTACCGGCGGAATTATCATTTGCAACTTAAGTAACTAATACATCCGCTTCATTGACAGGTTTCAGCGGCCAAAGTGTTACAAGAGACCTGCAACTACATTAGAAGCTTGCATCGAGAGGTCGACGATCTCAGCGAGAGATTGTCGGAGCTTTTAGCGACGACCGACAATGCCCAGGCTGCCATAATCCGCAGTTTGCTCATGCAGTAGATCACTTCAAGTAATCAAATGAGGGCTAATTTATATTAGGGTTTCATGGATTCACTACTTTGATTTTTGTTTTCTTTTTGTATTAGGGTTTGCTTAATCTATCTCTTTTTTTTGTATTCCCTTTGTATTTTCTGCTTTTAAATTTCCTTTTAGGGCTTTGTTACTAGCTAGCTGAAGAACCTAAGTTGAAGTTCAATGAGTAAAATATCTTTATGCAAATCCTTTATTTTTTTCAATTATGAATTAAATAGTAGAAATATGTTAATTAGTGTTTAGTTCTATTTGAATAATAAAATAGAAATAATGATATAACAATAAACATAATGACGGTCGAGTTTAGCTCGATTAACATTGTCATCGGTACAATATATAAAAGGATATAAGATCGAACATGCTTAAACACTTAATATATTTCCATTTAAGTGATACAGATCTAAATAGTTTAAATATTGTATATAAAAACATTTATGCAAGTATGTAACCCTTAAAATAGTATAAATTAATGCAGCTTTTCAATTCATCAAAAGAAAATGTACTATTAAATATAATTTTCTTTTAAATGGTAATTAAATAATATTTAATTAGTAATTATTATAATATGGGGGTAGTGATCTTGATCCACTGATCAAGCCTCCCCCAACGTGCAAACGTGATATTGTCACCAATTTCAAGAACCAAAATTTTGCCAATAAATTAGTGGGATGGTTTTAATTTTATTTTAGCTTAACTACAAAATAAGTGTCTAAATTATCTTTTTTTTACAATAGGTGCTTAAAGTATTTTTCGGCTGAAACATGTGTTTAAAGTTTTATTTTTGATTGAAGTATGTGTTTAAGTAGGCGCCTCAATTGACTTTAAAACAAGTCAAAAATAAAACTTTAGGCACATATTTCAGTCAAAAATAAAATTTTAGGCACCTATTTCAGCCAAAAAATACTTTAGGCACCTATTACAAAAAATTGACATAGTTTAAGCACTTAGGATAAATTTCTTGTTCATGAATCTATGCTAATTCAAGGAAATATTATTGATAATTCTGTTCGAGAGATTTTGATCCGATTAAGACCATGTGAACAAAATAAGGTAATAAACGATATAAAAATTACTAATCGAAATGGTCCAAGTGGCGAAATAAGTTATGATTCTCCCCCAAACAATGTGAGGGAGCTGCTTCAAGAAGACTTATAGGTTATTATTCGTCATATTTTTGTATGAGTAAAAGAAAATAATCTTCAAACGAAATTATTCAGTTCATTTGATAGGTTCAGTTCATTCAGAACATATAATAAAATGAAAAGAAAATTAAATTAAATAATATAATATATATGTGCATTTACATTAGGTAAAATAAATTCAACTTTACATGATTTACTTTCTTCAATATATCAATAAAGAATATTGTTTATTGAATGTAAAGTTGATTTATTTTACATAAAGTAAAATGGACATTTTTTATTTACTTACAATGTGACGTGTATGATTACGTTGATAGAACATAGAACACAATAACCAAATTGTTAATATATGAATCGTATTGTAAAATTATGTAAACGTGTAAAATAAATTTAATGGTAAATAATTGTTAATATATAAGCAAAGCATGCAAATAATTAACCTTGATGTGTTTGCAGAGTGGGCGACCAAAATGACTCATGAAATCTCTTATCATTTGAAAGTTTCTGATATCTTTCAATCGAAAAATTATTAGATGAATTTGGTTCACCACGTCATTTGTGGTCCCAACTAACAAAAATTTTATTAACTAAGGCTATAGATGACGTAGTGAGCCGAATCCATCTAATAATTTTTCGATTTAGAGATATCAAAACTTTCAAATGATAAGAGATTTCATGTTTGAAGAATGTTCTATCGATGCATGAAAATGTTTAGGTAGACTTTTTTCTTTAATCACTGCTATTTGATTTATTAACCGATTAACCCGACTCGAATTTTGTAGAGATCTAATATTAGGATGATCCTCCTAACTTAGTTTTTTCCATTCACAATGTCAAGATTCAAATACCGAATCTTACTTAAGAGATCTAACTCCTCATCACGCTAGAGCAATCGGTTGTTGGTATTGTTTACTGTTTAGCTAATTTTGATTTTTTTGAAAGTAAGTGCAGAATTCATTCAAACCAATGCAAAGAAGAACAAGGAACAATGGGTAACTTAGTCCCAAACACAATGAGTTCATTATAGACCCAAGATACATAACAAAGCAAGGTCAAACAGACAGACCAGAAAATAAACTGAAGGAAGAAGAAGGTAGTCACTGAACAACTACGGTGGAGGAGAGCGAGAGCCGGTCGTCTAATCCAAACGAGAAGTCTTTGGCGGCCGGGCGAACCGACGGGTGATCCAAGGGGTTGGAAAGACGTAACCAACAAGAGACTAGTCATAAAGGCTAGAAAAACCTTCACCCAACTCGCCGATAAGCTGCTAACCAAGTAGAGAATCGTCAAGCGAGTAGGAGGGGAAACAGAGCCACCGAGCCAACGACGAAACCAAGGATGAAACTTGTAAAAACGAAGCACAAAATTGGAAGCACCAAGCTTCATTTTCATCCACGACCCACTCAACGATGGATCGATCTTCTTCCGCTCAGCAAAAAGACTGATCTCAAACCAAAAATTTTGAGAGAGATAAAATCTCAACGACCGACCAAGAAAGAGAATTCGAAAAATTACCAAACAAAACGAAACGAAATAAAAGACACATGAAAAACTCGTGGAGAATAAAAAAGAAAAAACAGTGTGGTCGGACGACTTCCGATGAAGTCAAAACCGTCAGTAGAGAGCTCCTTAGGGAGTACAAAACGAGAGAGAAAGGCTTTTTACTTTTTAGATTAAATTTAGGTTTTTGTTTTAGCTAATTTTGATTAAACTTGTACAATTTTTTTTATAAAATTACTGGACCGGGCCGGTCTTTAATAGGCCTACTATTAAACATAACTGGAACGGCAACAACCTGACTAACAGTTTCGAGGAACAAATCGTCAATTAGTACGAGGTGGAAAGAAAAACAACAAAAAACAATCAATTTCTTCACAATTTTATGCTTATTTCTGGGTTTCCTCCCAAAAATCTCCATACTTGTTCTGAATTGATCGTGCAGTTATTTGTAGAAGAAGATGGTGCTGGTTTTGGCTTTGGGCGACCTGCATATACCTCATCGGGCGGCTGATCTTCCCCCCAAATTCAAGTCCATGCTTGTTCCCGGCAAGATCCAACATGTTATTTGCCCTGGAAATCTTTGCATCAAGGTTTCCCATCTTTCTTTCTTTTTCTGGGGTTTTTTTCTTCTTCTTTGGGTTGTATTCTAGCTGAATCTTAGTTAAATTTGGATTTTTTATGTTTCTGAGCTGACTCTAATTGAAGCAATTGAATTTGTTAATTTGGGTTTTAGTTTAATCTGGATTTCATGTCTTTGCCCTACTTTTTTTATGTTTGAGCTAGGGATTTAAAAGGCGGACTGCGACCGTAATATAGCGGTTGCACCGCCGCCCGAAACCGCGATTGGGGTAAAAAAACGGTCTGCTATTGCCGCAATTCAGCCGCTTTTGTCCGAAACCGCGATATAACGCCGGAACTGCGATCGTGATTTAAAACCCTGGTTTGAGCTGCAAATGTGGGAAGATATATTGTTTGTTTGTTACTTCATGCATTTCAGCAGTATGCACAATATACACAAGATTCTACTGTTAGTATTTTAGCTGATAATTGATTATCGTTTCGTTCGATCATTGTAATTTTGATCTAAATATCCTTGCTGCTGTTTATCATTATGCAAAGAATGAAATTCACTTGCTCCTGTCATGTTTAGTCTCAAATGCATATAGGCTATCTTGTCCGAACTCGCTACGAGTTTCGGACATTTGTATGTGTTTGAGTATGTTTGATTTTTTGAAAAGTTTTTCCTTATATTCTGAGGACAGTAACTCGTTCCTCCAAATATGTAAAGGGCATGTGTGTCACTTTTGAGAAAACGAAGAGTCCGTGTAACATAGCATCGAGTAGTTATTATGTTTTGCTCTCGAGTGGCAGAATCTCGACTGGTTAAGGGGTTAATGTAGGATTGAAGTACATAGTTTAAACTTAGAATCTTAAGTTTAAGCTGCCTTTCTCTTATTTGCATAGTCCGTGAAGTATTTGAATGAATTGATTTGTTAGCTTTACCTTTATGGAAACTACACTGGCTTACCGAATTCGGACTGATATTTCAGGAAGTTCAAGATTACTTGAAGACTCTTTGTCCCGACTTGCATATTACCAGAGGAGAATATGATGAAGAAACAAGATATCCCGAGACCAAAACACTAACTATTGGACAATTCAAGTTGGGGTTGTGCCATGGTCATCAGGTATGGTTTCTGTTTTTACCTTGAATCGTTTTTTTTTCTTCTTTCGGATGGTATGTAGTAGTTTTGGACTCTGCATTTTAAATCAGCAATTAGTTTGCCATAGATGTGAATTATATAAATTTATAAAGCATGCATATCCTGCTGTTGTGAAAAATATGTGAATTCATGCTAATGATGTGATTGTGACCTACACTGATGTTGCTCGGTCTCAAAAGTGAAGTATCGGATACGGGAATGTGTCCTACACGAATTTGCTCATTCCTTTTTCTAGTTTTCCCATGCATTTGAAGGATCCATAGAGGGTTATATCTCCGAACCTATGTTGATATGCACATTTCCGACAATGCTAATCGCTCTAATTGTGGCTTGATACATCAAGGTTATTCCCTGGGGTGACCTAGACTCCTTAGCCATGCTACAGCGGCAACTGGATGTAGACATACTCGTGACAGGTCACACCCACCAGTTTACCGCATACAAACACGAAGGCGGGGTTGTTATAAACCCGGGATCTGCTACCGGTGCATATAGCAGCATGACTTATGATGTCAACCCAAGCTTTGTCCTGATGGATATCGATGGGCTACGAGTCGTGGTCTATGTCTATGAACTCATCGACGGAGAGGTCAAAGTCGACAAGATCGATTTTAAGAAAACCGCTACAACTCACTCTGCTCATTGAACAATTTTAAGGGGCTTGCTATCTTCTGCTGTTGACATGTTTATTCACTCAAAAAGTTTGTCTTGCTGTCTACTGTTATGTCCTGTTTTAGAAGCCATTTTGGAGAAACAATCCCTAAACCCTTTTCTTTTCCCTGAATGTTATTGTGCATTTACATCAATAATGTTTCTGGTATCCGTCGGGCAACTTGTCAAACTTGCTGCCGACTTGGCGAGGCTGGCGAAAATCATAAGGGGTTCCTCGAACTGGAACAATTTCGCCTGTCGGGATTAGTTCGGAGTCAACCGGGGTTATCTTTGAGCCAAAGAGCTGAAGTGTGTGTGACATGATGTCGCCGCTGTTGTGGCCACCGAGGTTCCAGTAGGTGTGCAAGGCTAAGTTTACCGGGGTAGGTTTACTGAGAGGCTTGGCCACCATTTTCACGGCTAGATTGTTCGTAGCGAGCATCATATACGTAATCGACACCGAAACATTACCGGGAAAACCTTCAAATTTCAAGAGAAGTTCTAATGTTTTTAGTGACGAAAATTCTAAATTAGTGACGATTTACACTTCAAAGTAATTTTACCTTCTTCGCCGTCAAAACTTTCGTAGCTAAATTTTACATGGCTGTCTCTTTTGTAACTTTTCACAATCCATATAACATCAGAAAATCCTTTTCTTCCGCCTGAGATTAAAGATTGATGTAAATCAACAATTTTAAAAGGCTTAAATGAAAAATAATAGCTCAAATTATAAGTTTTTTTAACTTTAGACAAAGTAATTTTTTTTTAAAATAGGTGCCTAAAGCTTTAACACTTAAAATTTTAAGTGACCAATCGTTTAAAAAAAGAACGTGACATGTTTTTTTTATTATTATATTAAAAAATTAAAAATATATAATTAAAAAACTCATTTTTTTAATTCTCAAAAAAATCTCAAATCTCTAATACCCAAAACCACAAATTCTCCAAATTAACGTTGTTGCTGTCGCCGGAGGCTACTGCCCATTTCCCCCAACAACCCATCGTCGGCAACCGCCGGTAAGTGTGTCAATCGGACTTCGTTCGAATAAAACCATTCGCATTCACCATCCAATTGGTACGCCTTCCGTTGGTTACCGGGAATGAATGGTTGGAGAAAATGGGCGGTTTTCTATGGCGACGGCAGTGGTGGTGTCCGACGACGGTGAAGGCAGCATCAATTTGGAGAATTTGTAATTTTGGGTATTAAAAATTTAGAGTTTTTTAGGAATTTTAAGTTTTTTTAATTATATATATTATTTTTAAAATAATAATTAAAAAATACGATGCATGTCACATTTTTATTGGGTAACTATTTTTTTAAACGGTCGGACACTTAAAATTATAAGTGTTGAAATTTTAGACACTTAAAATTGTAAGTGTTGAACGACACTTATTTTAATAAAAAAAAATTAAGCAGCTAAAATTTAAAAAATTGTATAATTTAAGTACTTATTTTTCATTTATGCCATTTTGAAAATAAAACTTACCATGAAGTGTATTTTTTCATCATTAGCGACGGTTTTACAAGTGACGCCATTTAAAGTAAACTTAGCCCCTCCAATTCTGTTAGCCACTCGGCCTACAATGGCTCCAAAGTAGGTTGTATCATTCTGAAATAAATCTAACAAAAATTATATCAGAAGGACGGAGACAAGATTTTATGTTAGGGAATGAACTTTTATATTTAATAAAATGAAAATTTAAAAACTCTAAAAATACGAGAATTTAAAATTTTTAGGGTTGCGACTATCCACTAACACTCTCGGTCCATTCCGATGCCAATAACACGAAAATAAATGAAGCCTACCTTGTAACCTTCAATGGAGTCATAACCAAGAACAATGTCATTCAATTTCCCTAACCAAAACCAAAACAAAAACCCATTGAGTTGGTAAACTTAGCTGAGAAATCTCCTCTCTTAAGTTCATACACATTAACTTGTGCTTTAGTGACACTTATTAATAAAACAAGGGGGGAAAAGGCAAAAAAGAGAGAAATATTGGCCATGGTGTTTGATCAAACCATCAAGTAACGGATTATATATATATGGATGAGCATATACTTGCAAATAAAAGATGAACCGTCCGTATAGTATGCAGGAGAATCTGTGGATTATTGAAACTGAAAATCTGTAAACTGAGATTGTCACTGCTAGGGGTGATAATGAGCTTTAAATTTTAGGCTCGAGCTGAACAGTTTGAGCTCGAGCCGGACAGTTTGTGTAAATTTTTTTGAATCAAACACTAGATTTTATTAAAATAATGAAAAGAAATACACAGATAAGTGTACCTTAAAATATAAAATAAACACAAAAAAATAAAGAGTATGCAAACATGAATAACAAATTTAAATCTTCTCATAAAATCTCTATCAGTGTTCTTCAAATCTATCACCACATCGAAATCTTGGGAGTGTTCGCTGGAAGAGCGCATATCATTGAATTACTCCAATCAACAAAAAAAGAGAAAAACGTCTTGGTTATCTCCACGAACAACCAACCCACGCTATTTTATGCGGTAAAATTCAACTGTAACATACAGTATGTTGTAGACGTCTTCGATATCAGCGTGCCATAGAGGTAGACAAAGAACGTGTCATAATGACAGATGAAGAACATTCTAAAATAGCCGACGAAAAATAAAAAAATTATTACCGGTAGACAACCAAAATCGTCACTATTGGCTTGAAAAGTTTAAAAACTACTAAAAAATTCTTAAAAAAGATTATTGCAGAGAAAATGTGAGAATGAAAAAAAAATAACAATCGTACATTTGGATGTTGGAATTTGGATGTTTGGGTTGATGACTGTGACGGGAGAAAGGGATGGAACTACATTATTGAATGCCAACTTTGAATGATATTATATATTAGGGATTCAATTGAAAATTTTTCCACTATTAGAGAATTTGGTTTGCAAGAAATTTGTGTAATAATGAATTTGAACGGACAGCCTATCATATTTATATAGAGCATTAATTCAAAGTCTTCGAACCTAACCTATCTATATAGAGCATTAAATAATATCTGAAAAAGAAAGAAACACTTGATTTTATAAGCAATTTTTTTCAACCATCAAGCATTTCTTTCTTTCTCAAATGTTATTTAATGTTGATTTTATTTAAGTGATCTAACACCATATTTTATTAAATCCGTTATTTTATTTAAACTCGATATCAAAAAAGTTTATTAGGTCGAAACTTAGTAGATTACCAAGTGAGATGAGTATCGGAGAATGAGATGATGAGTACTTATCTGGTCAAAGTTTTGATCTTCCAAAAACGAACTGAAAGATTTCAATTGTCTTTAATGATATTCTTAAATAAATTTATGACTCCGTTCTAGTTAGTAAGTTAAACTAAGAAATAAATTTACTTGAATAATTATTTCAAGGAATAAAAATAACACAAGTCTTCGAACAAAAATCTTCTGCTCTTAAGTATGCCCTTTCTATGCCCACACTAAAAAAATACTAAAAAACGAATTCTAAAACTTAACTCTAAATTCTATATCCTAAACCATAAATCTACACTCTACTCTTAATTCCTTAAACCTTAACCATAAACTCTAATTTTAAACCCTAAATTTTAAACTTAATTTTTTTAAGTGAGATATTAAAACCTCAAATTTCAACGGTCAAACACAATGGCATCAACTGGTTTAAAATAAGAAAAGTAGTGGTTTTGAAACCCAAAGTTTGCTTCGTCTTCAAGTAAATAATTAGAAAATTAATTAATTACTTTTTTATATTAAAAAACCCATAATTCTTTTTTAATCGTTGTGTAACGATGTATAATAATCCAAGACAGTGGGTTCTATTTTGGACTATCTTTTTGGTCCTACTATGACGGCTTTGTCTGTTGCTAAAGTGAAAAAAAAAAAAAACAAATGGCGATTTTCAACGGTTATGGCGATTCCATCAACCGATTTTTAAACACATAAAATATTTGGGTTAATTTCGCTGAGCATCCCTAATCTACTACTTGGATTTTAATTTTAAAGACCTATATGACAAATTAGTCCCCGTAATTTTACGCGATAATCAAATAAGTCGATTTTTGAAATGGCATTTCAAACGGACTCTTATTTAACAAAAAAATATCAAAATTCATTATAAATAATCGAGATTACGATCAGGGATGGACCGAAGGGGGCTGGCGGAGGCAATTGTCCCCCTAAAAATTTGAAATTCCTATTCGACTTAGAAATTTTTTAGAATTTTCTATGTATTTTTTATTAAAAATCTATTTTCGTCCCCCAAATTTTTATAAGTCCGCCCCCTAGAAATTTATAGGTTTACCCCTAACCTAAAATCTTGTGTTCGTCCCTAATTACGATAATAGCATGATTGGTCGTTAAACATGTTGACGTGATATATGAATTAATGTAAAGTTATGAAATTTGGGTTTTTTTTTTTAAGCAATGGGTTCTACAAAACAGGAAGAATTATTTCCTGTTGTTTGAATTGAAACATAAAATAAAGCAAATAATATCCTAAAATCAACACTCATGCAAATTTAATATATGTATTAACGTATAATTACGAAATTGACCAATTTTTATGTGGTGGTTGTTTATTTGAATAGTCTTCGTGAGAAAACACATTTTCAAAATTAAAAAAATAATAATAATCTAATTTTCAACGATTGTAAAGTGCTGTGCAAATCTTTGGAAATTTGATGGAAGTGTCGTAGTTTAACATCTAAACTAAGTAATTGTTGCATACAACTTTTTAGTGAATTTAAAAATATATAATAAATGTTATCTATCAGTTGATTTAACAAGATACGACGTTAAATCACTTAAATAAGATTAGGGGTGGGCACCACATCCGTCGCCGGACCATCACGATTAGGGGTGGACAAAAATACTCGACCCGGTTGACCCGACCCGACGGCCTTAACTTAAAAATATCGGGTAATTCTCCAAAAAAAATTACCCGACCTGAGAATTTTCCCGGGACACGGGCCGGGATTTTTAAGTTACCGGGTACTTGACCCGACCCGATAATATTTAATATGTATTTTTTATATTTTCAATTATATTTTTATTTTAAGTTTCTTAATATTTTTACTCTGAAACTAAATTTAAATCAATAAATGTTTTTTATGTTTGTATTATATACTTTTAAGTTTAAATTTTTTAAAAATATTTTTGTGTTTAATATGTGATTATTTTTAATTTTAAAATTAAAAAAATAAAAATATGCGGGTACCCGGATGAGATGGGTCGGGACATGGGCCGAAGATTGAGGTACCTGGATGAATTGGGTACCCGAAACCCGAGTACCTAACAATTTCCACCCCTAATCACGACCATTTACCCTACCACCTCGTCGCCAGAAATCAACAAACGCCGTGCGAAACGCAAAATTCGTCGAATTGCTCATTCGAATAATTCGCAACGAACGACAACATAACAGACGATAAACAGTGTGTGGGTCGTTCGACGAGGGGAGGGCGCTTCAGTTCGTCGCCGAAAACGTGACCGATGCCAGTGATAGTGGCCGAATTTGGGAGGTTTAGTAATTTGAGGACTATTTTGAAATTATTTAAAATTTTAGAATATTTTAAAAATTTTAATTTATTTTTTAAAATAATATTTAATACTATCACGTGTCATGTTTTTATTGGCTAACGAGATTTTTTTAACAGAAAGTTATGGCGGACACATATTTAAATAACATTAAAAATGTTAAACACATATTTAACCCGAAAAATACTTTAATCATCCATTTAAAAAGAAAATGATATATATAATTTGTAACTTATTTGCCACTTAAACATTATTTTATTCTTAATTAGTCAACACTTAATTAAATTAAGAAGGAAACTCAGTGTACACGCAAAAACATATACTCGCCACTTATGTTCGAGGAAATTACCGGCGGTGAATGGCAAAACTGAAATTATCTCAAAACCGAAGCCCATTTACTCGTCTTTTTCACTTGTAAACCAGACAAAAACCGCGCATTTTCAACTGCTATATATATAAGAAATCTCACAAAAAATCATAGAAAAAAAAGGAAATTGAAGAAAAAAATGGCGAAGGGAGGAATTGGGCTGCTTTGTTTGCAATTCAAAGCTTTGTTAAAGAAGAATCTGATACTCTCATGGCGGAACAAGCGATCGACGTTTATCCAGCTCTTCTCTTCGCTGTTCTTCATTTTCCTCATATTTGGTATCGAGAGGGCAACCGATGCTCAAGACGGCAACTCGACGGCGTACAAGGACATTCGGGATCCGACGCCGTTGGTGGCTCCGGCGATCCCTCCGTGCGAGGAAAAGTACTATGTTAAGTTACCTTGCTACGACTTCGTTTGGAGCGGGAATGAGAGCCCGACCGTTGACGGAATCGTTCGAGCCATTAGAGAGAACAATCCCGGCAGACCCATTCCCGAGACTAAGGTAAAATAGAACTGTGTGTTTTCTGTTAATGAATATGATGAATAGCGATGAAGACGTGAATTTTTAGGGAGTCGGAATTGAATTATTAATTTTTTGAGGTCCAACATGTATTTTTACCATTCATTAATTTGAAATTTTACAAGCTTTTCAAGGGATCTAACTGAAAAATTACCATTTTGGTGTTATATTAACTTGGTTGTGATATTTTTAAAAATTCTGCTACTTTTTATATAGAGATAGGATCCTCTCCCCTAATATAAAATTTGAAAGTTTTGTATTTTTTTAAACCGTTTAATGAAAGTAAATGAAAATTTTATACGATATATATATATAAGGATAGGATCCAGTTACACAGTGTAAAATTTAGAAGTTTTACACGTTTTTTGGATCGTTGGATGAGTGAAACGGATGAATGAAATTAATAGTAGAATATTGGAAGATTATCATTTGTGAAAAAAAGTAAGGAGTTAATCTCAACCATCTATTTCCTCCATCCAACGATCTAAAAAACGTGTAAATCTTAAAGAGTTTTACACTGTGTAAGTTGATCCTAACCCATACATATATATATATTGACGTAGTACTAGCATTGTTAGGAAAGCTTTTGCTGTAATTAGGGGTGAGCATTTGATTGTAAAAAAATGTCGAGCTAGTCAAGTTGACGATACTAACTTTATTTGAAAGTTTTTCGAGTTGAGTTTATAAAATTTGAGTTGAGTTGTTCGAATTTATGTTCAAATTTAATTGTAAATATTTATAATGTTATGGTACTAATTGATTCCAATATAAACGAATTTCTATACCTATATATGATATACATATTTTTTTCATAATTTTTTCATATATGCAAAATTAAGAGACTCAACTCAAACTTAAAAATCGATCCACTAGTTACTAAAAATTTCGAGTTTTATTTTTATTTTTTGCAGGTTAGATCGTTTAGGACTACGGGTGATGTAGATGAATGGCTTTTCAATAATCCTATGTTTGTCCCGGGAGCTTTGCATTTTAGAGAAGTCAATGTAAGTGTGATTAGCTATGGTTTACAGACTAATTCCACTCCAATTATAAGACGAGGGCAACATGAAGATCCCACTCTTAAATTCCAAATTCCACTTCAAATTGCTGCAGAACGTGAGATTGCAAGGTCACTAATTGGAGGTAACAAATTTCACTTGAGGGATGTGATTTGTGTTCCATTGTCTGATTTGTTTGTATAATAACACAGATCCGAACTTTGGATGGACTGTCGAATTCAAGGAGTTTGCTCACCCGGCGGAGGAAAGCTTTTCCACGATCGCTACTATCGGACCGACCTTTTTCCTTGCCATTGCAATGTTCAGTTTCGTGTTCGAGATCGGTTCGTTGGTGTCGGAGAAAGAACTCAAGCTTCGACAGGTCTCGAATTTTTATGCAATCTTCATATAATGGATTTAGTTTGTTTACCTTTTTGATTCTTCTCCAACAGGCTATGACTATGATGGGTCTTCTTGATTCTGCCTACTGGTTATCATGGCTCACGTGGGAGGGATTCATGACACTTATTTCGTCGCTCTTTATAGTTCTATTCGGAATGATGTTTCAGTTCGATTTCTTCTTGAACAACAGTTTCGCCGTTCTCTTCTTCGTCTTCTACCTTTTCCAACTCAATATGGTATAACCATGTTCCTTAATCAGTTAATCTTCACAGACTATTTGTTTGTGTTTATGATTTCCCATGTTGGTTTCTGCTTCTAATGGGCAGGTTGGTTTTGCATTCATGCTGTCTGCCTTCATCAGCAAGTCATCTTCGGCCACAACCATCGGTTTCTTCATTTTCATAATCGGGTTTTTTACTCAGGCAAATGATCCAACCCTAAACTTATTGATTTTGAAGTAGGTGTTCAATTATGTTCATAGATCTTACTTCTTAGCTATTTATTGCAGATCGTTACTTCCGCCGGATTCCCCTACGATGATACCTTCAGTCAAACTCTTCAGAATATCTGGTCATTATTCCCACCCAATCTTCTTGCTCAAGCACTAAATATTCTTTCTGATGCAACCAACACTCCGCAAGACATCGGAGTTAGCTGGAGCAGACGAACCGAATGTGCTCCGAATGATGAAGACTGTGTAATAACAATCGTAAGTCCATGGTTCAAAGTCGTAAGTTCATATCTGTCTGTGCTACGTTCTCCTTTCATTCATACTTTATTCTGCATGTTCCTGACAGAACGATATCTACATATGGCTGGTGGCAACGTTTTTTGTGTGGTTTGTTCTGGCTATCTACTTCGATAACATAATTCCAAATGCATCCGGTGTGAGAAGACCCGTATTTTACTTCTTGACGCCTGGGTATTGGACGGGGAAAGGTGGAAAGGAACAAGGTAAATGAAATTCGATTTATGTTCAAGAATTTTTCCTGCTTGAAATAACGTGACTAACCTGTAGTTTTCTGGCTTTCTCTTCATAGAGGGTGGCGTTTGTAGTTGTTTCGGTTCAGCTCCACCTGTGGAGCATAGTACTCCCGACGATGAAGATGTCCTTCAAGAGGAAAACCTTGTTAAAACACAAGCAAGTGAGGGTATAGTTGATCGGAATGTTGCAGTTCAGATACGCGGTCTTGCGAAGACGTATCCCGGGAGCAGATCATGTGGTTCCTGTAAATGCAAGAAGACTGCACCATACCATGCTGTTAAGGTAAGCAATCCTTTTTCCGCCTTGCTGTGAAGTCGGAATTCATGCAACTACATCATAATGGCTCGGAGGCGATGTTACACCGTATCTGTTTTTGTTCTGTCTTCAATATATTCATCACGTTGTTCTTTTCTCGTGATCTTAACAGTTACTGAATATCTGCAGTAAGGCTAGAGAAACATAATGTTGATAGGAGTTTAGATTTCTGCTGTAAGTTGAGATTTATATAAAATCTGATGCTTACTTGTAAACTTGTCTTCAGGGCTTGTGGGTGAACCTTGCAAAGGATCAGCTATTTTGTCTTCTTGGACCGAATGGAGCTGGAAAAACCACAGCAATCAACTGCTTGACCGGCATAACACCTGTGACGAGCGGAGACGGTAAGATGCCTTGGTCCTTGAATCTTTACTCTTGATAGGTACGATTCAGCACAATGGAAGTAACAATATGTTATAAACTGTAAACAGCGTTGATCTATGGTAACTCTGTCCGAAGTTCTGTTGGTATGTCAAATATTCGAAAAATCATAGGAGTTTGTCCTCAGGTAACCCTCTCTCTCTGAGATGCAGTCGCTCATAATCGGCATGTACATCGGTGCTTGCCATTTTCAGCATTTCTAAATACGGATTTTCATTCGGGTCGGATCTTCACACTTTTTACATTGTGTGTTTCTGTAGTTTGATATCCTTTGGAATGCTTTATCTGGTCAAGAACATCTTGAGTTGTTTGCTAATGTCAAAGGCCTACCTCCATCTACAATCAAGTCGGTATGTACCGCATAGATTTGGTGAAAATAATATTTACCCACCTTTTCTTATGCATCAGAAAGACTCTTTCGACTACCCGTAAAGAATTGATTTATTCGCTCAAATTCAAGGTAGTTGAGAACTCACTGGCTGAGGTCAGACTCACAGAAGCTGCAAAAGTGAGAGCTGGGAGTTACAGTGGCGGAATGCGCCGTCGACTCAGTGTTGCAGTTGCCCTTCTAGGGGACCCAAAGTTGGTCATTCTGGATGAGCCAGTACGTACTTCTGTTTCTTTCCCTTTTTTACGCATAAAAACGAGCACTTCTCCTTCTCTTGGTACTTTGTATTTATTTCCGTAAGACTGCAGACTACCGGTATGGATCCAATATCCAGAAGGTATGTATGGGACATTATAGAGCGTGCAAAGAGAGGTCGCGTCATAGTCTTGACAACACACTCTATGGAAGAAGCCGATGTTTTAAGTGACCGTATAGGAATCATGGTAAAGGGTAGGCTCAGCTGCCTCGGAACCTCAATCAGGTTGAAGTCACGATTTGGTACAGGTTTTATAGCTAATGTTAGCTTCACCGGAAGCAACAATGGACATAGCCCTCCCAATGGAGACGCAGTCGACACAACATACCAACGAGAATCTGTAAAGCAGTTCTTTAAAGACGTATGTTGTATAACTCCAACTTCTTTAAGTATTTCTTCAGTTCCAAACAGTTCGTTTCTCATTCCGGCTTAAACTTTTTCAGCATCTAGATGTGGAGCCAAAGGAGGAGAACCAAAATTACCTGACTTTTATCATTCCTCACGATCGAGAAAAGCTTCTGACTGTGAGTACTTACTAATCCCTGTTGGAACAATCTATTTCCTTTTTTCTTCTTTGCTTTGCTTGTAACTATCTTCATTTCTTCGACATTTGTAATCTCGAACAGAAATTTTTCAAGGAGCTAGAAGAGAGGGAGCAGGAATTCGGCATAGCAGATATACAACTTGGTCTTACAACCCTCGAAGAAGTTTTCTTGAACATCGCAAGGCAAGCGGAGTTAGAAAGTGCTGCAGCTGAAGGACGACTGGTCACTTTGACAATAACATCTGGTGCATCAGTTCAGGTAAGTGAATGTGATGAAAAAAATCACTCTCACACACACACATGTATATAACTATAAAGGAAATTTAACATAATTTTTTTATAAAAAACCTTGAAATGCAATGCAGATACCCGTCGGTGCAAGGTTTGTAGGGATTCCGGGAACAGAATCCGCTGAGAATCCTAGAGGTATCATGGTTGAAGTCTACTGGGAGCAAGATGATTCCGGGACACTCTGCATTTCGGGTCACTCTGCCGAAATTCCATTACCTCATAATGTTCAACCGATGGCTTCTCAGCCTAATACCCGGAACCCCTTTGGCCGGAGAGTACCAATTCGGGGAGTTGTGATCAACCCGAACGAAAGTTCAACACCTACTTCATAGTCACACCTTATTTTCATACTCTTTCTACATGTTTGCTTAAACCACTATAGTCATCTTTCAGGTTTTTGAGTTTTTATTTTGTTTTACTTTTAATGGGGTATAGTAAATAAATTAGTTTGTAATTATATTTTTATTTAATAACATTTTGTCAATAATAGTAGAGGCCCTTACTTTAATATTATCTGTTATTTTATCATGAAATTTCCTATGGAGCCTTTTGCAACATAAAGATCTAATTATACACCTAGTCCCTATACTCTTCAAACTTTTAAAAAATAGTCATTCTATTTTTCAATTTCAGGAATCGAGCCCTTTTATATGCCATTAAAAACTAAAGTTCAATTTATAACAGCACTAATAAACTTTAATTAAATTTGAATGTGTTGTTGTAATATTCAGAAATCTAATTTTAAAAAATAAAATTCAATTAATAGCATGCATTCCAATTTAACGGAAATCAATCAACAGTTTTATGGACATTAAGTTCTAAACCAAGACTAGTGAAGGAATTAAATTCCTAAAATTAAAGGCAAGGAGACTAAATTCAAAAGTCCGAAGGGTACAAGGACGTAATTAGAAACCGAAGGGTACAAAGAGACTATATATATGTGTGTGAGAGAGAGAGAGAGAGATGGAAGGGCTAAGCACTAACCAATCGAGTCTCTCCTGTCTATGTAGACCGGATAGGTTTACTCCAAATGTCGACCGTGCCAAATAGCAAACATTTTCCCTGAAACTAATTAGCTGGGGATATCAAATGGAAATTAATAGTTAGCTTAGTTAACAAGAAACACAGAACCATTAAAGTTCTAGGTCAAGCTCTAATATACATCTAAGAAGCCAATAACAACTATAAATAGAAACAATACAACATCAGTAGCAAGGCAAGATTAGTACAAACGAACGGAATGGAACTTTTATAACAATGATGGATTGTTATGTGTCCATGTTGAAAGTTCAAAACCTATTGATTTACACGCCACTCACAAACACCGAGAAATACGGAATTTTTCAGAGGCACTTGGCCTATGCACACCTCTTATTGACCCGGTTTAAGTTTCACAGCATGTTCTAATAATTTTATACACCACAAAGCATATGAATTTTGAACCTATTATTGCTGAGTCCTCAAATCTCAATAACATCATCTCCTCCACTCTACTTGAGCTGGCTTTGCTGCAAAATCAAACAAAAAAAAGTGGATTATTAACATGGGAACAAGGAAACCATTTTTGGTTAAATAAACGGCAAACATTCTTTAGCTTTTTAAATCATAGAAGCTATAGAGAACAAACGCCGTCCAGATCCAGGCCTATTCATAGAAGCATTCTTTGCCTTTAGGAAAGTTTGTATGAGTAAAAAACTGATAGGTTCTAACCAAGAATCAGAATTTCATACCATTTCTGTCTCTGGATGACAATGGTCTCTCGCTTTTGCTCCTTTCTTTTCCTGCATGAACCAGTCTCTGTCCCCTTGGTGACTGTGAGCTGCTTTTACCGTTATCTGAAAATGGCAAAGACTGGCGACGAGTGAGGTTATTTTTGTCACCTCCATCCTGGCCAGACCGAGAAGAGAGTTGCAATCTCAGCTTAGCCTTAGCAGATTCTGTCACTTGCATGTAGCTTGGCAGTGGAGGACTGATTTGAGGCCCATTTTCCATATGATCTTGTTTTGCAGGATTAGAAGCTTTCCTGCCAGACTTCTGATTATCATTGTTCATTGAGTCATCCTTCCTTTTCAGCTCCACATTTTCTATGGAAGTTTTATCGTCCTTAACAGTTTTATCTATTGAAGGCTTTGAATCAACAATAGCCGGATCTACATGAAATATATTTAATGTCTCATTCATCACAAAAGGCCCCGACACAGTTTCAGTGTCAAGTGATTTTGAAACTGCCACGGTCGGCTCTTTTTTCATCTTCTTAGCTGATCCATTCACTTTCACAGCGATCTCTTTCTTTACCTTCTCAGCTGAGCTATTTACTGTCAAGACCGTCTCTTTCTTCATCTTCTCAGCTGAGCTATTTACTGTATCTGTCTCTTGTCTCATCTTCTCAGCTGAGCTGTTTACTGTCATGGCTGTCTCTTTCTTCATCTTCTCAGCTGAGTTAATTATTGTCGAGACTGCCTCTTTCTTCACCTTCTCAGCTGAGCTATTTACTGTCAAGGCTGTCTCCTTCATCTTCTCAGCTGAGCCATTTGCTGTAATTGTTTCTTGTCTCGTCTTCTCAGCTGACCTATTTACTGTCGTGATCCTCTCTTTTTTTATCTTTTCAGCCAAGTTATTAGTTTTCAAGGCTGTCTCTTTGTTCATCTTCTCAGCTGAGCTATTTCTTGGAGTCATCTCTCTCATCTCCTCAGTTGAGCTAGTTACTGTCATGGACATCTCATTGTTCATCTTTTCAGCTGAACCATTTACCATCAAGGCCATCTCTTTCCTCGTCTTCTGAGCCAAACTATTCAGGCTCTGTTCCACGATATCTATATTAGTAGTGCTTGAGACATCCTCCGAACTTGGCTTTGGCTTTTCAAATTCAACCTCTGACTGCACTGAATTTTCTACAACAGGATTATGAACCTTTCTCAAGTTGCGTTTAACCTTTTCAAGCTCATTTTGTGGGTTTTCCTGCACTGACGACTCAGCAGGATGGCTGGGAACTTTCCTCAGGTTAAGCTTGGGCTTGTCAAATTCAGAGGTACCATCTGGATTTGCAGGACGAATCCTGCGAACACTCAGTTTTGGACGACCTGTATCAATTTCAACATGACCATTAGCCTGTTTCCTCTGCAACTTAGAGACGGAGGCATTTTTCGGTTGAGGAACTGGTTTCCAGAAGCAGGATGCTGACCAGCACTCTAACCAGTTCCAGACTGAATTTGGTTCCCCGGCATCAACTTGGAGGCGCAAAGGCATTACAGGAAGTGATGAAGCAACAAGCTAAAGAAAAAAAACCCAGTAGTCACTTGCCCAATGTGAAACAGAAAAGAAGGTAAAAGGGACAAATTAAATTATATTCTAATTTAAGAAATCATGCCTACTGATAGGGGAAAGCTGACAATATGCCTCTCAGCACTCAATATTTTAAGGTGCCATGAGAAACAAGACAGATTTTTAGGTTTGATTCTGCAGAATAGTTCTTGTGCTGTATAATCTAGTGAGAAATATCCATGCATACTCTAGTGACAGATAATTATCAATCAACTTCCGAACATCTCATATTTACAATATGCTTGTTTGCCGGGAAATGTTAGATGATATTTGGAGCCTACCTAATACTAATGAAATGGGAGAGTACGTATTAGCATGAAAATTTAGCCACTGGAGCTTCATTAACAAGAATAAAATAGTAGGCTTGCATCCATTTCGGCCAATCAATTTGACTCACGAAGCAAGATTATTTCTTGAAGACTCAGCAAATGAAAATACGATTGCATGAGTTGATCATGTGCAATTGCTTCTTGCACAGGACCATGATATGATGGATAAGACAAGCCTAAGGCCAGGAAATGATATAATGTTTTTTGGCATAAAGAAAAGCTTATAGACAAGGATAAAGCCACCGAAGCATAATAGCCAATAAGTGGAGTCATCTCCAGAAATGTGGCACAATAACAATATCAAGGTAGATTCCATATATTTTCTATTTCATAAAAAAGAAATGTTGTAAGCATATGACGCCAGCCATACCTTATGAACAAAAGCATTTGCTGACAAACTTCCAATGCGTGCAGGCATATTCGCTCCAAGAGAAACCACAGGCTTGCTCTCCTGCCAAACAATGAAATAAGAATTAACAAAGCAATAAAAAGCCAGCTTACCTATTTCTTGAATAAATACAAATTCAGTGCAGGACGATGAGGATTGAGGACATAAGCAAAAGTACATGTTCTCATTGTTCTGTACTTCAAAATTTAATGTATGCTACAAGCTCCGGCATATTGTGATTACTGGAAGTAAAATATTACAACTTTACAAGCAAATGACAAGGGGTTAACTTCAAAAGCATTTTCACCAATCAAATTATAAATGACTACCCAAAGTTCGTGGTGTTAAGTTTTGCTCAAACCTCAAGCCAAAAATCTCTTTTAACCATTCTACTAAACTTGGTTCATGATGGTCTAATCAATTCATTTACATATGGACCATCAAAGGGACAATACAAAATTTAATGGAGTATATAAAAAGTCAAGTTGAAAAGTAGAAGTTACACATTAAATTTGAATGAAAAGGATAGTGATTGCAGGATAAATTTCAATTATTCCCAACCAGGATGAGATCATATACTAAAAGAATTTACCAGATGAATCATGTATAGTAATTGGTCCATGATCAAATTCCCAAAAAAAATACCCGAAGGTTCATTTGATTGCAGTTCTTCTGCACTTCAAGACCACAGTCAGAATGTCTGGCCATTACTCCACGAACATGAGCTTGTAGCTTGACAATTCCCATCATACAGCACAAAGTAGTAATAGCTTGTCTTCTAACCAAGTGACCACGAATAAGTGCCTGCAGCCTTATAATGCCTTTGAGAGCCCCGAATGCTCGGCGAGCCTTCACATAATTAACTGATATTAGTGAAGGGACAATCTCAACTAAAGGTACTAAACTATTTGAAAATTGATAGTGAAATTGCACATGCAAAAAGAGAAAATACCAGGTAACCCCTAAAAGCAGCCTGAACAATGGTTGCTGCTTGTTTTTCCTTCATCCTCTCTGGATCATATTGTGAATCTTGGAGAGTGGAATTTGGAGAATCTATGTCTTGACTCGGTGGCAGTGATATCCCGTCATGATTAGAGATATTTGCAGCCTCATTGTTTTCCACTTCTAATTTCCTTTCATCCCTCTCATTAGCATGTGGATTAAGCTGTGAAGAAAAGGGAGGAGCCACAGCAACATCAGTTTCTGATGCCCTGACCGTAACCAATACCTCCTTTACATTGCCAGCATTCTGCAAACAACAATTCAATTGAAAAACAGAAAGCATGCATTAATATTTCAGGATTGATGGAAGAAAGATGCCAAATCATGTTTATCTCAAAACTCCAGGAAAGAACTGATATATTATATTCCCAAGATAAAAGCATCAAAACAGCCATGTAAAATACAACAGCTCCCAAAGAAATTTCCAGGCAGCTAATGTTTAAATCAGTTAATCTTTACATTTACTTAATTTTCTGAGTGGATGGAACTAAGCCACCAAAAATAAACCAAATGACTGAGGAACCATCATAAACTGAAAATTATTCAGATATATGCCATAGAGGGAAACAAAACAGTTGATAAACTATGACATAAGAAGTTGGAAACACAGAGTTTGCATTCTTGGACGGCACAGTTTAAGAAGCAGCTCTTGCCTCTCAATCTATGATGGGACAACGAACCACAATTTATTAAGCAACAGGCAAACAATGGCTGAAAGAGATATATAAATCAATTTCTTTAATACAGTGCTCCTTGAACTAGATAAAATCGATAAATGGAATCCTATAGCATTGCAAAAAGTAATTTATTATTGAACATAATCTTTGCGAAAATAAATATTAATATATTATTAGCGATTTCTCGTGCACATGATCTAAACATCTATTTGTTGTTTAGCAGTAATTAGTAATAAATATTACCTCCCTTCCTTTATAGTAACCAGTTTTGGAAGACCTCTTCCCAAAAAGCACCGTCTTAATCCATTTCCCTGGTGATTTTCCCATTAGGCGAAGAACACGTGAAACTGCAAATACCTGTAATCCACTTCCAGCATCATTTTATGCTGTAACAGCTTAAGAATACATTAACCATAAACACAAGAATCATTAAAAAATGCCAAACCAAAACAGAAACTACGTTTAACAAACTACAGTATATAAAAGTTCTACAAATAATTATAAACAAAAGGGAAGCAAATTACTAGAATCAGCTAAGAATTCACTGATCTAACAAATTCAAAGCCAAATTATCAAAAAATGAAGCAATTAAAGTAATTAGCCGTAACATTTACAATCTACTGATAGATGAAATCAAAATAAACGCAATATGGCGCCAAAAGAAAACAAACAAAAGAAAGCATTCGCGACTACAAAATTTACACCAGATCTGATTCTTACCTCGCAAATGCAATACTTTCAAAGTTCAAATCTACCGTTCCTGATTGTCAAAAACAGCGAAACATCAGTTTTTTTCAAAAACAAACAATGTGAAGAAAAAAAACAGAGGAAATATAAATCGAAATGTACCATGAGAAAGCTAGCGCATGACAGAGAGTAAGCTTACAAGCAAAACAATAATAAGATTTTCCATTTTTTATTTTCTTTTGCTTCGCTTTTGTTTTGCTCTGGTTTTGTATCGAGAGTGAGGGAAGTTCCAAAAATAACTGTGGATAATCCGATACAACCGGTTCTAGTATCATGATTTTTAAGTAGGATGGCTTAAACCGTTGGATGGAGAAACTGTCGATGGATTGTAACCGACAGTGAAGATTTGACGGATGGGATTAAATAGAGATGATAGGAGTTGGCACAGGGGATGATTTTTAAATTAATAAAAGGGGGAGGTGGGGTTTGGTTGGTTGTCCCATATGGCAGTTACTTCGGGAACAAACAAATAATCAGCGACCCAGTTTTGGTTAGGTTTAATAGATATTCGAATTTCTCCCCCTTTTTTTTGTGAAGCTAAAAATTACAATTTTTAAATTATTTATAGATATTCGAATCTTTCGAGTAGTTTTAGTGAAAAAAATTGTGTTCAAATAACTTACTTATAAGGTGTGTGTGAGCCTATTATCAAAATGTGTTTAAAAAACTTTATATGATATAAAAGATGGGAATACTCATGAGTCTCAGCTTGTCAGCAATATAGTCTTTCAATTTTTCTTCATATCTTATCAGAAAATAACTCTCAACCCCTAAAACATAGACAATAATATTTTTTTGAATTGAAATTCGCTAAATTTATTGAACGATAATATATCTGAAATTATAATGAAAGTTCGCAGGTTAGAAAATAAAAACACATAATCTAAACATATTCATAGTAAACAAAACTAGTATCTCGAGATCATAAGACGACCATATAAGAAAAAGGTAAAAATCTAACTTAAAGACTCGAAACAAAAGATAGATACAAACATCACCAAAGATTGACGATGAAAGGTAAAACCATCAACAAGCAACGTAAAAATGTATATTACAATGAGGCACTTTGACAACAAGGCAATTACCACAACTCAATGGTGAACAAATATCGGTTAATGTGATCACGTATCTAAATTTAGTTTGAGGGTCCGAGAGGGAGATCAGCATGAAAACAAAAATAGCATCATCTTGATCAGTTGTGGCAACGTCAAATTCAACCCTAATAGAAAATTAAATTAAAAGAACGGCCAAACGACTGATAAAGAAGAAAAAAATGTGCTAAAAAATAGAAAAACGTATTAAACGATAGAATAAATCGTGTCACAAGAACAAAATTATTTATAAAAATTAAAAAATAATAATAAATCCCAACGAACAGCGATCAACATCAAAACAGGTACTGTCGTTGACAACTAAAGTATAAAAAATTAATAGAAAAGGACATTGTGCGGCGAGCATAGGCAGTAATATTTAACACATTTAAATTTATAATTTTTTAAATATTACAATAATAACAATATCAATTAAACTATTATCCAACCGATTTTTTATATTTGTATACTTAAATTGTATTTTTTAGTGTAACACATGTAACTTTATTTGCTTTATTATTTTAATTTGTCGTTTTCTATTGTGGTACTTAACTTCTAGAATTTTTTAACAATCGATGTAGTGATATTTTAACAACTAATTAAATATCAATACATTATCAACATGTCATATCATCCTATATTAAAATTGTTAATTCAAGTGTAAAATAGATTAAAAACCCTACAACAATGATACAAATTCAAATATTAAATTGTATATTGAATCTTTTACATATACCCACTTGTTTGTAATTTATTACGGGTAATTTTCTCCTTTGGTCTCTTTTGTTTTGGGTTTGTTATATTTTGATTATCCGAAACTAAAAAAATATTATTTTTGTCATTTAAATTTTGAATCGTGCCTATGTTGGTCCCTTAACCGTTAACTTCCGTTAATAAAAATTTAATCTCTAATTTAACCTCCATTTTTTTTTAAACTTTATTTTTCACCATTTTCCCCAAAGACTTAAAAATTTTATTTTTACGCCCACCACCCGATCATAACCCTCTTTTCACCGCCATGGATCCGCCATCCTGTTTTCATTTTTGATCAAAAATACTTTAAATATTTAAATAAAAAATATGACATATTTTTTTAATATGCTGGTGTGATGCAAGGATATCATATCTTTAACTTTCTTAGTATTTTTTAAGAAGCACACACAACATGACAATATTAATGCTCGAACCCGGGTTATCGGAACGATGAACATCATATTTTACTACCGGGACACAAAGGGTTAAGTAGATATAACATAATTTAAATACTTATTTGTGATACGAGTATTTTTCGAACCAATATTTGAAGCAGAGAATCAAACATGGAGTGTCTACTTGAGAAGAACACCGGCATCCACCACCAAGTCATGCCCGGTTATTAACTCAGAATCTACCGACGCCAGAAACACCACCGCATCAGCAATATGCTTGGCTTTCAGCACCACCCCTTTCAAGCTAGTCATCGGCTCAAACAACTGCACCGCCTCCTCCGCCTCCTTCCCGACGTAACGACAGAGCAACGGCGTTCCCACCACGAACGGCGACACACTATTCACCCTAATCCCATGCACTCCGAGCTGTTTGCTTGCGGATCTCACCAACCCGACCACCGCATGCTTCGACATGTGGTAATCGGTGATACTATCTCCGCCGGTGCTAGCGCACGTGCTCGCCGTACAAATGATACTCCCCCTTATATTCAGCTCCACCATGGCTCGTGCAGCGTGTTTCACGCAGGCAGCCATGCCACGCACGTTGACGGCGTAGAGCCGATCAAGCCCGGCTAAGTCCAGCTCGATGACGGTTTGAGCCGACGTGCTAAACGTGCCGGCGTTGCTGAACATGATGTCGAGCCGGCCGTGGGTTTGGACCGTCGACTGGACTAAACTCTTCACCTGCTCTTCGTCGGTAACATCACAATGAACATATGAACACTGAGTTGAACCGATCGATTCCACTACTTTCTGGCCTAATTCATCTTGGATGTCGGCGATCACGATCATACGAGTGCCGTGGACGGCGAACTGACGGACGGTGGCTTCTCCGATGCCACTTGCTCCGCCGGTGATTATGGCTACTTTTCCTTCCAGCTTGTTGGACATTGCTAATTTGCTAGGATAAAAGCAAACCGCCATTAGAGCACCATTATAAACTAAAAGAACACCAGGAAAAATTCAACATAAAATAAAATAAAATAAAATAAAAACAGCGTTTTAAATTAAACACTAATTTCTTATTTGGCAGAGAAGAAGTCAAAAGATCACTAAAAAATGATTATTTTGTATTTTTAAATTAATGGAAAGTTCGGTTTTAAAATAAAATAATATCCGAAATCCTGATTATTTTATGGCCGTCATAATTGAATATTATCCCAATGACAGGCTAGCAAAACTCGACTCGAATCGAAAAAAAATTAAATTTTTTTTAATTTTCAGTTATTCGAGTCGAGTTATTTGAGTTGTTCGAGTTATTCGAGTCAACTCGAGTAACTCGACAAAACTTCGAGTTCAAGTCGAGTTGAAATTTACTCAACTTGAAAAATTGGAAAACCGAAAAACCGGAATTTACAGTTTTGCAATTTAGTCTCTGATTTCATTTTTCTTCAATTACTCCTTCATTTTAAATCTATTTTGACCAGATTTAAACCGCATATCCTAAACCAACGTAGAATACTTATTTATCTTCAATTTATATTTTTGAAAATAAATTTTGTATTTTTTAAATTCAGCCCCTTAACTTTATATAATTTTCTCATTTTTTCAATCCCTCCTTCTTTAAGTCAATTTTTGACCAAATTTGAACTGCATGCTCCAAAACCACCGTGGAATATATATTTAGCTTCACTTCATATTTTTAAATTAAATTTTTAACTTTTACAATTTAGCCTCTCAACTATGAATGATTTTCTATTTCTTTAATTCCTTTTTTGTTTTAAGACTATTTTTGACAAAAATTAAACCACATGATTTACTAACACTAAATAATATCTATATAACTTCAATTCATATTTTTAAAAATATATCTTTTTTGTAATTTAGTCTTTTAACTTTACATTTTATTCAATTTGATTATGCAACTGATTGTTTTTGTAATTTTTTTTCTTCACATCAAATCATTGACTCATTTATACTCCATCAATATTTTATCCACAAAAGTTTCTTATTTAAAAATAGTATTATAAATATATTTTAGAAGTTTAGACGATATTTTTTATTAAATAACATTACAAATATTACTTATACCTGTAAAAAATAATATGAAAAAATATATATGCACATCTTATATGATTAGAGAAAGTCGTTTAAATTGGAATTAGATTGTAATATAACATGATAAATAACTACAATTAAATTTGTATAGGAATTCGAAAAATCGATTCGACTCAAATTTCATAAACTCGACTCGAAACGAAAAATTTCAAATTAAGTTCAAGTTGTAAAATATGAAACGTCAACTCGAATAACTCAAAAAATTTTAACTCGACTCGACTAGATCGAACGCTCACTCATAATTTTAAATCCTTTTTAAGTCGGCTTTAATTTCATTTAATAATTTGCATAGTTTAAGTATTAATTTTGTTTTTGGCTTAATACAATTCCCCCTCAAAAAATTAAAAATTAAAAAAATGATGCGGTACTTTTTGATTGGTCAATATAGAATATTTTAACAGTAGAGGACAATAAGGGTAACGAAGAGAACTTTAAAGGACAAAAATAATTAAAATAAACTTTAGGGAGTAAGTTGGAAAATGTGTAAAGTATAGAAAGAAAAAGTGTATTAAGCCTTTTCTTTTTAAAAAATACTAATCCAATTTTATTTTAAATTTATTTAGACCAATCAAATATTAATACAAACGGACGGACATATTGTAGCGATGGTAAATTACATTCCAAGCATCCAAATATTAATTTATTTTTATTTTGGTCCTTCATGACGCTGAAACCCGCCATCTACAACCAAATTATGGCCAGTGATGAACTGAGACTCCTCACTAGCAAGGAACAGAACAGCATCGGCCACATGCTTCACCTTCATTACTCCATTATTTTTCAACATAAACATATTCGCAAAGCTCGATTCTACGTCCTCCGCGCCCACTCCGAGAACTTCACAAAGCAAAGGTGTCGCTACCGGCCCCGGTGAAACGCAATTAACACGTATCCCGTATGGACCTAATTGAGTACTAGCACACCTCATCAAAGCTAGCACCGTGTTCTTCGACATCACGTAATCCGTATGCCTATCACTCCCGATACTTGCGGCTATACTAGCCGTGCAGATGATGCTTCCTTTGGTATTTGCCTTCACCATCGCACGGCCCGCGTGCTTGATACTAGCGGCAACCCCACCTACATTGATAGCGAAGAGCTTTTCGTAGGCTGGTAAGTCGAATTCGAGTATCGTTTGCAGAGATTTGCTCATAATGCCTGCATTGCAAAACATGATGTCTAGGCGACCGTACCGTTGGATCGTGGATTGAATGAGGGATTCGACGTCTTGCTCCTTTGTTACATCGCAGTGGACGTAGGTACATGCGCAACGATGTCCTGTCGATGCAGCAAGTTTCTCGCCCTTCTCGTCTTGGATGTCTGCAATCACAATGGCTCGTACACCATGGTCGACAAAGAGATGCACGGTAGCCTCGCCGATGCCACTTGCGCCACCGGTGATTATGGCTACTTTGCCTTCAAGCTTTTTGGTGGAGGTTTTGGGGTCTTCCATTTTAGGCTTCTAAGCTTATGTTATGAACCCTGAAAGTGGCAAGCATATAAAGTATCCAATGCTGGCCTGATGGTACCAAATATTACTAGATTCCTCAATGTGGCTTTTGTCCAATAGCTAAGTTCATCTCATTATATATACATATATATATATGAGTTAGAATTAATTTACACAATGTAAAACTCTCTAAGTTTTACACGTTTTCTAGATCGTTAGATGGAGAGAATAGATGGCTCAGATTAACTCATTACTCTCTCTTTTTTCCAAGTGATAATCTTAAAAAATATTTACTGTTAATCTCATTCATTCATTTCACTCATCCAACGATTCAAAAAACGTGTAAAACTTAAAGAGTTTTACACTGTGTAAACGGATTCTATCCCTAAATATATATATAGTACATGTTCATTTTATGGTCCTTGTTCGAGACTCGTGAGTCTCCCTTCAAATAATGTCTTTTTTAAGGTTCAATCCTGAATTTTCTCCTTGAGAGAGTAATGTCTTCTAATTCTTTATCACTATATAATATAAAAATGTTAATTGTGACATAAATTATAGACTTAAGGGTCAATTTAATCCTCAATAAAAAATAAAGAAATCAATTAAGCTCTCAGAAATTTTTTACACCCAATTTAATTCTCGTGATTCAAATTGCAATCAATTTAGTCTTTCTATTACATTGATTGTGTTGACTGTAACGTTGAGCATTAATGGACCCCTGTCAACACGGTCAATACTACGAAAGTGCTTAATCGATCGTAATTTGAATTATGACAGCTAAATTGAGTGAAAAAATTAATGAGAGTTAAAATAATTTTTTAAGGCTTAATACCCAAATAGGTGCACAAACTATACTTGTAGATCACTTTTGGTGCTTAAACTATTTTTAGCTCTAAATAGGTGCCTAAAGTTTCAATTTTGGTCATTTTAGGTGCCTAACCGTTAACTACCGTTATTTTTATTAGAAAAATATTTTTTTATTTTTTATTTAATTTTTTAACTTTTTTATAAAAAAACCTAAATTTCTCAAAACACACAAAATGGCCCCAAATTCGAAATCCTTAACTTTCCCGGCCGAACCCGCCGCCAATGGTTTCGCTGCCGCCCCCATATCCGCTGTCGGACTATCAAGATCGTTTTCTCAACCACACATCGCCGGTAAACGGCGGTAGGTGTGTCGATCGGCTTCCTAACGTCGAAAGAAGCCAAAATCGCGAAAGGAAGTCGTCGGCACACCTACCGTCGGTTATCGACGATGGGTGGTTGGGGAAAACGGTCGTGGTAGTCTGGCAGCAGTAGTGGTGGCCTCCGGTGAGGTAGTAAACGGCGACATCGACGGTAATTTGGGGATTTGGGGTTTTAAGTTAGAAATTTAAGACTGTTTTGTAAAGATTTAAAATTGTTAATTTTTTTAAAAAAATTGAATTTTATTTAAAAATTAATTAAAAGAACTTAAAAATTAAAAACATGCCATTTGGCACAATTTAATTGGCTAACGGTTTTTTATTAACGGTTAGGCACTTAAAATGACTAAAATTAAAACTTTAGGCACTTATTTAAAGTTAAAAATAGTTTAGGCACCAAAAGTGATCCACAAGCATAGTTTGGGTACCTATTTGGGTATTAAGCTTTTTTTAATGAGTACTAAATTTATATTTAAATAGCATCAGTTTAGCATTTCTAATCGCATGGATTCTAAAAAAAATCGTTGAAAGAAAGGAGATTTTCAACATTAATAAGTTAGAAAATTTTCTATCTATCTATCTATCTATAAAAGAATTAAAATAAAAACAATTCTGCACTGCATTCTGCACAAAATAGTAAAATGAAACTATACGAAGTTAATTACCAAACATGACATGAGAAATACATACACGGACATGCCTTTCGCATTTTGCGAACAACTAATCTATGTTACTCGGATTCGAATGCGAGTGTTAAGAATTCAAGAAAGATATGCTGAGTTCAGAGAATCACACTCTCCCACTCATAGCTGTTATGATCACTTCAGAAGAAAAACAAGTGACTAATGCACACTTCATGCAGCAGCAAAACAAAAACAACCAAAGCTTGGGATGTAAACATGTTACGAAAGTTGTGTTCGCCACCGGAAACCTCCGTGTTAAACTCGAACCTAGATGCCATTCCGTGAAGCAACCGGTTTGGTACGTTTCAGAGATCGTTTATCGACAACAAATGGCGAGAGAGAAGCATCAAGCAGGCACAAGCATAAGAAAGTCGATCGATCCTGTTACCTCAAACAGCAATAGCTTGGCCCGTAACCGCATCATGGAGCTGCAAGGAACCATCTTTCATCAAGTTAAGACTCAAGCTCTTGAACCTCTCTCTCGAATACTGCCGTGACGCCTTTCTCCAATCGGTGCCGGCTTTCATCATGGCCACAAATTCGTCATAACAGATTCGCCCATCCTGATTAATCAAAGGATGAACGTTAGGTAAAGGTATGTGTCCGACACGAGTATGCTCATATTTCAGAAGTTTTTCCATATATGTGGTAGATCATACCCCATACTAACATCCAAATATGTGTAATGTTGAAATGAAGTCTCAGATGTTTATTGAGTCATACCTTGTCGGTGTCTACTTCACGCATGATGTCGTTCAGTGCATCATCAGTTTCACCGGATTCGTCGGCTAATGCGTCCCGTAACTCATCCAGTTCAATATATCCACTCCCATCTTTGTCAAAGAACATGAATGCTCTGCGGAAATGCTCATCGTTCTCCATCTTCTGCAAGTGAATTGTCACTGCTACAAATTCCCCATAGTCCAACACTCCATTTCCATCAACATCAGCCTGATACAAATCGATCAACACAAAGGAAACACGAGTTGACGTTCGAAGTAATAATGATATAACGTGTTAAGTTTTGAACTTTCGGTTAATTAAGCAGACAAAAGAAAGGGACCATACCACTTCCATTAACATCCTGATCTCTGGTTCAGCCAACTGCGAACCAACCTTTCGAAGACCGGCCTTCAGCTCTTCGTACGAAACTTTACCATCATTGTCCGTATCCATCAATGTGAACATATCTTTGATTACCTCAACCTCTTCTACTGATAAGTGATCTGCAATTACCTGCAGCATTTACAAAAACCGAATCACCTGCAGGAACTTGCAAATTGCACAATGGCACAATGATTATGGATCTTTAAGTGACAATTTCACATAATCTGCCAAAAAACGCTTACCCTTAAAGCCTTCTTCTTAAACTTATTCATCACGGAAAACTGCTTGAGCCTGGATCTCACAATATCTCCCAACGGAACATTCGGAGCTTTCTTTGTATTTTGCAACCAGGGATGTTCTGTGCCCAAAAGACCGGTCGAGCACGGATGAGATCAAAAGGCAAAAATCAACACAAGAATTACAAAATCTCGAAAACATGATCCTGCAAGAACTTCAAAATATATATTGCATGCTACAATACATGGTTTCTGTGACAGTAAGCATCTAATGGTTTTTCTGTCAAAAAGTACTTAAACCAGACAAATTTATACATAATGTTGAGTCATTGTCAGATGCCAAAAGCTATAAACCCGACGGCTCAACGGAATAACGTTAGCTCGATGCTCAAATTCATTATGGCAGGGATCTGTACTTTCGAGACCACCCGGACCTTGCTCTATATATCAACAATTCATAATGTTTAGGCAGCAAACACTATGTGTCCTCAAATGCTATCAAAAGCTAAATATGCAAATTGCTTGTCCTTCGTACTAACACAAACACTATGTGTTCGGTCTCTGCAAATAAATAACACAAACACTACACAATCAGAATACATACATACATACATACATACATACATACATACATACATACATACATACATACATACGTACGTACCTACGTATGTACGTAGGTACGTACGAGTGTCTGCTGACTTGAAGTATCAAAAGCTTAAATATTTCTGTGACAGTAAGCATCTAATGGTTTTTCTTTCAAAAAGTACTTAAACCAGACAATTTTATACATAATGTTGAGTCATTGTCAGATGCCAAAAGCTATAAACTCAACGGCTCAACGGAATAACGTTAGCTCGATGCTCGAATTCATTATGGCAGGGATCTGTACTTTCGAGACCACCCGGACCTCGCTCTATATATCAACAATTCATAATGTTTAGGCAGCAAACACTATGTGTCCTCAAATGCTATCAAAAGCTAAATATGCAAATTGCTTGTCCTTGATACTAACAGAAACTTCAACACGATAAGAATCGCCGGAGAACTTACCGAGCACCTGTTGAGCGGTCAACCTTTTCTTAGGATCCGATTCTAACATCTGCCTAACGAGACTCTTAGCACTGTCTGAAACTTGAGGCCAAGGTTCCCTCTTAAAATCAATGACCCCTCTCAAAATTGCAAGAGCAACACCCTGCTCGGTCTCTGCAAATAAATAACACAAACACTACACAATCAGAATACATACATACATACATACATACATACATACATACATACATACATACATACGAGTGTCTGGAACTGAACAAGCATACATACATACATACATACATACATACATACATACATACATACATACATGCATACATACATACATACATACATACATACATACATACATACAAACAAGGTAAGAAAAGGGAATACCTGCCCAAAAGGGAGGAACCCCGCATAACAAAATGTAAAGGATGACACCAGCACTCCACACATCAACCTCTGGTCCATAATTTCGTTTCAAAACTTCAGGGGCCATATAATATGGACTCCCCACGATCTCGGAAAACTTCTCCCCTGCAAAAATAAATCCAAATTTCCAAATATCAATCCTGCAATCAAGCTGAAATCCATGAATAAATTATCTAAATTTTGGGTTATAATTAAAAATTATAGCAAACAAGCAAAAAACCCAAACAAAAAATATCTAAATTTTGGGTTAGAATTAAAAAAAAAATTATCAGCTAAGTTCCAAACCATCAAAAACCCAGATAAAATCTCAAAAAAAGGAAATAAATAAATAAATTCCTCAACATACCAGGCTTAAAGAACACAGACAAACCAAAATCGATCACTTTTAGCGGGGAGTGTTCTTTCTTGTTAGCAAACAAGAAATTCTCAGGCTTCAAATCTCTATGCATAACGCCGTTCTCGTGGCACATCCTAACCACCTCAGCTACCGTCTTCGCCACGTTCGCCGCCGCGCGTTCCGTGTAATGCCCTCTCGCCACTATTCTGTCGAACAATTCTCCGCCCTCACAAAGCTCCATAACCAAATGAACGTTTTCATTGTCTTCATACGTCGCTTTCAGCTTCACGATATTCGGATGTTCAGGCAAAGTCGACATTATGGCAACCTCGCGCCGGACGTCTTCGATGTCGACGGCTGTTCGGAGTTTCTTCTTGGAGATTGACTTGCACGCAAGGGCGTCGCGCGTTTCCCTGTCCGTGCAGAGATAAGTGATCCCAAACTCACCTCGTCCCAGCTCGCGCCCGAGGATGTACTTGTCGAAAATTCGAGTTCGGTGACTCAGTGGGATCACGTCTTTTAGAACTCGGATCGGAGCCGGCGAGGCGAATCTGTCGGTGAACGGGTTCTGTTTCCTTTCCCGGGGTTTTTTCTTTCCCTTCTGGTTCTGCTCCGACCTGTTCGGTTTACTTTCCGGACTCTCGTCCGGTCTTACGCATGCGTTACAATTTCCCATAATCAGAAGAAAAAATAAAACAACAACTGAAACTAAGTCGCCGCCGTTGCGGGGTTGGTGGGCGGAGGACGGCGGAGGAAGAAAGAAAGAAAAGAAAATAAGAAAACGCGGGGTGGCTGGTCAGTCGAGAAAATCTGGAGTGTTTGAAAATTTCTTCGTAATATGAATATTGACAGATCTTTTGAATAAAAATTATTATATTTTTTATAATGATTATTTAATTGTTAATATAATTATATTTCCTTAATTTGATTAATTAGTTAGTTAGTGAGGAATATTGGAGGGAAATTATTCGCGGTCAGAACAGAGTCGATAACGTGTAAATTTATTCATTTTTTATAAATTGTTTAACTTACCCCTGAATTTAACCCCTTTTCCAATTTGATTCTTGTTTTATTGTTCACATTAGTCTCGTAATTTGATATTTTTTCAATTTAATTGCTGAATTTTAGTCATTTTAATGATGTATAATACTCTAAGATTATGTTATATCATCACTCAATATATATATATTGAAAATTTTAAATTTTAAGACTAACATAAAATCAAGGATTAATTCATAAAAATTAAGAAAATTAAAGATAAATGTGTGAACTTTAAAAAGTTTAGGGTTGAACACAGACACACTCTCCAATAGACATAGATCTGCCACTGTTTAGTGGTAACAGATGGTATGTTCCTCTTATGTGATTCGAGTTCAAGCTGCATAGTTTGTGGTGACCCACGCTTTACCCCTTCTAAATAGATAGTTATGTCCTTTAGGTAAAATTAGAATTCGCATCTTGACGTTGTATTTAAACAAAATAAATTAATATTACTTTAATAATAGACCTTTGTAGTACTCAAAATCGAAATTTTGTTATCTTTGAGAGGAACTTAGGTTTTGATGGAGTTTCTATATTAGGTGTTATTCTCAATGTAATTGTAGTGAAAGTTATACATTTTTTTACCATCAGAATCCGATATATGGCCGGTTAATTCGAATCGAATTTTATAGAAAACCAACGGGTGACCTTCCCAACGCAGTTTTCTCCATTCACAACGTCAAGATTCGAACTTTTAACATTGCTTAAGAGATCTAACGTCCCGTCCTGTTAGATGAATTGGTTGTTGGTAGTGAAAGTTATACATTAATAAATCCATTAAAATAATTATTTGTTCGTCTCATTGTATTATTATTATTATTATTATTATTATTATTATTATTATTATTATTATTATTATTATTATTATTATTATTAGGTAATACATCTTTTTAGGAGGATGCTTAAGTATTTGGTTTGGTTGCAACTTGTACTTACTATGAGGAGTTGCTCAACATATTAGACCCAATAATTTTTATTTTATTTGATGATGGGTTGGTTGATATAATATTTATAACCATGAAAAAAATGAGTATAATGTTTTTTGGCCTTTTAGGTTTATATTTATAAATACATCTAATGAATACAAATATATATAATATTCTAGAGGATGTAAAATCAATACACCTTTATTGGTAGTTGATATAATGTCATCGTTTTTATTTGTTATAATCAGCAAGTTAGAAAAATATTTTTGGGCCAACATTAAATGATTAAAATATAATTATATGATTGTATTATTTTGTATTTATATATTTTTAAGGGGATTAAATTGAATTTGTTAACGTTGTAAGGATTCAAAAAGTGAAATTTTACCATATTTTAACTTTAAACATTGATTTTTATTAATTACTATTGTGGTATACACTAAAACTTATCCTTGATACACCTAATATTTTTTTGTGTGTTATTCAACTAATTATTTAAAGAAATGGCAAAAGTTCGGCTTAAATACCTAACATGGTCCGTAAGACGGACATGCATATAACATGGACCGTAAGACTGATATGGACCCCGAACATGGACCGTGGAGAGGACGTAAGTTTGAACCTTGGAGATGACATTGTTGGGAGAGACAGCCTCGCACCTCGAACATGGACCGTAAGACGGACATGCATATAACCAAAAAGAAGTGGCAAAAGTTCGGTTAAATACCTAACTCTAACTGCCATTTAAAACATTTGGTGTAATGCAAAGGTTAGGCATCGAAATAGGGATGGACCTAAATGGGGTTGGAGGGCGCGATCGCCTCCCCTAAACACTTAAAAACTTTATATGATTTAGATATTATTTTTTTTAGAAATTTACTATATATTTCTTATTGATAATATTTTTTCACTCCTTAAAATTGTATAAGTTCATCTCCCCTAAAATTGTATAAGTTCGTCTCCTTAACATAAAGTTATGTGTCTGTTTATGTCTGGAAGCTTAAATTTTGGGTTAGTAAAAATGATTAAAACGCTAAAAATAATACATGGGGAAATATTTAATACATTGTAGTTTTATTTTAGTGTTTAGTAGTTTAGTTTGGGATTTATATGTAGTTTTTATTGTTAGAATTTAATGTTCAAGTTTAAGGTATGTGGTTTAAAATTATAGATTTATATTTTAAATTTTAAGATTTTTTTGACAAATTTTAAATTTTAAAACTTAAATACGCATTTTTGTGAGAGAAAAAAATCAACTACTAGCCTACCATTGCATCAAATATAACTAAATGGGTTTGTTTTGACAATTTGCAAAGAAAAATGCTCGTATAAAAATAAAAGTTCAAATTCCGTCACTAGTCCCTGTATTTTTACATAAATTATGATTTAGTCATTGTATTCTAATTTGGTAAATTCTAGTCCTTATGCTTTTAGAATTTTGAAATTTTAGTCATGATCTAAAACAATACACTATGGGGACAATTTGACTAAATTCCAGAGACTTAAAATGACCATTTTGAATAACATAAACTAAATCTGCAACTCACTCATAATACGTGAACAATAGCAGAATTAGACTGAACAAGATTCACGGCTATTGACTGGATCAGAAACGAAGCTTCAAAAATTTAAAAACTATAGAAACTATGGTGACTAAATCAATAATTTAGATATAGTCCATGGGCATTTGGGGGTGAAAAAATAGGTGGATACGTGGTCAAAAGGATTGAAGTTATAAAGCATAACATAGCTTTGCTCAACTTGGTTAGGTATCCTAATCAACCAACCTTCTTAATTAATACAACTTCTACCAAATATGTGGTAGAAAGTCAACACAATTTATAAGACCACTCTGCCAATCAAAAAAGCAAATTACCAAAATAGGCAAATTACGAATATAAATCTTCTGTCTTTTTTGGTGTTCTTATATATGTCCCAACACTAAAAATAAGGTTTAAAGTTTTAGATTGAGATTTAATGTTAATATTTAAGATTATCGTATATGCTTTAGTTTTTAAGATTTAAGAATCATGGTTTTTATATTTTTATTGTTAGAGCACAGAAAGAAACATCAAAAAGATAATTTTTATTTTGTAAAATACAAACAAGAATGTATGTAAAGTTACCTAAGTTAAGCCATTCCTTCTTGCCTTACTTCTACTTTAATATCACCCTTAATCAAATAAGATTGAAGTTGAGTTAATGTAATTCTCCCTCCCATTTTACCATATTGATATAAATATTCAAAAAGGTCCATCATAATTTTTATCATTTTAGCAGACAAAATGTAATTTAATCACTACTAACTTAAAACTTTGTATTATTTTTTGAGGAATTTAAATATAATTTTATCATTTCAGGGTGTATGTTGTTGCCCGCCGCTAGTTCCGTCTTTATTCTGAATCTTTATACTTTTATACATGTGAAATTTAGTCTTGCTATTTTCGATTCCATAAATTTACTTTCTTTGTATTTTAATTTAATAATTAAAATCCAATTAATAATATTATCGGGAAAAAACCAGTTATACAATTTAATGAGTGGCTCTAGTGAAAAAGACGATGGTATTCATCATAGAAGACCCGAATTCGAGTACATATGTGCACCTATTAAAAAATTAAAAAATATATATAAACAAATACTATTATATAATCACATCAATATATTAAAAAAACAGTACGGAGAAATCAACTACATATGCTCCTCCCACTCTATACAAGTAGGGGTGATAACGAGCCGAGCTGAGCCTGGCCAGGCTCGACGCTCGCCGAGCTCGGAATTTTAGGCTTGAGCTCGGCTCGAAAATAATACAACTGGGCTCAGCTTCGGCTCGAAGCTCGTCAGACTCGGTTCGGCTCGAAATAAAAAAAATTGCTATAGTTTTTTTATATAAAAGATTCGTTAAAATTCCTTTCATAATCAACACTAAAACGAAATCTAATGACCAGAAAAGGGAAAAATGCCAAAAATTAGATTAATCCAAATAATCAATAAATATTCTTATAATACAAACACATAATTAAATAAAATACAAAATCAAACAACAACCAACTAAAGAAAGAAAATACAAACACATAATTTATTTTAGTGCATATGTAGATTCCGAGCATGTTCACGAGCTTTTCGAGCTCGGCTTGTTAAAGTTTCGAGCCGAGCCCGAGCTCGAGTCAAACTCACTCAAGCTGAAATTTGACTGAACTTTAATCGAACCGAACCCGAATAACTCGCGAGCCGGTCAGGCTCATTATCACCCCTATATACTAGCGTATGAGAAGCGTTGCGTTTTAAACGCGTAGTGTGTGAACATTTTCGTTCACATAGCAAATGCGTGGACCTCGTCGCCCCGCATTAATCGTTGTTTTTGACAATTCGTAAAGGCTATGGCCTATGGGCATCTAAAAAAAAAACACACACAAGGAATAAAGCTATGCATGCATGCCATACATTTTTTATTTTTTTTCTAATTAAGTTTTGTTAAAGCATCGTATCGAATATCGATAATACGAAGGTACAAGGAGGGAGCTAGGATCGAACATTAAGAGGGGTAAATGTCTATTAAGCGTTTAAATCTAAAAATTGGGAGGGGCAAAGACCTTATTTGACTACTATTTAAAGTAAAGATAACCTCAAATGATATTATACTAAAAAACTCAAACTATACATACCCCGTCCATGCGAAGGTATTGTATTTAGGTCAGAAATTTTTTCTTCTAAATTTTACCAATAATATTAGTAAATTCATAGAGAAATATGTAGAGTTCGTATGCAGAAAATCTTAATAAATTCTCAAAATAAAAATATCTTGTAAGTTCATCGATATGAAAATATGAAATCAACAATAAAGATAGGAAACAAAATAGATATTGTTTACTTGTGTTCATATGCCATTTATATGACAACATATATACAAATATGATAGCAACCCTAATATTTGAATCCTTTTGTAGATTAAATGACTCGAGTCTAATAATTTGGTTATTCTTACGGTTCGGATATAACAATTTCTGTCCTCATTTTCATTTAAGCTTTGGTGATAAAACTTTTATTGTCATCATCTTTATGGGTGAAGGCTTTGGTTATTCTCCATCTCGTCGGTCGAATCTTTACGGTTTTCAGATATTCTTCACCCAATTTCTACCCTTAAATGACTTTATAATTAAGTCAAATATAAATATAATAATTGAAAAAAACATATTATTAAATTGAACATCACAAAGCAATGATGAGGAGTCCCCCTTAATGCATGGGGAAGACTTTATAGTCTGTAAGGGATGATTAGTAGACCCCATAAAATAAAAGAGAAAAGTAGAGCCATGGATGACCTCCATCATTATGTTGGAAAAGAATTCCCTTTTCATTTCCCTTTGCCTGCCCCACGCCTAGGGATGGGTACGGGTTGAGTTTTTGGCTCACCCGGACTCGACCCGAAAATAAACACTTTAAATTCGAACTCGATTTGATATTATTCTTTAAAAAAAGTTGACATGAAAATAAATATATTAAATTCGACCCCGACCCAACCTATATAAAATAAATGAATTTTAGCGATTTAGTTGTAAAAATATAATTTTAAGGGATTTAATTGTAAAAATTATACTTTAAATGACTAAATTATAAATAAAAATTTAATTTTAAGGACTTAATTATAAAATATATAGAGAGAGGAGAATTATTATAAATATCTCTAAAAAATTTAGGGGAAATTATATTATTAGTCCTGTGTCGGGTCAGATATTTTCCACCCTAAACTTAAACCCGACCCGACCCAATCACGATTTTTTCATTAAAAAATTCAACCCGATCGGATCGAGGCCGGTCGAAACCCGTCAAGTCTAAGTAAAATGCACATCCCTACCCACGCCATGGAATTAAAATTTGTAACATTAAAATAAAAATGATTCTAAACATAATTTTTGAAAGTGAAAATCCAGAATGAATTAGTTATGAGCTACTAGTAAAATACATTAGAAAAAAAATCTTATTATACTCATTTTTACATTAAAAGAAATCAGTTTAACACGCACTCAATAATTATTTATTTTTAAAATAATTAAAAGTTACATTCTACTAAATTAGATAAGGCCTCTTAAATCTTTGAACTAGGATAATGAGTCGTGTATCTTTATAATTTTTTTAATTATTTGAATTCGTAAATTTGTTTAAAATTTCAAATTTATTTTTATCCATAAATTATTTAAATCTGAACTATAATTAAATATTATTAGTTGTAAGATACATGGTCGTGTATAAAATCCGAATTCAAAATTTTAAAATCATATGTTGAATATATTAATCTACAACGATCTGAATCTAGTTAAAATTAGATGATCAAGGTTCCAACCACTTTGGAAGCAAACATATTATTCATCTTTATAATTCATAGTCATTTTCAGATACATTGTATTTTCAACTAAAAAAACAGATTCGAATCTTTAAGATGATATTATTGGAATGAGCTACTCCAAACATGAACCATAAGCTAGTAATGGAGAATAAAATAATTATATTTATAAACTTTATAATAAGATTACAAATATTTTTTAAAATTTATAAAATAATAGCTCAATTGCGATCTATCAAGTTGGATGGATGATCCAACCTTTATGCTACTGCAGTTTGGATAAATTTATTATTTTATTTTTGTATAACAATCTGTAATTAATAGTATGGATTATATAGGGATGGGCACGAGTCGGGTAAGGTCAGGTTTTTGGCTCATCGGACCCGACCCGAAAATAAACACCCTAAACCCGCACCTGATCTGACCCAAAAATAAATATATTAAATCCGACCTCGACCCGACCTAACCTATATAAAATAACTTAATTTTAATGACCTAATTATAAAAAAATAATTTTAAGAGATTTAATTGTAAAAAAATATAATTTAAAAGATTAAATTATAAATAAAAATTCAATTTTAAGGACTTAATTATAATATATATATAGGACTTAATTATAAATATCCTTAAAATATTATGGGAAAATTACACTATTAGTCCCGGGTCGAGTCGAGTATTTTTCACCCTAAACCCGACCCAAATTTACCCTTAACAAAAACCCCTACTATATAGATCCATTATGAAGACGACAACCACAATCCAATTTACTCAATTTACAACATCATAATTTAAATCTCAAATATTATTTAAACAAAAACTTTGATACACAAATTTGCGTAAACTTTAGCTTACATAATTTATAGACATAATGTCAAAAAAATGACCCCCAACGTTTGACTGAATAGTCACTTTGGTCCCATTCTTTTTTTTTTGAAGCAATTTAACCTCAACGTTTCATTTTGAGTCAAAATGACCTCTCTGCAGATGAAAATTGTTACTCAACTAGTGATAAACAACTTGAAAATGTAACGTCAGAAGGAAAATTTATATTATGTTTTATTCAATTTTTAAAATTATTTTTAACTCATGTGTCATTATGTCAAGTCAACATATTTGTCTATATAAAATTATTATCGTCGCGTGCACTGTCATGTATGTTTGTTACGTCATTTCAAGCCATTTATTGTCAGTTGACTAATAATTTTTATCCGTAGATGAGTCATTTTGACCCAAAATAAAACGTTAAATATCAAATTACTTCAAAAAATAAAATAAATGTCAAAATGACTATTTAATTAAATAGTTAAAAATATTTTTTAAAATTATAGCTAATTTATATATCAAAATATAACTATTGAAATTTATGGTGATGGGGTGGGGAGCAAGCCCTAGTTTATATTAAATCTATATGGCCCATTCGGCCCAATAAAGCCCACACTTTTCTTTAACTTATGAGCTATGGAAAAGGAAAACTTTGGAAGGTAAGGAATTTCCACATTAAACAACAAAATATTTTTTATAAAAATTCTTTTCATTATATAAGAAGAATGTTTTCTTCTATTTTTTTCCAGATAAATATTTTTTTATTCATATTGAAATACACAATTTTTTTTGGATAAATTTGAAATACACATTTTGTTTAAAAGAGTTAGTTTATTTAAATATTTAGAGATACATTTTAAAATTATATTCCAACTGTAATTCAATAATGTAACGTTTTTTTATGTTTTTTTAGGGATGACCCTGGGTCGAGTTGTTGATCTACACTCGATCCAAAAAATTAACACCTCTATTTAAATTCGATCTGATATTTTATGATGTTTCACCTAACTCGAATCCGAACACGAATTTTAGAGTAAAAACTCGAATTCAATTCGACCTGACATAAATAAAAATTATATTTTTTATTATTATTTGATAAAATAGTGAGCTAATTGAAAAATTACAAATAAAGAGGAAGCATTATAATAATTATTCCATTTTTATTAGACAAGATAGAAAGATAATTGATATATATATATATATATATATAAAGAGAGGGGCATTGTACCAATTATACCTAAACATTTAGAATAAAATTAAACTATTATTTCGGGTCGGGTCGAGTATTTTCACCTTAAATTTAAACTCGACTCGGCCTTATCTTAAAAAAATCAAACACGAACCCGAAATTTTCTTTAAAAAATCCAACCTTATAGCCGTAGCTCGTAGGGGTGTGCATTTTAGATATCCGATCCGAAATTTTGGATATTTGATTTTTCGGATCGGATATCCGAATATATGAATTTATGACTTGATTTAATTATTTTTTTAATTTGACGGTCCTATCCTTGAAAATTTTAGGTTTTAGAATATAAAAATCAACAAATTATCGAATACAAGATTTGTATCCATAGAAATTTCAATTTTTCATATATAACAAGTAAAAATATCGAATATAACAAAATTAATATCTATAAAGAATTTTAAATTTTCGGATATCCGACCCGAATTATTCAAAAAAAATAGACCGAATATTCGAGATTTTGGATCGGATTTTTTGCACATCCCTACTTATAGAATCTGGTCGGGTCAGAACCCATCGAGTATGAGTCAAATAGTCATCCCTAGTTTCTTGTAAATTTTGATAGGTAATTGTATACACAATAAAATAATTTTATTTAGTTATAGAAAATATTAATATCCTTCATATTTTTTCATATATTAAACAGAGTTGAAACGCTTAAATTTAAAATTTGATTTACTAATTACTACTGAATTATTCGAAACAAATTTTATAACTCAACTTTTATTTAAATTTTTTAAATCGAGTCGAATTTATAAAAATACGATTCAAGTTAAGTCAAGTCTAATTCCCTTTGTTTATCCGATTTATAAAATAAAAATAAAAACTGCGTAATCCAACGGCTCCGTTTGGTTCTAGAAAATATTTTATATTTTTGTTTTCTGTTTTCATTTTCAGTTTTTAAAAAATTAGAAAACATGTTTGATTAATAAAAATGGATACTTGTTTTTAAAAATGAAAATAATGAAAATGTGTTTGGTATCTAGTTTTCCAAAATAGAAATAAACAAATGATTGCTAAATAATTAAATAGTATTATTAAAAATTATTTTATTAAAATAAAAAAAATATGATTAAACAAATTAAATTCTTGAAATAAATAAAAATAATAATTCTTATTCTTGAAATAAATAAATATTACTACGACTACTTCTTAATAACTATATTTATCTTTTTGAATATTCAATTATGTCTATAATTAATCCATAATGATGTCGCAATCTCCTCTCTAACTTGAGCCATTTCAGCAGTTTGCGACATATCAAATATAATATGCTCCTCGTTTGACCTCGAAGAAGTTGCCTCTGTGTCATCAAATTCTTGTTCGTTGTCTCTTTCACCCTCTTCAAATAATTCATCCTTTTCAGCTTCTAGCCTGATAAAATTATGAATTGTACAACATGCTTTTCGTATATAACGTTGTTTTCTAAGAGGATAATTGGGCATATCTCTCAGTATAGGAAATCTTTTTTTCAACTCTCTTATACTTCGCTCAATCACATTTCGAACAGAAGAATGCCTCATATTAAATAATTCTTCTTTCCCTCTTGGTTGATGTCTACCTATAAAGTCACGTGCATGGTACCTTTGTCCACGAAATGGTGCTAAGAAACCTGGTATATTTGGATATCCGGCATCAACCACATAATATTTACCTACAATTTCAACATAAAACACTTATTAATAAAAAAATTATATATAATACATTTTTAATGTTAGTCAACTGAATTTTATCAAAAAATAATTAAGCTAATAAAACATACCAGCACTTGGCATTGGAAGAGAAATTTATTCAGCATGATTACTTAATACAGCATTAACAAAAATTCTAGTATCATGAGCTGTTCCTTCCCATCCAGCACATACGAATGTAAACAACATGTCATGAGAGCAAGCTACCAATACATTTTGTGAAAAATTTTGCTTTCTATTCCGAAATGGTATATGCTTTGATGCAGGAGTCCAAGCAGACACTTCAGTTCCATCAATAGCTCCAATACAATCCTTAATTCATAAATATAAATAAAATCATGATATAAGTTTAAAAAATTAAAAAAAAAATTAAAATGTATATATGCAAATATATATATATATATATATATATCACATTTAACGTACCTTGAAATAAGGAAACCAATTAGAATTTCTAGCAATTTCTGGCTGAACATCACCTCGATCACTATGACAAATAATTTTAGTTCCCAATTTACATACAGCTATCAAAACCTTTTGAAACCATGTTGATACAGTTTCGGTAGAATGTTGAAATCGATCAGCTATAAGTCTTTGTGTTGCATTCTGACCAATTATAAATAAAAACATTGCAACCGCTTCTTCTACTGAAACTTTTTTCTCATCTTCTAAAAGTTTATCAGCCTTCAACCTATCACAAAAATTTAAAAAAACATATTTTTTCATGCGAAGCATTTCATAGCACACCGTTTGGGTTTCCAGATAAAATCTCCATAATATAAGTCTTGCCATCTAGTATAGAAGTCCTGCATGACATTTTAGGTATGAATTCATTGTAGTAATTATGGACATATTTTAGAAGAAGAAATTGGCCCATTTCATCATCTAAATCAGACGAACTTTCTGAACTAGAGCTCATTATAATCTCCTGCATAATATAACCATAAATAATTTGTTAATAAAATATCTCATATATTAAATAATATAATGATAAAATGTCTTCAAATACTCTATATAATTAAATGATAGTTTAAAATATTATTACACTGCATAAAATAAAAATCAAATGATAATTAAAAAAACACTTAAAACTAATCAAAACTATCCACCCAATCCTTTCGCCTTGCTTCAGACATTTCAACAAAAATTTGTCTCCATTCTGCCGATGTAAACTTTTCAATTGCTTTGTTATAAGAACGTGACGAAACATACTCCATTTTTTCCAAAAGCTTCATACATATTCCAATAGAATAAGGATCATGAATTGATAATTTGTATCTCTCAGCTTTTGCTTTAGCAACTTCTTCTTTTGCACTTAATGTGGATGCCCACTTATCCAAAAATACTTCCATCTTGTTTATTTTATTCATCTTGTTAGATCGACGGTCTCCAGAAAACGACTCAATCTTATGCTTTTTACCTTTTTCGGGCTTTTCACTTTCTGAATTATTACCTTCCAAGTCAATATGTATATAACCATATAAAAACTCCTCTTCCAAGCGCTTCTCTTCATTGAGAGACAGTGGATCTTCAGTGGATAACTGTTGGAGTTTTCCAATTGCAGTATTAAATATTTCACCAAGTAATTCATAACCTTCACAACCTTGTTTCTTAAACTTTTTAAACTCTTTATGTTTTTGTAACATAAGAAAAAAAAACACGCATTAGATAAATAAATATTATGTATTTTTTAAAACTTTAAGGAGAAAATAAAAATAATTTTACCTTAAAAAATTCTTCCCAAATGTCTTGTGATGCATGAACAATATTTGATGTCATATCCCATTTGACTTCGGTATGCCCAATCAATTCAGAAAAATGTCGATACTTTGTACGTAAGCGTTTGAATTTACCCTTCAATTTGTCAATACCATAATCTACTCCGATTGCATCACATATCTCACTATTAAATTCAGACCATACTTCTTTTTTAAAAGTAGATGATTGTAACTTTTCTTCTCTAACTTTTTCAACTAAAAGTTGAACCAATGCTACCTCGTTCGCTTTCGGCCAATCTTTCATATCATCGGGATCTTTACCCTTTCCGCCCATCTAAATTACTATTTAACATACAAGCCAAACATAAATAAAACTATTATTCATAAACTAATTACTCACTAATCAAAAATACGTTCTTTAAGTAAACCCATAGATCCTTAGATCCACACGATACAAAAAAAATCACTAGTTATAAAAGCTACACTAATAGACATTCCAATACTAATCAATCCACAATTGTATATAAAAAAAATTCAAAAATCAACATCTACAAGATACAAGTTTCAAATATTTCAAAATATAAAATGCATTAAACAAGAAAGATACACAAAATTAATAATAAATTTCAGTTAGTTATTTACCCGATAAATGTGAAAACTGCAGATCTGCTGCTATCTTAAGTTTATGAGTTTTGAAATATATAAATCATTAATATTTATAGACTAGACGAAAGGATTAAAAGGTAATTAAAAAATACTTTTTTATTAAATTAAGAAATAAAGATTATTTCATTACACATAGATCATCAGAAAAATTAAATTAGAAAAAAAAAAGCTAGGACAAACAACATCGTAATGCTATCATTCAAATAGGCAAATTACATGTCCCTTGAAATAACCTTTCATGATGTATGTTAAGTACATATAATATAGAATTTTTATATACATAGTTACCACCAATCAACTAGACAAATTACATGTCCAAACTCTACTTACACAAGTAAAACTAAACCTTTTTTTTTGCTAAACCTTGCTTAGAATTAAGAAGACCATAAAATATAATGGTTCCAAAATAAATTTACAAGATCATCTCATTGCTACTTACAACTAATATCAACAATCACACTCTCGCAAAGTACAAATACTATATCAGTATAAGAAAACAAAAAGAAAAACGAACAGTCTGATACATAACCAAAATTAGAATTAAACTAAAAACAATATTATATAAATGTTATCATTGAATTAAATAAAAACAACACTCAAAGAAATATATTTTAATAGTAAAGGAAAGAATAATAACGAAAATTCTGCAAAATCTCTAATCATCTTTTAGTGGATATAACTCAAACCTCATCAGAACAATGTTCATACTCATATTTAAAAAAATAAAAATGTTATAACGCTTGGGTGTGGATGCCTATCGGAACATTCAGTTTTTTCGGTGAGATTTTTTATTTGATATTTTGTGAAGCACCAGAGAGAATGTCAAGTAAACTTGCAAAGTTTTTAAATTTCAGTATCATACTTATAAAGATGATAAATAAAGTTAGACATTGTCATTGCTTCGTCCTTTATTTGCACAAACTATACAAACAACACTATCACACCTAGAAAGATAAATTACGATTCTGTTATTAACAAAAAATCATAGTTTCAATACTAGCAAGGTATTTGGATTAAGTCATACATATATCTATATATATACATATATATACATACATTCATACAAACGTAAACTTATTCTTGTAAGAATGTATGCACATACATAGAGAGAGGTTATGATCTATTTATTCACACACACTATACTAACAAACTTCATCTATGATATGCTCATACTCAATTCTTCTAATTTGAAGGGAGAAAAACTCACCTATACAAGCAGATTATAAACAACATAAACTTGAACCATTAAAGATCCACATCAAATAACATAATCTTATAAAAGTTCCACTAATGCACACGGCCAAGAAACCAAACTAAGCTTTGATATATTTCTTCGTATTATTTTTAAATCTCGCAATGTTCAATAAACATTTGAATAGAACTATAAAAGTTTACTTACTTCTCTTTCTCTTGAATTATGACAAGTAGGTGAAGAAGGCCAACATGATCGCCAATCAAATACATCCATAACCATTGTCTCTAAAATGTGCTTTTGTAGCTGACTAGAATACCAGCAAGAAAATGTCAAATTTATAATTCATAACCACAAAAGATCTTTTAAGAAATTGTAAAAATTTAACAGTAGCTTAGCAAGTGACCTACATGTTTTATCGAAATTTCTTTGAATGTCTTGGCACTGCAATAAACAATCGTTTTCTCTCCAATAATAAGGACAACACAGAGAGATAAATGATATAACTATAAACAAATATCTTCCATGGTCAGGATTCTTTGGGGACCAGTCCCTCGATAAAGACCTCCTTCAAAGCCACCAAAGAATACAAGATGTTAAAAAACTCTTTCCAAACATTATACACTCTATCGTTAACATAACTATGGAGACCTCAAAATTAAAATAATCAACCTGCCAAACCATGCTAACATTTGCTTAAAAGGCTAAAAAATCGATCTCTTAAAACAAATTCTTAGTCACCACGAAGCTGTTTTTTAAAGACCATCAATCACCCCTGAACCACAATGATCTTGGAAGACATGTTGAAAAGGGGGAAATCACAAATAAAATTTCACATAACATAAATATAAAAATTTTCACACACATATGAAATAATTGATCTAAAACTTGAAAAAAAAAACGTTGAAAAGGGGGAAAATAGAAAGACCCAAAAATTAATTGAAACTTTAATTGAGACAAGGTTTGACAATAAAAATGGCGATTAAGCTATGGAGATGGAAGATACGATCATATTCAAAGCTACTACACCAATATAATTTTTCAAAAGAGAAGTTTGTTTAAAATAAACGATTTTGTACCTTAAAGAATAGAGAGAACCAGAATGAGGATGGGCTACTGGGATCTACTCTTCCTTTCTGTTCTTCGCGATTATGATTTTTCTCTGAGTGATTGCAGAGATAAGCAGTGTCTTTTTTGTGTAAGTTAAAAAACTCTAAATCCCGTGTTTTCTCATTTTCTAAATTTCAAAACAGTTTCTAAGAAAACATAGAAAACATCTTTTTTATTGGTTTCTAATTTTCATTCATTTTTATTTTTGTTTTTTAAAAATCATTTTCCATTTTTTTAACCAAACACATTTTCTTATATATTTTCTATTTTTTAAAAAAATGAAAATAAAAAATGCCTATATTTTCTAGAACCAAACGGAGCCGTAATTTTTGAATGCAATATTCTTAGAAAAGCACGTGGCTAATGAACTCAGCGAGTAGGCAGGACTCAGGAGTCCGACCGAACATCAGCATTGCAATTAACAAAGACAGCAATTAACAAAAGTATCGTTTTGTCCGCCCTGGATTCGTGGGATTTACGACCTCCGAAATCCTGCTTGAGCTCCACGAAACATTTATTTCTACAATTATTTATTTATTCCAATTATATTTATATTTTTTCCGTTTTACTTTCCCGGTAAATCGTAAATCTTTTTATGAAATTCATATTTAATACAACATGTCAATAACAGTGTTTTTTCTAACTCCGACTAAATTATTATTATTATTGCTGCTTTTGCGCGTGGAGTCTAACGAGTGGTTAGTCAAATATTATGTTCATATGTCATTACATATGTCACAGCATGTTTATTAAATTATATATAAAAATTATGTTGTATGGATAATTTTTAGAACAAGTGGTTAAAAGTTTTTAGTTTACATCTTATTCTCCTTTTAGGTTGTGAGTTCTAGACTTAATAGGAGTAAATTTCTCCTTCCCCTATTGTTAAAAAAAATATATGTGCGGCTAATCTTAAAAGTTAAATTGGCCGTTAACGAAAAATTAAAAAACTAATTTAACCTCTCTTTACATTCACTGCATTGACCGTCAATGTCTCTAACAGTCAAAGATAAAATAACACGTGGCATGCTATGACTTTTGCCACGTCATCAAAATTAATTTTTTTAAAAAAATTTTAGAAACTAAAATAAAAATAAAAATATTAAATTATTTTTTCTTAATTTCCTTTGATTTTTTATAAAAACACAAAATAATAATAAAATTTTTAAACCCAAAAGTATCGTTCCTTTTTAAAAAATTACTATAAATCTCTAAATCAAGCATTAGAGCCGATTCAAAAAAATTAGATATTTTAAAATTTGTTAGGATTTGGGGAATATAGGGTTAGGGTTTGGGAATGTATGATGGCAAATTTAAATTGATTTTAGTATTTGTAAATGTAGGGTTAGGGTTTAAGGTTAGCGATTTGAATTTTGGGTTTTTTGAAAAAAATTAAAATTTGGGTTTTATAATTAAAAATAATTTAAAAAACCATACAATTTTTAAATATTATTTCATTATATATATTTAATAATTATTACAATTAGTTTTTTTTTTATATTTTTTGATTTTATGTAAAAATATTCTTTTATAATTTTATACATAATTTTAATTTTTTACACATTTTAATATATTTTTAGATTTTTCTTGAATTTTTAAATTATTTTTTATATATTTATAATTTTTATAATTTAAATATATTTTCAGATTTTTTTAAATATTTTTTTGAATTTTAAATATATTATATTATAATTTTAAATATTTTTAAATGATATTTACGAGTTTAATAACGTGACACGTTCAAAGTATGCCACGTGTCACCATCATAATAATTATTTTTGAACTAGCGATCAACTTAATAAAATGGCTAAATTGATCACAATTTAAAATTTTGAGAGCCTAATTAATCGTAAATTAAAATTTGAAGGCTCAATTTAATAAAAAAATCATAAAAAATTATTTTTTTATTTTTTTCTTGAAGGCCAATTTGACCCAAAAGCCATTTAATAATAGAAAAAAAATGCGCGGTGTTTATATTGTAGTCGTGCTCCAATGCTCTTCTCCCCCGCGTCAAATGTTATAATCACAAGATCAATACCGTTGGATTTCCAGAATCATCCTAATTTGATTGGGATTTATATAAAAAAAATTAAAAATAAATGAGATTTTCTTGCCATCCGTGAGAGACTACTTCAATCAAATTATAATATTATATATATATATATATTATATTCAAAGGAAAAAATGTTGAACGAGTCTTATAAAAAAAATAAAATGAATTAAATTGGAAAATGTATCTTATTTACCTTGGTCTTGTAAGTATATATTGATTGGGAGTTTAATTTTGTGGATGCAAAAAAAAAAAAATAGTAGGTGAATTTTGTTAAAAAGTTGTGCTTTAATTGACTTTAAAATATAATCAAGACATATATAATTATTGTAAATAAAAAATATAAGACGAATTTAAATTGAATTACAGCTCGAAAACATGACTCGAATTGATTCGAAAATTTCCAAATTGATAAAAGTAAATTTTGGTATGAAATTTATGGTAATTAATTAAAGAATAATGGAATTAATATATATTTTGTTTTGCAAACTAAACCTCACATCCACGACACCCCATAGTTGCTTTGTTGTCTCCTTTTATATCCATATATTTACATTCCAAAATCTAAATTGTTATTCACAAAAAATAAAAAAAGTACTAATAATAATTACAAATAAATATTTGCTTTATTAAAAAAAACCCTTAACATATTTTATTAGTATAATTTTGTTATTTAGAAAATATGTAAAAGAAAATTGGCTGTCTTCATGATTCTCCGTAATTTTGTTCTGATTAATTCAGATTGACCTACACCACAAACTTGATTTTAATGGGCGAGTTTCTTAGTAAAATATTTTATATATACAAGACCATAAATTCAAAATCCGCTTAAACGATATCAAAATACTTGTCAATTAAATAGTAATTTATTTTTGATTATATATTTTAACATATTTTCATAAAAAATAAATAGTAAGAGATTAAAATTTAAAAGACAAAGAGCTGTGACTGTGAGAACAACTACCGTCACAGCCACTCCCAACTTGCTTGGAAAAAAAATAAGAGGGTTGACAACATAGAGAACGGGAAGAAGAGAGCCGCCTCCATTTCTCTCTGTGTAAAGGCTTCGCCTTTGTTTCTCTCTGAAACAAACCCAGAATTTTCAACTCCATTTTCAGGTATTTCTCTTCTCATAAGCTATCATCCTTTTGCTTCTTATATTGATCTCATTCTTTTCTGGGTTTCAGCTCTTTTGGTTCTATATTGCACCGTTTTGATTTAACAGCTTCATGTTCTTTTCGATGATTAAGCGCATAGGTTTTGTTGGTTCTTTTCTGGGTTTAAAGTGAATGTTTTAACGGTGAAAAAGAAGAAAAAAAACATGATGGGTTGATTTTTAGAAGCATTAGGAGATAATTCAAAGGCAAAAAAAGCTCTAGCAATATGAATGGTGTTCTTAGGGGGATTTGGGGTTGTCTGTTCTTCTGTTGTTTTCATTAATTTGCTGTTTAAAAGTGAGCACTTGGTGTTAATTGAAGTTATTTGTTTGCTGGTGAGTCATGGCTGATTGTGTTGTCATTTAGAGCACACTTTTCCCTTGTTAATTGTGTAATTTGGAGATATGGTTGAAGGAATTTTCTTATTTTCTGTTGATCGGAGTGATTCGTTTTAATTTTCTAATGTTTTCGGAGATCAGCAATGTAGAGAGCACTGTATTTTTGGTTTTCAGTGGATTTTGAAATTGTCATTCATTTCAGCTATTTTTGTTTTTCGGTCACATTATAGCCGTGTGAATGTCATTGTCACCTCCGGGATTGGTTCTTTTTTGTTCCGGAAAGCTATTCTTCTACAGTAGCGGAGTGTGGATAAGGTATCCAGAATGGTTGATATTGCTGGGGAAAATGTTGTAGGCTCATGGATTGCTCCCATTTGTAATTGATAAAGAGGGTTGGAGCTGAAAAATCTTTTAGAAACATACTATTTATAGAAAACCTCTTGTAATCAACAGGCTGTTTGTTTATTCTGTGCTATAATTTCGAGTGTGATTCTTATTCATGCATTGTTTAGATGAAATTACATCTCATTTCCTATGATGTATAACCCGTTCTATTGTTTCTCCGGATGTGAGTGAAGATATCAAAGGGCATTGCTGGATTTAGTTGGCATTTAGTGGCATGTAACACTATTCATTTTGTGGAAAAGTTGTAAATTATCCTCTTTGCCTTTGGTTTTGTTTAGTGTCGTGTCTTTGTATAATCGATGTTTTTCTTATTTGTTGATATATGGGGGTTAAACTAATTCTCTTCCTTGAAAATCTTCTGGTCTGTGTAGATCATGTTACGAGCAAAGCATATTGGTAACCTGTCCAATGGCGCTAGATCATTTCTATTTAGTGGCTCACGAGGTACTTCCGCAGATGGAAATTCGTGCACGTGTCCCGAGGATGAAACCTGTGTTTCAAGAAGGCAGAACATAAGAAATGAAGCTTTGTCCAAATCCTCGGCTACAGGAGCTGTGAAGTTGGGGACTGCAGTCACTGCATCCCAAGATGTAGATTCTCATGAAGCCGAGAGAGCACCACAGCTTGTATCTCATCCTATTCCTTTGCGTAGGTCTAACATTGTAAATTCTGCTTACAGCACTAATGCCATTCAACATGATGAACGTGCAACAGCTACCATTTCTGACCAGTTTGTTAAAGCTGGCATTGAAGCCGTGTCATTCTTGTCCGATCTGATGAATTATAAACTTCCTTTGTCTGATGGGGGTGCAATATTAAGCTCGCCTAGACACTATGTGGTTGAATCGACAAGGACTCTTCCAAATATAAAATCTCCAGCTTTCAAGCCTGTCAAAAGAGAGAACTTTGCCAAAGTCAATCCGAAACCTTCATCTGAAATAGCAGCTGGTGAAAAATCAACAGTTAGCTACCATGGTACAAAAGATAGAGGCAACAAATCCAATTTTGTCAGAGGTTACAAGCGAGTTTCGAATGCCGAATTTGTGGATTCATCAGAAACTCAAAGTAGTTCTGCAAATACTTATGATAGGAGGAAGCCTATACCACAGAGAGTGAAAGCTCAATCTCGTCGTTTCATGTCAAATTTTAATTCCAATGTAATACCTTCAAGCGCAAAGGTTTCAGATTCCGGCATAGATGGGTTCAGGAAATCCTTTAGAGACATGAAAATGGCAACAGGACTTTCTATGACCAGATCTCTAGGAGTCACTGGGCACGTGGCGGAAACTGTATCCCAGATATTGCAACAGCTGAAGTGGGGCCCTGCTGCCGAGCAGGCTCTTGAAAATCTCAACTTTTCAATGGATGCATATCAAGCTAACCAAGTTCTAAAGCAGATACCAGATCCTTCAGTTGCTCTCGGCTTTTTCTATTGGCTGAAAAACAAGGCTGGATTCAAGCACGACAGTCATACATACACCACCATGGTGGGTATCCTTGGTCGTGCAAGGCAGTTTGGGGCGATAAATAGATTGCTTGACCAGATGGTGAAGGATGAATGTCAGCCAAATGTTGTGACATACAATTGTCTTATTCATAGTTATGGACGTGCAAACTACTTGAATGAAGCTATTAATGTGTTCAATCGAATGCAGGAAATAGGTTGTGAACCTGATCGTGTCACCTATTGTACTCTTATTGATATCCACGCCAAAGCGGGGTTTCTTGATGTTGCCATGGACTTGTACCAAAGAATGCAAGCAGTTGGCCTTTCTCCCGATACATTCACTTATAGTGTGATAATCAACTGTCTTGGAAAGGCTGGGCACTTGCCTGCTGCCGACAGGCTGTTTTGTGAGATGGTCGATCAAGGGTGTGTTCCTAATCTAGTCACCTACAACATCATTATCGCTTTGCATGCAAAGGCGAGGAACTATGACAGTGCGTTAAAACTTTACCGTGATATGCAGAATGCTGGATTTGAACCCGACAAGGTCACATACAGCATAGTAATGGAGGTGCTTGGACACTGTGGATATCTGGATGAAGCAGAAGCAATTTTCGGTGTGATGAAAAGGAAAAATTGGGTGCCTGATGAACCTGTTTACGGCCTGTTGGTTGACTTATGGGGTAAGGCTGGTAATATCGAGAAGGCTTGGCAATGGTATCAAGCCATGCTACAAGCAGGGCTGCTCCCGAATGTTCCTACTTCCAATTCTTTGCTCAGTGCTTTCCTTAGGGTACACAGGTTGTCGGATGCTTATAACTTGCTGCAAAGCATGCTCGATTTGGGTTTAACTCCTTCTTTGCAAACTTATACCTTGCTCCTGAGTTATTGTACAGAGGCCAGGTCACCGTATGATATGGGGACTTGTTGCCAGCTCTTGGCTGTCACGGGTCATCCTGCGCATATGTTTCTGCTAAGTATGCCTTCAGCAGGACCTGATGGTCGAAATGTGCGGGATCACGTGGACAAGTTCTTGGATATGATGCACAGTGAGGATAGAGAGAGCAAGAGGGGGCTGGTAGATGCCGTTGTGGATTTTCTTCACAAATCAGGGCTAAAGGAGGAGGCTGGGTCTGTTTGGGAGGTAGCCGTGGAGAAGAATGTGTATCCGGATGCTGTTAGAGAGAAAAGCTCATGTTATTGGCTGATCAACCTACATGTGATGTCGGACGGTACTGCTGTAACAGCATTGTCTAGGACACTTGCCTGGTTTCGCCAGCAAATGCTGGTTTCAGGAGTCAGTCCCAGCAGGATCGACATAGTGACTGGATGGGGCAGGCGGAGCAGGGTTACCGGATCATCACTCGTGCGAGAAGCTGTTCAGGATCTTCTTAATATTTTTAGCTTTCCATTTTTCACCGAGAATGGCAACTCCGGATGTTTCGTAGGGTGTGGAGAGCCTCTTAACAGATGGTTACTTCAATCGTACGTGGAGAGAATGCATTTGCTGTAGTTTGCAGTCCACCGGAGTTTTGTTGCAGGAAGTCGAAGAGGTTTTTGTATATTTAAATTATTAGCTGCCATTTTAACTTTAAATAAGGAGCTGATGCTAGCTTCTTCATTTTGTTGCAGTTTAGATAAGCTTTCTGATTGAAAATTCGAACCCGAGATTGTATCCGAGTGCTGCAGATTGGCGATTGAGCAGCAGGATATATTTAATGTTAATAGCAAAAACTCTTGACTGAGAAGTTCTATGTACATGATCCAACTTAACACGGCATTTGTGAACAGCTTTTTGAAGTTTCAATCTATGATGTTTTTTTTACCTTTTCCATATACTCTGGTTTGGATGCAATGCTCTGATTGTTGGCTATCGATTGCAGCCGAAACATGCGTGCCGTTGATTGGCCGGTGCCCCATCGGCCGGTGGGAGCGTTCCGAGAAACGAGGTGAGTTAAAATTGCTTAATTTTGCGATGGTATGGTTTCCTGCATGGGCGGAGCTACATTGATCATTGGGGTGTCGGTTGACACCCCAATTTTTTTTAAAAATTATATTTTTTTTATATAATTTGTATATAAAAACAAAAATATATGAAATTGACACCTTATTACAAATAAAATGACACTCCTTTATAAATAATTTATTCCTCTTAAATACTGTTCGAAAAATAACACTTCTTAAATAAATTTCTAGCTCCGCCCTGATTTCCTGATCTTGGTTTTCAAGCTTGTAACTTTCTAACTACAAATAATTCACTAAATGATTAAATGATGCACACACGACATAGTAAAACTATAGAAAAACCCTATTCCTTCCTCAAGGTCAAGCATATGAAAAAAAAAGTGAAATTATTTTATGTATTTTTTGTGGAATTTTTTTCTACAAGAACGTCTATTTAAGTTTAAAAACTTAAAATTTAAATGCCTAATTTTAAATCTTTATTTAGTTTACACTGACAGTGTACGAAATATTTTTTATAAAAATATATTATTTTCTATTCGTGTTAATTTAACCACTTAACCGAAATTTAGTTGGATTTAGTTAATTGACTAACCCTTATAAAAATTAAATTGAAGATCAGACCAACGTAGACTTTGATCCGAATAAGAACAAACTTCGATCACATAAAACGATGAAATTAAAAGCTACACACCCGATTAATGAAAAATAAAATGTCTTTTTAGAAGACTCGAGTTTAAATAATTTTATGGATTAATATCTTATACACTAGCGGTGAAATTGAAAGTTTTTACAAGTGCTTTAGTTTTAGGGTATATGGAATTAGTTCAGGGTATATGATTTAGGGGTTTAGGTGTAGGGGTTTAGAATTTAGGGATATATATTTAGGGTATATGGAATTAGTTTAGGGTATAAGGTTTAGGGGTATATGGAATTAGCTTAGGGTATATGGAATTAAGGGTTTAGGTGTAGGGGTTTAGGGTTTATGGTATATGAAATTAGTTTAGGGTATATGGTTTAGGGGTTTATGTGTAGGGTTTAGAATTTAGGGATATATATTTTAATTTAAGGTTTAAGGTTATAATTTAGGGTTTATGGGATAATATGGTGAGGATTTAGGTTTTAACCTATAAACCCTAAATTATAACCCTAAACCTTAAATTGAAACAACTATCCCTAAATTCTAACCCTTACATCTAAACACATAAACTCTATATCATAAACTTACTCTCTAAACCCTAAAACTAAGGCGCTCGTAGAAACTTTAAGTGTATAGGATATTTTATCCTTATTTTATTTGTAAGACATATATAACGTATACAATTATAAAATCACATTAAAAATATTAAAAGAAAGAACCTTAGAAACTTTTTCATGAATGAAATTTAAAACTTGTACTTATAGTTAAAATATATTACTCCCACCTACTCTTGGTTGGTTGGTATGAAGAAACCTTCACCTCTCCACAATTTTATTTCCTAATTAAAATATAATATAGTATTAAAAATAATATGATATATAATATGTCATAAATACAAAATTATCAAATTAATTAAACCATTCCGATATATAAATATATTTTATTTTATTTCCTAATAATTATAATATTTCCCCTTTTAAACACATAAAATACCAAAAATAAAAGCTATAGTACCAAACATATATCTTTATTAATATATATTAAATATTAAAAAAAGGGTGGTCTTAGTATAAAAATATTTTATTTATTATAATTATTATAATAATTTTTATTTATTTATAAATTAAGATTGGTTAATCCCATTTTTAGCTTCGCTCAAATCAAAGTCTCATCCGCTTCCTTTCCTGGAATAAGGTGCCTCTGTCTGTCACACACAGACGACGAAGGCGACGACGACGACGGCGTCGACGAAGCGATTCTTCCGCTCCGGTTTCATCGCCGGCGGTATTTTCCGATAAACTACCCTCTGAATTTCCAACTTTATCCCTCACATTTCCAGTAAGTTCATCTTTACTCCCTTCCTTACTGCCCTCCTTTCCAATCTCTTCCTCCGGAAATACTAAATTGACTAAGCGAAGACGAAAAGGAAAAAAAAAACAAAGATTTATGCATGTTGATTCGATTCAGATAATAATCGATGGGGCACAAGAAGAAAAACGTTGCTCCGCGGTCTAAACAGTCGCCGGTGCCTGCGCCGACGTCGGTGGAGGTTGTTAACCGTTCTTATGAAGCTGAGTTGAGTGGGGATAATGAGAAGATCGAGGTATTGGCTGTTCCTGTTGAATCGGACGGTTCATCTTCGTCGTCCTTGGTGAAGGTCGAGTGCGAGCGAGCCCTAACGGCACTCCGACGTGGCAACCATACGAAAGCGCTTCGGTTGATGAAAGACTCTTGCACTCGTCACGAGAACTCAGCTCACGCCGCTCTAATCCACCGATTTCAAGGTACGGTCTGCCTGAAAGTGGCGTCCATCATGGATGACCAGAACGCCAAACATCGACATTTCAGAAACGCGATAGATTCAGCCAAAAAGGCTGTAGAATTATCTCCGAACTCCATTGAATTTGCTCATTTTTATGCTAGTTTACTATATGAAGCGGCTAACGATGCAAAAGAGTATGAAGAAGTGATTCAAGAATGCGAGCGTGCGTTAGCGATTGAGAATCCAGTGGATCCCGCTAAAGAAAGCTTACAAGAAGAAACTCAACAGAAAACACCAACAGCGGAAGCAAGGATTTTGCACTTGCAAAGTGAGCTTAGGTCGTTGATACAGAAATCGAATATAGCTTCAAATTTTACTTGGATGAAGAACTTAGGGGGTGGAGAAGAGACGTTTAGATTGATTCCAGTTCAGAGAGCTCCTGAGGATCCAATGGAGATTAGGCTAGCGCAAACGAGAAGGCCTAATGAGATTAAGAAAGCTACAAAGACGCCAGAAGAAAGAAGGAAAGAAATTGAGGTTAGAGTTGCTGCCGCTAGGTTGTTGCAGCAGCAGAAATCTGAAGCAGCTTCTTCACCACTGTTGCAAAGCAAGGGAGATAAGAATGGGCTGGATTTATCTTCGGGAAGTGGTAGTAGGAGGAGGAGGAAGAATGGTTCTACAGCTGAAAGGAAAGATCGGGTTCAATTATTTTGGAATTCAATGAGTATTGACATGAAGAGAGATCTGCTTAGGATTAGGGTTAGTGATCTCAAGGCATATTTTGGTTTGGTGAAAGATGGGTTGGCAAGTGGTGTCTTATCGGAGGCTTTAGAATTTGCTGAGGCTAATAAGACTTGGAACTTTTGGCTTTGTTGTAGGTGTAATGAAAAGTTTGCGGATTCAGAGTCTCATTTGCAGCATGTTGTTCACGAGCATATGGGGAACCTCATACCTAAAATGCAGAACGTTTTGCCACAGAGTATTGAGAGTGAGTGGATAGAGATGCTCCTTAACTGTTCTTGGAATCCTTTGGATATTTCTGCCGCAGTTAAAATGATTGGGAACCAGTCTAAGTGCCAGACTCCAGAGTTATCAGAAGATTTTGTCTCAGGGAACCTTAATGAGAGGTGTGATGAATGCTTCAAAGATGCATGGGATTCATCTCCTGAGAAGGAAAACTCTGGGGATAGTTACAATTGTAGTAGTGTGGAGGGCCATGACTGTGACAAAATTTCTAGCATTGAGTGCAGAGAGTGTGATGGAAACAAGGGTTCTGTGGCAATGCACCTTGTGGATAGTTGGCCAACAGTGGACGATGCTGAGCGTGCCAAGTTGCTTGAAAGAATTCGTGCTACATTTGAACTGCTTATTAGGCATAAGTACCTTGCTGCGAGTCATCTTAACAAGGTGATACAGTTCACAATGGATGAGTTGCAGAGTATGGTTTCTGGTTCTCAGCTTCTGAATAATGTTGCAGATCAAACTCCCATGTGCATCTGTTTTCTGGGAGCTACACAGCTTAGAAAAATCCTTAAATTCTTGCAGGATTTATCTCATTCTTGTGGTCTGGCTAGATATTCCGAGAAGACTGTTCCTGTGGATGATGCGAATGGTGCTACTAAGATTCTTGAGGTTAAAGAGAGAATTGTTCTTAATGCAGATGCTTCTTGTCTCCTCCTGGATGAACATTTATTGCCTGATGCAGCTACAGAAGATTCTGCCCTGGCAAATTCTAGTGGTAGCAATGGAAATGAGTTTGTAAGGGGTGCTGATACTCTACTGTCCTGGATCTTTTCAGGCTCCTCAAGTGGGGATCAATTGGCATCATGGATACACATGAAAGAAGAGAAAACACAGCAGGGACTGGAAATTCTCCAGATGCTGGAGAAGGAGTTTTATCACCTACAAAGTCTCTGTGAGAAAAAATGTGACCATATAAGCTACGAGGAAGCATTGCAGGCTTTAGAGGATCTTTGTCTTGAAGAAGGTAAGAAGAGGGAGACCGCCACTGAATTTGTTCATCGAAGCTATGAATCTGTTCTTAGAAAGCGCAGAGAAGAACTTGTTGAGACCGAGAATGATGTTATGTTCCTTAGCAGTAGATTTGAGTTAGATGCTATAGCAAATGTTTTACAAGAAGCAGAAGCACTCAATGTCAATCAATTTGGCTATGAGAATAATTATGCTGGTCTGACTTCTCAGCTATGTGACTTGGAATCTGGTGAAGATGATGACTGGAGAGCCAAGGATTATCTGCATCAAGTGGACACCTGCATAGAAGTTGCCATTCAGAGACAGAAGGAACAATTATCAGTAGAGGTCTGCCGTCTGCTTTAGGTGCAACTGTCAATATAAAGAATTGATTCTTAACCTGTCATTCTTAATTGTTTCATTTTATAAAGCAGCTAAGCAAAATTGATGCACGAATTATGCGAGGTCTTACTGGGAAGCAGCAGTTGGAACAAAAACTTGAGCCTGTATCTGCTCATGATTATCAGTCAATAATGTTGCCTTTAGTGAAATCATACTTGAGGGTTTGTATTAAGCTAATTGGGTTTGTGTGATGCTCTACTTCTTACAGACAATGTTATATCGTGATATGCCCTTTATTTATTTATCCTTTTTGAATTCAGGCACACCTAGAAGACCTGTCTGAGAAAGATGCCACTGAGAGATCTGATGCTGCGAGAGAAGCTTTCTTAGCGGAGCTTGCACGTGACTCTATGAAGGGTGCTCGAGGAGGAAATGATAATTCCAGACATTCACAGGAGAAAATCAAGGATAAAAAAAAGAACAAGGAGTTCAGAAAATCCAAGGATTCGAAGGCAGGGCTTACTTCTTTTTTCTTTAATATTCAGCTTCTAGTTACTTAGGGTGCATTTTCCATGGTGCAGGTCTAATTTTTTCTTACTGTTTCAGGCTTCTGGTGGAAATGAGCTTCACATACAAAATGATGAGACTGCTGAGCAAGTGTATGTTTCCTTTCTGTTCCATTCTCGTATTCTCATTATCCATTAAGCATTCTTCTCTTTGCATAGTCTAATGTTGATGTGCATTTTCATTTGCAGTTCTGTGGTCGTTGCTTCTGATGGTAACCATCTATATTCTGAAGTTGTTTCTGTGAATAGTGATGATTTAAAACAGCAAGAAGAGGAATTTAGACGAAAAATGGAACTTGAAGCAGAGGAAAGAAAGCTTGAGGAGACTTTGGAGTATCAAAGACAGATTGAGAATGAGGCTAAACTGAAGCACCTTGCTGAGCAAAATAAAAGAAATATTCAAGCATATGTGGAGAAAGCAAACAATGGATTGCATGATGCTTGTTTGGATGCTGGTAATCTAGATGTTCAGGTGAGCAATATGTTGGTGACTCTTTCCTTTATACATGATATGATGGGAAGCTGGTCAGTGCTATTATGCCGATACGTGTTTTATGCTGTTAACTTTATGGGTAGAATGATCAGATAATCAGATAACTGTGTGAACTTACTTTTCAGCAACATTTGGCACCAAGGGGCGTGGTCACAAACAATTTGGATAGCATACCAACGAGCACTGCTAATGGTCCAGCTGTGACAGTGACTTCTAATACATCTGGCACTCTTGCAAAGCTTAAACAAGGTTAGAAATATAACCAGGTTTGTTAATTTGGCGAGTATGCACCATGGTACTCTGGAGATCACCATCTTTTCACATTATGTAGGACTATCTAATGGTGCAGTCCCCGAAGATGGTTTTTTTCCTAGTGATGAATGGGCAGGAAGAAAGGGTAGACGGCATAAGGGTAACAACAAACTTCTTGACGGAAAGTATCAAGTCATGTCATCTGAAAACCAGAACATTCAAGTTAGAAGCTCTCATGGCAATGTGGAAGAGCAAGTTAGATATGTTGATGGTGTCCCCGGGGAAGGTGGTACAAAGACTTTAAGACAACTGCAAGCTGAGGAAGACGATGAAGAAAGGTTCCAAGCAGACCTTAAGAAGGCCGTTCTCCAAAGCCTTGGTAAAGTTGTTACTGCAATTACTTTTTCATGCTTATTATTCTTACTAGTTTGTGCTCGGTGTTTGGTGTCTTGATACAAGTCACGCGTACTTGGTGAACATAAAAGAACTGTTTTAGTGTATGTTTGGTAAATTTTCTTGCCAATAATTTTCTCGCCAACAATTTTCTCAGTAGCATCTTATGAACTGACTTTGAAATGATTTCAGTAATGAATTTTTTATTGTTAAAAGAAAATTGTTATGTTTAATGTATTTAAGGAATATTTTGCAGTCAATAATGCTTTTCTGTAGTTGTAGAGTCGATGAAACTTCTTTGCCTGGCTATTTGTTACAAAGGTCAAGTATTGATGTCCTCATTTTGATTGGCTAATGTGCGAAAAATTTTGGACGACGAACTGCCTAGTTAGTTATGCATTTTTATTTAACTTGGTAGTTTTGGCTTGACGCTAGAGAGTGTACCTGTATTTGGCAGTCTATTGTGTAGTTGCATACTTGCATGAATATTCTCACATGTGCGCATGCTTCAATATGTGCCGAAATAAATTTCATTTATATAAACTCCATGGTTTTTGTAATATACGTATTCCTTACTGTGGTAGAGTTCAGTTCTGTTGTGTTTTCTTTACAATTGATTGCAGCTTAGCCGGGGAGCTGTGCAAACTGTTTAAACATGGTCTTGGTGTTAAGTTCCTTATTTTCAATTGAGTAGATTGGCTACTTCAGCAACTTTCTAACCTTATGTTTATGTCATTTTTCAGACACATACCAAGCACGGCAGAGACTGCCCTTGTCTTCGAGACCAGTACAAAGGGTACCTTTGGAAGTAAAAAACCAAGGTATATCAGCAAATGAGGTCTCTGGTGAAGGTCTGAATGAAACTGATGTGTTCGGTACAGGTCTGCTGAATGAAGTTGGTGAATACAATTGCTTTCTGAATGTTATTATACAGGTTGGTTTTCTCGTATTGTGATTCATGATCTCCTTCAGCCCACCATCCTTGAACATGGCCCTGTATGTAACCTCTTTCTAATCATTTGCTGCCTTTGGTATTAACTGAAGTCATTGTGGCACTTGAGACAATTTCGCGATGAATTCTTGCGGAGATCAGCATCAGATCATGCCCATGTGGGAGATCCATGTGTCGTCTGTGCACTGTATGAAATTTTCACTGCTCTGAACATCGCATCTAATGATGCACGGAGAGAACCGGTTGCCCCTACATCACTTAGAATAGCCCTTAGCAACTTGTATCCAGATAGTAATTTTTTCCAAGAGGTAGGTTCAGATTTTATTCTACATCGCTTTTCTAATTGTCAGTATCCCATCATTGCCCATAATTATGATTTTAGATGGATGTCTATGTTTGAAAGTTTTGACAAAAATAGTTGCAATTACAGGCTCAAATGAACGATGCTTCTGAAGTGTTGGCTGTACTATTTGATTGCCTTCATCGGTCTTTTACTTCTGGTTTGAGTATTTCCGATGCTGATTCTTCGGACAGCAACTGCGCGGGCTCTTGGGATTGTGCATACAGTGCTTGTATAGTGCATTCCCTTTTTGGAATGGATATCTTTGAACAAATGAATTGCTACAGTTGCGGCCTGGAGTCCAGACATTTGAAATACACTACTTTCTTTCATAATATAAATGCCAGTGCACTGCGAACAACGAAGGTATCTATCCTTTGTAAAATCGAACGATTTTCTTTTCTTGGTTCTTCCTAACAAACTTTTGTTTACCATTCAGGTTACGTGTGCAGAAAGCTCCTTTGGCGGGCTTTTAAATCTTGTGGAGATGAACCATCAGCTAGCTTGTGATCCAGAGGCCGGTGGCTGCGGGAAGCTCAACTATGTCCATCACATTCTCAAAAATCCACCACATGTTTTCACAACAGGTGCTTGAAGCTAGTAAATGAATTTATACTTAGTTACTCGCTGGTTTATCCTTTTAAAAAAACATTTATCATTTTCGGTCTCGCAGTTCTTGGCTGGCAGAATACATGTGAAAGTGCCGATGACATAGCAGCAACACTTGCTGCCTTAAACAATGAAATAGATATTAGCATGCTTTACCGGGGTCTGGATCCCAAAATTAAGCACAACTTGGTCTCTGTGGTACGTATGTGCACTCTTTTTCCCTCTCTGCTTGCGTTTATCGGACGGTTTGTAAGGTTTGATTTTAAACTCTCAGGTTTGCTATTACGGGCAACATTATCATTGTTTTGCCTATAGTCACGATCATGAAAGATGGATCATGTATGATGACAAAACTGTCAAGGTAGGTTTGTTTTCTATTATGAAGTCCGTCATGTCATGCAATGCCATGTCGTATTATGAACTGGTTTTTGATGATCAGGTAATCGGTGGCTGGGCCGACGTTCTTACAATGTGCGAACAGGGGCACTTGCAGCCACAGGTTCTTTTCTTCGAATCTGTAAACTAGTCAATATTTTTGTTGAATCTTGTTATGTTGTTCAATACACCGGGTGGCATTGAGCTTAACGTTGGTTTTGGCATCGGATGGGCTGTCAAGTGGTGTGAGGTGTTGTTCATAGTCACATTGCAGTTTATACCGTAGAAATATTGCGAGAAATCGGTTCTGGAGGACGTTTAGTTAGAAAACCCAGAGTTACAATAGGAGCAGAAAGGTAAGAATTCCGGGACTCATTCGAGTTTTTGGAGGAGAAAGTGAATCATTTTAGGGGAAGAAATGTTGTAACAAAGAATGTTCTTTAAAATCGAGGGAATCGGATAATGGAACAACTTAAGCTTTTAGCTTTTTTGGTACTTCCGCTTCTAAATACACTTGACAAGTTTTCTCAACATGCTGGTTCAAATTCGAAGAGCAATTAATATATTAAGTCATGCAGTAGTATATTTTTGCAATAGGCAAAAAACACAAGACCTAAGGCACATGCAAAGCTAAGACAACTTTAAACTTCCCTAAATCAAAGGTTTATGTGTCACATTTTGTTTTATGTGTCATCACATTGCTTCTTCTCGGCGTAAGGTTTCCGGTTGCGTCGATTTTAATCCGATTCCGACATTCGAAGTTGTTATTGTTATTATGTGACCATGACCCTCAAAGGTGGCACTACCAGTGCCTCCGCCGTGTGCAAGTACCAACGGTGAAAGCGTGTAGCCGAAGAAAAATTATATCACAGTCTGGCTTACCATATCAGCTATGGTCTCAACCAATGAAAACTACTTACTATATTATTTTTTTAACCAGTAAATCTTCACTAATATTTTTTTCCATCTCATTTAAAAAATATATTTTTAAAAAGTTATTATATAATGACAAAAATGACAAGAAAAAAATGTTGACGTTGGTGACTTTTATTGGTTAGGACCATGGCTGATGTAGTAAGCCAGACTCATGGTATAATTTTTCGTAGTCAAATGTCTCATCCCCCCGTATTTCTCGGCTGATTCCAAAACGCGCATAAATTGTTTCGTGTAAGTAACATTGTTAGGATTTTAAAGAGTAGGGGTGGGAATTGCATGAGGAATATTTAAAAACTCTGGGGATCTAAACCGACAGATGAGAATAACTGAATCTTTACCCACGTGAACGAGGAAAGAGAAAATTTTATTATCGGAGCTTAAATGAGGATGGAGACGGGAAATACTATATCCGAACCGTAGGAATAACCAAACCGTAACCGTATAAATAACAGTGAGATTCCCAAAAACTATCCGTAAGAATCCCGATATTTTACAAAATTTTCAAAAAATATATACTTATTTATCTACATACCTCTAATATATATATTAATAAAAAAAACTCCATCTATATTATTACCACTTCAACTTTCTTTCAAACTTAGTCACACTCAAGTTTCTCAACATGTTTCTATCTTAGTTTTTATATATAAGCTAAAACTCTCGTTTAAATCTTCTCCAACATAATATCCTTTCAATCTTCATCATCTCGTAACTGCTTTAATAGAAGTATCCACCGACTCCTACCCCTACTAAGGAGCGCGGAGAGGATATGAGGTGAAAAATCCCCGAAATATATAATGTGGTTCACCCGAAATCGTAACCGTAAATGTTGGGGACAAAGTGAAAAATATAAAATCGTCATTGCCCCACCCCTACTAAGGAGCTTGGACCCTTCGCCGAGAGCATGTGTTCGATCAACTACCAAGTCAACGTTTGAGATAAGGATATTTTTCTTTTAACCGTTAATTAAACTAAAATTTATTTAGAAATTATTAATTGAGCTGAATCAAATTCGATTAATTCTATAGATTTTTAAATTAATCAAAATTTGTTTCAAGTTTTAACTTTTGGGTTTACATTTTGGGTAAACTAACTCAATGACCACCATGTTATGGTAAATGTATTAAAATGACCACATTAAAAAAAATCGACTCAATTAAACCACCAAACTATTTAAATAGCATCAATGTGACCACCAGCCGTTAAAGGTTAACGGAAGGGTGACATGGCAGTTAAAAAAATAAGGGTATAATTATACATTTGGTCCTTATTACTTATACACTCTATCAATTTAGTCTTAATTTTATTTAATAAAATAAATTAATTATTTAGTGACACGTGTCACCACCTTATTAGAAGACAAAGTCCCTAGGCTCTGTGCTGTTTTGTTGTTGTTCCATATTACTCTTGCTTGATATCTCTTTCATGTTTGCTGTATGATAAGATCCTTTGTTATCCAATTTCAGTTGAATCGAGAATTGCTTGTGGTTTGATTTTAAAGTTGGATTACTTGCTAATTGGTATGTTTGACATTGTGAATTCCTTTTTTTAATGTTAACAGGTCGAGGAGGAAAAAACAGCTGAACGGATTGCTGAGAATATGCACTTGAAAGCGGAAAATGATCGATTAAACGCTGAGAACACAATGCTAAAAGAGCAAATAGGATTGCAGCCTTCCAGTGGCAAGCATCTTGAGCATCAAAGTGTTTCTCTTCGGGTAGCAACTGTGAGCTTCCAAAGTTTTTTAATAACCTCAAAAGCATTTGTTACATTATAAATTGGATGCATAAAACATACATTCTAACCATTATGACAAGTATGTTTTTCGTAATTTGCAGGATCATCATGGATTTATCTCTGAAGCTGTTGACAAGGTATGGTATTTTATTTAATTAAATAAAAATAATTAAAGTCCTCCAATAAGGTGGTGACACGTGTCACTAAATAATTAATTTATTTTATTAAATAAAATTAGGACTAAATTGATAGAGTGTATAAGTAATAAGGACCAAATGTGTAATTATACATTTATTTTTTTAACTGCCACGTCACCCTTCCGTTAACCTTTAACGGCTGGTGGTCACATTGATGCTATTTAAATAGTTTGGTGGTTTAATTGAGTCAATTTTTTTTAATGTGGTCATTTTAATACATTTACCATAGTATGATGGTCATTGAGTTAGTTTACTCTTATATTTTTATTGGATATGGATAATGATCAATAACCATATCGTTAACAGGGTGGACAAGGAGCTGAGTTGACAACCAATTTGTAGTATTTTATTGAATTTTCTATAAATAAATGAGATCGTTTAACATGCTTATTATTATATTATTATTATTTGTTTTTTTTATTACTCTTTCTGTCCCACTAAAACTGTCACATGTTAATTTTTTAGGTTAATTTCTTTTAAATTTTGACCTCTTATAATTTAAAATTTATTATTGATAAAATATAAAAAATATATTTTAAAAACCTTGAATCAAATAGTTTTTAAATATATTTTTTATAATTTTTAATTATTTAAAATATTTAAATAAATTATAGTCAAAATTAAAACAAATTAACTAGAAAAATGTCAATATGTGACAGTTTTAGTGGGACGGAGATAGTAGTATATATTATACACGTGTCTACAATCTTGGTAAATATATTTTACACGTGTCAATCTCTTGACTTGTCGTAAATGTGTTTCCTTCTTTTACCTACAAAATACAAGAATTTCGTTTATTACACGTAATATTTTATGTTCATCCATTATGATATTATATGATATAACGCGATTGAATATAAAAATCTATTTAAGAAATATCAATTTTCAAAATATATTTCAAGACCTTTAATCACAGTATAACATCAAGAATTTAATAATCAAAATTTACTAATTAATTAAAATATTTTTTAAAGATTAATTAAACCTGATTTTACTCACCTTTACTCATAACAATAAAAATATGAATCTAATAAGAATTTCGAGACAACAAAATCTTCAACAGATTCTTTTTGAGTTGCAACGTAAAATTTGAACAACAACAAAAGTCATTTTTTTTCTCCACGAACTTTTTTCTTAAAAAGCTTCATTACCTTTTTTATTTATTTTTTTCTCATAACATTCTTTCAACCAAGAAGAATAAATTAAAAATGAGATCGACATTTTTCTTCTTCCGTAATAAAAGTCATGTCACTCGAGAGTAATCAAAATAGAAACAAGTCAAAAGTTGAGTTATTAAATTAAATTTTTTTTACGCTTTAGTGACCAAACTAAGAGTGAGAATAAAGTTGACTGATGAATAGTGTATTATACACATTGTTTTATTAAAAAAAGGTTCAATATCAAAGTAAGTGCCCAAACTATCATGTTTCTCCTTTTAAGTGCCTAAAATATTTTTTGCCCCTTTTAAGTGCCCAAACTATCTCATTTACCCTTTTAAGTGCCTAAACTATTTTTGTCCCTTTAGGTGCCCAAACTATCTCGTTTTCTCTTTTTAGTTGCCTAAACTTTTTCCCCCTTTTAGGTTCTCAAACTATCTTTTTTTGGTCAAAATAAGTGCATCAGTTTAACATTAAAAGGGACAAAAAATGATAACTTAAGTATCTAAAAAGGCAAAAAATAATGTAGGCAAAAAAAGGTGAAAACATAATAGTTTGAGCACTTATTTTGATATAAAACCATAAAAAATGAAAACAAACGTGCAACTTCTAACTGAAGCTAATGAGATAGATTATACTGAAAGTGAACTAATCAGTGACTATATACCAGATTTAAAAGTTTAGTGACCAAATTAAAAGTACTCTAAAAGTTTAATGATTATTTATCGTAGTTTACCCTATTATGTATATTTGCATTTTTTTATTCCATGCACGGTCATAATCATTCGGTGGATATTTTCAGTTCTCATGGTGCATATGTCATATGTGGTTTGTATTTAACCTGAAATAAGGCTACATTCACACCGGAACATATTCGAAAAAGTATCAACTTAAATCGTAATAAAATCCGAATTTAGGATTCATTTCTAATATTTATAAATGATTGATTCTAAATATAAATATGGTTAAAGTATCGATTAGTCTTTCATCTTGCCAAAATTTTCAGTTCGGTATGTAAACTTTCTTTTAGGCCGCTTTGATGTTTAAACATAAAATATTTTTCGAATTAATATTTGGTGTTGGTTTATCATTTTAACCATCAATTATGTTGTGACACATGTTACATAAGCATTTAACCATTCATGGGCGTTTGGTTCGCGGAAAAGATTATTACCAAGGAGAATAATCTTCTCCGAAATCACATACTCGCATTTTGTTTAAGAGAATTCCCTACGGAGATAATACGACATTCCTAATAGAAGCTTATTTCCCCTAAAATGGTGGAATATGATTCCCGCCTTATTCTTAGGTATTAGACAATTCTCACCACTTTAGACTAAAATACCTTTGAAATAATGTTTTGTATTCAAATAATCATTATTTTCTATTTCTCTAACAATATTTTTTATGTTAAAATAATTCTTTATCTAACCTAAATTGTTGCATAATAAAAATATATAAAATTATAAACCACACAAGCCATTAAAAATAATAATAAATATTAAAAATAATTTTTAATATTATTTCTTCTCTAAAGAATAATAATTTTTATTTATATGATAAAAATTTGTATTATTCAATGTATATCACATTGCAAAATTTGTTTGAAGTTTTAGATTATAAATAATGGCATTTTATTTTTAAAATAATGTAAATTGAGTAATAAAAATATAATATTTTTAGTTAGTTATAGCATATTCAAAAAAGAAATTTATTGTTACTGAAGCTTATGATTTTTTTTTATATTTTCAAATATATAATTATAATAAACAACAAATATTTAAATATATAATATTATATTATAACATTAAAAACTATATTCAATTATTTGTATAAAAACTTTATAAAAGAAAAATATGTTTCTTATAAATTTTCATGTAAATATTTTCGCTTTAATATTAGAAGTTTGACTAGTTAAAAAGAAAATATATCACAAGAATAATTTTGTAAAATATGCATTACAGTAATATTATATTCCATCAACCAAACACTGTAATTTTACATTCATGTCAAACAACCCAAACGAAGTAATGTGTCAAATAATGAATCATTCCGAGAATCCTATTCTCAAGGGTAATGTTACATTCTGTGAACTAAACGCCCCCTTAGTGCTACATCAAAATTTGACACGATCAATGCATGTGTAGGTGTGTATTTTCGGATATCAGATCAGATATACGAAATTTTAGATCATTAATATAATGATCTGTATTTGATCCGAAAAAATTAGATATTCGGATAATTAGATATTCAAGCATTTATTATTTGAATATATAATTTGGTTTAAGTATAATTTGACGGTCTTATCTATGAAAATTTTAGATTTTCGAATATAACAAGCAATACAATGTCAAATATGACAAGATTCACATTTTATGAAAATCTTGAATTTTCGGATATAACAAGCATTAAATTGCTAAATATAACAATATTCATATCCATAAAATATTAAATTTTCAAATATTTTAGATTTCTAAATAATCCAAAACTTGAAATATTACGATCTGTATCAGTTCCAAAAAAAATAAAAATTCAAATCAAATATCTGAATTTTTAGATCGGATCAACAAATAATTGAATGTGATAATTCTGCACACCCCTAGCTATATGCCACACACTATTTTGATTGTTAAAATATCAAATCGCTAAGGTACTAAAGTGGTCCAAAAAGAAGTCCAGGTACTGAGTCGAGCAAGACTAACAAGTTTAGGGGTCAATTAGCATATTAGACAAAAAAAAGTTGCATACAATTCACTCCACAAAACATTCATAAATCCCAAAAGTCTAACTAAAACAACAAAAAAACGCAAACATATTTCTCTTACAAAACACACCGAATCTTTGGTATTTTCTCATTCCCGTGATTACCGGACTCTAAATTCTCCCAAAAAATTGGCCGGAAACAAGGTTCAAAATTCCGACGGATAATTGGCCGGAAAAATTGGCATGGAGAGTTTACTCCACACCAAATGGATATCCACGGCGGCGAGCATATGGATCCAGTGCACCGGCGGCGCATCCTACACCTTCGGCATCTACTCTTCCATCCTCAAATCATCACAGTCCTACGACCAATCGACGCTCGACACCGTTTCCGTCTTTAAAGACATAGGCGCCAACGTCGGGATCCTCTCCGGCCTCCTTTACTCCGCCGTCACCGCTCGCCGTAGCGGGCTCCTTAGTGGCCCCTGGGTGGTCATATTTGCCGGCGCCGTCCAGTGCTTCCTTGGGTATTTCTTCATATGGGCATCCGTGGTGGGGTTGATCGGCCGGCCGCCGGTGCCGGTGATGTGCTTGTTCATGCTGATGGCAGCTCATGCGCAGACGTTTTTCAATACGGCGAACGTGGTTAGTGGCGTGGAGAACTTTCATTATTTCGGTGGGACCATTGTGGGGATCATGAAGGTACAATACTAGCCATGGATTTTTCCTTTATTAGTATTATTATTATTTTCGGTAGTTTTTGCATTATTGTTGCTATTATTATTTGGTTTTTCATAATTCAGTAGCCAGAGATATTTTTAAATAAATATTAAATAAGAAAAGAAACAAAAACGGATAAGGTTGTTATAGAAATTGGAACTTAAAATTGATATTTTTCTCAAATGAGTAATTAAGAAATCACTCCGGCCAATTATATTATGACACGTAATTTTTAGTGACATCAATAATTTATCAGAATGATTGAAATGACAAAATCAACACATATACTAATTCGGAAAAAGCTTTATTCTTATTTAAGGATTGGATTCGATTCGATTTGACTTTAAATATATAAAAAATCTTTAATAATCGAATTAGGTTTGGATTAAAATTATATTATAGGCCCGGATTGCCACGTCATCTATGGTCTCAACCAATAAAAAATATCTATTTCATTAATTTTTTCCTTGTTGTTTTTTTACTGAGTGAATTCACTCAAATTTACTAAATTAAATTAAAAACATTTTTTACCAATTGTAGGTTCACTCAGTAAAAAGATGACATGAAATTTTTTAATGAAATGGATGTTTTTTTATTGATTAGAACCATGGATGACGTGGAGCCATGCCTATGATATAATTTATCGATTAACTGGCTCCTTTGAATTTTTAGGCCAAATGGAAGTGAATATTTAGAATATAGGGAATATTAAAAAATATTTGATGATATAGGTCATTTTCTACCGTACACGAGGGACTTCGCCACCTTCACGTGGCGAAGTTTGAGAAAAAAATATTAGAAAATTGGACCTCGCCACCTACACATGGCGAGGTTCTGCATATACGGTAGAAAATAACTTATATCCCCAAATATTCTTCAACATTCGCTGCATTTCAAATATTTACTTTTATTTAGATTATTTTCAAAATTTCTCTGGACTAACTTGTAAGTTCATTTCATTATTTCAATATTCTTTATTTTTAAATTTAGTTTAAATAAAATTGATTATTTAATTATAATTTGATCTTTTGATGTTAGGGGTTTCTGGGTTTGAGTGGAGCACTATTGATTCAATTGTACAGCACCGTATGCCAAGGTGATCCGACCACTTTCATTTTGATCCTCGCCATCACTCCAACTCTGGTCTCCCTTTTGCTTATGCCGTTCGTAAAAATCCATCGAATTAGCTCGGTCGACGACAAGAAACACTTGAACGGTTTCTCGTACATTGCGATGATCGTCGCTACTTATCTCATGGTGGTCATAATATTCGAAAACGTATTCGTTTTACCGTCATGGACTCGGATCATCACCTCCGTGTTCCTGCTGGCTTTACTTGCCTCGCCTTTCGGAATTGCAGCCAATGCCAATAGGGATTCGGGGCGGCCTTCCCTTGAAACGAGTCGTTTAATGTATGATACGGAGTCGATGCCGTCGGCCAAGTACGGTGAAGTAGAAGAACAAGGGGAGTACCATGAGATCCGTGGCGAACCGGACCAAGCTAAGTCGGTTGCTTCGTCTTCGGATGAGAATTTATCGGATGATCAAGATGATGATATTGTTTTTGATCTAGTGGGAGCTATGCTTACTACGAACTTCTGGTTGTTGTTTATCGCTATGATATGCGGAATGGGTTCGGGTCTGGCGACGATAAACAACATTAGTCAAATTGGTGAATCTCTCGGTTACTCGACCGTCGAGAGATCGTCTTTGGTTGCTTTGTGGAGCATATGGAACTTCCTCGGACGGTTCGGGGCAGGTTTTTTGTCGGACATTTTGCTACACAAAGGTTGGGCTAGGCCATTGTTCATGGTCATTACACTTGCAACATTGACGTTTGGTCACTTGATTGTTGCTTCGGGTTTCCCCGGGAACTTGTACATAGGCTCGGTCGTGGTTGGCATTTGCTACGGTTCGCAGTGGTCATTGATGCCGACCATCACCGCCGAGATCTTCGGGGTTCGACACATGGGCACGATTTTCAACACAATCGCCATCGCCAGTCCTATTGGATCATACATTTTCTCCGTGAGGATCATTGGGTATATCTACGACAAGATGGCGGCCGGGGAAGATACGTCTTGCTACGGCACTCGGTGTTTCATGCTCTCGTTTTTCATCATGGCATCGGTTGCTTTCCTCGGATTCCTCGTCGCATTCGTGTTGTTCATCAGGACAAGAAAGTTTTACGGGCGGATTGTGCTTCAAAAAATAGAGCGTTCTTCATGAGTTTATGAAGCAAACATTAAAGTTTTCGATGGAGGAGTGTTTTAGTTGCGCCCGTTTGTTACGATTGCGAATATAACAAATGGTATTACAGTTCGATTACGAAAATTATCTACAGTGAAAATATTTGTTCTAGCAAGTTGAATTTAGGATTTACGAGTTGTTTTGTATATTTAACCAGAATTTTCATCTGGTTAGTATTTGACAAAGTTTGTACAAGACATTTTAATTTAAGTTATTTCTGCACGAACCAACTTGACTCAGTGGTTAAGGGAACGGTTGTTGTTTCTAGAGGTCACGGGTTCGAGAACCAGCAGCTACAGCAGGGTGATTGAACGTTCATTGTCAAATGGTTGTTGTCAAATGGTTGAGAGTATATTTAGAACAGATACTACTTGTAATCACCTTAGCTTTGTCAAAAAAAAAAAAAAAATTAAGTTATTTCTCATTTACGATAATTATTTAAAATCAAAGTTATGTATAGTTTTAAAATCAAATTTAAGTTATTTGGCACGTTTTTTTTGTTTATTTATACTCTTTAGAGTTGGATCTGACGTTGTCATGACTGATCAAAATGGCGTTCATTTCATTATGCTGTTGATCTCCCTGTTTTGAACCCTTAAACCTAATTTAAATACGTAATTATATCGGTAGATTATCCACGATTGAGTTGTGATAATAACATTATTGTCAACGTACGTTCACTGTAATATGCATTTGTTAATGTTGTTTGTTGGTGGTTTTACCATCATCGTTAATTTGGGGATGTCTGTATATGTCTTTTGTTTCGAGTCTTTGAAGTAGGTTCTTTCTTGTTCCTTGTTTGGTCCTCTTATGATCTAGAGCCGCTATTTTAATTTTCTGGGTTTGTATCTGAATCTAAGTGTTTGTTTACTCAGCAATAAACTTTTATTGTATCATCAGATATTTCCTCGTTTAATAAAATTAGTGGATTCATTTTTCAAAAAAAAATTGTATAATGCGTTACTAAATTGTGACATTCGTTTCAAACCAAATCCTAAACTATTAAACGTTTCAAGATCATCCCCAAACTAGTAAATTATGTTAGAATTCTAATGTTGTGAATAAGGACGAATGTATGCATAGCTTGGGAGGGGCTTTTGTCCCTCAAATTTTTTGGTATAATAACATTTGAGGTCCTTTTTAGTCTAAACAGTAGTCAAATAAAGTCTTTGTCTTTTTCAACTTTTAGATTTAATAGACTTTCGCCCCTACCAATATCTGATCCTAACTTCGTCCTTGGTTGTGAATGGAGCAAATCAGATTAGAAGAAACTCCCTATAATGAACCTCTACAATACCCAATTTAAATTAATCGACCAATAAATTAAATCTCAATAATTATATAAAAATTGATATCTAATCTTTTGTTCGAACTCGGATTAAATCAAAAAGAAAAAAAATCTCACCGTCGACTTTTAAAACGGATTATCTTATTGGGCTTTGATCGTCATTCAAAAAATTTCTTGGCCCAATTATTATTTTCAAGAAAGAATTTCTCGGCCTAAGGATAAAAAAGCAGAATTTACACACAGAAAATGAACAAAATAAAACATCGGAAAAAGATTATAAATCCTCACTTCTTTCAACTCCGATGAGAGATTTCCGTTGCCGATCGTCGTTATTGCTTATTATTTATCTTTCCTGCCCCTCCGCCTACTGAAACTGAAAGACGTAATTTCTGCACTTGCGATTTGATATTCTTTAAAAAAAAGAAATCAGAAAAACCCTAAAGAATTTGGGAATTTTGATAGAAGGAGAAGTTTGAAGAGAAAAAGAAGATGAAGACGACGAAGGGAGGCAAAGTGATGAACCCTACGGATGCCTATCGTAAGGAACTACGAAAGAAAGAACTGAAACGGGTAAAATGTTCCTTCTCCGTTCCGTTCTTTTTTAGGGTTTTTTTATTTCATTTTTTACTTCAATGATGCTTAAATATTCTTTGTTTCATTTTTAAAAAATCAATTGCGCCTCTCATTTTGCCCTAATTTCTTGTTTGGAAGAAAAGAAATTCAAAATGGTTTCACCTAATTTGAAGAACTTAGGTTTTTAACCTCGATAAATGAATTTACGTGGAACAGTGTTGAATTCGAGGGAAATTATTAGCTTCAATGTTGATATTCATCTTAAGTTTATTTAGTTGCTTTGGAATTGAATTTGTAAATATAAATAATTGTTTCAGCTTACAATTCTTGTTTACTTAATGTTTTAATAGTTGTTAATGCGTAATTTATTCTAACAGAACAAGAAGGAAAGGAAGAAGGTGAGAGAGGTAGGGATTCTGAAGAAAGATCCGCATGCAATCAAGGAGCAGATTGACAAGTTAGAAATGATGAGTGAGTCGTTCTATTATGATTTTTCATGATTTAATATCTGTTTAGATGCAATTTAGCACTTAATTGAGATGATCAGAGCTTATTGGGGATTGTTTTGCTTTGAAATTAGAAAAAAAATTGTTTGGATGGACCTATTTTCCCCCATGGTCAGGAATTTTAGGAATTAGGAATAATGCAGAGGACTGAACAAACCTTAATTGCTACCTTATTTTCTACTCTGTTTTAGCCTTCCTTTCGAGGAGGTTTCCGTAACTATCTTTGTGGCATTTAGTCATTTTCTTGAGCTTGGAATACACCATTCCTTTAAGTAATTTTCCATTTTTTTTTAAAAAAATTATCCTTTATTGGACATCTTGCTGTACATCTTCCTTTGATGAAGTTGTTCTTGGATCGGATGCAGCATAAAGATGCATAAGGATTGGTTTTTCCTTATCCTAGTTGGCAATCTCAATGAAAATATGTTTATCTTTTACATCACAATTGATGAAACAACTACCTACACAGGGTTTCTTTTCCCTTTTCTTCCATTCATTTTATTTGAAGAACAGTTGAACGGGGAATCATAAACGGTTAGAAAAATGTATCCTTTTTTTTCGTAGCTCACCTTGTTCTCACTAGTATATTTGGTTATTTCTTAATTTTTAAATGCAGTCTGGTCTACTGCCATTTGTAGTCAATAACTTTGTTGAGCTATATTACAGAGGCTGAAGGTGCATTAGACAAAGCGAGAAAACACAAGAAGAGGCAACTTGAAGACACACTTAACCTTGTCTTAAAGAAGAGGAGGGTAATAATTTAAGTGATTAAGATTGTAATCTTTTCTTTTTGAAGAAATAATTACTGGCATATGATTTTTCTGCCATTTATTGGAATTAGTTGTTTGCATGAGATAACTACACTATTCATTGCTCCCTTGCACAGGAATATGAAGATAAAATGAAGGAGAAGGGTGAGACCCCCGTTATGTTTAGGTAAATAGACAACTCTCTTTATGATATGTTCCTTTATGCTTCAAAAATTCTCATTTACCAACTATAATTTATCTCTGCCGCAGTCACTTGGGGCCTCCTCGGAGAAGGACAACTGCAGAAGAAGATGAGAGAGCAAAGCATCCTAAACCTGAAGTAAGATCCGAATCAGACGGTTAACTTCTACAATTATATTTTGATGTTTGCTTGCTTGAAGTCTAATTTGTACTATTCCCTTTTCCCCTTATCTGCAGGATTCTGTTTATTATCATCCTACTCTGAATCCCACAGGGGCTCCACCACCTGGAAAGCCACCAATGTATAAATCATCAATAGGTATATTAACTTCTTCTTTGATATGTTTTCTGTTGTAACTCGGTTCTTTTTCCTGTGCTTCTGACTTAAATACTTAAGCTGGTTTTATTCTCTCTCTCTCTCTCTCTCTCTCTCCTTGTGCTTTTGTTTTGGCCTTCAGGACCTAGAATTCCCTTGTCTGGTGCTTCATCAAGTGCTGCTGCCTCATCTTCACAAACTGAGTCAGAGGATACTTCTGCAGGTATACCACCTCCACCTCCTTTGCCGGATGCCGATACATTGAACTCAGGTGATGTCTCTGTTGAACCTTCTTCTTTGCCTCTACCACCCCCACCTCCAATGCCACCCAAGCCTGTCACTGAAAACTTGGGTATTCCTTTGCCTCCTCCCCCTGGTCCACCACCACCTCCTGGTTCCCCACCTAAAGAGCAAGTTACAGTTCGACCTCCACTACCTCCACCTCCTCCCCTTCCACAGTCTATGTTGCCACCTCCCCCGGGCACTAGTGGAAATGAAGGGGAGAAAATATCAGTACCATCAGATGACTCAACCTCCAAGGAACTGTCTCAGGTTAGCTCTTCTCCATGCTCTCTTGATATGCTGACTTTCTGCCTTGAAAACGTATCAATAGATTTAGCTTATTTTGAGTTAACTAAGTTAGGAACTCCAAAGTTCCTTATTCAAGAAAAGATCTTAGCTTTGGTCCAAATGCAGGGAACAAATAATTTCGTTGTAGTTCAGAATTATTTGCTCTGAAGAAACTAGAAAGTGTTAACCTCTCTCTCTGTCTCTCCGTTCTCTGTGTGTGTGTCATTAGGTGCCTCCTGGAATGCCCCCTAAATTGGCAATTAACCAGGCTGAAGGTGCTCCGTCAGAATCTGATGTGAATCACCATCCGGCGATAAAAGAGGTTACTAAAATGGTTCCGCCACCCCCTCCTCCTCCCAGGCATCAACCTCCGGTGCCTGGACCTGCGATGGTCTCAGTTCTACAGCCTGATGTATTACCACCTGGAATATCACGATTCCCTCCAGTAGCACCTCCAGACATGCGGCCACCTTTATCTGCTAGTGTACTTCCTGGTCAAGCTCCTCCTGGAATGATGGTCCCACTGATGCCCAGACCACCTTTGGGCCCTCCACCAGGACCTCCACCAATGATGAGACCACCACTTCCGCCCGGTCCTCCCCCTACTGCAATGGATGATTATAATTTTGCACATCGACCACCCTTACCACAGAAACCATCGTACGTTAAATCTGCTGCACCTACTGTTATTAAGCGGCCACTGGCTCAGCACCAGCCGGAACTTACAGCTATGGTAAGTATGCTTCCCATTGCTAGTTTTATGGTGCTTTAATATTTATGTGTGGACATCATATATTGCCAAAACTATAGAAAATGGCTGCTGGGTATGTGTTTCTGATGTAAGCTTTAATGGGTTTTAGGTCCCTGCATCGGTTCGAGTAAGGAGGGAGACTGCTGCCCCAAAAGCAAAACCAAAGCCTTCACTCTCAACCATGACAACAACGGCAGTCAAGCCTGTAGCTCCTGCCATTGTGAAGCAAGAATCCACCAGCTCATCATTGGCTCCAAAGGCACAGAGCATCGACGACTCGTACACCGCATTTTTGGAAGATATGAAAGCACTCGGTGCACTTGATAGTTGATATTTACTATAACTGTCAAGATGTCAAGGAAATGTTGCTCCGGAACAATCGGAATAAAGCATGTACAAGCCATATTATTGTTCTCGGGTGCCAGCATTACCATGTTGCTGTATTGCCAAGGGACCAGGGTTCATGCTGTCATGCTGCAATTTTTCGCAATTGTTTCTCAAGGTGAAGGTTAAAATATAGCGGTTAAAACTTGCATTTTTCGTTAGAAAATTGTAATTTTACTTTTGCTTACCTCTCTTCTCATTACGGGGGCACATATTGATAGTAACTGGTCAAACTGTTGCCCTGTTAAATGCCAAACTATTTAAAACAGTTTGAGAGAACCCTTTTGTATTTTTATGTTCATTTTCTTTCTTGTTGGATTGATTACCAAGTAGTTTGAACCCTTTGAATGTCTCGAGTTTTCGTTTTACAGGTCGAAAAAACGACGGGAGCTAATGTAACTATCGGACACCTGAAGTCGGACAAGATATCCATGGCTAAATGAAACTGCTTATTGAAACACTAAAAATTCACATACCATTGTCCATTGGTTCAACAGCTAAATAGAATCGCTTCTAACCATCACTAAAAATTCACTAAGCCTTCTCGGACACACTGTTTTCATGGTGTTGAACGCCGTCTTCCGTGGCAGCAGCACCACCGTGATCTTCAATTGGTTTGGAACTCATTTCTTCCTGCTCTGCAACTTTCTTAGCATCCTCTGCCTTGGCTTCCTCGAGAGCTTGAATCAAGCTGCGAAGACATCTCTCGGCATCGTCTAATGGAGATTTAGGCATCAGGCTCTCGGCAACATCGGCCGGAGTGATATCGACCTCTCTCATCAACCCTTCAATGGTGTCGAACAACGGATGAGTTTCCAATCTCAGATAATTCTTAGCCAGCACTTTGAATCCCTCGAAACTACAATAAGAAAGCTCAATGTGTTTGTCCATCCTCCCCCTCCTTATCAATGCCGGATCGAGTTTCTCGACGTAATTCGTGGTGAAAACAATCAACCTCTCCCCACCACAAGCCGACCAGAGCCCGTCGATGAAATTCAACAGCCCCGAAAGTGTCACTTTGCTGCTACCACCACCACCACCATGGTTGCTGCTTTCTTCCTTTGCTTCCCTCCTCTCTTTCTCCATCTTCTCTTTCTCTTCATCCCCCATAGCTTTCCCGCCTTTTTTCTTCCTTTGACCTGTGAGATCAAGTGAACAATCTATATCTTCAATCACTATAATCGACTTACTCGTCGTCTCGATCAAAAGCTTCCTCAATTCAGTATTATCTTTAACAGCAGTGAGCTCGAGATCATAAACATCATAACTCAACAAATTCGCCATCGCCGCGATCATTGTCGATTTCCCGGTCCCCGGCGGACCGTACAAAAGATACCCTCTTTTCCAAGCTTTCCCAATCCTAGAATAAAACTCTTTGCTCTGGCTAAACGTCACAAGATCTTCAATTATCTCTTTCTTCTTGCTCGGTTCCAACGCCATCGTCTCGAACGTCGCCGGGTGTTCGAAAACGATGTGGCTCCACATCGTCTGCTTGTAGCTCGGCCATTTATAACCAGGGCTGTTAGTGTAAAGCTTCCTCTGCCGGTTCCGGACCCTGATTTCTTTCCCTTCTTTAACCACATGTTCCAAATAATCGCCGGTAATCATTTCCCGGTAACGCTTGTGGAACGTTAGCCGGTAGTACCTTTTCTCCTGCTCCGCCGGGTAATACCCCATCGGTCGGCTCGGCGACACCACTTTGCTCGCCACCCATCAGACTTTAGCCCCACGGAACTCGTCGCTCACTTTCTCGTACTCGTCCATGCTTAGAACCAAGTTGGTGCTGTCTTTCCCCATCTCCGCCTTCAACCGTCGAGCCGTCTTGGAAGAGTTGGCGCTCAGGTACGCCTCCACCGCGACGTAGGCCTCGCTCCGTTTGAGGCGATCGCCGGTGAATTCGTGGATGGAGATCTTGATGTAAGGGGAGAAATAGGCCGTGATCGTGTGGGTGTATTTCTCGATGTATCGGCGGAGTTCGTAGGGACAATATTGACGGAATATTGCCCATATGAACATGAAGCTGGCTATGGTTGAACCCATTTTTGTCCACATCTCCGCCATTGTTGAAGGCACCATCTCCATTACTGGTTTCTAACTTTCTTCTGTTCTTTGTTTCTGGGTTTATTGAAAAATCCTTCCTTTTTGATTTTCTGATTCTTTTTTCAGTACCCTTTCTGCAAATGCTGGTGTGTCTTAAGTTAATGCAAAAAAGCCTTTCCGTCCGGTTTCCATCCCAAACTTTTTTCTTTATAAAAGCCTTAAACTATGTTTCGGATTCTAAATTAGTCTTCGAACTTTAAAAATATTCATTTTAGAAATTATTACCGTATTAATCAAAGTGAAAAATATCTCATGCACTGGCGATAAAAATTGAAAATTTTTCATAAAAGTTTTAGTTTTAGAGTTCAAAGATCTAGTATATCATTCAGGGGTTTAAGTGTATGCGTTTAGAATTTAGATTTTATAGTTAGAATTTATGTTTTATGGTTAAACTTAGAGTTTAGAAGTTAAGATTATGTTTTTAGGGTAATATGGTTAGAGATTTAGGTTTGAACCTATAAACCTTAAATTTTAACCCTAAATTATAACCGCACCACATAAATTCAAAATTCATACACTTAAACCCCCTAAACACTAGACCTTGAATGAAATTTTTAAACCCTAAAACTAAAACACTTTGTCTATACAAATGCTTGTGCATGAAATAATTACTCTTAATCAAATCTTTATGTCAATCTAAATATTGATTTAAACAATTAAATGTCGGTTTAAATTTGATGCTAACATGTCTAAAATATGTGAATCAAATCTACTCTTAAATATAAGTGATATATTAGAGATATTTAGTGCAATTAATTGGAGAGGTTTTTGATAAAATAAAATTGGAAGTACATGTTTGAAATATAATAATATAGCATTTTACTATTTGGACTAGAAGACCTATGTATTGCTCCCTGTTTTGATCAGTGTCTTATCATAAAATATAAAAAATAAGAGCAGTATTTAAAGTCGGAGTATCTTCCCTGTCTTCAAATAGTATCATCTTAAAAAAAATAAAAGTACACTCTATATTTTTAAACAAAAAATGTTAAAAAAATAAAGGTACTATTCAAAGACGGATGGTGTATAATCTGACTTTGAACAGTAACATAAATTTTTTAATGTTTTTTGGTAAAACAATGTTTAAAGACGGAAAAAAATCCTTTAGTCTTCTGATTTGAATAGTAATAACAATAAAATTCAAGAACTATATTGCTGGAAAATCTCCGAGGTTTTTGATAAAATAAAATTGAAAGTACATGAGGTTAGTGGAGGGAGTGGATAGTGATTAAAAAGGCCAAAAAGGTAGGGCTTAGCTGAGTAATCCACAACACAAAGTGACCTATGAGTCAAGGCTTTTGAACAATCAATATCACCCAATTTGGGGCACTAGGGATTTTGACTTTTGTCTTAACTGAAATTGACAAATCTTTCGGGAATAATTATGTGGCCCTTAAACTGCCTTTACCATTAATATAACCTCTTTGTCTTTGGTCTCAAAGTCTTATAATAATTTAATTTAGATATTAACAGATACTACCATGTAATCATATCAGTATATTTAAAAAATTAATTCAAATATAATTATTTATAATCACACAAATATAACAGGTTTAAATAACGATTAAGGGATTTACGAGTATACGAATTAGTCGTGTCGTTTTTACATTGTTCGAGCCATGATTGAAATTAACCAAACTAAAATCTAGAAACTAATTTCAACTTATATATAGTACAAGAATTAATGATAAAAATTGACATAATACAAGGAAAAGTAGGTTGAAGTGGGAAGGTAGGTTATATCAGCACAGGGCATTGAATATCAGAGTCAGTTACAGTTCAGGGCAAGGTGGTCCCGGGATTTACGATCGTAATAGCGGTTGTTATATAGCAGTATAAGTATTGTCCGGGATTATAACACCCGCATTTGATATATTTACAATAACATCCGGTATTAAAAAAATTTATGACCATGGTGTTTACTGTGATCGTAATAGTATTCGTTATGTTCGTAATTATGATAAACGCGACTTAATCTAAAACGCGACTGTAATTCAATTTAAAACAAAGGCATGGCGTGGCCACTCTCTCCACTATCCAGCAAGAGACAGAGAGAGAGACAAAGGTTGAAGACAAGTCCATTTTTTGTGCATCAGAAACCCAGTTCTGATGTGACTCTGCCACTCTCAGCTTTGCATGTTAGTATTACACGACAGTACTTGTCCAGTCATTTCAATTCACGTGCCACCTACTCATTCTACACCAAAATCACCCTCGTTTTCTTCATGCTCTTTCTTTTGAGTGCGTCTAATAAACGGCAGGTTACGGTGTGATACTAATCGAAAATGTTATAAGATTTGAAATATAGAATCGAAAATGATATATTGTTTAAAAATATTTTCGGTTGGTGGTAAGTATCGAAACTTTCATCGCTTCTGATAATATTTTAAGTTTTTGTAAGTACCGAAAATATTATTAAACAATGTAACATTTTCAGTTCTATATTTTAAATCTTATAATATTTTCAGTTGGTGTCGCACCGTAGCTGTATTGTAACTTGTCGTACCGTAGAAATACTCCTTTCTTTGGGGAAGTGTAAAAAAACCCGCCTAATATGCTACTAAAATACAACCAACATAAATTCTTACCAACTGGATAAGAATTTGCGTAATTATATAAATTCTTACCAATTAGGTAAGAATTTGTGTAGATTTTGCCTTAGATAAAAATTTGAGTAGCTTTACAAATTTTTATATTAACCTAAATTTTTACTATTTAGATAAAAATTTACGTAAAATCACCTATTTTAGCTGTAATGTAAGGGTAGAGTTTTCTTTTCTTTCCCGTTTGTGTCTGAATACATGTAGCTAACAATGGGTAGAGTTTATTATTATTATTATTATTATTATTATTATTATTAAGCAGTAATATTTACGTTCTTTTATGTAAATGTTGGAATTCAAATTTATATAAAATAGGCAGCATAAACATTCTTGATCACTTGGCCAATTAGTGAATTGTTGAATATAAGAGTGGGCAAAACTCTACTTGACTCAATAAATAAATACTTGACTCGATAAATTTTCTAATAAAGTTTGAGTTATAAAATGAAAATTCGAATAGCTCAATTTTTTTAGTAATTAGTGGACCAGTTTTTAAGTTCGAGATGAGTCTCTCAATTCTGATATATATATATATATATATATATATATATATATGAACAGAACATTATAGAAAATCGATTAAATTGCAACTAATTACAATCGTAACATTATAAATGTTTACAATTAAATTTGAACAGAAACTCGAATAATTAGACTCGACTCGAAAAAATTTCAAATAAAATTTTAATTATAAAATATGATTGTTTTACTTGACTACATAAAATTTTTTTAACTCGACTCAATTGAATGTCCGCTCTTATAAGCTAGAGTTTCTCTTTCATTTGTCTAAAAGACATTTTATATTCGTAATTAACCGAGTCTCAATTATATATGAAAAACGAATTGGGTGGATCCTTAATCCAGAGATAGAGATCTTTTAACGTTATTTTTTATTTTTTATATTTTTTTGAACGAAAGTTATTTTTTATTTACAAGATTAAAACTTGAAACATTTATAAAATGATATTCTCTTTGTCTTCCTTAATATGTTCAATATTAATTTTTAAAAGTCAAATTTTCTTTTGGTTTAAACTAATGTATCCGCCGCCGATAGCAGTGACTAATCTCCTCGCCGCGGGTGCTCTCACTGAGAGGTAAACAGCTAGCCATGAAATATACTCCATTCCCATTTGTAAGAATCAAACTCTTGGCTTTATGCTTAAGGGATGAGGTGAGTAATTTTTTTTAACTTTGGCTATAACTATTTTAAATATTTTAATTAATTAAAATTTACAAAATATATATTTTAAACTATTTGATTGAAAGTTTCTAAAAAATATATTTTTTAATTTTTATCAATAATAATTTAAAATAATAATGAGTCAAAGTTGTAAAAATTTAACTCAAAAAATCAACACTAAACATATTGAATGAGACAAAACGGTATTAAATTTCTTACTACACAATTCAATAGATGATCATGATAACAGATAGACTTTGTTATAAAGTATGAATTTTTAACCCTAATGGTGAGGATCAAATTGTGATGATCTTATTGATGAAATAATACTGAGTAATGTATAAATATTTATTTTTTGTTGTAAAATTACGGGTGATTAATTTAAGTTGGATATTGTAGAGACTTGTTACGAGATTCTCTCAATTTATTTTATTTTATTTCACAACGTCATGATTTAAATATATGATCTTTTAACTAATATGTTTAAGAGATCTATTATTTCATCCTACTAATCCATTAAACAATGTCATATGTCAAATCCTGTCATCATAAGTGGAGCAAACTGAGTTTGAGAAATCACCCTTATTTTTACCTTTTACAGCACTCGATTCAAATTAATCGATTAATAAATCATATATTACAGATTATAAAAAAATCAAAAATACTTTAAACATATCAAAATAATTTAAAAATGTAAAAGTTTATAGTACATAGTTCAAGAACCATAAATTATGGATATAATCAATGCTTAATTTATTATAATTTATTTTGGATTGAGTACTCATGTTTGCACTATACATGAGCATACTAACAATTTATTATAATTTATTTTGTCTTGATATTGCATGCTCTTTTTTTTAATATTTATATACACTAGCTTAAAGCAATAATCCATTGAATTGAATCTTGATTGGATGACATTTCCCATTTATTAAGCCTTTAAATTTGTTTTTTTCTCAGTATTTTTCTTAGCTGGAAGTTAGGAAATAAAAGAAAAGGAAAAGATTAATTTTTTTATTGACACTGAAACTAATACGCATGTTCTTTTATTTTTATATTATTTAATCACTTTAGTAAACATAATTTAAAATTAGTTTAAGGGCTATTTTGTTTTTGTCCACAAAACAGTCCCAATTTATCAATTTCGTGTTTACGATTTTTTTGCATCAATTTAGCCTTTGAACTAGTCCAATTGCATTACAGTTACCCTTTGACCAATGAAAGCCAACGTTGATTATTAGTGTGATGACGCGGCAGTCAAAAATATTGACGGTAGTCCATGTGTGAAGTTGACATGCCATAGGGGAGAAATTATTTTTTTACTAAGCTTGAGGACAATATTATTTTCTCTAGTTGAATGGGAGGTCAAAAATATTTTTAAACAAAAATATAAATATTTAAAATATTCAAATAACATAAAAATAAAGTCTAAATAGAATATGACGAGTAGCTAAAGTTCTAAATAGACTTTTTAAGATTTACATCAAATTATGACTAATTAATCTTTGAATTATACTTTTATTAATCTAATGATAATTCAATTTCAATCTAACGTTGGATAATCGAAATAACATAATTCGAATTCAATTTAATTATTTCTTATAAAGAGGTGTATTCAATTTAAAACATATGATTTTTAAATATTTTTATATATAGATTCATTTGTAAAATTATATTTGTAAATCATTATTAGATAAGTTTTTATACAGCTTCACCTGCTATAATTTTCTAAATCATAGGTAAAATAAAATTTATTTTAATTTATTCATAAAATAGTATTATATCCAAAGACAATGATGTGTTCAACAATTAAAAACATAGTTGTAGAGTCTTTATGAAAGTTTAAAATGTGCTTATGATCTAGGAGAACGTCGTATTAAAACCTGTGGAGTGGTTTCAGTACTAAAGGATTGTGTATTTTGTTCATTTGACCCGAGTTCGAGCACTATGTGTACACGGTGTGTGTGCGTTTAAAAGGCTAAAAAATTAAAAAATTACTATCTTATAATCACACTAGCATATATAAAAAAGAAAACATCGTATCATTGTTGGTACTATTGCTGCAATCCAAGGCTCAAGGAGAAGAACCTTTCACGATTCTTCAACACATTAGGCCTTTACTACAACAAAATTACGAGATTATTTTCGAGCATGCGCTTCGAGAATATAATAAGTTTGCAGATGATATGACATAACTGACACGACGAAAGAACAAGATTATCGTTTTTTTCATGTTCTATCGGATGGTGTCTTTGCGATATTTCATGAGGATTGTAAAACTTAAAGAATTACCAAGTCTTTAACCCTATATTAATTTCTTTCCGCATTCATCAAAAGATAACTAAAATATCAAATTAGACATTTCAAAAGCATAAGTAACGTATCAAATATTATGTCAAAATATAAATAATATATCGGACATTTTATATTTCGAAAATATAGGTACTACATTAGACATTTTTATCAAAGATGTTAAATGTACATATACTAGCTTTTTTTCCGCAGCCCTAGCTTTTCTTTTCTCTCCAACGCCACTCTTTCATTTTGATTAAACTTAGGCTGGCGGCGGCAATAGTTTTAGGGCTGTTTGTCGACCATCGATCACTCACTTTTATTTGTTTGTTTCGTTCTTTTAACTTTGGCAGTTTTTTAATTCAATAAATTTGTCTTTATGACACGTTTTTTTTACCGTTTGGTACATTTTTCTGCTTCTTAGCATGTTTTTCGGTTATTTGTTTTCTATCATGATTGAATCTGACGTCGCTACGACTGATCAAGATGGCGCTCCTTTCACTATGCTGTTGATCTTCTTGTCTCGGGCCCTTGAATCGAATTCAGATACACAATTACATCTACCGCTTATTTACGATTGAGTTGTGGTAATGACCTTATTGTTAACGTACGTTCACTGTAATATGCATTTATCAATGTTGTTTGTTGATGGTTTTACCCACCATCATCGATTTGGGGATGTCTATATCCGTCTTTTGTTTTGAGTCTTTGGATTAAGTTCTTACATGTTCGTTGTATGGTCCTCTTATGATCTAGAGCTGCTAATTTAATTTTTTGAATTTGTGTATGGATTTAGGTGTTTGTTTATTCAATGGTAAACTTTCATTGTAATTTTGGATATATCACCATTTAATAAAATTAGTAAATTCAATTTCAAAAGATTTCAAATGTACATTATCACTCGTTTAGAATCTTATAAAATTAGAAGGAAAATAATAATGTGATCATAACATTGTATGAACCTCAAATATTGTTAACGCAGAAGTACAAATCGTGGGATTGATTTTTTAATATATATTTTTTCATTAATATTAAAGAATAAGCACAAACTACCAACAACTAAGTTGTTAACATATTTATCTCAAAAAAATTGTTAACGCACGAACCAACTTGCCTCAGTGGTTAAGGAAACCACCAAAAAGACCCAAATCTTTTAACAATTAGGCAATCAGAAATTAAACTACGAAATGAACAACGTCTACAAATTTCTTCTCTTAAAGATATAGAGTCCTGAGTTTAGGTTAACACGCCATATCTGGAACCTCCATTTCATAATCCAAAATGCCCAATAAATACTTAAAGTCTTAACTACAAAACATATGCTTAAATTATACATTTTTTCAATAAATACTTAAAGTATTTTTTGCTTGAAATATGTGTCTAACGTTTTTTTTGTCTGAAATAGGTGCTCAAAGTTTCATTACGTTACTGTTTTAAGGTAACGCCGTTAAAATAAAATTTAACACCCAATCAGAATTTGACATGTGTTTTTTATTTTATTTTAATAATTTTTTAAAAAAATTGAAAAAAGGAAATACTTTTAAAAAAATCTGAAACTTCTCAAAAAATTTTAAAATAGTCCTAAATTCAAACACCCAAATTCCAAAATTGGAGTCATTGTTGTCGTTGATAGCCTCGCCAGACCTCACCACCACTGTCGCCGAAGTCTCGCGCCCATTTCTCCAAACAACCCATCGCCAATAATCGGTGGGAGGCGTGCCAATCGGACGTCGAACGATTAGAGCCTTTCGCGTTCGTCGTTCAATTGACGCGCCTCTCGTTGATTATCAATGATGGGTGGCTGGGGCAAATGGATGGGAGATTCCAATGACGACGGTGGTGGGTCTGACGAGACTATCGGCAACGAAAATAACATTAATTTTGGATTTTGGGTTTTAGAGATTTGAAACTACTTTGTAATTTTTTAATATTTTGAATATATTTTATTTTCAGATTGTTTTTTAAAATAAAAAATAAAAGCCACGTGTCAAGCTATAATTGTTGATAATTTTTTAAAAGATTAACTTTAAAACGGGCAAAAATGAAACGTTAAAAACTTATTTTATCAAAAAAAAAAAAACTTTAGGCACCTATTGTAAAAAAATAGCAAAACTTAGGCATCTATTATAAAAAAGTGACAAAATTTGAGCACTTATTTTATAATTAAGCCTAAATGAAATTACACCATATTTTTTTTCTCTCAACCTTATCTTTTTTAATCTCATAAGTTTTTTTTAGTCTATTTTTTAGATCGATTAGCGACATTTGACTTCAGAAAAAATATTATAGACTTGAGAAGAGGGAGCTGAAAGGAGATTGCTGACAGCAATTAGAGGCGGCGATGACTATCGAAAAAACGAAACTTCGATTCTGTTTTTTTCTTAGAACTTAAAAGTTATTAAAATTATGTGTGGTCATGAGTCGATCTAGGTTAGTTAGGATAAAGCCTTAAATTCGAGAATATAACTAAAAAACTACTAATGATAAAGACAATATATTAGAGATTTTTTTAGCGCTTAAGTTTTAAAAGGAAAAAGTAAATAAAATGTAAAGTACAAATAATTATCACTACACGTTATAAAATAGTGATAAATTTTAATGAATTTAAGGAATGTTTATAATAATTTGATAAATTTAATGAAATTTTACAGTTTTAAAAAATCAATGATTAAAAATATCACTTTTGCGTAGTTTAGTAATCATTTGTATATTTTACTCTTAAATAAATAAGAACAAACTATACTTACCAAAAAGAACCTAACAAGTGTCCTAGTGGAAAAGCGGATGATGTTCATCCTAAGAAATATAGGTTCAAATCGTTCAGTCCACAAAGTGTATGCTCATTACCAAAAGGTTAAGAATATGTATGAACAAATACTACCTTGTAAACCATTAAAAAAAACTATACTTATCAAACGTCCATGAGATTTAGATAAGTTATAATTTCAAGTTTGATTCAATTTGAATTATTAATATTTTTTTGATAATTATTTGATATATTCGTGGTAGTTTTATTTTTTTAAGAGTGGATAAAATTTGACTCAAAAAAATTAAATTATTCAACTCGGTGCGAAAATACTCGACTTGTAATTTCATAAATTCAACTCAACTCGAAAAATTTTCAAATAAAGTTTGAGTTATAAAATAGAAAATCGAATTAATAACTCAAATTTTTTAGTAATTAGTGTATCTATTTTCAAGTTTGAGTCGAGTCTTTCAATTTTGCCCAACACACACGCACGCACGCGCACACCCACACACATATATCACATATGAAAGAATATGAAGAAATATATATGTGTATTTTATATGATTACAGAAAATCGTTTAAATTGCAACTAGTTAGTACCATGAGATTATAATTTTTTTTGCAATTAAATTTGAACATAAGTTCAAACTCGAATCGAAAAAATTTAAAATAAAATTAGAGTTGTAAAATAGGCCTCTTCAATTCGATTAACTCAAAATTTTTAACTCAATTCGATCGAATATTCACCCTTAATTTTTTTACAAGTGGTCTTAATCCACTGTCACATACTTTTAATTAATATTTAAAAAACATAAAAGTGACATTTTTTGCTCGGCAAATAAAATTTTATTTATAATAAAATAAAGTCAAAATCTACATTGTATGCAGCATAAAAACCTCCATAAACTTAAATGGAGAAAAAAACATACACAATGAGCTATTATATAAACCCGAAACTTCTCCTGAGAGATAATGATTAACTTCACCTAAACCAATCTTCAAAAGCAAAAATGACATATAACGGTGGATTGAAATGGTTTATCGAAAAAATAATTTCTTCACAAATATATCAAATAATAATCACATTTTATTTAATCTAAAAAATTGAAGTTATAGAACATAATGAGCAGCTCTAAGCTCTAAATAAATTTATAAGATTTACAGCCAAACGTGATTGGCCATAAAATGTACTCTATTTTTATTGGTAGAAATTGAACTCTTCACCTCATGGTTAAGGGATGAGGTGAGCAATCATCACATTATATCTCATGATTGAGTAATAATTTTTAGACCAACAAATGATTAAGTCTATTAAATCGAGTAATAAAATTTTTGTTTTTTCTTAATATGTCTATCATTTGTTGTCCATTGTTGATGTTCAAAAGGACGAGTGTGTACAACAATTTATGAGAAATGAACAATTTTTATGACTGGTTGAAAATGGCGAAAATGTATTGTTTGCCCCGATTTTTATCTTTTTGGTGACATAGGCAAAATAGTAGATTTAAGCCTCTTTCAAAAACAAAAATTATACAACATATATCAAAACAAAATAATAACATACAATAATAATAATTCTATAACAAAACAGTAGATTTGGGCCCAAACAAAATAATTATATATATAAAAAATTATCCTTTATCTTCTCCAAATTAATTTTTTCATTTTTCGTTTTCCCCTTTATACTATTTTAAAACATAGCTGATTGGGGCCCCTTTCAAATTTGGGCCCTAGGCCAATTCCCCTCTAAACACCCCTTAGGCCCAGGATTGATTATATCGGGTCGTTATTGTAGGGTTGATTCCACGTGCTTTAAAATCTAATTTATTGGTCGATTAATTTAAAATAAATTATTATAAAGACCTATAGTGAAATAACTCTTCTAAGTCAGTTTACATCATCCACAATTCCAAAAATCGAACCTTAAATGTTCATATTAATAAATTTAATTTTTCGTCTATCAAAACTAACCAATAGTTATTAAAGTATATTTTTTGAGATGATATTAAAGTATATTTAAATTTTATACATAATTTAGAAACAAATTAATAGTATTTATTTTAAATAAATATCCGTATTCGACAATCAAGCGTACGTACATAGTCTCGTGAATGATTGGGATATGGGATAATGGCTCAAGAAAAAACCAATTGTAATAACATTTCCTCTTATTGTCCTATCCATCACTAATAATCATATTCACAAGTTAAATGACGAGATTTAAATATTTTTCTAAACATGTTGGTGTATTTATAACGTAATATTTGTTCAATTTTTTAGTCGTGCATACATAGTGCTCAAACCTGAATCACCTGGATGAAATACATTATCCTTACTACTAAAACCGCTCCACAGGTTCGAGATTCAAACATATTATAAGATAAGACAACATAAATATAATTAACTACTCAACCAATTAGTGTATCTAAATTTTCTTGTTATTTTGTTGTGGGATGCTCGTCGGAAGTGTAAGCATGGTCAAATTTATGTTCAAAAATTGAAATGTATAGTGCGATTCAAATTATGTATGTGTCACATAATTTATGATTCAAATAATAAATTTTACATTTAATATTAAATAATATCAAATACATTGAATGATTCTAATGGAATAAGATGCGTTAATATCTTAAGGAGACTCAAGTTCAAACAGTTTATTGTATGATGTGTGCCTTCTCAAAAAACTAAAAATTAAAAATATATACCGATGGTAAAATCTAGGGTTTATGGGGTTTAACTGTATATGTTTAAAATTAAAAATAAGAAGCCTTAATATCTTACGGAGCCGTATTTAAAAATTTTGTTTAGGGTTTATGGGGTTTAACTGTATAGGTTTAAAATTTAGAGATTATAGTTAGAATTTAGGGTTTAGATGTTATGATTTAGTTTTTAGGGTAATATGGTTAGGGATTTAGGTTTTAACATATAAACCCTAAATTCAAAACTCGTTCACTAGAACCCCTAAACACTAGACCATAAAACTAAAGTGTTTGTAGAAACAAAATTTTTACAAGCGCATATGCATAAAATAATTACCCATTAAATAATTATATTATAATAAATTTTGAATTATTATTTAATACACTCATAGTAAAAATTATAGTTACAAAGCCATATATTAACATTGTCAATCCTATTTACATTTTTACCTAAGAATTTAACCCTTACAAATGTCTTTAATGGAGTTGGCAATCTGCTCTTCAGTAGAACGAATGCCTTTAAATTGACTACAGTCGATGTAATCTTATCATTGTTTTAACTTATAATTATATATTTTGAAAGGATGGGTCTAAAATTCTATCATATTTAGGAGCTTAAAATGTAATTTCATCATTAACTTAGTTTTATAACATTAGATTTTGAGGGACTAAACTGGGTATTTTACCATTTAAGGGACCAAAGCCCTTACCATCTCTGTTTGGTTTGATAAACATTAGATTGGAAAAATAATTTCACATATATCAAAACCTAACAAATGGTCTTAGTGGAAAAGCATGTGATATTTATCTTAAAAAACTCGAGTTCAATCGTTTTGTCTACGAAGTGTGTATTATCAAAAAATTAAAAACATATATGAATAGATACTAACTTGTAATCACCTTTAAACTATTAAAAAATTACTTATATGAATATCATATGTATAGTTACTTATTTTATGTATTATCAGTGGAAAAATAATGACTTTTCTCAGGCTAAATTGGGGAAATATTGTGGTGGGAAACAATATTTCAAAATCTATTGTTGTTTTCAATTTATTTTCGAATCTATGGTGATTTCTACAGTGTAACTTTTGAAGGCTGATTGCTTACACTCCGACTTCATGGAGGAATAAAAAAAATTAAATTTTTTTGAGGTCCAATGGATTGCAATCCGACCTCATGGTATGTAAAAATTTTTTTTTGAGGGCCACTAGAAAGCAATCCGACCTCATGGTGATTAAAAAAAAAATTGAGGTCGGTTTGCTTACACTCCGATTAATTCATTCACGGGAAAGTATCTGCACCGATGTCGGGTGCAGTGAGAGGAGCGGGGGGCAGGCTTTATTGCAGGGGTAGGGGAGCGGGAGCAGGCTTTATTGCAGGGGTAAGGGAGCGGGAGCAGGCTTTATTGCAGGGGTAGGGGAGCGGGAGCATGCTTTATTTTATAGTTGAATGACCATTCATGCAGAGTAAATTTGTATTGACTCGAATAGACTGATAAAACATTGAATGACCATACATGCAGTAGGGGTATTGCATTGGAAATTTGAGTGGTTATTAAATAGATTATAGGGGTAAAAACGGGAAAAAATATATTATTTTGGTGTTGTGTTTTTATGTTAAATAAGTGATGTTAAAGGTAAAAGTTTAACAAAATCTGAAGAAAATTGAGTGAAGAAGGAGAAGAAGAAAGTGAAGGAAGAAACTTTGAAGAAAATTTCAGTAAGCCGATTTTAACATTTTGTTTTGAATACGTATATTGTTTGTTTATTTTTGATTTTTTGTTTAGGTAGAAAATTCGTGAAAATATAATATAACATTACGATAGTTTTGATTTTTGTAATTTTATTGAAAAATATACATGGTTTTGAACGTGTAGAGACAATGAGTAACGTGTTTGTGGCTGTTATCCATTACGGTGGAGAAATTGTGAAAACTGATACTGGTGTCGTATTTGACTCGGAAAACACTACAAAGATGAAGTTTTCAAAGTACATTTTCCTTCGAGAGCTAAATCAAGACATAGAAAGAAAAATAGGAGCTGAGATTGTTCGTTTGCGGTACCGGTGGAAGACCTCTGATCATCCAGTCAAATATTCTGCAATAGCTCTTAAAGATGATGAAGATGTTGGACTGATGATTGCAGAGCATGATTCATTACGTATTCGAAGTGTTGAGTTACATGTTAAGTTGCGTATGAGATATGACGACTCGGGCCCATCCAGAAATGTATATGGAAGTTCTTCTCAAATGGGTTTCGATAGTGCGGTTGAGGACCAGCCATATAGGTTTGGAGACAGTTTTGTTGCTCTGTTGGAAAGTGGGACATCGGATGCGTTTCATCCATATGCCGGACCTTCGACGTTCCCAACAGTTGAGCCGATAATTGATCCGAGTGTTGGCATTGACGTTGAAAATCTCCGAGGCCGATGGGGAGAAACGCTTGTTGATTCTACTGAAGATGAAGATGAAGAAACTGGACATCCCGATTTGAGTGGTGATGACCTTGGTGATGAGCCTGTTTTTGGTGGTGGTGAGTTCGTGTCGGGTGGAGAAGACATTACATGGTACGAACCTCCTGCTCACATGAACTTAATAGATTATGATATGATGAGGGCACCTGAAAACCCGATCATACCTCAAATCGGTTCGGGTTCCTTTGATGAATTCTCGGTTCGGATGCAATTTAAAGACAAGGAAAAAGCTACATTGACAATTAAAGAGTATTCCATCAGAAAGCATGTAGACTATACCGTTAAAGAATCCACTCCGAGAACTATGTTTGCCAAATGTGTTAAATATGGACAAGGTTGTAATTGGAAGATTTGAGTGTCTAAACTTCAGAGGAGAAATGCTTGGGAGATTACAAAGTACAATGGTGGACACACTTGCTTACGGAATTCAATGAACCAAGATCACCGTAAGTTGGACTCTGATGTAATAGCTCGTCATGTGAAGACATTGGTTGAAGCAAATCCTAAGGTTACCGTTTCAACGATTATTGCAACTGTGAGACAACAATTTGAATGCCAAATAGAATATGGCAAGGGTTGGTATGCAAGGGATAAGGCGCTGGAAATGGTGTACGGTAATTATGAGAAGTCATACAATGAGTTACCGCCTTTATTACACGCAATGGCGTATTTCATTCTGGGGACCATAATCAAGTACAAAACATTTGATGCATGCAACCGAGAAGGTGAACTTCTTCAAGGGAAGAAAATATTTGACAAACTATTTTGGGCGTTCAAGCCATGCATTGATGGCTTTCCATATTGCAAGCGTATAGTCCAAGTCGATGGTACGTGGTTGTATGGAAGATATAAACATGTACTGTTGATTGCCGTTACACAAGATGGTAATGAAACTATCTTTCCGATTGCTTTCGCAATTGTTGATAAAGAGTCGGGGAACTCTTGGAAATTCTTTTTGAGCAATTTACGTAAGCATGTCATCAAAGAAGATGGGGTTTGCTTGATTTCTGATAGAGCAACAGCCATTTTAGCAACAATTGATCGACAGGGCAGCGGATGGACACCACCGCACGCATATCCCGCCTTCTGTGTACGCCATATTGGCAAGAACGCCATTGAAAGATGGAAAAAACCCAACCTTCGCAGTGCAATTTTAAACATGGGTATGTAAATTTCTTTTTCTCGAACTTAATTTTTTATGTGTTATGATGTTTGTCGATGCTAACAACATATATTATGGAATAGGCTATGAACTAGTACAACCAAATTTTGAGCGGATGTTGGAAAATTTACGCATGGAGTACGGCGAAGATGTTTGGGCGTGGGCAAATAATATACAGAGAGAAAGATGGACTCAATCGTATGATGCAGGTCGACGATACGGGCAGATGACAACCAACCATGTGGAATGCATAAATGGTGTATTAAAAGGAACACGTCATCTCCCAATAGCAAGCTTGGTGAGAGAGACGTATTATAGGTTGGCTAAGGTTTGGTCCGATAAAGGGTCGAAAACTCAATCTATGATAAATGAAGGGCAACTTTGGTCTGAAGATCTTGTGAAAAAGATGGAAAAGAACGTGAATTTGGGAAGATCGATGGTTGTTCACGGGTTCGACCTGGATGGACAGATTTTTGATGTTGTTGATTCCATGCGCAATAACAGAGGAGGGCACCATCAAACATTTCGAGTCAATTTTAGACAAAGATGGTGTGATTGTGGTGAGTTTCAGGCATGGCGATATCCTTGTAAGCATGCAACCGCGGTATGCATGTCTAAAGGGGTTGACCCGTACAGCTTTGCGGATGAATGCTTTAAATTGCAAACAATAATAAATATTTACAAATGTGAGTTCCCACCGATCGCGAATTCACAATATTGGCCACCACTGGAGCACGACGAATGGCTACCGAATCCGGCACTTCGTAGAGAACTAAAAGGCCGACCGCAATCTACTCGCATCCATACCAGTATGGATCTTCATTACAAGGAGCCGGGTGAACCAAAGAGATGTACACAATGTAGGGATACAAGACATCAAAAAAACAAATGTCCAAACCGACCGAATTACATGGCAATGCCTCAGTGATTTCATTCAGTATTTGTAGTTGAACTAGTTTCATTTCTTTATATTTGTATTGCAATGAACATTTTTATTTGATTATGAGTACGTTATTTGATGCATATGTTTATTTATTATTACTATTCTTATTATTATCACCAATATATTTGTATGTTTATTAGTATTAATAACATTTACCGTTATTATTATTTACTATTCTATTATTATTGTAGGTTAAATTGGAGAAATATTGTTGCAAAAAGATTTCAAACAAAATTTAAATAACTAATCATAATAAACATCCACAAATTATTTGTATTACATAAAAGAATAGTTACATGAGCTACCGTCTTCTATGCAATTTTTGTCCATGGAGGGATGTAGTATCTATATAACGTTGTGGTGCTCGTCGTTCTCGTTGCAGTCTTCGGCGTGCATCATCATCGTCATCATCACCGTCGTCGTCGTCGTCGTCGTCTTCATCGTCATCATCATCATTATCATCATCAATCACACGACGCATAGGAGACGGCGTTGTATACACATAGTGAGTATTACGTGGTGCCAACGTGGGACTGCTAATCGACGTAATCGCCATGAAATCTATGATCCCGTGATAGTCCACATTTCCACCAAAACTCGGGTACATGGCTGACTAATGTTGAAGATCTGGTACGTATGCTTCAGAATCATTCGCACCCGAGCTCCCCCCATTGATGAATGATAAGTTGGTGGTTGTTGATAGTCCATGTTTCCACCAAAGCTCGGGTACATGAGTGGCTGATGCTGAAAATTTGGTATGTATGCTTCAGAATCATTGACACACGAGCTCCCGCCCATTGATGGATATTAAGTATGTGCATGTTGATAGTCCAAGTTTCCACCAAAGCTCGGGTACATGGGTGGCTGATGCTGAAAATCATTCGTACATGAACTCCCGCCCATTGATGGATTATAAGTGGGTGGTTGCTGATGATAGAATCTGGCATCCACTGGATTGGAATCTGAGTTCCCGCCAATTGATGGATGATAAAAGCTGTCATCCACTGGATTAGAAAAAGAGCTCCCTGCTATTGTTGAATTAGAATTACCATCATACATATCTGATGTACTAGATTCATTGTGAGATTCATTCGCTGCCACATTAGATGATTGACCACGACCACTAAATTTTTGTAAAAATATTCGACATTGTTGTCGTTCATCCGCAGTAGTCAAGTATGGCTTCCCACAATTGCGATAGAATAACATATACTCTGAATTATCAGAGTCCAAATCATCAGCTTGAATTCGAGAGCGAGGTGGCAACAATTCACATCTGTTGTTCCACTTTTCAACGTACTTTCGATGCTTTATTTTTCATGTATGATGCCCCTTGCCCCGAAAGTCCACAAGGTGTAGGGTGTCATGATTGGTGTCATGGAACAATGAATTTCTCGGAATTGGTTGATGAAAGCCAAACTGCCTTAGAACCCTATCTCCAAACTGTTATTCTACAAAAGCAAAGTGGATCAACGATGTAATCGCACACCAGAGATGAGAATTAATCATCAATTCTTCTGGTACATTTACGCGTTCACCGACATATGGCCTCCAAATAAACTGTAAAAAATTATAAATGTAAATATAAATAAGAGAATAAATTAATTACATAATAATAACATGTAAAAGTAACTTAATTTCTATCTATACCTCATCTTTGCAAGATAAATCAATAGAGGCTCTAAATACTCTCAAATTGTTGTTTGCTAACCCTGTGTGAGCTTTTTTCGCATTCCATCTGCATACACATCCAAATAATAGTCATTTTATTATTTTTTAGATAATATTTTTTTAAAAAAATAAGTAAACTCAAACTTCCAAATTAAAGTAAAAAAATTACCTACTAACAAGAGGAAAATTTCTCATGCTTCGAGTAACCGGTGTAAAAAATGGAAGTCGTTCCCATGCCCAAGCTTGCAATAGCAACATACATCCACCAACACCCTTTGCCTTCAAACGATGACTAACTAATTGAGCAGCCTTGCACAACTCACGGTACAAAAATGCTAATATTGTTGATCCCCAACTATACTTAGCAGCTTCTGAAGCCGATGACAGATATGGTAGATACCGTGTGTGAACAAGATTTTCAGATTTATCCGGCATCAGTATCTCCCCAATGAGTTGTAAAATATAAGCTCGACTCGCACAACTAATATCTTCCGGTGTGTTATTGCCCCCGAGCTGAAATTCTCTCTTCAACCAGCTCAATTTAATACGAGATCCTCTCACATCGGTTTCAGTCGGAACCTTGTTGAGGTAATCACTGCAAAGTTGTGCACATGATTCCTCCGGCTCCTTAACTAATGGACTCCCGTTTACCGGCATCCCAATTAGCATCACCACGTCTTCGAGCGTAATGGTACATTCTCCACACGGCATGTGAAACGTATGAGTCTCCAGTCTCCAACGCTCAATTAGCGCGGTAATTAAGCTGGGAATCAGCTTGTAGCCACGAATAAATGTGGCATGATAGAATCCTGCCTCTTGCAACCATTCAATTATATTGGGGTGTGGGTGATTACTCCCCATGCTTAGGTGATGTTTAAAGGTTTCTTCGGTTGCCTGCATTAAATTAAAAAATTTATTAATAATAACATATAAGAAAAAAAATAAAATATTACTAATCTCAAATTAACTTCTTTAAAAATAATTTACCATATCATCAACCACAACACTAGAGACATGTTGATTTTGTAATCTCAACATATAATTTGAATCGGCCATCCTTTTAAGAAAACTACATAGAAGACAAGTAAGAAAATATTAGTAAGAAAACAATTACCACTGAATATTCGAACTAAATTTGAAACTTACTAGTTTAAAAATTGGCACAAAATTATTCGAACTAAATTTTTTTAAATCTTCTTAAAATTTATTTAAAATAACCACAAATGTTCGTATTAAATTTAAAAACAAAATCTATAAACTTAAAAACTTACAATATTTTCCTCAAATCTTCTTCTTTCTTCTACTTTCTCACCAGTTTCTTCACAAACTTCATCTGGAAAATTTCTTACATTCAACCCCTATTTAACAACTACAAATTCATACCTCAATCATTTAACTCATCATAATATATTATTTTTTTCCTCAATCCCGTGATTGCCCCAATTATTGCTGTCCCATTATATTTTTTCAGTTTTTTTTTTCAGACTTTGTCACATGCATGCATACTTTTCAGACCTTGTTCCATGCATGCATTTTTTTTCAGTCTTTTCCCATGCATGCAACTTTTTCAGCGTGAAGCTTTAATGAAATAGTGTGCAGCCTTTTCCCAATTATTGCTTCCGTGAATGACTAAAAAATTATTTTATTTGTTGAGGTCGGAGTGTAAGCAAACCGACCTCAAATTTTTTTATTTTTTTTAATCATCATGAGGTCGAATTGCTTTCTAGTGGCCCTCAAAAAAAAAATTTTTTTACATACCATGAGGTCGGATTGCAATCCATTGGACCTCAAAAAAATTTAAATTTTTTTATTCCTCCATGAAGTCGGAGTGTAAGCAATCAGCCTTTAAAAGTTACACTGTAGAAATTACCATAGATTCGAAAATAAATTGAAAACAACAATAGATTTTGAAATATTGTTTCCCACCACAATATTTCCCCAATTTAGCCCTTTTCTCAAGTACTTTTTTAAGATAATAATAAATATCTTTAAAATATACTTAAAAGGTTTATAACAAAATAAATATAACACTTGTTATCATTTTAAGATATCTTAAGGTCAGGAGTCTGAGTTTTAATTTTCTGAATGAAATAATTAGATTAGAAGGTTATCTTTATAATAAACTTCTACAATATTTGATTTGAATTAGTTAACCTATAAATTAAATACCATTAATTATATAAAAACCCCATAAACACGGATAAACTCTATGTAAAACTCAACGACTTTATCATATAGCTCATGTAACCACTAATTAACTATCTTAACCTTCCGTACAATGACGAAGCTGTGTGGACTGAGGGGCAATTGCCTCACATTTAAACATTTATATTTTATCTCAACTCTAAATTCTGGCTCCGTTTTGTTCGTAAAGTTATTTTTTTAATTAATTATCATTAACAAATCATGTCAAAATTAAGCATCGACAAGTGATAAGTACACTTAGCACATGGTGGCTCAACCCATCAACAATGAAAAAGAAGCTTTTCTAGGGGTTTCTTTCACTTGCTTCGCTAGGTGTCATGTATTCTTCTTCTTTTTGGCTAAGCAAGTTAGGTAAGGGACAATTGAGGTTGGGGAATCCATATAAATAGAATTTAATTTAAAAATTATTAAAATGATTTATATTTAATACGCCGATAATAAATGTGATATTATATATCAAAAAATTTAGTCATTCGTATTTATTTTTAAAAAGATTTTATCACGAGTTACCAATGGTGATACATTTTTAATATATAAATTTATATACAAACTATATATATCAAATACAAACCAATATAAACGGATAGTGTTCATCTTAGGAGATACGGGTTCAAATCGTTGTGTCTACATGGTGTATGGTCATTGTCAAAGGGTTAAAAAAATCTATGAACATATGCTACATTTTAATCACCTTTAGATTATTCAAAAAAAATACAAACTAATATGAGATCTACTAATTGGCCTAGTGGCTAAAAATGCTCATTGCCCCCATCTTGTATGGGTTCGAATCTCTGCATGAGAATGCAATATCTCACATTTAATAAAAAATACAAACCAATATAACCAACGAGGGGTGGTTCAAGTGGTAAGCAGCTTGATATCGCTTAAGCATGCTCGAGTTCGAGGTGTTGTGTATGCAAAAAAAGTCTTGCTAAAAGACTCACCCACCAAAATTAAGTGTATGACGCAAGTCGGTCCGAATTAATCAGGACGAAGCCTTAGAAATCAGGAGACAGCCAAAAAATACAAACCAATGTGACAATTGAAGGGAAGATTAGGAGATGTGAGAAGGGATGGTTAGGCATGGTTGGTTATGTGTCTCAAAGGTTATCTTTGTGGTACGAAACACAAGTCTTAGTATTCATCATTAGGACCAAACCCTTTGTATCCAATAATTTCAATAGTTAGGTCCATCTCTTTCTCTCTTCAATTAAATAGTATCGGTTTATTTTATTTTTAAAAAACCAATCAATTATTGTTAAATTAATCTATAATATAACATGTTAAAGCCAATGTTACAATAAAAATAAATGAATTCAAATATCCGAATGTTTAACCATATATATATATATATATATGAACATTTCCTACATAGGAGAGAAGGAAGGCGAAATTTTGTTCGCACTGAACTTAGAACCCACAACTTAAGGGAAGGAATGTATCAATTGAGAACTTTTAACCACTTACTCTCGAAGTTGTTGGCTAATTATAAAATAGACAAACATGAAACAAGAATATGAGTTTAAAAATAGAAAAAAAAACTTTGATACACATGCCGTGTAAAGTTTAGTTTACATGTGCGTTTTAGATTTAGGGGTTAGGGTTTTAGTTTATGGTTTAAAGTTTAGGGGTTTAGATTGTAGGGTTTAGAATTTAAGGTTAGTGTTTATAATTAGGGTGTGTAAAGTTTAGTTTATACGTGCCTTTTAGATTTAGGGGTTAGGGTTTTAGTTTATGGTTTAAAGTTTAGGGGTTTAGAATTTAAGGTTAGTGTTTATAATTTAGGGTTTAGGGTTCAAGGTTTAGTTTTTTTATTTTTAAGGTTAGAGTTAAGAATTTAGTATTTGGGTTTTATAGAGTAAATATGCATGCTTGTGTAAAATTAGTTTTTCACAATAGTGTATCAAAATTTTACCCTAAAAAATACGGTTATAAAATGAGACCCGATTTGGTTCGAATTGTAATTTTATAGATTCGATTCGAAAATATTTCAAATAAAATTTAAGTTATAAATGAGATACGAGTAACTCAAACTTTTTAGTAAATTGAATAGAATTTCAAGTTCGAGTCGAGTCTCTCAACTCTGTTTGATATATGTATGTCACATATGAAAATTATGAAGGAATATATATGTGTGTATTATTGTTTAAAGTGAAACCAATAAGTATCATAACAATATAAAAATATTTATAATTAAATTTAAATAAAAAATCGAACAACTTAACTCAAAATTTATAAATTTGACTTAGTTTTTTTATATAAAATATGACTAGTCTTCAAAATTAACTCAATTTTTTATTCGACTCGATCGTATACTCACATCTAATGTTAGTATATTAGCATCCATGTTTTTTCTTTTATATATATATAGTGGAGGTCGGGCGCTTGATCCCATGTTGACCGTACCCATCTGAGGACAAAAAAACCAGCACACACCGGCGACCAGTCTCAGGGAACTAGGTCAAAATGGTAAAAACCCTACAAAATCTTCGATTTCAACACGTGGATGCCCGAATGAAATCTTTTACACGAAGTTAAATTGTGAATGAATTTTTTTTTAATAATTTTAATATCATACTTTAAACAATAAATATTAAATCTATAAGATAGTCTTATTTAACTTTGTTCACTATTACAGAAATTGAATTAATCCGTTCAATAATAAAGAGACTAACTTGAACTATTTTATAGGATAATTAGGGTGCAATTAGAGTTGAACGACTCTAAAGTAATTTAAGTTAAATTCGGTCAAAATTTGATTCGAATTTAAGTTCGACTCGAGATCTAAATGAGTAGAGTCGAGTAAAATTTAATTTAATTCCATAACTTCACGAGCAGTTTGTTAATTTATTTTCTGATTTTTTGGTGGTTATTTTAAAGGAATTATGTTTCGATAAGTTTTAATGCTAGTTGATAATTCTAAAAAAGGTCAGTGACTTACTTTAAAATTTATACATAAAATATTTAGGGTTCAATTTTCCAAAACCTTTTGTATTTACTGAGTTTAACAAGTAACAAGTTTTTTAAACGAGTATGAATCAAACAAAATTTTATCAAGTTTATCGAGTATTGAGTCGAGAAAAAGTCAAACAATTTTCGAGTTGAGTCGAGCACTACTCAACTCGCGATCGAGTTGCTCGATAAGCATCCCTAATGGCAATCGATCCACTAAATCTTAGAGGGACTAAATTGATACAATCCCCATAATAGATGGATCCGGCAAGAAATTTCACCAAAAAGGGAAGAGAGAGACGAAGCTAAAAAGTACGGTATGCACATTGCGCATCCCCCTTTCCTTTCCTTTTTTCTTTTCTTTTCTTTTCTTTTCTTTCCATCCAAACAAAGATCAGATCTCTTTCTCTGTCTCTCTTAATCATCTGTTTGAACGTTTCTTCTTCTTTTCTTTCGCTCCCTTTCCCTTTTGTCAACTCGTTAAATAGTTTCCCCAACCAATCATCCTCACTTTGTAAAACTAAAACCCATTCCCCCAAAAAACCCAAACTTTAACCAGTAACCCGAACCCATTTCGGATCCAAGACCCAAATCCAAACCCATTCCAGTTTTCATGAAAAAGGGTCCTTCATTATGGATCCTCCATTGATCAATGAGTCATCTTTTTCAGCAGCAAATCCTTCAGCTTACAGCCTTGCTGAGATTTGGCCTTTCCCGATCAACTCTGCCTCCGACCCGACTGTTTTAGCCGGACGTGGGTTGGGGCTCCGAATGGGTAGTTTGGCCGGGTTTGGGGACACTTCGGGTCTTAGAGATGGGTCCATGGAGGAATCTACTGTGACTGAACAGAGTGTTGGGTGTGGAGGTAGGAGAAAAAGGAAGGAATTGAGCTCTGAAGATGAATCTTCCAAGATTGTTTCTACTACTACTAGTGCAAATGAATTGGTGGGATTTTTATCTTCCTCTTGGTTTCAATTTTCAAATATAATTTTTTAATGTTTGGGTTTGTTTAACTCTGTTTAGTTTTTAGATTTCCAGTTGATTGTAGATAATGTGTCTGACCGTCTCGCGAGCTACTCGGTCAAAGCTCGGCTCGAGTGAGCTCGACTCGGGCTCGAAACCTTAACAAGCTGAGTTGAGCCTACCCAAACTCGGCTCGAAAAGCTTGTGAACAGGCTCGGAATCTACATATGTACTAAAATAAATTATGTGTTTGTTTTTTGATTTTGTATTTTCTTTAATTATGTGTTTGTATTATAAGAATATTTATGGGTTATAAAAGGAATTTTTAACAAATATTTTATATAAAAAAAATATAGCAAAATCTTTCATTTTGAGCCGAGCTTGACGAGCTCGAGCCGAGCCCAATAAAATTGTTTTCGAGCCGAGCTCAAGCTTAAAATTCCGAGCTCGGTAAGCCTCGAGCCCGAGCGGAGCCCAATTACACTGTTTCCGAGCCGAGCCTAGCCGGGCTCAGCTCAGCTCGTTATTACCCCTAGAAACGATAATGGTGGGGAAATTTTGGGAAATTTATGTCAATTAATGCTGGCATCTAGGTCTTTTCTCTCTTTAATTTAAGGTTTTTGGATTGAATTCTGTGTGGGTTTTGTTTCATTGTCAGCTTGTTTTACTCAAATTTAGCTTATGCCAAGTTGTGTGCTTACTTTGCTTGGCTTCAAATCAGTGAAAATGAAATGAAGTATTTTAAAGATTCATATTTTGCCTCTATTCTTGGTTTAAATTTTTAGTTGTAGTTAATTTTGGTTTATGTTTGGACCTCATGATGTCTTATGGTTTAGCATTTTAACAGAATGATTCGAATGGAAAACGGATGAAAACGCCGGGCGCAAAGATTGAAACCGCGGGTCCTAAAGCTGAGGTGGAGGCAAGTTCGGAAGAGGGTGGCAAGCCAGAACAGAATAGTAAACCTGCCGATCCGCCTAAGCAAGACTATATTCATGTTAGAGCCAGAAGGGGTCAAGCAACTGATAGCCATAGTCTGGCTGAGAGAGTAATTCACCTTTAATCCCCAATTGAATTTGCAAATTTTGATATCGAAACTTAGAAATGTAGTTTTATTACACTGGTAAACGAATTTCGGGTCCAGAATTATGTGTCTTGCTAGTTCATGTCTTCATTTGAATGGTAAAAAGGGTGGTTTGGGCCCTTTTTGAAACGTGTTCCTAGAATAAGTTTTTCTTCTACAGGCCAGGAGAGAGCGGATTAGCGAGAGGATGAAGATTCTTCAGGATTTGGTCCCCGGATGCAACAAGGTTTGTTCTATTGTGTAGTTGTGTTCTATTAGTCCTTGATTCTATGTTTTGGCCAGTATTGTTTCGTGCCTCGAAAATATCGTGATGGGATTAATATATTGTACTTAATACAAACTTATCAATCAGGTCATAGGGAAGGCGCTTGTCCTTGATGAGATTATTAATTACATCCAGTCACTGCAGCAGCAAGTTGAGGTATGAATCCTACACATCTTACTGTAGTAGTGTCCCCGTTTCCGAGATTTTACGTTATCCTTTCAAGCTTTAACCTGTTATATGACTGTAATTTTGCAGTTCTTGTCAATGAAACTCGAAGCAGTTAATTCAAGGATAAACATGAATCCTAGCTTGGAAGGCTTTCATTCAAAGGATGTAAGTATGCTTATGTTGTTTGATCGCATAATATTCGTGTCACCGTTGAATCGAAGTCCTTATATTGCCCTCGAGGCCTTTTCTTTTACGGCTATCGCCTTCTTTAAAAACCTCCAAATTGAGATGGAGGGTCAAGTTCAAACTTTATCCTAGATTTTCTGTGTAATGTTTTTCACCTTTTTTTGCATCTTCTGTTTCGTATTTGAATGCAAATGTGTTACCATGGTACTCGAATCAGCTTTATTCATCGATGCATTCACTGAAACTTAAATCCACACTATTCATCATGTTGAGTATTGCGTGAAGTTAAATTTTGCAAATATACAACATCTTGCATATAAAATCGTAGGATAACCGGAGCTACGGTCTAATATGTTAACACGAGAATCCGGTGCTTTAGCTTGGTTTGCAGCCCATTGATGGTGCTGGAATGATATTTACCTCACAAGCAGCAAGGGAATATGCTCAAGGACCGCGACCGGAGTGGTTGCAGATGCACGTCGGTGGGAATTTCGACTGAGAATCGTTTGTTGTGTTTTAGATCAGAGGAGGAAATGAAATTGTGATTGGTTTACATGTGTTGCAGAAAATGTGGACTGGTGTTGTTAAATTTGTGATATTGTAGAAAATGTATCTAATCTGCTATATGTTCTCCATCTGACTAGATTCAGACAAAATCTTCTCAATTGCTTCCATGTTCTTATGGTTTATCAGTCTTTGTACCATTAATATTCTAATAATCCAACTATTATGATTTATGTTATCAATATAATTGTATTTGTTATGCATGTAAAGTTTTGTTTTGTTTTGTTCGGCGAATCGTTCGTTTATATTCGTTTACTAAGTTAAATAAACGAGTATGAACAAAATTTGTATGTTCGTTTAATAAACGAACGAATACGAACATAGGTGTAATGTTCACGAACAAGCTCGTTTCTAGGCTCATTTAAAGGCTCGTTTATAAGCTAGTTTATAGGCATGTTTATAAAAGCTCGTTTACAAGATGAAAATGTTTACAAGATTAAAATGTTTGTGGATGTATTTAAATACTACTTTTTGTTGTTGCTAATGGTGTTATATAAAGTCATGTTGAAATATAAGTTTTATTTTGTTGCTTTTATTTATTTATTTAGTGTTAATTTAGTTAACATTTTTGAACATATAAACGAACACGTTCGCGAATACTTAAACGAACTTGAACACTTTCAAAAATAAATAAACGTACATGAACACTTTTAAAAATAAACAAACGAACACAAACATAATCTTATTCGTTCAAGCTCAGTTCATTTACACCTATAACCTCGGAGGTAAATGTCTTAATTATTGGACTATTTTTAATTCAAAAAATTAAATAAATACAATTTTATTTCATTATGGATTTTAAAAAACCCCATTAACAGTGATGGAACTATGTGGGGTGGGGTGGGGCAATCGCCCCAATCTCTGAATTTTTTTTCACATTTATTTTTTTATTTTAAATTAAAAATAATAATTTATTTATAAATTTAACATCCACTTCCAAATATTTAGAATTTACCCCTAACTCTAAATCCTAACTTTCTCCATTCATATTAATTTCCCCCCAATTTTGAACACAACTTACTAATTTTAACCCACTTTTGTGGTGTTACCATTACCTAATATATATACATTTGGTACAGACGAGTGTTAAAAAATTGGCACGTACTCTTAATTAGTATATAAAAATAATAAATAAATAAATAAACAAACTAGAGGCATTATATCTTTTTAATTAAACTTATGTAATTAAAAAATTACATTACTAATATATTAAGGATTAATATCCTATACACAGGCAGTGGAAACTGAAAGTTTCTACAAGCGTCTTAGTTTTAGGGTATAGAGAGTTAGTTTAGGATATAGGGTTTAGGGGTTTAGGTGTAGGGGTTTAGAATTTAGGGATAGTTGTTTTAATTTAAGGTTCATAGTTATAATTTAGGGTTTATAGGATATGATTTAGTTTTTAAGGTAATATGGTGAGGATCTAGGTTTTAACCTATAAATCCTAAATTATAACCCTAAACCTTAAATTGAAACAACTATCCCTAAATTCTAAACCCCTACACTTAAACCCTATACTCTAAACTAACTTCATATACCCTAAAACTAAGGCGCCGCTTATGTATAGAATATTTATTCATATATTAAATAATTATTATATAAAAGAAGAAGTTCAACCCGTGCATGAAAAATTATTAATTTACCAAAGAACCTAACAATTTGAATATGTTAAAAAATAATATGTAAGTAAAGAAAAAAAAGGAAAAAGTTGGTTGGAATTCCTTTGAAAAATGGCATTTGAAGCACTACTTTACATAATTGTTGCCATATAAAGGACGCATTTCAGAAATGTAGGAAACTTCAGGGGCTTGCAAATGCAAATTCCCATAATTATCTGTTAACAAAAAAATAATGTTGGCTTCGCAGCAATAGAGAAAAAGGAGAGCTTTGAGGTCCAAATTTAATCTCCCCCGAAACCCTAACCATGACCTGATCCAAAATCCCCAATCTTCATCCTCCACCAGAATAAAAGGCAAAGGAAAATCAACATCAAATCTCTCAACTGCTAGACGATGCCGTCCCACGGGGATCTGGATCGTCAGATCGAGCACTTAATGCAGTGCAAGCCGCTATCGGAGGCGGAGGTGAAGACCCTGTGCGAGCAGGCGCGTGCGATCCTCGTGGAGGAGTGGAACGTTCAGCCGGTCAAGTGCCCCGTCACCGTGTGCGGCGATATCCATGGCCAATTCCACGATCTCGTTGAACTGTTCCGCATCGGCGGCAAAGCTCCCGACACTAATTATCTCTTTATGGGGGATTACGTAGGTAAGTCCGGTTTTCCTTGCATTTAATTGTCATTTCTTCATTTTCGTGTAAGTTTTTTTTTTATTGTTTTATGTTCTAAATTCTAATCATATAATTTGTATGAGATTTATTGATTTGTTTTTATTATATTTCCGGATTTGTCGTTTAGACTATGAAATTGTTGATTGAAAGCAGAAATGTTGAAAGGGAGATTTAGGGAAGGAAATGATACCCCTTTAATTTTTGGTTTTAATTTTATATGAGTTTTTTTGGAGAGTAAACTGTATTTATCACCTAACGAGCTGAAATTGAATTGTTTCTCTAGATTAAGATAGAGCTGTTAAAGTAGACATATGTGAACTTTTGAGGATTATTTCCTTATTTAACCCGAGCATTATGTTAAATTTCAAATTATTTGAGTTCATTGAGGGGTTGATCCTAATGTTGTTTGGCTTCATGTGCGATCTTCTCGAGTTAGTATCATACATTAAATTTGCACCACATATACAACAAATTTACCCTTGAGCTAAAACTATCCAGATTTTCCAAAATCTAGATTTGAAGCACTAGGCGGTAATTACACGATGATGGTATTGTTATCTGTAGAACAGGAATTTGTAGAAAGATAATGGGGGATCGTTAGGTTCAGTTTTATCAACAATCTAGTAACACCGGTTTACTGTTTGTTTCTCTCTGATATGGTCTATGCTGGCCTTTTTCTTGCTTAGCATTGCAACAAATCATACATAGTGATGCACCTTTGGTAGTTGATTTGCCATACAATGCTGATTTATGTCCTTTTCTTGTTATATGCAGATCGAGGATATTACTCTGTGGAGACTGTCACTCTTCTAGTTGCCCTGAAAGTTCGTTATAGAGATAGAATAACTATTTTAAGGGGAAATCATGAGAGCCGCCAGATAACTCAAGTGTGCGATATACATATTTATTGTTTTTTCTCCTTTTCATTCTGTAACCGCACCAATAGTTTTGTTTTTTGCCAACTAAATAAATTTCTGCACTATGGAGCCAAAAAGTACCCATGCACGCTTTTCGGAGTACTTTAATTTTCTTAGGTGTCATATGTTGTCATTAAAGTGAAAATTGAAAAAAAAAATGTATCATGAAGTTTTTCCACAAGAAGTTGATTATCTCACCTAACTTCTGTTTCTGTTAAGGCAAACCAATGACTAATTTGTCTTGTAAGAGAGTCGGAGATTTGGATTATGGATTCGAGTTAAACCTGCAGCATATACTAGTTAAGCTAATGTGACATAGTTCGTATGCTGGTATTTTAGGTGTGAAGTTATTTAGTGATTTTGCTAAATCATTCCATGTTCATATCAATAACCAAAGTATTGCTCTTTTCAGGTATGGATTTTATGATGAATGCTTGAGAAAATATGGAAATGCTAATGTCTGGAAGCATTTTACTGACCTCTTCGATTATTTACCTCTGACTGCCCTGATTGAAAGTCAGGTTTGAATTCTCTGACACAGTCATGTTGATTATTTCCTTCCAAATCTCAGCTGTGAGCTGACAACTCTTCATATTCCTTGCAGATTTTCTGCTTGCATGGTGGACTCTCACCATCTTTGGATACATTAGATAACATCCGTGCTCTGGACCGTATACAGGAGGTAAACTTATAGTTATATTATACTTAGCAATTAAATGTTTATAGGTTTAGAGTAAATTGTGTACCTTGTTAAAAACAGTAGTGTGCCGTAGAACCTTTTGGAAACCTTGTAATTGATACAGTGTGAAGTACTCCATAATAGAGCTCATAGTGGATAGTATCTTTTGAAAATAGATGGGTTAGCCTGTTAAGAGTAAAGCTGTTATGGCTCGTGATTTTTGCGTGACGCACTTAGCCGAAGATACCATCACTCATACAACCTGAACTAACTTTTGAACGTGTAGGCACTCTTGTTCACTGGTTTCTTAATTGTACTATTTTCACATTTATTGGCTGTGTAGGTTCCTCATGAGGGTCCAATGTGTGATCTCTTATGGTCTGATCCTGATGACCGATGTGGATGGGGAATATCTCCTCGGGGAGCTGGGTATACCTTCGGACAGGATATTTCTGGGCAGTTCAACCACACAAATGGGCTCACTCTGATTTCTAGGGCTCACCAGCTTGTAATGGAAGGCTATAATTGGTCCCAGGTTTGCGGATCCCTCAAAATCGAAACATATTTCGAACAATTTATTCATACAGAGTGTACATTGATCTCTGTATTATCATTATTGCAGGAGAAGAATGTGGTAACAGTGTTTAGTGCACCAAATTACTGCTACCGTTGTGGAAACATGGCTGCAATTCTTGAGATCGGGGAGAATATGGAGCAAAGTTTTCTTCAGTTCGACCCGGCTCCTCGCCAGGTTGAACCGGATACCACGCGTAGAACCCCCGATTATTTCTTATAATTCGCGTAGATTTCGTATTTCCTGCTGTGCTTTTGTAGATGTGTCTTACAAAAATCAGAGAATTCTGCCATCTGGTTGAGGGAAGGACAAAAGGAACCATTGTTTTTTTTAATCATTCTTTTGGTTGTTCTGCTGCTGCATTCATACGAGTCTGTAGGCTTCATTTGTAGAATAACAAGCTTATTTTCCCCTTCTCTCCTTTAATTTTCCGAGTTCAAGTCATCTGGGTTGATTAAACTACAGTTCCATTTTTCTTCCCTGTAAAATGTTGATTATATGTGAGAGATTTTCCTTGTGGTACTGGTTAACTATTAACCATCGTTTTTATTGGTTCGATTAATCGAAACCGTTTTATTTTAACAATTAGGTGGTTAATTAACATGTAAAATAAACGGTAATGTCAACTAACGATTATGGTTTATTTTGCACACTCTTACGGTCTAATATATCACCTACTGTTGTGAAATAAATGGTCATGTCAACTAACGATTATGGTTAATTTTGCACACTCTTACGGTCTAATATATCACCTACTTATAGGTTAACTATTAACAATCATTTTTACCGGTTTGGTTAATTGAAATCGTTTTATTTTAACAATTAGGTGGTTAATTAACATGTAAAATAAACGGTCATGTCAACTAACGATTATGGTTTATTTTGCACACTCCTACGGTCTAATATATCACCTACTGTTGTGAAATAAACGGTCATGTCAACTAACGATTATGGTTTATTTTGCACACTCTTACGGTCTAATATATCACCTACTTATAGGTTAACTATTAGCCATCATTTATACCGGTTCGGTTAATCGAAATTGTTTTATTTTAATAATTAGGTGGTTAATTAACATGTAAAATAAACGATCACGTCAACTAACGATTATGGTTTATTTTGCACACTCTTACGGTCTAATATATCACCTACCGTTGTAAAACGAACTGATTAACCAATAAATAATTCACATGTAACACTTTAATTTAGGGAAAATGATATTTTTCACTAGAAATAAATGAAGGAAATTGAAGTGTAAACAAAAAGTATTACAACTTTAAAAAAAATTCCTTTGTGAAAATTATGTCATTTCTTCATTAAAATTCGTAATTTATTTAGTATAGATCAATTAATTCATATCACTACGATAACAGTGGATAATATGTTAAAGCATATTAATATGTTAAATTGAGGTAAGAGGTTGTCTGATTAACCTTTATAATATCAGATTTAAATTAATTATAGAAATTTACATGCTACTTCTTTAAAAATAAAATTTAAATCTTTAACTTTAAATTCTAAATTATAAAACAGAAAAAATGCATAAATTACAAACTATACAATTTGTATTAGGGCCGAGCATAACCGCAAAACCGAAAACTGATCTGAACCGAGGCATTTGGAAGATTTATAGTTATGAATCGTAATTAACCGAATTTGATATTTTATTTATAATTATTTTATTTTTATAATGTAAAATAAGTATTTTATACTTAAAATACTAGATGCATTTTTTATTATTATTTTTTACTTAAAATGAAGCTTTTAATAAATATTTATAAATAACACTTTAAAACTCTAACTTCTAATGTTTAAAAGTCATCAAATAAAGCTATTTTGTCAAAATAAAATTTAAAATTTAAAAAACAACGTTAATATGGAAAAATTGAAAACCAAGATTAACTGAACCGAAATCCGATGGTTACTAAAATAGCTCACTGAATTAAACCGAATTTGTATATTGAATAATTTTATACAAAAGTTAGTGAAGATTTGAATTAAATTATTATTTAAACCAATTTTGTTTTAATTGAAGATGAAAAATAATATAAATGCAATAATAAGATTAAGGTTATATTTTTGGTTACGGGAAATACCCGTTCACTAGCAACAGCAACCACAAACAACTCTCATTTGACTCCAAACGACCCTTCATTCGCTGATTTTTTCGCCCAAACAAGTGTTTTGAGACGATAATGGTAACGACAGCAACGACGACAACGGCAACGACAGAAAAATAGAGTGGGTAATGGTATGAATCTCAAAATTTATATAAAAACAGCAACATCACATGTACCAAAACGGATCCACCACAAATTTGGCAAAATATTGTTTCTAGCCCCTAACTTTCCTCTTCTTCTTCATACTCCTCCTCAACCTCAATCCCACTATTCTGCCCCTGAAATCTCCCCATTGATGATATGTGCATCTTCTTCTCCAGGATTTTCATCCGGTCCAGTTGACGCATCGCTTTCTTCGCTTTGGCGGAGGCGCCGGCGGCGGCTTCCCCTCCCGTCGTATCCGAATCTGTTTCCGAGTTACTGGGATTTGACTCGGCCTCTGCTTCCGAGTTCTTCTCGCCGGTACTTAGCGTGAAGGCAGCTTCGGGTTTGCCGTTGGAGGATGGAAACGACGGCGTTTTCACCGCTTCGTTGTTGTTGTCGTTCTCGTCTCTTTGTCCATGTTGTTCAAAGTCAGTTTCCTGTAAGCGTCCGAATTTCGCTCTGTAAACCTCGAGTTCGGCATCTAACTCAGTGAGTTCATCCTCTCTTTTGGCCACCAGATTGATCATCTCTTCCAATGCTTCTTGGTCGTACTCGGCTTGTTCTTCCATCATCCTCTGGTACTGCAACGCCTCCATCTGAACCGCCGCTTTCTCCGCCTGTAACCTGGTGATCATCGCCATCGCGTTGTAGGCAGCCACGGCGGAGGCGTTGCGTTCTTCGTCCAGTTCCATGTACAATGCCATGAGCGACTTCCGGTCCATCCGTGGACTGTTCGGGATTTGGCCCTCGCCGCCGCATTCCAAAGCGAATTCCGATTTCGGAAGCAGTAACTTCCTCGGAGTTCGGGTCCACCGTGGGCTGTTGGTGGCGGAATCCGATAAGGAGATGCCGAAAAACTTGGTGTTCTTCACAAATTCGGGAGTCTTGTCTTCTTCGTCACGCTCCGGCACCATTGGCATTGTGCTAACCTTGCCGTCTTCCTTCACTGTTAAAAACATACATCACCAGCATGTAAATCTAATATTGTCAAAATGGTCTAATTATGGTTTTAGTCCCTCAACTGTATTTTGCTACTTTAATTGGTATGATTTGAACCAATATTTTTATAATGTTATTAGTAGGTCTGAAATGACACTAGTTTTATCAATGTAATCACTCTGATTTAATTAAATTATTAATTTTAATGGGCAAAAATACTTTTTTTTCTTTGAATCAAAGGATAAAAGGACTAGAATTAAATAATTTCTTTTTAAGAGGACTAAAAGTGCTCGGTTTGCATTTTTGACAATTAAGACCATATTTGCTCCTTTTCAGTGACATTATCTATACCTCACATTAAAAAATTAGGTTTATAATTAAGGATTGGGGTTTAAAATTAGAGTTTAGAAAATTAATGGTAGGGTATATCTTTAAAATTTAAAATTTATGATTAAAGTTTAAAATTTAATTTTTTAGTATAGGAGCATAGAAAGGAACACCGAAAAAAAATTGAGAATTTTTGTCCATTCAACATACAATACCTTTGCCTTTCAACATAGTGTTTATTAATTTTATTTTTTAATATTCTTTAAGGTATTATAAGGTAGCATCTGTTCAGTGGCATATTCAAGAATTTTTATGAGGGTGAGCACACGTATATTAAATATTAACAACATAAAATATTTTGTATATAAGTGGATACAAATAAAATTTAGGGTGGGCACACAATAAAATGAATAGAATTCATATTTTCAGGACACATTCACTAAAATGTCTAACTAATAAAGAAATTTAGATTTTCAAGGTAAGCCCGTCTGTCACTATATCTATCCTACTTTTCTTAACCTTTTGATAATATACACACTTTATAGATTAAATTATTCAAACTCAAATTTTTTAAAATGAACATAATCCTCTTTTTCATTGAGACCCTTCGTTAGGCTTAATTTTAATATAATAAGATTAAAATCATAATTAAACCTATATGTTTTCATATATTTTGGGAGATGGATATTGTACGACCAACATATTAAACCAACGAAAGGAAAATGAAACAAAACATGTATATATAAGCTTCGAATTTTAAACTCACCCTTTGAACGATTACTGTCCTCATTAGCCTCCGGTTGATCCGATTTAAGCTTTAGCTCCGAATGCTTAACGTGCGACACATTATCCGGCAGAGCCCGGGGAGACGGCGACGGAGCCAGGGAAGAAATTTTGGCCTTGACACCGGTAGATTTCACTTTCAATGGCTGCCCACAGCACGTACACCGGTGCTCATTGCTCTCCTCAAAAACCGCCGGTTCCATATCCTTTCTAGCAACAGCGGGCTGCGACAGTTGAACTTCGCTGTCTTCGTCGACCAACAACTGATCGATGTCCTTGTGTAAGATCCCTAGCAGGGACTTGTACCGATGGCAATCGGTTTCTCGCTCGGTCGCGAACGACAAGAGGCAGTTCTCGCACAGGTTCCGGATGTCGGAAAGCTTCTTGTGGGCGTGACAAAAGGCGAGACACGACACGTTCTTCTTGTGGTTATCACATATAGATTCGTTGTAATGGAAACCCTCGGTTCTCCCGAGGACGAGGAGGTCGAGCCGGGTGCAAAGCAGGCAGGGGATCGGCAACTCGAAGAATTTGGCGAATTCATTCGCTATGAACGCGACGAACCCGAGAAAGAACAGCATGAAGATCATCACCCATTCGAGCAACGCATAGATGAAGAACTTCGGGACGGGCCCGAGTTCTCGTTCTACGAACTGTTTGAACGATTGTTTCTCCATATGTGAAAACAATCGTTCAAAAACCTAAATATATATGTTAATACGCGTTACAATATATTCTCTCTTTCGGAGCTGAAGATCGTACTCACGATCTTTTCGTTTTAAGAGCGATGGGAGAGATCATGACACGGTTAGCGTACAGCAAACCAATATCATGACCTCTCTCTCCTCTTGTTTTGGGACGGAAGAGAGAAAGCCAATGAAGGGTTAATGTATGATTTGAAGGGAAATCAAGATTTGTAGTGGTAAGGTTTCTTTGACTATAAATAAGGCATTGATTAAGAAAAAATGGGTTTCTTAGGACAAGTTTGGAGTTTGGACCTAAAAATTTGGGGTTTCTCAGGCTTATTTTAAGGGTTTTCTACATTGAAATTTACCAGTTTGTTAAAGGGATTGAAATCTTTAATTAATGCTAAAAAGGGTAAGAATGTAGATATTTATGGGATATAACTTATAAGTTTGCAAATTATATTAGTGGCTTATCTATTTTTTTATAGAACATGTCCGTTCTATAGTTTATATTTGAGATTTGTGACTTTTCTTAAGGCTGGTGACGGGTGAGATTTGGGTGGGTTGGAGTTTCACCCACCGCATCATCCGTATCTCAAATCGTCATCCAACCTACCCACCACACGCTTGATCATTGACCCAAATCCGCCCCACCCATTAACCGCGGATGAGACGAGTGGATCGGATCATCAATGAGTTTTATTATTAGAAAATTATAGTTAAAAATACATGTAAAATCTTAATAAAAAATATTATATTTAATATATTAAAGTCAACTATTATTAAAGTTCTAGATTTCTAAATAATTTTACATACAACAAAACCTACATAAACAAAATTCTCATTTCCTAATAATAAATAAAAACTTTAAAAAGTCTAAAATTTAAAATATTTTTTAAAATTAATATTATACAAATGGATGAGGCGGGTGACGGATCAGATGGTGTGTTGAAAAATTTTCACCCGAATCCGCCACCTGCTCTATCCGCCACCCACTTCAAACACATTAAACTCACGTTTTATCGATTTTCGTCCATTTAGTTGGAATGGGTGGACCACCATCTATGGATAATTGCCAATTCTAACTCTTCTTTTCAGTAATATATCTTTAAAGTTCGAACATAAATTTTCTTACTTAAAAAACAATATGACTTGTAATTGCATCAAACAATGTGACTACCTCTTACAAAGAAAACGAACTTCATTTGCACTGCAAAATCGAATAATTTTGTTAGCCATTGGCTCAGATTTTATTCCCAACAATATTTGGTCGAAATTTTAATGCTTTAATAAAGGATAAAATACACAAATACTCATTAAAGAAAAATAAAATTAGACACTGATGTTTCGAAAATTACAGATGGTTATTAAACTTATTAAGCTGTTTTAAAATGGTCATTGCACCTTATCAAAATAGTGACAAATTTTGATAAATTTAAGGATTGTTTTGTAATAATTTGATAAGGTTAAAGACTATTGTATAATAATTTGATAAAGTTCATTGACCATTTTATAATTTTTAAGACTTCAGTGACTAAGCAAATTATTTTTCCTTAATTTAGTGATCATGTATATACTTTACAATTTACTAATAAATTATTTATCAAACACGCTTCTAGAATTAAATATTCCAGCATTAAGATATAAATTAAAATTCTCAAGATTCAAATCGTTCAACTCAGTCTAATATCATTTATATAAAAAAAATTGAAAAGTAAAATTGTATGATTTTATATATGAGAATCGTACAAGATATAAATACGAGTTTCGTTAAAAACTTCCCTAAACTTAAATAAAAAAAAAGAGTGCACCATGACATGCTTTATAATACCACAACAGATGAATTACAGTACCAAAGCAAACAGACAACATCATACCCATAAGCATCATTGACACGAACAAAATCGAGATTAATAGGTAAAATATAAATGTTTGAAAGTGGAGAACAAATTCATACATTTTTTACTTTTAAAAAAATAAAAGATTAGACAATTGTGTGCATGGGGCATAGAGGTGTGCAAAAAAAATCCGATCCGTTGATCTGGTCTAAAATTTCAGATATTCGATCTGTTTTTTATTTTTCGGATAATTCGGAGGGATACAAATAGTTATTTTATATTCAAATCAGATATTCTGTAATACCCGGGTTTAGGGGTTAGGTGAAAATAATATTTTAATATTATTTTGGGCTCGGTTTTATACTCTAAATAATATTTCGAGTTGTTTTCAAAATTAATTAATTTGGGTTGACCATGTTTTAAGATTAAACTCCATTTAGCCATGGATTTACCTCCCTTGTAAATGCCCCATTTCATTAAGGGCAAACAAGTCTTTTGAGCTTTAAAATTTAACACATGTCAAATAAAACACCCACCCTTCTCATCTTCTTCCCCCTCCCTCTTTCAAACCTAACGTTTCTCTCTTCTCTTCTTGGGGGTTCACTATTCCATCACCATACACTCACATCCTTGGTGATTTTTGAGAGGTAAACATGTTTCTAGCTTGTCCTCACCTCCCTCTACATGCTCATACCCATAGTTTTCATTAAAACTCTTGTTTTTGTATTATGAAGTTTTAAAGTTTGAAATTAAAAATGTTAACTTTGTTAACATTAAGTTGAGCTTTTGATTTGGTAATGATAGATGAGTCATTTGTTGTTCAAAAGGTCCAATATATCTAATTTTTATAAGGTTTTATAATGATTTTCGGAATTTGGTTTCAAAGGGGTTTTTGGAGGGTTTTAAAGTGGTTTTTGGGGTGGTTTGATGTTGATTTTTGAGGGCTGGTGCTAGTATGATATATGAGGGTCACTTTGGGTGTGTTTGATGGTTGATTGGATGTTTGAAATGGAAGTTTTCAGTGGGTGTTAGGGGCTGCTCGGAAATTCTGTTTTTGGGGTTGATTTTGAGTGTTGGATGCTTGATAATGTTAATCCGGGTTAGTTCTGATGATGAGTTATTGATTGCGAATGTTTTGTTTGTGTTTGAGATTGATTAGAATCGAGTTTGGGCATCGGTGAAGCATCGGAAGTGAATCTGGGAAATTGAAGGTGGTCGCTTGCTTGGTCTTTGAGCTTGGAAGATTAGGTGAGTGGTTAAATGTTTTAAATGGATTTAAAATGGTTGGTTCGAGTACATGGATTAGGTTGGGCTTGGTAGACCCACCTAGAGTTAGGATTAGTGTGGTAGCCTAATCCTAAACTTGATCTAGAGCCTTTGGATGAACTCATTTATGTGGTTGTGTATGTCTCATATGAAATGTGATATGAATGCTTATGTATATTGTGTTATACATGTGAGATGAGACATGACTTGTGATGCTTGAGACATGCATGATGATGGTTGTTGATGAGTACGTGCTAAGCACGGAATTGGTTGAGATGAGTAATGTGGAATGAGTAAATGTTGGCACTAGTATACTTGAATACAAATGATCGATCATTAGGATGTTAGTGTGTACACATGAGTCAAAAGTCGCGCGTGGCCTTGGTGGCGTTGAGTCACCAAGGAGGAGTACGGGTTCGCCCGGAAATGGTAATTATATATAGTCGGTGATGAGTGGAATCCCATCGACGGGGCGTGAGGATGAGTGGAATCCCCTCCGCGAGACCGGTGATGAGTGTAATCCCACCGTGAGGTAATGTGGTTGTTGGATGTGAGTTCCAACGTGTCTATCCGCGTATTCGGGTCATAGCTAGGTGCGAATGTTTGTTGATAAATGTATCAATGTGTTGAGATTAATGATCTTTAGTTGGATGTTTAATGTGACTACTTGTGTTGAGGATTTAGAGCTTGTTGATCATGACATTTACTTGTATATTGCTCATGCATCCTATCTTGTGGCTCTTGTGGATCTTTGGTATAATTGTGTAATGCCTTGGCTAGATCGTGCTCGGACCCTGCAATGTTGAGGTTTGTTTTTAGAGCTTACCCTCACTAAGCATCATTGCTTACGCTCTCTTTGTTCAACATTGCAGATCCTTAGTTCGTGGGTTGCTCGGGCAAGTAGAGGGCCTCCAAGTGTGGTTGTTGACTTGAGTACATCAAGTATGGCTTTTAAATGTTGAACATGTAATAGTTTAAGCAATGGGACATGTGTCTTTTGATGGATGATTGTTGGTTGTGTAGGAGCTTGTTTAGACTCCATGCTATGTTGCTTTTGTATGGCTTGTGATGCCATGTTTGAGTTGTAATCCATGCCTAAATTGCTTATCTTGAATGTTGGTTATGTTCCCTTGAGTTTGCCTTATGTTGAATGTTGAAGTATGAGTTTTTGGATGTTTAAGTGTCATCTTTGATTCAATTGCATGTTCCCTTGATGTATGTACATGTTGGGTGTTTGTATGGCTATAAAGTGGTATGTAAATGTTGTATGAATGCTTGTTGGGGTCTAGGAAAGTCCTAAATTGCATTTAGATTCGAGTCTTGATCGTTTTTGCTGAGTTTGGAGGTTTTTGCTGTGTAGGGGTATCGATACGGTTGGTACGGTATCGATACCACCTTCTTGTTTCAGGTTCGCGTATCGATACACTCGAGAGGCGTATCGATACTATTTTGGTCACTGGAGCTACTGTCCAGTTCGGTATCGATACCGGCCTTTGGGGTATCGATACCGTCATCTTAGCGTTGACCGTGGGAAGTCAACCGTTGGAGAGGGTATCGATACACTCCTTGGGTGTATCGATACGGTCTCTACGGGTTGACTTTGACCAGTTGACCTAGTCAAGGGGGTATCGATACACCCCTTAAGGGTATCGATACCGCCTGTAGTATAAGTATAAAATTGGGCTGTAACTTGTTAGTTTGAGTTCGTTTGTTTGATTCGTGAATGTTGTTCCGCTGTATGATCACATAGGATTAAATACTCATCTAGACAAGATTTAAAATGAAAAAAAAATAGGGTTGCTAACCGAGGGGGAATTCCTTAGGGAGTTTTCACTCGGTTTTCCCCGTGTGGCCCACTCGGACCGGTCATTCGGCTAGACCGGGACGAGGGGGTTACACTTGTTGGTATCAGAGCCTAAGGTTTCCGAGACCTTGGGCAGGTAAGTGAGGTAAGTTTAAGTTTTTAAATTGAATTGCACGGTGTTTGCTTGTTTTGCAAGAATGATTGCTTGTGTGACAAGTATGTTGATTGTTTTATTTTAAGGCATGTGTGTAAGAGTCCCATTGCTACTATTACATTGGAAAAATGATTTTAAGTGAGGGAACGTACTTGAACACTTGGAAGCCTTGCCTTGCTAACCCAGCTTGTATGTTTTGTTGTTGTGGTTGTAGTTGATATCTGTGAGAGCAATGTCTAGACCGAGAGGTAGACCGAGGGTGATTCGTCAGGAACCACGGGTTGCGGCTCCTGTTGAGCCGGCAGTTGGTGCGGAGGCTCACCTTGAAGGGCCGGTGGCCGCGGGAGTTGGCGCTCCTCCACCACCTCCACCACCACCACCTCCTCCACCTGGAGTTGGGGGCGAGGATGGAGCCGAAGGAGATGGACCTCAAGGTGGCCAAGGTCCAGCTGGAATTGACATGACTCCGCTAGTGCAAGCGATAGCGGGAGCATTCCAGGCCGCAGTTGCGGGAGCTCAGGCTGCAGCTCAGCCTAGGTGTGACGATGCCAGTCTACCTTTGGAGAGGCTCCGTAGCTTGGGGGCCGAGGAGTTTAGAGGATCTACTCCGGAGAGATCGGAGTTATGGTTGGAGAAGACAGTTCGTATCTTGGCTCAGATGGGTGGTGCGGGCGCACGTAGATTGGGTTGTGTGATCTCGTTGCTTCAGGGTGATGCCTACACCTGGTGGGTCACCATTACTACTGGGGTTCCGGAGACAGAGATTGACTGGGATTTCTTTGAGTCTGCTTTCCAGAAGAGGTACTTGGGACCGAGGTACTTAGATGAGAAGAAGCGAGAGTTTATGGCTCTTACTCAGGGAGATGCTTCCGTGACCGATTATGAGATCCGCTTCGTTCGCTTGAGTCAGTATGCTCCGGAGTTGGTTCCTACTGAAGTGGAACGCTGCAACCATTTCCGTTATGGGTTGAATGAAGAGATTAAGAGGTACACGCTAGCTTCTGACTACTCAGACTTTGATGTGTTGGTCGCGAGGGCCAAGGACTTAGAGCATAGTTTGGGTTCGGCCAAACGATCTGGTTGTTCCAATTCTGGCAAGAGGCATAACCACTTTGATGGTAGGGATACTAAGAGGTACAGAGGTGGCGGACATCAGTTTGACCATAGACGTGGCGGTGGCCACCATGGTAAGGGCCATCAGGGCCATAGAGGAGGAGGGCGTTTGCCCGAGTGTACCCGATGTGGGAGACAGCACGCTGGTGAGTGTTGGGGTAATTTCCATGCTTGTTGGAACTGTGGTTCGAGGGACCACTTTAGGAGGGATTGCCCGCATCAGGCGGCTCAGGCACCGAACATTGCTCAGGCTTCTGCGAGAGCGAATGATTTTCAGAGAGGCCGTGGGCGCGGTCGTGGTTACTTCCAGCCTAGGGCTGATGCACCTAGGGTAGATGCTCAGAGGAACCTTGCTCATGTTGTGGCTGTGCAGCCAGAGGCGGGAGGACCAGCGAGAGTTTATGCTCAGAGAGAGGCCGGGAACGACACCGATGTGATAGCAGGTAATTTTGAGTTACAGTCTATGTCTTTGCTTTCTTTGGTTGATTTGGGTTCTACGCATTCCTACATTTTGAGTGAGCATGCACAGAAGTTAGGTATCCCTGTTGAGATCTTAGACGTAGGTATGCATGCTACTAGTTCTTTTGGTGAGACAGTTGTGGTTAGACGTATGTATAGGAGGTGTCCACTGAAGATTCAGGGTCATGTGTTTTCAGTTGATATGATGGAACTTCCCTTCTATGGTTTTGATATTATTCTGGGTATGGACTGGTTGGTTGAGCATCGAGCTAGTGTGGATTTTGAGACAAAGAGAATTTCTTTGAAGCTTTCTGATGACTACGAGGTAGTGGTAGTGGGCGAGAACATTAAGTTCTTGTCTAATGTGGTGTCAGCTTTAGAGGCTCATAGGTTGATGGACTCTGGATGTGAAGCTTATTTAGCTTATGTTATGAATCCGGATATGAGTGAAGCTAGACCGAAGGACATCAGAACAGTGTGTGACTTTCCGGATGTGTTTCCTGAGGAGTTGCCGGGTTTGCCTCCTGACAGAGATGTTGAGTTTGTGATTGAGACAGTTTCAAGATCTAATCCAGTTTCGATAGCTCCGTATCGTATGGCTCCAAAAGAGTTGAAAGAATTGAAGAGTCAGTTGCAAGAATTATTAGACCGTGGTTTCATTAGACCTAGTAGTTCTCCGTGGGGTGCTCCAGTGTTGTTTGTGAAAAAGAAAGATGGTAGCATGCGCATGTGTATTGACTATAGACAGTTGAATCAGTTGACTGTGAAGAACAAGTATTTGTTGCCTCGTATAGATGATTTGTTTGATCAGTTGAGAGATGCTTCAGTGTTCTCGAAGATAGATTTGAGATCCGGGTACTATCAGTTGAAGGTGAAAGAGTGTGATGTTCCGAAGATAGCTTTTAGGACTAGATATGGTCACTATGAGTTTCTTGTGATGCCATTTGGGCTCACGAACGCACTTGCAGCATTCATGGACATGATGAATAGAATTTTTAGAGACTATCTAGACCGATTTGTAGTTGTTTTCATTGATGATATACTTGTGTACTCGAAGACAGAAGAAGAGCATGATGAGCACTTGAGATTTGTTTTACAGAGGTTGTTGAGCAATCAGTTGTATGCGAAGCTTAGTAAATGTGAGTTCTGGATTCGAGAGGTTGTATTTCTTGGCCATGTTGTTTCGGCCGAAGGCATCCGAGTTGATCCATCGAAGATTGAGGCTATTGTTGAGTGGAAACAACCTAAGTCCGTGACCGAGATTAGGAGTTTCTTAGGATTAGCCGGTTACTATAGGAGATTTGTTGATGGTTTCTCTAGAGTAGCTGCTCCTTTGACTAAATTGTTGCAAAAAGGAGTCAAATTTGAATGGTCAGATGCAAGACAGAAGGCCTTTGAGAAATTGAAAGAAGCTTTGACAAATGCTCTAGTATTAGTGCAACCTGTTTCTGGTAAGGAGTTTGTGATTTACAGTGATGCTTCCTACGTAGGCTTAGGATGTGTTTTGATGCAAGATAGGAGAGTTGTTGCTTATGCTTCTAGACAGTTGAAGATTCATAAGAACTACCCTACTCATGATATAGAGCTAGCCGCAGTTGTGTTTGCATTGAAGATTTGGCGTCATTATTTGTATGGTGAGAAGTGTATAGTTTACACCGATCACAAGAGCTTGAAGTACTTGATGACACAGAAAGAGTTGAACTTGAGACAGAGAAGGTGGTTAGAGTTGCTAAAAGATTATGATTTGACCATTGAGTACCATCCGGGTAAAGTAAATGTAGTAGCTGATGCTTTGAGTAGAAAAGTGGCCGTTGAGTTGAGAGCTATGTTTGCTAGATTGAGTGTGTCCGATGATGGTGGTTTGATCACCGAGTTGCAAGTGAAGCCTTCTTTGATTCAGTTGATTAGAGAGAAGCAGTTGCAAGATGCGAGCCTAGTTCCTCATGTTCAGGACATAGCCGAAGGAAGACCGATTGAGTATAGTTTCAGTGGTGAGAGCTTGTTGTGCTTTAGAGATAGAATTGTTGTACCAGAAGATGTTGAGTTGAGACGTCAGATTTTGAGTGAAGCACATTCGAGTCCCTTTTCTATGCATCCGGGTAGTACCAAAATGTACCAAGATTTGAAGAATGATTACTTCTAGGTTGGTTTGAAGAGAGATGTAGCCGAGTATGTACGCCGTTGTATGGTTTGTCAGAGAGTGAAGGCAGAACATCAGGTTCCTTCAGGTTTGCTACAGCCTTTGAAGATTCCGGAATGGAAATGGGAGAGGATCACCATGGATTTTGTGTCGGGGTTGCCTTTGTCTTCTTCGAAGAAGAACTCAGTTTGGGTGATTGTTGATAGGTTCACTAAGTGTGCTCACTTCTTAGCAGTGAACACTACGGATTCTTTAGACAAGTTGGCAAACTTGTACATCCGTGAGATTGTGAGACTTCATGGAGTTCTGAAGTCTATTGTTTCAGATAGGGATCCTAGATTTACTTCGAGATTCTGGGGTTGCTTGCATAGTGCTTTGGGTAGCCGATTGCATTTCAGCACATCTTATCATCCGCAGTCCGATGGGCAGTCAGAGCGAGTGATACAGATTCTTGAGGATATGCTTCATTGTTGTGTGATCGATTTTCAGGGTTCTTGGGAGAAGCACTTACCGTTGGTTGAGTTTGCTTACAACAACAGTTATCAGTCTAGTATTCAGATGGCACCTTATGAGGCTTTGTATGGTAGACGATGTAGGACTCCGATTTGTTGGGTTGAGACAGGTCAGAGATTGTTACCTATGCCAGACTTGCTTAAGGGAACTACCGAAAAAGTGAAGTTGATCTGTGACCGTTTGAAAGCAGCTTCCGATCGTCAGAAGTCTTATGCAGATTTGAAGAGAAAGGAGATTGAGTACTCAATGGGTGAGAAAGTGTTTCTGAAAGTATCTCCGTGGAAGAAGGTAATGAGATTTGGCCGGAAGGGCAAGTTGAGTCTGAGGTTCATTAGTCCGTATGAGATAGTTGAGCGGATTGGGCCTGTAGCTTATCGTTTGAGGTTACCTTCTGAGTTAAAAAAGATCCATGATGTCTTTCATGTGTCTATGCTTAGGAGATATAGATCGGATCCTTCGCATGTGATGCCCGTTGAGGAGATAGAGTTAAATCCGGATTTGTCCTATAATGAAGAGCCTGTTGAAATACTTGCTTCTGATAGCAAGGTGTTGCGTGGCAAGACCATAGAGTTGGTCAAAGTGTTGTGGAGACATAGAGGTGTGGAAGAGGCCACGTGGGAGAGAAAGGCGGATATGGTTGAGCAGTTTCCGTATCTGTTTCCACCAGGTAATTTCGGGGACGAAATTCCTTAAGTGGGGGAGAGTTGTAACACCCGGGTTTAGGGGTTAGGTGAAAATAATATTTTAATATTATTTTGGGCTCGGTTTTATACTCTAAATAATATTTCGAGTTATTTTCAAAATTAATTAATTTGGGTTGACCATGTTTTAAGATTAAACTCCATTTAGCCATGGATTTACCTCCCTTGTAAATGCCCCATTTCATTAAGGGCAAACAAGTCTTTTGAGCTTTAAAATTTAACACATGTCAAATAAAACACTCACCCTTCTCATCTTCTTCCCTCTCCCTCTTTCAAACCTAACGTTTCTCTCTTCTCTCCTTGGGGGTTCACTATTCCATCACCATACACTCACATTCTTGGTGATTTTTGAGAGGTAAACATGTTTCTAGCTTGTCCTCACCTCCCTCTACATGCTCATACCCATAGTTTTCATTAAAACTCTTGTTTTTGTATTATGAAGTTTTAAAGTTTGAAATTAAAAATGTTAACTTTGTTAACATTAAGTTGAGCTTTTGATTTGGTAATGATAGATGAGTCATTTGTTGTTCAAAAGGTCCAATATATCTAATTTTTATAAGGTTTTATAATGATTTTCGGAATTTGGTTTCAAAGGGTTTTTTGGAGGGTTTTAAAGTGGTTTTTGGGGTGGTTTGATGTTAATTTTTGAGGGCTGGTGCTAGTATGATATATGGGGGTCACTTTGGGTGTGTTTGATGGTTGATTGGATGTTTGAAATGGAAGTTTTCAGTGGGTGTTAGGGGCTGCTCGGAAATTCTGTTTTTGGGGTTGATTTTGAGTGTTGGATGCTTGATAATGTTAATCTGGGTTAGTTCCGATGATGAGTTATTGATTGCGAATGTTTTGTTTGTGTTTGAGATTGATTAGAATCGAGTTTGGGCATCGGTAAAGCATCAGAAGTGAATCCGGGAAATTGAAGGTGGTCGATTGCTTGGTCTTTGAGCTTGGAAGCTTAGGTGAGTGGTTAAATGTTTTAAATGGATTTAAAATGGTTGGTTCGAGTACATGGACTAGGTTGGGCTTGGTAGACCCACCTAGAGTTAGGATTAGTGTGGTAGCCTAATCCTAAACTTGATCTAGAGCCTTTGGATGAACTCATTTATGTGGTTGTGTATGTCTCGTATGAAATGTGATATGAATGCTTATGTATATTGTGTTATACATGTGAGATGAGACATGACTTGTGATGCTTGAGACATGCATGATGATGGTTGTTGATGAGTACGTGCTAAGCACGGAATTGGTTGAGATGAGTAATGTGGAATGAGTAAATGTTGGCACTAGTATACTTGAATACAAATGATCGATCATTAGGATGTTAGTGTGTACACATGAGTCAAAAGTCGCGCGTGGCCTTGGTGGCGTTGAGTCACCAAGGAGGAGTACGGGTTCGCCCGGAAATGGTAATTATATATAGTCGGTGATGAGTGAAATCCCATCGACGGGTCGTGAGGATGAGTGGAATCCCCTCCGCGAGACCGGTGATGAGTGTAATCCCACCGTGAGGTAATGTGGTTGTTGGATGTGAGTTCCAACGTGTCTATCCGCGTATTCGGGTCATAGTTAGGTGCCAATGTTGGTTGATAAATGTATCAATGTGTTGAGATTAATGATCTTTAGTTGGATGTTTAATGTGACTACTTGTGTTGAGGATTTAGAGCTTGTTGATCATGACATTTACTTGTATATTGCTCATGCATCCTATCTTGTGGCTCTTGTGGATCCTTGGTATAATTGTGTAATGCCTTGGCTAGATCGTGCTCGGACCCTACAATGTTGAGGTTTGTTTTTAGAGCTTACCCTCACTAAGTATCATTGCTTACGCTCTCTTTGTTCAACATTGCAGATCCTTAGTTCGTGGGTTGCTCGGGCAAGTGGAGGGCCTCCAAGTGTGGTTGTTGACTTGAGTACATCAAGTATGGCTTTTAAATGTTGAACATGTAATAGTTTAAGCAATGGGACATGTGTCTTTTGATGGATGATTGTTGGTTGTTTAGGAGCTTGTTTAGACTCCATGCTATGTTGCTTTTGTATGGCTTGTGATGCCATGTTTGAGTTGTAATCCATGCCTAAATTGCTTATCTTGAATGTTGGTTATGTGCCCTTGAGTTTGCCTTATGTTGAATGTTGAAGTATGAGTTTTTGGATGTTTAAGTGTCATCTTTGATTCAATTGTATGTTCCCTTGATGTATGTACATGTTGGGTGTTTGTATGGCTATAAAGTGGTATGTAAATGTTGTATGAATGCTTGTTGGGGTCTAGGAAAGTCCTAAATTGCATTTAGATTCGAGTCTTGATCGTTTTTGCTGAGTTTGGAGGTTTTTGCTGTGCAGGGGTATCGATACGGTTGGTACGGTATCGATACCACCTTCTTGTTTCAGGCCCGCGTATCGATACACTCGAGAGGCGTATCGATACTATTTTGGTCACTGGAGCTACTGTCCAGTTCGGTATCGATACCGGCCTTTGGGGTATCGATACCGTCATCTTAGCGTTGACCGTGGGAAGTCAACCGTTGGAGAGGGTATCGATACACTCCTTGGGTGTATCGATACGGTCTCTACGGGTTGACTTTGACCAGTTGACCTAGTCAAGGGGGTATCGATACACCCCTTAAGGGTATCGATACCGCCTGTAGTATAAGTATAAAATTGGGCTGTAACTTGTTAGTTTGAGTTCGTTTGTTTGATTCGTGAATGTTGTTCCGTTGTATGATCACATAGGATTAAATACTCATCTAGACAAGATTTAAAATGAAAAAAAATAGGGTTGCTAACCGAGGGGGAATTCCTTAGGGAGTTTTCACTCGGTTTTCCCCGTGTGGCCCACTCGGACCGGTCATTCGGCTAGACCGGGACGAGGGGGTTACATATTCAATTATCTGATATCCGAATATTCATTTTTTATATATATCATATATGAATCTGGTTATATTCCATATTTTTACTTGTTATATATAAAAAAATGAAATTTTCATGGATACAAAAATGTGGACTTTTGGCATGTTGAGATCAAGCCAGACCTTAGTTGGATAATGAAGAAGCTTTTGAAGCTACGCCCCATTGCAGCTTCTCTTTTTGTGTCTAACCAAAACTGGTCAGCGGTTAAGCCTAGGTGGATCTGGGAGATGATTCGTGAAAAGAAAGAAAAGGTTTCTTGGCATAAACTGGTTTGGTTTCCTCTTCACATTCCCAAACATGCTATTGTCAACTGGATGGTTATCTTAGATCGCCTTCCTACGTACGACAGGTTACAGAAAATGGGCCTCTCGATGGCGAATACTTGTCTCTTATGTGGCTCCGATGCTGAATCTAGAAGTCATCTCTTCTTTGACTGCCCCTTCTCCCATTCTGCTTGGTTGCAACTCTTGCAACTTTGCAATATCTCTCGACCTGTGCTGAACTGGAATGGAGAACTCGAATGGGCCATTTCTCACTTCAAGGGTAAAGCTCTTCGCTCCACTATTCTTAGACTTTCCTGGAATGCTCTCATTTATAATATCTGGTTAGAGCGAAACGCCCGACATTTTAGGGGGAAATCTCACACTATTGCTGACATTGTCCTTTGTGTCCAAGATACTATACGCTTACGTTTACGTTACAAAAAAAATTGATAGAACCATACAGGCAAATGTCGATCTTTGTACAGCTTGGAAACTAGAGTAGTTTTCTTTCTTTCTTGTAAAGTTTTCTCTTGTACATTGTAGCAGACTTCCTGCTTTCTTGGATAAATATACACAACACTTATCCAAAAAAAAATCTTGTTATATTTAATAATTTGTTAATTTTTATATTCGAAAACCTAAAATTTTCATGGACAGAACCGCCAAATTAAAAAATAATTAAATCAAGTTATAAATTCGAATATCTAAATCGGACCTCCAAAATTTTTAGATAAAATACAAATTGCTAAATTACTTATCCAAAAATTCGAATATTTTAAATTTCAGATCGAATATCTGAAATGCACACCCCTACTTACGCAAGAGCTCTGTTATTGAAGCAACAAAGCTTTTGTGTTTAGGGATTTTGCAGATTTGGGGATTTTTCGAATAGAGAGGAAATGTTGTAAAGCAATCGAATATTAGCAGAATATTAGAGAAGTAAGAAACGGCAAAGAAAAGATGCGTTTTATTAAAATTGAATGAATATACAAAGCAGTCTTTGACTTATATAATAGTCAAGATTCTATATCAAGATTAACAACTAACCTAACTAATTTTACAGCTAATTATAGCACGTGTAGGAGGTTTGTTATCCGTCGATAAATCACAACCTATCACATCATTATGAACCAAAAGGCTTTATTACATTCCATAAATATTCACACTTCAAACATGAAATCATATATCTGTCCGAATTTTTCTTAATTAAGTCGAATCATGTTTATTTATTCTCCACGAGTAATTAATGTCCACAACCTTTATAAATGGGTTGGAAATCTTTACCTTTTTTTGGTGCCTTTATTTATGCCTTAAGCTCAAAATTAAGTTTATGGTTTAGGATTTAGAGTTTTAGGTTATAGTTTAGGGTTAGGGAATTTAGTGTATGATGTATTCTTTAGGATATAGAGTATATGGTTTAGAATTTAAAATTTAGGGTTAATGCTTAAATTTTAATTTTATAGTATTTTTTTAGTGTTGGAGCATAAGTAGGGGCACCGAAAAAAGGCATATTATTTTTAGGATTAATATCCTATACACAGGCGGTGGAAACTGAAAGTTTCCACAAGTGCCTTAGTTTTAGGGTATAGTGAGTTAATTTAGGGTATAGAGTTTAGGGGTTTAGGTGTAGGGGTTTAGAATTTAGGAATAATTGTTTCAATTTAAGGTTTAAGGTTATAATTTAGGGTTTATAGGTTAGGGTTTAGTTTTTAGAGTAATATGGTGAAGATTTAGATTTTAACCTATAAACCCTAAATTATAACCATAAACCTTAAATTAAAACAACTATCCCTAAATTCTAAGCCCCTACACATAACCCCTAAACTCTATACCCTAAACTAACTCCCTATACCCTAAAACTAAGACGCTTGTAGTTTCCACTGCCTGTGTATAAAATATTTATCCTTATTTTTATCCCTACAAATGGTATTTACTTGTGAATCCGAAACATTTGAAAATAAACAATATTCCACCCCCCAAGCTCTCATTGCTGGCTTTACACAAGTGATGAAGGTTAAAGTAGAAAGCAACTCATCGAAGAATCTCATTCCATGACTTTACATTTTACTTTGAAAACAACACAATATGTTGATTGCTCGATGCTATCCACAAGGCTTGGCTCGGGACAAACAAGGTTTCAAAAAAGGATTGGTGTTCATCTAGAATCAAACCAAATCTTTCATGTTAATTATGTTATTCATTCACGATCAAAGATTTGAATTCCGAGTTTAATTCCATTTATTCATAAGCATTTAATATGTCCAGTAAAAAAATGGGTGATGTTCATCCTAAGAGATCAGAGTTCAAATCGCACTGTTTGTAGAGAGTGTGTTGTCAAAAGACTAAGAATATGTATGAACAGATACTACATTGTAATCAGCTTAAGACTATTCAAAAAAAATGTCTAGGCCTTATCCTCAAGTTGTGCCATAGTTTGTAACGAGGTTTCGTTGTACAAGGATGACTATTAGGAATGGTTACAGTCACAATAAGAAAGAACGTACACGACTTCACCTCAAAATAAATTAAGTCAAATACTCGTACGAAACCTTTAAATCTAATCTTTAAATCACTCGTTACTCAAATGTCCCATAGAAAAGTACTTATTGTCATGAAATGTAGCAAAGAATCCACCACTTTAAGAAAATTAATGTTTCCGTGGCTAAAACATAGAGTTAGATGAACCCACGTAATAGATCTAACCATATATTCTCTCAAATTGCTTGGATAACACGTTTTGTCATGCCTTATTTATACGCACACAGTTCATCAGCTCATCTTCACCCACCACTTCCTCCGTATCTGTGTGTGAGCTCGGCTTGTACCGAACACGATGGTCGACGAAAGAACCGACACCAACTCCTTGTGCGAGAAATCGATGAAAGTTGTGGTCAACATCTTTAAACTCTCATCATTCTCGATTGCCAGGATGAGTCTCGGTGAAACAACGGCATCCAAAAGCCTCCCCTCCGCGGTGACAAATTCGATTGTGGACGGGCGGCCGCCTCGATCTTCCTCCAGGATGTCGGAGAAGTTGCAGAGTCTATTGACGCCGTATTCATTTGTGATGCAGCCAGAGAGCAGAGGAAATTACGAACCGCAAGTGGTTGGCGAAGAGAAAAGAGACGAAGAAGAAGGCAAATTTGCTGCATATATTAGGAAAGTGCATGAGAAGAACCGAGGCAATTTGCATGAAGCAGCAAAGCTTTCTCCCTACATACTGCCACCTCCTCCCACACCATTGAGAAGAAAGAGGTAGCGAGAGTTTTAAATTGCGGTTGCGGCCATAATTTCAATTACGTTGTATTTATTGTACTTACGAACATAACATATATTATTACAGTCACTACAACTATCGTGATTGTGAATTTTTAGTATCACTCGCTATTGTGGTCATCGTGATTTTGAACGATGTCTATACCGTTATATAACCGCAGTATTACGGTTGTAGACCGTTATTTAAATCCATAAAAGTAGTCATCTTCATATCTCAGTTTCTAGATTTTGGCTCAGTATGAAGCATAAATAAGAGTATATTTTGCTTAATATCTATAATTTTCATATTGTTTTGTGTAGTCAATTTGTGGTTATTTCAGCGATTTTTTGTTTGATGTGATAGTAAGATAATATCAATTTATCAATTTTAACTATTTAATAACACATATCGTATAAATAAATTGTTCAAATCTTTTTTTATTGAAACTACTTCAACGAATTGTTTTTCAGCAAAATTTAGATGCTAGACATGAAGAATATGGGGATTCTACACAATATCTCTTTATGAGTGCACAGATAAGTTTCAATTCCTTCATCATGGGATAATGAAAAATAAATTAAATTGTTTGATCCAATGATAATTTAAATTAACTCCAAAGATCTTGATAGGAAAAGAAGTTTAGGTATTAAAGTAGAAAAATTAGTATAATTCAAGGGTTTAATTGAGGATTAAGCCTAAATAAAAAATATGTAATTCTTAGGGTGTTTGTTTTAAATTAAAAATCACACCCTTAAAACAAAGGAAAAATTTGCCACGCTCGACGAGTACCGATGAGCACTATTAATTCAATTTATAAAGATTAAAAATCTAAAGGACTCGCCGTATGATTATAAATTATTTAAAAATTAAAAGGTAAATTAATTAAAATATATTATTTTATTTTTAATTTTCTTTTAAACATAGATCAAAATACTTATCTACCCCTAAATTACAAAACTTTAATTTTTGTTCACTTGAAATTCAAGTTGCCGTTGCCTCCTACCGTCGCCGCCGCTGCCTCCACGCCCTCTGATGGTGTAAAAAAACTAGCGGGTGGAGGAGATACATAGCTCGTATCTTCAATCAGTTTCACACTACTCTCCGGTAGGATTGCCATTAATTCGAGACATGTTTACAAGAAAAAGGGAAATCTGTGGGACAATCCCTTTGAACTGTTGGAGCTATATTTATAATTTTACACCATTAATTCAAGTGAACAGAGGCAGTGGCGGCGACGACATGAGGCATCGGTAGTGGCAGCGGCGGCTTGAATTTCAAATGAACAAAAATTAGTATTTTTTTAATTTAGGGGTAAATAGCTATTTTGATATATGTTTAAAAGAAAATTAAAACGATAATATATTTTAATTAATTTACTTTTTAATTTTTAAATAATTTATAATTATACGGTAAGTCCTTTAAATTTTTAAACTTTATAAATTGAATTAATGGTGCGAGTCCCTTACTTTTTTTTCTTAATTTGATTCTTAACTTTTTTTTGGTTATATTAGTCCATGAATTTGAATTTTTAGTCCTTTAATACTACGTGGTAAAATATCATAGCGTGATATCATCAAAAGGAATAAAAATGAAATTTTTTGTTAAATTCATTGACTAATATGGACATAAACAATTAGGGATCAAATTGAGAAAAAATATAATTTAAGAACTAATAGATGTTTTAACCCTTAAAATATCAAACCGATTTTAAACTGATTTAAATAAGTTTCTATGGAACCGGATCAACTTATCGGTCTAATCCAGTTTCTTCAACAAGCTAGAAATTAAGGAAATAGATAATAAAAAAAGTAGAAGAAATGAAAAATAAATGGTGAAAGGGACAATAAGAATCTCTTTTAATTATAAGTTTTTAGGCCTAATAATTACCATCTATACTTTCCTTTCAATTTTTTAGGTTTAACTACAGAATAAGTGTCGAACTCGAGGAGTGATCCAATAGTAAAAGATGATGTATTTTATTTAGATAATTCGAGTTTGAGCAGTATATATACACGGTATGTGTTATTAAATGGCTAAGAAATTTGAACATATAATATCTTGTAATCACACCAGCATATTAAAAAAAACTACAACATATTTCAACTAAAAAAATAGACACTTATCTCAAAAAATAACATAATTTGAACACTTATTTTGTAATTAAGCATATTTTTTAATTAGCATTTCATTTAAATAAATAAATTTATTATAATAATAATAGTTTTATATTATCATTCTTTTGAAATTTTTTATATAAAAAACAATTAAAACTGTTCGTTAAGGATTGAATCACGGTTAATATGATTTATATATAATTTTTTCGCTCGATCTGTAATTATTATTGGAAAATTATTTTGAAAGAATATTTTATTATTTAAAATGTGAATGTGATAAAATTTAATTATAATCTTGGAACCTATACTCCATGATTAACCAATGTTTTTCAAAAGGTGTGGGCATCAAGTCTTCTTTTATATCTGGAATATTTTATTTCATTTTTTCCAGTGAAAAGGGGCCCATCGTCTTTAATTGGGACATTTGTGTTTCACATGGTCCATGGTTAAATAATTTATAGTTTACTATTAAATAAAAATGTAGTACTGTATGTTAATATTTATATAGTATAATTTTTTTATCATTTTGTTATAATATACGATAATATTTGTGTTCGACTTTGAATCTGTATAATTTTATAGTTTTTTCTAATCTATGCATATATGTTAAGCTCGATGATCATTCAACTATTACTTATTAAGTTGTGGAGAAGTTTGTGTTTTAGGTGTTTTTGGTGGAAGCAAAAAGATAAACAAAACACAAAGATTTATAGTGGTTCAGCCTTCTAACAAGCACCTACATCCACCACCTTAGTTCCCACTAAAGATTTTTCAAATTCACTCTTGAATTTCTTCATCTTTTCTAGGATTAGGAGGCAACCTTTACACACACAAAGCTTGAGTGAACCCTCTTTTACAAAGAGAAATAAGAGCAAACAAGAAATCCCTCACAAGGTAGATAGTTTACACTATTAACCACTCACTCAATCCTAAACACTTGAGCAAATATAACAATGTAAACTCACAAGTGTTGTCTATACAAAGAATTAGAATTTAAGTTCTAAGATAAATTTTCTTCGTAATGTTGTTTACTTGTGGATGATTAGTCTTTCATGGATGCTTAGAGGTTCCTTTTATACTCTTAATTGAGTTTTTAGCCGTTGGAGACCGTTAGGATTGAATTTGAGTCATTGTATCTTTTATTTCCTGCAATAAATGTAGTTTTAGAGTTGTCCGTATTGATACTCGAGTAACCGTATTGGTACGTCCTTCTTCAGAACTAGCCTTTGGAGTCTTTCCAGTTGATGCGTACCGATACGCTTATAGGCGTATCGGTATGGCCTGCAATTCAAATGACCATTGGGAAACTAGCCGTTGGGGGTAGTTAAAACCGTATCGGTACGCTACAAAGTGTATCGGTACGACACTACTCCGTATCAATACGAATAAGTCGTATCGGTACGGGTTTTGGCTACTGAAATTTTCCTATAGCTTGAAACCCTAAAGCGCATCGATACAGTATATGCCGTATCGATACGGTTACTTGAAAAACACATGTTTTGCTACTTTAAAGACATTTTAAAACATTCCAAAGTCTTATAAAACCCATCAATTATATCTTCAAGTTGTTTGGACTTATAAACATTTTGAAATCTTTTCAATTTAATCTAAAATAATTTTTTTATTATTATATCAAAACAAACATCTCAACAATACATGCATAAAGGGTCATTTAAGAGCTTCTATTAAATATAAGATTCTATTTGAAAAATCACAATCATTTAATGTATTATAAAATCTTAAAAAATATTACTGAAAAAATTCTCATTTAATGTATTTGGGTTTATGGTTAAAATTTAAGGTTTATGGTTATGATTTAGGGTTATGTGTTTAGAACTTAGGTTTTAGGGTTTTAAGTTTAGGATTTATGGTTTATTAATACATTGAATGAGTGTTTTTTCAACAGAATCTTTTATGGTTTTGTAATGCATTAAATGATTGTGTTTTTTATAAATAAAATTTTGTATTTAATGCAAACTCTTAAATGATCATTAACCTATACATGTATACATAAATTAGACAAATTCTAATTTTATATACGTACAAATTAAACTGCTCAAATTAAAATAACATAAATAAAAAATGTCACTTTTCTTCATTAAACCACTCTTTTAATTTCATTAAATGGTAGTAGTGGCAAACCCACCATTAGCGAGCCTAATTATTGTTCATCGGGAAAAAAATTGATATTGAGGGGTTGATTGTTAAAAATATTAACTTAAGGTTGATTTTTTTCTGAATTGAATAGATAAGAAATTAAGTCTAGCACACATAAAGTTAGTTGCATCAAACGTCCTCAAGTTATAATCTAAATTTTAAATTAGTCTCAAGTCTCAACCTTCATATATAAAAATAATGTGAAATATAATTATTTAAATAATAAAAATGAATATTTCTATAAATATAAATATAATAATAAATTAATCTCAAAGATCAATTAAAAATATACAATATTAAGAAAATTATCAATCGAATAGTTTTAATTGAGGTGAATGTGTACTTCTACAAAATATGAGTCTACATGAAAAATAAAGATAATTATTATGAATAATTGATTGAATATTTATTGAAAAAATTATGAAAACACATTTTAAGCAAGCATAATTTCTTAAAAATAAAAAGAATTATCAAACTTTTAATCCCTCATGTGAGCTACCTCTAAAACAATAATCGCTTTGAATATTTAGCCTAAAACTTCCTGTTTCTAGATTATTAGATTTAATGGCTAACCTTAAGACATTTTGTAATAATTATCCAAACCCACTTTGACAAATAAAGTTTGATTAATTAATTAACCTCTAAATTTAATGTTAAAAATATTAATTATAATTAATAATTTGTAAAAATAGCATTAACTTAATTCTGTTTATATTATTTTAGAGGTTATAAATTTTTAAATCTTATCGTTTTTTATTAAAAAAAATAATATTTTTAATAAAAATGTCAAACGTTAAGATTTAAACTTATATAAAATAATGCAACATAAATATATTTGATCACGCGATCAATTAATGAATGTCATGTTTTTTTTAAATGAGTAGCAAATAATTATCAAATATTTTCTTTTTTATTATTTATATATAATTAACTTATTAATAAAAAATATAAAAAATATAAATTACACAAAATTTTAAAATTTAGTAATCCCAAGATAACATGAAATGACTTGACACGACACTACAACACAGGTGACAGGACCGCCAACCATTTCTGCCTTCAAATCCTCGGATGCAAAAATTCACCACACAAAAACTATTACCAAACAAGGGGTGAAATTTGAACAATATTGTGCTTAGGAGTTAGGATATTGCACCCAATTTTTTATTTCATAAATATTACATTTTATTTTTTAATTTATGGTACTTGAAAAATATTTTTTTCTAACTAGTGAAAAGGCGAATGATGTTCATCTTAAGAGACACGAGTTCAAATTACTATATTTACATGATATATACCTATTATCAAATGATTAAGAATATTTATGAACATATATTACATTGTAATCATCATCATATTATTAAAAAAAATCCAAAACAAAACTATTGCATCTCTACCACTAAAAAATCAGAGTCGACCCACCAAGATTTGCAAGATAAGTAATTGAATGGAGTGGAAGCACTTGTTATTTTCACTTAATTTTTATTATTAAAATATCAGCTAACAGACCAAAAAACTAAATGAACAATAATCTAACACAAGTAGCAACAGAAAACAACAAGAACGACAAAGACAATAGACATGACAAATTCTGTTCTATTTTTAGTCTGTACATCAAAAACAAAGGGATCCGAAAACCAGTTACCTAACTTTTACCTTATGTTCTTTATTTCCCCTAAGCTTTTCCAGCTTTGCTTATCATAATTTAATGTCAAATTGTTAAGCAACACTGATGATGTTATGTTTATCTCCATTGCTAAAGTCTGGCATCACCTGAAATGGAGAATGCCTCGAAGCTGAAGACGATGAATCCATTTGATCAGACTGCAAAGACAACTCGAGCGACAACGATAAAGGCTCGGAAACCGGAATCGAGTTCGCGTTAAGATCGAATCTCTGAAGAGCTTGGAAATTAGGGACCTGACGGATGAGGTTTGCTGTTGCAACATTGTTGTTTGATTGATTCCGCTGTGCTACGGTGAGATTTTCAATCGGATTCTCGGCCGGAACTTGAGGAACTAAAGGAGTAAAAGCCATGGGAAAAGCAGCTGGAATTGCCTGAGTTGTATTCTCTTGTCGATCAACTCGCTCTTCTTCCATTGGAATTGCCTGTACCTAACCAAATGGTAGCAAAATAGATAGGTCAAAATAAAGGCGTGTGAATTATGAGAATATTTATACATTAAATGCAACAACTCGTAATAAATTCTAGGGGAAACTATCTATTTGGTAGCCACTTATTCATGTATTTCTGATTTGGTCATCCAAATAATTTTATCGACAATTACAGAATGTAACATTATACACCATCTACTAAAAATATTAGTTGGACAGACTAAAACAGAAACACTAGAATAAGTGGGTACCAAATAAGTAATTTATCCAGATTCTATGATCACAGTTTGTGAGATTACGCTACAAAAAGAGAAAAAACTATATGTTCCAACTAAATATATATTAGTGATGTGATTATCTTATCCACATTAAGTTAATTTTCTTTAAAAATATATCGAGTAGCTAAAACTGAGAAAACTACCCAGAAAGAAGAGAAGATAAATAAATAATTGGATTTCTTTTTCAAAGCCTTATGGTTCAACCGATCTGGCCATTTTTTCTTTTAAATTTTTAGTTTCGCCAATTTTCCAAGCAAAATAAAGGGGGATGTTGAAAAATGAGTAGTAATGACCAATACCGTATCGGTGGTGATATCGAAGAGGCTGGATCTACGGCGGCGGCGGTTGAGATTGCTTCGCCGGAGAAAGTATTTCTGAGCATGGCTCGCTACTTGTGTCGGCGTACGAGTCTTCACGAAGTTTCTAGAAATCCCTCTCCAATCCCCTTTTCCTACTTTTTGCAGTCCAACCAGAAACAGCTTGTGCTCTTCCTCCGTCCACGGCACACCTAAAATTCATTTAAATTTTTTTTTATCAGAAACCTAAAAATCAAAAGAGAAACAGAAGGAAAAGATCAAATCTACATGTATAAACCTCGTTTGCGCTCGCGATTCCCGGAGGTGTGAGGAACGGCGTCATCGGCGGAGGCGTAACCGGCGTTAAGGTTATCATCGCCTTGATCTTTGTTGTTCTTGTTGCTATCCTTGTTCGATTCATAAGGCTGTTCGTACTGAGAAAGATTGTTCATACTAACACATTTCCTCATGGAATCAACCACCACTCTGACTCCGAAAAGCATGATCTCTCCACCTCCGCCGCCGTTCGCGGCAGATAAAGAGCCGGAAGGACACTTTGCCGGCGGCATCCCCATGTTTTCCCCCTTTTTCCGATTTTTCGCCGCGAAAGGAATCTTTTTGCCGTACAAATGAGAGCGGAAAAATGCTTAAAAAAAACCGATACCGAAGTCGCGCGGAGAATATAATATATAGAGAGACAATGGTGAGGTGGCATCACGCTGTGCAGACTGTTTTCGATCTGCGAAATAACACGTGGCGTACAATGGTTGGTTACCGTGTCTTGTCTGTTTGTAAATCTCCAAAAAGATAACGAAGTGGGCTTTTCTTTTTATCAACAAAATAATGCAGAAATGTTATTATTATAAATTATCCCTTCCTTTATTTATTTATCTTTGATTTTTAAATTAAATGTGATAATGTTTTTTATTAGCCTTAATCAAATTTTTATGTTCATAGATTAGGCTTAATCAATTGAATAATACAACCGAAATAACCCAAATAGATCTTCATCGATTTAGATGGATTTCATTGAATTTTTAAAATTAAAAAAATACTTTTATTTATAAATAAAATACCTAATCTATATTATTATATAATGGTTGTAAGTTTGAAGTTTGTGTATTCTTCGTAAATAAAAAAAACTAACTTAACATTCATATAACAAAAAAAAACTATGTTTATATTAGACATGAATTTAACAGGAAAAAAATTGACAGTATTAACAATTAGACTTAAAATTTTAAATTAAAAAATAGAAGGACTAAATTTCAAATGTTTGAAAAAAAAAATACATAAATGTAAAGTATATTTTAATTGATTTATAACTAATTAAACTCTGACTTCCTTGAATTTTTACTTAATTTTTTTTTGTGTAAAATTGATTTTAAAGTAACGTGATTTGTGTTTGAGAGTTTTTTTTTCTTAAAAATCACGATTATATAAAAATATAGTGTAAAAATCACGACGAAACGCAAAAACTACTTTTACCTTGCTTCTCTCATAATCACGTTTGGGGTCTAGAATTAATTTTGGATTTTTAGATCCAAACATGTGAGCACAGCGTTCGAGGCCAAAAAATTTGTTGAATCGGGATGTTAAGCCTCCAACGTCCATTCAAACACACAATTGATGATCTATCACTTTATCCAATCTATTGAAATACCAAGCTAAAAACTCTAATTAATAATTAAATTTTTTAAATTTAATCCATTTAATTGAGTATGATAAAGATCCACACATAAAGGAATTAAACTATAATAAAATCTAAGTAAAACTAATACACTCCAACCCAACTTTGTCAATGTCTCGTGTGTTTATCAAAATCTAAATCATAAAATCTAAAATTATAAATAGTAAATCTAAATTGTAACGGTAAAATTAACCGATTTTATAAACTTCTAATTTATACTATATGTATATTGAAATATTTTTCATTAAAACCTTGGCTTAGAAAATTAGTTGGTTTCCTTGTTGGTCTTTATTCCAAACTACTTACGTTCTTTGTAGCAGTTTGCTGCTATTTCGGATAAATACAACTAACACATATACATTTATCCAAAAAAATTATTTTTCATTAAACTTATATTTTACCTGTTTTTAGACATAATAATATTATAGCATGCACCAACAATTTTTATATTTTTTCTTGATGCAAAAAAAGGACAATTGCACATGAAAATGGTGGGAACATTTCCTGAAAAATAATATATTATCCAAATCTATTTTTTTCTTTTTATTTTTTATCACAATTTTCTCTTTTTATTTAATTCAGATGCATATTTTTTACCTTAAAATATTGTCAACTTGTAAGTTGTACCTAACATCTTTTATCTCATAATATTTTTAACATATTATAATATATTTTAAAACTTTTGCAAACATTTATTTATATCTATTACATTTCAATTATTTAATCTCCATTATATAATTATATCGTTAGTAGATCTGTACTTCAACTAAATTAAGCAAACATTTTCTTAAGCAAGCTCGGACTCAATCTTTTAGTTGTATTTTATTTTCAGTAATTAAAAATTAATCAATTTAAAACTTTTTTTTAGTAATTAAAATTTTTATGCTCGGTAATTTCATAAACTGTATTTTATTTGTTTATTTCAAAACCATATTAGTCTTCAGTTTGTATATTTATTAAACAATTTAATTATATCATATATTTAATTTTAGATAATATTGTCACGGGGCTAGGCTTATATGGCTAGCTCGTGCGGCACTTGGTCGGGAAAGGATTTTGAAAGGGACCAAGTAAGCCTTAAAGTCAAGTCTTGGCTTGGCTAGATAAGCGGAAGCGTTGCGAAGAAGAGGAAATGAGATGGCTCGAGTGATTTGCAAAACGAAGAGCCTCGTTAAAACCCTCTCTAAGCCTAGTTAGGGGGGAAAAGAGTACTCGACGTTGCTATTCTTTTATTGATGAAAGAAAGTAAGAAAACAAAGGAAATTCAGGATGAATACAAATGAGGGGGTGAGGCCCTATTTATAGCATGGCTCCTCCCGATCTAACGGTCACTATCGATTACAATGGATGGCCAAGATTGGCCTAATATATCTAATAATGACAAGAGAATAGGATCCATGATTCCTTCCTTCTTGGTTGGGCTTCTTTCCTTGTGAAAAGGATATGAATCTCCATGAATCGCGAAAGAGATGGATGCTTGATCCTTGCCTTGAATACCATGTCAAAGGGGTGGATATTCCCCAAGAAATAAGCTTGAATGGCCATGGATGATGGAAATCCGGATAGGCTCTCGGACAGGCCCATGGGTGCGGCGGCTTGGTGCTGCTCGGACAGGCCCTCGGGTGCGGCAGGACGGACTGCTCGGTCGGACAGGCCCAGGGTGCCTAGCAAGGCCCCTCGGGTAGACGGCTCGGCTGGATCGTAGCCCCTAGGGTGCGACAGAATGGGTCGGATGGACTCGGGCACCTCGGGTGCGTTGGGCATGGCACGGGGTGCTGGAAGCTCGGCCCCAAGGTCTCGGATGTGGGTGCTGGATATGGCCCCTAGGTGTGCGGCAGATTGGACCCTAGGGTGCACCACGGTAACATTCTCCTCCACCGAATTGAGCAACGCCCTCGTCGCTCGTTGGGCTTCAAAATCGTCAATCTTATCTTCAAATTGCCACAAGTCTTTGTCTAACTCCCAACTACCCTCGGCTTCGGTTAGACCCTTCCAAAGCACAAAGTACTCGTGCCTTGGCTTGAACCCTTGGTGTCGAATGACTCGACCAACTAAGATGGCTTCGGCTTCTTTCTCGAACGAAGTCCTAACTCCAACGAGTGCTCGTTTGGAGATGTTTCTTTCCGGATCTTCCTCGTCCTTGTGATAAGGCTTAAGAACACTAATGTGGAAGACGGGATGAACTTGGATGTGGGGCGACAAGTCTAGCTTGTAGGCCACCTTGCCTACTCTCTTTATCACACGAAATGGGCCTTCGTACTTCCTCAAAAGAGCCATGTGAACAGAGAAATTGCGAAGTGTTAGATGAAGTTTAGCCAAAACTAAATCATTTACCTGGAATTCGATGTCGCGTCGCTTCTTGTTGGCCCATTTCTTCATTCGCTTGCTTGCTTTGTAGAGGCAAGCGTTGGCTAGGTCTCTTTGCTCTTGCAAGTCCTTCACTACATGGAAGGCGGCGGGATTTGGACCTTGATACTTGGTCACGATGGCATCGGGTGTGAGCGGTTGTTGGCCCATCACTATCTCGAACGGACTTTGATTTGTGGCTTCACTTCTATGCAAGTTGTAGGAGAATTGGGCCACGTCTAGCAAATCGGGCCAATTTCGTTGGGATACATTGACGAAATGTCTCAAGTAAATCTCCAATAATGCGTTGACCCTTTCGGTTTGCCCATCGGATTGCGGATGAAAACTCGTTGAAAGGTTCAAGGAGGAACCCAACAACTTGAACAACTCGGTCCAAAACTTACCTGTAAACCGAGCATCTCGATCACTTACTATTGACTTTGGAATTCCCCAAAGCTTCACAACATGCTTTAAGAAAAGGCGGGCGGCTTCATCGGCGGGGCATGTCTTGCTGGCGGGTATGAAAGTAGCATACTTTGAAAACCTGTCCACTACAACCATAATACTATAAAAGTTATTAACGCAAGGAAAACCAATGATAAAGTTTAAAGAAATACTTTCCCATGGTCTTTCAGGTATTGGCAAAGGTTGAAGTAGTCTCATCGGCTTGTTTGCTTCAATCTTGTCTTGTTGGCAAACAAGACAAGTCTTCACGTGTGTTTCTACATCTTCATTCATACGAGGCCAATAATATCGTTCATTAAGCAAAGCTAAAGTACGATGCATACCTGGATGTCCGGCCCACTTCGAATCATGACATTCCTTCATTAATGTCTTTCGCAAATTGTTGAAGTAGGTGACGAATATGCGTTGGCCTCTTGTGAAGAGAAGATCATCTTCGACCCAAAATCGGCGTGACTTACCCTCTTTGGCAAAGGTGATTAAATTCTTTGCGGTGGGATCATGCGTCAAGCCTTCCTTGATGGATTCGAGTAACTCACCACTTGGTTGGCTAATGGAAGTAAAGATGGCTTTACGGCTAAGCGCATCGGCCACGGTGTTGGTCTTCCCGGGCTTGTGCTCCATAGAAAAATTGAATTCCGCCAAGAAATCTTGCCACCTAGCTTGCTTAGGAGACAATTTCTTTTGGGTTAGAAAATATGAAATTCCGGAATTATCGGTAAAGACGACAAACCTAGAACCCAAGATATAATGTCGCCATGTGCGAAGGCAATGGATGACGGCGGTCATCTCCTTCTCTTGAACGGTGTAACGCATTTCGGTTTCGTTCAACTTTCAGCTTTCAAAGACAATGGGATGTCCTTCTTGCATCAAAACTCCACCAATGGCATAGTCAGATGCATCGGTGTGGATGACGAACGATTTGGAATGATCAGGCAAGGCTAGAACGGGCTCACTTACCACGACTTGTTTAAGCCTTTCGAACGCTTGTTGACAACTTGGAATCCATTCCCAAACTTTGTCCTTCTTCAAGAGTTCGGTCAAAGGCGTAGCTATGGCGGAGTAACCTTGCACAAATTTACGATAATAGTTAGCTAAACCAAGAAAAGAGCAAAGTTCGGTTACCTTAGTTGGCGGTTCCCAATCGTCGATGGCTCAAACTTTGCTTGGATCCATTCGGATCTTACCACTTCCAATGATGTGTCCTAAAAACTGAACTTCATGTTGAGCGAAACTACACTTTTCGCATTTGATATAAAGCTCGTTTTCTCGAAGAACCTGCAAAACCTTCCTCAAGTGCATTAAGTGTTCTTGAAAAGTCTCACTATAGATGACAATGTCATCTAAGTAGACAACTACGAAATTATCAAGAAAAGGTGAAAGTACCTTGTTCATTAAAGTGCAAAATGTTGCGAGAGCGTTTGTAAGGCCAAAAGGCATTACAAGAAACTTAAATGAACTATACCTTGTGATGCACGCGGTTTTAGGCTCGTCACCTTCGGCTATTTGGACTTGATAGTACCCCGAACGAAAATCTAACTTTGTGAAGAATCTAGCACTTCCAAGTTGATCAAATAAATCGGAAATCGAAGGGATATGGTATTTGTTCTTTACCGTAAGTTTGTTTAGAGCGCGGTAGTCGACACACATACGCAAGCTACCATCTTTCTTCTTTTGAAAAAGAATGGGTGCTCCAAACGGTCCCTTGGATAGGCGAATGTACCTAGCATCCAAGAGTTCTCCAAGTTGCTTTCGGAGTTCTTCTAACTCCGGTGGCGCCATTCGATAAGGTGCTTTGCTCGGCGGCTCGACATTTGGCACCAACTCAATTCGATGATCCACCTCACGCTTGGGTGGTAAAGCCTTCGGCAATTCAGAAGGCATAGTGTCCTCGAACTCCACGAGAACACGTTCCACTTCTTCGGGAACTTCTTCGGGAACTTCTTCGGCTTCAATCGCCTCGTCTTCCTTGAGCACGGCAAGGAAAGACTCTTCCTCCTTTCGCATACCATTGCGGAACTGGATGGAAGACAACATCTTGGATTGGATACCTACATCTCGACTCACGGGCACTAAACATTGTTGGGCGCGATCGAGCACAACCAATACATCGGCAAAGGGCAAGAGAAGTGCATTAATCTTGTCCAAAAAAGATAAACCAATCACAAGATCATAATCATCAAGAGGAATTACCTTAATATCCTCACGGCCTTTCCAACTTTCAAGTTGGATCTCGACCCTTCTTGCAACTCTGGCAATGGGTTATTCGTTCGAGTTGACCGTCTTGATCCACCCACTCTTCTTCAACACGTTGAGATTGAGTTTTTGGGCAGCTCCTTCAGAAATGAACAGCTCGGAAGCTTCGGTGTCCACAAGTGCACGCAATTGCTTTCCGGCAATCGTGACTTCTACAAATATAAGACCACTTTTGGGCTTGTTAGATAAAGAATTCACTTGGAGATTACTTACAATTGCTCCAAGTTGGGCGGTGGGCTCGTTGTTGACTTTGACGGTAGAAAGACTTGTCATTTGTGGGCAATCTCGAATATGATGAGGTCCTTTGCAATGGAAACATCCTCGTCTCTCCCATGGTTTAGTTGATCGACCTTGTCGATTGTTGTTGAAAGTCTTGGCGTGGTTAAATCTCTCACCTCCGGCTTTGGCATTCTTATCTCCCCAACCTTTGGATTTCAGTTTTGGTTTGGGCGAGTCTCGCTTCTCGAACTTGGCTATTGCCTCGGCCTCGTCAAGGGCATGGGAAAGATCTTTGACACCACGTCTTTCCAACTCCATGTTAGCCCATCGGTTCAATCCATCCATGAAAATTGAGAAGCCTTCATCTTCTCCTAAGTTGGTGATTTGGAGTTTTAACTCGATGAACTTCTTCACATAGTCATAGATGTTGTTGTCGTGCTTGAGTTGGCGTAGCTTTGAACGCAACTCTCTTTGAACATTCTTGGGATAGAACGCCTCATGGATCTCGTCTTGAAGCTCTTCCCAAGTATCTACGGGAACATCTCTATCGGAGTCGGCACACCTGCATCTCCATCATAAAAGAGCATTGTGAGTAAAATAACTAGAAGCAATATTTACCTTAGTGGATTCATCTACAATGTTGGTGTTGCGGAAATATTGGTTCATGCTCCACAAGAATGTGTCGGTTTCTTGAGCATCTCTCAATCCTTTGAATTCCTTTGGTTTCGGCACATCGGCTAACACTCTACTCGGACTTGAAACCACTCCATTGGCTACGGCAGATTTATAGATGTTGAGTTCGGCCCTTAGCACGTTCATCGCCTTCTCTAGTTCGGTTAGACCATCTTTAAGAGATCTATTCTCTAACTCCACGGTCTCGAGTCTATCTTCGAGGTCCTGGGAATCATCCTTGCAATCATCACCCAGAGATTCCAATGTAACTAGTCGGTTCTCAACAACATCGAGCCTATCTCTCGACTCATTCGTGTTGTTCTCCAAACGGGTAACTTTGTCTTGCAAGGTTGAGATGGCATCTCTCGAACTAGCCCTCTTGGTTTTTCCACCACGAGTCTTCATTGGCTTTGAGGTGCCGTCGATGGGAGCACCACTTGGATTCGTCATCTCAAACAAATTCTTCGTTGAAACGTAGGCTCTGATACCACTTGTCACGGGGGTAGGCTTATATGGCTAGCTCGTGCGGCATTTGGTCGGGAAAGGACTTCGAAAGGGACCAAGTAAGCTTTAAAGTCAAGTATTGGCTTGGCTAGATGAGCGGAAGCGTTGCGAAGAAGAGGAAATGAGATGGCTCGAGTGATTTGCAAAACGAAGAGCCTCGTTAAAAATCTCCTCTAAGCCTAGTTAGGGGAAAAGAGTACTCGACGTTGCTATTCTTTTATTGATGAAAGAAAGTAAGAAAACAAAGGAAATTCATGATGAATACAAATGAGGGGGTGAGGCCCTATTTATAGCCTGGCACCTCCCGATCTAACGGTCACTATCGATTACAATGGATGGCCAAGATTGGCCTAATATATCTAATAATGGCAAGAGAATAGGATCCATGATTCCTTCCTTCTTGGTTGGGCTTCTTTCCTTGTGAAAAGGATATGAATCTCCATGAATTGCGGAAGAGATGGATGCTTGATCCTTGCCTTGAATACCATGGTCAAAGGGGTGGATATTCCCCAAGAAATGGGCTTGAATGGCCATGGATGATGGAAATCCGGATAGGCTCTCGGACAGGCCCATGGGTGCGGCTTGGCGTGCTGCTGTGTGCGGCTCGGACCGACCCATGGGTGCGGCGGCTTGGTGCTGCTCGGACAGGCCCTCGGGTGCGGCTGGACGGGCTGCTCGATGCTGCTCGGACAGGCCCTCGGGTGCAGCAGGACGGGCTGCTCGGTCGGACAGGCCCAGGGTGCCTAGCAAGGCCCCTCGGGTAGACGGCTCGGCTGGATCGTAGCCCCTAGGGTGCGTCAGAATGGGCCGGATGGACTCGGGCACCTCGGGTGCGTTGGGCGTGGCACGGGGTGCTGGAAGCTCGGCCCCAAGGTCTCGGACGTGGGTGCTGGATATGGCCTCTAGGTGTGCGGCAGATTGGGCCCTAGGGTGCACCACGGTAACAATATGCCAAACAAAAATGGATAAATATCCTATACACTGGCGGTGAAAACTGAAAGTTTTCACAAGCGCCTTAGTTTTAGAGTATAAGGACTCAGTTCAGGGTATAGAGTTTAGGGGTTTAGGTGTAGGGGTTTAGAATTTAGGGATAGTTGTTTCAATTTAAAGTTTAGGGTTATAATTTAGGGTTTATAGGTTAGGATTTAGTTTTAGGGTAATATGGTGAGGATTTAGGTTTTAACCTGTAAACCCTAAATTATAACCCTGAACCTTAAATTAAAACAACTATCCCTAAATTATAACCCCCTACACTTAAACCTCTAAACCCTATACCCTAAACTAACTCCTTATACCTTAAAACTAAAGCAATTGTGGAAACTTTCAGTTTTCACCGTCTGTGTATAGAATATTTATCCAACAAAAATTATACAAACATAACCTCATAAAATATTATTACGAAAAAAACATAACATCATACGAAAGATAAAATAGTTTTTTATTTAATATAAACATTTTTTACCGTAGAATCTGACTCGATCCATAATAAACCTGAACACATTATTATTATTATATGTATATAAAGTTAACTTTATATTAGAACCCAAAAAATGATTTTGGCGGAAAATAAAAATATAATTTTACTTATAAAATTTGAGTTCGAGTAACATTGTTTGTACCGTGTCCATTAGTTTCATGGCTTTAAAAAACTAAATATTAGCATAGGCTTCTTTTAAAATGTTAAAATATAATATTAAATTTTAATGACAACAATAAAAACTCAAAAGTTTAAAACAATCAAACCCCACCTTTATTTGATCTCTTTACCCATGAAAGGGGTTGCTTTGTTCATTAATTGCCTTTTGATGGTGGGTTATAAGCTGTCCACTACCTTTCAATATTCCTCAATCAATCCTCACTTTAAAAGTAGAAAAAAAAAAGAATTTACACCATGAAATGATAAGTGTAATTACTTGGGCATGCCTAGTAGGGTTAGGTGTTCGATCGAGTCAAGTTAAGTCAAAAAATTTCGAGTTATTCGAGTTTGTAAGTCCTATTTTACGATTCAAATTTTATTTGATTTTTCATATTTTCACGTGTGATATACATAATATATCATGCACAATTGACAAAGTCGACTCGAATATGAAAACTGATAAACTAATTACTAAAAATTTCGAGTTATTCGAGTTTTCATTTCATAACTCAAACTTTATTTGAAAATTTTTCGAGTCGAGCCAAAACGAGTCGGTTTTTTTCACCTCGAGTCGATCGAATAATTCAATTTTTTTTAGTCGAGTCGAGTTTTACTCATCCATAATGCCTAGACCTTGAAATTTTTTAAGAATCATCCTCAATACTATATTTTTATTATTGACCAGCTGAAAGTTAATTACCAGTTAATAACTTTGACAACTAATCCACATTCAAACAATTATTAGAAAAATAGTTACTATAAAACATAGTTTAATTAAATTATAGAAATATATATAAACATAACATAAATGATTTAACTCGAACCTAAAACAACAATTTCTGATATTGAATATATATTATTTGAAATATAAATAATCCGTATTTAAATTTTCTTCTAGTTTTTCATCAATATAAATACGTAAAAGCTAGTAAAAAATTCAAAATTTTAAAAATTGTTCAAGATCAAATTCAAAACTAATATTAACCAAAATTAAAATAATAATCTTTACAAATACATCACAGCTTAATTTAAAAAGGGTAAGTTACATCAGTAGCCACCGAACTACTGTCTTTTCTATTTTGGTCATCGAATTAATTTTTTTAATAAAAGTATCACTAATGTTACATACTTTTCTAATTTGGTCACTAAATGTTATGTTTCTTATAAGTTTTAAACGAAGATTGTGATGTTGCATAATATAATAATAATTTTAATCCTCAAACATATACATTTCATCAACTTGATTTTTATTTTTAGAATTTAACTTTTTTATAATTTAATTATTTCATTTCTACTTTCTCTTAAAACAATTATCTTCCCCACTAAAAAATCATACCATACAATAAAGTAATACTTGTTTATATGGTCATGTTTGGCAATTAGCGGATAACTGATAGCGGATAGCGGATTACATTAGCTGATATCTAATAGCTGATTGCATTAGTCGATTTGACTAGCGTATTGTATAAAAGTGTTTGGTAAAATTAACTGATAGTTGTTAGATTATTTAAACAAACAAAATGACATATAAGGACATGATTATATTCAATAATTGTTTGAATATTTTATTAGTTATCAATATTTTGTATCTAATTATTATTAATTATATCTATAAAATTATTTTTAATATAAATTTTCTAAACATATTCAAATGATTTATATATTAATATATTATTTATATAATTATTTTAATATAATATAATTAATTAATAAATTTAAATATACATATAAATATGTGATAATAAAAAAGAAAAAAGTAAATAGGATTAACTTATAAATAGGGTGAGAAAATATTTAATTTAGGTTATTTTGAGATTTTTTGTAACCACTAAAGATAAAAGAATATTTACAACTATAATATCAAACCTCTAATCTCAATAAGCTCATATTATGAGTTTTTCAAAATTAGCGGTTTCACCCCAATCTGCTCTTTCAATTCGTTGTTTACCAAACAACAATATTAGCGGATTTGACTGGTCAAACCTCTAATTATGCCTCAAACCTCTCTTTACCAAACATGACCATATTCTTAACCCTTTAACAATACACATATACACCTTATACACAAAGTGGTTTGAACCCGTATATCCTAAGATGAACACCATTCGTTTTTTTACTAAGATAAACAATACATGTTTATATATATTCGTTATGTTCAGCTTTAAACTTTTTAATTAAATGCTGCAATTGAATATTGTATGTATAAAACGCATCCTCACACCTCCCAACGCAAAACCCATTGCATGTATATAGCCACGTGTCGATTATTAATTCTCCCATGTCATATAAATCTCCAAATGTGGGCCCTCTCCAATGGCGCGCGCCAATTGTCGAATCCCCATAGTGAAGAAAAGAGAAGAACGAAAACACAATTGGTCTAATAAACCGCACCGGTTCAACCGTTGTGTCAGCTGAAGTGGCGTATTGGTAAATAAAAAGGACAGAAGAGGGTAGTTAGGTAATAATGGGAACGACTTTCGGTTCCCAACTGACAGCTGCTACAAGGGAAAGGGAAAACAAAAACTAAAACCAAACAACCTTCCTTTGCTGTTTTTTTTATTCTCTCCACAGTTTGGTCTGAAAATAGTAGCAGTAGATGCATTAGTGGCTACAATGGTTGATTCAGAGGTAAAGTAACTCTACTATCTTTCTGTGTAATCTAGTTTTTATTTTTTTAAAGTTATTTTTGAATATTTTTTTAGTTTTGTCTGTTTAATTTTTGGGTTTTTAAAGAGAAACGGTTGATTTTGATCATTCTATTGGTTAGAAAGATGATTTTGATACGGATTTTCTTTTGGTGATTCTTGTTCAGAAATTGACGGCTTTGAAAAAGGCTTATGCCGAGATAATCTTGAACACGGCTAAAGAGGCGGCGGCGAGGATAATGGTGTCCGAAAAGAAGGCTCACCGGTACCAGATGGAGCTATTCGCGGCCAAAGATGAGTCATTGCATATGTTGATTAGGTTGAAACATATGTTGGATGCTAAGGTAACCGTTTTGGCCTTTGTTTCTGTTATTTTTGTTTTTGATGTGTGATTCATTTATTTGGACGCCTTTTGTTTCAACTTGCCTAGTTGATTGCTTTTGCATTAGATATGTTTTGCTAAAACGACACTTCATTGATTTAGATTCGATTGCACGTTGTAACAAGCATTATGAACATTATACACGAGTGAGCTCGAAATAATGCAATTCATGAATCGGAATTGCCTTTTCGTTATTAGATTGTTTTCTGCTAACAGTTTTGTTTGTTTTGCATTGCTTTCAATGGGAGGTTATGCACTAATTAGTTTTCTCTTGATCCCGAGCTTTATACGGTGAGAAAAATGTACTGGTTTACACGTTAGCTTGTCTATCCGTGCCATGATTTTAGGTTAATGAAGCGGAGATGACATCCTTGAATCAACAGAAAAGAATCGAAGAGCTTGAAGCACAACTGGGGGAAGCGGAGGATATAGTTAGAGATCTTAGAGCAGAGTTGAGAGAAACTCAAGATGAGTTGGAGAAGCTGACCAAAAATCCGGTGCGGTGTTCAGATGAACAAAAATCGGAACACGGTGTTGCTGCTTGTGAAAAACTGTCAAATGGAAATACAATCAGCAATTTCGGGTCTGTCGTATCTTCTCAACTTGATACACAAACTAACGTTGTGACGGTTTCTGACATCAAGAGTTCAACAAATGTGGGTAGCAAGTGTTCTTGTAAGGATAATTGCTATGTTTGTAACCCCGATTTTGCCTCCATAGTTATGAGACGAAAAGAGCCTGATCTGTATAGAAATGGGTGCACTCAGAGGATTCGTGCACTCGAAAGGTCTTTGTTGAATGAAAATTTATCTCCTTCCGGTCAAGTAGACGATGCTAAGAATGAAGACACTAGAAAAGATGAAGGGAGGGATATGCAGGCAACAATTTCTCGAACTGAGGAAAAAATAGATGAGTTAAAAGTAATGCAAACTGATGTTCTTAACATCGTTCAAGCACTTCCCGTTAGTCCTTTGCGCAGGAAAAGGAAAAGAGCTGCTAGATACAAGAAAAATAGGGTTTCCTCATCTATGGTTATGCGTGATCAGGTCGTAACATGCCAAAAATCCGATCTACTGTGTGCTGAAAGTTTCTCACATGCTGCTGCTCCGAAGGGTTGTAGTTCTCTTTCCATCCCCGGTTCACCTTCAAGTGCAGTGAAAGTAGTTGCTGAATTGGGATATGAAAAGGTTGACAAGAATGATTTCGAGTTTGTGAAAGCTTGTGATATCCACAATGATAAAGACAGTGATAAATTGCTGACAGATGAAAAAGATTTGACAAGGCCGAGCGGTGGATCTGCTGAGAATTTAGGGGTTGCATCTTGCAAACTGGATGTCGAGATGGTTGATGTGGCTGCCGTAAACTTGGATGTTAAAGTGTCTGAAGTAACCGAAGGGTCTTCTCCTCAACCGATAAACAATAAGTTTCTCATGTACACTTTCAAAAGAAAGCGGAAGAAGGATTCTTTGAGCAGCCCCGACAGAGATTGCTCGCTTGACAAAGACACTTCTAAAAGGAAGATGGACTCTGGAAAATCCGCATTGCCAGCTGAATCATCTCGAGACAGTCGGCGACTAGCACAGGTGGCTCGTCAGGTTGGTTATTAATTGCCATTAGTGTTTCATTACACATTATATTTGGTTCGGTTTGGTGTAGGGATCGAGTAGGTAAGCATCGGTGTGCTACATCTTTAAATTAAGATGGCATATCAGACTGATCAAGTTGATATGCCATCTTCCACATAAAGGACATATTTTTTGTTTGTGTTTTTTAGAGCAAGTTGATTTTTTAGAGACTTTTAGAACTCGGTGTCTGGATATTTATCTCTGTCGATCGAAGCAAAGTTCCGATCTTTGCAATTAGACAATATTGTCCTCAGTAAACTTGCCTTTGTGGTAGACTGTGGCCTATTATTGTCAGAAAGTTTACTAAGCCCGTATCGTCGATGAGGCCGAACATGACATTATATGTTCTTCATTCTTACTTCCGGATTAGTCTCAGTTTTTTGTTTCCACGTCTTCGGAGTCATATATCCGTTGTTTCTTGCAAAATTCAATATGAACAAGCTGCATTCGGTTGCTTTTATCATAATACCAAATATTTCTCTTTTGCAGCTCATATCGTTATCGGAAAAGAAGTGGAGGTAGCAGATTTGGCCGTCGGGTGCATGAATACATGGATGGTGAACAGAAGCAGCCTAAAATTGCTGCAGCCGCTCCGTCTCCGACAGCATATATGTTGTTGAGCTCGTGTTTTATTACAAGATAGGTGGATGAACATGGAAGGGTTACTATATTCATTAAAGTCGACAACGTTGTTCTATGTGTTTTGGTGCTGTTTCGATCTCGAATATATATCAACATCTAACTCTCTTGAATCACCTTTACTTTGTTGCTATGTTTGATCACTGTTCTTGCTTCCCCTCCTTGTATGGCGTCGTTACGGATGGCGAAACTCGATTGCCACTTTTGCTCCGGATACGGGGAGAGTATATCGAGGCAGTTCCGATCATGGGTGGAACCATGGGTCGAATGTGGTGTCATTTGACAATTAATTTTTTTAATCCTTCCTTCGATATTTCAAAATTTAGATGTTACAATTTAAATTTTCTGATTCCGTCTCGATTCGATAAATGTTTGTTCCTTCATGTTCCAGAAATCTAGTATCTAACTAGCTTCGTACGAAGCAAATAACTTTCCCGCCCAATAACTAGTTTACAAAACGGCCCAAAAGTTAGGCTATCCAAACGGTAAAATTCCCTAAAACTCCCACCAAGCCATTTTTTAGGATAAACTACCTTCAAGGCCTTTAAATTATTGTCTGATTTTGTTTTGATCATTGAATTATGAACTTTGTCAATTATTGATATTTAATTATGAATTTTGTCAATTAGATTGTAAATTTTTATAATAATTTTAATTTTTATAATGATTACAATTAAATTGTAATTGCACATTTAGTATTTCTTACTTAAACTTAGTAAATTTGACTCGAGATCCGACCCGATTTACTCAAAGTCTTGAACAGAGATCTGAAATTGACCCGAACACGATGACTCGAATTTGATATGAAAACTGAAATAAACCGAATCGAATTGAAACCAAACCAAATTTTAGTTCAACCAAAAATGGACCCGAACCGATTTTCAACTGAACTGAATGAACCTGAACCGATTTTAATTGAACCAAATGCAACTCGAAAAAAATATATTAAAATAAATAAATAAATACGAGAAGTGATTTGCACAACACACCAAAAAGTCAAATATACAAGCTATATGAAGTTATAGATATGGTGGAAAAACTTAACTCGGCCTGAAAACCCGACTAAAATCGATCAATCTCCTATTAACTCGATATTGACCCGACCCGAAATCAATCGAACCGAAAATCAACTAAACCAAAGTCCCAACTCGATACCCGAACCGAAGTCACCATTGGCCTGAACCAGATCCAAACCGAATTTAAACCGAATATAAACAGAGCCGTAATGAGCTGAACTGAAATGACTTAAACTTATACCGAACTAAACGAGCCATTTGCCATCTCTATTCTTACTTGTAAATTCTCTCAATTTAAAATTAATTTTTAATTTAATTTAATAAATTTAATCCAACAATTAAAATTTAGATCTTGATCAATCAAGCAATAAGTTAAATGCAAATCGTTATACCAAATAATAAAAAGAAAAATGACAAGAGCAGCTGAGATTACGCAAGGAATACTTAAAATATAACTATTTTTTAAAAATAAAATAGCAAGAGAAAAGAAAAGGTGACGAAAGAAAGGAAAGAAATCTCTCAACTCTTTAAGCATGAGTCTCTTCGGTCTGGGCAGGTGAGTCGCAATTTCCACCTTTTTTCTATGAATTTATTATTATTTCTCAATTTCCTGCATGCTTTGATAGATTATGCGAGATTCGTTATAATTCTATTGCATTTTTTCTGATTTAAGAATGGCGATCATTCGGCATTATTAAGTTTAATTCAATTTCTGAAATCATTTGATCTGTTTTCCTCTCCGATTCCTTTAGGTTTTTGTTTCCGTTAGCTGCAATCCTATTGTTTTGTTAGAGCTATTGGCTTAATGTTTATTGTTGATTCTGTTTCTTATATGTCAATTGAATCGAAGGCTAGGGAATGTGAATCCTAATGCATGTTCTCCTTTAATGATTTGTTCCGATTTCTTGTGATTGATCGGTTCGGTTTAATAGAACTATGATTAAAGCCGGTTCCTGGCGGTTTTCGGGAATGACGATGTTAGAAAGGTAGAAAAGGTGAACATAGGCTAGACTATTGTCTATTGATTTTGACCTTGGAAACCATATGTCCATAATTGAAACTGATGAGCTTTGCATCTGCAGGCTGAATTTTATCGAGCGTGTTGCATGTTAGTTCTATTAGACATTTTGCAGCCATTGTTAGAAGACTTGAGGTGGTGGAATGATGTTCAGAAGGTTTAATTAATTGGAATGAACAAATATAGCCTAAGAGAAGCTAATTAGTTTGTCAAAAATGCTTATAATCAGGTTTAATGGATGCCTAAAATCATCCATGGTTTTCGGTTAGAAGGGTCATGCACATGTATCAGTGTATTATAGCCATAAAAAGATTGTTTCCTTTTTTTCTAGTAAATATTTTTTCAATTTATTATTTTTAATTCTATTGTATACTTTGCTTAGATTGAATACATTTGTGTATCTTCTCTGTTAACAATTTTCCTGATAACATATTGCTCTAAAAACAGAAATCAGCGAACATTCCGCCCCAAAAAAAATGCACCCTCAGGAAGTAAGGTTGGTTATTTTTGTTACTTTTCTAATAAAAACATAGTAATTAATATCTTTCAGCTCTTCTTGTTCCCTATTTTTGTGCTTGAATCCTTTGGATTGTTAATGTGACCACTGTCCCAATTCCCCTTGGTAAATAATCTGTTTCCTATTTTTTATGATGGAATTTGCAACTTTAGCTCACTGGAAGCATGCTACAAAGTGTGCAGAAACCAAAACACAGTTTAACTGTTAAGATCTAAGAAGGGGAGCTCCCGAATTGTCAATTTTAATTGCTTTTCCCGGCCCTTTTATTTCTTGGAATTTTATCTGCATAAACGGTCCCCATTACTTGCTACAAAAAAATGGTTGCCGTTAGCTCTGAAACTTGTTATTTATATTTGTAAAGCAAGAACTCACTTGACCATAACCGATAGACGAAAAGAAGAAAATAGCTTTCACTATGCATATTTCTATTTGATAAATTGCTTTTGAAGTCACTTACCCGTTAAACAAATTTATATTATGATGCTTTACTTAAAAGTTTCAGTGGCAAAGTGGACATACCAAGTATTTCAATGTTCAACTGACATGCATGACGGTCCTACAGCCTCACCTGCGGGACCACCTCATGTATATTTGAGGGTATTGTATACACATACTAGATGTGATAATGTTTTTGCTAAATGGGGATCTACCTCTACACATGGTTAGTTCTGTTGCTGTGTATCGGGCTTGACGATGATCGTATAACCTTTTAGATGCTTCTTACCTGTGATAATGTTTTTATATCAATACTTACCGGACTTCATTCCGCTATATTAGTATTAGTGGCTTAGAGTTAGAGGAATTTGCAGTTCTCATCTAAGTACTGAAACACCTAATGCAGGGTGCACAACTTAAACAACACATTGATTCTACCCTGGGCAGTGGGAACCTAAGGGAAGCAGTAAGACTACCTCCCGGGGAGGATTTCAACGAATGGCTCGCAGTCAACAGTATCTCTTGCTCTCTCTCTCTCTCTCTCTCTCTCTCTCTCTCTCTCTCTCTTTCTTACTCACATACACCCTGCACACACATGCAAAAGTTCAGAATAATTCTTGATACATATATTTTTAAAGCTGTATCTGTATACTTTCCCTGAATATTCGACTTTAGTGTTGCCATGCTGTAACTGTTAGTTACTTTCATGACTTCTAATTTATTAGCTGGTTTTTTGATAGAATTTTTATAGTACATTTTCTTTCTCATTTCGAGGCCACTTGCCCGATTTCTTTGAAACCCGTTGCTTAAATATAATTGTTGGATCTTTTTCAGCTGTGGATTTCTTCAATCAGGTGAATCTGCTCTATGGTACCCTTGCAGAGTTTTGTACTGCTGACAATTGTCCTACAATGACTGCAGGCCCCAAGTATGCCATATCAAACCAGTTCCTTTTGCCCTTTCCAACAAATTAATCTTCCTGATCATATATCTTAATAATATGTCATCATGCTGTATGACATATCAAACAAGTTCCTTTCGCCCTTTTGCCTGATAAGTGTGCGATGATGGTCGGATTTACTTTTGCTTGTTTTCGTGTTTGGTTCTTGTACCTTTTGCTGTCTGATCAATCAATTTAACACTTCCATAGTGGATGTCTTAGTTTTTCTGGAGTTGATTATTTTGCTGCCTGACAAAACCTTATAGGTATGAATATAGATGGGCAGATGGTGTGCAGATCAAGAAACCTATCGAGGTTTCTGCCCCGAAATATGTCGAATATTTAATGGACTGGATCGAATCACAGCTTGATGATGAATCCATATTTCCTCAAAAGCTCGGTAAAATCTTCATCGTTCACGCACTTAATCATCTTTAATCTGTCTGAAATTTAATGCTGTGTCTGTGCTAAATGCTTGCCTATGTTCAACCGTATATTTCGAATTCGCTAGGTGTACCGTTTCCTCCCAACTTCAAGGAGGTGGTGAAAACAATATTCAAAAGACTGTTCCGAGTATACGCCCACATCTACCACTCGCACTTCCAGAAAATTGTGAGCCTCAAGGAAGAAGCTCATCTGAACACATGCTTCAAGCACTTCATTCTGTTTACTTCTGTAAGTTTTCTTCTGCTTATTTAGTTTTGAAGCAGTGGCGCATAGGGATGAGCAAAACTCACTCGAAAACTTTTAAATACAGTTTGAGTTATAAAATAGGACTCATCAAATTAACTCGAAATTTTCTGACTCGCATCAACCAAATGCTCACCCCTAGTGGAGTGCAAGGATTAGTCAGTTTGTCCGTCCGTCTTCGGATGCAAGAATACACATAGTTGATTAGAAAGTTGTTGGTTTCACTAAGTTCGTGGTTTTGCGTCTGCAGGAATTCGGGTTGATCGACAAGAAAGAGCTAGCTCCACTCCTGGATCTCATTGAATCCATCATCCCCAGCTAAATATATAGGGGCCGGAGATCCTGAGAATGATATAAAACAAAAAAAGGTTTCAGGAATGCAAAATTAACCAAAAATAAAAGGCCCAAAGTTATAAATTTATCATTTTAAGAGGTCAAAATAAAATATTATTATCATTTTAAATTTATCAACTTTAAATTTTGAAGGAACTAAGATCGAAGCTATTATCTCTAGGGGTGAGCATTCGATCGAGTCGAGTAAAAGTATTTTGAGTTGGCGAGTCTTATTTTATAACTCAAACTTTATTTGAAATTTTTTTGAGTAGAATTTATGAAATTACAATTCGAATAATGTCGGGCCGAGCTTTATTATTATTGGACCTCTTAAGACCAAATACGTTACATGAAGCATAAAACTTGGATAGGTAGGTCAAGATAATACACGCAATGTAAGACTTAGTTCCACGGCTGCGACAAAGCAACACCTTCGGTCGATGCTTCCAGCCCTTGTTTTTCATGTATGGCTGCCTTTGAGCACATTGTATTGCTCGGCCACAGACTCGTATAAAGATCGTGTAAATACATCCTTAACCTGCGCATTTCCGAAAAGGAATATAGTCGACCTATGTTACTCGAATTCGGACGCAAGTGTAAAAAAAACGGGTACATATTTGACACCATTTGTCGAACACGGATACTTCAATAAAACGAAAGTGTTCCTCCTCGGACTTTTCTCCAATTTCTTTCTCTACCTGAGAACAAAAAAATGCCGATGAATCGCGACAAAAATATGCTGCTGAGAATGAACCATCAAACAGAACACAAAATATAAGAAAAATAGAACCTGTTAAACCTCAGATGGTCTTCAAAATATAATTAGTCAACAATTTACATGACATTACTTGTTATATTCTTATGTCTTAATCACTAACCTGAAAATCTAATGCACTGGTTCACCTTAATAGAGTTATGAAATTGAAAAACTATGATCTCGTTTGGCAATTAGTTGATAGCTGATAGCGGATTTCATTAAGTGATAGTTGATAGTGAATTGCATTAGTTGATTTGACTAACGAATTGCATTAGCTGATTGTATAAAGGTGTTTGGTAAAATTAACTAAGAGTTGATAGTTTTTTATTATTTTAAAAAATAAAATGACATATAAGTACATGATTATAATCGATGCTTGTTTGAATAGCTTATTAGTTATCAATATTTTGTAACTATTATCGTTCAAAAAATATTTTATAACTATTAATATTAAGTAGATTATGAAAAATATTTTTTTAATGTAACAATACTATACATATTTGAAGATTTATATATTAATTTATTATTTGTATAATATTTTTAGTACAATTTAATTAATTATTAAATCTAAGGTTTATGTTAGTGTTTAAGGTTTATGGTTTATAGTTTAAGACTTATGACAATATTTAGGGTTTAAGATCTAGTGATTAGGGTTTATAGTAACATTTAGTGTTTATGGTTTAATATTTAGTGTTTAGCATTTAAGGTTTAGGGTTAAGGTTAGCCGTTAGTGTTTATGGTTTAGGGTTTAGTGTTTAGCATTTAGGATTTAGGTTAATATTTAGGGATTATGTTATCATTTATGGTTTAAGGTTCATGTTAGTGTTTAGGGTTTAGTGTCTATGTTAGCATTTAGAGTTCAAGGTTCAGGGTTCATGGTTTATGTTAGTATTCATGGTTTATGGGTTATTGTTTATGGTTTATGTTAGTGTTTATGATGTATAATTTAGGGTTATGGTTTAGGGTTTAGGGTTTATAAAAAATTAGTGTTTATGGTTTTGGGTTAATGGTAGCATTTAGGTTTAGGGTTTATATTATTGTTTAAGGTTTATGGTTTAGGATTTATTGTAACATTTAGGGTTTAAGATTTAGTGATTATGGTTTGTGGTAATATTTAGGGTCTATGGTTTAGGTTAGCATTTAGGGTTTATGTTGTCATTTAGGGTTTAATGTTTAGTGTTTTGCATCTATGTTAGCATTTAGGATTTATGTTAGTGTTTAGTTCTGAGCATTTAAGGCTTATAGTTTAGGTTAATGTTTAGCGTTTAAGGGTTATTGTTTAGAGTTTATGTTAGTGTTTAGGATTTAACATTTAGGGTTAAGGTTTAGGGTTATGGTTAATGTTTAGGGTTTATGGTTAAGGTTTAGATTTTAGAGTTTAGGGTTTATAAAAAAATTAAACAATGCTTCTTCATTTGTAGAGAGAACGAGAAGAAAGAAAGCGATTTACCGAAAATCAATGGGTAAGTCATTTTACTCTGAAACAAGGTCTTTTTTGCATTTACTGTAATTGATTTTCCTTTAACTTATATTAATTTATTATTTGTATAATATTTTTAGTACAATTTAATTAATTATTAAATCTAAGGTTTATGTTAGTGTTTAAGGTTTATGGTTTATAGTTTAAGATTTATGACAATATTTAGGGTTTAAGATCTAGTGATTAGGGTTTATAGTAACATTTAGTGTTTATGGTTTAATATTTAGTGTTTAGCATTTAAGGTTTAGAGTTAAGGTTATCCGTTAGTGTTTATGGTTTAGGGTTTAGTGTTTAGCATTTAGGATTTAGGTTAATATTTAGGGATTATGTTATCATTTATGGTTTAAGGTTCATGTTAGTGTTTAGGGTTTAGTGTCTATGTTAGCATTTAGAGTTCAAGGTTCAGGGTTCATGGTTTATGTTAGTATTCATGGTTTATGGGTTATTGTTTATGGTTTATGTTAGTGTTTATGATGTATAATTTAGGGTTATGGTTTAGGGTTTAGGGTTTATAAAAAATTAGTGTTTATGGTTTTGGGTTAATGGTAGCATTTAGGTTTAGGGTTTATATTATTGTTTAAGGTTTATGGTTTAGGATTTATTGTAACATTTAGGGTTTAAGATTTAGTGATTATGGTTTGTGGTAATATTTAGGGTCTATGGTTTAGGTTAGCATTTAGGGTTTATGTTGTCATTTAGGGTTTAATGTTTAGTGTTTTGCATCTATGTTAGCATTTAGGATTTATGTTAGTGTTTAGTTCTGAGCATTTAAGGCTTATAGTTTAGGTTAATGTTTAGCGTTTAAGGGTTATTGTTTAGAGTTTATGTTAGTGTTTAGGATTTAACATTTAGGGTTAAGGTTTAGGGTTATGGTTAATGTTTAGGGTTTATGGTTAAGGTTTAGATTTTAGAGTTTAAGGTTTATAAAAAAATTAAACAATGCTTCTTCATTTGTAGAGAGAACGAGAAGAAAGAAAGCGATTTACCGAAAATCAATGGGTAAGTCATTTTACTCTGAAACAAGGTCTTTTTTGCATTTACTGTAATTGATTTTCCTTTAACTTATATTAATTTATTATTTGTATAATATTTTTAGTACAATTTAATTAATTATTAAATCTAAGGTTTATGTTAGTGTTTAAGGTTTATGGTTTATAGTTTAAGATTTATGACAATATTTAGGGTTTAAGATCTAGTGATTAGGGTTTATAGTAACATTTAGTGTTTATGGTTTAATATTTAGTGTTTAGCATTTAAGGTTTAGAGTTAAGGTTATCCGTTAGTGTTTATAGTTTAGGGTTTAGTGTTTAGCATTTAGGATTTAGGTTAATATTTAGGGATTATGTTATCATTTATGGTTTAAGGTTCATGTTAGTGTTTAGGGTTTAGTGTCTATGTTAGCATTTAGAGTTCAGGGTTCAGGGTTCATGGTTTATGTTAGTATTCATAGTTTATGGGTTATTGTTTATGGTTTATGTTAGTGTTTATGATGTATAATTTAGGGTTATGGTTTAGTGTTTATGGTTTATAAAAAATTAGTGTTTATGGTCTTGGGTTAATGGTAGCATTTAGGTTTAGGGTTTATGTTATTGTTTAAGGTTTATGGTTTAGGATTTATTGTAATATTTAGGGTTTAAGATTTAGTGATTATGGTTTGTGGTAGTATTTAGGGTCTATGGTTTAGGTTAGCATTTAGAGTTTATGTTGTCATTTAGGGTTTAATGTTTAGGGTTTCGCATCTATGTTAGCATTTAGGGTTTATGTTAGTGTTTAGTGCCGAGCATTTAAGGCTTATAGTTTAGGTTAATTTTAGCGTTTAAGGGTTATTATTTAGAGTTTATGTTAGTGTTTAGGATTTAGCATTTAGGGTTAAGGTTTAAGGTTATGGTTAATGTTTAGGGTTTAGGGTTAAGGTTTAGATTTTAGAGTTTAGGGTTTATAAAAAATTAAACAATGCTTCTTCATTTGTAGAGAGAACGAGAAGAAAGAAAGCGATTTACCGAAAATTAATGGGTAAGTCATTTTACTCTCAAACAAGGTCTTTTTTGCATTTACTGTAATTGATTTTCCTTTGACTTTTCTGTTTTCCATGAACCAAACGGCGAAAAGTGAGAAACGTTTTTTGGAAAACCAATGGGTTAATCTAAGTCGTAAGCAGTTTTGTTTTAATTGGGTTAAGGGTAAAAATAGGATCTTAGAATCATATTATGCCCGTCGTAACGCCCGAAATTCTAAATTCTCAAAAGTAGGACTATTATAGTAAACTCGCCACACCACCACATCCAGTTTTAAAATTATATTATTTTTTATTCAAACTCGCCTTGATTATATGGTGAGATTTTTGAAAAAAAAGTAGAACTCGCCTATATGATACAACAAGTTTGAATAAAATAAGAATATTTTTTTTTGAAAACTTACCATGGTACGACGAGTTTATTGTAAGGGTCTTATGTCGAACATTTTACGGGTTTAGATCGTGTGAAAGGTAAAATAAGATTCTAAGATTCTATTTTTACCTTTATCCCATATTAATTAAGTAAATCTCGAATTAAGCTCTTGTGTCCGGATTAATCAGGAATCGAGAAGACAACCAAAAATAAATATACTCCCTGAGAGTTGAGGTCACGTGGACGAAAGATAAATATAATCTCAGAATTCTTTTTGTTTATTATTTTTCTTAATTCATAAATGTTCTTCATTTCCCTTCACCGTCAACCAAAATCTTCAGCCGCCATGTGTGAATTCTTTGTTGAGTGCAAAAAAGTTCTATATTTTATCCCTCATTTACTCATATTTTAACTGCACTCAAGCATGATTAGTTGCATTTTAGGATAGATTTTTTCATACACATCACAATTAGATAAAACTGCATAGATGCTACTAATTTCGGTCAATTTTTGCAGGTATCTGTCGTGACAGTATCAAGGGCAACATAGGAACATAAGCTAATTGTCGTGGCAGCATCCAGGGCAGCAGAGGAACAGAAGAGCTGGAGTGAAGAAATCTGCCTCATACATCACTGTCGTAACAGTTTCCGTGACAGAAGTGGCGATAGTGTTGAAGGAAACTGCCTTGTAACTCGCTGCCGTAACATAGGTGGCGATAGTGAAGAAGAAGAGATGGAAAATGCGAAGTGGAGTTCGACTGATAGAGGATTTCAAGCCTAATTTTTAGAGACCACTCACATATTTTTTTGGAGCCCGGAAGCATAAGGAAGGCCTTGCCCAAAGTTTGAGGAGAAAGTTAAAGCAAGAAGATAGGGCGAACTAAAGGACGTTTATTCAGAGATTTAGTCTTTAATGAATTGTACTTTAATTCGAACTAGTATTCTTGGCCATTAGAAAAACTTACGCTCAAGGCCTATATATATGCTTGTATCTCGACCTATAGAAGATAATCTAGCTCTTAGCTGCCTTCCCCCAAAAACCCTAGTCGTTTCCTCTCTCCATCATGTTCTAAACTTTCCCTAGGGCTAAGGGTTGATCTTGTAAAGTAGTTGTAAGGGTTGTATTGTTTCTTAGGATTCTTTATGTTCAATTAATAAAAACTTCAAGTTTATTTACTCTGGTTTTTATATCTCATAAGAGTATCGGGAGAGCATTGTGAGGTTATCTATTTACTTAATATCGGGAGAGTTAAGTATACGAAAGGAGTAAATATAAGTTTTCCAATTTATGGTTAAACTATCTTGGCCTAGGGATATGTATAAGGTTAAACAGCTAAGGAAGAATTCACAAACATCGGTGTTCATCCTTCGATTCACGTCGAGAGGTATTATCTAAGACGTGTTCATCGACAGAACTTGGACCTAGGGATAGGACGAGTCACAATAGGGATTCTTACTGAACTTGAAGTACAGAGTTGTTGTTCGCTGCCGCGACATCGACAGACCTCTACCGCGACAGGCTCAACGACAGACACAACAGAAGTCCTTTGAACAGTGCAACACCTGCACTGCTAAGCAAATCAATACCAGCCTATTTTCTCAATCTGATTTTCTCTTTTACTTTAGTTTATCTTCAAGAATTCTCAAATCACTTTATTAATTCTATCTCTTTTCTTGTGCAGGAAAATTAATTCTGAAGTTGTCCTGATCCCTGTGAAGGCGATATCTTTTATATTATAACTTGACACGAGTGTACACTTGCGCTCCAATTTAAAAGGACTCTTTTACATGCAACAAGTTTTTGGCGCCATTGCCGGAGATTGGCACACAACTTCATTTTTTTCCTGCACTTATATTTATTTTCTTGCCTCATTTTATTTGTTTTTTTTTCGTTTGTAAAAAAAAACCTCAGGTGCAATACAGGTTCAAGGGCATCAACATTGTTGTGTGTAAAAGAGTCTATCGCAATTGTAGTGCAAGTGTACACGACGCAAGTAGTAAAGTGATACGAAGTATCGGATATCGTCTCCACAGGGATTGGGCTAATAGCTTCACCTTATTTCACTGCACGAAGTAAAGAAAATAATTAAGAGAATTGTCACGAGAATAGTAAAGTAAAAACACAAATAAAGAAATTGAGATATCAAGATAGAGAGAATGGGCTGGTATTGAATTGCTCAGCAGTGCAGGTATTGAATTGCTTAGGAACTCCAGTTCTGTCGTCGTGCCTGTCGCGGCAGCACCTGTCGCGGCGGCTGTCCGTTGGCTGTCGCGGCAGCAGACACACCAACTCCGTACTTCAAGTTTGGCAAGAATCCCAGATCTGCCTTGGCCTATCCCTAGGTCCAAGTCTGTCGATGATCACGTCTTGATGATACCTCCCGGCGTGAATCGAAGGATGAACACCGACGTGTATGAATTCTTCCTTAGCCACTTAACCTCGCCCTATCCCTAGGTACGAGATAGTTCAACTATAAACTAGAGAACTTGCTCTTATCTCTTTCGTATACTTAACTCTCCCGATGCTAAGTAAATAGATAACCTCACAATGCTCTCCCGATGCTCTTGCAAGATATTAAAACCGAAATAAGAGAACTTGAAGTTTATTTTATTGAACTGAAAATTCCTAAAACAAAACAACCCTTGCAACTACTTTACAAAACAACCCGTAGCCCTAGGGGGAATTTAGAACATGTCGGTGACGGGTAGACGACATAGGGGTTTAGGTTATCGGTTATGGGGTAAGATGAGGGATATCTCTCTAGGTTAAAACCTATGCCCTTATATAAGCTTTGGGCTCAAGTATTCTAAGTTAACAAGGATTACAACTTTAATTAAAAGTAAGATTCTAATAAAGACTTAATCTCTAAGGATTCCTACTTTGCAGCCGCCATCCTTGTTTCTAGGAATTTCCTCTCCTTGAGCTTTGGCTTGACATATCTTTTGATCCGGGGCTTGGAAAAATATTTGGCTTTCACACGACAGACGAGCAGATTTTTCTCTATCTATCGAGGTCCACTTTACTTTTCCTCTTCATAAGGTTGCTGTCACCTTGCTGTCACGACAGGTCCATGGCAGCTTCGTCCTCGTCGTCTGCTTGTCCCGTTCAGCTTTCCTGCTTCTCTGCCCTGCGCCTGCCTTCCTCATCAACTATGGCAGCTACCTGCAAAATCAGCCGTTTTTAGTAGAATCCGTGCCTTTTACATATTTGTGATGTTTTACTGAAAACTAACCTAAATGCAATGCAATGATGCTTGAATGCAGCAGAAATATGGGTTAAAAGGGTGTAAATAATAGAACTTTTACACACTCAACAAACATGCCATGAAAAACCATTCGAGAGCTGATGTGGGAAAGTTCTTGTAATTACCGTGAAGGTAATCATGCATTCGAAAGTTGTCCCCATCTTTTCGGTGAATATATGGACAACCAACGATGGAACCAACAAGAACAAGATATGCCGCCACAACAACAACAGGGACAACAGATGTCGTTGCTGCAACAGCAAAATTTTTTATGGTATGATTAAAACTCGCAATTTTTTTTTACCATAACAGTTTTGCTGCAGAACCCGACACGCCCTGGCAATGTCATCATCCTCAAGAGTAGTCAAAATCCTTAGAAGACACACTGCAAGCCTTCATGGCACTTACTCAAGAATTGTCGGCTTCTATGGATAAAAGAATCGTCAAGGTGGATGCAATCTTGAGCACACCGGTCCTCATTCATGCCACGGATGAACCTGAAATCCCGAGGCAAGATGACAAGGATGCCAATGAAAGATTGCCCAACACATGATGATCCTGAGCAGCAACTTGCCTTGGTAATGATCGAGGAGCCTGAACGGAACAACGCCGCAACAACACCTAGTGAAGTTGAGAAGAATGTCACGACGACAACCACTTCCAAGGCAGAAACCCCGGTCGAAGCGGAAACCGCCGCCTCAACAACGACTAATGCTGAAACAGCAACCACTGTCGAGGCAAAACCTCCACCCACTGCCTCGGCTATGCCCGACAAAGATTGCATACATCCACCTTCGCCATGGCACTCGCATAACCACATGCAAGAGCAACCCGATGACAATGCCTCGCCAATGGAATATGAGGAGGTAATAAACGAACCTTTTGAATTCTTTGAAAACTCACCAATTCATTACAGGTATTTGAGGAACCAACGTCGGTGGATTTAGAATCATCGAGATCTCTACTGATGGAGACCTACGAGTAGCCAACAAAAATCGATATGGGGAGTCATGGCACTTTCCAATGTCCTTTTGACCTGTGAAGTAACCTGACAAAGGACTGTCAAAATAACTGGCTGCCGCAGCAGCAGACACGACAGCAAAGGCTACTTTCCACCATAACGAACTTCGACGAAAATGAGGTAAGTATATGGTTGGATATAGATATAATTTTTCTTAAACATAGGTTCATGTGTTCAGAAACAATGCCAAGATGGGAGGACTTTATGGACTACAAAGGAACCAGAAAGAAAGTCACCTCCACCATGATAAAACAAAATGGAGTAGCCACGAGCACCTTGGCCCAACCCTTTTTGGGCAAAATTGTAACTCGATGGAGGGTGTGGATGGACCATAAGAAATATCGGAAACGACGCTCCTCAAATTTTATTTAGTTTCAGTTTTTAATTTCGTTATTTTAGGATAAGAGTTTCAAGTATTAATTCCCTCTTGAACTCTTAAGTTTTTATTTTATTTGTTTTTCTTACCTTTTCCAATAAAGAACCTACAACTACTTAAAAACCCAACGCCATCAAGACATGATGTTCTCTGCCTCGGCAGTATCTAGTTTCGCTGCCCTGGCAGTATAGGAGGCATCCTTTGAAAGATCGGCAACCCAGGCATCCGCCACCCGACAGTACTGATGATGCCGCCCTGCACCCACCACCCGATAGTACTGATGCTGCCACCATGCGCCTGCCACCCTGCGCCCGCTGCCTATCATCATTTGCCCACCCTGCCGCGACATTGGAGACGGCAGTAGAAGCAACATCAAAAGCGACAGTGAGCTTGAGATTCTGGATAAAGATCCAAAAGTTTCACCTACCAGAATCCAGCCACCTCGAGAGGCAAAAAAGAAGGTAGTCTCCTCCTCTCCAACCACAAAGTCAACCTCTGCTACAAAAGAAACTGCCCGCCGACAACTCCATATCAGCAGCAGCAACGACGACAGCTCATCAACTTAAGTTCTTTTCTTTTATGCTTGTTGTTTCTGATGTTTATCTTATCTATTTGTGATGTTTTCTTTTTCATGTTTTTCATTTTTATTTTGTTGTCATGCATTGAGGATAATGCAACCCTTGAGTTTGGGGGTAGGCAGTCCTCTGTTATTTAAGGAACTTTTCATTTTGTGTTTAAACTTTACTCATATTTGTGTCAAAAAAAATGGATTAAGTCTTTGAACTGCACTTACCTGTCGCGACATTCTCTGTCGTGACAGAGTCTTTAGGATGTTTTAGGAATTATTTAGAGCCTTGCTATAGTTTTGAACTTGAAAAACACCTGTGTGACTTATATGTTGTTTAGACTATTGTTACTAAACTTAGAGTAGAAAAGCTTAACCACTTGAGTGCCCCTAGAGGTGCCTAACACTAGCTCTAGGAAAAGAAAAAAAAGGGAAAAGAAAAAATCTTAGACTCAGTTGCCCCTAGAGGTGCCTAACACCGGCTCTAAGAAGATGGCTAGAGGTGCCCAAAACCGGCTCTAGTAAAAATAAAATAAGAAAAACTTGGGTCTAAATTAGAAAAAACTACAGGAGCCTAAGAATTTCCTCCAGTTAAAAATTATTTCGAAATAAAACTCAAGTGAATAGTATAATTATTCTAGTTGCTAAAGAGTTTAGGCACATATTTGTTCACAAAACCTGCACACACTTGCACGAGAATTATAGCATTGCTCCAGATAAGCCCATAAACACTTGAAAAGGTACTGCTCTTGATAGTGAAGGTGTTGTAGGTAATGATTGTTCATTGAATTAAGCCAAGCCAAAAACAAGTTTCATTCTTAGTTAGGTTGCATCTGCTTGAGGACAAGTAATAACTTGAGTTTGAGGGTGTGTTAAGTGCATAAAAGTTCTATATTTTATCCCTCATTTACCCATATTTTAACTGCACTCAAGCATGATTAGTTGCATTTTAGGATAGATTTTTGCATACACATCACAATTAGATAAAACTACATAGATGCTGCTGATTTTAGTCAATTTTTGCAGGTATCTATCGTGGCAGTATCCAGGGCAGCAGAGGAACAGAAGATAACTGTCGTGGCAGAATCCAGGGCAGCAGAGGAACAGAAGCTAACTGTCGTGGCAGCATCCAGAGCTGGAAGGAAGAAAACTGCCTCATACATCACTGTCGTGACAGTTGCCGTGACAGTGTTGAAGCAAACTGCATTATAACTCGCTGCCGTGACATATGTCGTGACAGAGGTGGCAACAACGAAGAAGAAGAGATGGAAAATGCGAAGTGGAGTTTGACTGATAGAGGATTTCAAGCCTAATTTTTAGAGACCACTCGCATAATTTTTGGAGCCCAAAAGCATAAGGAAGGCCTTGCCCAAAGTTTAAGGAGAAAGTCAAAGCAAGAAGATAGGGCGAACTAAAGGACGTTTATTCAGAGATTAAGTCTTTAATGAATTGTATTTTAATTCGAACTAGTATTCTTGGCTATTAGAAAAACTTACACACAAGGCCTATATATATGCTTGTATCTCGACCTAGAGAAGATAATCTAGCTCCTAGCCGCCTTCCCCACAAAACCCTAGTCGTTTCCCCTCTCCATCATGTTCTAAACTCCCTCTAGGGATAAGGGTTGATCTTGTAAAGTAGTTGTAAGGGTTGTATTGTTTCTTAGGATTCTTTCTGTTCAATTAATAAAACTTTAAGTTTATTTACTCTGGTTTTCATATCTCATAAGTGTATGGGGAGAGCATTGTTAGGTTATCTATTTACTTAATATCGGGAGAGTTAAGTATACGAAATGAGTAAATACAAGTTTTCCAGTTTATGGTTAAACTATCTTGGCCTAGGGATAGGTACACGGTTAAGCAGCTAAGGAAGAATTCACAAACATCGATGTTCATCCTTCGATTCACGCTGGGAGGTATTATCCAAGACGTGTTCATCAACATAACTTGGACCTAGGGATAGGACGAGTCACAACAGGGATTCTTGCTGAACTTGAAATACATAGTTGTTATTCGCTGCCGCGACATCGACAGACCTCTACTGCGACAGGCTCGACGACAGACGCAACATAAGTCCTTTGAACAGTGCAACACCTGCACTGCTGAGCAAATCAATACCAACCTATTTTCTCAATATGATTTTCTCTTTTACTTTAGTTTATCTTCAAGAATTCTAAAATCACTTTATTAATTCTATCTCTTTTCTTGTGCAGGAAAATTAATTCTGAAGTTGTCCTGATCCCTGTGAAGACGATATCTTTTATATTATAACTTGACACGAGTGTACACTTGCGCTCCAATTTAAAAGGACTCTTTTACATGCAACAAGTTTTTGGCGCCATTGCCGGAGATTGGCGCACAACTTCGTTTTTTTCCTGCACTTATATTTATTTTCTTGCCTCATTTTATTTGTTTTTTTTTTCGTTTGTAAAAAAAACCTCAGGTGCAATACAGGTTCAGGGGCATCAACATGCCATGAAAAATCATTCGAGAGCTGATGTGGGAAAGTTCTTGTAATTACCGTGAAGGTAATCATGCATTCGAAAGTTGTCCCCATCTTTTCGGTGAATATATGGACAACCAACGATGGAACCAACAAGAACAAAATATGCCGCCACAACAACAACAGGGACAACAGATGTCGTTGCTGCAACAACAAAAATTTTTATGGTATGATTAAAACTCGCAAATTTTTTTACCGTAACAGTTTTTCTGCAGAAACCGACACGCCCTGGCAATGTCATCATCCTCAAGAGCAGCCAAAATCCTTAGAAGACACACTACAAGCCTTCATGGCACTTACTCAAGAATTGTCGGCTTCTATGGATAAAAGAATCGTCAAGGTGGATGCAATCTTGAGCACACCGATCCTCATTCATGCCACAGATGAACCTGAAATCCCGAGGCAAGATGACAAGGATGCCAATGGAAGAGACTGCCCAACACATAATATCTTTTATACTATAACTTGACACAGTTGTACACTTGCGCTCTAATTTAATAGGACTCTTTTCCACGCAACATTCTCACATGGTATTAGAACACCAAAGAGCCCAAAGAGCAGGTGTACATGGTGACATTTTATGATTAGCTGTTAAAGCAAAGAAAAATGTATAAACTAATCAAGCTATTATCAAGTAATAGAAGAAAAAAATTAAAAGAAAATTAAAAAATTCTTTTCAGTATATGTAAATGTACACAAAATAGATCAGATGTTTAAGAAAAAGTATACGTAAAGTTACTGATCAAGAAGTTGAGAAAAAAGAAAAAAAGCTGTAAAATAAGCTTCTCTTTAGTACAATGTTAATAGATGTATCAATGAAATCATTAACTGGTCAGACGTTCAAAGAAAGGAAGAAACGAAGTTTATCAAGCCAGTAGTAGCTTTCAAAAGTTGAAAATATAAAATTAAAGAATAAACAGAAAAGTGGGGAAAAGAAGCAACAAAAGATAAATATTTAGATGAAGAAGGGTGAAGGAAAAGAGAAAGAAAACATTCACTGTTTACATATCTTTTGTTGTTGTTTGAAACCAGCCACAGTTTCATCTCGGCTCATGACTTGAAGAAGTTTAAAAGGTTGAGAAAGCAGTGAGAATGTTAAAAAATAACTGTAATTAATTTAAGTGTTTGTTAATGAGTTGTAATTAGTTAGTTTAGTTAATTAATGATCATTTAGCTTAGTTGGATTTGGTTATAAAAACCCACATTATTGTAAAGGGTTTAATAGTTCTTACTTTTATAATTTTACAATATACAATCTCATAATTCTTTTTATATATTATTTTGTTAAATCCCCAACTGTTATTTATTCTCCTTCACCATCAACCTTCATCTTCAGTCACCATGTTTGAGTTCTCACATGGTATCAGAGCAAAAAAATGTCTAAAGAGCCAAAATTGCAGGTGTACATAACGACATTTATTCTTCTTTTTGAATGTCTAAAGGAAGTAAATCATCTTCGAAAACTGCATCAGTAGATAGTCCTTATTTAAAATGTGCAAGAAAGTCAAATGCATTAGAAGTTACTAGCACAACTGCACCATCAACAATGCTCATTGGTATGCTACCCAAATTGTTTGTAACCTTACTCCTCATCGCCAAATGTTGTTGAACACCTAGATTATCAACATCCAAATAAGCCTTATGCGATCCATCGAATGCTATTTCTATATCTTCTTGAATAGTTCTTTTACTTTGTTCAGCAAGGTATTTCTGCTTAGTCTCATTCTTAATCCATCTTTGATGCTTCAAGGTCTTCTTAAACTTCCTCTTTTCTTGCTGTTGTAAATAATCACTATTCAAATAAACTTTAGAATTCAGATGGTCCCCATAAGAAGCAATTTCTATAAGTTCTTCTCTGCACTTTATAAGAATAGATTCATAGCTTCGATGAACAAATTCAGTGGTAGTCTCCCTCTCCTTACCTTCTTAAAAGCAAAGGTTCTCTAAGGCATGCAAAGTTTCCTCATAGTTTATGTGACCACATATTCTCTCACAAAGGCTCGGTAGGTGATAAAATTCCTTCTCCAACATATACAAAATTTATATTCCTTGTGTTTTCTCTTCTTTCATCTGTATTCATGATGCCCATTGATCTCCACTTGAGGTGCCTAAAAATTTCTAGGACAACGAAGCATCAAAATCCCATGCATACTCATTTCCTTTGCTTCCACTCAAAATTTTCATGGCCGAGTCTTCTTTTTTGTTGCCACTTTTGATCTCAACTAAGTTAGAATTCATGTACTTCTTCCAGCTACGAATAGCCACTTCAGATTTACAACCTTCATGTGAGCCATTAGTTGCACTTGTACCAAACAATTTCAATTCTACATGCTCTTCTATTCTTGCTCCATCTTTGTTGCCTTCATAATTGGCTTCCCTCTTTATTATGACATTCCTCCTTCCTTCAGACGATCCTTGTCCCCAAGGATCAAACAATGAAAACCATAATAGAAATTCCTTCAAGAAGTGTGTGCTACTCATGATTTTGTAAGACCCCCAATTACAGCATAAAACAAGTAACGACTCTAACTTTGCATTCTTAATCTTCATTGGTTTTCCATCACCCTCGAAAAACAAATAGTTTCTAAAGAAATCCCATAGCTTCACTGCTTTCTCCTCATGCAAGGTAACAAGCTTGACACATGCAGAAACAAGATACTTTGCAATCTCAACTTCAAGCTTTTGTATCTTTATAATAAGAATATCAAATACCAAAAGATGTCGCATAATCCCACAGTAATAAATTACTAGCTTTTGACGATAGAGATTCTCATCAGTTTCAACATAATCCACAATTAAAAGTGCAAAGTTCAGCTCAATTTGTTCAAACTCCCTAACCGAGTCACCGAAACTTCCATACTTTAAATATGTTGAGTTGGTCGAACACTTGCAAATGGCCAAGAGGGGGGTGAATTGGCAATTAAAATTTTGGTGAAGAGAAATATTGAAAATAAAAATGACACAACGGGTTATAGTGGTTCAAGTTCTCCAAATGAACTTTACATCCACTACCTTAGTTCCCACTAAGGATTTTCAAACAATTCACTAATTGAATTCGTCCCCTTTTCTTGGATGAGGAGGAAATCTTACAATTTCGATTAAGCTTTCTACCCAAAGCTTAATCCACTCAAATACAAAGAAAGAATTTGGTAAACTCAAATGTTTTCTCTCAAAGGATAATTGTCTACCCAATTACAATTTCAACAACCCCAAACTCCCAATACAATTTGACAATTGAAAGACAATAGAGTTTGGTACAAGAATATGACTTTGAATAACTCAAGGGTTTGGATTTTTTGCTTTGATGATGCTTGAATGTTGAATAGTTGTTGCTGAGCTTCAAAGAGCTTCATTTTATACCTCATCTATTAATTCTAGCCGTTTGGGTGGTTTGGAACATAAATGGAGCCGTTGGAACCCTCTCTTACCACCATAAATGCACTTATGCAGCTATGCGTATCGGTACGCGGGGAGGAGTATCGATACCTGTCTCAGAAAAGAAAGAGTCGTTGTGTGCAATAAATAAGGGGTATCGATACGCGCGTAAGCGTATCGGTACGGGGTATCGAAACGGGGTTTCTCGTATCGATACCTTTTTCTCAACTTAGCTCACTGTCGATTTCTGTATCGGTACGAGGGTTTGGCGTATCAATACGGGTCAACGACCATTTAAAATTTGGTTACCAACCAACTGACACCAACGGTCAAAATATTTAAACCGACTTGTATTTAAAAATTTATTAAGGCCGTATCGATACGTCATTCAAACTCTTTAGACTTTAACACAGGGGCGTATCGATACGAGGGTTTGCCGTATCGATATGTGTTCCTCCAGTAGCCAACTTTGGTGAAAAGGTATCGATACGCTTGAAAGTGTATCGATACACCTGGACGTTTTTCAATAGTTTGGCCTTGGAACACTTAGAAAATATTTTGAGTTTGAGTTTTTCAAATCAGTTTTAAAGAGTTGGTGATTTAAAACTTATTAAGGGACTTATAAAACAATTTTAAGTTTTTCAAATTGATCCTTAAAGATTTAATTATATCAAAAATCAAACATATGTTTTACAATCTCCCCATTTTTTATATAACAAGACTAAAACTTAAATTTTTTGACACTTTGAAAAACTTTTCAAAGTTAACTCCCCCTTAATATAAGCTTGGTAACCTTTGAGTTAAAATCAAAATATTTGAAGTGTTGTGAGCCTAGTTTCTCTCCCCATTTTTGTTAGATCAAAAATATTGAGACAATAGATAAGTGCATAAACAAAGGCAAAAGTATAAATAAGCAACATTAATATTATTGATCATAGCATCAAACTTAAAAACCCAAACAAAAACAGAAAATCAAAGCATAGGTTTAAACATAAAACAACCTTAGTCCTAAGAACATAAATCAAAGATGCATAAAATAGAAAGTCCTAAATGAGATGCATGAGATGCAAGAAGAAACGTCTAGGCATCATCTTCATCGTCTTCATCATATTCATCATCAATTCCCATTGGATCATTGTCCCTCATGCTATTTCGCCACTCATCATGGAAAGCGGAGATGGAAATATTCAAAGAATTGTGACCGCTTTCAAGGGATGTGAGGTGATTCTTCATGCTCGTCATCCTTGTATCAAAAGTTGTTTCAAGGGAGGTAAGATGATTACCCATGTCCGCACGCAACCTGGTAAATTGCTCATTGAGGTAAGTCATGAGAGCATCCATGGTGGGTTGTGGAGCTTGAGGAGCTTGATATCCTTGAGGTTCTTCAAATACGGCGGCGGCCTCGGGTGGTAGCTCGGCAAGACAAACCCAATTGCCATTAAAATAATGGAATTTTCCCCGTACAAGAGATCGCTCATCAATGGGATCGGTAAGGGGAGTTGGGAAGTTAAAAGAGCAATCAATATCCTTTTTCATAAAGAAATAACTCAAAGCCGTATCATATGTAAAGGAGGAGATGAGAGAGGTTTGACGATGTTGCGCATGATATACGATTTCCCTAAACATGATTCGAGCTAGATTTGGGCGCTTTCGCTCACGGAAGCAACAGATCCAAAAATCATCCACTTGATGGATGGTAGAATATTTTCCTCCGGAGGGACAAAACCACCAAGACACCATCAAATGTAGGATCCGGTCATGAGCATTTAGGGCGGTCACGGAGCCACTAAGAACATGCCTCAAAGCATCCTCATCATAAATGCCTTCATCATCTAATTTAAAGACTTCACAAATAGATTTAACATCAAGGATGAATTTCTTTCCCATGAGATAGGAGCTAATGGCGACAACTTCCCTATTACGAGAAACACATTTGGCATTAGTGTAGAAAATCAAAACCAAAAGACGATAATAAAAACCGGGAATAGATAGGAAATCCATGAAGTTCCAACGACGAAGCAAAGGAAGATATTCAAATTTAAAGCGCTCCGAGTCGAGAAAAGGAATGGATATTACCCTTTCCGCACGAATCTTGTAATTCTCGAATTGACGAAAATATGCTAGACCCGTGGGACCTTCAAAGGATTGTTCATAGATGGTAGTGTAGTTCGGACGTGCAATCGCTCCAAGAGTGGATGATTCACCGGTTAGAGAAACCCTTGTACGCTTCCTCGATTCCTTTGGTGCCATGATCTAAAAAAGAAATTATGCAAAAGGATTTCTTCAATTTTGGGTAAAAACCAAGGAAAAAAAATTAAAAAGAAAATTTGAAGAAAAATTTTGAAGAACAAAAGTTTTGATAAAAACATGAAACAAAACAAAAAACAAAACAAAAAAATGAAAAAGAAAAAGAAAGAAAAGATTACCTTGATAGAAACTTGAGAGATTGAAGAAAATTCTAGCACAATTGTGATGAGAGAGAGCTTAAAGCTTTGCTTGATTGAAAAAACTCTTTTAGATTTGAGTTGTGGTGTGAAAATATGAGGGAGGAAGAGCCCTTTTATAGGCAAAAACGGCTAGGGTTTTTAGGTTTTGAAGAATTTTAATTTTGGTAAAAGTTGAACACTTTAAATGCCAAATTAAAAGTTGTCTGCGCAATCGAGTATCGATACGCCTGAGGGTGTATCGATACGAGGGTAGAAACGTCATTTCCTTAAAAATGCCCATTGGAGAATCGTATCGAAACAGATGAGGTCCGTATCGAAACGATTAAAAGCTCGTATCGATACGAGTTTAATCGTATCGATACCCGTTTAAGCGAAATGAATTCTGGGAATTTGAATGAAGAACACGTATCGATACGCGTAGATCTGTATCGACACCCTATGCCGAGAAATGCATATTTAGTTCTAAGAACAACCATAGGCTCGAATTTAACATCTCCTAAGAGTATGCAAATGATGAATGAACAGTTCTAAGCATATTTTAATAGAAGCATACTCCCCAATCTATAGGCATGGATATTTTCAAGAGTTACAACACATAAACATGCAATTTCACAAAATCAAGCATTTTTAAGCATAAAGAGGTCCTAAAAGGTCAAGATAGGCTAGCTAAACTAAACTCTCTCCTAAGGGACCAAAAACGCTCTTTATCTAAAGGTTTTGTAAATATATCCGCCAATTGGTTCAAGGTATCAACATATTCAATAACAACATCATTTTTCAAAACATGATCTCTAATAAAATGATGTCGAATTTCTATGTGTTTAGTTCTAGAGTGTTGGATGGGATTCTTAGTAAGACAAATGGCACTTGTGTTGTCACACTTAAGGGGTATGGTTTCTACTTCAACACCATAATCTAAGAGTTGTTGCTTCATCCAAAGGACTTGAACACAACAACTCCCTAAGGATATGTACTCCGCTTCGGTGGTAGATAAGGCTACGCTATTTTGTTTCTTAGAGAACCAAGATACGAGCATACTTCCTAAGAATTGACATGTCCCGGAAGTACTTTTCCTATCTATCTTACATCCCTCATAATCTGCATCCGAATAAGCATGAAGGCTAAAGGAAGAATCTTTAGGATACCAAAGGCCTAAAGTTGGTGTGTCTCTAAGGTATCTAAAAATTCTCTTAATGGCAACTAAGTGTGATTCTCTAGGACTAGCTTGAAACCTAGCACACAAACAAACACTAAACATGATATTCGGTCTACTTGCGGTAAGGTAAAGCAAAGAACATATCATGGATCTATAAAGCTTAGAATCAACACACTTACCTCCTTCATCTTTGTCAAGCTTTATAGAAGAACTCATAGGAGTGGCTTGAGGCTTTGCATTCTCCAAGCCAAACTTTTTGAGCATGTCATTCACGTACTTAGCTTGATTTATGAAGGTGTCATTCTTCCTTTTGTTTGATTTGGAGTCCCAAAAAGAATGAGAGCTCCCCCATCATGCTCATCTCGAACTCACCTTGCATTAGCTTAGAAAATTCTTTACAATAACACTCATTAGTAGAACCAAAAATGATATCATCAACATAAATTTGAACTAATAAGATGTCATTGTTATATCTTTTTATGAAGAGTGTTGTATCCACCTTTCCTTTTTCAAAACCCTTTTCAATTAAGAAATTTGAAAATCTCTCATACCAAGCTCTAGGAGCTTGTTTTAAACCATAGAGAGCTTTTGTTAGTTTAAACACATGGTTTGGAAATTTTGAATCCTCAAAACCCGGTGGTTGTTCAACATACACCTCTTCATTTATAAAATTATTTAAAAAGGCACTTTTCACATCCATTTGAAAAAGCTTGAAATTATGGTAACATGCAAATGCAAGCAACATCCTAATAGCTTCCATTCTAGCTACGGGTGCATAAGTCTCATCAAAATCAATTCCCTCTTCTTGTGTATAGCCTTGAGCAACAAGCCTAGCCTTGTTTCTCACTATATTACCACTTTCATCTAATTTATTCCTAAAAACCCATTTTGTTCCTATAGTAGATTGATCATTAGGCCTTTCAACTAATGTCCACACTTTACTCCTCTCAAATTGATTTAGTTCCTCTTGCATGGCCAAAATCCAAAAATTATCTTTTAAAGCTTCTTTAATATTCTTAGGCTCAATGCATGAAAGAAATGCAACATGATTCATTAATTTGAGAGAGGATCTAGTAGTTACCCCCTTGGATGGATTACCCAAGATTTCACCACCTTTGACATAGTTTAACTCCCTTGGGTAAGACACATCCCTTTCCTCAAGAGCCAAGTCCTTCAAGGCTTCAAGAGGTGGATCTTGTGAATCCTCATCTTTGGTTGGAATCTCATCCACCTTTGACGTTTGTCCTCCATTAATGGCATCAATGATTCCTACATCATCATCATCACAAGATTCCTTCCTCGGAAGGAGGTTATCATCAAAAACAACATGTATTGACTCTTCAACAACTAGAGTTCTTTTATTAAATACACGATAGGCTTTAGAGTTTAAAGAGTACCCTAAGAAAATAGCTTCATCACTTTTGGCATCAAATTTACCTAAGTTTTCTTTACCATTATTCAAAACAAAGCACTTGCAACCAAAAGGGTGAAAATAGCTAATGTTAGGCTTCTTAGATTTTAAAATCTCATAAGGTGTTTTCTTCAAAATTGGCCTAATCATTACTCGATTAATAATATAGCAAGCGGTATTTGTGGCTTCCGCCCAAAAATATTTAGGTAAATTATTTTCGCAAAGCATGGTTCTAGCCATTTCTTCTAAAGTTCGATTTTTCCTCTCAACTACCCCATTTTGTTGAGGAGTGCGAGGTGCGGAAAAACTGTGGCTAATTCCATTTTCATTTAAAAACTCATCGAAACCTAGATTTTGAAATTCGGTTCCATGATCACTTCTAATGTGAGAAATCTTAAGTTCAAGATCATTTTGAGTTATTTTCGAAAATGTGATGAATTTTTCTAAAGCCTCATCCTTTGTACTTAAGAATAGAACCCAAGTATACCTAGAGTAGTCATCTACAAGCACAAAAGCATATGATTTTCCACCCAAGCTCATTGTTCTAATAGGCCCAAAAAGATCCATATGAATCAATTGTAAACATCTACTAGTAGAGACATCATTTATGGATTTAAAAGAACTTCGATATTGTTTACCCTTTGAACATGCATCACAAATTTTATCGTTTGAAAATTTAAGTTTGGGTAAACCTCTAACTAGATTAAGGGAAATTAATTTTTCTAAGACACTCATGCTAGCATGTCCTAATTTTCTATGCCAAAGCCATGAGTCATGTTCATCATGTGCAACTAAGCATGTATGTGATGAATGAATGTCTTCTAGATGCACCATGTAAATGTTCCTTATGCGATGGCCAATGAGTATTAGTTGATTTGTTTTAATGTTTACAATTTTGCAACCACTTTTATCAAATATAACATTAAAACCCTTGTCACACAATTGACTAATACTCAACAAATTATGCTTAAGACTGTTGACATACAAAACATTTTCAATGAAAATAGAAGAGTGATTACCAATGGAGCCTATTCCTTCAATGTGGCCTTTGGAGTTGTCACCAAAAGTTACCACTCCACCACCTTTAGGCTTTAGTTCCACAAATCGACTCTTGTCACCGGTCATGTGTCTTGAGCATCCACTATCAAGGTACCAAGAATTTTTGCTTGAAGCTTTAGCCTTGTAGCAATGCTCCCCCTACAAACAAAGAAATTATGCCTTGGTTTTTGGTACCCAAATCATTTTGGATCCATGAGTGTTAGCCTTCAACAATTTGGTTCCCTTAGGAATCCAAGAAGCAATAACATTCATATCATTAGAAATAATGAGTTCCTTAGGAACCCAAACACTCCTAACTCTTTGACATCTAGCTTGCTTATTAAAATTTCTTTGTTTAGGTACAAAATGTTTTCTTTTTACATATTGGGATTTAGAATGATTTCCTTTTTCAAAATTATTTTTCCCAATAACAATAGATGCTTTAAGATTATCTATTTCCTTTGTGTGATAATCTTGAAAATCGGAAAGAAGTTTTTCAAGTTCAAGATTTTTTTATTTAAGATCATTTGAAAGATTGACTAAAAACAAAACCTTCTTTTCCAATTCGTAGTTAGCTTTAGAAAATGTCTCATTTTGATTTTTCAAATCGGAAATGATTTTCTTGTTTTTCAAAATAGACTCTTTGTATTTTCCTACTAACTCATCATACACTTCTTGCAATTCATCATAAGCTTCTTGAAGTTCATCAATAGTAAAATCGAAATTGGATAAATGAGAGTTTACCTTAGGTTCATCATCAATGGCCATGAGACATAGGTTGGCCACTTCCTCCTCTTCCTCGGATGACTCATCGTCACTCCAAGTAGCAATTTGTGCTTTGAGCTTGTTCTTCTTCCCAAAGCTTTTCTTTTTCAATTGAGGACACTCGGAACGGATGTGACCCGGTTTCTTGCATTCATAACAAGTAATTTGGTCCTTCTCCTCTTCCTTGCTTTTACTCTTGAAGTCTCCCTTTCTAATGAATTTTCTTCCACGATTTGACTTCATGAATCGAGTAAAACGTTTGACCAACATATCCATCTCCTCATCTTCATCCTCACTAGAATCGCTTTCTTGATGTGAAGCTTTTAGTGCGATTCCCACTTTCTTTTTCTCAACTTCCTTCTTCTCAACTATCTTCTTCTCTTGTTCTCTTCCCTTCCTCATAATCTCATATGTGAGTAGAGATCCAACAAGAGCATCGAGCTTGAGAGTCTTCAAATCTCTAGCTTCAATAATGGTCGTTCTCTTGTCATCCCATGACTCCGGAAGAGAATACAACAACTTTCTCACTAGCTTGTCTTCGAGAATGATTTCGCCAAAACCCTTCAAACCGTTGACAATAACCGAGAACCGATCAAACATCTTGGAGACACTTTCTTCGAGATCCATCTTGAAGTTCTCATAGCTTAGATTGAGTAGCCCAATCTTTGTCTCATTGACATCACTAGTACCCTCATATGTTGTCTCGAGGGTGTCCCAAACCTCCTTGGCATTTTCGATTGAAGACACCTTGGAGTAGATATCCGGACCAAGCGCACAAAATATTACATGAAGAGCTTTGTCATTCAATTGCATCCTTCTTCTTTCATCATCAGTCATTTCGGCTTTGACCTTTGGGACGAGCCTTTCTCCATCTCTCCTCATGGAAATGTATGGACCTTCTTCAACTACATCCCACACCATATAGTCGGTAGACTTGATGAAGAGCCTCATCCTATTCTTCCAATAAGGATAGTTATCCCCAATGAAGAATGGTGGCTTGGTGGTGGATTGGGACTCATAGTTGGAGGAGGATGTCATTGCTTGATTTGTTGTTGATCAAACTCTCCAAGAATCGACTCAAGAGGGTTGTAATCCTTCCAATGAGTGTAGCTCTGATACCAATTGTTGAGTTGATCGAACACTTGCAAATGGCCAAGAGGGGGTGAATTGGCAATTAAAATTTTGGTGAAGAGAAAGATTGGAAATAAAAATGACACAATGGGTTATAGTGGTTCAAGTTCTCCAAATGAACTCTACATCCACTACCTTAGTTCCCACTAAGGATTTTCAAACAATTCACTAATTGAATTCGTCCTCTTTTCTTGGATGAGGATGAAACCTTACAATTTCGATTAAGTTTTCTACTCAAAGCTTAATCCACTCAAATACAAAGAAAGAATTTGGTAAACTCAAATGTTTCCTCTCAAAGGATAATTGTCTACCCAATTACAATTTCAACAACCCCAAACTCCCGATACAATTTGACAATTGAAAGACAATAGAGTTTGGTACAAGAATATAACTTTGAATAGCTCAATGGTTTGGATTTTTTGCTTTGATGATGCTTGAATGTTGAATAGTTGTTGTTGAGCTTCAAAGAGCTTCATTTTATACCTCATCTATTAATTCTAGCCGTTTGGGTGGTTGGGAACATAAATGGAGCCGTTGGAACCCTCTCTTACCACCATAAATGCACTTCTGCAGCTATGCGTATCGGTACGCGGGGAGGAGTATCGATACCTATCTCAGAAAAGAAAGAGTCGTGTGCAATAAATAAGGGGTATCGATACGCGCGTAAGCGTATTGGTACGGGGTATCGAAATGGGGTTTGTCGTATCGATACCTTTTTCTCAACTTAGCTCACTGTCGATTTCTGTATCGGTACGAGGGTTTGGCGTATCGATACGGGTCAACGACCATTTAAAATTTGGTTACCAACCAACTGACACCAACGGTCAAAATATTTAAACTGACTTGTATTTAAAAATTTATTAAGGTCGTATCGATACGAGAGTTTGCTGTATCGGTACGCCATTCAAACTCTTTAGACTTTAACACATGGGGTGTATCGATACGAGGGTTTGCCGTATCGATACGTGTTCCTCCAGTAGCCAACTTTGGTAAAAAGGTATCGGTACGCTTGGAAGTGTATCGATACACTTGGACGTTTTTCAATAGTTTGGCCTTGGAACACTTAGAAAATATTTTGAGTTTGAGTTTTTCAAATCAGTTTTAAAGAGTTGGTGATTTAAAACTTATTAAGGGACTTATAAAACAATTTTAAATTTTTCAAATTGATCCTTAAAGATTTAATTATATCAAAATCAAACATAGGTTTTACAAAATATATGTCCATCAACCTATTCATTTTATCCACACTAGGACTTCTTCGCATCAACAAAAGCCTAAATATGTATGGATCATAGATCTCAACATGATTATTGACATTCCTAAACATCATTGAATAAATTCCTTCCAGCATCAATTGAATTAGAGAGTTTGTGTAATTTGACTTACCAGTCAGCAATCTCAACACAACTCTAGTTAATTTCTCGCATATTTTGGGGTTCCCATAGAAACCATCACAACTTTTTCTATACATGATGTTTCCAGAAAATCCACCATCATGAAATCTTGTTACACCATATGATGATCCATATATTCTTGAATAGTACCTTGGATTGTAATTTAAACTAGAACCTCTGTAAGTGTTAGCATAAGTATGTTGCTCCCAATTTCGGTTAGGTAGAGGCATGTGAATGACATTTCCATTCATAGTCGCAGTTCTATCAACTGTTGAAACAATTGCAACTACTCCATATACTTTAATCACGTTGTTGTTGTTGCCAACTGATGGTGGCTTAAATGGTGCAGAAGCATTCGACCCCCCAGCTTGTTCCCACGATTTATGAGGGAACCCATTGGTAGCAGCCTTTTGGAAATGTTCCCCCTTGCCATTGAAGGAGAATCACTTAACTGTTGTGCTCTCACAGCGATGTTGACATCCTGCATTACCAGGACATCATCTACTTGTTCTGGCATTTCATCGAACAACTTGGTTGCACCTGAATCCACCTCCTTAGCTTCATCATTTGGCACAGCCATTTTGTCGAACACATGGACAATAGACTTCGACTGCTCCCATGCTACCCTTGATGATTCTAATTCACGTTGCTTGGACGACAACTTCAATATTTCCTTCAAATAATTAGGATTTTCACTACACATGGCTTCCAAGAGATCTATCATCTCTTTTAAGTGGTCTTTTTTCACCTCCCACCCAGCTTTAGTTTCATCATCCATTGTACGATTGTTCGAGCAAAATATGATTGACTATGTTTGTGGATCAAAAAGATAGCTCTGATACCAATTATTACGACCCGAGATAGAGTTTAGGTTAAGAAAAGAAAGAGAAAGGATTTCAGAAGATTAAAAGAAGAAAGAATTTAGGAGATTAAAGAAGATAAGGTTGAGAGAAAAGAACTTTCTAATATTTTCTTTCATAAAATAATAATCTTGTTACATCAGCATATATATATATATTAATTTCCTATCATGAGCAGTACAATATCTTTTTATTAATTGACAGTTACGTCCCTACTAACATAATTTCTTATCATGACTATTCAGCTGGTCCAATGCACTGTCTTGAAGCCAAATGCTCGGTTTTCAGATACCAACATCCTTTTAAACCATATTTGTATCAACTTCCAAGTTCTATCATTATAATTTCATCCAAGGCCATGATATACTTTGCTAGGTTTTTAAAAAGATAAGATTCAATAAATAAAAGTTAAGGTAAAAGTGATGATTACCTTTAAAAATCTTCTATGGAAAAACCTTTGAGCCAAGGAAGAGGTGATAGAAAGCTTTTAGAAGAAAGTTTAAACTTTTAGGTTTCTTTTTGTAATGAAGATGACTCTTCAATCTCAAACTTTCCTTTTCAAATTTCATTAATGGCGTTATTGTAAATAATGACATTTTTTTATAAAATCATCATTTTAATTTAAATTTAACCCGAAACTAGTCATAGATCAAAATCGATAACTCTCGGGCCCTAAACCGAGGCGTTACAAATTTCGAATCGGGTTAATATTGGGTTAGTAGGAGATCGATTGGTTTAGTCAGGCTTTCAGGCCGAGTTAGGTTTTTCCACCCTATATATGACTTTATATAGCATGTATATTTGATTTTTTTGTAAGTTGTGCAACAATTCACGTCTCATATTTATTTATTTATTTACTTTAATATATTTTCTTTATTTTGGTATGCCTTCGGTTCAATTCCATTTGATTCGGGTCCATTCAGTTCGGTTGAAAATCGGTTCGGGTTTATTTTTGGTTCAGCTAAAATTCAATTCGCGGTCTCAGGTCAAGTTTGCAAGGTCTAGAACTAAGATCGAAAATATTATCTCTAGGGGTGAGCATTCAATTGAGTCGGGTAAAAATATTTTGAGTTTGCGAGTCTTATTTTATAACTCAAACTTTATTTGAATCTTTTCAAGTAAAGTTTATGAAATTACGGTTTTAATAAATTCGGGCCAAGTTTTATTATTATTGGACCTCTTAAAGACCAAATACGTTACATGAAGCATAAAACTTGAATAGGTAGGTCAACATAATACACGCAATGTAAGAGTTAGTTCCATGGCTGCGACAAAGCGACACCTTCGGTCGATGCTTCCAGCCCTTGTTTTTCATGTATGGCTGACTTGAGCACATTGTATTGCTCGGTCACAGACTCGTATAAAGATCGCATAAATTCATCCTTAACCTGCACATTTCCGGAAAGGAAAAGAGTCAAACTATGTTACTCGGATTCGGGTGTGAGTGTCGAACACAGATACTTCAATAAAACGAAAGTGTTCGAGTAACATAACGTATAATGTAAGGCAATGCGGCCAACCTCTTCAGACTTGTCATCAGCAGCAGTGATTTCTGGAGCTACTGATAATCCAGTCCCATGAAAGCCTATGATTCTTTGTTCTCCGATTTCTTTCTCTACCTGAGAACGAAAAAATTGCCGATGAGCCGCGAGAGAAAAAACGAATATTTATGACGGAAACCGACGAGCAAATACATTCTACATGCACACCTGAGATGGAGGGGGCATGATGTCGTGGCACAATAGTGCCAAGGGATACATATGCCCTGGAGCACCTGAACTTTCTATCAGCCTTCTCATATTGTCCACCGAAGAAGAATCGAATGGTGCCTGATTATAACCGTAAATTCGAAAGCTTGAGAGTAGAAATTCCTGGAAAACAACAGAAACTGTTAAAAGGAAAGGCTGTAAGAACTTACTGGATACCATTCTCCCGTAACAGGATCCGGGCGGTCCCTGCCACCGCCCGGTGCAATCCATACTAATTTCGAGCCACTCCTGTAATGATACAAAATGTTGGTCTAAGGCTCCATATCTTTTTCTGTAAAAACCACAATGCAGATTCAATGGCATTAATGTACCTTAGCAACATAGCCATCTCTTTTAAGCTTCGTATGTTCGCTTTTCTTTTCATATCAGCAAGCTCGGGAACATCGTACATGTGCTTTTTCGAGTACACGCATATAAGGTTTCTAAAATGAATTTGGAAAAAGGATATTTTGTTAGTGACCCTTTGGCATATCTTGGCAGAATCAAGTGAAAATTAGTTAGCTATTTGAGTACCTTCCCATGCTGAAAGGCTTGCAAAGAGGGTCTGTTATGACTCTATCCCCTGCAACGTAGATCTGCAGCGTAGAACAGAAATCGTGACTAAACACAAAGATAACGACTACTACGGAATGCTCGGAATAGAAATTAATCTATGAAGGGAATCACCAAGTTCTCGGCAATGTGCGGATTTGTTTTCTCAAGCAACAATGCAATGACAACCGGGTCAGCTTCAGTTTGATGGTTCGAAATAAGTACAACGTTGTGACCCTGCAAGTAATTCAACAGTTAGACCCAAAACAGACAACAAAAATGGAAAATACACAAGTTCAGCTTTTCTTTCATATAAAACTATAAAATTACCATGACCTAAAACTGATGAATATTAAGAAATCAAAAGAACTACACAACCTGTTACCGGTATTTGTGTCTAGATACATGTTCTTATTAGTTTATTAAACAACTCTGCATCTTTCGAAACAGATGATTGAGCAAAAATCAGCCATAGTAATTGCAGAAGAAACTGTGAGGGAACAAAACCGAGCATTGTCACCTGCTTAAGCTTCTCCTCTATTTCATGGAAAAGAGAAAGATTACCGACGTATGAATTTCTGCAACGAACATAATTGATGCATGTTAAGAAAAGGTAACAAATGAGTCCTATGGTGATTAGAATATGAACTATATAAATTTCAAGCAAAGAATAAGAAATACTAGCAATAACAATTAGCAGATTATGATCTATGGGACAAGCAAAATAATATGTTGCTGAGAATGAACCACCAAACAGAACATGTTCAACCTCAGATGTCCTAATCACTAACCTGAAAATACAATGCATTGGTTCACCTCAATAGAGTTATGAAATTGAAGAACTATATATTCCTTCACAAAACCACATCTCAATTTTCAGCAGAGCTTTCTGTCACCTAAATCAACATAACTAAAGAGACAATGTGGATTTGTTCACTCACCTGAAATCAATCAAAGGCCGAATATAATTTTGACCAAACATGTAGTAGTCGAATGGCTCCCGCAAAGCCTTGTGGTAGGGTTGAAATACAAAGGGATCCTGAAAAGCTACTGTCATATTTCATATAGCAGTTCATAAAAACTTATAATCCCCGAAAAAGGAAGTTCATAAAACTACCTCTACATCCACAAGCACACGGTCGAGTGCGACAGCCATGTTCGACAACACGATTTCAGCAGCAGCAGGATCTCCGCTTTGAAAAACCTAAATGTTGCCACCAAGATTTTCAAAGTGCATAGACCGTGCAGCAAAGTTAGGAGTTCCAGTTTAGAAATTTACAGCATTTTTATAATTCCGAAAGAATTCTTCCATTCCTGCTGCAACATTTGGAGGTAGCCTTCCTGCTTCTACTTCCTTCTTAATTCCAGATAGGACTTATGTAGACAAATAAGCAGCATGAGAGAATGAAACCAATCCTCTAATTTAATTTTGGAACAATAAAAGAAATGTAAGCAACAGAATTTGTCAAAGTGATAAGCAGTTTGGTATGATTTAAACAGGTCTCGAGTTCGAGATCTTGTGCACGTAGAAAAACGATTTGATATTCTGTCATGTCGATGGAGGAATTGGGGAAAAATTTAGGGTTTCTGAAGAATCGTGCAGATCGAGTGTTTGAAGGAAGGGTTGGAATCAATAATCAGACATTACGGCTTAATCACTATACTGAAGCAAACGGTGTCGTCCAAGGAATTGGTGAGGAAGTTGCTGAAGCATTGGGTCAGAATGAGAGTGTGAGCCCAAATGGATCTAGCCCAAACAAGTAGCCCAAGACTAAATGATCATCCGAATACAGCTAGCACAGCTGGAGTTTGTTATTCTGTTATCCACTTGTCATTAGATTATTGGATAACTCTTTTAGCCGTTTTTATTCCCTTTTTATATTAGGGTTGAATGTAATCAGAGAGCTATCTATGCAGAAAATATACAAAAGTTCTCTTCTTTCATCTTACAAATTCTGTCTATTTCTAAATCCCTTTCTTTTCTTACAAATTAAACGTCAGTTCGTGACAAATTGGTATCGAGAGCCAGGTTCTGATCATTCAACAAACTGGGGAAACCAAAGAAAAATTAAGTTATGGTGGAAACAAAGTCAGCCGCAGAAACCAACCCTGAAATGCCTGGGTTAGTGGAGACTAGTTCACAGAGCTGGATGGAATCACAAGCTGAGTTGGAAAGGCGTATGGCAAGGTTGGAATCAGCAATGGAGGACACCACATCAAAAATGGATAAGAACAACCTTCTTCTGAAAAAGTTACTGGCGATAGCAGCTGAGAAAGAAGGGGAGCCAAGCCCTTCCCCAATCAAACAGAAGAACAGTCAGGTAAACTTTAAAAATTCAGAAAAACAACCTGTGCATGTTACAGTAATAAATGAGCATGAAAAGTATTCCTTTAAGATGGGTGAGGCTGGGATACTATCTTGGGACCTGAAAATTTTCCTAAGGGGGAGACTCTATTCATAGGAGAAAAATCTTCAGGGCAAGAGAATGTTAGATCTGACAAACAATTCACTACTGGTCCTATAGGAGGAAGTGGTAACTTTAACAATAGACCAAAAATTGAAATCCTATTTTTTGAGGGTCAAAATCCTAGAAGTTGGGTTCGAAGGTGCCAAAAATATTTCCACATCTATACAATACCAGAAGACCAAAAAGTGGAACTTGCTTCTATGTATTTAGCAGGGAAAGCAGAAACATGGTTTGATGCTTACATTACACAAAAGCATAGACTGACTTGGCAGGAATTTGCAGCTGACCTTTGTCATCGATTTTGTGACAAGACTTATGTTGATATTGTGGAGAAATTTAACAAACTGACACAGACAGGTTCAGTAGAGAGCTACCAGGAGAAATTTGAAGAACTACAGCCTTTTATGGTTCAACATAACCCTTCCCTATCAGAAGACTACTTTGTTTCAAGTTTCATCAGTGGTCTCAAGGATGAACTTAAACACAGAGTAAAAGTGCTTCAACCCAAGACAGTGAATGATGCATGCAGGCAAGCTAGATTATATGAGTTAGCTGTGGACCTAGAATCAAGAAAGCCAAAGTATAATTCAAAGCCTGTACTGACAACCTACAACAACACATCTACTTTTCAGAAGAACAATGCAACAGCTCAGACAACCATACAGAAACAGAATCCTACAGCTCAAAGTGCTAAACAGTTACTACTTGATTACAGGAGAACTCACAATTTATGCTTTAGGTGTGGAGAGAAGTTCAATCCTGGCCATCAATGCAAAATGAAGCAGCTCAATTGCATGGAAGAAGATGCTGAACCTGTGGATGAGACAATCAAAGAGGAAGAGTTAATTCCAGATGAACATGAGGAGGAGACAGCTAATCTTGAAATTTCCATGAATGCCCTCACTGGTAACACTGGCTACAGCACACTCAGGATTCAAGGCTTTGTAAAAGGAAAGCCATTTAATATTTTGATTGACAGTGGGAGTACTCACAGCTTTGTCATTCCTAGATGGGCTAAGGAAGGTCTTGAAGTATTACAAACAGATCCATTGACCATTACTGTTGCAAATGGGGAAAAACTCTATAGTAATGCAGTCAGCAAACTCTTAACATGGAAGATGCAGGGGCACAGTTTTCAACATGATTTCAGAGTCCTACAAATGGGTGGCAGTGATATGGTACTAGGGGTGGATTGGATGAAGATGATGGATTTCAAACAAATGACTTTCAGTTTCAACAGTGAAGGCAACCCTATAGTCTTGAAAAGTGGTGAGAATTTCCAGAAACTTAAAGTAATTTCAGAAGCTAAACTTCAGAAGATGACTGCTAAAGACCCAGATTGCCTTGGTGAACTTTTTCTTATGAGTGTTGATACTCCTCCTACCTCTATTCCAACTGGGCTACAAGCACTGTTAGGTGAGTACAAATGTGTCTTTGAAGAACCACAAGGCTTACCTCCTCCTAGACTACAAGACCATGCAATTGAATTACAAAGTGGAGCTCAACCAGTTAATTTGAGACCCTACAGGTTCCCTCATCACCAAAAGACAGAAGTGGAAAAGCAGATTAAGGAAATGTTGTCTTCTTCAATTATACAAACAAGCCAAAGCCCTTTTGCTTCACCTTGCCTCCTAGTTAAAAAGAAAGATGGCACTTGGAGACTGTGTGTTGATTATAGACAACTTAATTCTATGACTGTGAAGAATAAGTTTCCTATTCCAGTGGTTGAAGACTTATTGGATGAACTCACTGGGGCAAATTTTTTTTCAAAATTGGATCTAAGATCTGGATATTGGCAGATCAGAATAAAGAAAGAGGATGTGCCTAAGACTGCCTTTCGAACTCATCATGGACACTATGAGTTTAAAGTCATGCCATTTGGTTTAACAAATGCACCAGCCACCTTCTAGTCTCTTATGAACCAGGTTTTTGAACCCTTCCTCAGAAAATTTGTATTGGTTTTTTTTGATGATATCTTAGTTTATAGCCCTACTTGGAAGGCACACTTAGTTCATCTCAAGACTGTACTGCAAGTTTTAAAGGCACATCAACTGTTTGCTAAACTCAGTAAGTGCTTCTTTGGGCAAGAACAAGTGGAATACTTGGGCTACATTATTTCTGCCAAGGGTGTTGCTACAGATTACTCTAAAATTGCTGCTATGAAGGAGTGGCCTCTTCCCCACAACCTCAAGTCCTTGAGAGGATTTCTGGGCCTTATTGGTTACTACAGGAAGTTTATCAAAGGCTTTGGGGAAATTAGTAGACCCCTGACTCAAATGCTAAAAAAGGGAAACTTTGAATGGACCCCTGAATCTACAGAGGCTTTTGACAGATTGAAGGAAGCTATGTGTAATGCTCCAGTTCTTGCTTTGCCAGATTTTTCCAAAACATTCTGTTTGGAAACAGATGCCAGTGCTAGAGGCATAGGAGCTGTTCTTACACAGGAAGGGAGACCCTTGGCTTATCTCAGCAAGGCATTGGGACCTAGACATGCTGATTTATCCATTTATGAAAAAGAGTATTTGGCTATCCTCATGGCTGTCTCTAAATGAAAACATTACTTTGAAGGGGCCTCCTTTGTCATCAAAACTGACCATGAACCCTTGAAGCACCTTCTAGAGCAAAAATTATCTACAGCTATACAAAAGAAAGGCCTTTCTAAACTTCTGGGCTTAAACTACAAGATACAGTATAGGAAAGGAAGAACCAATATTGTTGCAAATGCATTATCCAGGATTCCAGACTCTTCAGTTGAATTCCAACAGATTGGGACTACTGTTATCACTCCTACTTGGTTAAATGAAATTGAAGACAGCTACACAAATGACTCTTTGGCCCAAGAGAAAATTACAGCTTTATCTATCAATCCAGGTGCAGTTTTGAATTGGGAACTTTCTAAAGGTGTGCTCAGGTTCAAAAAGAAGGTTTATGTTGGGACTTCAGGAGCCTTAAGACTTCAATTGATCACTTCCTTACATGACTCTCCTCAAGGAGGACATTCTGGGGTCCAGGCTACATTTAAGAGACTTCAATCCTATTTTTTCTGGCCTGGTATGAAGGCTATGGTTTCTGCTTATATCAGTACTTGTGATGTGTGCCAAAGAGTTAAGGTGGAGCACATCCCTAAACCTGGGTTGCTACAACCTATCCCTATTCCTCAAGGGGCTTGGGAAGTCATCACAATGGACTTCATCGAAGGGTTGCCACAATTAAAGAAGGCTAATTGTATTCTTGTCATTATTGACAAGTTTACTAAGTATGCACACTTTATAGCTCTGTCTCATCCTTACACAGCTATAGAAGTGGCCAGATTGTACCTAGACCAAGTTTACAAGTTACATGGTCAACCTAAGGTAGCAATCTCAGACAGGGACAGAACATTTACTAGCCATTTCTGGAAGGAATTCATGCTCCAATTGGGTACTACAACTCTATTTAGCACGGCATACCATCCGGAGACTGATGGTCAATCTGAACGCCTAAATCAGTGTTTAGAACACTATCTGCGCAGCATGTGTTTTCTAAAACCAAACACATGGGCAAACTGGTTATCCCAGGCAGAATGGTGGTATAATACTACCTACCACACCTCCCTGGGCACAACCCCATTCGAAGCACTATATGGCTACAAGCCACCACTATATGACTGGTCACATACATCAGTCAATGATGCAGTCCAGGAGCTCAGTGACAACAGACAAGCTATTGCTAAACTACTGAAAGAGCAACTAGAGAAAGCTGCTAATAGAATGAAACAAATGGCAGACAAAAAGCGCACAGATAGGGAGTTTGCAGAAGGGGATTTTGTTTACCTGAAGTTGCAACCGTACCGGCAATTATCAGTAGCCCTCCGTCGGAACTTGAAACTCACTGCTCGATATTTTGGTCCTTACAAAATCGACAAAAGAATTGGGTTAGTCGCATACAAATTACAGCTTCCCCCTCATTCTCGAATCCACCCAGTTTTTCATGTAAGCCTTTTGAAGAAAAAGATTGGAGACAACCACATTACCTCCATGGATCCACCTGAAATTACAGATGATGGCCAGCTGAAGGTTTATCCCGCCGTCGTCCTCGACAAACGGATGGTGAAACGGAATAACATTGTCGTCACTCAACTCCTCATACAGTGGTCCAATTTGGGGAAAGAACATGCAACTTGGGAAGATTATTCGGTGCTGAAATCCCAATTTCCGGATTTTGATCCTTGGGGACAAGGATCTAGTGGAGGGGAAGGTATTGTCATGTCGATGGAGGAATTGGGGAAAAATTTAGGGTTTCTGAAGAATCGTGCAGATCGAGTGTTTGAAGGAAGGGTTGAAATCAATAATCAGACATTACGGCTTAATCACTATACTGAAGCAAACGGTGTCGTCCAAGGAATTGGTGAGGAAGTTGCTGAAGCATTGGGTCAGAATGAGAGTGTGAGCCCAAATGGATCTAGCCCAAACAAGTAGCCCAAGACTAAATGATCATCCGAATACAGCTAGCACAGCTGGAGTTTGTTATTCTGTTATCCACTTGTCATTAGATTATTGGATAACTCTTTTAGCCGTTTTTATTTCCTTTTTATATTAGGGTTGAATGTAATCAGAGAGCTATCTATGCAGAAAATATACAAAAGTTCTCTTCTTTCATCCTACAAATTCTGTCTATTTCTAAATCCCTTTCTTTTCTTACAAGAGTATAACTATACGAAAGCATACTTTCCTTAAAGGCGACTTTTAGCGATGTAAGCAATTTAGAGTTTCATATATTTTTCCTATAATAATCATAATAAAGAAACAGTAGTTTTCTAATAACTAAATAATCTTTGCCCAAATCAAACTTGTCCAACAAGAATTCTACGTTCGTAAAATACGACTAATTCCTCTTCAAACATAAAAAAATATGCATTTTAATTAATACTCCATGTGTTTCCATTCCATTGATCCATTCTTCGGAGTAAACAAGAAACAAAAAAGCAATTAAGCAAATATAGTTACGAAAATCAAAAAGGATTGTGAAAAAGGCGGGAGAAAATAGGTTAAGAAGAGCGCGAACCTTCCTCGGAGCGAGCATCAAGGAAGGTATGGGAATGCTCGACGTCGAGCTTCCTGCCTTCGGTGGTACCAGCGGCGGCGACGCCGGATTCCTTGTCTTTAACGAGCTCAGCCATTGCCTTAGCCGTGAAGAAGAAAGTTGCTTCGGCCGTAGATCGGAAGAGCTTCACTCGCTGAAGAGGAAGCAAAAACGAAGAAGAAGAAGATTTGAACGATTAAGAGAAATTGAGGAGAGCTGGTGGAAATGCTGCTTAAGAATGGGAATGGGAGAGGCGAAGCAGACATCAGACTTATAGCATTTTGAACCAAACAGATATAAAATGTATTAATTATTTTTTTAATAGAAAATGTATTACTTAATTTTATATATTATAATAATTTAACACAAAGATAAGATAAAATTATAAATAATAATAATATATATTACCAATGAGGTTGATCAAGCCGTAAACAATTTGGTTTTATTTGAGTAGTTTTTCGAGTTCGAGGTCTTGCGCATATAAAAAAAATTGTTGGTAAACTCACCCACAATAATTAAATGTTCGACGCGGATCAATCCGAATTATTTATAGCAAAGTCTTGAGAAACCGGGAAGGAAACCAAAAAAATATATATATTGGTGGTTGAGCTGACGTGGACCAATCTTGATATGATGAAGTCATGGGGACACGTGACATCCAATCGTTACAAGATCTTTTTCTTTATCTCTTTAACCGTTTTTTTCCCTCCAAAAATTATTCATTTCCAAATCGGCAAATTCTAGTTCGATTGTTTATTTCTAAAGTTGTTTATGTTCGGTTCGTGTTTATTTAATTTTTTAATATTGTGTTCATGGTCGTTTATTTATTTTTAAAGGTGTTCGTGTTCGTTTAAGTGTTCGCGAACGTGTTCGTTTAAGTGTTCACAAACGTGTTCGTCAATGTATTCCTTTAAGTGTTTGCTAATATGTTTGTTTATATGTTCAAAAATGTTAACTAAATTAACAATAAACAAATAAAACAAAAACAACCCTAGCAACAACAAAAACTAGTATTTAGATACATTTATAAACATTTTCATCCTATAAACGAGCTTGTTCGTTTAATAATCAAACCGAATTCACATATGTTCGTGTTCGTTCGTTTATTAAATAAACATAATATATTTATTCATACTTATTTATTTAGTTTAATAAACGAACGTTATAACGCTATGTTCGTTCATTTACCCTTAATTCTAATAGAGACTTTTCCAACGGTTCCGTTATGGGCTTAACCGATCAAATTGTCCTTCTCTCTTGGATCGCCTGTCCATGTATTTTATTTTAATATTTGTTAGAATTGTATATGAACTTTGGTCTAAATTAATAGTTTAAGTTCAAAATTATAGTAATGGTAATCTACTCAGCTGATCACCGAATTATTTGGGCATATTTATTTTGATAATCGAACTATACAATTTGTCAATCAGACCATCAAATTTAGGGTTGGGCGTTTGATCGAGTCGAGTCAAAAATTTCGAGTTATTCGAGTTTGCAAGTCATATTTTACAATTCAAACTTTATTTGAATTTTTTTTGAAACGAATCGCGTTTATGAAATTCGAGTCGAGTCGATTTCTGTACAAATTTAATATATATATATATATATATATACATAGCGGTGCACACATATATATTTCTGTATGCATATACTTAGGGTTGAGCGGTGCATATATTGATTCTAATTTTAACGAGTTTCTATATATATATATATATATATGTTAGGATCAACTTACACAATGTAAAACTCTTAAGTTTTACACGTTTTCTGGATCGTTAGATGGGGGAATGGATGGCTCAGATTAACTCCTAACTCATTTTTTTTCAAGTGATAATCTTCACATATTTACTGTTAATCTCATCCATCTGTTTCACTCATCCAACTGTCCAAAAAAGGTGTAAAACTTAAAGAGTTTTACACTCTGTAAACGGATCTTATCCCATATATATATATATATATATTCACATGTGATATACATAATATATCATGCAGAATTGACAGACTTGACTCAAATATGAAAGTTGCTCAACTAATTACTAAAATTTTTGAGTTATTTGAATTTCCATTTCATAACGCAAACTTCATTTGAAAAATTTTCGACTCGAGTCAAAACGAGTCGGGTTTTTTTGCCTTGAGTCGAGTCGAATAATTCAATTTTTTTTAGTAGAGTCGAGTTTTTTCCACCCTAATCAAACTTTTAAATTGGTCCTATTTTGACCACCGTCGTTAAAAAACTAACGGATGGATGACGTGGCAGTTAACGAAAATTTATAAAATTACACATTTGGTCACTGTTATTTATTTATTATATCAATTTGGTTCTAATTTTAATTTAATAAAATAAAATTAATCAATTAATTTGATGACGACACGTGTCATGACCCGATTGGATAATTTTACTCTAATTTTTAATTTATTTAATACTTAATTTCCTCTGATCAGGTGGTGACATGTGTCAGTTGTCACCACCACCTGGTTAGAGGAAAATTAAAAGGGATGGAGTGGCCTTGGTGTAGACCTAGCAAACTTGACCCGAAATTTGAATCAATTTACCCGACCCGAGACCCGATATAGACCCGAACTTGATGGTCAAAACTTGACCCGAATCTGAACCAAAACCGACCTAAATTTAGTTAAACGAAAAACAACACGGGTTGAAATTAACCGAAAATAAGTGAAACTGAAAAAAATCGAACCGAAAATCAACCTGAACTGAAAACAACCCGAATTTATTTTCCTCAAATATGTATGTTTTATTCTCATTTTGTGTTATATTACTAATTAACAACTACCTTTAGCAATAGTTTAATATCATTTTTTCTCCTTTAAAAGATCATATTCCTATATTGACTCAAAATGAAAGCTAATCGATCTGATATTGACCCGACCCAAAAAGCAATATATTTGAAATTGACCCGACTCAAAAATTTAACTGATTTGATATAGACTTGACCCAAAAAGTCAATTGATCCGATATTGACCCGATCCGAATAACATAGACCCAAACTAAATTCGAATTAGACCCGACCCGAATCAAACCCAAACAAAAAGCAACCTGAACCGAAAATCAACCCGATCCGAACTACTCGATTGCCACCTCTACCTTGGCGTGTATTGAACCCAAGACCTCTAGGATAACACTCTCTAAAGGTTTAGCATATGCGCCAACCTACCCTTAGTGAAATGAGTTGCACCATTCTATATATCTTATAATTCAGTAAGTGCTAAGGATTAAAAAGTAAAAATGGTTGTGATGAGACTCAAACCAAAGTCACTTAAGATATGTAAAACCACACAAATCACTTAACCAATTCAAATAATTGTTTTAAAGATGAATACATTTTAAATATATTTAAAGCAAGATTTAAAATAAAAATAGATTTATGATTTTTATATTTTTAAAGTAAATTGAATTTTTTTTCTTTCTCATGTTTAATTTAATAATTTCATATATATAGTATTGAATCGAGTTCTTTTTTTTTTGAAAAAGAAAAAAATTTTCATGCGCCTCGTTAAAAAACCTCCTTATAAAGGAGGAAAAAGAGTGCCCATAAAAATTATTACAAAACCAAGCTAAACATACATCCAAGTAACTCATTTGGGATACTCCAAGCGTTTAATCAACCCAATCAACACTTAGGACATCCAAAACACTTGAAGGAGGTTCGAAAAAACTATGGTACGGCATTGGTAATTTAATTGATAATTTTAATTTTTTATAAAGTTTTTTATTTAATTTTACAAATCGTTAAAATAGTCAGGTAGCATCATTTCAAGTTTACATATTACAATGCTTTATTATATATATATATATATGAGTATTTAATACATTAACATTGAAACTTTTAAATTTCACAACCAATTTTAATCCATTGTTATGTGTCTTATTTATCTATTTAGATATTAATTGAATACACGTGATGATAGACTAAATCGTTTGGTGAATCGAAAAAAAAAATCAACGATAAATATTAAATAATTATTTCATGATATTTTGTTTGTATAGTTATTTATGGCCGATCCATTAATCGGTTAATCTGAACCGAGTACAATAAAGGTTCATTACGAGGACGACATTCTAATTAAATTTATTTCATTCATAAGTTATGATTTGAACCTTAAATCTTACTTAAAAATTAAATATTTTATTTTATTAGACCAATTGGTTATTGATTAATTATTCGTGATATTACATTTTTTGGACAAACTCTAAGAAAAGGAAGAAGATGTTTGTAGTGGGTATAAAAGTCATAACTTAAAAAAATAAAGGAATAAAAATGAACAATTTAACTAACTGGCCAAATGTGTGAGATGTGTGATATTTTTATTATGTTAAATATTGGTATTTTCATGAAAATGAATTTTGCATGTTCTCTGCTTTATGCAACAAATCAATTCTAATATCAAATACTTATTATCAAGACTAAAAGATTTCAGGTAAGTTATGTATGTCATCCTTAAACTTTACTCTGAAATTTATTTTAATTATTAGAGTTTTAAAACATTTAATTTACTCACTAAAATTTAGACATTGAACGTTTTTTTTTTCACTCCTCAATTAATATTTTGACGCCGTCCATTTACAGGCAAATGAAAAAAAAATCAAAATTCGAACGGTGAAATTTCATCGGCACGAGAGAACCAATATACTAAAAAACGAGTTCCATCCAACGACGATGGAGGGAGATCGACGAGAGAGAAATCAAAAGGTTTTTGGCAGATTCGTGAACTTCAGAGTACTTTTCGGCAAAATGGAAGTCGAATTCAAACTTAGGGGACCGAGATAAAGTGATTGGTTAAATTTAAAACCGAACAACCATGATCTACGACCGTTTGAGGTTTAAAAGCTACAAAAAATGTTCAATATCTAAACTTTAGTGACAAAAAATATTCCACATCTAAACTTTGATGAGTAAATTGAACGTTTTAAAATTTTAATAACCAAAATAAGTTTAATAGTAAAATTCAATAATGATTTACGTAATTTACCCAAGATTTTAATGGGGATCGGGTTTCCCTATTCTAAAGCCTCATAGCATGTAGCGCAGTCTACCAATGCAGTTTTAAAATATAGGCCTAAAGAAGAATGATAAAAAGCCTACGTACAGATAGGGACGATGCATGTGTCTTGTTTTTTTTTATTAGGGTAAATTATATTTCTGATCACTTAATTACGAATTCGTAAGTAAATATGTTATTTTCAAAAAAAAAAATTGTAAACATTTCATCACGTCGTTGTTTTTATTCGAGCCGAAATCAACTGTGTCTTGAAACGTTCGTCATAGATTAGAGTCCTCATCGATTGTTTTAAGTTAGGTATAGTTAAAAACCTATAAATTTAGTTTACACCTGAACCAAAACTATGGTTGGGTTCGAAGTTCGGTTACGTGTGGAGAATGTTAGACCGCACAACATCTCCCAAGATTAGCACTATGATATAAAAATATGGGAATGAAACAAAATAATGAATAAAAAGGCATGCTTTAAAGCATTAAAAGGCACCCAAACATGGGAGATTTAAACTTTTTCCAAGATCATAGATTTAAGTCGAATAAAAGTTAGTCATAAATTATGCAAAAGAAAAAAATCAAATTTAATTTTGAGGCTTACTCCTAAAATTTTAGGACCAAACTAGTGATTGGCTAAACCAATTAATAATTCATAAAAGTACATTAATTAGCCAAAAAAAATTAAAGCCTAAACGAATTCCTAGACCTTAATTAATGGTATAATAAACGTGACTTTTAGGGATTAATCCCTCTTAATTTCTAGACCTTAATTAAGGGTTGGATTTAATTAAATGTCAAATGAACTAATTATTAATTAAACGCGAATTAAGGACCTAATTAAAAGAGATTTAATCCTAAAAATGCAATTAAACTAAACTAAATTAGGATTTAATTGAATACAAACTAAACCTAAAAAGGCAAAATTAGGACTAGAATGGAAAGCATTTAAGGCGGTCGCACTAAACAAAAGTTACCCTAAAATTCCTAAATGGCGTGGATCACTCTCTCTTCAAAACTATGCCGTTATAATAACGTAAGTAAGGATTTTTATATAGTGTGGGTCAAAAAATTCATGTTAAATATAATATTTTTTAGGGATAACTACATAAATAATACCCCACTTATGTCTGAGATTTTATTTTGGTACATCACCTATTTTTTTAACAAAAGTATGCATATCGTTACCTTTTCTTAATATTTTAGTACCCCGCCATTTAAACTTAACGGTAGTGCTGACGTGGAAATACTTTTTTCTTTTTTTAAAGACACGTATTTTTTATCCTAATCAGCTTTCCACTTAATTAAAAAATAATTAAATTATACTAATAATTTAATAATACCTTTACACTTTTATTGGAACCTCCAATTTCTTTTTTTTTTTCTGTTTCATTCGATAGATAGAAAATCAGACGATTAAATTTTTAGGGTTCTTGATTTGGAGAGGGATTTAGACGAGAACTTATTTGAGAAAAGAGGAAAATTCGATAGAATATCTTCAAAGGCTTGAATTTCTAGGGTTCTTGATGAGTGGTAGAACGCTCAGAGAGAAGGAAAAACTAAACCCTCTTTATGGTACGATATTATTTTTTATTACTCTTTTTTTATTATTTTTTTGATCGCTCTTTTTTTGTTCATAAGGGTTTATTAAAGTTCTTGTTTTATTTCTCTTTATGGTACGATATTGTTATGCATCATGGTGGAGATTTTTTCAAATCAGGTTCTGGAAAATATAGTGGGAAAAATTTGGGTGCTTTGACTTTGTTGATGTGGATGAGATGTCAATGTTTGAACTTGTTGATATGGTTCAGAACTTAGGGATTAGAAATGCTGTAAAACTATTTAGGATTGCAACAGATGGTTCACACAAGATATTGCTTGTATGTTTAGATATTGACGTTGTTAACATGTTAGCTGATCTACCTAGAACACATCATGTGCATCAATATTTGGTTGAACAAGAATTTGAAACCCAAAAGAACCTGAATTTGAACCTGTGTTTGAACAACCTGAAACTGAACCACATGAACAATCTGAAACTGAACCTGATTTTGAACATGTGCTTGAACAATCTGAAACTGAACCACATGTGCAATCTGAAACTGAACCTGCATTTGAACCAGAAGTAGAAACTGTTAATGAGTTTGATGAATCTTCAGATTCTGATTATAATGGTTCTTCTAGTACTGAGTCTGTAACATCTAGATTTGATGATAGTGACTTCTCAGTTGAGGATGTTTCTCAATTTTGTGTTGATGTTGAAATGAATTTTGAGGGTAATTTAGGGCTAAGGATGATCACAATGGAAAAGTTAGAAAGAAAGGGCTAAGGATGACATGTACCAAGTGTGGCAAATCAGGACACAATGCCATGACGTGTAAAAGCGTGGTTGGAGAAAATACTCGACTGAGTCGACGTTAAATTCAACCACCAAGAAGTAACTCTTCTGTTCATCCTCAAGATCAGCCATCAAGAGGTGAAAGAATTTCAAAACTGCTAGTGAGTATCAATCCTTCCTTCATATTATACAATTATATTCTACCACATCTTTTAATATCATGTTTTGATACAAAAATTGTATGTGTTCTTTTATAGGTTAAGAGACCATTTGGAGTAATTAGGAAAAAAACTGTACCAACAACTAACTTTCCTAATCAGCAAGGTCCTCACCACCAAAGATCTTCAACACATCTACCACCAGTTAATGTTGTCAGATGGATGTTCAACACTGCAAAAAGCTCAGTGAGCCAATCTGCAAGTTCAAAAGCTTCTAAGGAATGATCAATGAATTAATTCAGTTTAAAACTGAAACTTGAATTTTTTGTGGTTTTTTGTACATTCACAAATATTCTAAGGAATGTTGTCAGATGGATGTTCCTCACTTGAATTTATTTGAAATGCTTTATGTAGAAATGCAAGATTTGACTTTCGAGCAACCAACAATTATCATTGATGAGACCAATGAAGTTCCGGAAGAATGAAATATATTTCTTTAGTTGCATTTTGTTTAAACTTTTTAGTTTTATATTCGAATTATGTAATTTGAATTTTTAGACTCTATCATGTTTTATATTTGCATTTTGTTTGAATTATGTTCCTGCACAATTTGGTTTGTATAAGCTATGTGTTTTATATTTGCATTTTGTTTGGATTATGTTCCTACTTCCTACACAACTTTTTAGTAAATTAAAGAACTGATTTACACCGGCGTAAGACAGTGTTGATTGTTTTGTAACACCCGGGTTTAGGGGTTAAGTGAAAATAATATTTTAATATTATTTTGGGCTCGGTTTTATAAATAAAATGATCCTTTAAAATTTTGGGTTTCAAAATAAACGATTTGAATGGGACCAAAATGATTTAGACTCAAAATCGAAGAGCTACTTTAAAAACAAGGATAGCCATTCATTAATGGCCTTTTGGGTAATTTACCCATCATCAAATTTAAACCCCCCTTTTCCTAACATCTTTCTACTATTCATTCTCTTCTTCATTTTCCCCCAACGTGAAAGAGAGCTCGTCTCCCCTTGTTACTATTTCATTCAAAAAGCTTCTCCATTTCAACTCTAAATTGAAAGGTAATGGTATTTTTGACTTCCCCTCACCTTCCTCTCCATAAAAGTACTCTTTATTTTCATTTCCATGAAAGTTTTAGAAAATGTCATTTTGGAAAGTTTGGATTAAAGATGAAAGCTTTATGTTGTAAAACCAAATTTTTTGATTTAATATGTTTAGTTATGATGTATAGAGGTCAAATGGTATGATATATGTGAATTTCAAATGATTTTGGGAAATTTTCGGAATTGGGTTTTAAGGGGGTTTTGGAGGGTTTTAAAGTGATTTTTGGGGTTGTTTAATGTTGGATTCCGAGGGCTGGTGCTAGTATGATATATGAGGGTTGCTTTGGGTGTGTTTGGTGGTTGTTTGGATGCTTGAAATGGAAGATTTCAGTGGGTTTTAGGGGCTGCTCGGAAATTCTGTTTTGGGGTTGATTTTGAGTGTTGGATGCTTGATAATGTTAATCCGGGTTAGTTCCGATGATTAGTTATTGATTTCGAATGTTTTGTTTGTGTTTGAGATTGATTAGAGTCGAGTTTGGGCATCGGTGAAGCATCGGAAGTGAATCTGGGAAATTGAAGGTGGTTGCTTGCTTGGTCTTTGAGCTTGGAAGTTTAGGTGAGTGGTTAATTGTTTTAAATGGTTTTAAAATAGTTGGTTCGAGTATATGGACTAGGTTGGGCTTGGTAGACCCGCCTAGAGTTAGGATTAGGGTGGTAGCCTAATCCTAAGCTTGATCTAGAGCCTTTGGATGAACTCATTTATGTGGTTGTATATGTCTCGTATGAAATGTGATATGAATGCTTATGTATATTGTATTATACATGTGAGATGAGATATGATTTGCGATGCTTGAGACATGCACGATGATGGTTGTTGGTGAGTACGTGCTAAGCACGAAAGTAATTTAAATGAGTAATGTGAAATGAGTAAATGTTGGCACTAGTATACTTGAATACAAATGATCGATCATTAGGATGTTAGTGTGTACACACGAGTCAAAAGTCGCGCGTGGCCTTGGTGGCGTTGAGTCACCAAGGAGGAGTACGGGTTCACCCGGAAATCGTAATTATATATAGTCGGTGATGAGTGAAATCCCATCGACGGGGCGTGAGGATGAGTGGAATCCCCTCCGCGAGACCGGTGATGAGTGTAATCCCACCGTGAGGTAATGTGGTTGTTGGATGTGAGTTCCAACGTGTCTATCCGCGTATTCGGGTCATAGCTAGATGCCAATGTTGGTTGATAAATGTATCAATGTGTTGAGATTTATGATCTTTATTTGGATGGTTAATGTGACTACTTGTGTTGAGGATTTAGAGCTTGTTGATCATGACATTTACTTGTATATTGCTCATGCATCTTATCTTGTGGCTCTTGTGGATCCTTGGTATATTTGTGTAATGCCTTGGCTAGATCGTGCTCGGACCCTACAATGTTGAGGTTTGTTTTTAAGAGCTCACCCTCACTAAGCATCATTGCTTACGCTCTCTTTGTTCAACATTGCAGATCCCTAGTTCGTGGGTTGCTTGAGCAAGTGGAGGGCCTCCAAGTGTGGTTGTTGGCTTGAGAACATCAAGTATGACTTTTAAATGTTGAACATGTAATAGTTTAAGCAATGGGACATGTGTCTTTTTTATGGATGATTGTTGGTTGTTTAGGAGCTTGTTTAGACTCCATGTTATCTTGCTTTTGTATAACTTGTGATGCCATGTTTGAATTGTAATCCATGCCTAAATTGCTTATTATGAATGTTAGCTATGTGTCTCTTGAGGTTGCCTTCATGTTTGAATGTTGAAGTGTGAACTTTGAATGCTTGAATGCCATCTTGGGTCTATTGCATGGTTTCCTTGATGTTTATACATGTTGGGTGCTTGTATGGCTATAAAGTGGTATGTAAATGTTGTGAGAATGTTTGGTTGGGGCTAGGGAAGTCTTAAATTGCATTTAGACTCGAGTCTTGATCGTTTTGTTGAGTTTGGGAGGTTTTGTAGTGCAGGGGTATCGATACGGTTGGTACGGTATCGATACCACCTTCTTGTTCAGGCCTCGTGTATCGATACACCTGAGGGGTGTATCGATACCATTTTGATCACTGGAGCTACTGTCTATATCGGTATCAATACCGGCCTTTGGTGTATCGATACCGTCATCTTAGCGTTGACCGTGGGAAGTCAACCATTGGGGAGGGTATCGATACACTCCTTGGGTGTATCGATACGGTCTCTACGGGTTGACTTTGACCAGTTGACCTAGTCAAGGGGGTATCGATACACCCCTTAAGGGTATCGATACCGCCTGTAGTATAAGTATAAAATTGGGCTGTAACATGTTAGTTTGAGTTCGTTTGTTTGTTTCGTGAATGTTGTTCCGCTGTATGATCACATAGGATTAAATACTCATCTAGACAAGATTTAAAATGAAAAAAATAGGGTTGCTAACCGAGGGGGAATTCCTTAGGGGGTTTTCACTCAGTTTTCCCCGTGTAGCTCACTCGGACCGGTCATCCGGCCAGACCGGGACGAGGGGGTTACATGTTTAGTAAATTAAAGAATTGATTTACACCGGTGTAAGACAGTGTTGATTGTTTAGTAAATTAAAGAACTGATTTACACCAGTGTAAGACAGTGTTGATTGTTTAGTAAATTAAAAATTAATTTCTATACTTCATGTACTCGTGTTTTTTAAAATTAAAATTGGTTTATTAATACTGTGAATGTGATGTATGGTCATTATTAACAAATTATGTAAATAAAAAATGCAGACTTATCCATAACAAAATACTTCACAAAGTTTCTTAAAATACAATAACAGATACAAGGATCAACAACAACACTCTTCCTTGCTTTGTAAACTGAAAATTTATATCATTACTTCAAAAGGTAGAATTATCCTTAAACATAAAATTTGAACCATTACCCAAAAGATAAAAATTACCCCTAAACCAGAAATTTCAACCATTACCCAAAAGATTACATATATCCCTAAACCAACAACACCAACCCAACAATTTGTCACCCCTTTCCTAAACCCTAAAAACACTACATATGCGCAAAAAGCAAGACAAATAATCCAAATCACTCGTTCATTCTTCCTTGCTTTCTCCACTGCTCCTTTCGATTTTAATAGACCAAGAATTATAGCTTTTGGGCGATCAGGTATTTCAATATCAAACAACTTGAAAAAACGACAATTTCTTGTGTGTTTTTTTAAATTAGGGCACCCAAAAAACCTCCTACCAGGATTATCCTTTGTCCAAGAGGTTCTCAACGCAGCTGGAACACCACAATGACAAAAAGGAATGCCGCTTCTTCTCTCAGTTTGCTCTAACTTCAGCTCCAACTCTTTCATCATCCTCTCTATTGTGCACCAAAAAAACTCAGTCGTAATTTTATATTTTATTGAAATAGTGAGAAGTAGTGTAGGGTTTCACCCTTTTAATAAAGTTTTTTTAATTCTTGTTTTATTGAATTAATATAAGTGGAAAGCTGATTAGGATAAAAAATACGTGTCTTTAAAAAAAGAAAAAAAGAATTTTCATGTCAGCATTACCGTTAAGTTTAAACGGTGGGGTACTAAAATATTAAGAAAAGTTAACGGTGGGCATACTTTTGTTAAAAAAATATGTGAGGTACCAAAATAAAATCTCGGGCATAGGTGGGGTACTATTTATGTAGTTATCCTTATTTTCTACGAAAAATTCTATATTGTCCCTTGAAAACTCCATACTCGAACAAATTAAGTGGGGTCAATTGCACCCCTAATTTCTATTCTACATCCGCCCAAGTGTAGAACAACCTATTTAGGGACGAATACGGGTTTTAGCCCACCCGACCCTGACCGAGCCACATCCTTTAAAAAACCCGATCCGACCTATTAAAATAAATTCAATTTTAGAGACTAATTGTATAAAAATAATTTTAGGACTTAATTGTAAAAACTTAATTTTAGAGACCAAATTGTAAATAAAAATTTTAATTTTAAGGACTTAATTATAAAAATATATATAAAGAAATAGTATTATTACAAATATTCCTAAAAATACAAAAAAAAAATATTATTAGTCTTAGATCAAGTCGGGTCGAATTTTTCACCCTAAACCGAACTCAAATTTTTAATTAAAAAAATTCAACCCGATCTAGTCAAGTAAATATCCATCTCTGAACCTATTTGTAGAGCTGTTTTGATTACACAAACCTTGATGCGGGAGTTAACCGCATATAGAACAACCAATGTAAAATTACATAAACCTTTATTTTTGTGATCACTCACAAATAAAACCCCATTTAACATGTACCCCTTTTTGATGTGGCTTGAGTCTCTCTTTATCTTCTGTGAAAGCGTTAAGTTGTCGATGATGTTTTTGTCCGAGCTAAAATTGGTTGGGCCTTGAAAAGCTCATTATAGATTGAAGTCGTCGTCGATTGTTTTGAGTTGGGTATGATCGAAATCTATTAGTCTAGTATACGTATGAATCAGAACTATGGATAGGTTCGAGAGTCGATTACGTGTGGAGAAAGTTAAAGTACCCCGCATCACCCAAGATTAATACATAAAGGGGTTGTGTTGTCTAAAAAAGCTACCAAAATTTGGTTAATAGCACTATTATATAATAAATATGTGAATGAAGTACATAATGAATTAAAAAACATGCTTAAAAGTATTAAAAGACACCCAAACATGCAGGGACGGAGCCGTGATCGAACTTTGGCAAGGGCAAAAATATTGAATTTAAAAAATGTAAGGGTTTATTAAGTATTTAAACTCAAAATTCATGGGACAATGTCTAATTTGTCTAATATTTAAACTTTATAAGAACCTAAATTGTTATTGGACTAAAAAATTGAGGATACATACTCATTCTTCTTTAGTTCAACCCTTACTTGATAATATATTTAATAAACTCTTGTATTTTTTAATTTGAATATTTATTTTTACAGAAATTAAATTATTATTAGATTAAAATCTATCTAATACCTTAATTTTATAATAGGGGTCGGGGGGCCCGAGCCTCAAGGGAGCTTCGTCCCTACAAACATGGAAGATTAAAATTTATCCAATGTCATAAATTTAAGCCGAATTAAAATCGATCAAAATTTATGCATACAATTGAGCAAGCACATTTGGTTGGTTGGTTAAGTTGCTCATCTTTGTTCCCTTATTCCCCTTAGGTTATGGGTTCTATACCCACTAGGAACACCCCCTTTCTTCCCCTAGAGTTCCCTTCCCCTCCCACTCTAGGTAGGATTAGATAGGGTTTGTCAAAAAAAAATATGCAAACAATTACTCAAATATATGTTCATAGATATTCTTAATTCTTTGACAAAGCACATGAACCTTGCAGACATTGTGATTGAACCTGTGTCTCCTGGGATTAAAATCATCCATTTTTCACTGGGACACTTGTTGGTCTTTGGTTTGTCGACCGAAGGCTTTGGGTGGCTTAGGAGTCGTCAATTTGACGTATGGTAATTTAGCGCTTTTATCCAAATGGGCTTGGCGATATGCACAAGAGCCTAAATCCCTTTGGCGATCCTTGATTGTTGCTAAGTATGTGGAACAAAGATTGAAGTGGCGTGTCAATCATCATGGGAAATGGCATATGTCGACTATATGGCAACAGATTGTTGAAGTGCAGGACGATTGTAAACACTCGACGTGAATGATTACTTGTTGGCAATAAGGCGTAAAAGATATTGGAAAAGTGTTAACACAGTGTCAAGAAAATCTATCGCGTGCAAGTATACACAGTCTGCAAGTAATACATCGGTTAAGCTGAGTGTCGATTTCATAGGGATTGCGTTTAGAGATCCAATTGCTTTACTAATTACTTGTCTTGTGAAAAAGATTGTTTTGATTGAAAGTGGTTTTGAAAAATGACTAACAAGAAAAGAAATAAAACAAAGTAAAGTTGATGGCAAGGAAGGTGTCTTAACAAATGACGAACATTGGCAAGGAGTGCCTGGTTTTAACGTTATTTGTGTCATGTCAGCCTTTAATAAATCTTGTCTTGACATTGTTTGCCAAGCAAATTCAAAAGTAGAAATGCCTCTGTCGATTGCATTGTCCTAAATTAATCATGAAAAAACCCCTATATGTCTATAGTGAATGTTTTCCATAAATCAATTTGATTAAGTTCCGATCTTTACTCCTAAGGGGTAAAATTCACTCCCGAAGTAAATTCATCTACTTAAACATCTTCTTTCAAAGCATCTCTCCTTAGTATCTAGCAATCGATCATTGCCACCCAAGTCAGTTATGATATTGAGTTGCAATAAGCTAACTATGCCAGCTATCGCATGACATAATATTTTAGAAAGGGAGTGCCAGCTGTCGCTTGGCAACACACTTAAAAATAGTAAACATGCCAGATAGGAAAAACAGTGTCGAGACAGTGTTGATTTATTAAAAACTAAACATTAAAAACAACGCTCAAACGCGAACACCCCTTACCAACTATGGAATCAATTCATGGTGAGGGTATCAACCAAAAAACCACAATCGTTTTTAACATTCATCATCATTAAAATTAAGAAAAATAAAAACAAAGATGATGGGCTAGAAGAGGGTCTCTCGATGCAGCTATTCACGACCAGGCTCCCAAATGTTGCACCCTATCTTCGATCACTCTCCTCGTCTCCTGTCCTCTTGCTTTGATCGAGTTTAAATAGAACTCTATGGATAGCCTAGGATTATCTTGGATTTGAATTTGAACGTGCATGGATAAGGAATGTGATCATCTTATCCAGCATTTGAATCCTAAGGCTGATCAGGTTAGGGCTGACGTCATTGTGCCATTGCTCTTCTGGCGTCGCAACTTGGCATAATATTTCCAACCGCGCTTGGCACTACTCGTCCGTTATTTTCTCGGAGATTGATTTGATCCCTATTTTCTCGCAGCCTGATTTGGTCCTATTTTTTCGGGGTCAACATCTTCTTGGCCTGACATCAAATGTTCTTCTCTGCCGACCGGTGCTTGGCATTAAAGGTCCTTCTGTGCCAATGGCTACTCGGCATCCTCCTTGGTGTCGTCTCCTGCTCCTGTTCTGCCAGCTTTTGTGCCATCAGCTATGCCAACCTACAAAAAGTGCCAAAAACAACCCCTTCACATTGGCATAACACGAGATCTAACTCTTTATGCAATGTATGATATTACCACCTAAATGCACTTAGAAGACAAGAAAGAGCATGTGAAATAAACATAAATTTTAGTACTTTTGGAGCATCAACAACGATGATAGGGTGCGACGCTTTATGGAGACATGTAATTTTCAATGGCTGGTGAGAGATGGATCGAGAGTGTTGTTTTGGCATGACCTTTGGTGTTCAACAGAGCCGTTATGTAAATTGTTTCCAAGGATGTATCGGGTGGCACTTAATAAGCTGACATGGGTTGTTGACTATATTAGGGAGGGATTGTGGGCGCATGATGATTAGCAGGCATTTTTTGGCCGGTTGTTACGTGCGTTTGAGGAGCAACAGCTGGACAAGTTGCGAGAATTGGTGAGTGACAATCTAGTGTGTGTGGGAAGGGAGGATAAATTGATTTGGTGCCCGAGTATAAATGGTGAATTTTTGGTTCAAGAGCTTACAAAGTTGATGTCGACTTTTGGCCTTGCGAGTGATCAATTGGATGTTTTTTTAGTGTGGAAAATGGATGTTTCGCCAAAGGTGCAATGCTTTTTGTGGTTTGTTCGTCTAAAGCGCTTGCTGACACTATGTATGTTGCGAGCGCGGGGTATTGTGATTGAGGGTCCTGATATTTTTTATGTATGGTGTGGATTATAAAATGATGAGATCATATTTTGTATTCTTGTGAGTTTATATGGGAAATTTGGTCGAGTTTTTATCTTTGGTGGGATTTTTCTTTTGTTCGACCGTGATCCTTAGACGAGATGCATTAGCAGTGTTTCCATGATTGTTTCACGGGAATGGCTCGAAGGTAGTGGTTCGCGAGTTGTGCTGCAGTGCTTTGGTCACTATGGCTTGCGCGGAATGAGTTACTCTTTAATAAAAAGCAATTGGCAGCGGGGGAGATTTTCTTCTTGGTTAAACTAAGGACATTGTACTGGGTAAAGGCATCCACCTTGGATATTTCTATCCTTGACTCTTGTTGGTGGGATTGTCTACGCTTGTGTGTACCTAGTAGCTCGTCGAGCAGAAGAGGATGCTGGTGATGGCCAGAGGGGGTCTGGGCACCCCCAAACTTTTGGATATTTCACATTTGTCCCCTCAAATTTGTATTTTTTTATAATTTGGCCCTTCAAAAAAATTTAAATTTTTTATTTCTTTAAATGTTTTTAATTAAGCCTTCTTTTAAAATTTAGAAAATTTGTCATTAAGTCTCTAGCTTTTTCAAAAAAAAATTAGTTTAGACCTTTAAAATTTTCGAAAATTTTAATTGGCCCCTCAACTTGTTATACCAAGATCCGCCCCTGTCGTCGAGGGAGGTGAGGAGTGGTATTGCATGGCAGCCGCCAATAGTAGGATCTTTGAAGTTTAATGCGGATGGATCCGCACATGGTAAACAGAGGCCTGCAAGGTGTGGTGGGGTTTTGCGTGATGCGGCAGGTACATTGTTGGTTATTTTTTCAGGTCCTTTGAGGGTGATGGATTCTAATGACGCAGAATTGAGAGCGATAGCATATGCGCTGGACATGATGGTCAATTCTAATTGGATTGCTAGTCTATCGATAGTAATTGAGTCTGACTCGCAGGTTGCCTTAGGTTGGGTATTACATACGTTGCATCGTCCATGGCGGTTATGGCATTGATTTAACTAGATAAATTCGACTTGTCGACAACTATCATGTGTGTATTTTAGTCACATGTTTCGAGAGGCGGATGCGTTGGCCAAGGGGGTGTTGCTCGACCTTCTTGGTTTCGAGTTGTTTTCTAGTTCATGTTAGCGTGCATGGCTTTTGCCACTCGGTGCAGGTGGCCTGTGGTGTGTGCTGGGTATGGAGTCGGTTCTGGGAGTGTTGTGCAGTAGGGTGGAACTGGTGTGGGGATGTGATTTTGTTTTTTGCTTTATTTGGGTGCCATACTTTTGGCATATGTAGAGTTTTGTTTTCCCATTGTTTGGTGTCCATTTGTTTCGTGTTTAACTCTTGTCATATTATTTGGGTACTCTTTTCCTCCAATTAAGATTAGGGAGATTTTTAATGAGGCTCTATATAATATATTGTATGATTTTCTCCGCTAATAAGAATCATACATGCTTTGATAAAAGAAAATTACTCAAATTTAATTTTAAGGCTAAATTGAAATTATTGTAAAATTTTAGCACCAAATTAAAACATGCTTGATTTTAGTGATTGGCTAAACCAATTAATAATTCATTAAAGTAAATTAACTAGTCAAAAAAATTAAAGCCTAAATGAATTCCTGGACCTTAATTAATAGTATGATAAACGTGACTTTTAGGGATCATTCCCTCTTAATTACTAGACTTAATTAATGGTAAAATTACTAGACCTTAAGTAGGGGTAAATTTAATTAAATGTGAATTAAATGAACTAATTATTAATTAAACACGAAATAAAAACCTAATTAAAAGGGATTTAATGCTAACAAACCAATTGCTATTGAACTAAACTAAATTAGAACTTAATCGAATAAAAACTTAAGTTAAAAGGGAAAAAAGGACTAAAACTGAAAGCATTTAAGGGCAGTTGGACTAAACAACAATTTAGCTTAAAGTTCCTAAATGATGTGGATCACTCTCTCTTCAAAGCTACGCCGTTTTTATTTCTCTATTTAAGGCCCATCTCAGTTTATTTTGTTCATTTTATTTTTTTCTCTCTTAAAAAATCAAAACTTTCTCTTTCTCTCTCACATTTTTCGACGTCTGTCGTCGTTGATTGTCGTTTTTTACTGATATTGATCAAAAACGATGTTAAAAAATTCTATAAAAAAATTAAATCATTAATCTTTTCTCCCGAATCAAACATAAAATTAATTTCATCAAATTAACAACCAATCAACGTAAATCTAAAAAAAAAGATTCGAAGTTATATTTCGAAAGAAAAGGAAAGTGAGGAGTATTTAAGAGAAAAGAGAGAAAAAGATGGGGCAAGACTGAATACTTTATTTAAGAAAAATTATTATATAGTCTCGGCCCACCACGTTATATATGGTCTCGTCCACTAAAAATTAATTACATAATTTTTTATTTAGGGTTCTATAATTTCAAATTTATATTGTATGGATTGGGTAAATTGCAACATTGAGTCCCCATTATTTCCCTACGTGTTCAAACCATCCCAAATTCAAAACCACCCTATTAAACCCATAAATTTGTCTTTTATTTATTTTAATCCCCAAATCACCGAATAAAAACTAACCCCAAATCGAGATATTACATTTATTTTGTATTTTTGGCCTTCAATCTTTTAGTTTTTTATTGAATTAAACTAACTGAATGAAAAAGTATCAAATTTTAAATGATTTTATGTTAGTGTTAATAATGTTTATCATTCACTTGAAACCTTCGTTGAGAAAAATATAAAAAATAAAAATATATATTTTAATACACATATTGTGCAACATAATCTTGCCTATTTGAACATGGAATTTAGAATTAAAAGTCTTAACCCTAAACTAAAGCTACAAGTTTTAAATCATAAATTCTAAATCCTAAAATAAACAAGATTATATAAACTTTAAATCGTAAATTACACAATGAGTCATATAATTATAGATTAGATAACAAATTTGTCACTTTTCTTTTAAATCTAACAAAGTAGTCACTGAATTATGACTTTGTGACAAATAAGTCACACTGGCATTAAAATTAAAACGCACATCTTGGTATAATAACAAATTTAGTTGCAAACTTATACATTGTATTAATTCAATCCTAATTCTATTAATTGTGTCTACAAGCAAACATCGTTAAGGTCATAATGAGTCTGTTCCATTAGTTTGTTAGATGTCCAATAGTGATATGATTGTGTATTTCGAGCCATCACATATGTCGATTATTGAGCTGAGGAACAATAGAATGAAGTGCGACAAGTGATTGGGTGACATTTTCAGGAGAGTGCAATATTGAAATTTATAAGCATAAAGAGTTAACTTTATTAAATTATTTCTGAATTAGGACCTACTTGATAAAATAAATAAAATTTTAGAACTAAAATCATTTATATCATGTCATATTTCAATTTTAACGACAAAATAATTTGTTTATCACAAAATTATAATCGAGTGACCGAATTATTATTTTTTCAAAAAATTAACCTGAAGTGGGATGTGATTTATATTACCATTATATTTTTTACTTAAGCTTTTTATCTTTTAATTACTATTATATAACACATTAATTGATTAATTCAGATCAAATATCACATAATCCCGAGTATTTTTTTACAACAAAATAACATTTTTTTACCCTAACAAGTTAACAACAAAGTAACCGTTAAGTGTTTATCCTTATTTACCCTTACATTTTCAACCGTAGTGCTTGCCTAGAGAACTTTGTTGAGAAAAGTTCGCGCCCTCTTTGTTCAACTCCGCCACCGCACACCACTTCCCATGGCTACGGAGACTCCTCTAAAGACCAAGCTTTGTATCATCGGCAGCGGCCCCGCTGCCCACACGGCCGCCATCTACGCCGCCCGTGCGGAGCTCAAGCCTATTCTGTTCGAGGGATGGATGGCTAACGATATTGCCCCCGGCGGCCAGCTGACAACCACATCCGATGTCGAGAACTTCCCTGGGTTCCCGGACGGCATCATGGGCTCGGAGATTATGGACCGGTGCCGCAACCAGTCGCTTCGATTCGGCACTACCATCTTCACTGAAACCGTCAACAAGGTCGACTTTTCTTCGTCTCCGTTCAAGATCTTCGCCGATTCGAAAACCGTATTGGCCGACTCGGTCGTCGTGGCCACCGGTGCCGTGGCGAAGCGGCTCACTTTCTCGGGTTCAGGGGACGGGCAAGGGGGATTTTGGAACAGAGGAATCTCGGCGTGCGCGGTGTGTGATGGGGCGGTGCCATTATTCAGGAACAAACCTCTCGCCGTGATCGGCGGAGGCGATTCTGCAATGGAGGAATCCACCTTCCTCACCAAGTACGGTTCCAAGGTTTACATCATTCACAGAAGGGACACGTTTAGGGCATCCAAGATTATGCAGAGCAGAGTTGTTTCGAACCCTAAAATAGAGGTGATATGGAATTCGGTGGTCGTGGAGGCGTATGGGGATAGAGTATTGGGTGGGCTCAAGGTGAAGAACTTGCTCACCGGGGAAGTTTCCGATTTGCAAGTCGCCGGTTTGTTCTTTGCCATCGGACACGAGCCTGCCACCAAATTCTTGGACGGCCAGCTGCAGCTTGACTCAGATGGCTATGTTCTCACTAAGCCGGGTACAACCCAGACCAGCGTGCCCGGCGTTTTCGCTGCCGGAGATGTCCAGGATAAGAAGTACAGGCAAGCTGTTACTGCTGCCGGCACCGGTTAGTCTTTTTTCCCCTTCTTTTGATTGGCATCAAGCTGCCCTTTTGCATCACCCTGCTAGATTAGAGAACCTACTATGACAATGGAACTGCATGTACTTTGTGTTGTGAATTATATGGAAAGAAACTTAGGCTGTTAGGCCATTCGAATTTGGTTCAGTTAATTGAGCACTAATTAGCACTCGGACAAGCATCAGGATTCGAATTTGGTGGCATGCTTGCATTGCCTAAACTTTTACAGACCAAAAAACAAAAGATAATGAACTTAGGGCCCTTCCGCGTTCCGTCCGCAGTTGCTCTGCTTTGTCGACTTGGGGTTGTAATTGAGTTGGACTAACTTCGTTTTGCAAACAATGCAGGGTGCATGGCAGCATTGGAAGCTGAACATTACTTGCAAGTAATTGGATCTCAGTAGGGCAAGAGTGAGTATTGCTTAAAGAATGTCCATTTATTTTCGATATTCGATATCTGATCTTAATGGAAGCGGATCACCATTTTCTTCCTTGTTATTTCTTTAATGCTTAAAGAATGCCATTTCAATTGAGTACTGCTCTTATGACTGCATTTGTTCTTTGCTCAATTGCCCATGAGGATTTTGCAATTCCCTTGTAGATTGTTCATAATGGTATTTGATATGCAAACTTGTTGATTAAAAACTAGGGTTAGGGAAGATTATTTGGTGATGCACTATGTTGACATCGTTAATCGACGATTTAGAAAGCTAGTTTCGGGTCCGAGAACAAGTACAAATGCCTGTAGCACCACTATGTTGACAATTTCCCTTGTAGTTTTGGGTCCGAGCTTGAAGGAAGAAGGTTTCTCCATTATGCAATTGAATTATGGAGTGTTAAATTTACTCAGGTTTGCCTTTGATACAGGTTATTTTTAGAATTGAGCTAAGACTTGTAGGGCATTTTTTTTGAACCATTACAGTTTGCCCTAATTTTTTTTTGAATATGTTGGTCTGATACAAGTATAGCATATGTTCAACTTTTTTTTAATAAAGTACACACACCGTGTAGAACTGGTGCTCAAACCCAGATCACCTGGATAAATTACATTATCGTTTACCACTGGAATAACAAGGGGTGAGCAAAACTTAATTTAGTATATATAATAATCAATAATTTAGGACTTATATTTCTTGGACCGCATTAGTCCCTGAATTTGTATTACATAACCTAAGTTTATCTCTTCCAATAGTTATTAATTAAATTTCATTATTGTTTATAGTTAAAATATAATTTAAAAAGGACTTAGATTACAGTTTTTTTCTTCTTCTTAGTTTTGGAGGCCCTACTCCAGCCGACCATAATATATTTTAGAACTGGTTAATATATTAAGAAAAGTATGAACATGTACTACCTTGTAATCACTTTAGGACTATTTAAAAAAATGTATGCCCTTTTTTAATAAAAATTAGTTAGTCGATGAGGAAGCGAACGAGCACAGAAACTTAATTAATTCAAATTCCATTTCTACTTGGGTTTTTTTTTTATAAATAATTTAACCAGTTTTAAAATATATTGTGGTCTAACCTATAGGTTGGTCTAAGTGATAGACAGTTTGGTATCGCATAAGTAGATTTCGAGTTCGAGGCGTTGTGTATGCAAAAAATTCATGTCGAGAGACTCACCCACCGAAACCAGGTGTGTGATGCAGGTCAGTCTAAATTAATCTGGGCGAAGCTCTGAAAACTAAAAAAACAACCAAAGATAATACGTCATAACTTTTAGACTGAGTTTGGGGTGTTACAATTTAGACATCGAGAGTCACGTCTATTATTAGATGCAGTAATTTAGCAAGCTAGTTTTGGGTCTGGGAACAAGCACAAATGCCTGTATGAGCACAAAAGCTATGGCCAAATTGACATGATTTATCTGCACATTCTGCATGATTGGAACACGTGAGCACTTCATCAACAGCAACATCAGAAGTTTGGGAGGAAGGACAAAAACACCATGGGGGGCATAGACATTGCCCAACGACTAACACCGTCCAGTTTTCTGCATTCAAATACCATATTACTTTTTAGGCTTAACCATCGTAAAATTCCCTAGACTATATATTTTTTTCTTCAGATAAATGCTTAAACTGTTTTTTCGTGTTAAATAAGTGTCTAATGTTTCATTCCGTAACCGTTGTAAAGTTTACTGTCAAGGATAATTAAAAACTTTTTATTATCCAATGAGAATGAGGCATATGGCCTATTTATTACCTTTTCATTTAATTTTTTGTTTAAGAAATAAAAAAAACCTCATTAATTTTTTTTTCAAAAAAATACAAAACTTTAAATTCTTCAAAAAAAAAAACTCAAATCCCTAAATCCTCAATCTCAATATTCGGCCACTATCGACCACCACCCAGCCCTTAATCACCGAACTCATTAGTCCGCCACCCTTTGTCGCTGTCCTAAATTCCCAATACCCAAAATTTTAAGTTCATAATCTCAAATCCTTTTACTGTCGCTGATCACCGGTCACCACTACTAAACTTATCGTTGTGGGGTCAGACGAGTGGAAGTGTGGCCAGCGGTGGTTGAATCGGTGACCGAAAATGGAGAGGTTTGGGGATTTAAGGTTGAAATTTTGAAGTTGTTTTGGGGTTTTAGAAATTTAGGGTTTGAGAAAATGAAATATTTTATGATTTTTTAAATTAAAAATAGAGAAAATTAAAACATATGCCATGTGCCTGTATATAATTGTATAACGAAAAAATTTAACTGACGTTTGTCGGAGAATCCTTACAATAGTTATAGAATAAAACGTTATGACTTATTTAGCCCAAAAAATAGTTTAAGTACTTCTTTTTGAAGAGAAAAAAATTGTATAGTTTAAGCACATTTTATGGTTAAACATACTTTCTATGAACAATTAATGCTAATAATATAGTAAGATACCAAGACTAGTTGGATTGAGGGTAAACAGTTCGATATATTTTTTTAGTAAACTTTTAAAATTCGAGTTGTAGTTGATAAAAACAGTGGCAAAAAAGAAGTTTGAAGCAAAAAGCTTTCTCCATTTTAAATATTCTAAATATAACCGGAGTTCATGTTGTCATCGAATATCTAAATTATTTGACAAAAAAAAAATTAAAGATAAAAAAGAAATAAATAGACTAACCAGATGAAATAAGTAACAGGACGACCAAAAATCCAAGCTTGAAGCAAGAAGCTTTCTCCATTCTGCAATTGAATCAGTTTTGCCTTCGAAATGGGTTATTTATAGAATTGAGCTAAGACTTTTAGAGCATTATTTTAGAACCATTGCAAACGTCCCTAAAGCTTAATTATTTATATAATAATAATAATAATAATTTAGGGGGTTAGATTCTCGAACGAGGAAACAACTTTTGGAAGATAACATTTTAGTCCTTAAATTTGACTACTTATTTCACTTTGGTTCTTGTGTATTTTCTTGGACCGTATTAGTCTCTGATTTTGCATTATGTAACACAAGTCTATCCCTTCCAAAAGTCATTAATTAAAATTTATCATTTCAATGCTGTATTAACTTCAAACGTTGCAATATAAAAAGGACTTGATTCACATATCCCCCTATTTTAGAGGCCAAGATCCTACCTAGGGGTGATAATGAGCCTGACCGGCTTGCAAGCTACTCGGGCTCGGCTCGAGTGAACTCGACTCGAGACCTTAACAAGCGAGCCGAACTGACTCAAGTTCGGCTCGAAAAGCTCGTGAACATGTTCGGAATAGCTATATATATTATACTACATATGCAATAAAAGTAATTTGTTTAGCAAAAGAAAAGCAATAAAATAAATCAGGCGAAAATCTACTAAAAAGCAAATTAACTAAAGTAAATTGAGCATCATCCACTAAAACAAATTTTAAAAAATTTGAGCCGAGCCAAGCTCGAGCCTAAAATTTCGAGCTCGACGAACCTCAAGCCCGAGCCAAGCCCAATAATATTATTTTCGAGCCGAGCCAAACCTGACCAAGTTCGAACTCAACTCTACCTACTTTTTTGCAAACGTTTATATTCCTACTCCAGCAGAACACAATATATATTAAAAGTGGTTAAAATATTAACAAACACACATGGAAATGAAATCTGAATTAATTTAATTTCTGTACTCGTTTGCTTTCTCATTAATTAACTAATAAACCGAATTTGTCTGTTCTCTTTCTGTGCCTTTAAATTTGACTGTTTTTTTACGTCGGTCCTTAGTATATTTTGAACCACATTAGCCTCGGAATTTATATTTATATAATTTTTTTTTATTTTTGGAGGCAATTCCTTGCCTTCCTTATATTTCTATTCCAGCCGGCCATAATATATTTTTAAACTGGTTAAAAAATATATATAAAAACCCCACTTGGAAATGGAATCTAAGTTTAGTTACACATGCTGACATGAAACTTGAGCTTATTTAATAATTTATGCCCTTTTTTAATAGAAATTAGTTAGTCGATGAGGAAGTGAACGAACACAGAAACTAAATTAATTCAGATTCCATTTTTATGTATTTTTATAAAGGATAACCGCATATTTAGTATCCCACATATTCTCGCATTTCTACTTTAGTATCCTACCTTTTTTTTTGACAAAATAATGTCTAACGTTACGTTTCGTTTTTAAAATGGTACCCCAACCGTTAAAAATAAACGGAAAAGCTTATGTAGATTTTTTTATTATTTTTTTCAATTTCATTAAAATATAGTTAAAAAAATATAATAATAATAATAAATAAATAAAATATGATTAAACAAATTAAAGTTTAAAAAAATGGCATTAAAAAGATTTGAACCCGATTTTAAATAAAGTTAAAATTAAAAATGCATTGTTTTTATATTTTCCAATTTCCTAAAACAATTTTAATGAAAACATCTTTTTATATTTTTAAAATTTTACTTATTTTTATTTTCTAAAAATCATCTTCTAATTTTACAACCAAATATGTTTTCTTAAAACGACTTCATTCTTTAAAATGAAACATGTTTTCTTTACTTTATTGTAACAAAACTAACTAGTTGTAATTTCAATTCATAGTTAAAATTCAATAAAAAAGATTCTTTATCATTGTTATTCTTTAATGACTCGTGTCTCTTTCTTTTGCATATTTAACGTATTATTTGTTAAACCAATTAGTAATTAGTATAAAAAATATTATTTGATGTTATACTATTTTAACATTCGACGCATTAACAGAGTCACCTAAAAGAATGAGACCTCAATTGACATCCAACAAAAATTTATAAAAAAGCCTTAATAAAATTTAACAAAAAGAGTATTAAAAAATAAAATTAACATCCCTATGCAATAATGTTAACACCATTTTAACAATAATCGACATTGTAATATAAATTTTTTGATTCTGTCCATGATTCGAAGTCTATTATCGATAATATTAATTTAGCAAGCTAATTTAAACTGGCCCAGACAAAAAAAAAGTTGGACTGATAGAATGAATAAAAGCCCATGAAGTAAATTCCAAACTATAATGAATAAAGTGTTGTTATTAATATAAATATAATTAATACATTAAGTCAGTAAAAGAAAATAGTTTAAATTAATATATATAATTATCTCACATATTATTACCAATCATGTGTTTAATTGTTGTTAAGAAGTGATTTTCAGTTGTTTTATTCAAAAATTATATAAAAAAATATAAAAAATATAAAAACTTATCGGTAATAATATTTACCACTTAAAATTCAAATTTTTAGTCGTTTAAAACTCAACTGATAACCATTAACTCATAACATCAATTCAATTAAAAATTTAATGATAAAATAAACGTTTATCATACCCGTGATGCAAATGAAAGATAATATTTTATGTGAAAAGTACTAAAATCCAGTCAATTAATATCATAAATGAGTGAAATTTATACAAATTCATCAATATCGTATTTTATCTCTGAATAATAATTGTTATTTACCAACAATTAATTAGTCTAGCGGGATGAAGCACTAGGTCCCTGAAACAAGGTCAAGAGTTCGAATCTTGGCATTGTGAATACTGAAAACTGAGTTGGGAGGGTCACCCTCATATTGAGTCTCTCCAAAACTCGATCCGAATTAGTCAGCCAATAAATCGGTGACCAAAATGAAAGCGCCTTAAAAAGTTCGGTGACTATTTATATAATTTACCCTTCATTTAAATATCATATAAAAATATGAAACGATAGAATTAACCTTAAAGACTTAAATATTACCTAAAAACTTAAAAAATAAAATTAAAATGAATTAATATCATTAAAAACTCAATTAAAGGTATAGGTGTACATGTATATAAAAATATGTATGGTGTGAGAGTGAATGAGACAATTAGGGGTGAGCAAAACTTGACTCTACTTGAAAAAATTAATTTTTTTTGATTTAACTCAAAATGAAAAAACTTGAATTAAACCCCCAAAATTTAAACGTTTTAAATTCTCCAATATATAAACGTTTTAAATTCTCCAATATATAGGTAAAGAGAAATTTAAATAATATAAACATTGTATTTAGGGACGGAGCCAGAATTAAACTATAAAGAAAGTAGACTGGTTAACTTTGAAATGAATATATCTTAGAAAGTAATTAAATTAAAATTGTCCTGTCAAATTTTGGGACGCAATTGTCCCTCCCACCTAGGGATGGCCATTTAACTCATACCTGATGAGTTTTGACCCGACCCAATCTTATAGGATCAGATTTTTTAAAGAATATTTCGGGTTTGGATCGGGTTCGAGTCTTGTTTTTTTTAGGATAAGATCGGGTCGAGTTTGAGTTTAAGGTAAAAAATACCCTACCTGACTCGTCTCGAAATAATAGTTTAATTTTATTCTAAATACTTAGGTATAATTGCTATAATGCCCCTCTTTATATATATATATATCAATTATTTCCATATTTTTTTAATAATTATTCTATTTTTATTTGTATTTTTCAATTATCTCTTTATTTTATCGAATAATATTAAAAAATGATAATGCTTTGATTTAGAAGCGTTTTTAGAGTGCAGGCAATGTGTAATTGAGTACTATTGTGTACTAAGCTCGCTTATAGATGTTGCATCATACATACTTTTTTATTAAAAAAATGTGTTCTATATTCATATAAATTTCGATTATATTTGAAATCGAGTTATATTGTACCCTTAAACGAGTCAAAATTATTCTAAAATCATTTACACTAATTCAAAAAGAATCAAATAAAAAATTATGTTTACAAAAAATTGAACTTCTTACTACTTTGATTTCTTACAACTACTCGTAAATGAATGTTTGGTACTCGTAAATAATTTGATATCGTTTAAGATCTCGAGCTTAAGATGTTGTGGACGCAAAAAATCCTACTAATAAGTTAATTTAGCAAAGTCAGGTATACATCACGGATCGATCTGATTTAATCAGGACAAAATCATGAGGAGTCGAGAGGGCAACAGAAAAAATACAATTATAGGATTTTAATCTCAGTTTAACTGGGAATTAACCATGGTTTAATCAACTTAAACCCAAAAGTTGATGTCGTTATTTGGTTTCATTGTTTCTCATTCCACTCTCCATCATCACTCAGAAAGCTAAAGAAGAATCAAAATGCCTTTAATTCCTAAAAAAAAATATCCTCCATTTGTTTGTTTTATTGCTTCACTGTTCATACATACAAAGTAATAAACTAAAAAAAAACCCAACAATTGACAATTTGCATCAACTAAAAAGCAAACAAAAAGGTCCATTATTTGAGCTACACTTCCTGCCTTAGGCTTTGTTTTTGGTTGCAGTTGCGGTGGCCAACGGCTGTTCACCGGCAACAGCAACTCCAAACACCCATCAGTTTATCTCCAAACACCTGTTTACCAACCTATTTACGCGCCCAAACGCCCGTTTCGCGGCAGCTATAATTTTTTTTGCAGCAGGAGCAGCAAAAATGCTTTTTTTTACTTACCCTTTGTTACTTAGCTTCCCACTTGGTTCTTTTTACCATTGCATCTACACTTTTATGTATGGTTACTTGATTATCTGGGTTTGAGTTTAAGTGTGTAACTAGAATGTAGAGTTGAACTTGTCATTCTTAGATCGAAAGCTTGTGTGATTTTAGCTTTTGGGTATATGAAAAAGCTTGTCGATAGATTTGGTACCCTGGTTTTCTTGGTTCTTATTGTGGTTCACAAATCAAACCAGTGTCGGTTGCCACTTGTGAGGTTCCTTTTTTCTTCCTTTAGAAGTGCCTAAACTTGTTTGGTCCATTCATGTTTGAAGAATCATATGTCAATTCTGGCATTCATAAACTTATGTTTTCAATGGAATCTTAGGCTGATATTTGTTGCATATTGCACCGGATATACATGTCGAATTCGTATTTTCCCCCACCATTATTTGTTCTGATTGTGTTTGTCACTGTGTTTTTTGTTTGAACTAGTTGAAGAAGGGTGCATCGATTCGGTGTTCTGCAATTATTTTTTTTTTGAAAGAAAAGAGTAAGCAGGCCTCGTTAAAAACCTCCTCTAAATCCTAAGGAGGAAAAGAGTACCCACCACCCTGTCATCCATTAATAGCATCAATAATTACAATGTTTTCAATACAAGATGGACATTCGTCATAAAAATAAATACATCGATGTTCATTGAATGCCCACTGAGTTAAGGTGTGCGCTGCTTCATTTATCGATTGGGGAATGAACACGACCCTAAGCTGGGGGTTGGCTCGCAATGTCTCTCTAGCCTCGACCAAGCTTTGTGCTAGCAAGGATCTACCAACATCTCGGCTCACTAACTGGTTCACCACGTTTGCTGCGTCACCCTCTATTCGAACATTCGTCCATCCTTGATCTAAAGCAAACAATATGGCCGCATAAAAAGCATGACTCTTCACTATCTCGGCTGAATCTACTCTCGGTAGCATACGTGCACATCCAGCAATAGCTAGTCCATGATGATCACGAGCAAGGAATCCAAATGCTTCCGACTTTGAATGCACCTGGAACATACCATCAACAGTGAGTGAAATCATACCTGACGGAGGTTTCACCCATTTTGATTGTGTAGGCCGACTAGGAACACTGGAAGGTAGAGCCGTAATGGTTTGTAAAACTAAAATTGATTTTGATATAACACATAAATCTAAGGACCAATTTGCAAAACAATAAATTTTAAGTACTTTTTTAAGTCTCACAAATTGACAAGTATTTTTGAACAAAATAATATTTAAAGACCTGCTCTTAAAACATATATATTTCCCTAAGTCTTTTCCTATGTTTTTATAGCCTAAGTATGCAAAAACGCCCAGGCGTATCGATACCCTCAGCGTATCGATACCCTATTTTGTCACTGGAATTTTATTGAACTTACCGTACCGATACGCCCTGCAACCGTATTGATACGATATCCATCTGGGCAAATGTTTTCATGAAACCGTACCGATACGCCTAGCAACCGTATCGATACGATATTCATCTGGGCAAGTATTTTCATGAAACCGTACCGATACGCATAGCAACCGTATCGATACGATAAGCATATCTTTGAAAAATCCGAGCATTTAATTATTTGACCGTTACTTGTCAGTTGGTTGGTTTCCCAATTTTCAAAAGATCGTTATAGTGTACCGATACGCTTGGTATGCGTATCGATACACTTTTTATGTAAACTTGGCTTGGGATTCCAGTGAGCAAAAATCGTATCGATACGGCCTTCCGTATCGATACGCCCCTTAAAACCGTACCGGTACGCCTTATATGCGTATCGATACGCTCTGTTTACAAGCACAACGACTCTTTCCTCTTTGATGCAGGTATCGATACGCCCTTCCCGAGTACCAATACGGTAGGCTGCAGAGTTGCATTTATTGCGGAAAAATGTCCACAACGGCTCTATTTATGATCCCAACTACTCAAACGGCTAAAAATCAATGCAAGGATATAAAAACAAGCTTCTATTGACCAAGCAACAACTATTGAACATTCAAGCATCATCAAAGCAAAAAATCCAAAGCCTTGAGCTATTCAAAGTCATATTCTTGTACCCAACTCTATTGTCTTTCAATTGTCAAATTGTATTGTGAGTTTGGGGTTGTTGAAATTGTAATTGGGTAGACAATCATCCTTTGAGAGGAAATATTTGAGTTTACCAAATTCTTTCTTTGTATTTGAGTGGATTAAGCTTTGGGTAGAAAGCTTAATCGAAATTGTAAGGTTTCCTCCTCATCCAAGAAAAGGGGACGAATTCAATTAGTGAATTGTTTGAAAATCCCTAGTGGGAGCTAAGGTAGTGGATGTAGAGTTCATTTGGAGAACTTGAACCACTATAACCCCTTGTGTCATTTTTATTTTCAATCTTTCTCTTCACCAAAATTTTAATTGCCAATTCACCCCCTCTTGGCCATTTGCAAGTGTTCGATCAACTCAACAATTGGTATCAGAGCTACACTCATTGGAAGGATTACAACCCTCTTGAGTCGATTCTTGGAGAATTTGATCAACAACAAGTCAAGCAATGACATCCACCTCCAACTATGAGTCCTAATCCACCACCAAGCCACCATTCTTCAATGGGGATAACTATCCTTATTGGAAGAATAGGATGAGGCTCTTCATCAAGTCTACCGACTATATGGTGTGGGATGTAGTTGAAGAAGGTCCATACATTCCCATGAGGAGAGATGGAGAAAGGCTCGTCCCAAAGATCAAAGCCGAAATGACCGATGATGAAAGAAGAAGGATGCAAGTGAATGACAAAGCTCTTCATGTAATATTTTGTGCACTTGGTCCGGATATCTACTCCAAGGTGTCTTCAATCGAAAATGCCAAGGAGGTTTGGGACACCCTCGAGACAACATACGAGGGAACTAGTGATGTCAAGGAGACAAAGATTGGGCTACTCAATCTAAGCTATGAGAACTTCAAGATGGATCCCGAAGAAAGTGTCTCCAAGATGTTTGATCAGTTCTCGGTTATTGTCAACGGTTTGAAGGGTTTCGGTGAAATCATTCCCGAAGACAAGCTAGTGAGAAAGTTGTTGTATTCTCTTCCGGAGTCATAGGATGGCAAGAGAACGACCATTATTGAAGTTAGAGATTTGAAGACTCTCAAGCTAGATGCTCTTGTTGGATCTCTACTCACACATGAGATTATGAGGAAGGGAAGAGAACAAGAGAAAAAAATAGTGGAGAAGAAGGAAGTTGAGAAGAAGAAAGTTGGAATCGCACTAAAGGCTTCACAACAAGAAAGCGATTCTAGTGAGGATGAAGATGAGGAGATGGCTATGTTGGCCAAACGTTTTACTCAGTTTATGAAGTCAAACCGTGGAAGAAAATTCATTAGAAAGGGAGACTTCAAGAGTAAAAGCAAGGAAGAGGAGAAGGACCAAATTACTTGTTATGAATGCAAGAAACCGGGTCACATCCGTTCCAAGTGTCCTCATTTGAAAAAGAAAAGCTTTGGGAAGAAGAACAAGCTCAAAGCACAAATTGCTACTTGGAGTGACGATGAGTCTTCCGAGGAAGAGGAGGAAGTGGCCAACCTATGTCTCATGGCCATCGATGATGAACCTAAGGTAAACTCTCACTCATCCAATTTCGATTTTACCATTGAGGAACTTCAAGATGCTTATGATGAATTGCAAGAAGTGTATGATGAGTTAGTAGGAAAATACAAATAGTCCATTTTGAAAAACAAGAAAACAATTTCCGATTTAAAAATTCAAAATGAGACATTTTCAAAAGCTAACTCCGAATTAGAAAAGAAGGTTTTGTTTTTAGTTAATCTTTCAAATGATCTTAAAACTAAAAATCTTGAACTTGAAAAACTTCTTTCCGATTTTCAAGATTATCATACAAAGGAAGTGGACAATCTTAAAACATCTATTGCTATTGGGAAAAATAATTTTGAAAAAGGAAATCATTCTAAATCCCAATATGTAAAAAGAAAACCTTTTGTACCTAAACAAAGAAATCTTAATAAGCAAGCTAGAGGTCATAGAGTTAGGAGTGTTTAGGTTCCTAAAGAACTCATTATTTCTAATGATTTGAATGCTATTGCTTCTTGGATTCCTAAGGGAACCAAATTGTTGAAGGCTAACACTCATGGACCCAAAATGATTTGGGTACCAAAAATCAAGGCCTAATTTCTTTGTTTGTAGGGGGAGCATTGCTACAAGGCTAAAACTTCAAGCAAAAATTCTTGGTACCTTGATAGTGGATGCTCAAGACACATAACCAGTGACAAGAGTAGATTTATGGAATTAAAGCCTAAGAGTGGTGGAGTAGTAACTTTCGGTGACAACTCCAAAGGCCACATTGAAGGAATAGGCTCCATTGGTAATCACTCTTCTATTTTCATTGAAAATGTTTTGTATGTCAACGGTCTTAAACATAATTTGTAGAGCATTAGTCAATTATGTGATATGGGTTTTAATGTTTTATTTGATAAAAGTGGTTGCAAAATTGTAAACATTAAAAAAAATCAACTAATGCTCATAGGACATAGAATAAACAATATTTGCATGGTGCATTTAGATGACATCCATTCATCTCATACATGCTTAGTTGCACATGATGAACATGACTCATGGCTTTGGCATAGAAAATTAGGACATGCTAGCATGAGTGTCTTAGAAAAATTAATTTCCCTTAATCTAGTTAGAGGTTTACCCAAACTTAAATTTTCAAATGATAAAATTTGTGATGCATGTTCAAAAGGTAAACAACATAGAAGTTCTTTTAAATCCATAAATGATGTCTCTACTAGTAGATGTTTACAATTGATTCATATGGATCTTTTTGGGCCTATTAGAACAATGAGCTTGGGTGGAAAATCATATGCTTTTGTGCTTGTAGATGACTACTCTAGGTATACTTGGGTTCTATTCTTAAGTACAAATGATGAGGCTTTAGAAAAATTCATCACATTTTCTAAAATAACTCAAAATGATCTTGAACTTAAAATTTCTCACATTAGAAGTGATCATGGAACCGAATTTCAAAATCTAGGTTTCGATGAGTTTTTAAATGAAAATGGAACTAGCCACAATTTTTCCGCACCTCGCACTCCTCAACAAAATGGGGTAGTTGAGAGGAAAAATCGAACTTTAGAAGAAATGGCTAGAACCATGCTTTGCGAAAATAATTTACCTAAATATTTTTGGGCAGAAGTCACAAACACCGCTTGCTATATTATAAATCGAGTAATGATTAGGCCAATTTTAAAGAAAACACCTTATGAGATTTTAAAATCTAAGAAGCCTAACATTAGCTATTTTCACCCTTTTGGTTGCAAGTGTTTTGTTTTAAATAATGGTAAAGAAAACTTAGGTAAATTTGATGCTAAAAGTGATGAAGCTATTTTCTTAGGGTATTCTTTAAATTCTAAAGCCTATCGTGTATTTAATAAAAGAACTCTAGTTGTTGAAGAGTCAATACATGTTGTTTTCGATGATAACCTCCTTCCGATGAAGGAATCTTGTGATGATGATGATGTAGGAATCATTGATGCCATTGATGGAGGACAAACGTCAAAGGTGGATGAGATTCCAACCAAAGATGAGGATTCACAAGATCCACCTCTTGAAGCCTTGAAGGACTTGGCTCTTGAGGAAAGGGAGGTGTCTTACCCAAGGGAGTTAAACTATGTCAAAGGTGGTGAAATCTTGGGTGATCCATTCAAGGGGGTAACTACTAGATCCTCTCTCAAATTAATGAATCATGTTGCAATTCTTTCATGCATTGAGCCTAAGAACATTAAAGAAGCTTTAAAAGATGATTTTTGGATTTTGGCCATGCAAGAGGAATTAAATCAATTTGAGAGGAGTAAAGTTTGGACATTAGTTGAAAGGCCTAATGATCAATCTACTATAGGAACAAAATGGGTTTTTAGGAATAAATTAAATGAAAGTGGTAATATAGTGAGAAACAAGGCTATGCTTGTTGCTCAAGGCTATACACAAGAAGAGGGAATTGATTTTGATGATACTTATGCACCCGTAGCTAGGATGGAAGCTATTAGGATGTTACTTGCATTTGCATGTTATCATGATTTCAAGCTTTTTCAAATGGATGTGAAAAGTGCCTTTTTAAATGGTTTTATAAATGAAGAGGTGTATGTTGAACAACCACCGGGTTTTGAGGATTCAAAATTTCCAAATCATGTGTTTAAACTTACAAAAGCTCTCTATGGTTTAAAACAAGCTCCTAGAGCTTGGTATGAGAGAGTTTCAAATTTCTTAATTGAAAAGGGTTTTGAAAAAGAAAGGTGGATACAACACTCTTCATAAAAAGATATAACAATGACATCTTAGTAGTTCAAATTTATGTTGATGATATTATTTTTGGTTCTACTAATGAGTGTTATTGTAAGGAGTTTTCTAAGCTAATGCAAGGTGAGTTCGAGATGAGCATGATGGGGGAGCTCTCATTCTTTTTGGGACTCCAAATCAAACAAAGGAATGATGGCACCTTCATAAATCAAGCTAAGTACGTGAATGATATGCTCAAGAAGTTTGGCTTGGAGAATGAAAAACCTCAAGTCACTCCTATGAGTTCTTCCATAAAGCTTGACAAAGATGAAGAAGGTAAGTGTGTTGATTCTAAGCTTTATAGATCCATGATAGGTTCTTTGCTTTACCTTACCGCAAGTAGACCGGATATTATGTTTAGTGTTTGCTTGTGTGCTAGGTTTCAAGCTAGTCCTAGAGAATCACACTTAGTTGCCATTAAGAGAATTTTTAGATACCTTAGAGACACACCTACTTTAGGCCTTTGGTATCCTAAGGATTCTTCTTTTAGCCTTCATGCTTTTTCGGATGCGGATTATGGGGAATGTAAGATAGATAGGAAAAGTACTTCCGAGACATGCCAATTCTTAGGTAGTATGCTCGTATCTTGGTTCTCTAAGAAACAAAATAGCGTAGCCTTATCTACCACCGAAGCGGAGTACATATCCTTAGGGAGTTGTTGTGCTCAAGTCCTTTGGATGAAGCAACAACTATTAGATTATGGTGTTAAAATAGAAACCATACCCCTTAGGTGTGATAACACTAGTGCTATTTGTCTCACTAAGAATCCCATCCAACACTCTAGAACTAAACACATAGAAATTAGACATCATTTCATTAGAGATCATGTTTTGAAAAATGATGTTGTTATAGAGTTTGTTGACACCTTGAACCAATTAGCGGATATATTTACAAAACCTTTAGATAAAGAGCATTTTTGGACCCTTAGAAGAGAGTTAGGTTTAACTAGCCTTTCTTGACCCTTTTTAGGTCCCAAAATGTCAAAATTTGCTTGAAATTGTTTGTGATTCATGTTTGTGTTAATTTTGTTCCTTTTGCTTCTATGCATGTTGCTAGGGGGAGTATATATTAAGTTTAGCCATTAAAACTTGTTCATATGACATGTACATGCATTTAGGGACGTTTCAAATTAGATTTTTGCACTTAAATCTGTCAAATCTGCACAATCTAGTAAAGGTGTATCGATACGAATGAAGCGTATCGATACAGGTTGATAACTGGGAATTTTTGCAGATGAACAAGTATCGATACGGTACAAGTCAAGGGAAATAGTCAAAGCCAAGCGTACCGATACGGCCCCGCGTATCGATACGGTAGTAACAACGAATATAAAATTAGGGTTAAAGGGTATTGATACGCGTGTATAGCGTATCGATACGGCCTCGACGGAGAGGCTATTTAGAGCTGTATGTGTTAAAACTCTTTAAAAACTCAAAAACCCTTTTTTTTCTCTCAAAAACCCTAGCCGCGAAACCCTATATAAACCCCCTCAATCCTTCAAATTTTACCATCAATCTTCAAAATTCCTTGAGGGTTTTTACTCTACACATCAAGGCAAAGCTTTGGCATCAAATCTTGTGCATTCACATCCTCTCTTTCATCCATTCTAAGATTCAAGGTATAAAATTTCTCTTCTCTTTTTTTTTTTAATTTTCGTTTGTATTTAATTGTTGTTTCAACTGATTTTTTGTACAAACCATTGTTTGATTGTTATGGGTTTCACCTTTTTCACAAAAAATTTCAAAAATTAATTTTTTATTCGAATATATTTTATATTCGATATTTTTTAAATTGTTTTTTTTATTGTGAATATCTCTTTAAAATTAAAATTCTTTTTAACAAATTACCTTGAATTATTAGAATTTATTGGATCAAATAGGATGTTAATTGCATACATATTCGAATCCTTTTTGATGTATTTTCAGGATTATGGCACCGAAAAAGGGAACTAAGCGTCATCGTTCTACTTCCAATCCTATTGAGAATGTCGAGGGTAATCCTACACCTAATCTTTCTTATATTATCCAATTAAGTTTTCCCGAGGATGGTGATAGGGAACGATATAAACTTTTTCAAGGAATGAACCTTAGGGAAGAGCGAGTTGTGTCTATCCCTTTTTTAAATTCTGCCCGTTTCAAGTTTCAATACCTACCTTTGATTAAGCAATGGAAATTCTTAACCTTTTTTAATATTCCTCCTATCCTATATAGGAACCTAGTCATTGTATTCTTTTCTAATGCCATATGCATACATGATGAACCTAGGGAGCATGTAATTGCCATTGAATCTTCTATTATGGGCAAAACTTTTCAAATTGATCAAAAGGTTTTATGTAATATCTTTGGTTTTGAAGATGTTGGTATTGATGATGAACATTCCTTGGGTACGGGTTATTTAGGTCCCGCAAAAGTTTTAAATGCTCATGACCGTATCCTTCACCTTCTTATTTCTTGGTTTATCCGTCCATCGGGTGGGAAATATTCAACTATTCGTCAAACGGATGACTTTTGGCTTAAGTGTTTTAGAGAAGGTAAACGTCCAAATTTGTGTCAAATCATGTTTTCCGACCTTGTCTTTTTAGTTCAAAACGCTCACACCCGACAAGTCTCATCCTTTTACTACTCCACGGCTTTGAGTTGTCTATTTCATTCCCTTGGCATTGATTGTACACATGATTTTCCCAAAACCCTTGGCCTACCCATCAATGAGTGTTCCTTAGCTCGTTCCAGTTTCACTTATGTTGATAATGAGTGGGTTCGCAATGCTCAAGTTCCTCCGCACGTTGCTCCGGTCGATACCTCTCGTGCTTCTTCGAGTTCTCACCGTGCTCCTCTTGATTCCTCCTCCATGGATACTCTCATGACCTTTCTAAATGAGAAGTTCACCGCGATGGATAATCGTTTCACATCCTTAGAGGATCGCGTCCAAGGCATGGAGAAGAAGATAGACACCATGGCCGTTCGCCAAAACTCCATGGATATCTCTTTTACCGCTTTCCATGGTGCTTGGATCAATCAAACCCGAAGGAATCAACCCTCTCAAGAAGATGAAGAAGAAGATGACGAGGACGATAATGATGAGGAAGGGGACGAGTAGATCATGCATCTCATCTTAGGCCATTTAGTCTTTTATTATTGTTATTGCACTTTTGTTTTTAGGATTTGAAGTTTATGCCTATTATCTATGTTTTTAGGATTTTAAAAGTTTGGATTATGATGGTTGCTTTGATATTTATGCATTTGAACCTTTATGTTTATTTTGAAACTTATGCATTTGAACTCTTATGCTTGCTTTAAGTTTAATGAATTATTGTTGCTTTATATTGCTATTATCATTGTATTCTATTTTGATCTAACAAAAAGGGGGAGAAGGATCAAAGAGTCAAATATTTTTATTTTGAAAATCTATCTTAAAGTAAGGGGGAGAAAGCTTTTTCAAAGTTTCAAAAACTTAAAAATTTATTTATAGTTTTGTTATATCAAAAAGGGGGAGATTGTAAAACTAAAATTGATTTTGATATAACACATAAATCTAAGGACCAATTTGCAAAACAATAAATTTTTAAGTACTTTTTTAAGTCTCACAAATTGACAAGTATTTTTGAACAAAATAATATTTAAAGACATGCTCTTAAAACATATATATTTCCCTAAGTTTTTTCCTATGTTTTCAAGCCTAAGTATGCAAAAACGCCTAGGAGTATCGATACCCTATTTTGTCACTGGAATTTTATTGAACTTACTGTACCGATACGCCCTGCAACCGTATCGATATGATATCCATCTGGGCAAATGTTTTCATGAAACCGTACCGATACGCCTAGCAACCGTATCGATACGATATTCATCTAGGCAAGTGTTTTCATGAAACCGTACCGATACGCCTAGCAACCGTATCGATACGATAAGCATATCTTTGAAAAATCCGAGCATTTAATTATTTGACCGTTACTTGTCAGTTGGTTGGTTTCCCAATTTTCAAAAGATCGTTATAGCGTACCGATACGCTTGGTATGCGTATCGATACACTTTTTATGTAAACTTGGCTTGGGATTCCAGTGAGCAAAAACCGTATCGATACGGCCTTCCGTATCGATACGCCCCTTAAAACCGTACCGGTACGCCTTATATATGTATCGATATGCTCTGTTTATAGGCACAACGACTCTTTCCTCTTTGATGCAGGTATCGATACACCCTTCCCGAGTACCGATACGGTAGGCTGCAGAGCTGCATTTATTGCGGGAAAAATGTCCACAACGGCTCTATTGATGATCCCAACTACCCAAACGGCTAGAAATCAATGCAAGGATATAAAAACAAGCTTCTATTGACCAAGCAACAACTATTGAACATTCAAGCATCATCAAAGCAAAAAATTCAAACCCTTGAGCTATTCAAAGTCATATTCTTGTACCCAACTCTATTGTCTTTCAATTGTCAAATTGTATTGTGAGTTTGGGGTTGTTGAAATTGTAATTGGGTAGACAATCATCCTTTGAGAGGAAATATTTGAGTTTACCAAATTCTTTCTTTGTATTTGAGTGGATTAAGCTTTGGGTAGAAAGTTTAATCAAAATTGTAAGGTTTCCTTCTCATCCAAGAAAAGGGGACGAATTCAATTAGTGAATTGTTTGAAAATCCTTAGTGGGAGCTAAGGTAGTGAATGTAGAGTTCATTTGGAGAACTTGAACCACTATAACCCTTTGTGTCATTTTTATTTTCAATCTTTCTCTTCACCAAAATTTTAATTGCCAATTCACCCACTCTTGGCCATTTGCAAGTGTTCGATCAACTCAACATGGTTGCACCATTATACTCCCGATGCAAATGACGCACATTCTCTGCTATAAGAAAAACTGGTTGTAATTTGCAATCATGAACAAGGGTATTCCTCATGTTCCATATGTTCCAAAGCAACACGACAAACTCTGAGAATTTGTCAGCCGGAAGGATCGCCTCACAATGTTCTATCCAATCAAGAGAAGACTGTGAACTATCCACAATAATCCGACCAGGAAGAGTAAACAAATGCAACACCTCCCTAGTCATAGGACAGTCACATAAGGCATGAAGAACCGTCTCAATATCAGACTGACAAAGAGGACAAATTCCATCCGGAGAGCTAAGAACACCAATGCGACCATATACCGGTAGTGCCTCATGAGCAAGCCTCCATATGAAGATTCGAATCTTCGGCAACACTTTAAGCCTTGACAAAGTGGGCCAAAGCTTTGATGGAATGTTCGGTCCATGAAACTTTTTCATTGGCCATGCATACCCTGATCTAGTGGAGTATGTGCCACTAGAATGATTACCCCCAAACAAGAATATCACCCAATCTATTAGCAATAGGACATGTCAATATCTCAGATGCATCATCTGAGCTAAAAATCTGTCTAACTTTATCAGCTAAATCAATTCTATGTGAACCACCCCAGGGTGTAGTGAAAATAGGAACTGAACTATTCATGCCAACCTGCCAAAAGAATCCATCTCGAAGCTTCTGTAGTGCAGTAAATATTGATCTCCAAGCATAAGATGGCTTATCACCAAGTCTCGCATCAAGTACAGATTTTCCTGCAAAATATTTGCAAGATAGGACACGAGAAACCGGGCACTCAGGGTCAGTCAACAATCTCCAAACTTGTTTATCCAGAAGTGCGATGTTAAACTGGTGTAAGTCACGAAAAGCTAAACCACCAACTCTCTTCGGTGTGCAAAGCTTTTGCCAAGCTATCATCGGCCATCCTCGTCCCGTCATTCTACCCGACCACCAATAGTTTCGCATAACACTAACTATTTGTGTGATCAGGAAGTCTGGTAATAAATAGCATTTCATCACATAGGTCGGTAAAGCTTGTGCAACAGCTTTAAGAAATACCTCCCTCCCACCATAGGATAGAAGGTTCTTTGTCCATCCACGCAAACGCTTTGCCACTCTATCCAGTAGAAAACCCAACTTCACTTACTTGTTTTTGCCAATGATAAGGGGCATCCCAAGATAATGACACGGATCTTCAACTTCGGTAATAGGGAAAGCCTTCTGAAACCTGTCTCTACTTTGTTGAGTAGTGGAAGAATTGAAATAGATCATTGACTTTGAGTAATTAATCTTCTGCCCGTAAGACTCTGAATAAATATCAAGAATTTTCTTTACCCGAACAATTTCCTGCACTAAATTTTTAACAAAGAGCAGACTATCATCGACATATAATAAATGGGTGATACTCGAACCACGCATACTTGTTCGTATGCCTCTAATTGTGCCCTGTTGCTTGGCATGATGTAGAAGAGCAGATAATCCCTGTGTACAGAATAGGAACAGAAAAGGTGATAGTGGATCACCCTGACGAATCCCTCGGCTAGGCACTATAACCTCTGATGGAACCTCGTTTAGTCGGACCTGATAAGAAACCGTTGTAATGCATCTCATAATAATAGACACCCACTGAGGAGCAAACCCGAGCCGGAGCATCACAGCTTCTAAGAAAGACCACTCAACGCGGTCGTAGGCCTTCTCTATGTCCAATTTCAATACAGCATCCTTGTTAGGGCCATTTTTCGATGATTGCATAAAATGAAATATCTCATGTGCAATAAGAATGTTGTCCGAGATGTGACGTCTCGGAACAAATGCATCTTGTTCTTCATCAATACAAATCGGCACCAACGGTCTCAAACGGTTGACAAGAACTTTAGAGATAGCTTTGTACACAATGGTACATAAGCTAATCGGGCCGAATTGTCTTGTTTGTTTGTTGTCTTGCCATGGTTTCGAGGTCTTCCACTACTCCGGGGCCATGGTTACGTGTCCCCATTGAGACTAGGATGCCTCAACAACGAGCCCGGAGGGGAATTGTTGTTGTCCGAGAGCTTGAGGTGCAACCTCAAGTTCCCATTGCCCCAACTTTGTCGGCACCGTCCGATGCACCATCCTCTAGCACGACTGCTCCCTCATTGCCCGTGCAAGCGGTGGTGAATGATGTTTTGCCGGCCGCTATTGGAGGAGAGGGACTGACCGTGGGCGAAATTGATGCCCTTGATATTAACTTACCCGTATTGGGTGATGATCCAGTGAAGACTGTTGATATTATTTTTGAGCTACTCTCGGATGATGTGGTTCAGGTGGCCGGGGAGGATGTTATGGCTCCCCCTATTGTGACCGAGAATGTTGAGAAAGTGGTTGATGGCATCGTTCTTCCATTCGAGCCTAGTGCAACCTTAGGCCAGCCGAAAATGGCTAAGGAGATTCCGTATGATGCAGCAAGGCACAAGGCTGCTCGATAGGTTGATGTGCGTGCGGATGAAGGGGCGGCAAAGACCAAGCCCAAAGGCCCCATGGACCGTGGTGATCGTGGGAAATCGAAGATGGGATCAACCGAGAGCCTCGACAAGGCTGCTGCCAAGTCCTTAGCCGAGGACAACATCCCGATTGAGCAAATCATGCGCAACCGGGATGGAACCAACAATAAGGGATCTTTTGATTCATTGGTGACTGAGAAGAAGGCTAGTCACAAGCCCGTGCATGGCGATCTTGGCCCCGATGGTGCCGACCAGCGCACCCCGGGTACATTCCGACGCAAATCTCTACCGGGTCGCATTGAGTCAAACCTTACCATAGTAGCCGAGATGGCAGCCGACGAGGCGAGTCATGGTGCAGTGCGTGACCGAGATGACCCTAGCCGCAAGGCCAAGCGCAAAGACCATTCGAAGCACCGACCCTCGTCTCATGCGAAGCGTTCCCGCTCGGGTGCGGATTTGATGACTTCTACTTCAGACATGACTACTTCTACCACTAATTCGGCGGAGGCTGTTGGACAGCCCCACCCAGCACATTGAAGGCCTTAGTTTGGAATTGTCAAGGGCTTGGGAACCCTTCGACAATTCGTGCGCTTGAGCGCTTTGTGGAAATTCAAGCTCCCGATTTTATCTTTTTATGTGAAACAAGAATGAAAAAAATCCCGTGTTGATCATGTTAAACGAGTATTAGGATTAGTTGGTTTTATTTCTGTTGATGTTGGTCAAGCTTGTACTGGGTTGGCCTTGTTATAGAATAATAATATTCAGTGTGTGCTTTTTAGTTATTCGAAGCTTCATATCGATGTATCTGTCACTTGTAATGATTCTACATTTCGATTCACCGGATTTCATGGTACTTTCACCAACAAATCACAAACATGAAATCTTATATCTCGCTTGCATACTTCCTCAAATTTGCCTTGGCTTCTCGGAGGGGACTTTAATGAGATCCTCTTTGATAATGAAAAGCAAGGTGGTAGAAGACGTCCCAGAGGTGAAATTCAGCAATTTAGGGACGTTGTTGATGCATCTAACTTATTTGATATACCACCGGCAAGAGGTTGGTTCACTTGGCATAAAACAAGTGCACCAGTTATGTGTGAGAGAATAGACCGTTTTGTTGCATCCTCTGAATGGATGGAACAGTATGGGAATCATCGGGTTATCACTGAAATCACGGATGCTTCTGATCATTGCTTCTTAATTCTGGACACTAATCTGATTGCACATTCTCCTAAGAATCATCATAGTAGTGATTATTTCAAGTTCGATGCTTGTTGGGCATCTGAAGATGCTTGTCGTGAGCAAGTTTTTCGTGGATGGGTGGGTCCTAATGGCTCTACCCTCTCTAAAATTAAACAGGTTGGATGTGCTCTTGATTCATGGCAGCAAAATAGACGACAACAATCCTAGGGCCGTATTAAAGCCCTACGGAAACATATTGCAGATTTGCTTGCTCATGTCACTGATGATGCTGATTTGTCATCTTTATCTAATACAAAAGCCGAGTTAAAGGCATTGTTAGATAAAGAGGAGGCCTACTGGTTACAACGGTCACATGTACAATGGTTACGTGATGGTGATCGTAACACTAAATTCTTCCACGCTCGTGCTACCGGGCAAAAAAAGAAGAATTGTGTACGTGGTCTTATAGGGGATGATGGCTAATGGTACGACCGAAGGGCTGACTTGCTTGGCATAGCTGGGGATTATTTTCATACTCTATATCGGTCAGACAGATGTACTCCATCTTCGGAGATCCTCGGTTTTATAGCTCCCACTATAACATCATCGATGAATGATGTTCTTCTTGCTCCTTTCACTAAGGAGGAGGTTCACCAGACACTCATGCAGATTCACCCCTCCAAGGCCCCGGGGATAGATGGTTTGCCATCTAGTTTTTACAGGAAATATTAGGACATCGTTGTTTGTTTGCTTGTTTGTTTGTTTGTTAGATGCATCAAGAACGTACCTAAATTGCTGAATTTCACCTCTAGGACGTCTTCTACCACCTTGTTTTTCATTACCAAAGAGGATCTCATTAAAGTCCCCTCCGAGAAGCCAAGGCAAATCCGAGGAAGTATGCAAGCGAGATATAAGATTCCATGTTTGTGATTAGTTGGTGCAAGTACCATGAAATCCGGTGAATCCAAATGTACACACTGAATATTATTATTCCATAATAAGGCCAACCCAGTACAAGCTTGACCAACATCAACAGAAATAAAACCAACTAATCCTAATACCCGTTTAACATGATCAACACGAGATTTTTTCATTCTTGTTTCACATAAAAAGATAAAATCGGGAGCTTGAATTTCCACAAAGCACTCAAGCGCACGAATTGTCGAAGGGTTCCCAAGCCCTTGACAATTCCAAACTAAGGCCTTCAATGTGCTGGGCGGGGCTGCCCAATAGCCTCCGCCGAATCAGTGATAGAAGTAGTCATGTCTGAAGTAGAAGTCATCAAATCTGCACCCAAGCGGGAACGCTTCGTATGAGACGAGGGTCGGTGCTTCGAATGGTCTTTGCGCTTGGCCTTGCAGCTAGGGTCATCTCGGTCACGCACTGCACCATGACTCGCCTCGTCGGCTACCATCTCGGCTACTATGGTAGGGTTCGGCTCAAAACGGCCCGATAGAGATTTACGTTGGAAGGTACCCGGGGTGCGCTGGCCGGCACTATCGGGGCCAAGATTGCCATGCACGGGCTTGTGACTAGCCTCCTTCTCGGTCACCAATGAATCAAAAGAGCCCTTCTTGTTGGTTCCATCCCGGTTGCGCATGATTTGCCCAATCGGGATGTTGTCCTCGGCTAAGGACTTGGCAGCAACCTTGTCGAGGCTCTCGGTTGATCTTACCTTCGATTTCCCACGATCACCACGGTCCATGGGGCTTTTGGGCTTGGTCTTTGCCGCCCCTTCATCCGCACGCACATCAACCTATCGAGCAACCTTGTGCCTTGCTGCATCATACGAAATCTCCTTAGCCATTTTCGACAAGCCTAAGGTTGCATTAGGCTCAGATGGAAGAACGGTGCCATCAACCACTATCTCAACATTCTCGGTCACAATAGGGGGCCATAACATCCTCATCGGCCACCTGAACCACATCATCCGAGAGCAGCTCAGAAATAATATCAGCAGTCTTCACTGGATCATCACCCAATACAGGTAAGTCAATATCAATGGCATCAATTTCGCCTACGGTCAGCCCCTCTCCTCCAATAGCGCCCGGCAAAACAGCATTCACCACCTCTTGCATGGGCAATGAGGGAGCAGCTGTGCTAGAGGATGGTGCATCGGACGGAGCCGGCAAAGTTGGGGCAATAGGAACTTGAGGTTGCACCTCAAGCTCTCGGACAACAACAATTCCCCTCTGGGCTCGTTGTTGAGGCATCCTAGTCTCAATGGAGACACGTAACCATGGCCTCGGAGTAGTGGAAGACCTAAAACCATTGCAAGACAACAAACAAACAAGACAATTCCGCCCGATTAGCTTATGTATCGTTGTGTACAAAGCCGTCTCTAAAGTTCTTGTCAACCGTTTGAGACCGTTGATGCCGATTTGCATTGATGAAGAACAAGTTGCATTTGTTCTGAGACGTCACATCTCGGACAACATTCTTATTGCACATGAGATATTTCATTTTTTGCAATCATCGAAAAATTGCCCTAACAAGGGTGCGGCATTGAAATTGGACATAGAGAAGGCCTACGACCGCGTTGAGTGGTCTTTCTTAGAAGCTGTGATGCTCCGGCTCGGGTTTGCTCCTCAGTGGGTGTCTATTATTATGAGATGCATTACAACGATTTCTTATCAGGTCCGACTAAACGGGGTTCTATCAGAGGTTATAGTGCCTAGCCGAGGGATTCGTCAGGGTGATCCACTATCACCTTTTCTGTTCCTATTCTGTACACAGGGATTATCTACTCTCCTACATCATGCCAAGCAACAGGGCACAATTAGAGGCATACGAACAAGTATGCGTAGTCCGAGTATCACCCATTTATTATATGCCGGTGATAGTTTGCTCTTTGTTAAAAATTTAGTGCAGGAAATTGTTCGGGTAAAGGAAATTCTTGATATTTATTCAGAGTCTTACGGGCAGAAGATTAATTACTCAAAGTCAATGATCTATTTCAGTCCTTCCACTACTCAACAAAGTAGAGACAAGTTTTAGGAGGTTTTCCCTATTACCGAAGTTGAAGATCTGGGTCATTATCTTAGGATGTCCCTTATCATTGGCAAAAACAAGTCAGTGAAGTTGGGTTTTTTACTGGATAGAGTGGCAAAGCGTGTGCGTGGATGGACAAAGAACCTTCTATCCTATGGTGGGAGGGAGGTATTTTTTAAAGCTGTTGCACAAGCTTTACCGACCTATGTGATGACATGTTGTTTATTACCAGACTGCTTGATCACACAAATAATTAGTGTTATGCGAAACTATTGGTGGTCGGGTAGAATGACGGGACGAGGATGGCCGATGATAGCCTGCCAAAAGCTTTGCACACCGAAGAGAGTTGGTGGTTTGGCTTTCTGTGACTTACACCAGTTTAACATCACACTTTTGGGTAAACAGGTTTGGAGACTATTGACTGACCCTGAGTGCCTGGTTTCTCGTGTCCTATCTTGCAAATATTTTGCAGGAAAATCTGTACTTGATGCGAGACTTGGTGATAAGCCATCTTATGCTTGGAGATTAATATTTACTGCACTACAGAAGCTTCAAGATGGATTCTTTTGGCAAGTCGGCATGAATAGGTCAGTTCCTATTTTCACTACACCCTGGGGTGGTTCACATAGAGTTGATTTAGCTGATACATATGTGGACAGTACGATAACCTCGATCACCTGTGGGGAATTCATGATACCATCTTTTAATGGATGGGATGCTGCTAAAGTTAGACAAGTTTTTAGCTTAGAGGATGCATCTGAGATATTGGCATGTCCTATTGCTAATAGATTGGTGATATTCTTGTTTGGGGTAATCATTCTAGTGGTACATACTCCACTAGATCAGGGTATGCATGGCTAATGAAGGAGTTTCATGGACCGAACATTCCATCAAAGCTTTGGCACACATTGTCAAGGCTTAAAGTGTTGCCGAAGATCCGAATCTTCATATGGAGGCTTGCTCATGAGGCACTACCGGTATATGGTCGCATTGGTGTTCTTAGCTCTCCGGATGGCATTTGTCCTCTTTGTTAGTCTGATATTGAGACGATTCTTTATGCCTTACGTGACTGTCCTATGACTAGGGAGGTGTTGCATTTGTTTACTATTCCTGGTCAGATTATTGTGGATAGTTCACAGACTTCTCTTGATTGGCTAGAACATTGTGAGGCGATCCTTCCGGCTGACAAATTCTCAGAGTTTGTCGTGTTGCTTTGGAACATAGAGAACATGAGGAATACCCTTGTTCATGATCGAAAATTACAACCGGCTTTTCTTAAAGCAGAGAATGCGCGTCATTTGCATCATGAGTATAATGGTGCAACCATTACGGCTCTACCTTCCGGTGTTCCTAGTCGGCCTACACAATCAAAATGGGTGAAACCTCCGTCAGGTTTGAAGTCATCAAATCTGCACCTGAGCGGGAACGCTTCGCATGAGACAAGGGTCGGTGCTTCAAATGGTCTTTGCGCTTGGCCTTGCGGCTAGGGTCATCTCGGTCACGCACTGCACCATGACTCACCTCGTCGGCTGCCATCTCGGCTACTATGGTAGGGTTCGGCTCAATGCGGTCCGGTAGAGATTTACGTCGAAAGGTACCCGGGGTGCGCTGGCTGGCACCACCGGGGCCAAGATCGCCATGCACGGGCTTGTGACTAGCCTCCTTCTCGGTCACCAATGAATCAAAAGAGCCCTTCTTGTTGGTTCCATCCCGGTTGCGCATGATTTGCCCAATCGGGATGTTATCCTCGGCTAAGGACTTGGCAGCATCCTTGTCGAGGCTCTCGGTTGATCCCACCTTCGATTTCCCACGATCACCACGGTCCATGGGGCCTTTGGGCTTGGTCTTTACCGCCCTTTCATCCGCACGCACATCAACCTATCGAGCAGCCTTGTGCCTTACTGCATCATACGGAATCTCCTTAGCCATTTTCGGCTGGCCTAAGGTTGCACTAGGCTCGGATGGAAGAACCGTGCCATCAACCACTTTCTCAACATTCTCAGTCACAATAGGGGGAGCCATAACATCCTCCCCGGCCACCTGAACCACATCATCCGAGAGCAGCTTAGAAATAATATCGGCAATCTTCACTGGATTATCACCCAATACGAGTAAGTCAATATCAAGGGCGTCAATTTCGCCCACGGTCAGCCCCTCTCCTCCAATAGCGACCGACAAAACAGCATTCACCACCTCTTGCACGAGCAATGAGGGAGCAGTCGTGCTAGAGGATGGTGCATCGGACGGTGCCGGCAAAGTTGGGGCAATAGGAACTTGAGGTTCTACCTCAAGTTCTCGGACAGTAACAATTCCCCTTCGGGCTCGTTGTTGAGGCATCCTAGTCTCAATGGGGACACGTAACCATACCCACTTACAGAATGTTGGGTCCTTGTTTGTTTGCTTGCTTGCTTGTTGTCTTGCCATGGTTTCAAGGTCTTATTCAAATCTATTGGACCTTGCTTCCGGTGATTCCCCGAGTTTCGGTGGAGAAAGAAAGAGGTTTTCTCGAGTTGCTACTGTCCCTGGACTCTTGTCTGAGGTTAGAGGATGCGAGTCGCCACAGTGTAGGCTCTAATGCTCCTTTTGTTTCTCAAGAACGGATGATTATCGTGGGAAACCAGCTTCCGCTTCGAGCACATTAAAACGCAGACGACAGAGAGTGGTGCTTTAGCTGGGATAAAGATTCACTTCTTTTGCAACTCAAAGATGGGCTCGGAGATGATGTCGAGGTAATCTATGTAGGTTGTCTGAAATAGGAGATTGCTCCTAACAAACAAGATAATGTGGCTCAAACATTGCTTGAAACTTTCAAATGTGTCCCTGCATTCATCCCTCCTGAGCTTTTTACCAAGTACTACCATGGATTCTGTAAACAACATCTGTGGCCTTTATTTCACTACATGCTCCCTCTATCACTGGATCTCAGGGATCGGTTCAATCGTTCCCTTTGGCAAGCATATGTTTCAGTGAACAAGATTTTCGCAGACAGTGTGATGGAAGTGATAAGCCCTGATGATGATTATGTGTAGGTCATTTGAGGAGATGTTGGGGAATTGGTTTCGGTTTAGGATTTCGAGTAATAGCTTTGGATCTGAATTTTAGTAAGCTTTCCGTCGAGCATATAGTTTCGGCTTACAAGAGGACCAAGAATCGAGCAATTCTTTTGGATTACGATGGCACCTTGATGCCGACTGATTCATCAAATACTAGTACTACTCACAGTATAGAGGCTGTTGGAATCTTGAACAATCTGTGTAGAGACCCCAGGAATGTTGTTTTCCTTGTTAATGGAAAAGATAGAAAGACTCTAACTGAATGGTTTCCCTATTGTGAAAAGCTCGGGCTTGCGGCAGAGCATGGTTATTCTATCAGGTCTATTTTTCGTTTTCTCGATCGTGTTTGTTGTTAACTCACCTTATTCCTTATTATCATTAGGTTGTCGCCAGGCCAAACCATGATTTGAATTGGGAAACATGTGTCTCTCTGCCTGACTTTGATTGGAAGCAGATTGTCGAGCCGATGATGAAATTATACACTGAAACAACCGATGGTTCTACCATCGAGACTAAAGAAAGCGCTCTTGATCCTGATTTCGGATTCTGCCAGACCAAGGAGCTTTTAGATCACCTCGAAAGTGTTCTTGCCAATGAGCCGGTTTCGGTTAAGAGTAGAAGTTAAACCGCAGGTTAGTAGTACGACTTCATATCATTTATATTACGTTATTGAATGAGTGTAACTGAGTAATTGCTTCATGCTGTTAATTCTGCAGGTGTGAACAAGGGTCTTGTCGCCGAACATATTCTCACGACAATGCAACAAAAAGATGAACTCCCCGATTTTGTTCTTTGTATTGGGGATGACCGGTCAGACGAGGACATGTTCAAGGTGATCATGCGTGCAAAGACCGGTCCTTGTCTCTCCCCAGTTGCCGAGGTGTTTGCTTGCACCGTTGGGCAGAAACCTAGCAAGGCGAAATACTAGGTGGAAGACCGAGAATGTTGCAGGCTCTAGCCAATGCTTGCAAAAACTACTCCCACCATGGCTTCTCGCGGTGTGAATATCGACAGAGAGTGAGAAGATTCAATATTTTATCACCATCCTACACGGTTTTCATATCGAGTCTAAGGCGCCGTCCTGTCGTTGTCGTCTTATATAAGCTGTTGACTGCCTGTCCTGAAAATACTAAAGTCTACTTCTACATTCAAACATCTTACTCATGTTGATTTATTCCTGGATTTGCTAACAGAAAATGGAATTTCAACAAAGCAAAACCTTTTAAAACTTACCTTTCATTTGAATATAATACAATGGAATCCACATCTCAAACTTATTTGGATAGGAAGGGAAAGACACAAGCAGCAAATCTGAAGAGGAAATAAACGCAGAATTCGGTCCGAGCTTAGTTTCCTTTTCAGTATATCTGCTGTGTAAATTTCCATACATAAAAGGATAACAGCATCATGCATTTTCATTTTTCATCAATAATCGGCCAAAATGACACATTCCAACTAGTTCATCAGGTAAGTAAATTTGCAGATCTATATGTGCATGCATAAGGTAGTAAAATCTTTACCAAAAATGTAAAACAGGCAAAATAACATTTATAGCCAAACAATTGGAACTGGCTGAAGATGAAAACATCAAATTTGTTGCATCCAGTAACCATAAAGGCACAAAAACAGGATTTCAGCACATAAGGAAATTGGAATATACAAAACCTGGACGGTCTATATAAGGGTTTGTCGTTTACGAACAGTGACTGTTGAATGCCATAAAGACGGGATACGAGAACAGGACAAATGAGAAGTAAAACCAGAATGGTTGTGCATAAGGTTTACGTACCAACATCCTTTTTGAGATATCAGCCCATGCAACAAAGACAACCCTAATTCCGTGTTGGTAGTTGTTAACATCATCAGAAGTTTAATCCCTAAAGTGAATCAAAATCTTTTCTACGTTCTAATAGTTCTCATCAATCATTAACAGTCATCTGCAAGTTATCCAACAAAATAAATGCATCATTATTTCAAAGAAACCCTAATAGAATCATAGCAATCGATTCTTCAAAACTAAATTCAATCAAACATTTCAACAAGCACACTATTTAAAATGAAACTATCATTGGCAACAAGAAAGATCTTTTAAAATGAAATTATCATTGGTCAAAAACAAGATTGAAATGAAACTATATATATGGTAAACCCCACTAATTAAACTTGCCAAGGTGCAAATCTATGTCAACTAAGAAACTATATATATGGGAAATTTTATAAGCCTCAAGTGCAACTTAAGTTCCCTAAAACGTCAAAGAGTTTCGATAAGTACCTATCTCCAGAAGTCGGTGGACAGAATATACATGATTAACACTGAGAAGTGAGAACACCATGTAACTGTTGTCAAGAACGCTACAACTAAACTCGAAGTACGCAACCTAGCTATTTCACCATTGCAAGAACTGATGTCTAAAACTATGGAAATTGTGAAATTGGCTTCACCTCCACAAGCTAGAACTAGGGTTCCAACCCTCCCATAACGACCAGCAACAAAAACAAACCAAGCTACACCATTTTCATCAGGTACACTAACAGTTTTGTCAAACTTGAATAGAGTTATCCATCTCTTCCCCTTCACAACAGCAAGAATTGGGCACAATTTTCCTTACTTCTTCCTCACAACTAAGGGCCTGCCTTCCATCTGACGCCGCTGCTATCGCGACGTCCTGGCTAAACCCCTCAACCAAATGGTCCAAATCCTTCTCCACAGCCACTTCTTTGTCCTTCCAATAGACCATATCACAGAAGAAATCAGTCAAAACTGTTTCATAGCCTGGCATTTTCGCATAACCTGGAAAATAGTTTATGTCAATGATAAGATAACGATTGCCAAATCGAGTATCTCTTATCACATCAAAATTAAACAAGTTCAAATTCATTGCCCTTCTCAAACCCCTGGCAATATCTGTCATGAAACTCCGCGGCGGCAATTCAGTGTTCTCCAAATGCATCATCTTATAGTACTTATCATCACTTTTCTGATGAGTGGCCAAATTCGAAACTTGAGAAAACGATAGAGAGTCTTCTAAACTACTCAATTTTTCCTTGGAAACATCTGGTAACGACTTCCTTTTAACACATTTCACATGTTCTCCAACCACATAAACCTTGAAAATAACCCCCTCCATGGTTAACAAATTCCTGCAAAACAATCGGGGGCTTAAGCTTGTTCAACCCTTGGTGGTTAAAAACCAGAGACATTTTGTGTGATTTAGCACTTCCATCCGCCACCAAGGGCTTGGCAATAACGGGAAACTTAAGCAATTCCCAAGCTTGGTTATCAAAAAGGGTTTCTTGATCGTAAATCACAATCTGTTTAGGGATCCCGAAGGTTTCGTTTTGACTCTCGATCTTGAGCTCGGAAACCACCTGGAGCATCGAAATCCTGTCGTGGAGCCGTCCGATTGCGGCGGGGGAATCCAGAATCACGGCATTAGGGTTTTGATAACGGAAATCCTGGAGCTGGCTCTTCCAATCCTCGCCGTACAACTTGTGGAGCACGCAATCGAACGGTCCTTGTTCGACCAAAGGACGCCGCGGGTCGATCTTAACCAGATCAATCCCTCGCGACCTCGCCAGCTTCACCAACGATTCTCGAATGAAACTGTTCTCTTTCTTCGGCAACAACGCGTAACCAATTCCGAATCTTCTCCCTTCTCCCGCCATTGCTCTTTCTCTGTGTGTTTCCTCTCCGTCGAATAAAAATCTCTCCTTTTCACTTCCTTTTCTTTAACCTCTGATAAACTCGATTCAGAAAACGAAACGTCCGTTCCTTCGCATTGGGGATTTTCGGTGGATCCAAACAGAACGAAATTATGATTCATGAAAAGACTCAATTTTTTGGAATTTTTCCTTCCGTTAATTTAAAAAAAATACTCTTTTTTTTTTCCAGACCTTTGGGGGAAACGAATTTATTTATTATTTTCGCGGGGAATTGGTTGGGGACAGCGAGGGAAAGAAATGGTGAATGGAAATATATATAGCTTTTGATTAGGGTTAAGGAGGAGGTGATAAGGTAATAGGGATGGTCTAAGTGATAAGCAGTATAGTGTTGTTTAAGTATGTCTCAAGTTCGAGTCTTACGCGTATAAAAGAAATCTTTACTAAAAGACTCATTCACCAAAATCGAGTGTATAACGTGTGTCAATCCGAATTAACCAACGCAAAGACCTGAGAAACTGGAAGGGAAAAAATCATGTCCGAATGTAGGGTGATAACGAGTAGAGCAGAGCCCGAGCTTAGGCATGCTCGGCTCAAGCTCGAGCTCTAAGTAGACAATTTGAGCTCGGCTCAGCTCGGCTTGTTGCTTTTCTGAAATTATTTTTAAATATTTTTATTTAAGTTTCGAAAAATAACACGTGAAAACCTGTTTAAAAAAATATTTATTTTTAAAGTTCACAAATCACCATAGTATATTTTTAAATTATACAAGCCTAAAAAGAAAATATGATTTAAAGTATCTAACCATAATAACAAGTTAACAACACCGAAAAATACAAATACGTGTATATATAATTATTTGAGCTTGTTTACGAGTTTTTCGAGCCGAGCTTAACTCGACTTGTTGAGGTCTCGAGCCGAACGCGAACTCAACTAAATTTCAATCAATCCAAACCTAAATAACTTGCGAACCGGTCAGGCACATTATCACCGTGAACATTTGGGTAGCAAATGAGAATGGACGGCGGTGATTGATGGTCAACTTTGATTTGAAATTATGTGGAGTATACGAACTTATCTTAGGCTTTTGATATTTCTTTAAGCTAAGATAGGGAAGGAAGCTTAGCTTATTATATTTATTTTATGAAAGAATGTACTATAATTTTTTGGGGCTTTGATGAATGTATAATGTATTATTATCATCATACATATTATTAGCAATTTAGCATCCTATATTATAATTGGGTAATTGTTTGATACATTAGCGGTAGAAACTAAAAAATTTCACAAGCGATTTAATTTTAGAGTTTAAGACTTAATTTAGGGTGTACGGTTTAGTGGTTAGGTGTATGGGTTTTGAATTTAGAGATATTGGTTGAAATGTATAGTTTAGGGTTATAATTTAGAGTTTATAGATTAAAACCTAAATCCTCACCGTACTACCCTAAAAATAAACCCTAACCTCTAAACCTCAAATTCTAACCACTATCCCTAAATTCTAAAACACTACACCTAAACTCTTAAACCCTACACCCTAAACTAAACCCCTAAACGTTAAAATTAAGGCACTTATGGAAACTTTTAGTTTCCACAGCCAGTTTATAAGATAATAATCCATTAATTATAATTAAGATTTGTAATATTGTAAATAGATCTCATAAAATCAAGTAAAAAAAACCCTCAAAATTATATATACACACACACACGATGGATTTATAAAATCAAAACATTTATTTGGTAAATTAAATCGTTTAAATTTATGTTGGTTAAGTGTAACTCGATCGGTATATTATTGGTAATGCTTAAACGTTCAATCATTTTACCCATCAATAATAATATATATCAATATTTGGATAAAAAAATTGAATCTACTAATTGATTTAGTGGCTAAAGATGTTTATATTATTTTATTTCGTATGAGTTCAAATTTTAATACGATAATGTAATATTTTTTATTTAATAAAAATATTTAAATAAAAAATGATACATCCATCGATACGATATTAACGGACTCGAGACCCGACGGGATGTGGGAATTTTAAGCGGCCTTTGAAAGGTTGTTGCTTCGTCGGATCCACTAAGCCCAATCTGTTGAATCACTTTGGGCCATAATCGAATATAAATATATTAATTAATCTCAAATATAAACTATTAAAAAATAATCAAATATAATTATTAATAACTACATTACGGATAAAATAAACACAAACAATAATTGAGCAATAAATAAGCTTTTTGCAAGCTTTAAATGAGTTCGACATAATTTGTTTTTGTTTCGTTTATTGAACTAGTTTTAAATTTTTATTCGTATTCATTTATTTAATTTAATAAATAAATAACTTATCGAACACTATATTAATTTACAGAATAAACTTATACTATTAAACAACATAACTTCATAAACTGTTCATAAATAATCTCACCGATAAAATTTATTTATCTAACCAAAATGAATAGTAGGTTCATGAGACAAAACAACTATCAGTAACAGAAAAGTAAAAATTTATTTGGGGATGTTTTTTAATGAGAATTTTTGTAGTATTTTTTTAATAAAAAGGATAACATTTGACGTAAACTAAATAATATATATTATTTAAAATAAAGTTTAGTTAACATTAACTTTAAAAGATCTATCGATCTATGATCCACTAATGATAGATACAATTATATAATATTAATGCATAAAATATAAATTCATCCATTAAACTATAAATCTTAATTTATATTAAGGAAATTTTTTTAATATACGGATTGTGTAAACTATCAATTTTAGAGTTTAGATGTTTATTTTATATTTATGGTTTATGATTTTATGTTTAAAACAAAATGAATAAAATTTTACCGTTCAATCAATGATTAATTTTACTTATTTTTAAATATTAAATGTCAAATTAATAGAAAAAATATATATAAATGTAATGATTAAAAATGTTATTTTACCATTTTCTTATAGCTACCAAATCAACAATCAATAATAAAATCAAACAAAAGTTAAAAAATATAAGTTCAGTTGTACAATGCAAAGTGAAGTACTTCAGATTTTCCACGAAAATTGGCAGGAAAAAGAAAATAACTTTTCTTTAATTGTCCGAGAGAGAAAATAACTTTGAAGTATAACAAAAGGACAAAAAAAACTACACAAAAAAAAAAACCAAAAAAGGGTAAGCAACAAATTTACGCATGGTTTCTTTAGAACTGCCAGCTCTGTTTATCTCTTCTCCCAATTTGCAGAGTGAGCAAGTTCAACAAATTTTCAACTTTCTCCCAGAAAATTTGGGGGGAAATCTGAAAAACTTGTTCTTTGTTCTTCCTTAAACTAAATCTATCTCTAAATCTGATCTTCAAATTTCTATTCCACGTGTAAAATAGATCTATTTCTGTATTTTTGCACTTTCATTATCTTTTTTCCAAAATTTCCGGATTTTTCCTTTTTAGTTTGAAGTTGCAGATCTAACTCCAAATCTTTCAACTAAAGTTTCCCCTTTTATTTCTTTGCTGTCTTTGTTTGATCTGTTTGTTTCTTCTTTTGTTGTGTTCCTTCAAAAAAGTTGAAAATTTTAGCTCAAATTTAGCTTATTTAGATGTGTACTGAAATACCCATTTCTCAAATCTGTAGAATCCTACTCTTAAGCTTAAATTTTCATCCATTTCATGTGATTTTAGCTTCTGGGGTTCATCTTTTTTACTTAATTTAGGGTTCCTCTCCCAATAATTTTCTCCTTTTTTAATTGGGCATGGATTACAGTAGAGAAAATGTAGTTCATGTAATTCAGACAAATGGACCGGATAATTGGGTCCCAAATTCGAGTGACCCGTCGGTTTGGGCAACGGAAGAAGATTACCGTGCTTGGTACAACCAAGAAACCACCGCCGACACACCTTCGAACTCCAGCTACGACCAAAGACAACCTCAATCCCTGTCCGAACAGCCGCCGAACAAGAAACCAAGGAATTCCCAGGATTCGAATTCCAATTCCAGGTCCAGAGCTATAGGCAAGATGTTCTTCAAGACCAAGCTTTGTTGCAAGTTCAAGGCCGGGACTTGCCCTTACATCTCGAACTGTAACTTCGCTCACAGCGCGGAGGAGCTCCGCCGCCCGCCGCCTAATTGGCAGGAAATCGTGGCTGCTCACGAAGAAGACAAAGGGGTTTCCTCGGAGCCGTCGAGGGAAGAATTCCAAATCCCTTGTTTGGGGTCTGCGAGTTTCGTGGGAGAAACACAGAGGTCCTATAAAGGAAGGCATTGCAAGAAGTTCTACTCGGAGGAAGGGTGTCCTTATGGTGATAGTTGCACGTTTTTGCACGACGAGCAGTCGAAGAATCGGGAGAGCGTAGCTATAAGCTTGGGGCCCGGAGGGTATGGCGGTGGCGGTGCTAGCGGAGGAGGTGGCGGTGGCAATGGATCGAATGTGAAACCGACGAATTGGAAGACACGGATTTGTAATAAGTGGGAACTTACCGGATACTGTCCATTTGGAAACAAGTGCCATTTTGCTCATGGAGCTGCAGGTATGGTTCATTGGTTGATTGTTTAAACGAATTTCGCCATTTTTGTATAGATTATGGAAAGTTTTTATGGTTTTTGATTGTTCGATTCTTATGAGTATGCCGGGTTTTGTTTGCTTGTTGTGTATGCAATGACTGTTAAGTGAGAAATATGAACTTAAACTGCATGCATATGATTGTAAGTTGTAACTCGGTTATCACTTCGGTTAATTTAGATTCGCGAGCAGCATGCTGTTATGTCGATGCCCTTTGAAATTCGAGAACTTTGATCTTACTTTTACTTTCGAATTAGTTTAAAAGCCGATGCTTCGTCCTTGTTTTTGTTGTTTCTTAGTAATACAGAGGATGAATGCTTCTTGCAGCTAGTGAGGGATATATTTGAATGTATTTCTTGTTACTGCAGAATTACACCGATATAGAGGCGGCCTCACTGATGCAGAAACAAAGGATTCTTCTTGTGCTACCCCTACCGACTCGAAGCAAGTGGGAGGAGGAATGCCCTCAAAAGCTCCTTCCGATGCCGCATCGGTTCCCCCACTTCCACTTTCCGACGTTTATCACTCGCAGAGGACGTCTATCGTACTCCAAAGGCCAGGACAACGAACTCTTCAGAAATGGAAAGGTCCAGATAAAATCAGCCTTATATACGGTGACTGGATCGATGACATTCAATAATCTCACTTCTTTAAGCACCGTGACACGAAACAAAGCAAAACAAACCCGAGAAAGACGAGCCTTTTTGCGGTATACTGAACATTTGAGAGGTACTTATAGGACAGTAGGGTCATGTATCTCATCCGGGGAACCTTTCTCTTTGCTCATTTCAGTTTCTTAGCTGCAGAATTTTCATGTATGAATCAATATTACATACCTGGCTGTAGACTTTGCCCTTGTTATCAGATACCCTTTTCTCTAATACGAAAACCGGGAAGAAAGTTATTCCGATTTATTGAAGTTGTCATTTTTAATAGGGATCAGGAGAAGGTATTGTACCGTATTGAACCCGAGTCTGGTATCGACAAAGACTCCGATATCGGGGATGATGAAACATGGCTTTGTAGTTGGAAGAATGAAATTTCATTGGTTTCCAAAAATAGCTCCATGGACTCGCTCAATAAGCCAAGAATATAATGCATACCAAGCAATTAACTTTCCAAATTAAGCTTTCCACTTTTTTCATGTTCCAAACACTCAATGACAATGTCGCCTTGCTTTTCTCTTCCCTCTACACAACCAACAAACAAAAGAAATCAATCCCATTGTCTCTCATCAATGCAAAATCACTCGGCCGGAACCATCTACACTCCGGCCACCGACACCCTGTTTATTCAATGTCGACGTTTTCTAGTCATGCCGAAGGGCCTTCCCCACTGAACACCTCCCCGCCATTGGCTATAATCATATCAGTAGTTTTGCTTGTTTTGTTCGCCTTTGCTTTCCTCACTGTATGCTTCTGTAGGTGTATCCTACAAAGCCTTGTTAGAATGTGGAGTCGACGGCAGAGTCCTTCGGGTGCTGTCGATGCTGCTGCAGGTGCCGATATGAATACTGGCCTTGACCCTGAACTAATTGAAGCTTTCCCTACATTCTATTATTCCACCGTCAAAGAGTTTCGTCGCGAAAAGTACGGTCTAGAATGTGCTATTTGCTTAGGAGAGTTCAAGGACGACGACATGCTTCGACTTCTGACAATTTGTTGTCATGTTTTCCACAAAGAATGTGTTGATCTATGGCTCGAGTCACATAAGACTTGTCCATTTTGTCGCGGTGAGCTAGACGAACCGAGGCAGTCATTAGCCAAGTCTCCTTTGATTGTTCGTAGCAATTCCATGCACGAACTCGGAGTAAATCAAAGTCCATTACAGGATGCTGTTTGCATCGACATTAGAGAAGATAACGATGGCAAGACAGTTGGTGGGGGCGAAGACGAAGCACCGACTTCTTCAGGTACAAGACAACGGCATCATAGGATCCCAAAATTTTCGAGATCGAATTCAACCGGTCATTCCATATCTAGGACTAGAGAAGAGGATAGATATACTTTGAGATTGCCTGAACATATCAAAACAAAAATTGTAAGGGGACACAAGATCGCGAGAAGCTGTATCGCATTTGGCGATTTTGCCAGCCCCTCCGAGTACAGGAACCAACGGTTCCGTGAAACATCGGAGACATCTCGAGGAGACGATAAGGTTTAAGTTTGTAGGGATTTTTTTTCTTCTTTTTTTCTCACAGAAACTCAATTTTGACATTATCTTAGGAAGTTCTACATAGAGTTTACTGCAACCAAAATGTGACAACCTTTCTCAATTCTCATTGTTTCTTTAGCTGGATCCGAAAACCCCGAAATTAAGCTTTAGCTGGAACTGGTTGTCCATGTTTGATCGAGTTAACTTCGTTTTTCTTTTGTTTATTTATGTATTAGTCAATAGAAATTTGAATTAACGCCTTCCATTTAATTGCTTCAACTTTGCTTTTCTATGTTGTGGAAGATGAAGAATGAAGTTGCAGGCTTTGGTATCTGTATTAGGTCATGGGATCGACTATCGAGTCCCGAAAGACGCAAACAAAAATACGATACATGCTATAAAATACCGAACATGGAAGTGAATCAGTAGACCGGAGGCAAACGACAAATGTTCGGGGGAAAAAAAGCATCGAGATAGCTCTTGATTTCATATGAAGATTGCAGTTCTCACTTAGGCTAAACTAAACTATCGATGGTAACAGATATAAATGCAAAAAGGGTTTACTTTTACAGAGGAAAAGAAGGGTATCTTACTCTTGCTTGCTTAGCAAGAAAGAACTGACCGCTCGAAAAGGATCTCTTTATTGCAACAGGGTCCATTACACAGTGCAAGACCCTCGTTTTATCGTTAGGCTTACCGGCTTCTGTGGATTGTTTCGATGATCCGGCAATACCTGATGAGAACCGGCACTCTTCCTCTTGATCCATGAGCAAAATATCGGCTACTGAAACTTGGGTTTGACATAAATGGTCCATGGAAACTGATCTCCTCATCTGTTGACGATCACCTTCTTCTCTAATCTCGATCACAGTGTTTCTTCCTTGAGTGTTGCCTATGATTGCAGCGCCTACGTTTTCATCATGAGGAAGTTCATTTCCCGGAGGGGTTTCTGTCACCGGAGGCGGCAACGGGAGCGGTGAAACTATATTAGCGCGACACAAAGGGCAATTCGAATGAGAACTAAGCCATTCATCGATGCAATGGACATGGAAAGCATGGCTGCATTTAGGCAACAGCCTTAAACTCTCATCTTCTTGGAACTCACTGAGGCAAACAGAACAATCCGTTCCTTCAACCAAGCCATCACCCTTTCTGTATTTGCAAACCGTAATGGAGTTGATGAGAGCCTCATCCAAACCGGGAGTCGTAGCATGCCATGGTTCATGTGTAGACATGTCGTGATTGTCGTCCAACACATCACCACTACTCCTACGATTCTCTCTTCTCCGAGTCGAGTTCACGTTCTTCCCACAATACTTATATAGTATGGTATAGTAACTCACTAGAAGAAAAGCACATGCTAGAACACCAACGATCGCAATCATTAGAGGGGAGAAATTACTGCCCGAATCATCATCGGGGAACTCTATCGGAGCCGGAGGAGGGAAGTTGATATAGCACCATTGTGGACAATACAAGCTACAAAAACCTTGAGAACAGTCTTGGGTGTTCATGTATGGCACCCGGGGGGTTTTCGGGTTACAAATCGACTCCGAACACAACAATCAAATAGCAAAGAATCAAAACAAGTACCTTGTAAGCAACATAATGCTAATACAGAACAGAGTGTAAGCATATGAGAGTCTCCTCCTTAAATGCACTTATTGGAAGACAAAAAAAGCAGCCTAAAGCCAAGTGGGGCTTACATGGAAAAGCAAGGACAGGAAAACAGGAAGACAGATACTATTGAGTATTCACTTTAGCTTCTTTTTCTTACCTTTCATTTCTTTAAGGGTAAAGTACACTAATGGTCACTAATCTATCCAAAAGATGCTAAATGGTCACCAAACTTTCAAATGTTATATAACCGGCATTAAACTTTAGTTTTTGTTACAGAACGGTCGCTGAGCCATTAAACGTCATTAAGTGAATGACGTGACAGTTACGAAAATTTGAATAATAACACATTTAATCCTTCATATTTACACATTCAATACATTTAGTCCTAATTTAACCCTTTAAGGTCTAAATTGATTGAATGTGTAAATATTAAGGATTAAATGTGTTGTTATACAAACTTTCATAACTATTATGTCACCCACAATTAACGGTGCAATGATCATTTTGTAACAAAAACTAAAGTTTAATACCCATTATACAAACTTTCATAACTATTATGTCACCCTTGGCATTGAAGCAAAGGACTTCTATTTCCTTAGTAAGAGCAAGTAAAAGAAAGCTTAGATTACTTAGCAAAGGGAAAAAGGAAAGCTTAAACTCAAGCTACACCTAGAATGTTTAGTCAGATAAAGTTGTTGTCAAAAGAAAAAGGTGGTTTTAGTCAAATGAAGAAGCTTTATTTAGTCAAAGTGCTACGACCAAGAAACCACTTTCTCGCTAACCAAACAGCTTAGTTGCTACTTTTTCTCTTCTTTTCATTTCTACTTTTTTTTCAGTGGTCTCTATCTCTCTCCCAGGCTGACTCCAATTCTCTAAACCCTTAGTGATCATAACAAGAACAATGCTCCTAATAATAAGATAATAATTACTCAATCAGAATAAACATAACTTGGTGCTAATTCATTTCAAAGATGCTTAAATAAGGATCAAACCTTTCAAAATTGTTAAATAAGGACCAAACCATTTTGAATATGCTCAAATAAGGACTTTTCAAATGCCATATATCAGGTTTCGAAATATGGTTATTGTTTTTCTATTCAGGTAATGTCTGACTCAACTGTAATGTGTTTTATTTGAGTCACCATTCATCTAATTTTGTACCACAAAGCGGGATGAACTGCATGAAAAAACTCTTATTTTAGCATATTCGAAAAAAGTTTGATCCTTATTCGAACATTTTAAAAGATCACTTGCATAGGCATGTGAACTTTCTGACTCTAGTCTCACTTGTACACTGTTATGAGAAAGATGGAAAGAAGAGGTCCAAGTGAAGATTCTAAGACTCTTCGTTTTGGCCATCGGCCTCCGTCTTTTCCTCTTTCTTTTCTCCCCCAGAATCATCATCTTTTCGTTCGCTGAATTTTAAACGTATCGGTCGATCCATCAATTCCTGAAAACAAAGAAGAAGATGAGTTCGTTCGAACCGTTTCATGTCAACAACAATTACAAACAAGCTGATATAAGGAAACTTGTGGAGATAAATTATTCATCAACAACAATACAGCAATTGCATTTAGAGGAACATCAAAGTTATGTCCAAGACAATTTCATCATGCAAGATAGTTAAACTCGAATCACCTTCATAAGCCTTAAAACCAATGCATTATCCAACATTATAGTCTATGATAGTTCTTTCTAAAAACGAGCAGAAAATAGCGCGAAACGATGCAAAGTGTTTCTAAAAAGATGGATTTAAATTGGATTACCATTTCATTTAGGGTAGAAAGTGCGGCCTCGGCTTCCTCGTTTGTGGCAAAGGAAACAAAGCCATAACCGGAAGACTGTCCAACAATAACCCTAGCTGAAACTGGGTTAAAGGCAGAGAAAAAATCTCGGAGGTGACTCGACCTAACTTTCCAAGCAAGATTCGACACATAAAGCTTATGACTTGTCTCACGAGAAGGAACAATTGGCTGTGGAGATGGTGGTGCAGGCTTCTTGTATCTCCTTGCAAGCTCTACTCTAATAATTCTCCCCGACACTTTCTGCACCATAAATCATAGTTAAAATATGCAAAATGAGATGCATTTAACATAAAGCAATTCTCTTATTTTATTCTTGATGATAATCTATTCCGCCTTGTTCGATATTTCAGCTTCCGCTCCATCATGAGCTCATACAAGGAGGGTAACCTTTGTTACCCGAAATTGTTAGCTCCCTTGCGAGTTTCAAGCTACCATCCCATTAGCATATAGTTATTATAAAATTATTGAGTAAAACAAACAAAACAACTCACAAACTTTTGAATTTAGTTCATACTAAATGGATCGGAAAAGACCAGCCTTGTCGAATCACGCCTTATAGAAGTAGCTCATTGCGTTCTAGTTTTCGATCCTTGTACAAAACCAATCCACATTTCAAGTAAAGTTGAGGCTAACCCTCACCTTCCAAACCAACAATGAACAATCCAACACAGTGCCTAGTTAATTCCAAGGACATTAAAGTAAATCTTATAACTGATGATCATTCATATATCCACATCAAAAAGATTTCATTTAGTCCAATCTAACAATGAAAATGTGCAAAATTGCAAACAGATTTACAACTTACAAGCAAGTACAAGGACCAAATTGGTAAGATTTCAGAGAATATATGGCTGACCTTCATTCAACCAAACCAAACAAAAGAGTAAACAAATTTTGAAAAGAAAAAAAGAAAAAACTTACATTAGAATCGAGTTTATCAACAGCAGCCTGAGCTTCTTCACCGGAAGCCATCGTCACAAATGCAAAGTTCTTATTTCTCCCATCTTTTTCCTTTATAATCTGAAAAAAAGGACATAAAGTTATTTTCTTTCTCATTGAAAGAAAGAGAAACCAATAGGGGTGTAAATGAACCGAGCTTGAACGAACAAGACTATGTTGTTCATTTGTTTATTTTTAAAGTGTTCATGTTCGGTTCGTGTTCATTTATTATTTTTCAAGGTGTTCGTGTTCGTTTGTTTAGTGTTAAAGAACGTGTTCGTTTAAATATTCGTGAACGTGTTTGTATAAGTGTTCGCGAACGTGTTCGCTTAAGTGTTCACGAACGTGTTCGTTTAAGTTTTCACGAACGAGTTGATTTAAATGTTCGTTTATATGTTCTGAAATATTAACTAAATTAACAATAAATAAATAAAACAAAAGCAACAAAATAAAACTTACCTCTAAACCATCTTTAGCATTTTCATCCTATAAATGAGTTTATAAACGAGCTCATAAACGAGTCTATAAACGAGCTCATAAACGAGTCTATAAACGAGCTCATAAATCAGCAACCGTATAAGACCAAGGGAATAACCATTATACGAACATAAACAAACATTATACGAAAGCTATATCCATTTACACCCCTAGAAACCGATAGTATTATAGAGAAGGGAATAACCATTAACCTCAACATCTGTAACATTCCCACATCGGCCGAAGAGGTTTTTGATATCAGCAACCGTATAAGACCAAGGCAAATTCACCACAAAAAGCTTCCTCCTCGCATTGGCTTTCTGGGTTTTATCTGTTTCAGCTTCTAAACCCACCTCTTGCAGTGTAGAGCAAAGAAGAAAACTTAGCTTCCTTTGGGTGCTGATTAACGGAGAAATGGTGATGTTGCGAGAAAGCAAAGGAGTGGGCTTGGAAATGTTGGAAGCTAAAGAAGAGAGCGATGTGGGTTTGGCAAATAAGAGTAATTTAGAGGAAGAAGAAGAAGGGAAACATGAAAAGGAAAGTGCTGCTGCTACTGCTTCAACAGCTGCCATTGTTTTCTGAGTTTCTGAGCAAAGGCTTCAACTTTGTTTTCTGGATAAGAATTGGCTGAGCGACTGAAGATTTGGGCTTCCACGTTTCATCGCAGGTAGAATCGGGCTAGACGATTGAAAGAGGATTTGGGCTTTTTTTGATATAACGATTTGGGCTTTTCTTCTTTCATCGCAAATTCGATACTTTCTCTGTCTCAATAAAATTTTCATTTTGGCTTAAATAAAAAATATGTGCATAAATTATATTTTTTCTAAACTTTAGGTGTTTAACCTTTTTTTTAAATAGGTGGCCAAAATTTTAAAAGTTACAATTTTAGGTGTAAGACAGTTAATGTCGTAAAATAATTTTAACCAATCAATGCTTGACACGTGACACTAATTTATTTTTTAAAATTTTTAAGAAAACACCAAAAAATTTAATTTTCATAAATTCTCAAAATTTTACAATTTTAACAAAACAGTCCCTAAATTCTTAAAATCTCCTGAACCCCAAATTATCGTCGCTTTTGTTGTCGATCGTTGCCCCTAAGCCTACTCCTTTGGTCGCCGGACTTGGCCAGTCGTTTCCCCCATCGCGACATCGTCGAAAACGACAAACGGTTGCCCCAAACGTTGATTTCGCGTTCGACGTTCAGTTGCCACACTGTTTATCGTTGTGGCGACGCCGTGATGGAAAAACGACCGGATAGGTATGACGACCAAAAGAGTAGGCTTAGAGGCGGTGATCGGTGGAAACAACAATAATTTGGGGTTTGTGTTTGGGAGATTTTAGGGATTTGGGGACTGTTTTATAAAAATTGTAAAATTTTGAGAATTTATGAAAAATTAAAAATAATAGTTTTAGGTTTTTAATTTTGAAAAAAATAAAATAAACATGCCACATGTCAAAATTTGATTGGTTAACAATTTTTAACACTCTTTACGGGTCAGACACCTAAAATTACAACTATTGAAACTTCAAACACCTAAAATTATAACGGTTGAAACTTTGGTCATCTATTTTTACAAAAAAAATACTTTAGGCATCAAAAATTTAAAAAAAATATATAATTTAGACACCTATTTTTCATTTAAGTCTTTCACTTGTGTTTTAAAATTGTACTACTCAAATTATCACTTTAAAAAATTCAACAATTTTTATAACACATTACTTTTTTTATCTTTTATACTTTTCCAATAAAAATAAAAGTTAATTTTTTAAGGAAAAATTTGTCATTTAAATTATTTTATATTATACAACTCATATAATTTTTTCTCTAAAATTTCGTGAAAACTTGACAAAAATAATGGGATGAAAGGGGTACAGTTATTTAGTTGAGTTTTTAAATTTTGTGAACATGATTTAAAAATATCATATATTCAATGACGAATTATATAGAATTTGAGATGATTTTGATTTTCTAAACTTTTATATAATGTGCATTGGGCACGGGCGTCTCTTAAATCTCATTAGTTTTTCCTTTTTAATTTATAACATTAAACAAATTCTCAATTAAAGCATGTGTGTTGGATCGGAATGATAATAAATTCGATACTCTTTAAATAAAATATTAAATTTAGATTTCATATTCTGAAAAAAACAGGTGGTGAATATATTTCTGTCATCCGTCTAAAACATATTAAAGTTATTATGTGTCTAATGGAAATGTCCTACTACTTTCGATTTTTTTTTCTGAGATTTTTTTTTTCTGAGATGGTTACTTTTAAAAAATATTCTTTAAATTATTTTTCTTTATCAAAATTCTTTAAATTATTTTTCGGCGACGATCTTCATGCCGTCGGCTGGTTGATTTTGTTACTATAATAAGTTAGTATACAATCCTAAAGACCTTCTTCAACGTTACTGTAATAAGTTAGTATTCACGGCTGCAGACATGACGGACAACGTAACGACAAATCTACGGTTCTCAAGTAAGCGATCCTCTGTATACATTATAAAATAATATGGCTATTTTGTTTACAAGGACCGGAGATTTCAGCACGACGAAAACTTCCGTTTATCGATCCAGTACATTTGGAGTGTACGTATTACAAGTGACATTTAACAAAATTTACACACTTGGATTTGGATGTGCCCCATAAGGTCTTCTTCCCTAATGCTGCAAGTTGATAATGTTTCACCAGTAGTCATTGCATGAGCAGGAACCATCTTTGAAATGGTGGAAGCGGTTTCTGTCTCTAGCAATAATTTCTCTGTCGAAGATCTTCGATATCAGTTTCGTAGCTGAATGGCAGTTTCCGCATACCCTAAGATTCTTTACGATTCTTATTGTTGTCCCGGGCTTTGTACTGATCAATCCGAAAGCAATGGCTAACTTCTCACTGTGATGACTCAAGGCTCCTTCCTTCCATTCCTCATCCATGTCTTGAAGCACCTCTGATGTATCGGGTACAAATCCAGCCTTCTCCAAAAGTGTGTCGACTTCGTTCAACATGTCATAAATTTCTTTGCAGCGAGGATGCACTTTGTCACTGACGAGAAACTCGTGAACAACTCTGTCAACCTCGATAGAGCTGCAACCAGGAACTTTCTTCATTCCCTTCTTATTTAGATAGGTTCGTATTCGAGCTACATCATCCCATCTACCAGCTCCTGCATAGATATTTGACAAGAGAACATAAACCCCGGGATTTTCAGGCTCCAACTCAAGAAGGCGCTCGGCCACTGATTCACCTAACTCAACGCGTTTATGAACCCTACAAGCTCCAAGCAAAGAACCCCAGATTGGACCATCTGGTTTCATTTCCATATTCTGAATCAAAGCCTCTGCTTCGTCAAACAACCCAGCTCGCCCTAGAAGATTCACCATGCATCCATAATGTTGCAAGTCGGGTGAAATTGCATAATCTTGGACCATTGAACTAAAATACAGACGTCCAAGATCAAGCAAACCAGCGTGACTACAAGCAGATAACACGCCAACGAATGTGATATTATCAGGCTTGTATCCTTCATCGGTCATTCGTGCGAAAAGCTCAAGGGCCTTCTCGGCCAGCCCGTGCATTGCTAGTCCAGATATCATTGCATTCCAAGAAGCCAAACTTTTATGTTTCATACTATTAAAGACTTGTTGTGCTGCTTCTATACTTCCACACTTGGCGTACATATCAATAAGACTCGTCCAAATAGAGATATTATTCGAATTCTGAAAATTCTTGTCTATATAAGCATGAATCCATTTGCCAAGATCAAGAGCACCGAGGCTAGCACAAGCCGGAAGAACGCTTAAGAAAGTGACATCACTCGGTTCTATATTCGATTGTAGCATTTGCTGAAAAATCCCCAAGGCTTCTTTATGACAGCCTATATGTGTATAACCACCAATCATCACATTCCAGGAAATGACATCCTTATGCTCTAAGCCTTCAAACAAATCCAAAGCCGTCTCCAAATCGCCACACTTGGAATACATATCAATAAGTGCATTAACAAGATGAACATTAAAACCGAGTCCATGTTCATCAATCCAAGACCTAATCGACTTCCCCATTTCGAGAGAACCGGACTGAGCACAAGCCGAAAGAACCGTCACCAATGTGCTTTCATTAGGCACAACATTTGCTCCAATCATTTCTTTGAAAAAGGCCAATGCTTCTTCGTATCGACCAGTTTGGACATACCCCGAAATCATTGCATTCCAAGACACTACATCTCGCACGGGAATTTCATCGAACAGTTCACGAGCACATTCCATATAACCGATAGAAATATACCCAGTTATCAACGCCGTGTAAGAGACCGCATCTCTCAGAGGACTTTTATCGAACACCAAACGCGCATTACCCAGATCACAACTTTGAGCATACATATTAATCAGGGAAGTATGAACAAAGGCATCAGAGTCCAACCCAAGCTTCAAAGCTTGTCCATGAACCTGTTTCCCAATCTGGGTACCATCCATTTTCACGCAAGACTTCAAAACGAAAGGAAAAGTATAAGAATTCGGGACAACACCCGACACGATCATTTTAACATAGAATCCCAAGGCGCGTTCAGGGGATGGACTCAAAGAAAGCCCTCTAATCATGGTGTTCCAGATAACTTGATTAGGTTCATCAATGGATTCGAAGAGTGAAAGGGCGTAAGGCAAGTCACCGGACGGTGAGACGGCGCAGAATTCAATGAGCTTGCTGAGAGCAAAGTGGGTGTGGTGGAGGCCGGTTTTGATGAAGTGAGAGTGGACTTGTTTGAGGGTTTGGATGGAATTGCATTTGCGGAGGAGGGAGAGAGATGGGTGGGTTTGGAGGAGCTTGTAGGGAGGATCTGAACAGGGGAGGAGATGGAGAGGGAAAGCAGATACGGGAACTGAACAAGTTGCTGCCAATGCCATTCGTTTCTCTTTACTTTGGAGATAAGAGCTTGTTGGATTTGATTTATTGCTACTTGTTGGAAAATGATGCGAAACAAACAGCCAAATCTCCATTAGTGTTCCTCTATATGCCAAATTTTGCCCTTTCTTTGCGGTCCATTTTTTCTTTCTCTTCCATTTTTGCTATTTCTCATCATCGCGACAGGAGAGTTGCCGAATTCTTTGGCATTGTTACTTGCCAAGGTCAGAACTCCGCACATTTTCTTTCTGCTGTAATTCATTTGTGATTGTGTTAGGCCCGATCACAGATCTAATGCCCCGAGGTAGTGACTTAACTGGTCACTCACGGTATTCTTGCAAAAGAAATGATTGGAAGTGAATTTATTTAGGCGTTAATCATAAAGAACGAACTCATAAACGGTGATTGAAAAACAATTTGAAAATGCAGGTCTAAGATTAGTTTCTTGAAAAAATTAATTTTTAAGTGTGTTTAGTGCACCATCCCTCTTTATATAAGTTACCTACTTGGTGCACTGTTCATTATTGTTCTTTGTATTAAACAGTTTAAACTTTTGTTTTGAATAAACATACATTGTTTCTTCTTCTTAATTACACTCTTCCAGATCATAGGAAGCATATTTTAACGTGCGTCACGCACCCCTAAAAAAATTCTTCCTCGCCAGAATCCTTTGAGCCTTAGTCGTGCCTGCTTCATTTCACCGTCCCGTACAGGTTGCTTTGTTCCGGTGCAACGAGTGGCGACGCCCCCGTCTTTTGGACTTCGACGTGCCGGTTTTCCTGCCGTGAGTGACGACGTCTGGTGGTTTTCCCAAAGCGGTTGTGGTGGAAAGAATAGTTTTTTTCGGGGTTGTTTCTGTCGTTTTGGTTCTGACGGCGTTTGGGTCTTCGGTGGACGTTTCTTCAAGCCCGTCTTCGGCTCCCTAGACTGGCTTCGACGATCCCAGTGTTTCTCAAACGGATCTTCCGGCAAACGCTCTGGTGGCGGTTTTCAGCGGTGGTTGTCTACAGTTTTCTGTTATGTCGTTTTGACGTTTTTGCAAACGTTCCGGCAAAGGAAACTTCAGGCTTTGACGATTTGCAGGCTACGTCCCTTAATTTTTGAATCTTTGATTGCCTTTGTTCCAGTGGTTGGTTTTTCCGATCGTTGTGGTTTATGTGGTTTTCTCTGAAAGCACATGCTTGTTGGAGAAGCCATGGCAACTGGTTGGCTCAAAGTGGAGCTTAGAGACAGGGTATTTCTGTCTTTTTAATGGTGTCTTACCTTAAATATCCCTATTCAGCTTTTTGCTCAAAAAAATTTCATATTAAGCCAAACACTCCCTTGTATCATGGGATATGAAAATCTTTTGGAACTTGGAAAGATGATGAGATTCGGGATTTGAAGGTTATTAGATTTGGATGGGATCCAAGCGGTTCTTACCCTCCTTTTGAGATCCGATTGACGTGGATCCGGTTTGTGAAAGATCATGTTTTCTTTTCAAGAACGTCGGGTTTAAGTTTGTTTGTCACTTTTGCGAAGCCAGATCAGTTAGGGTTATGTTTTCCCGCGATTTTGGTGACAAGGCCCAATCTCACTATGGGATTGGGAGCTTGCCTCCGGACGGAGCTCTCCCAGAAGAACAGAAATTTCGTGTACACCCTTTCTGATCCGAGGTCTTCTTGTGGCGGGTGTTTCTTTTGTTGTGATAGGTGTTTGCTTAGCCTTGTGGGCCTGGGTGCCTCGGTTCTGGATAAGCTCCTAGCTTATGTTGATTTGTATTCCCTCTGCATTGCTCGACTTTGCATGGATACCCTTTCATGCCGCTTGTTAGCCTCGTGGTTTATGTCTGATGTTGTCTCTTTATTTCCTGCACACCATGTGCATGGGGTCGGGCCCCTTTTATTTTAATCGAATTTCGTTTCCCCTTTGATAAAAAAAACTTTTGTTTTGAGTTTTAGTTTACTAAATTCTCAACGTCTAACAAAAGTTGAAAATTATGATTTTATTTTTGGTTTTAGTCTTTAGCTAAATTTCTGACGTTTAACAAATTTATAATATTTTGTTTTGGTTTGTGACTACATGACACAATAAAAAATTAGTAAAATTTATTGGAAAGAATTTTAAAATATGACAACAAAAGAGGTTGCATATTTGATCATGAAAAAACTAGTCAAATATCTGAAGGATGATCCTCTTATGGTTAGAGATGATGAGGTAAATATTGTTACCACCTTCAAATGTTGCTAAGGTGAATATTGTTAAGACAAATATTACCATGACAAGGGTAGTGAAAGTTATAAAGAATTTCAAGAAAAATCGTGAATTAGACGGTGTGTTCAAAAAGTAAATTTTTTTGAGAAATGCTTCAATTGTCATAAGATGAGGATCAAGTTTTAGGACAATAGACTTCTAAACAATGCCAAAGTTATTGGAGTAACAATTGACATGGCATATTATTGTTTGAAGGAATACATTTATTACCTTCATTGATGATAGCACAAAATAGTGTTATGTGTATTTCCTTAAAAGTAAAGATGAAGCTATAGAAAATTATTCTCTTTAAGCATGATGTTGAAACCCAAGTTTAATAAAAATATATGAGTAATGTGGTACTATAATTTTGAAGATGACTTCTAAAAAGAACTAAAATTTCAAAAAGAAAAATATGTCTAACATATGGAAAAAGTTGTTCTATCAGCTAATTATTTTTTAAATAAAGTTCCCCACAATTAAAAAGATAAGACACCATATGAATTGCGAAAGAGAATCAACCCTTCCTACAAGTACTCAAAAATGCGAGGGTGTCTTGCAAAGATAATAGTCACATTACCGAAGCAGACAAAAATAGATCACGTGGATCATATTTTATTGATTATGAAGATCTAGCAATACATATTAATCTCTTGTGTAAGAATCATAGAACCTTTAATATTCACAAGAATATGATAATGAAATTAAAGAATGCATCTTTTTTTTTAAATATATTTCCTTGTGAAGTTAGAGAAGTTGATTAAAGTTCAATGAAACGAACTTTAGAAACTATCAATGAAGATAGTTCAGATGTTCAACAAAAGGTTAAAACTAAAATGTTGTCATGATGACAAACAAGTGTGACAAATGTGTGTATGTCAAACCTGCCGACATTAAGATATATGTTGAGTTGTGAGAAACTCGATTCGTTCAACCGATGTTGCTCACCAAGTGGTGGAGAGATAGATTTTTTGGGTGGAAGGGTTGTGGAAGCTAAAAAGATAATTGACACAATGATTTATAGTGGTTCAACCTTCTAACCAAGGTCTACATCCACTACCTTAGCTCCCCACTAAGGATTTCCAATCAATCCACTATTGATTCGTCCCTTTTTCTAGGCTTAGGAGGAAACTCTTATACACAATCAAGCTTTCTACCCAAAGCCTTGATCAAACCCTCTTTTACAAAGAGATAAATAAAGCAAACACAAATCTCTCTAATAGGTGTTTGTTTGCACAATTAAAGCGCTCACCTAAAACCTAAAACATTTGAGCAAATTTGACAATTTTAGCTCACTAGTGTTTGTCTATACAAGAATTGATAATTTAGGCACTAAGACAATATTTGATTATTTGTTGATTGACAATATGAGCATTAGCCTTTACTTGATGCTTGGAGGTCCCTTTTATACTCCTTAATGAGTTAGTAGTCGTTACTAGCCGTTGGGATTGAATTGGAGCCGTTGAGGACATTAATTCCCACCATAAATGCAGTTCTGCAGCTCACCGTTTCGAAATGTTCCAACCCGTTTCGAAACACCCTTTAAGTATAAAGAGTCGTTGCAGTCTGACAAGGCACCCGTTTCAGAACGCCCCTAGCCGTTTCGAAACACGTATCGAAACGCCTAAATCCGTATCGAAATGCCTTGCATTTAAATGTTAGTTGGAAATAGCCGTTGGGGTTTATGACCGTTGTGGTCGAAGCCACGTAGGCGTATCGAAACGGCATAGCTCGTTTCGAAACGCTAGGAAAAAATCTCATCCAGGGAAAGCCCGTTTCGATACTAGTATCGAAACGTTTTTGCTACTGGAATCCCCCGTATCGAAATGCCCTAAGGTGTTTCGAAACGCCTGGACAGTTTTGTGAAGTTTGGCTTTGAAAAACATGTTAAACCTTTTAAAAACATCCCTAAACATAATTTCAAGTTATTTGGACTTTAGAAATTGTTTTAAATACTTTTTAAATCAGTCCAAAACATTTTTCAATTATTATATCAAAACAGTAGTTCTACAATATATAATATTATGTTGATGACATACTCATTGTTATAAGTAACAATAAAATGATAAATCGTATTAATGACATGTTAAATTCAACATTTGACATAAAGAATATGAGACTATATGAAATTATTTTAGGCATCCAAATCAAACAGTCACATAAAGATCTCATATTGACTTAGTCACACTATGTGGACAAACTCTTAATAAATGTGACAATGATAATTCTAGGATAGCCATAACTCTAATAAACACGAGCTAACATCTGTCTAAGAATAAAGGTTAAAAAGTTGACCAAGCGGAATATGCAAGGGTCATGGGCAGTTTAATGTATCTCTTGAGTTGCATTAGACCATATATTACTTTAATTGTGAGCAATTTAACCAGATTCACAAACAATTCAAATAAAAACCACTAAAAAGCGACTGTGAAGGTATTGTGATATCTTAGATATACTCAAGATTATGTTTTCATTATTTCAGAGATTTTACTGTTTATAAAGATACTACAATGCTAGTTGGATATCTGATATTTAAGATATCAAAGGCATAAGTGGATGAAAATCCTCAAGACAAACAGTTATAATCAGATTCATAATGCAATTTAAGTTTGTAGTTTTAAAAAAGTCTAGAGAAGAAGTCGAATTGTCTCAGAATTTCTTGAAAGATAATTTAAAATGACAAAAGCATGTGCCCACAATATGCATATATTGTAAAAATCAAATAAAAAATTGGTAGAGCACAAATTTTTATGTACAATGATAAGTAGAGACGTATGTGACATTAACATAATACCATTAAAAAACCAATATCAAATGGGACTATTTCTATTGATTTTACAAGATCAAAAGATAACATTGCGAATCCGCCAGGTAAAGGCTTAAATCAAGATCAGATTGAGAAAACATCAAAAGAAATTTGACTAAAGCCCAAAAAATTTTAAGACTCTATGTGAAGGAAAATCCTACCTAGTTAACTGAAGATCTCAAGATCTAGGTTCAAAGGGACAACTTAATTGCGTATACCATGTGTGGTGACTGTGCGGTTATTTTTCCAAGTTCATTCCTATGATGTAAACAATGATCAAAAGTGATATAGGCTAAGCAAAGTTTTTAATGATTATTGTGTGTATCGGTGAACCGAACAACATAAGGCACCTATGTGAGGCTGAAGTGGGTCGCTTCAAGGAGACTATTGAAGCATAGTCCTCTCAAAACTCTTGCAGAACCAGGCGATGTTCACGGCTATATAGACATACCTAAGAGAACTAAGATTTTTGCCAGTGAGATAGTTGTGTGAGATATATCATCGTTTACACAAACGACAAAACAATTCAAGGACATCACGTCTACTAATCAGCCAGTAAAGTAAATATACTTTCACAAGGGAAAGTTCAAGGGTGGACACCTTACCTATCCTATGCAGCTATCGATTGTAGAATCTATCACCACATCGAGCCAAATAATTTTTAAAATATCAATTTCATTTATATGGGGGATTGTTGGAAAATTGTGATCATATGGAAATTTTGAGGCATAAATTCAATGGGTAAAGATAAAAAATCGAATAATAAATTTACGTCATCATATTCTACTCCATGAGATCTTTACAATAATATCTGATATGCTCAAATTGGTTGAGTGGTGAATGAAAATTTGATGCTCAAAGTAGGCAACTTGCAATGACTGGAGAGGAAATAATAAACTTGAATCCCACGTTGAATAGAGACCAAGTGTGAGAGGTGTATATATAATGGAAACAATTAAGGGGTTGTTGAATAAGCTTACTAAAGAATGTGCCTTGCGCATAGACACAACATGGGCGAACCTGAATGTCTGGACAGGTTAAGGAAATTGTGTTCCACAGGCCTCAACAAATTTATTCATTTGAATTGTTGCCCAATTATAAGTAAACGGTTCTAATTCATTGCTTTAATATTTGATTTATATTTTAAATTTTGTTTTGTAATTGTCTTTATGTGTTTGTTATAATAATGATTTTATTGTATTTAATTTTACTATTTATTATTAGGATTAATATTTAATACACTGTCAGTGTAAAAAAAATTACACAAGCATGCCTATTTTTAAGCCTAAATTTAAAACTTAAAATTCTAGCCTTAAAACCCTAAAAATCTAGCCCCAAACCCTAAACCTTAAACTCTAAATTCTAAAACATACAACCTAAACTCCTAACCTCTAAACCCTAAACTAAACCCCTAAACCCCTAAATAAACCCGCTTGTGAAAACTTTATTTTCCACCGTCAGTGTATAGGATATTAATCCTTATTATTATTATCTTGAGATATTAACGCCTCTTTTCTAACAATTTTAAGGGTAAACTACACTAAATACCACTAAATTTTTAGGTGTGTATCAATTATACTACTAAATTAAAAATCATTACTATTTGAGTATTAAACTTTAGTTTAAGTTTCAATTATATCATTAAACCGTTAAAATTCTTCTACGTCTCAAATCATTGATTTTAATATCTTAGTGATATAATTGATGTCTAAACTAAAGTCTAATATTAAAATAATATCAATTTTTTAGTTTAATAATATGATCGATGCTAAACTTAAAGTTTAGTAACAGTGAAGTTTGCCGTATTTTAATACCTATTCATCAACCATTTTCTTTCTCAAATTAAGTATTGGAGAACGATTCGAGCATTTACACATAACCATAATAGAATTTGTTATATTTTTTAATGAAAGGTTAAATGAAAAAGTATTTGGGGTGCACATTTAACTCAGCTCGTTAAGAATTTAAATCAAGTTTAAATTTGACTCGAGTTTGAGTGTGTTGAACTCAACTCGATTTGCTAATAACTCAATCTGAATTGAACCTAATCAAGTCAAGCGTTGATCGAGCTTTGACCGAATCAAACTCGAATAGCTCGTGATCTATATCATTTTTTTACAACCTTAATAATAATAATAATAATAATAATAATAATAATAATAATAATAATAATAATAATAATATACAAAAGAAATATTTGCATGTGTTCCATAAAAATTCTTCATAATCCTAATCGGAGAAAAAGAATATACTTGAAAATACAAAGAAAATTAAACTAACATAACAACAAAAAAATACTCAACCTACATATTAGTTCACTTTATTTTTAAAAATTAAAAAAAATAGTATGTTATATTTTTAAGTAACTCGCAAGCTTTTCAAGTTGAGTATCAAGTAACTCGGCTCGACTCATTAAGAATTTAAGTCAAGTTCGAGTCAAGTGTTAATTGAATTAAGTTTAAATAGCTTGCGATCTGTATCATCTCATTTACGGCCATAGTACAAATGTCTGATTTCAATTTTTCTAGGTTTCTTTGCATTTGATGTCGGGAAAAAACCACATGGTGAAACCATATGCATATTCCATCATATAAACTGATCTTCAATGAATAATAAAGTGGTAGTATGCAAAAAAAAAAGTATTTTAGTTTATCGAATATAATTTATTTATTTTGATATTCAATTTAATGGTAAAACAAACAAAAAAACTCCCTAGATTTACATTTTCCCTGACCAAAAAAAAAAAAAACAGGAAATTGAAAGCTGTTCAACGTGAGATGGGAAACGGGTGCACAAGATCATTGTTGTTTTTGGTCCGAGGGCTCACCCTTCTGCAAGGAGATGATCCCATTCTTTTCTTTATTTTACCTGCAGGTTGTGGACTCAGCAGAGCCATCAATTTTGCTCCTCGTGCACTTGGCATCTTTTTGGCGTACCTCATTGCTTCGATTCGTCCTCGATCCATCTCGGGTGTCTCGTTGGCTGCTGCTGCTCTTCTGCAAACACCCCCGCGCTTCTCGTCTTTCGAATGCGATCGTGTAACACGTCCTGTAAATGTAAGCCATCTCGTTATGTCATGTTATCCTAGAAAAAAAGCATGTTATGTAACTTAATAGTAAGGCATTCCTTTACCTGAAATGTCGGTCCGACACTTGGATGGCATCAAAGGGGAACCACTGCCATTTGTAGCTTCGTCGGAACAATTGGTCGACTCTGGTGGTGGCGTAGAAGCGTCAGCCATAGGAATATCGTATACGGAGTCGATGAACTTTGATGCATGAAATTCTGATTCATTTGCAGGTACTCTAGAAATCCCATCACCAACTGCACACGGTTCATCGACCTTAGCTTCAAAATGTGATTCAAATGAGAACTGATCAGCAACATCTTTAGATTCATTGGCACCAAAATCAGCACTGTTTTCCTCCCGGGGATTAGAGGCACAGTCTATGTCATCTAGAACAGATTTCGGTGAAGAACCGGAAGTTCCCGGGTCTGCACAAGCCTGTTGTACTTCTATTGCAGTTTTAAACCAAGGTATACCCTGCCTAGCATATAGCAAAATGTAGGCTTCCTGAGAAAGGACAGCTTCTTCTTCAACACGAGTAACCTACAAAAGATCGAACACGACAATTTCGGTGAACTTAACAGATTCAAAATGTTTAAAACATCATTTTACTTAACGAGCAAGAAATCTTCAACAAGAAACATATAGGAACAATTTTGCAACCACAGCAACTATCCTTAGTAAAAACAAGAATGCAAGTTATACTCGAAACAAATTTGTCGAGAATCATTACCCTTGAATCATTCATCTTATGCCATGTATCGGGAAAGGACCGAATGTAGCAAATGTAGTGTCCAGAAGTTGGTCTGAATCCAGAATGCTTCACGACTGCATATAGCTGATACCTCAATTCCTCCTATTGCAAAAGGATAACAAATTAGACATTCAATAATTTTGAACCAAAAACAAACTAATCGAACATCAGATTGTGTTTTTTCGAATGCTCACAAATGATAGCAACAAAGGTGATACTCCCATTGTTTCTCTCTTTGACAATGGTGTAAGGCTGCAAATCCAACTCCAGCGGGAAGTCTACATGCTTGTCGATCTTCTCGATAAAAGTTCCTTCAGTCTTAAATCTCTTCAAATGGAATGTCGCAACGGCGGAAGCCTCGTCGAGCATTAGTTGTTTTTCTACTGATACTTGTTCTTTACAATTCTCACACATAAACTTTGCCTCCAAATCATCTATCTTTTCCACTTTGGTGAAAGACTCTAATGCACTCGGAAGAGAGTCCGCATCTTCGATTTCCAAACTCAGATCATTCAAGGGCTCGTAAGTGCACGAAACATGGCCACAATTGCAACAACATAGCTGAAAACATCAGAGCCAAACACATTCAATACATGATAAACATTCTAACTTTGAAAAGAAAAAAGAAAACAGTTCTATAAAAATGACTAAACATGATCGAGTTGAATCATTCATACTCTGCTAACAAGGCGACCACCATAAACCTTCTTAACAAGGCAATCATCGACAAAGGACAAATCGTTTCCGGGCTTTGAGAAACAGCTTTCAAGCCTATCTAACATGCATTGCAGGAACTCATGAGCATCTTCCTGTTGATATCTCTGAAAAAACGATGAGATGTCTGGTTTCGTATGAGTCAAGAATCACAATCATGAACAAAGTTCGAATTATTTCATACTTTTCAAGCCACTCCGTGCACTCAAAATACACATTTCCAAGAACATTGATAGCAAATATGGTAATCTCATCAAATTACAATAACTAAACAACAAATAATCAAAATTTACTAAAAATTCAATTCCGAACCAATCTAATTATAAATCAATCAAGCTAATAGTAACTAGATAAAGGATACAATTCAAATTGTCAAAAATTTTGGAAGGCAATACGATTCCTCCGGACGAATTCAACGAAAGCTCGATATGATCACGAACAGCACAAAGTAAACAAAAACTTTTATGTTTTGTGTGAATCAAGAATCACAATCATGAACAACAAAGTTCAAATTGTTTCATACTTTTCAAGCCACTCCGTGCACTCGAAATACACATTTCCAAGAACATTGAAAGCAAATATGGTAATCTCGTCAAATTACAATAACTAAACAACAAATAATCAAAATTTACTAAAAATTCAATTCCGAACCAATCCAATTATAAATCAATCAAGCTAATAGTAACTAGATAAAGGATACAATTCAAATTGTCGAAAATTTTAGAAGGCAATACGATTCCTCCGGACGAATTCAACGAAAGCTCGATATGATCACGAACAGCACAAAGTAAACAAAAACTCTCGCTTTCACCTGGCAAATCCAACAAAAATGAAACAATGAGAAACCCCAAAAGGAAACAAAACAAAACAAAACAGAGATTAAAGCAAGAGACTTACGATCACAAGGCTTCTCGTGATGATTCGACGACCGAAGAGCAGAAACAAATGGAACAGTGTGAGTAAAGCATTGCAAAACAGCATTGATAAAACATGTGTTGCCCAAATTTTCCAGCCCAGCACCCTGCATGATCAAAATCAAAAATTTGATTTATACTTACATTCTACCTAAAATGTATGTTTATAGACAAATTGACCGGAAAATATTAAGACGGGAACATACGACGCCGGTTGGTTTGTTGTCTCTCCGACTATGGCTGTAAGGAGAATTATTGTCGCTATAGTGCCACGTATCCTCTTCTTCTTCCTCCTGTGAAGAGTTTTCCGGTTGCTTAGATTGACGTAGACCCTGAGACGGCTCAGATTCAGTAGGGAAAGGTCCGGCGGCGGTTTCCATGGTTTCAGGACCAAGGGAATCAACGGCCATCGGGGAAACAGAGGAAGACCCGGAAAAGTGATATTTTGAGATTTCGGAAACGGTGAAGCTCAATCTTGTTCTTAGAGGAAGTATATGAAAATTGAAGAGGGAACTTAGAAGAGGGAAATTGAAAAAATGGGAGGGAAATTTGAGCCGCCATTGATTTGGTTCTTTCGTAGATTGTTATTATGAAAGACTTGATTGTTTTTCCAGCTTTGCCCTTTTATTTTTGGCTTAATATACGATTTACCCCTAAAAGTATATATTTTTCACTATGAATGTAAAATCGGGTACTCGGTTGAGTTTCAGGTCAAGTCAAAACATGTTAGGTCATTTCGGGTTATATCATATTAAATTAATGGTTGAACTAGAAACGCCGGGTTCAAGTCGAATTAATATCAAGTTTAGGTCAAAACGGTTCAAATTTAAACAATTATTTATTAAATTAATTTGGCTTTCGATAAAAATTAGGTTAAGTTGGATTGAGCTAACGGTTGATTGCTGCATGTTATCTTGCAGAAAGTTATTATCTTAGTAGTTACTTATAGTTAATTTATGCTGGTGATATTTTAGAATACGAAGCTGAAAATATATCCATAATTTAATTATATATGCAACATTTAAATCTTTTTTATATAAATAAAATCTAGATGAGAAAATTTTTGGTAACAAAATTCGATAAAACTTTTGTTATAAATATGAGAGCTTAAATTTTTACATAAATTTATTTAGTAAATTCAATTGTAAGTTTAGTTTACTAAGTTATAATAAGTACAATATCTATCTTATTTCTTAAATTCAATTTGTAAATTTATAAAGTTTGGTATTCTCAATATTTATAAATATAATAAAAAAAATTTGAAAGGTGAATCGGCCTCATTAAAAACTCCCACTAACCTAAATTTGGGAGAAAATAGTGCCTAATAATTTATTAATATCAATCAAAAGTTCATACCACTTACAACTCAGAAAAGAACAAAACAAAACCCGTACAAAATATGCTTCTTATCCTATGACAGCCTTTGCTAGCCTATCTGCACTCGAGTTGCAGCCCCTTGGAATTAGTCGACAGGTAGCACCCAGTTCCACTATCATCGATTTGATTGACCGCACCAAAGTTGCAGCATTACACGGTGGATCAGTCGTTCCCCTCACCCAATCAAACACCCCATTGCAGTCAGTTTCCAGAAGAAGTCGAAACTGAAACTGCCACCTTGTTCTTTTAAAATACTACAACCCTGTTTTAATGGCTAACAATTCAACCAAAATGGGGACAATTGGCCCGCAAGGTTCAGAGAACTTGAACAGCACATTCCCCCGATGATCCCTGCACACCCCCTATGCCTCCTTTCGAGTTCAAGCGAGACACGACGCCGTCTACATTTAACTTTACCCAGCCGAGAGGGGGAAGACCACTTCAAGGTCTGCATCACCTTTGGCTTCGATAGACAACTGTTCGTAGCTAAAAACGAATCCATCAACAAGGATTTCATAGGAATGCAACAATCAGGATACTTACCTTTGATCCAATATGCCACCCTGAGATTGATCAAGTGTAAAACCTGAATCCTGTCGAGTCTTTTATTGTTGAAGACTAAATCATTACGGCTCAACCATATTGACCAAGTAATCGCAAACGGAAGAATCCTCCACAACGAACTCAACTTAGGAGGGCACAACTCACCCCAAGCTTCCAAAAACACTTTAGCATTCGAATGGTGAACACAACAAATGTCTAGCTTTGCACAAAAGATGCTTCGCCGATTCAGGATATTCATTGCACATCGGACATGAGGTATCCTGAAAACAATTCACTCCCCGTTTCAACAGATCAATTTTCACAAGAATCCGATCTTGCACAGCTAACCAAAGAAATAATTCCACTTTTGGTGGAGCGAAACCAACCCAGATAAATTTATTCCAAAAATTATTGGAAGGAATTGAGCCGACAAGGATTAATCTAAGGGCTTTGACTGAAAATGCCCCGTCTCCCGAACCACCCCATCGGATCCAATCATGCTCGAAATTTCCTGCTTGAAAACCGGCCAACCTGTCCAGCAACTCCTCCCATTGAGATCGTTCCCAATCCAATAACTCCCTTCTCAAAATGATTTCCCATTGCCATGCGTTGTTTACTTTACGACCAAAATCAGCGATTCGACCCCCCTTATTAACACAAATAGCATAAATTCGTGGGTATTTTCCTTGAGATGATCATCATCCAACCAAACATCGTATCAAAACGATATATTCTTGCCGTCTCTAACTTGAATTTTTAAATTAGTTCTCAAACAGCACCTCACCTCATCCTCCTTAAAAAATGATTTTAATATCCCATTCCAAATCCAAGAGGACAATCGGGTAATGGAATTAAGAGGAATAAGACAGCCTTCGCTCCCCAGAATTTTGCAATCGATTACCTTACGCCATAAACCCCCCTGATCGTTCCCAAACTTCCAGCACCACTTGCCTAACAAAGCCCGGTTTAAAACGTTTAAATCCACAATTTCTAAACCCCCCCTCGCCTTTAGCTCTACACAACTCCCCCATTTAATCCAATGAATTTTGGACTTATCCAAATAACCACCCCAAATGAACCTAGCCATAAGGCTATTCAATTTTCTAAGCACTCCAGCCGGCAATTGAAATAATGATAGATAGTATATGGGCAAGCTGCACAATACGGATTTAACTAGTACTAACCTGCCATTCATTGATAGAAATTTGGGTTGCCATCCTTCTAATTTCTGCTCGAACTTAGCCACTATCGGATCCCACAATGCGATAGAATTCCGCTTCACTCCAAGGGGGAGGCCTAGATACGTCGTGGGAAATCGATCGACTTGGCAACCGACTGCACTCGCCCAGCCACACAGCAACTCATGATCCACCCCAATACCATAAATTTTACTTTTGTGCATATTTAGTTTTAGGCCTGATGCGACTTCAAACACTCTAAGGATTCTTTTAACATTTTGCACCTCTCTACATGTCGCATCGCAAAAAATGAGCAAGTCGTCGGCGAATTGTAGATGAGAAATATTCAACAACTTACCACCTCGTCCTACTGTGCAGCCACTAAATAGCCCTCTATCGACAGCCTTCTTTAACATCAAATGTAAGGCCTCCCCCACAAGATTAAAAAGTAGAGGGGAGAGGGAGCACCCTTGCCGCAAACCTCGCGAGATCTTAAAAGACTCCGTCGGAGCACCATTGGCCAAGATCGAAATATGAGCCGATGAAATACACCGGAAAATTCAATTACACCATCGGTCCTTAAACCCACATTGCTTCAAAATCAATAGGAGAAAATTCCAATCAACAGAATCGTAAGCCTTCTGAAATTCAATCTTGAAGGCTATGCCCGATTTCTTCTCCTTAGACAAAAAATCGATTACCTCATTCGCAATCAACGAACAATCCAGAATTTGACGACCCGGCAAGAAGGCAAACTGAGAGTCGCTAATCAAATCCCCAAGGACCTCTCGTAACCTTCTCGTTAGAACCTTCGATAAAAGTTTATACATCCCATTCACTAGGCTAATAGGCCGGAAATCGTCGAGTTTTACTGGATTGGAAACCTTTGGAATCAAGGTTACGAAAGAGTGGTTGGTTCCCATTTCCCACGCCTTGCCCTCAAAAAAATTATTGAAGAAGCGCATCACATCACCTTTCATCGAAGGCCAAAATTTCTTCAGGAATCCAAAATTAAACCCATCCGGACCAGGCGCTTTATTACCATCCGCAGTAGAGAGCGCGGACCAAACTTCCTCCACCGTAAATCTCTTCTCCAACGCCTCTACTTGAGCTGCACTTAGGCTTTTAAACTCCAAACAGAAGTTCTCAATTTCCAAAACCTTCCCCGAATTGTAGGCCTCCGAAAAATGGTTGTAAATGGCATTCTTAATCTCACCCGGTTCCTTAATGTGAGAAAGGGGCCATGGTGGCCGGAGATGCAGTTAATGATGGTGGTTTGTGTGTGATCGGAGGTTAGAGATTTGTTTGTTTGAAGAAGATGAACAGGATATTTTCAGAGAGAACAATATGTTTATCTGTATTTTCTTATTATTCTTTAATTATTCAAATGTGTGTACGGTGAGCCTTTAAATAGGCAATTACAGAGTTTTAGTATAGTTAAACTATACTTTTATCTCTAACTTAAATAATATTTATCCCTAATTTAAATAAGACTTCTAGTAAATTTAAACTACTGAATTGAGAATAAACTCTAATTATAGATTAAATAAAACTCTACCACTTCTCGAATAACTTACACTCTCCCTCAAACTCTAACACTTCTCGGATAACTTACACTCCCCCTCAAGCTGGTAAGCAAACGTAGTAGAGCACCAGCTTGGATCTTGGATGTGATGCCCACTCATATTTCTTCTGTTGTTTCTTAGAGAAAAGAAAATCTCCCTTTTCCGGGAGCCATTGAGTTGAACAACTAGGATATAATCATGTTGTTCTTTGCACGGTCATTGTTGAAAATTTGCAGCTGATGTTGCTGATTTCGGCATCCTTCTTGAGATGACTACCAACTTTGTTGTAGTTGTTGGTTTTGCACCTTCCTTAGATGTCTTCCAGCTTTCCTCTGTCAGTGATGATCTTTTTCTGGTTTTTGCATCTTCTTCTGAGATGACTTTCAGCTTTTTCTGTCATTCACGGACTAAGTAGCTGCTTCCATTCAATAACGATCACAGGAATCTACACTCCCCCTCAAGCTGGTAGTTACACGTACTAGAGTCCCAGCTTGGACTTTCGATATAGAATCCCTTGAAAAATAATATAGTTTTTCTTTAAGGCTAAACTAAAACCTTTTCTCCTATCTTTTTTAGGACGGATGGCTAAGATAGAACCAAATAGTTTTTTTTAAAGGCTAAACTATAACCTTTTCGACAAAACAACAAAAAATAAACGAGCAGAAATTTCACCAGAGATATAAGATTCCAACGAAGGAGAAGCCAAGGAATGAGCGTGGCCTAATGATAGCAGCGGGAAAAAAGTGTGCATATGAAAAGAAAAAAAATTAGATCAGAGATGGCAGCAGTGGTGACGACATCAAGACCGATGTTGGCTCTGATACCATGTGAGAAAGGGGCCATAGTGGCCGGAGATGCAGTTAATGATGGTGGTTTGTGTGTGATCGGAGGTTAGAGATTTGTTTGTTTGAAGAAGATGAACAGGATATTTTTAGAGAGAACAATATGTTTATCTGTATTTTCTTATTATTCTTTAATTATTCAAATGTGTGTACGGTGAGCCTTTAAATAGGCAATTACAGAGTTTTAGTATAGTTAAACTATACTTTTATCTCTAACTTAAATAATATTTATCCCTAATTTAAATAAGACTTCTAGTAAATTTAAACTACTGAATTGGGAATAAACTCTAATTATAGATTAAATAAAACTCTACCACTTCTCGAATAATTTACACTCTCCCTCAAACTCTAACACTTCTCGGATAACTTACACTTAATAATTGTCTCGCCCAACTTGAGAGTTGAAATATTATTTACCCTCCTTCGAGCTACACCAGAGAGGTGAAAATAATGAGAATTTTTATCACCAACCTTGAACCATTTTAAGCGTAATTTCTGCAACCATTGACTCTCCTCCCTACGGTATTCTTTCCAGAGGGAAATCCGTAATTCTTTCAAAGAGTTCATTACCAATGGATTACTAGCCCCCCTTTGAATCCTCTTCTCTAGCACTTCAATTTCACTTTCAATTTCAGAGATAGGCCGCCTGAACGAACTGCTCACGTTACCCGACCAACCTTTTAACGCCAACTTCGAAGCTTTCAACAGACCACCAATCCGAATGTTCGGCTGAATCATCTTAGCATTCTTCCATGCTATTGAAACCATATCAGCAAAGCCTGCTTCCTCAAACCAAGAGTTGAAAATCCAAAAAGGTTTGGGACCCCAATTGGTCGAGTCGGAGTGTAGCCAAATAGCGTTGTGATTAGAGAGAGACTTGGCCAATAAACACTGTGATACCCCTGGAAAGGCTAGAGTGAAGTTCGCCGAAACTAGGAATCTATCCAAGCAAACAAAATTCGTCATCTCTCGGTTGTTACTCCATGTAAATCTACCACCATTGAGAGGAAGATCCATTAAGCCTGAGTCTAGCAAAAAATTCCTGAACATCGACATTATTTCTTTATTAAGAGCCACCCCAATCTTCTCGTCGGGATTCAAAAACATATTCTAATTGCCACCTAAACACCATAGTATATCCTTGCTTCTGATTAAACCTAATATTTCCCCCCAAAACCCTTGTTTCGCAACATCTGTAGAAGAGCCATACACGTTGACAAACCCACACATGCTATCACTAGCACCAACATAACCAAGCAGAGCAATGGATCTTGGGTTGATCACTACACTGTCCACTCTTATAGACTTCGAATCCCACAAACACACAAGACCACCGGCCGATCCCACCGCCGAAGCAATAGCTAGTTTGATATCATTGTTATTCCAGATTTTCTTCATAAGCCTTTGATCAAAACATTCTAATTTAGTTTCCTGAATGAAAACTAGATTCAGACGACACTTCCTAATTGCTTTCTTTACTGCCCCCAATTTTTCTAATTTCCTGATGCCCCTAATATTTCAGGATAGAGTTGACAAATTCATAAAAAATACTTAAACCCAGAAAACCAACATCTCAACAAGGGAAGCGTCGACTACTCAATTTTTCCCCTTTCTCCAACTCACAAATTCTCTCCACAAAAACTTCTTTTCCGCCTTTAAACGAAAATTCAAGAATATGGCTCACCTCCCAAACTGCATCAGCCTCAATTCTTTCCAATGAAATAACCTCCGTAGAGACCGGTTGCTTCCTAAAATGTTTGTCGCCAAGGCTTTCCTTTTCCAAAAAATCCCGAATCAGTCTTCTTAATTTACGTCTATAACTAGACCGAAATAGACCTTGACTGGCCAACTCACCCCGACAAAGAGGAATTGACTTCGAATTGACCTCACCATCTTTAGCATAAATGTCAGGGACAAAAGAATTGACGCTAATATCTCTACCAGAGTTACCTGCCAGGGATTCAAGGAATAGAGAATCAACTTTGTCTGACTTGGACCCATCGGACCTAATACCACGATGGCCCAACAAACGTATATGACTAGGCCCAATCTCATCAACGCCATTGTCCAAATTACGATCCACTAGCACATTAAGATCCGCCACCCCAGGCGCACCCAAATCCGCCTTCCCAGGCTCCACGTTGTCACTTTGAATACTAATAGCCGCATCGATCTCCTTTCCGCAGCCGTTATTGGCAGTAACCTCAATATTGAAATTCAAGGCTTCCTCGAAAAAATCTCTGACATTCTCTTGGGATTTGGAAGATTCGGACTCATCCTCCGAAACCCGAGGGCTTGAACTCTTATCGTCGACTCTGACCGACGAACCCACCGACCGCTCTTTCCTCTACTCCGGTGATCTGAATTCATCCGCCTCAAACTCACAATGCCCCGGAGCATCACCTCCGCACTCTGAATCATAATACTCCCTATCAAAATCCTCAGCCTTACCAACATCCTCAGGCCTACCAACGTCCTCAACGTCGAACTCCTCATCGAATAGACTATCAAAACTTCTTACTGAAACTTTAATTTGATAGCTAGTATTCCCAACCACCACTTTAACCGAATTTGGAATCTCTATCAGACTTTTCACCCTGATTGTCAATCTAGCCACATCCAACCGAGACTTTAGTCTAGTACCCTCTTCGATGGATATAAACTTGCCCCATCTGGATGCCAGTTCTCTAAAGAAATCTTCACTCCAACAACATAACGGAACCCCGCTGAGACAGATAGTTTCATATTGATATGGGATATCATCGATCGTTAATGGCGCAATGAAGTGGAACCATAATGACAGCGCTTCACGTTTACTCTCCCATGATTCCTTCATCTCCGTTTCAGAATTGAATCGAATAATAAAGGAATTACACACGGAATCCCATCTAATGACTTTGGCTGGGATCTTCTCAAATTCGAAAGCCTGTTGAACCACACCCACTTCATAAGAATTTTTCAGTAAGCCTACCAAACATCTCCCAACCCAATCACCTTCATCATGTTTAAGTGTAACAGTGAAGATATCACCATCATTGCAAAACACCTGAACCCGATCCTTCTCTTGGACATGCCTCTCTCTTGAAACCGATTCGACATTCATACCAGTGTTTTTCATAAGAGCCTCCTTATATGATAGGTTGTCAATCTTCCTCCGATACATATCTGTAGTTGGTCTAAGAACCTTCCCATCATTCCTTACTTTCCCATTTTTACTCCGATTGTTAGTTTCATACGACTCACGTCTGACTCCGTTAGCACCACCAGTATATCCATAATGTTTAGGATATTTTGATTGCGATACCGAGATTACCTCACCGTCAATCCTCGACCCATTTAGCTTGTTAATCACTCTCCTCATACCTGACAGACACTCCACCGTCACAATGGCAAAAGTCGTTCTTCTATATCTTGCCCTCGTGTTCACTACCGGAATAAAAACCCTCAATACTTTCCCATAATTGCTGACTAATTCTATGACTGTTGATCGAGAAACTCTCTTGCTGAGATTATCGATGAACACTACCCAACCATTCACCTGTGTCTTCCCACCGACCACCCCTTGCCCGTGCTGGTCACCTCTTCCACCGTTTCTCCCTCTCATCGCCTCGCCTCCCCCCCCCCCCCCCCCCTCATATTTGCCCAATTTTTAAATATAATAATTTTTAAATCTAGTAAAACTAATATTCAATAAATGAATCATTTAACAAAAATAATTTAAATAAAAGAATTAATAATTTGGTCTGTTTGTTTGAGACATTTTTCTTTTCTTTTTAATAATATGTCAGCTTAACCTTTAAAAAAAAGAAGAAATTATTTTATTTGTCCTGTGAAAGAATTGTTTTTATAAAACCAGGTCTACATTTACTACCAAAAGATATTGGCAGGTGATCTAACATAACACATTCATATGTGTATATATAATGATTTTCAAGACCAGAAACATTACATTACAGGACTCTGTCCTGGAAATCCGAAAGGAAATTGGATGCCAAGGAGCTCAGTTTCTTTCCGGTCTCTCCTGCCATGTTCTTAAGGTTTGAGATATCCTGTTGTGCCTGAAAGTCAAAAGATACAAGATAGAGACGAACTTCACGATATCACAGGCACGAATAAAAACTCGGGAGATGCATAAAAAGAAGTGTTTTACAAGACAAACCTGGAATGAGAGTCGGTTGATGAGGTCGCTAGCAGTAACGTCAATAGAATTATCGGCACCTTGACCGAATAGATCAGCACTAGAGATGGCTGTTGAACCCTGCCAAAAATACATAAAGGCTATTAAACTCAGAAAGCCACATTTCATATATTATGGATGAATTACGGAGAGCGGATTCCAGAAGATAATGTTTCGTTTGCTAAATGCTAAAACTTAAATGGAAACAGTTTACAATTACTGTTCTTCTAAGAATCTATTAATCAGATGGTACGGAAAATTCCAGACGGATAAAGTCTTTCTAAGAAATGAATAGCTACTGCACTTACTGAGAATTTCTGCAGAGTAACTTGAGTTTCATTGTCTGCTGCTCTGGTATGATCACCGAAAAATTGGGCTTACGAAATCGATTTCGCATTGGAAAACTTCTTCCTAGCTTCATCTGTTTCCTGAACCTGTGAAATTAAAATGAAGCAATAAGAAGAAAAAATAAAAGAAAAAGAAAACTTCTTCCTAACTTCATCTGTTTCCTGAACCCGAACATGTACAATATGGAACAATTTCTTTTTCAAAAAGTCGATTGATTTGGGGTGTGCAAGCAATAAACCCGAGTAGATTCAAGGTTCCCCATAATGTCATGCTAGAAGAAATACGATAAGTCTTGAAATTTGATTTTTTGTCGCATAAGCTCAAAGCATAACCGGACTAAAATAGTGAGCTCAATCTCTTGATGCCATAGGCATCAACTTTATGAAGAGCAAGGTTCTAAAGCAAAAGGAGACAGTTCTATCGATCTAATTGGACATATATAAATAAAATATGAAGGTTCTTGGTATCTATGGATGCCGTATTACTTGCACTTTTGAGGAATTTGAGCTTGATTTCTTCTGAAAACCACTGTCCATTCCAAATTCTGCAAAGAAGCTTGATGACTTTGGTGGAGCGACATGATTAAGCACTTGTGAGCCACCATGATTTGACTCATTAGATTGAACGTTTTCTACATATTCAAAACGAGATGGAAACGATGAGCCAATGGGTGCAATGTCATTAACTGAGGAAGCAACAGGGGCAACTGGTTCTTCGGGCTTCTGTTCGTAGAGATTTTCACTTGGCTACAATTAAAGAAGACCATGTTATCGTGACGAAAGGCATTCAAAGTAACGCCAAAATTAAGTAACTACTCTAACGAGGATATCCTTATGAGCATTCTACAGTGATCACATTGCTCACAAAATTCCATAATAAATACCTTTGTAGCAAGCTTTCGGGCACCAAGCCCCCCGGTTTTCCCGGTAAGCTTTCTGGCACCAAGAGGCTTCTTGACAGTGCTGGTAACAACTGTATGAGAAGCTTTGGGAGCAGCGGAAACTTCCGGTTTTTCTTGCTTGCCTACAGAACTTCCTTTAGGAACTTCATCAGTTTTACTATCAGTAAATCCATTAGGTGCTTGTGATGACTGAGAAGCAACAGGAGATGAAGGCAAACCGACATCTTCTGCCATACTTTTAGCGACTTCTTTTGATAGTATTTGCCTATATAAATCGGCAGCTCTTGAAGTATATTTGGCCTCGATTTTGCCTCCATCAGTCCATCCATGTTGCTTAAAGAAAACTTGTGCACGGTTGTTTCCGCCATAGATCATCATTTTCAATTGTTCAGGAGACCACGAGTCTAAATTCGTAGACCTGCATAAAATTTACATGTTTTTTCGTAAAAATAAAAGAGAAACACAAAGACTCGAGAGTCGAGAATATAAGCAGCAGCAGATGCATCTTTATATGATGGTATAGGCAATTAGTCGGCAAATTTGGGGAAATAGGGTAGTTTAGATTTTTATTTAAGGGATAGGGGTTGCTTGGGGGAAATTTTGGAATCTAGGCCAAAATCTACAATATTTGGGGACCTCGCCATGTGCTTATGGCGTTCTTTGGACCTCGCCATGTGGAGGTGGCGAGGTTCTGTGTATTGCACGCCTGCCAACTTTGCAAAAACTGAGTTTTTTTTTTTTAATTTTACCTGCACCTCGCCACCTGCACATGGCAAGGTCCAACCTCGCCACCTCCACATGACGGCGTGGTACTGTAGAAACTGGCCTATTCTCCAAAATTTCTCCCGAACAACTCTATCTCTTAAATAAAAATTCAAACTGCCATATTTCCCCAATTTTGCCCAATTAGCCATTACGAAATTCACAGTAACGTGCAAATAGACTAGATTTTCTCGCTTTCATTCCTTTAGTTGAATCTCAGTAGATCCAAAACGAAAGAACATAATCTGCTCAAACATTGCCGTATAATAATTCATACATTTCCGCAGCTGATATTTCAATTTTATCCATAAATTTCCTTACGGAAATAAGATTTGAAAGCGCGAAAAAGCAATTTGTTATTCCCCTATACAATAATCAAACAAAAATTCCAACTACTTTCAAGCATAATTTGAGAATTCAGATGCACAAAATTAAAACGCATCAAGCAATGCAAAATACTAAAGAAAAAGCAAAAGCATTCCGATTAAAAGAACTAATAATACCTGACAAAGCTGATGTGGACGCCGAGACTCCGGTGAACGGCTGAGCAATCGATGCAGAGAAAGATCCCATATGTAACCGACGCCCATGTCGGACTCTTCGCACTACAATCAAAACACATCTACAAAACAAATAAGCCTAATTTTAAGATTCTGTAACAGAAATTCCAGATCTGAATCAGATCTAAACAATAATTATACAAAAAAAAACAAAAATCAAAACAAAAATAAACAAACCTTGTTTTCAGATTTTGCTTTCAGCTTTCTGAAAACAGCGTTCTTGTCGCCCAGGCTATCCGACGACGCCATATTTTTCTCTCTCTTTTTTTTTTTGAATTTTCTGGGGGTTAATTTTGAAGAAGATTTAATATGTTCCGAAGAGGAGTGGGATCGAACACCTCCTCCTCAGGCTTTGAGAATGGGAGAAGACGATATCTACCAGTATTAAAAAAAAAAAAACTGACACTAACTCTGAATTTCCAAAAACCAAACTAATATAATAATAATAATAATAATAATAATAATAATAATAATAATAATAATAATAATAATAATAATAATAATAATAATAATAATAAGGTATAAATGAAAAATCAGGCCTTAAATTATATCATTTTTTCTTTTAGTCCTTCAACTATTATTTTGTTAAAGAAAAGTACTTAAATTATTATTTTTGACCATTTAAGTCCAGCTATTATCTAAGTTAAAAAATTATTTCGGTCAATTAGACGCTAACACGTCACAAAGATTTAGCTACTTGTTTTGACCAAAAAAATAGTTTAGGGGCTAAAAGAATATATGTAGTGTAGTTACTTTTTTACTAAAAAATAATTTAGGTACTTAAAGTGGTCATAAACTATAGTTTAGGCATTTGATTTGACCAAAATAATAATTTAGGGACTTAAAGCAAATAATTACATAATTTAAGGATTTTTTTTTTCATTTAAGCCTAATAATAATAATTGTTATTATTCTAAAAGTTCGGCAGAATAAGTGAAATAATGTAGTTGTTTTTGGGTAAACTCAACGAATGTCACTCAATTATGGGTAAAATTATATTTGGGTCACTCAATTATGAGTAAGATTACATTTGTGTCACTCAATTATTAAAAGTTACATTTGGGTCACTCAATTATGAGTAAGGTTACATTTGGGTCACCCAATTATTAAAGGTTACATTTAGATCACTCAAATATAGGTAAAGTTACGTTTGAGTCACCTTTCATATTTAAAAAAGTACATCAATTTAGTCATTTTTTTCTTCAAAATCACGTGTATATCCTCTTTAACATTAGAGTACTTCATTTGAAATCATTAATTAATCTAATACATAAATTGATGCACTTTTTTTAAATATGAAGGGTGACCCAAACGTAATTTTACCCATAATTGAGTGATCTATACAACCTTTAATGATTGGGTGACTCAAATGTAACCTTATCATAATTGAGTGATCCAAATGTAACTTTTAATAATTGAGTGGCCCAAATATAACCTTACTCATAATTGAGTACCTCTGTTGTAGTTTACCCTATTTTTTAAGAAAATAGGATAGTTTGAAATTTATATAGGAGTCTACTATTGGTTTTATAGTATCAGGAAGAGTCGTGTATTCGGGACGAGATTGGATAAGTCGTCATATTTTCTCGACGACTTTCATAAATTTTTCTTAAAACCACACTAAAATTGTAAAGAAAACATGCCGATGTTGCTTTGATTTTGGGACAAAAATAAAGGAAAACAAATTTGAGAGGCTAGAGTGAGAAACTAGAGAAGTTGGGAACTGAGTTTTTAATTTTGGGACGAAAATGTAAGGAAGGTAAAATTGGGAGGTTGGGGTGACAAACTAGGGGAGTTGGGGGGACTGAATTTAAATAAAAACAATTTTCTTTTAGGTCTCCAACTTCTCCAGTTGCTCACTTCAGCCTCCAAGTTTGCCTTCCTTCCATTTTTGTTCCAAAATCAAAGCAAAAACATCCTGATTACTTGACAATTTAAGCGTGATTTTAATAAATAAAAAATTATGAAAGCCGACAAAAAGATATAACGATTTTCCAATATCGTCAAAAGCCTATATCGAGTGACGGACTCCTTTTAGTATAGAATCAACAGTAAATCCAAAGTGTTTTTTCCAACTGTATTTCCGTATATATTTATTCCGAGAGTAATATTTCTCTAAATTACCTTAAAAGTTTATAATATAAAAGTCGCCCAATTTTGTTTTCTTTTTGTTTTGTGTACTAATCCATTTACTCTAGCTTTTATAACCCTAAATCATCAAACTTTATAACTTTTATGAATTTATATTTAATATTTAAGAGTGTAAATTAGATCATCAGTATAAAATATATAAAAGAATACTTACAACATTAAAAGTTTTAAAACTTTCTGAAAGTATGACAACTCTCAAATTCTTCGTTCCGTCTTTTACACAACACTTATAATTTAATACTATGGTCATGTTTAACAATTAGCGGAAAGCTAATAGCTGATAGCGAATTACATTAGCTGATAGCTGATTGCATTAGTTGATTTGACTAGCGGATTGTATTAGTTGATTGTATAAAAGTGTTTGGTAAAATTAACTGATAGATGTTTGATTATTTAAACAAGCAAAATGACATATAAGGACATAATTACATTTAATACTTGTTTGAATAATTTATCATTTATCGGTCCCCCTATACAATTAAAAAACAAGGATGGAAACCGCTTTTCACGGAAACCCTACGGAAAACCCTAAGCTGTCTATCTCCACGGTGACCCCGCCTCTTGTTCCGCCGGCAGTTCCCCCTGATCGGTCCGGTGGGGGTGATGGGAGTGTGCACTCTTTAGAATTCCCTCCGTTGCTGGAACGGCCGGGTTCGCCGCTTATGGTGGAGGAGGCTCGAGCGACGAAGAAGGGTAGGCACGATCATATGAACCCGTTATTTGAAGCGGATGGCAAAGGGGAAGTGGACTCGGTCATGGCGGATGCTGGCGACGCTCCTGTTGGGGAGGAAGGCAAGACAAGCGATGTTGGGGGGCAGTCCATCATCTATTCCGCGACCGTCGTACGCAGGGGCAGTGAGGGGAACGGAGAAGAAAAACGTGGATTCAGCACCGCTGCCGGGGCTGGATGCTATTGTGGTGGAAGATTCGGATGTGGTGGTGGATCGCAGTGGTCCCTTCCTATCGGTGACTTTTTCGGAGAGGGTGCATGAACAAATCGACCTAAGTATGAAGCGTTCGGTTATCGTACGGATGTTGGGGAGGACCATAGGCTATCGTACGTTGTTGGGTAGGATCCGTACACTGTGGCAATTGCAGGGTCAGTTCCAAGTTGTGGATTTGGATAATGAATATTTTTTGGTCATGTTTTCTTTGGAAGCGGATTATGTTCATGTCCTAACCCAGGGTCCTTGGATGATTTTCGGGTGTTATCTTACAGTCCAACGTGGCATAGGAAATTCTCTACATCAGCGAGTCATCCATCGAAGGTTGTGGTTTGGGTGAGGTTACCGGGTCTCCCTTATCGGTACTATTCCAAGGCTCTCTTTCGTTATATTGCGAGTCTCATTGGCAAAGTTATTAGGATTGATTATAGTACGCATGCCAGTGATAGGGGAGGTTTGCTAGACTTGCGGTTTTGGTTGATTTGGGCAAACCGTTGATTCCTTGTGTTCAAATTGATGGTGTCATGCAAAATCTCGAGTATGAGGGCCTTCAAAATATATGTTTTAAGTGTGGGGTGTATGGCTATGTTAAGGAGGCCTGTGAAATATTTACCGGAAAATCTGATCGGGCAGCCCCGTCCACTTCGGATGTTGCTGCAGCGGGTGAAGGCTAGGTGGACAAGGGAAGTGATGAGGTCTATGGTCCGTGGATGATAGCGGACAAAAGGCGCGGGCGTGTTCGACGTGATAATGTAAGTCGTAAAAGTAACAAGGGTTTGGACTCGGTAGGGGAGGGCGGTTCGCGATTTGCTATTCTCGAGGAGGTCAATCGTGCAGCTGCGGATGAGGTTGTTGAACCCGTGGCCCCGGTGCCAGTGGTAGTGGGTAACGATGAGCGAGTGGGGGAGGTGCCTGTGTCGGAGGTTGCTTCGGAGGTTATACCGCAGGATGTCATGGATGTTCAGGTCGATGGTAGTACGGTTGGGGGGGTCGTGTCTGATCAGGTGCATTTATCGGGGGAGGTCGAGGGAGCTTCAGCGAGTCTAGGGAGTCAACAAGGAGCAATCGAGGTTGTGGCGTCCGTGGCCACTATTGTTCCTACTGTTGTGGCACACTCCGTGCCTCCGATGGGTGGTAAACATGAGGCCATTTCTATTCTCGAGGCTGTTAATGAGAAGCAAAATATTAAGGGATCGCAAAGGGGTTCTAAAGGTCCCAAAAATTTGAGTTCGGTTGGTGTTCGAAAGGTCTCTAACCCAAAGAAGGGCAAAGAAAATCGTTCCCCACCTACTCGTCGTCTATCGAATTGGATGCCGGTTTTCGCACCTGAGCCGGCATTAGATGGTGGCGAGGGACGACACCCCGTTCCGAACGGGACAGTGGCGGCTGCAGGATCTTCGGCAAGCAGCTCGGGTGGCGTTGAAGGGAGGAGTAGTAGTGGTGTTCGTGGCAGCAAAGCCGCAACGGCTCATTCGTTGAATTAGTGAGTTTTGTGGTACTTCCCCTTTCGTTTTTTCCCGATGATTAGTTTTCTTTTCTGGAATTGTCAAGGGGCGGCTAGCCCTTGTTTCCGTGGACATTTGAAGGATTTTTGTAGGATAAGTCAACCTCAGGTGCTTGCTATTTTTGAACCACGAATTAGTGGTGGTACGGCTGATAGGGTTATTGCACGCATGGGTTTTCCTAATTCATTCAGAGTGGAGGCGAGAGGGCTCAGTGGTGGTGTTTGGGTACTTTGGCAGGACACGATTCAAGTTGAGATTGTTAGGGTGTCAAACCAGTTTGTTCATGGTCGAGCTCGCGATGTTGGTTCTATCCGGTGGTTTTACTTCATTGCTGTGTATGCTAGCCCAACTGTTTCTGTGCGTAAACTTTTGTGGCCTTTATTGGCTAGTTTGAATCCGGGAGATGGGGTGCCTTGGTTGTTAGGAGGCGACTTCAACACTATCTTGCGACGGGAGGAACGACTTGGAGGTTCGGTTAGAGGTAATGGCGTTTGCACTCTTTTCCGGGATCTTATTTTTGACTTGGGATTAATCGAAGTAGAGTATAAGGGTTGCGACTTTACTTGGAAGCGCGGTGATCTTCATAAGCGCTTGGACAGATGTCTGTATAATGTCACCTGGGCTAGTTTGTTCCCGTCGGCGGTGGTCTCCCATCTTGACAGGGTTGGTTCGGATCATTGCCCACTCTGGTTTCATACTCTTTCTCAGGACGGTTCGCGGAGTAGGCGCCCTTGGGAAGTACTTGGGTGTACCCTTGTTACACAAACGCGTGACTCGAGCTTCATACCATTTTATTGTTCAACGCGTGAGGGATAAGCTCTTGGGGTGGATGGCTAAATCCCTTTCACTTGCGGGGAGAATTACACTTGCTAAATCGGTGTTGTCCGCGGTTCCCTATTATGCTATGCAGTCTTCTTTCCTACCTAAAGATACGTGTCATGACATCGAAAGTTTAATTCGGAATTTCATTTGGGGTAAGGATGAAGGGCGGGGTGGTGTGCATCTTGTGAACTGGAAATCTGTATGTTCGCCTATTAAGGAGGGAGGCCTTGGTTTTAGGTCGTTGACGGTTCAAAATGAAGCTTTTTTAATGAAGCTTGCTTTTAATTTAATACGACAGTCAGATCAACTATGGGCGCAAGTTTTACGGTCCAAGTATAAATGGGTAGAAGTTGTTCAGGATACCTTGGTTCGTCCCCGTTGTTCTCATCTTTGGAAGGGTATCAGTTTAGTTTGGGATGAGGTCCGTTCCGGTCTTGTTTGGTCGGTGGGTGATGGGCGCGCTGTAGACTTTTGGCATGACCCTTGGTTGAGTGATATTGGGGTGCTTACGGAGTATGTGGCGGATGGGGCTGCTCGTGCGTGTCTTCCTCACGTTAGCGTCGCCAACATGGCAACGCCCGGAGGTGGATGGAATTGGGCAGCGATAGAACAGTTGGTGCCGCGAGACATCGTCTTACGTTTGGCCGCGACGTTGTCGCCGCAGCAAGTCGCGCATTCGGATGGAGTTGGTTGGAAATGGACGGCGCAGCGATCTTTCTCTATCGGTTCTGCTTACCGTGTGCGCGCAAGGGAGTGTGAGGGACAAGCGGGGCTGTTGTGGCGATGCATTGCGCGTTTCCGAGGGCTGCAACGGATCAAAATATTCCTATGGTTGCTTGGTTGCGGCAAGTTGCTCACTAATGCTGAGAGAGTTCGGAGGCATATGTGTGACGTTTCTAGTTGTGGTGTGTGTGGTTCGATGGTGGAATCCGTGGATCATTTGTTTCGTTTGTGTCCCACAGCGATGGCGCTTTGGGTTAGGTTGATTGTTCCTTCCAAACTTACGGAGTTTCTTAATATGAACATTCAAGATTGGTTGCGCATTAACTTATCGTCTCCGGAATATTTTGCGTGCGAGTTGAAAGATTGGGATCTTCGCTTTGGCGCAGTGCTGTGGTCTCTATGGAAACATTGCAACGCTTGCATCTTTGATAAGGACGCTGCTGGGGTATTCGATGTGTCAGCGCATAGCAGTTTTGTGTTCGATGAGAGCGTCCGAGCTTTGGCGCTATCGCGTGCCTTGTCCTCTTCTGCAGTGCGTCTCGGACAGCAGGTTACGGCTTGGGAGGTTCCTCCTTGCGGCTGGCTGAAGATCAACACGGACGGCGCACGCACGGCTGCTACCGGGTTGACGTCGTGCGGTGGCGTTGGTAGAGATGAGAGGGGCGATTGGATCTTTGGTTTCACGAAAACGATAGGGATTTGTTCCGCGTTGGAGGCGGAACTATGGGGTATGTATATTGGTTTATCGCAAGCGTGGTCTAGGGGTTATCGCCGAGTTATTTTTGGAGACGGATTGTAAAGAGGCAATTTCGTTTGTTCAAGACTCTTCGGCAAAGGGGGGTTCCATCGTTTTGTGTCAGCACATTCGGGGTTTATTGCGGCAAGGTTGGGAAGTCAATGTTCAGTATGTGTGTCGGGAGATGAATAAAGTGGCGGACTCGTTAGCTAAATTGGCCCCCACGGACTCGTTGGATTGTCGGATGCTCGAGACTCCTCCTATGGTGATCGCAAGTCTGCTGGTTATGGATTTGTTTCCTCTTTCATAAGTAGGGTAGTTTATTTCTCTTCTTTATCAAAAAAAAAAAATTTACCATTTATTAATATTTTGTATCTAATAAATATTAATTAGATTTGTAAAAATTGTTTTTTAATATAAATTTCCTAAACATATTTGAAAGATTTATATATTAATTTATTAATTATATAATTATTAAATTTTTATATGCACATATAAATATGTGATAACAAAAAATAGAATTAACTTACAAATGTCACCATATAAATTAGTAGTAACAACAAATAAGTCTAATATTTAATATGTTATTATTTATATTAAAAAATATTATTATTTAATTTAGATTATTTGGAGATTTTTGGTCATTGTTAAGGGTAAAAGAGTCATTACAACTCTAATATCAAACTTCTAATCTAAAAAAGCTCATATTAGTAGCTTTTTCAAAATTAGCTTTTTCACCCCAATCCACTATTTACCAAATATCAATATTAACGAATTTGACTAGTCAAACCTCTAATTATACCTCAAACCTCTAATTTTTGCCCAAACTGCTATTTACCAAACAAGGCCTATATCTTTTACAACAAGGATTTATAACCATGAAAGTAAAACTAAACAAATATTTCAGACATTTTCTTATAACGCATCGAAACAAAAAATTAACCACTTGAGATCTAAAAGAACTATAAAAGAAAAAATTAAAAAAGCCAACCAAAATATTATAACAAAAGATAAATAGGAACAACACCATTAATCGATGATGGAGGATAAAAAATCATCAACACTAACATAAAAATGCAAATGAAAATGAAAACAAGATGACAAAACGTCATTACCGCAATTCAATTACGAACAAGAAACGATGATTGTGCGCATATTAAAATTCAGTGTGAGGGTTCAAAATAAGAGGGATCAACATAATAACCAAATAAACATTATCTTAATCAGTCAAGGTGGCGTCAAATCCAACATTAAATGAAATAAAATAAAAAAAACGATATTGAAATAAAATAAAATAATGGGTGATATGGTGTGATGGAATCATTGGGCCTATAAGATTGAAGATAAACGTGCACACTCCCCTGATTGGACTCCAACTTCCAAGACCTTTACTTGAATCTGTGGGGGCAACATCGCCTTTCTCCGCACGAAATGAACCAATTAACAACCTAAGAAAACGCCTCAAAACTAGGGAAAGATTCTCTCTTTCACAAACCAACCACAACCCACCAACCATTTACTCTCCCTCGATTCATTAATCAATTAATCTAAATTGAGTTTTACATAAATTTAAAAATTAATATCATATACACTAGCGGTGGAAACTTTCAATTTTCACAAGTGCCTTAGTTTTAGGGTATAGGGAGTTAGTTTAGGGTATGAGGTTTAGGGGTGTAGGTGTAAGTGTAAGTGTTTAAAATCTAGGGATAATTGTTTTAATTTAAGGTTTAGAGTTATAATTTAGGGTTTAGTTTTTTAGGTTAATATGTTGAGGATTTAGGGTTTAACCTATAAACCCTAAACCTTACATTGAAATAAATATCCCTAAATTCTAACTCCATACACCTAAACCCCTAAACCTTATACCCTAAACTAACTCATTGTACCCTAAAACTAAGGCACTTGTGAAAACTTTCAGTTTTTCACTGTATAGAATATTTATCCTAAATTTAATATGAAAACAACCATTTGAACACAATTTTTTCCATTTACGATATTAAAATTCGAGTTTATAATCTTATTTAAAAAAATCTATCTAGATCGATTGGTACGTGAGTTATAAGTGCTTTTATTTCTAGTAAAGTACATGCTATTATTACACTACAAACACACACAAGATCTTGCCTCGTTTAGCACACAAGTTGCCCACTTGCATCCAACACTAAATTGGCCTTTCGCCTAATCAAAACGCCAAGTCGTTTTCCATATAGACTTTGTTGTCCAATTGGGGGATAGGGTTGTGAAGTCAGTGCTCCATCACGTGGTTTAGAATTATATTGCCAAAAAAAGAAAGGAAGCTCAACTATTAACTTCTTATATCATAAAATATAGGATGTAAATTTTCTATCCTTTTCGGTGCTCTTATTTATGTCTCCACATTCAAAATTAGGTTTAGGTTTTAGTGTTTAAGGTTTAAGGTTAGGGGTTATAGTTAGAGTTTAGGAAATTTAGAGTAGGGTGTATTTTAGGGTATATGCTGTAGAGTCTAGGATTTAAAATTTAGGATTATGACTTAGAATTTAATTTTGTTGTGTTTTTTAGTGTTGGAGCATAAGTAAGGGCACAGAAAAAGGGCAGGAGATTTTTATCCAAAATATATGAGTTATTTTTTGTTTACAATATTTAAATTCAAAATTTTTATTGCAAATTTCAAATTCCTTGTCATTTTACACAACATTTTAAGACAGGGTTAGGATCAAATATTGATAAATAGTCATTATATTTAATGGTAGAAAATTAAGATTCAGACATTAAAAATATTATTGGAAGAAACAATCATAAATCTCAGAAAAATATCTGAAAATTTTATAATAACATGGAAAACTATGACAGCTTTGTTAAAATAGTCATGACCAGCCCAAATATGTATCATATTGAGTTGCAGTCAAGGACAAAGCTAAGATTTAAGTTAAGGGATAAAATATAAATGTTTGAAAGTGAGATAAATTCGTAAATAAATAAATTTTTTAAAAAAATTACACAGGAAATAAAGGTGGAAAAAATTTCTTTGAAAGTGGAGGTGGGACGATTACCCCTCTCTATCCCTACATAGTTTCGTTCCTGATTTTAGTTCGCCAATGTAAGAGCCGGCCGGCGAGCCGGCATGCAAAAACTAAAATATGTATGATCTAATAGGTAGCCCTAACAACGATCTGTGTATGATTGTGATCCAACGCTTCTATACCATTTGTAGTGTCAATGCAGGCACTATGAAACCCTTACAAAATTAAAAGGACTATACAAACTTACCAAATCTGTCCTTTTTTATGTAATGTTTAGTCTTTCAAAAAAATTCCATTATAGGTCACCTATGACCTATTGGTAAAAGAATAAAAAGAAAAAAGTAAAAATTTCGAGTCTAATCGAGTCAAAATCTAAATGAGACATAACTTTGAGTGTATCTTTTTCTATTCATATAATTTAAATAAAAAACCTTAAACACTCATTATATATACACACTTGCATTTTACAGCCTATTCCTCCATATTTCCTACACTCCCTTAGTTTTGGGAGATATGATTAACAAGATTTTTTTAGTACAATATAACAATGTTAATTTCTCAAGAAAGACCGAGATTCAGAGTCACACAAAATAGAAAGAGATTAACATTTTTAGCCACTCAACAATTTAAAGTATTATAGCAAATTATCGGGTCTTTAATACTCATTTCGTACATTTAATTCTTACTAAAATGAAACTATTTTACAAACAATCGGTTGATCTAGTGAGATGAAACACTATATCCCTTAAACAATGTTAAAGATTTGAATCCTAATGTTGTGAATAGAGCAACTGAATTGGAAAGATCCCCATAACATACATATGTAATACTGGATCTAAATTAACAGACCAATAAATTGAATACCGATGATTATACCAAATAAAATGAAACTATGTTCGAAACACTAAAATGAACACACAAAATAAAACAAAATGAAGTTTAATATCGGTTCAAATGATCAAACCATTCATGTACAAATGCAATGAGAAAAAATGAAAATTTAAATTAAAAATCATCATATTTTAAAAATATTCTTAGTGTAACTCCTAACCCTACTGGTCCCTTTTCTTTTGTTTTTTCTCCATTTTTTTTCACATCACCTGTGGTTTATTATTACCGTCGGCAGCATCACGCGCTAAAGCTTCGGTGACGGACGCCAGCTGCTGCAAGTTCAGCTTCACAACGGTGTCGGCAAACAGCCGCGTGTCTTCCTCGGAGTTCCCTTCCGGGATATCAACGACGTAGGATTCCAAAACGACGGTCCAGATCCTCCCGTCGCGCTCGAAACCATGCACCGTCGTCACCGACCGGTAATTACGCAACCGATGCTCGCCCCCGAGAACGGTGAATCCGGTGACCTGTCGCTCGTCGTCTAAAACATCGAGTCTCTCCGTGCTGGTGGAAGCCGGCAAGCCGGAGATCACGGTGACGTCACGCGTGCAACCCACGGCCATTTGGAAACCTTCTTTGACGGAGCAGCTCTTGATGAAGTGTTTGTAAGTCTGGGGTTTGTCGAAGCGCCGGACGACGGACCAGACGACGTCGTGGGGGGCGTTGATACGTTGGGCTAATAAGGAAGAACACTGACCCGGACCGACTGAGTAGGTGTGGAACTGAGTGATGGAAGGGATCAACTCGGTGAACTCGTCGTGGGTTAACCCGGTAGGGATGGTGAGGTGGTGCGAGGTGGGTTCGGAGCAAGGTGTCGGGTCGGGTATTGAAGAGGAAGGTTCGGGTTTTGGGTCTGCCATTTGACCTGAGGAAAAAGGAAGAGGAAGACAAAGGGGGAATGGCTTACAACTTCAGAAGGAGCTTAAAATAGGATTGAGAAATTGGTAATATAAGTTTTAAGGGTTAATTTCACCAAACATCCTTACACTATGGTCTATATTCTAATTTGGTTCTCTAACTTTAAAACATTCTAGCTTAGTATTCAAACTATTAATATTGCAACAATCATATGCTTTCTTCTTCCGTCTAGTTACTTCGATAATCTAATTTCATATCCTTACATTTTTCTAATTTTCTGCTCTTTAAAATTTTAATTTAACTTTATAATAATTCCCACTCTTAACATAAAATTATGTGTCATTCCTTATATATACATATATTATATATACGGACACTTTTTTTAATAGAAACTGCTAGTTTTATTAAAAAATGAAATATCCAAAATTACAATGATAGTTTACAACTATTAGAGTAAACTAAAGCACATATTTCGAGCAATTTCCTATAATTATTGAAACAAAATCTAGCCACTTAAGATCATAAAATGATCATACAAAAAAATGGTAAAAACTCAACAACAAAAAAACTAGAACAAAAAAGAGACACGAATAACACCATTAATCGACAACGATGGATAAAACCATCAACACTAAAATAAAGATCAAATTGTTAATAACAAAAATAACCATTCTATTTTTTTGGGCACTATATATTTTCTAAATATGTCAAATTCAAATTGTATATGTGATAATTACACACATGTTTCTAGTTTGATCTACATATTTTTGATTAAATAGGGAGGGGTATTACATTCTCATATCGGGATTCGATCACATACAAAATATGGTAACATGAGCATTTTTAGCCATTAAGCCAATTAATGGATCTCAGTTTGATCCACATATTTTAAATAAACTCAATGTGTTTTTTTTTAAAGGGAGAATTTTATTAAATAGGTAAAACCAATAACACCGGCCTCATTAAAAAAACATCCTTAAACTATATATATATATTAAACCCTAATATTTTAAAACCTCCTTAAACCCTAAATATTTTAAAACCTCATTAAAATATTTTAAGATTTATTAATCAATTTAAAATTTAGATAATAATTTAAGGATGTATGAAAAAATTAGCCCACATTTATTTTTAAAAGGGCGATGTGATGGGATGGATCGTTGGGAAGCATGTGAAGTGTCACGGCCCGCACATGACAAAGTGACCAATTGGGTATTAGGTTCAGATAATTTGAAGTTTGGTTGCCGAACATCAATTTCCCATTTATTTATTTATAGTTTAATAATTATTTTTTGGATTAAAAATTAAAAGAGAGAAACACAGCTTGATTAATAAATAAACGCGAAGTTTCCAGATTAATTGCAATTAATTAGCGAACTAATGTTGTTTTTCATATGTTCTTTATTGGCCGCTTCTTTATATCCTAACTATCTGCGTCCATTTCGAATGACATAAGCTTAATTGTCAAAATAATTATATTTAATTCACAATTAATTGTCACACTAATTATATTTAATTCACAGTTAATTGCCTAAAGTGGAGAGAGAGATTAGAGACATTAAATAAAGTGTTTACCTCCAACCCATTCCAGGCTAGTCCAGCTAAGCAAACCAATTCCAATTCCTATTATTATTATTATTATTATTATTATTATTATTATTATTATTATTAGTTACATGAACTATATTCAATTCTTCAACGTCATATACATATCGTTTTCAATTCTTAATTTCATATATGGAGCACTTCGCCGTAAGTCACTTTGATTATACGGATAAATAAAAAATTGACATGTGATATATATATATATATACACTTCATAAATATGCTCAAGTCTAGGGGTGTAAACGAGCTGAGTTGAGCTCGAGTAGTACAAAGCTTGGTTCGGCTCGTTAAGATTTTGAGTCGAGTTCGAGCTTGAATAATTTCTAACGAGCCTGAAAAATCTGAGCTCGAATCGGCTCGTTTATAATTCGAGTCGAGTTTAAGCTTGATTCGAGCCTAATCAAGTCAAGTGTTGATTGATCTTTTACCACATTGGACTCGAGTAACTCTTCATCTATCACGTCTCGTTTAAAGTCCTATGAAGAAAAAACTTATATACACACGTTGTGTAAACTCAAGCCTTTTAATTTTAGGGTTTATGATGTTAGTTTAGGGTTTAGAGGATTAGGTTGTTGGGTTTAGGATTTAGATTTTAGGGTTTAATACTTATGTTTAGGGTTTATATTTAGGGTTTTAAGTTTAAGGATTTAGATTTTAAATTATAAAAAATAAAAAATATGTATATTATATTTTTGAGTAGTTCGTGAGTTTTTTGAGTCGGATATCAAATAGCTCGGCTCGTCAAGAACTTGAGTTGAGTCCAACCGAGTCGAGCTTTGACCGAATTTTGACTGAATCGAACTCGAGTAGCTCACGATATGTCTCGTCTCATTTACAGCCCTATGCTCAACCCACCTATATATATCATATATCTTATGAATCATTCGAGTTCGTAATATATTGACAAAATATTTACGTTGAAAATTATGTTTTAATTAAGGGTTTTGTTATACACGATACTAAGGGTTATGTTTAAAACCTACTAAATTTCATTAATTAATGTCTATTTTTTTTTAATGGAATCTACTAACGTAGAATTAATTGTAGATACAATTAATACTCGTAAAAAAATATTATTTCATTAATTATCCTAAAAACAAACATAAAATTTATGACATTTGAATATCGCATAAACTTTCAACCCCAAAACTACTGAACTATAAATATTAAACCCTAAACATAAGCCTTAAACTTAAACCATTAAACCCTAAACCCTAAACATAAGACTTGAACCCTAAATCGCTGATCTTAAATTCTAAGCCTTAAACCCTTTTAAATAGATATTAATTACATCAAACACCCTAAATTAATGAAGTACAACTTTTAAAAAATATAAAATAAACATTAATGATAGGAATTTTGTTGATTCTTATATGCAACCACCAGAACTGTGTATAGCAAAACCCTTTAATTAATCATAAATTTTAAATTCAAACATTTGAATAGTTCTTTTACAATATTTATAAAAGAAAAGCCTTTGTTTGTGGACTCAACTTTTTTTAATGATCTAATGTGGTATTTTGTTTTTTAATTTATTTTTAACCTTTTTGATAAGAACAAATATTTTAACGATCAAACCTAAAATCTAATTTCAATTAAGGCTATATTTTAATGGAAATTTCTTTGTCACAGTACCACGGTTATTCTAAATTATGATGCTCCATCTAATTCTTTTGTATTTTTGTATTAATTTTACTAAAAGATAAATAAGCCAATAATTTAGGCTTGGTATATTGATTTTTATTCCCATAATGGAGGTCAAGGTCTAAGAATCAATTGAGGGTTGGAATTATTTGACCCAAAATTTTGTTTTTAATTCATGGTGGGGAAATGGGGATGATTCCTCCACTTGCAAATTATGACGATTAATATGTGTTTGGATATGCGGTAAGAGAATTGATTTTGGATCATCGTGATTTTAAGAATTGATTTTGTGTAAAATTGATTTTAAAGTAACGTGATTTATGTTTGTGAGTTTTTTTTTTCTTAAAAATCACGATTGTGTAAAAATATAGTGTAAAAATCACGACGAAACGTAAAAGCTACTATCCTGTAGCTTTTCCCAAAATCACGTTTGGTGCCCAGAATTGATTTTGGATTTTTACATCCAAACATGTAGGCACGACGTTCGAGACACATAATTTAAAAAATTAAAGAAAGAAAATATAATTTAACTTAAGTTTAAATTAACAGGGACTTGAAATGATATTGGACCAAATATTTTGGAAGACTTGTATGTATATTCGTCCCTGCAATGACAGACCTTGACCCCTTTAAGGATTTAAATATTACATGATAAGTCATTTATTTTTTAAAAGAATTTTAAGTTGGCCCCATCAAATATTTAGCATTTCATATTAAAGATTATATATATTTCTTAATATTCTTAATTAAAATCTCTCAAATTTTAATTTGGTCTCTTTAATTTGCTGGTCTAATGATAATTTGAGTCTATAAATTTAAATATTAGATAGATTTAACATTGTCCTTCAATTTTGAGTTTAAATACTTAATAAATTATTATATTTTTAAAATTTAATAATTTGATCCCTCCTGACATTCGATCCCACGAGAGATGCCTTAGACTACAATTAAAAACCAGCTCATGTGTGGATATCATCTTTATATAAAATTCATTGCAATTGTTTTAGGTGTTCATTAAATTAATTGTATTAGATTTCCTTAAATTATAATCCAAATCTTAGAATAGTTTTTAAATTTCGAAAAATTCAAGTTCTAGAAATATCAATATTGTATTATTAGGTCATTCTTGCAACCTATAAGTCAATTTGAGCATTAAATCATTAAATGTCAACTCAAATATGTTATTAAATCATTAAATATGTCATTAAATCATTACAAGTAGTATCTGTTCTAAATATACTCTCAACCATTTGACAACAAACGCTCAATCACCATGCTGCAACTGTTGGTGCTCAAACCCGTGACCTCTAGGAACAACAACCGTTCCCTTAACCACTGAGACAAGTTAGTTCCTGTTGTTATTAAGCATATTTAAAACACGTGAATCAAACTTTAAACATACCCGCGCATGTTACACGAACAATTTAGTAGGACTGAACCATAATTAGTGTGGTGTGTTTCGGGTCTTCAAGCATCACCTATATCGAGTTTAATCCTCAGACAACGTATCGTCTAACCCTTATTAAAAAAAACACTGCAACCATCTTTTTTTAAATATACTCTATGTCTGATTCGAATTAACATTTAATATTTAAATTTATATCGAAACTGATAAAAAAATTGATATGATATTCATACTCCAAAAAATTTAATTAGAACGAATAAAACGTAAAGATGTGCGGTGCAATTAACCCAAATATTTGTATAACATGACCACTTTGGAGATACCTTATCTTTCATGCTTTTGGTTGGTGCACCTTTTTGTTCCCAACTTGCTGCTCAAAGGGATTTGAATCTTTCTCCTTTAGCACTGTTTCAAATTCTCTCTGTCCAGAAAATATATATATTTTTTAATTAAATCCACTAATTTTATTAAATGAGGAAATATCTGAAATTATAATAAAAATTTATTACTGAGTAAACAAACACCTAAATTCAGATACAAACTCAAAAAATTAAATTAGCGCCTTTAGATCCTAAGAGGACCATACAAGGAACATGTAATAACCTAATCCAAATGCTCGAAACAAAAGACGGATACAAACATCCCTAAATCGACGATGATGGGTAAAAACCATCAACAAACAACATTGACAAATGCATATTACGGTGAACGTACATTGACAATAAGGTCATTACCACAACTCAATTGCGAATAAACGATAGATGTAATCACATATCCGAATCCTATGCAAGGGCATGAGACATGGAGATCAGCAGCATAATGAAAGGAGCGCCATCTTGATCAGTCGTGGCGACGTCAGATCCAACCCTAATAGAAAATAAATAACAGAAAAGCGTGTCAAGATGCAAAAAAAACGTGCTAATAAGCAGGAAAACGTACCAAATGGTAGAGAAAAATATGTCACGAAGACAAATTTATTAAATTAAAAAACTAAAAATCAGAAAAATGAAACAAACAAATAAAAGTGAGTGACCGACGATCGACAAACAGCCCAAAAATTATTGCCGATGGCAGCCTAAGTTTAACCAAAATGAAAGAGCGGCACTAGAAAATATCAAATCTGAATCAAATAAAATGTGACATATATATAGTTATAAATATAATTCAAATTAATTATTAAAAACTTATAATGTATGTCCAGAAAATACCAAATGAATCATATGACAGGTCATATATATAGTCAGAATGTGTTAAATCTAAATCAAAATTAAATTAGAATAAATTTTAAATCAAACCCACATATAATATTTATGTACAATGACACTTAAACTAGAATCAACAAATACTTGTATATATATTTGATGGATACTTATATTGAATGATTTAAATACATGATTATTTGATGGCCCAATTATTAGGTCCAGCCTGTCCACTTGACATAAACAAAAGGATTTTATAACGGTGTGATTGTATGGACTGATTCACGTTGTATTTTTTTTGATAGAAATTCTCTGTATATTTAAGGTCTAAGATTGAGACATGTTTAAACTATACTAAATTGCTTACTGTTTAGACTAAATTTACTGGTTAAATTAACGTTAAATATTAAATTTGATCCTGAATAATCCTTTCCCCTTCTTCTACCTCTGTATAGATTAATAAAATAAAAGAATAACCGACATATAATGATGCTGCATCGATTAGTCAAATACAAAATGCATATGCAAAACTTGGTGGTCCCAAGTGAAAGCATATATATTGTGATGAACTAAATTAGTGGGGTGTGAGAAGATTCTTAATGAGGTTGCTTAACAATGATTGATACCAATATATATATATATAAGTGTAAAATTAATTAAGTTCTACATAGTGTTAGTGTATTTTAACTCTCTATATATGGATAAGATTCGTTTACATGAAATGAGTGACTCAGATTAATAGTAGAATATATGATGATTATTGCTTGAAAAAAATAAAAATAAAGAGTTAATATCAACCATACTTTTCACTCATCCAACAATCTAAAACAATGTAAAACTCATAGTTTTACATTGTGTGTAATATATATATATATATATATATATATATATATATATATATATATATATAAGATAGAATCTGTTTACATAGTGTAAAACTCTTTAAGTTTTACACGTTTCTTGGACCGTTGGATGAGTGAAACGAATGGATGAGATTAACAGTAAATATGTGAAGATTATCACTTGAAAAAAAGAGAGTAAGACGTTAATCAGAGCCATCCATTCCCCCATCTAACGATCCAGAAAACGTGTAAAACTTAAAAAGTTTTATATTGTGTAAGTTGATCCTAACTCTCTCTCTATATATATATGAGATCCAGTTATATGATATAAAACTCATCTAGTTTTACACTAATCAATAGCCATTGGATGAGTGAAATAGATGAATGAGATTAACAGTAAAAACTGTGAAAATTATCACTTGGAAACAAATTGAGTTTTACACAATGTAAGTGAATCCTAACCCTATATATATATATATATATTGATATACAAGCTGTGTAAAATTTAAAATCTAAATCTCAAACCATAGCACCTTAAAACCTAAAGCTTAAACTCTAAATTCTACACCATACACACTAACCCTTTTAACCCTAACCTAAAATTCTAAAACCTAAAATTAAAAGGTTTGTATAAATTTTGTGCATCAAAGTATCGAGAACAATTTCAACTAATGCTGCAATTTGCAGGAGCTAAGAATGAGATGTGGCCATGGTGTTTTAAGCAGATATGTTGATCGATTGCATTTACGATTTAAAAAAAAGAACAGTTAAAAGACAGATGTTTTACGAATACAAATATTATTTGATACTCGAATAGAATGACGACGAGATTGCCTTTGAATCTTTTGGTTACTTGAACTTGGGGTGAAAATTATTCGTCTTTTTATTGTGCTTACTTTAGTGCCTTCACATTAAAATAGTGAGTTTAGTGTTTAAGGTTTAAGTTGAGAGTTTAGGCAATTAAGAGTATGATGTATTTTTAAGGTGTAGGATTTAAGGTTTAAAATTTAATTTTAATATTTTTTTAGCATAAGGCATATTAGGAGGCATGGTTAGGGCCAGAGAATTTTTCTCAACTTGACCTAAAGTTGCTTTCACAAGGTAAAAGTGGGGTCAAGTCATAGATCAAGTTGCAACTTTTGTTCAAAAGGCGAATCCAATCTTCCAAAATTTCCATCCTTTCTCTCTACTTTTTGCCAAAATCCCAATTCTGTAGACACTTATTGGTTCAAATTGAACTAATCTCGAATTCGATTATCGGATAATTCGTTACTCGTATCACTTTCCAGAAAAAGAAGTGCAGAAATGGAGGCTACACAAGCCCACCATTCTATGCTCCATGTCTGATCCAAAATGAAACTTGGTTGAACATTTTTGTTTGGAAACCCACTTATTTAATAAAAGCAAGGCCTTGGTTTATTCTGAGTTTGATTCTTTTTTCAGTCATTCAATGGAAGTTACATCAATCTTGATGGATTGGAGTCGCGATATTGCCGGAACTTCGATTCGAACATCGTAACTTACCGACAATGGTAAACTTGTATGACTGTATCAGTACTTTGTGAGAATCAGAGTGCATATAGCTGTTGATTTAGCCCAAACTAGACCTGGTCACTTCATATGCCAAGAAGCATGCTGCGTTTGCAGGAACGCTTCGTGCCATAGCAGGGCCGAACCCTTTGTAAAGGCCTTTGAAACCCTCCGAAGCGAATATCGTCTTGAAGGCATGTATGGAGCCACTATATTTGGGGTTCTTGTAATCGTCGACTTGGATCACGCTCTTGATGACATCCGTCGGGTAGACTGTGAGCCAGAATGCAGCACCAGCCAAGCCTCCTGCAGCAAGAATGGAGCCTCTTCCTAGTTTCGATGTGTCTGGCCCTCCTGCCATGTATTGCTTCAGCGCTTCGTAGACACCGAACACGACAGCATTCCCGGGAACCTCACGAGCTAAGGTCGGAACCATTCCCTTGCAGAGACCCTTTATGCCACCTTCTGACCTGAGGACATGCCTCGCTACATCCATCGGCCCTCCGTACTTCACCATTGCACCGGCTGATGCAGAACCCGCCAATGCGCTCTGTGCCTGCAATCTGATCAACTTGGTTTAAGCACTTTATGCACTAATAGTTATAGCATCAAAATGATAAAGGGAAAAATCATGTAAAAAACTTGTTAGCCAAGATACTGACCTGCATTTGATCAACTCGGTGGGGCAAGCTAAGAGTGAAACAGCAACACCAGCACCAGCCCCACAAATGACTTGCTGGCCGACCGTGAGAGTGGCACCGGGTTCCGATCTTAACAATGCTTCCATTTTCCCTCTCACCGAAAAGAGGACGGCGTTAAAGGCAGCCACAGTGGCCAGTGGAGCCCCCATACCCTTATACAAACCCCTTGGCCCTTCTGCAGCTATTGTTTGTCTAACAGCATCCATAGCCCCAGCATACTTGGGTGGCAGCCCGGGGAGCGGCGCAGGCTGGCTTTGAAGCTTAACCTTGATGGTATCAAAAGGGTGCCCAACTATCAACTGCGCCGCTCCTCCAACAGTTCCCGATATTAGATCTTTCGCTACATCTCCCATCTGCAGAAGTTAAACATGGACTAAAACAATTAGATTTACCGAAGTCGCATCGAATGCATTAAACAGAACACAAGAACCCTGAGATAGAACATCTTCACTTCACTTAAAATGTCTGCAAACACTAGAATCAAGGGTGATAACTTTCAATAAAAACAACTTGGTATCGACTATCGATTCGTTCTCAAGTCGAATGCTTCATTTATAATATAACCAAACAAATCGAGCGTTGCCTTCAACTATATTTTGACAGGATTACCATCATCTGCAACTAAAAAAGGCTTATCTTAGGGGACCAATATGCAGGCTTTTGAAACAAAAAAGATAAACATGTTTTGTCATATATGGATATAATATTCGCTCACCAACTACGCTTCCACTACTCTCCACATTGTTTTCTATCCTACAGAACAACTACAACTGGATTAGCTCCAAAACAACATCATCCTCACTAAAATTTTGCTCGACTCGTGCTCGTTAAAAAATTTGTTGCTCGACTCGACTCATTGCTCGTTAATCTCACCAAAATTTTTAACTTATTTTTTTTAAAATATAGGTAAAATTTAGTGATGCTATTAGAGCTTAAAACAAATTCAGAAGAAGAAATCTTGTGAGGACTGAGAAGACAAATAAAAGAACATGGCGTGATTGAGTTAGAGATGAAGTCGATATTCGAGTGTGGAACTCTTTTTAGTTTCTCAACAAACTTCGTTTAGCTAAAAAGGAGACAATGCCTTCGAATTTTTGGTGTTTTGACTTTCAATCATATTTTTTGTATGAGAACTAAATATTTTTTCCCTTTTCAACTTTTATACATAGAATAATATCATAAAAAATGTTTTAATAAAAAAAGGAAAAACTAATTAATATAATTTGATTTCTTATTAATACTAACTAACTTTTGAAATTCTCGAGAAATATAAAACGCTTTTGAAAAATTGAAATTAAATATTTTATTGGTAAATTACCTAGCAAGTCACTAAAATTTTTTAGAGTTTTCAGCTAACATTTAAACTTCTTGGAACATAATTTTTTAAGGTGCCACAAAAAATCATTAAAAATTTCTTAGAAAATATAACGAGATGCTCGCGAACTTATTGAGTCGAACCGGACCTTGCTCAACTCAACTCATTAAGATCTCGAGTCGAGTCATTAATTGAGTTTTAACCGAGTCGATCTCGAGCTGTTTGAGAGCTGCTCAACTCAATAAGCACACCTAGACACAACTACTCGAAGAACACAAAAGCAGAGAAATTAAGAACCACAAACAAAATTGATTGAAGAACAAACTCCCAAATCCCAACCATCAAATTATAAATTTCAAGACCTAATTCACAAACTTTTGCTACATACAAGAAGAAAACTAAGCACAAGTCACAATTAAGAGCTAAAAAAACAAAGAATCCATAAAAACAGTAACTTTGGGTCTCATGGGATTCTGCTAAAAGGTCCAAAGCTTAATCCTTTACAGCATTTAAGACACAAACTTCAATCAAAGAGGACAAAAGATTTTATGAAAACCCAGTTCGAAGCAAAACTTCAAAGGGTTTAGGAATCTTACCTTGAAAACGTAATCAAACGACGAAGGAATCGAACTCGAAAGATGGATTAAGACCCAACCCAGAAGATCAAATCTGATGAACACAAAAAAACCAGTAAGATTTAAAAGGAAAAATTCTGATAAAGTTTCAAACTATGAACCGAAACGTACATATGTAAAAATCCGCCAGAAAATGACAGCGCTAGTTCCTACAAAAAACGGCCTAAAAGTTTGCTTTTATGTTTGTTTGGTGAGACTTTTATGGTCAAATTTGATATTAGTCACTTTACTATGTGTAAATTACGTATTTAGTATTTATACTCTAATTAGATTATTTCTTTATAACAAAATCATAGATATAAACTAGGGATGGTCATCTGACCCGGTTGACCCGATCCGACGACCCGAACTTAAAAATACGGGTAATTCTTTAAAGGGTAAACTACTGCAGGGGTCACTTACGTTTAACGTGTGTACAGAGTTAGTCACCACTTTTAAAAAGTGCATATTAGTAGTCTTTCACGTTTTCGATGTGTAAATAGTTGGTCACTCCGACGTTATACTCCGTTACTCCCCTAACGGATTGCTGATGTGACTGACTTAATTAAATTGCAATATCCACGTGGATAATAACGTTGGAAAGTTGCTAATGTGGCCGACCATTTCCATGTCTTCAAGTCAAGCTCCAATGCACACAACATCACTTGCATGTCACCGCCACCTCCAATTCCACCACCATGTCACCACCACTGACCGCCGCCCTCTCCCTTCTCTTCCTCCTCCTCATCTCTTTCTCCACCACCATGTCACTGCCACCGACCATCGCCCTCTCCCTCCTCTTCCTCCTCCTCATCTCTTTCTCCACCACCACCTCCAATGCACACAACATCACTCGCATCATCAGCCTTTTCCTTTTCCGAATCCTCAGGTATCATTGTATCACTCTCATCTCTTGATGTCTTTAAAATCCAGAGAATCAATACATTCCAACCCAAGTCTGTAAGGATTCAATAGTTTCAAAAGCTTCGTTGCTTTCTCTTTGGTTTCATCGCTGCACCCAACTTGTATTAGCAGCAAAAGCTTCTAAAATGCACCAACTTGCAGAGGTTCCATCAAAACTCTCTCTTCGTATTTGCTCAGCTTCCAAATGGCCGAAACCGAGTACTCGGTTGCCAATTCTAAAATCCGCAGTATTTTCTTCACCAGAACCGGCATCGATAGGGCGTTGTCAGTAGCAAATTCCCTCCCTTGTTTGGTCTCCAAGAGTTTGTCTATCACGCCTAAAGCCCTCTCGCAGTAGCTTTTTTCAGATTCAATTATGGATTCTAATAGTAATGAAACAAGACCCATTTCGACGAATTCAGCCTTGGTTTTCTCGTTTGATGATGAAACCGTGTGAAAAATCACCATGAGAGAAGCTTTTGTGATGGAAGGAGAAATTGGGGTTTTAATGAACTTGAATAGGATTCTATTGACTCCATCAATGGCTGCCAAGTGTTCGACGTATTGCTGGTCGCAACAAAGAAGCTCTTTCAGGACGTTAATGGAGTTTTGCTTCACGAAAATGTCTTTTGATTTCAAAAACCAAACCATGCAACACAAAGAAGCTTGTGATCCAAGGTATATTTGAGCTTCCTGAGCCAATGGAAACATCCAGTACATTACACACAACATCTCCTCCAACAAATGGGCATGGGCGTTCTTCTCAAACGAGTCGCCGGCTAATGCATCGAACGCCGCGCCGATGACTTCGGCGGCGCCGTTTGCCACAACGCATCCCCTGTTACGCTCGCTCTCGAGACCCCATTTCTTGATTTTGTGAACGGAATCCAGGCAGCCACATCAGTCCAACCGTCTCCTCGAATCGGTAAACGAAAACAGAATCTCGGAGACCTCGGCGGAGCTGACGGGGATTCTGGGCGTCGGGATCCTTTCAATGTCGTGGCTCTGATTCTCCACGCACCAATCTTGGATCATCTTCCTCAATGAATGATTGGGTTTTCAAGCTCCATGTTATGAACCTTTTTGTTTCCATTTCTGGGTTTTCTTTTTCTCCAACTGAAAACCATTGTCAAAGATTACTATTTCAGATCAGCAATAGAAATTTGACTTGAAGACATGAAAATGGTCGGTCACATCAGCAACCTTCCAACGTTATTATCCACGTGGACATTGCAATTTAATTAAGTCAGCCACATCAGCAATCTGTTAGGGGAGTAACGGAGTATAACGTCAGAGTGACCAACTATTTACACATCGAAAACGTGAAGGACTACTAATATGCACTTTTCAAAAGTGGTGACTAACTCTGTACACACGTTAAACGTAAGTGACCCCTGCAGTAGTTTACCCTTCTTTAAAAAATTTATCCGTTTGGGTAGAATACCCGACCCGATTATTTTTTCGAGACACAGGCCGGAAGTTTTCCTTTACTGGGTACCCAACCCGACAATTTTTAATATTTTTTTATATTTCAAATTATATTTTTATTTTAAGTTTCTTAATATTTTACTCCAAAACTAAATTTAAATCCCTAAATCTTTTTTATGTTTATATTATATACTTTTAAGTTTATTTTTTAAATTTTTTTTGTGTTTAATATGTATTTTTAAAAAAAAAATTAATATATATATATATATATATATATGAATCGGGTACCCGATACCCGATTACTCGGGTTTTACAGGTACCCGAGAAGCGGGTACCCAAAAGTAATGGGCCGAGCAATAAGGTACCTTGATGAACCGGGTACCCGACAATGAACACCCCTACCCGACGGGTTTTGACTTAACCCTATCTTATAAGGTCAGGTTTTAAAGAATTTTGGGTTTGGGCCGAGTTTTTCTTAGGATTATGTTCGATCGGGTTGGGTTTGTATTTAAGGTGAAAAATACTGACCCGAAATAATAGTTTAAGTTTATTCTAAATATTTAGGTATAATTGTTATAATATCAATCTTTTTATATATTTTTTAACTATCTCTTATTTTGTCTAATAAAAATGGAACAATTATTATAATATTCTGTCTCTATTTGTATTTTTCAACCAACTCACTATTTTATCGAATACAAATAAAAAATTATTTATGTCAAGTTGAGTTTTTACTTTAAAATTTGGTTCGAGTGAAGCATTATAAAATGTCGGACCGAATTGAATTCAAGTGATGGTGTTAAATTTTTAGATCTAATACGGGTCGGCTAAAAATCCAACTCATGATCATCCCTACACCCATTTATTATTAATTTGGTCATTTTTAGTATGTATACCTTTCAAACTTTGAAGTAAAACATTTATAGCCCTTACGATGTAGTCATATTATCCTTTTAAATGTTAATATTAAGACTCAAATTTCAAAATTCAAACAGTATTGAGACTAAAATTGATCGAATTAAAATATGTAAACTAAAACTATAACTTACACATAATATAGGGACTAACAATATAATTTGACATTTTCTAATGGGTCTTTTTAGGTGGGCGGCGGCGGCGGGCCGGCTAGACACTGATGAAAGAAACACGTGAAATGAATCTTTGGGTTTTTCTTAGGGATAAAACAAATCTTTAATCCTTGAATTTGACGATTTTTTCAATTTGGTCCCTAAACCTTTTTTTCTTCCAATTTGTTAATTGTTCATTGCAACATATGTGTATGTATGTATCAGTACATATAACAGTGCAGAGGCTATCATTGCAGAAACTGACCTCTTTAATATCAGTTCCATTAAGAGTAAACTGCTGCAAACCATAACAAACAGAATCAATAATCTTTATCAGATCGGCATTAACCAATTGGTAGCTATCGTTCACGTATCGAAAGCCGATCGAGTCGTTCCACGTAAGTGCTTGTCGCCCCGCCGTATTTCATGACATTGCCTCCCGGTGCTAAATAATTGAATAACTCCTTTGACTAATATCTCACCGGTGAATGTAAATAATTCCATTCGAGCCACTAACCACCAGTTGCCTGTTACATAATCCTACACCAGAAACAGACCTACCCTAAATCGACTTGAATTTAAAAACGACATGGAATATAAAATGACTCGAACGTGCCATAACATGCATTATTGCTATTAGTTCATAATTCTCAGTATGCTCATGCGGATAAGATTTCCCAAGGAAAATACGTTTATCTATCTGCACAGAATCTAGAGATAGTAAGTTGTAGTCGTTACAAGTATAACAATCCGACAGGACATAATAAAAAAATCTTACTAAATAATTGAAAGAAACACAATATAAAAATAAATATTTGATTACAGACAAAGCAAACGATTGGAAACGAGTTGAGACTTGTAGCTACACAGTTTTCTTAAGGCAGATTTTCGACCATTCCTTGGTGCTTAAAATTATCGGTCGTCTGTATTATAGGATATAACAACTAGATGATCATCTACAGTAGCACAACTGCAGAGATCACGAACTATAACTTTGCCTTTCTCTATTATCAAAAACTAGAGGAGAAGAAAAAAATTTTGAGTTGTGATTAACCTAATAAGTTTATACAATATTTATAGTAATTTCACATAAGAGAATACTTAGAAATAATATATTTCGAAAAAATTCTAACATGTAACTACAATTTTACACCTTGCAAGATATAGATATTGGTAATCCCAGAAAAACATTAATATTTATGGAATTATTTTCCTTACTCGAATCAACAGGGTCCATAGCTCAGTGGTAGAGCATTTGACTGCAGATCAAGAGGTCACCGGTTTGAACCCGGTTGGGCCCTCAAAGTATATGTTTTTTTGCTTATCTGTATTCGTATTGCGCTTATCTTGCTTATATGTATCCGTATTGCGCTTATCTGTATTCGTATCCGTATTACGTTTATCTGTATTCGTATCCGTATTACGCTTATCTGTATTCGTATTGTGATGGGATTGATAAATTGTGGACATGTCTGGCAGTTTGGTCTCTGTTGGATGGTTTTTCCACTAACGATTATTTCAATGCTTTACAATGGAGCTGATATGCCTCGAGTTCAAGGGTGGATTTGTTTTTTAGTTTCACTGTTATTATTGACGGAGCTGTGTCGACTGTGGGAGGGGGCAATTGCCTCCCAGTCCCCCAATTATTATTCTTTATTTTTATCTCTTATAGTTTTTTTTTCTTCTAAATTTTGGGTTATTTATAAATTTAACCCACTTTCTAAGTATTTATGTTTTATCCTCAACGTCCCTAACTATTATTATACACATAAAGTCCCTAACTATTATTATACACATAAAGCATGAATGTGTAAAATATGATTCTTTGGTTAACTATCTCATTTATATCATCGATTTAAAGTTGTGCTGAGTAAACGCTCGTTGGCCAAAAGCAAAGCTGAAAAATCCAGCTGCTCCGAAACGCCCATTCAGACGCTAAAATAAGTGGGTAAACGCTCATTGGGAGTCAAACCAGTGGTTGTTTGGGGTTGTCGTCGGTGAACAACTATTGACCCCAACAAAAACGCAGGGCGGATTTGTTTTTCGGGTTTCACCCTTATCTCATTTAAGTGTCTATGAGTTATATTTTGATACGAAACTTAGTAAAAAGATTTACAAACCCTTCACATTTAAGTGTCTAATCCACGAGTATATTCGAATATTGAACTGTCGCCAATGGTATAAAACTAAAATGGTTACAAGCTTTATCCCAATCATAATTGTCTTAAAACAGACCCATGTATGGTTACAACAAAATGTGTGCAAACAAATAACACAGCTTTGTGAATAAAAGGGCTAAGCCCTTACAAGAGGAACACAACAACCAAATGTAATCAATATAAACAAAAACTCCACTATGATGGGGGGAAAAGAAAATGCCTACTAAAGAAAGTGCGGACTCATGCGAAGTAAATATTATCATCACGGGATCGGTACCCGTGTTTTCTAGCACCGTATCTCGTACGAGCCAGCCTTGGTAATGTAGCGAACCCATTCAACTGTGTTATACCCACTTTTTTCCCACACCTGCGAAACAAGGATGAAGGAAATTCAACAAACTTCACCTAAAGGAATCACTTGCACACTCGGAACAGATAAGTATGATTACCTTGAGAAACCGGACACGTAAACCAGAGGCTGTAAACATTGGAACCTGAGAAGAAAATGCAAATAAGTATGAAAGGATTTCATAGATGTGTGTGCTAAGGTGTCAATATTGAATATCCCCTGTTTAAGTCACCCAAAACTGACGTTCTTCGGCATTTTCGTGAAATGTGATTAACCAAATAGATACTGCATTAAAACAAGCAGAATGATTCAACATGATCAGGCACTAAAATATTAATCAATCACCTGAAATTCCATCTGAATTGGTGGCCTAGTCCAAGATTTCTTCTCTGCCATTGTGGAAATCAACTCCACTTCTGCGCTCAACGTTGGTTCTGTTTGTCCAGGGAATTTTCTTATCCTAAAATACCGGATCAAATAACATTGAAGCAATTGCTTTAATTAATCTAGAGATGAAGCATAAGTAGAGTGAACACTACTGATTATTGGCAACCGGATGGCTGCAGCACAAACTGAACGTTTTCGCTGGTCCACTTTGTGATGAGAAAAAAAGCAAGCAGCGAGAATTTCAACAGAAAAGTGTAATAGAGAAGACATGCATATATTAACAAACTAAAACACTTACTTCCAAACCAAGCAATCAATAGAAGCTTGATACTTTGCTCGACCTGATGTTACTTGGAAACTAGTTTTCGCGGTCTGTTTCGGAACGGGAATTTTGATGACAACCCCAAGAGCAAACATCTTTGCTCCAAAGACACTTTTAACCTGAAATATTAATGATAAATAAGCCAATTACAGATCCATGAGCTTCCATATTATGGCCAACTCCAAAACTTTTGATTACAAACCTTAACATTTACTTCCATTCGTGTTCGACCAAGCTCCTTGATTGTTGGCAATACCCGGAAAGGAAGATTAACTCCCTCAGTGATTCGGTACCTATGCATTCATCAGACAAGATAAAAGCAACATTAATCACGTTTGCATAAAAGATGTATGTATTGTCTGTCGAAAGAATTCCCTTTCACGAAGTATATCCAGATTTCTAGGTTCAAGGGATATATGATCAACAGAAGCATTCTGAAAGTAACATACTAAGAATGGGCATACTGCGTTAGCGTGAGAAGCAAGCTATGGATAACATATAACTCAGCAAAGTTGCATAAAGTAACAAAACTTGCCTTTGCATGATACTGTATAACGTAAACTTGAACCACAATGTAAATAAGGGATAAGACTTCGAAGCTTACTTCATTAATTCAAATTCACCATCTGGTGGCACAAAACTAACAGTCTTTTCTGAGTTGAATCTTGTAAGATTTACGCATTGATGAAAAGTAACATCATCCAGCTCAATCGTCTTGCCACTGCAATAAGTAGCAGCATCATAAGATATTGAAAATTAGAAAGCTCAACTTGCTTGCCCTGAAACAAGTATCAGAAGATTGACTCCATGGCAATGAGAGCAGTATATAACCAGAGTATACAAAATTTTACAAATTAGGCAGTTTAAGATGAAACCCTTCAGAAAGTCGCATGAAAAATCAAAATTTAATCATAAAAACTTCACCATTGACAAGAAAGGAAACAAGACGATGATATATGAAGAAGGCAGAGAATAAAAGGATGAGAACTGCAGGCAATTAGAAGCCACCTTTTAGCAGGTCGGGACTTCAACTGTGATTCTTTCTCGAGCCCAATTTTATCATTCAAGCCCAATTTCAGATCAGGCATTCCAGAAAGGAAGCACTTCATAAGAACCTTCCCCGTAACATCACAACGCAGAACACTGCCTGAAATCACAAAATGGTTTACATTAAACCAAGCAAACATCAACAAAAACACTTGACATAACCAGTACAAACCTTTTGAAGACATAAGTAGGTTAACACTTTCCACAATGTCCAAAAACACCTGAAACAAACGAATGTTAATACCATTGAACAGCCACATTCAATATAGAAAGGAATTTGACAGAACTCAGAAGCAAGATCACCTCATTCTTTTTATAAACAAGTCCCTCTCTTCGCCAGCCAACAGCACCTGTGACTTGTAAAGTTGCATTTGGAACAGGCTTATCTGAAGGCTAATGAATTGTTCCACACAGCAATTGGAAATGGTTAATTATAATGCAACTTTACATAAAAATAAAAGGACAAACTAAATCCACATGTGGCATATAAGCATCACCTTCATGCATCAATCCTCAAATAAAATAATACATAATACACAAAATATAACTTACCTTGGATGAAAATGGAGACCGAACTCCTTCCTGAGTAATGTAAAGCTTTAAAATTTCAGGAGAAAGGTTTTGTGGGTAGCCAAAGTCCATGATCTCTGCAATGGTAATCCAGAAATCAGACACTTAGTAACTCAAATGAACTCATAATTAAATGATTTTCTTTTTCCTTGAATCCTTTCCACAAAACAATTGCCTATATTAATTATTTAATTTTCACTTTTTTATCAACCGAGTCTACAGCATTTTTCAATTTTTCAGCAGCTACAACTAGTAAAAACAAAGTCAACCAAGCTTACTATCACAATCCATAAGACCAAAAGTCAAGAATCATAGCTAACCAACAAATGCACAATAAAGCATCGCAGTAGAATATCATCATTCAAGCCAAAAGAAACAGTGTCTAAACATACTAGAAACCAAGAAAGACAATGCACGCTGAAGGATAAACATTCAACTGTAATCGAATACATACCGTCCAACAATTCATAAATCAGAACGAAATTATTACGAATAGCATCTTCATCAAAAGCACCACCAAAATATGATTTAAACAAAGCAACAGCCTGCAAAAAGGGAGCAAAATGCAAGCATCAATTATGAAAGAAGAAAAGGATTGCACATTTTTCTAGTGGAATACGAGGCTAATCTGTTCATATTAAACATAAAGAACAAGAAATCTCCCACTACCTCAACAACGAACTTGAAAGCACAAGCTACATTAGCATTACTGCTGACAACAATTACGATGTATACATTGCTAATTCTCATGTAAAAGAAAGAGCAGCCTCCAATCTGCCGCACGGGACAAGTTCCGAGTTCTTTTGTCTGCATAATGTGCATTCGGAAGGCATCCACCATATTTCCCCTAAATGAAAAATTATACGAATAAAAAACACTTAAAATTTTACCATAAACCTCAGTAAAATTCCGCCGTCGCATGAAAAAATAAATATAAACCTAGATATTCGGAGAAACCTTGATGCATTCAAGGCAATACTAAGCTTACCTAATTTTAGTAATCTAATAGTAGCTGGAACTGAAAAGAAGAAGAAAAAGAGATAATTACCCGACATCGTCGCGGTAGAGACGATTGATGAGTACATCACCGCGAAGATTCAGGAAGTAGATTGCAGAAGCGGCCACCGGCATCTCCGATCCAGTGGATCGCTTAACACGCTAAATGAAGTGAAATCAATCGGTGAATTGATTGGATCGGAAGTTGCTGAAACCGGCGACGGGGCCGGATCTGGAGAAATAGAGAGCGCTGGCGTTCGATTTTGAGTTCGGTGATCAAAGCCTCGCGAAGGAGATAATTTAAAAGGAAAAGGAAATTAAAAATTACAGAGATCTTCGAACAGTTCGCTGTTGGAAATACAGGTCAGGTCAAGGGACATTTAGTTATTTATATATTCAGAAAAACAACTACCGTACATAATTAATTAATCAATTAAAATATATAAAACATACTGTAAAATTTATAACATCGAAAAAGAATATTATATAACTATGCTTTCAAATATTATTTACTCGTTAATTGAGTATAGTTCAACTGATATTAATGTTTTTTTTCATAAAATAACTTCCATTCAACCTAAAAGAGCAATACAACACAAAGGTCAACAAAATGACCCAAACACGAACAATGCAAACGAACAACTGAAAGAACAAACGTCAGGCCATGCAAGGCCTGATAACCTAAAGCAACAACCGAAATAAAAATTCGATCACCTGCTAGATGAAAGACAGCAGTGATGGTTACATAAAGACATAGAAGACGCAACAGAACATCAGCAAAAGGATTCAACACATCAACCGCGCATGAAGCGCAAAGCGGCAAAGCCCTGGATAGCATCAGAACATTAGCAAAGTCCAGCGGAAAGAATGAAAGCTCCAAAACCAACCATCAATATCCTTGGCCACCAAGAACATATCTAATTTCGCCGGAAAGCTCTATCTAAAGGCAGGCTTTTACACCATTGGTTGTGACCCTTGTCACGACGATAGTAGATATAGGCTTTGTCGGAAAGCTTAAGAACATGATGTCGGGATAAACATTCTTCCATGACCGCAAAACAGAAAAACACCGAAAAACAACCACATAGCATCGTAACCTAAAACTCAAAATCCTACGATATTAATGTTACTACAATATACATAAGAACGTGAAATTGAATATATTTAAGTATTCAATATCCTTATATTTATGGGTAAAAAAGATATGGATAATACACATATTGTACACTTTAATCAACATCTTCAATTCTTCATGACCTATATGCTCTTCCATGTTACAACGTTTAAGAGAAAATATTTTATGTACTGACGGTGAAATTATTTTTTACAAGTGAGTTTAATTTAGAATTTAGGGATTGGTTAAGGGATATAGTTTAAGAGTTTAGATTTTAGATGTCATAACTTAGAGTTTATGATTAGAGTTTAAAAATTTAGGTTTTAAGAGTCAGAACTTAAGGTTTATGGTTAAAATTTAAATTTTAGAGTTTTAAATAAACAATTTTAGTTTTTAAGGAGAATTTAAATTAGGGATAGCAATTTGACCCGTTCCCCTCGGGACTCGACAAGGGCGGATTTTTTTATTAAAAAATCAGGTTCGGGGCGAGGCGGGTTCAGGTTTAGAGCGAAAATTCTCCGAGCCGATATATTTTTATATATTATATTTAAAAAATTTATTCATTTTTTTCGGGTCTGATCAAATTTTTTATTAAAATATTATGGTCGTGTCGGGGTTGAATTATATTTTTTATTATATCGAGTTGGGTCGAAAATATAATATATTAAGGTCGGGTCAAAATCGGAGCAGAAGATTTAAATTTCGGGTCGTACCCGACCCTACCCGTTGCCATCGGTAATTTAAACATGCTTATGAAAAAAATGGTCCACTGCCCATATAGGATATAATAATCCTATGTTAAATGGGCTAGTATAAAGGCCTTCGTAATTCAGTGTATACGATTACTAAAACCATATACTTTGAAATGGGCAAATGCCCCACAAAAAATTAAAAAAAAAAGGAGAAAGTAAAAATAACATGAAGGGAAGGGCCCAACCGGGTTCGAACCGGTGACCTCTTGATCTGCAGTCAAATGCTCTACCACTGAGCTATGGACCCTGTTGATTCGAGTAAGGAAAATAATTCTATAGATATTAATGTTTTTCTGGGATTACAAATCGTGTAAAATTGTGATTACAAGTTATAATTACGAATGTGAAAGCAGGAGAAGTGAAGTTAAGGAAACTAATCCTGCTAGTAGGGGTGTGCAAAATAAGCCGTAACCGTTAATTAGTATAATCGTATTTTATAGGTTAATTAACTTAACCTTTAAAAAAGACGGTTAATGGTTAATCTATAGGTACTTTATTTTAACTAAGTATAAAGTTTGTGTTTAAAATTTTTCTATTTAAGTTAATTTTTTCAAAAAAAAATTAATACAATATTTATCGGAGATATATATTTATTATTCTAAAAAGAAATAATGAACATTTGAAAAGAAAATCGTAATAGGTTACAGGTTAACCTGTAATCGATCTGTTCCTTAACGGTTACCCACTATAATGGTTAACTATTTAAAAAATTAACAGTTAACCATTTCTTAATGGTTAACCAACCGTTTAAGCCAAACGATACGGTTAAACTACCATGAACACCCCTACCTGCTAGTGGCAAATCCAGAAATCTTTTTTAACGTGGGCCTAAGTTATAAAAATCTCAAAATTTCAAAGTAGGCACAATACCTAAAATTTAAAGATTAATTCATAAAATTTAAAAAAAATTAAAATTAAATATATAAACATTGAAAAGTTCAGAGTGAGTCTGTGGCCACCCAATAATATATGTGGCTCCGCCACTGCTGGTGGTGCAGCACCTTTCTTATCATGCTGAAGGTGGTACTCATTTTTTTTTTTTGTGGTGGTGGGGTGGGGGGTGAGACAATTAAAACTTAGATAGAGATTATCTCGTTATATGTGGAGGGGTCGATTTTTTTTTGGCACATTCTTATTTCACATGAAATCTCTTACATCGTCTGATAATTTGAAGTCTCGATTGAATATAAAGTCAGTTCATATTAAAATTTACTTTAAAAGAATTTTTTTTTTCAAACACAAGACTCAAACTCGAAATTTTATTTTTAAAAAAAATAAGTTTATTACCACTTAACCTAATATTCCTATGTTAAAAGTTGATGACCACTTAATGGTGGAATTCTCATTGGGGGAGTGTGAGCCTATTGCTTGAAGTGTATTTTCATGAACCATAAAATCAATAGTTTATTTGATGGGCAAACCAGGAACGAAGGCCACACGAGCAAAATGTATAAAATAGGATTGGGATAATTTTTTTGGTCATCTAGTAGTCTAAAGATATCTATATTTGAAGATAAATATAAAATGATAGATTAGGATTTATGGATTTATGTTGTATGATATAGAATTTAGAATTTAGGGTTTGTATTTTAGGATTTTAGGTTTAGGTTTAATATTTTATATTTAGATTTTAAAGAAGGGTTGTATAATATATTTTTATTCATGTGCATCACAATCTGTGGCTGAACTTGGAGTAAATATTTGAGGTGTCAACATAATTTTTTTTAAAATTTTGAGGATTAAACATAATCTTTTAAAAGATTTTGAGGATTAAACAAAAATTTTCAAAAAAAATGAGGGTTTAACTAAAATTTTTAATAATTTTGAGAGGTTTAACAAAAAAATTTAAAAAATTGAGAGGGAATTTAATTAAAAATATTCAAATTTTGAAGCTTAGTATGAATTTTTAAAAATTTTGAGGGGCCAAATTAAATTTTTAAAAATTTTAAGGGCTCGAGTTTCCCAAAATTTTGGGGGGTGTGGGTGCCCCCCATCGGTCCCTTAAAGCATCTGCCTCTGATCAAAATATAACTCATATATAAACCTATATAAAAGATTTAGGGGGTAAATGTTTAGTTTAAGGTTTAGAGTCTATATGTTTAGCTTGTAGGATTTAAAATTTAAGACTTAAGTCTTAGAGTTTAAAGTTTAGGATTTAGGATGTCAGGTTATGAATTTAGATTTTAGAGTTTAAATAAGAGTTATGTAATTTTTTTTTACAGAGTTTATGTATCAAAATATAAATATATATAAAAGACATAATAATCTTTAAATTTGATAATTTTATTAAATTGATCTTTAAATTTGATAAAATTAATCAAATTGATCTCAATATTTTTAAAAAATACAATAAAATTTACCTTGATAGAAAGAAGAAGCTACAAAATTCAAATACAACAATTAAATTAACATCATCCAAGAGTAAAAATTAGACTATTAAAAAATTAATCAACATAAAAAAAAATAAAATATACAAACAAACAATATTGTCGATGTTGGAGAATAAACTATTTTTATTAAATAAATTTTATAAATTGTAGTGATTAACAATTGAGGACTAAAATTCAGTGATTAATTAGTTCTTGAAAAATAAAATAGCCAATATAGGGCCCAACCGGGTTCGAACCGGTGACCTCTTGATCTGCAGTTAAATGCTCTACCACTGAGCTATGGACCCTGATGATCCGAGGTAGGAAAATAATGCTATCAATAGTATATATTATGAAGGCATTAAAGTGTGTCTTGCAAGAAATAAAACCGGTCGGGGTGCGGCCGAATTTGGTTGTTTACAATACTTTGTTGGAGGCAATGCGGAGGGTAGGGAAACCGGCGTCCGGTTCGACACCGAACGACAAGACTACAACTGCACTCACCAAGATATATGACAAGGCGAGGAGATGAAGGGCCTGTTCGGCAATAATTTTTTAACCGACGCTTGATTGTCGAACGGAGAAATAATATGAAACGGTTGCTTCAAGAGCTTTAAACGAACGCTTTTCCGCATGATTTAGTCTTAAACATGCGTTTTGTAAAAATTAAAATTTTCAGCTTCTTTTCAAACGGGCATTTTTATTCAAACGAGCATGTAAAAAATTTACGTCTAACGAAGCCGAAGCTGAAGAACTGGTAAACGGGTTTGTACACCCAACTTATATGATTAAATATATTTATAGGTACTTAAAACGATCAACTTCAGCCATTATATAGAGACTAATGACAGAATTGGACTTAACATATTTAACGACTGTCATTTAAGTCCAGATCAAAAGTTCAAAATTCGAAAAATATAGGGACTTCATAATAATCACAGTTAAACTTCTGCAAATTTTCATCTTTCTTTACCCCAAAAGGAAATTACAAACTTTGTCATAAAAGTTGTAAAACTGAAAACATGTCTATAATTTATCAACTTTTATTAACTTCTATGACAAGTAAAAAAGTGTCTTTCCCAACTCTTTAGTAACTTCTATGGCAAGAAAAAAAGAGTGTCTTTACCAACTCTTTAGTAACTTCTGTGACAAGAAAAAAAAAGAGTGTCTTTACTCTTACACTAGAGAATCATGGTTCGACTTTCCGAACTTGGATGTGATGGGTGGATTCCTCACGCCAGATCGGTTGTGCTCCACTTTGGACGAGAATAACCGATTCTCCCTCCGTCACCAAGTTCTTGTCCTAAAAGCATATAATTTATTGTAAAAAAAAGCAAAGAAATTTTGTACGAGAAAAGCGTATCATGTACTGCAATTTAGTCTATCTGCGAAGAGCATGAAACTCTTAAAATTGAATCGAAACACAGGACTTTCACATCTACAACTCTTGGGTATTCTTAGTCCGTCCACAAGAACTGAAGAATCTAGATAGGATATTTACCATTAACAGCTTGAGTGCTCGGGAAAACGTCTCCTCTGCATCATCTGAAAACTGCATATATATCGGTATTACACCTTGATAAAGTGCCAGTTTCTGCTTAATTCTTTCCCTGCCAAGAACAACAATTATGACACAATAGTGAGAACAAGGAACGGAAACAAGTTCTAGTTTGGAATGCCTAAACAATTCTCAATTAAACTATCAGTAATCTGTAAAGTGATTGTCGGGAATAATTTCCGTAAGTCAGTTTACAAAAATCGAACAATTGAATTTTGTTGCACCGTCACTAAAACACAATGAAGCCAAGCTGCAACCATTTGTCAAAAACCAAATCCAAATAATGTGAAAAGAACAGTTTATGTAGCAGAGCTACTAAAACTTACTCGTTTGTGAAGGCAAAGATCGAAGAGGAAGGACGGTAATGACTCAATAGTACAGCCATGGATCCGGTTCTTGTAAAAACCAGGACTGGTGTATCAAGTGTGTTAGCCATGGTTGTCGAATGGAAAGCAAACATTTCACCCATATGACTCTGCAAAAGAACGCCCTAACATGGTTGGGTTAGGAAAGCAAAACTATAAAAAAGCGGTAAAGAAATTGAAACGAGCATACGGCAAACGAAACAAACTTGAATGATGTGTAGCAAATCCGGATAACTGATTACCTTGTGAGCATTAAAACGAGCCGGAGGCATAACACTGACCGGAAGACTTAACTCTGTCCTCAATGCCACGGTGTGCATAACTTTAACAGCTTTAATCGGATACCTTCGATTATTGTCATCAATGGAAAATTAGCCAATATTTAAGATGCAAATACCAAAAAAAATATGTCAAAATGTAAATGTTAGATTAAGTTATCTAAAACGACCAAGCATCCAGGTATTCCTAATAACATCTAACAATTACCTAAATTCGGGCTTGCACACTTGTAGGAGATCATGCTTATTCTACCTATATTAATTACAAATAGATAAAGAGGAAGAGTTGGAAATATATTATAAGTTATAACCGGGAAATATAAGTAGTGCTCAGTTAGTTTAACAACAAACAATAGCCAAGCTAACTCACTTTCCGTGTGCAGTTTCTCCAGAAAGCATAACTGCATCAGCACCTTCTCGAACAGCAATTGCGATGTCAGAAACTTCGGCTCTTGTTGGTGTAGGATGATTAATCATACTTTCAAGCATGTTTGTTGCCACAATTACCGGTTTATGCATATCACGACACCTTCTGATGATATCTTCCTGTTAGAATGACAACAAGACAAGTTGGTTTATTTGGAAACGCATCTTCCACAAATTTCTCGATTACGGAAAGTATATGTTGTTTACACCACTTCATCGTTCTCCGTATAGCATTTCATTCAAGTTTTTTTTTTTGGTAAAGAAAAGACGGCACAAGCATTTTATTAAACATATATTCTCATATAGAGTTAAAAGGAGGCGCGTCAAGAATCAAAAGTTACCTGCAACAAAGGAACCTCCTCAATTGGAAGTTCAGCTCCAAGGTCTCCTCGAGCAACCATAGCCTATAATAAAGTCCATGACAGAAGTAAAGTTTCAGTTCAGACACAATCTCACTCTACATGTCCTAAAGCTTTTCGGGGTTATAAACACATTGTTCAAGAATATCGAAACAAACCCCATCAGAAGCAGAAATTATTGAGTGAAGATTTGGAATAGAATCAGCACTTTCGATTTTCACAATCACATGAATGTCTGCATTGCAACCTGCAAGAGAGTTCGGTAACAAAACGTCATAACTGTGGAAACCGAATAATTATATCGTACACACCCTTCATAATTAAACTATAATTATTTTACCTTTAAGATAATCTTTCAACTCATGGACTACTTTAGCATCCTTCACGAAAGAAACAGCATAAAAATCAACTTGGTTGTCCACCCCGAACTTGATATCTTCCCAGTCCTTGTCTGTGAACATGATACATATGATCCAAAATTTTGATTAGCAAACAAAATTGAAAAGAACAGACCATGTTTAAGGAAGCAAAACGTGAAAACAGCTGCATGCATAACCTGTTATTGACGGCAGAGTGGCACTTTTTCCACGCACGTTTAAATGGCGCCTTGATTTCAGTTCTCCTCCGTCAACTACTACACACGTAACCAAATCCTTTGTCTTTGACTTTACCGCTAACGACATCATTCCACCTGCCATATAGAGGCACGAAGCAACTCATCAAGTTACGTATACAAGTAAAAACTCGACAAAAATGTGCTTTTGATTAGTGAATACTTCTCTGATCCACTCATTTTGATAATTAACAAAGAAACATATCAAGAAAACGAATTTAACGGTATAACCGAATTGTCGGTTTCTTCATGTTACAGATCAAATACATTAAATGCAGGAGCATAAAACAGGCTGAGGATAAAAGACAGATTTTGTCTATAATTAACATAACAAAAACAGTTAATTGTACCTCTCGATACGAACAATTCATTATTCGTACTCAATCGGTTCAGATTATAGCAAAACTCGGCTTGTTCTTTACAAAGACATCAAAATGAAATCTCTTCTTACCATCTACCAAGAGTATATCTCCAGCTTCGACATCGTTAACAAAGTCATCGTAGTTTACGCTGACGGTATTTTCCGTACTAACTCCTCTATTGATAGTGAAATTAAACTCTTGACCCTCTTTGAGCTGAATCGGTCGAGGAACGTCGCCACTTCGAACCTCGGGACCCTACATAAAGAACAAATCAGGTATACTTCAACAAGAAAACAAAACATCCCATTAAAAACTGTGGGGTTTGCTAAGCATCGCCTAATTATACTACAATAGGAAAGAATTCTACTACAATAATCAGACAACTGTTGCATACTCGCATTCAACATGAACATGTGTTGTCTGAAAATGGATATACCTTAGTGTCCAGCATGATGGCAATAGCTTTGTCTTCAAATTGAGCATTGTATTCCTTAACAAGATCAATGGTTTTCTGATGAGAAGTATGGTCTCCATGGGACATGTTCAATCGAGCCACGTTCATTCCAGCCTCGGCCAGTTTCCATATCATCTCACGTGAGCTCGTCGAAGGACCGATGGTACAGACAATCTTGGTTTTCCTCCGACGACTCGAATTCACTTTCACTTGTCCTAAAGCCTCGCTGTCTAACACCTCAACCGTCGATTTCACCCTGTCCTGAAAATCGAAAACAACAACCATAAATAAAGTAAAAAGGAAATTAAAAACTGGGTCTGAAACGAAAAACGAAACTGACGGCGTTGAAATGGCCGTTGGTGGAAGCAGCAACGCCGGTTTGGGTGTTTTGCATGGATCTGATGGGGGAAAATGAGTCTCCTTTAGAGAAAAAGAGACGCCTTTTATTGATCCGATTGGTTCCGGATTCAAACAGGGGATGATCGGTTAGGCTACGGAAAGACGAAAAATCGGCGGCGGCGGCGGTGACGGCGGAAGCGTCGGTTAAGAGAGTGGTGATAATACCCGCCATTTGGATGTGGAAAATCTCCTGAGAAGAGCAGAGCAGAAAAAAGGAAGATTTTTTCTGTAGAGGAAAGAGAGATGGGCGGGTATTAAGACAGTTAAGGAGTTAAAAGAGAGGAGAGCGGTCGTTATCAGGGTGGCGCCGTCGGTGTTTGCTGGTCCCCTGTCCGGTGATAGGCCGTTGATGAAGTTGTAGGGCACAATACAAATATATATGGAAAAAGTTTTGAACTAAAAATATATGGAAATTTAAGAGCAGTTAAAGTGAGTTCTAGACGCAGGCGCGTCATGCAAAATGTCGCAATTTGCTTAGCTACTCAAAGTTTTTTTTTGTTAGCTGACTAATTCGGATCGACTCGTGTCTCACACTTAGTATGTTTGGTTTTATTTTGTGTATGGAGTCCAAAAATTCTGATTGAACAGAAAAATATATCTCGGTCATCGTGCTAATATGTTTGGATCTATAAATTCAAACATAATTTTGAACCCCAAGCATAGTTTGGGGAAAACGAGGTAGAAGTAGCTTTTGCGTTTCGTCGTGATTTTTACGCTATATCTTTACACAATCGTGATTTTTTAAGAAAAAAACTCTCAAACATAAATTATGTTACTTTAAAAGCAATACTATAAAATCACGATGATCCAAAATTAATTCTAACACTGCAAAACCAAATACACACGCTTTGGTGGATGAGTCTGTCAGTTAGAATTTTTTGTATACACAACGTCTTAAATCTAAAAATTTACTTAAACGATACCAAGTTCCTTACCATTTATACCAATCACATCGGTCTACTCACAGACTTTGTTTATATTAGTATTGTTTTATTTTTATTATATATGGGTAAATTACACTGTTGACCAAAAAATTCATGATTAATTTTTGTATCAATTTTGCCATTACATTTAAAAAAATAGTTTTAGTACTGATTGTTATTTTCTTTTAAGAAAATCATTAACTCCTGTTGTTATTGCTAATTCATCATCGCTTGTCACCGGCAATAGTTTATGGTAAGATTAATATCAAAATATTTGCCGTTCATTTTTTTTTTCTCTCGAATTGATTCTGTAAAAAATTCATTCAAAATGATGAAAATTCATATAAAGTTTTGATTTTTTAATAATTTTTTTACGATTGTTTGATGAAGTTAATTTTAAGATATGTTATTTGTTTTTTTTAAGAATACTTCTCGTCATTTGAATTTTCGAACTGTAATCACCTAATTTTATTCGACCCTGTTTTATTTCCACTTTTATTTTTATTATCTTTTGTATATATTTTATTAAACCTAATAAGTAAAAATATAAAAAGAGTTCATTAAACAAGAATCTATATACATAAATAAAGGGTTATTCGACACATTTTGTTATTATTATTATTTTATTTTATATTTTTGTTAATGTTTTTTTTTTGCAGATTACGAAATATCCTAATAACATCATATATGGGGAGATTGCAAGAGATATTGTCCAACAAGTATGGAAAGTCAAGCTAAATGCAAGGAATTTTTACTGTTGACTTATGACAAATTTTTGATAGGATTCGGACATTTTCGAGTCAGGATGTCTTCTTACGTATTGACCGTCTTTCAGTTATCTTTTCAACGTATCTTGAAACATCTCAATCGGACATCGGGAGCTCAAGATATGCTTGTTTTACTGAAAACAGCGCTGCAAAAAATTGGATATGAGTTCAATACGAGAATATAATTTAATTTAATTACAAATTTTTAATATTTGTAATTAAATTCAAGCTTGACATTCTCCTATTTGTTTTAACTTATTTAAGGTCATGTTGAATGCAAGAAAATTGGTTTGATACTTAAATAAAGGCATTATTCTCACTTCAAGTGTATTTAGCATAAATAGAGAATATTCTTTTAAGATTTTTTGATTTTAGGGTTTTTTGAAGTATTCTCGAGAGGAATAAAAAATATGAAAATTTTCTTACGTTGTTCTTGGTTCAAGATTTCACATTTATTTTTGTTTCAAAATAGTGAAGATTCAAGACGTTACAACGAGTGCAAGTCCATTCAACAATTCGTATTATTTTACTTTTACTGATTAATTACTTTGTATTTTGGTCTTTCGTTCTTACCTTTTTTTGCCTTTTATCGGTTAAATTTTTTAAAGAATTTTCTTTAAAAAAAGTACTTGCTTAGACGTGTCGAAGATACTTATGACCATAACCACGACGGCGACAGTGCGCAAAATTCACTCTTGTTCTCTATCACTAAACAAAGGAGGGAAGGTTCAACTCTTTAATTACCCTTCTCAAAAGGTATTTCTTCCCAATGTGGAATTGAGCATTACAAATATTGTGCATCAAAGTATTTTTTATATATTTTTTTTCATATACTTTTATTTAATTATGGTAGTTGACTAATTAAATTTAAGGGAAAACTACACTGGTGGTCCCCAAACTATTATCGTTCTCCTATTTTGGTCTCTAAATTATGTTTTTCGGCAAAATCATCCCTTCTGTTACATAGTTCTCCTATTTTGGCCCCCCAACGTTAAATAGCTAACAGTTTTGTTGACGTGGCATTTTTTAAATATTTTTTAATTATTTCTCTCTCCTCTTAAAAAATGCCACGTCAGCAAAACCGTTAGCTATTTAACGCCGGGACCAAAACAGGAGAACTATGTAACAGAAGGGACGATTTTGCCGAAAAACATAGTTTAGGGACCAAAATAAGAAAATAGTAATAGTTTGGGGACCACCGGTATAGTTTTCCCTAAATTTAATCATTTATCTACATATTAGTTAGTTTAAATTAATTCGGTAACTTTTAGTATTTTAATTCATTGTTTACATATTTGTTTATATCCTTTTTACCATAACAATAATTAACTTTGTTTTATCTAATATATGTATATTTTTTTTGACAATGACAACTGAATTTTATTAAAAAAACATGAAAGATATCTTACAAATACAACGCACTAAAAAGGGAGAATGATGGGACTAGTCTACTAAAATTTCACAAAAAACCCAAAAGTGCAAAGACACATAAATACTTTTATAGAGATCAGCGTGTCGCAAAATTCAGAAGCCTTCCTGAATCTCCTTGTCTTTATCCAAACGAGACGCATTACGAGGTGAAAAATAAGTGGTGAGCGAACTAAACTATCAGGCAGATTGCTCCGCTACCTAAGACTGATTACATCGACAAGCAATCATCAACCGGGTGGAGATATATCTTTCTATGACCACCGGCAACATCATAATAAAAAACTAGCGCCATAAAGATCTTTGTACAAGTATCAAATGACCACTAAGGTATGCTGAAATCATGTCAAAAAAACAGATGAAACGAAACTACAAAAAAAACGTGACAAAAGACAAATGAAAAAACATGCCACAAGACAGAGATTCTTATTATATATATATATATATATATAAGAAAATAGTGAACCTAGTGGTCGACAATCAATATTAAGACTGATTGGCCACTATCAGCTAAGAAAACAAAAGAAAGAAGGGGGTTACGACGCTAGAAATGATGTTGAGAAAAAATAGGTTAGAAAACTTAAGAGCGGCGCTGCAACTTTTTTTTTATCAAAACAATAAGTATTCATTCAACAAAACAGACTGTCCTGGCTGTAACGTCCCAAAAGGAAACGAAAGGAAAAAGTTTACAACAAATCTAAAAAAAAAAAAAACACAAAACATAAAAGTCATGGGAAGGACCTAACCGCAGGTATCAATCAAAAATTCGATCAAATAATAATTCTGCGAGAGCTCTATCTGGAGGTAGATTTCTTTCATCGTGCGAGTGAAATTTTTTTATTATTAGAACTGTTGAAGTTTGCAAATTGCGAGCAAAGGAGGCCATGACAGTGGGTTTAACCACATCGTGAGATTATTAGGCATAACGTTAATAATACATGTAATATTTTTAATATAATATTTTGGTACTTAATTTCCTATATATAATATATTTTTATGGTATAATGTAGTCTACATTTTAGTTCCTTAATTAAAGTTATTACGATATTATTTATTTATTTTTAGTATATAGGTTGCATTTAATTTAGCATATTAATTCAATATTGTATGCAATTTATTTTCTTATTTAATTGTTTAGTCCAATTCGATTATTTTGATTTTATTTGTAAGATTTCATTGGTAACTTTAAATTGTATATAATTTGATAATTTATAATTTATTTTATTTTGACTTTCAACCTTTACTTTAGCATTTAAACATTTGTTTAATTTATATACTCCCCGTCTTACAATTTTTGTCTCTCATTTAATTTTATTTGGTTAATTTTTTTAACTTTGACTCATAATTATTTGAAATGTATCATTGATAAAAATATGAAAAAAATATATTTTAAAAACCTCTAATTGAATAATTTTCAAATATATATTTTATAAATTTTAATTATTTAAAATATTGAATATAATAATAGTCAAAGTTTAAAGATTTTAACTTTTAAAAAGTCAATAAGAAACATTTTTTATGTGACGGGGGAGTATTATTTTTCGTTAATAAATCTGTAGGCAAACTTAATTCATTTTTAATAATTTAGATACTTTAGTTGGAACGCTTTCGATTAAAGTGGTATCAATTTCATAATTAATTTCTAAGCCTTTTAGGTTAGTTTAAATGGTATTTTAGGTACAACCTCGAATTTAGGATCTTGACAATAATTAATTAGGCTTAATTAAAATATAACCAAAATTACATTAAAAAATACGAGTGACCAAGTAAGCGTCGTTTTACAGTATTGTGGGGAGTTAATCTTTTTTCACACGTAATCGTGCCTCTGAACTCAAGATTTCACAATCTCTTGTTTCGTTCTAGTTTTCTAGTCTACCTATTAAAAAGATTGGTAACGACTTCGTTATCATACGAACAAATATCATAAATCCCTCAAATTCGAGAAAACTTCTAAGCTCTCAAAATTGATAGATTTGTATATGTTTAATTTCATGAACTTTAATGAGGATTTGGAAAAAATCTAAATTAATAAGTTGTAGAGAACAATAAAACGAATTAATCAGTATCTATGATGATCACAAAAATATTTAAGATAATAGTTTTATTACGGCGTTTGAAATCGAATGAAAAATCCTATTTTTAATAAACAATGTAATAAGGTGAAATTAAAAAGGTAAACTGCAATGAAGGTTACTCAATTATGGGTAAAATTATATTTGAGTCATTTAATTATGAGTAAGAATATATTTGGGTCACTCAATTATGGGTAAGGTTACATTTGAGTCACCAAATTATCGAAGGTTACATTTGGATCACTCAATTATGGGGTGTTACATTTGGGTCACCCTTCACATTTAAAAAATATATATTAATTTGTGTATTAGATTAATTAATGATTTCAAATGAAGTATTATAATGTTAACAAGGGTATACAAGTGATCTGAAAGAAAAAATGACTTAATTGGTGTACTTTTTTAAATATGAAGGGTGACCTAAATGTAACATTACCCATAATTAAGTGACCCAAATGTAACTTTACTCATAATTGAGTGAATGTAACCTTACTCATAATTAAGTGACCCAAATGTAACCTTACTCATAATTGAGTATCTATGTAATAGTTTACCCAATTAAAACAATGTTTTTTAACTTCAATGTCGGCACCAAACTACCATATCATCTTACTGTTAATGGTTTAACGACTTGATATCCTAATTAAACTCTAAACTAAAACTTAATAAATAATCTTAAAGGATTATTTAAAGGGTAAAATTTTGATACACAAATTGTATAAAATTAATTTTACATAAGTCTGCATATTTACACTACAAAATTTAAATCCTAAATTTTTAATCATAACCCTAAAAAACTAAACACTAAACCTTAAACCTTATACCCAAAATTCTAAACATTAACCTTAAATTTTAAATCTTACAACCTAAACCCCTAAACTTTAAACTCTAAACTAAAATTCTAACCCCTAAAATTAAAAGACACGTGTAAACTAAAGTTTACTAAACATGTGTATCAATTTTTTTATTTAAATATATAATTATTTAAATGATAATGTTTAGGTGATTTTGCCTTTCGCTTAAGTATGGATAGGCAGTGACGAAACTACTTTAGGGTTTGATGGCTGTGAGTTGGGATGTAAAAATATGTAATCGGATGGGTTTCAGGTCGGGTACTGTCAAGTCGGGTAAAATCGGGTACATGTCATTTCAGGTCATTTTTCTATTTTGACTCGACTCGGGTCGGGTGCGGGTCCATTTCAGGTCGGGTCCATTTCAGGTCGGGTTCATTTTAGGTCGGGTCAAAACGAGTCGGGTCCGAAGCAGATAATTGACAGGTTAATTCGGGTTCGGATACACTTCAGGTTGGGTCCATTTCAGGTCGGATCCATTTCAGGTCGGGTCCGTTTCAGGTCGGGTCCATTTCAGGCCGGGTTCATTTCAGGTCGGTTGCATTTCAGGTCGGGTAATTTTAGGTCGGGTAGTTTCAGGTCGGGTAATTCAGGTCGGGGTATTTTTAGGATTGAAATTCGTATTGAGTTTGAGATCAGTACAACCGTATAAGCAGTCGATAGACTTTAGGTTGACCTTCGTCAATCGTCATTGATTTAGAATTAATTATTTAAAGTCATATCAAATTAAAATTATAAAACATTGAAGTACTTAAAAAATAATAAAAAGGGGTCAATTTGGATTAAAAATAAAGTTTCACGGATTATAATGAACAAAAATATCAAATTAAAATTATAAAACGTTAGACAAATTTAAAAGAAAACAATGAAAATGGGTCAATTTGGAATAAAAATAAAATTTTGAGATTGTAATGAACAAAATTTATCAAATTAAAAGTATAAAAATTAGAGTAATTAAAAAAACAATAAGTAGATGTCAATTTAGAATAAAAATAAAGTTTTAGGATCTAGAATGAACAAAATTTCAAATTAAAATTATAAAACATGATGAATTAAAATATATATATAGGGGTCAATATGGAATTAAAATAAAGTTAAGAGACTAGAATGAAGAAAATATCAAATTAAAATAATAAAACATTGGACAAATTAAAAAATAAATGTGGGTCAATTTGGAATAATAAATGTGGACAAATTAAAATAAAGTTAAGGGACTAGAATGAAGAAAATACTAAAACACACATGTATACATACATACTAAAACACATATATATGCATGTATTTAAGTTTTAGTATATATATACATGTATGTATGTAAGTTTTAGTATATATATATTGTTATAATTATATATATACATATATATATATATATGTATGTAAGTTTTAGTGTGCATATATTGTTATATATATATATATATATATATACTAGAACATACATATTTGTATGTATATATGTATACCCCTAAACAATACCCATAAACCTCAACCCTTAAATCTTATGATCACTAATAATTAGAGTACAAGCCTAATTTCCTAATTTTTAGACTAATCTCATAACCCCAAATAATTAAGTTGACACATTTACCCCTAAACCCCAAACATGAATATCTAAATCTTAGAGACACTATTTACTAATAATTAGAGTGCAAGCCTAATCACATAATCTCTAAACTAATCTCATAGTCCCAAACAATCAACTTGACACACTTACCCTTAAACCCTAAACATAAACTCATAAATCTAACAAACAAAATAAATTGAAACATAAAAAGGAGAAATCTAAAAATAAATTATTAATTAGAGCCCAAATCACAAATGAATAAAATTATTAAACTTAATTACTTACCAAATCTTTATACGAGGACCAAATCAAATTTAAAGCAAACCAAAAAGCTTAATAATTAATTAATTAATTTATGAAGCATGACCTAATTAAATAAAATTTAAAGAAACTAAACCAAAAGTTAAGACTAAAAAAATAAACTAAAACTTAAAAAAACCTAAACTCTAACAATCTAATTAAAGAAGGACCTAAAGAATAATTAACCCCTAAATAAAAAAAAATCTCCCTCCACTTTCAATTTATTTCATATGCGGCAAAATTGCAAAATTCCCTCGCCCCCTAATTTTGTTTCTGGCGGCAAAATTCCCTCCCCCACAATTTTGTTTCTGGCGGCAAATTCCCCCCATCCTATTTTGTTTTTGTTTTATATGGTGCCAAAATTTCTCCATTTTGTTTAATATGGCGCCAAAATCCCTTCATAATTCCCTATCAATTAAAAAAACTTTCTCCCCATTAATTCAAAAAAAATTTCCCTTAAACTAAAAAATATTTTTTTATATTATTTTAATAGTTATAATTAATTTTTTAATAAAATATTTCTTAAATTTAATGATCACAATTAATAAATTGATTTAAATTTTAAATAATTTGTTTTAAATTTATCCATCACAACTTATTAATTTAATAAAACTTTTAAATTTTGAATATTTTTAATAAAATAAATTTAAGTATATTAATTCTTATTAAATTTCACAAATAATTTATATTGAACGAGTTAGTATTAAATTAATTTAATAAATTAATACTTTACATTTATCAACACTTTAAATTTATCAAATCGTAGACTTCTTCAATTATATATCAGGTAAATATCAAGTCAGATTAATATCAGTTCAGGTTAAAAATAGGTCAGATTCAAAGCAGGTCGGGTCAATTAACAGGTCGGGTCCAAACAGGTCGGGTCCAAAACAGGTCGGGTTCAAAACAGGTCGGGTCCAAAACAGGTCGAATTCAAAACAGGTCGGGTAATATCGGATCTCGGGTCAATTCAGTCGGGTAAAATCGGTTATCTGCCAGGTCGGCTTCGGGTTCGGGTTCGTTTCAGTCGGGCGCAGGTCGGGTTTCAGGTCCACAGTAACAGGTTCAATTCGGGTTCGAGTCATTTTCAGTCGGACGCAAGTCGGGTTCAGTCACTACGTTAACAGGTGGAATTCAGGTTCAGGTCAACAACAGTCGGTTACAGATCGGGTTCGGGTCATTAAATTTTCAGGTCAAATCAGGTTCTGACTCGAGCAGATTTCAGTCGGGTTTTGTGGTAGGGTCAACTTTTTACATCCCTAGCTGTTAGCACCTCAACTTTTATATTAAAAAATACTAGAAATTTTATCTATTCAAACCTTTAATTTTCAATTTTTTTAATTATAAGAATAAACTACACGAAATATCATTAAACATGTGTACTAAAAATAGCATTAAACTATAAAACGATACTATTATACCACATGTTAAAGTTAAATGATGTTTCGTGTAATTTACCATATAATTAATTATCTATTACTTTTTAATCTTGCTTCCTAACTTGTAACTTGGCTCTGTGGATCGACCGGTCTTCCTCTTCTTCTTTTTCCCTCGTTCTTCTCTCACCACAGAAGCGTATATAAGATAAGTCGACGATTCGAACTCCGGACTTTATTTAAGCGATTTAACACCGCATCCTACTAAAAAAATGAGTTTATAAAAGAAATGCTAATATTCGATCGTTCATTGGAAACTTCTTGATGTAATTCTTAATTGAAAGTTAAAAGTGAATGTAGGTTGCATGGCTATAAATTATACATATAGGAGGAGAACACCAAAAGGATAAATTAGATGGAATCAGACACCTTGCCTCGGAAGTACAGAGAGCGAAAGGAAAATACCTCCGACAATCAGCGATTTTCCGAAGCCGGGGAACTCGAAAACACACCTACATAGGAAGTCCCATTTGCAGAGGCTTTTAAACTCGCTTTGCGAGACCATTAACAGCTAATAACCTCATTTACATGTTCCTAAAGGCAACATGTTAGATTAGACAAAGCCAAATAAACCGGTCACCTGTCACCGGAGACGCGTTAGCTAGATGTGTCTTTTGAGTTTGAGGCCTTCTTTTTCTTCATAATTTTGCGTGCTGTCTCCAGGGACATCCCCCGTCAAATGCGTGTTCCAATACGTCCTCCATTCGCTTCGCCACCAGAATCTGGCAATATAATATGTTATACACGGCGAGTGAAAAGCGGAATACTTCGATTCGGTTTTGCTCTCATGACCATCACAATTATGCGAGTTTGAGATGCAAAATCTGATCGAAGTCGCACCAATGGCTTGAGTAACATTTTTGCTTCAAATGGAGGGGCGAAAATTTACCTCTAGAGTGGAAAGCACAGCTGCAGGTACTTCAACCAAGTCCTTGAGATTTCTCTCTGGCAGAATAACTCTCTTGATACCGTAACGATGTGCCGCTAGAACCTGCATATTTCATATTACAAAAACAAGATGTATCGGAAACGATGAGAAGCCAAAGCATTTCCAGTCTATTTGTTGACGTATCAAAATATGTATTATTACTCAATGCCATGACCCGTGAACATATTATTTGCCGGTAAGAAAGAAAATGTAGTAGGAATAGCTCACTATACACACCTTATCCTTGACACCGCCAACAGGTAACACAAGACCCCGCAGCGTCATTTCTCCGGTCATTGCTGTATCTGCTCTTACGCTTTTCTCACTAAACAGTGAAACTAACGCTGTTACGAGGGTCACACCAGCTGAAGGCCCATCTTTCGGCACAGCCCCAGCAGGAAAATGTATATGAATATCTCTGCCCTTCAACAGATTGGTTTCTATAGCAGCTGCCAGCTTAAGATCCGCCGCCCTGGTTCTTACCTGAAAAAATCGGAACTGTTTCAAAACCCCCACAAAGGAATATAACCCATATTGATTCAAATTGTCAATTGGTAAAGTTGATTGATTAGATATCAGTTCGAATAAAATTTGTGGTCCAAGAGATTATAATACAACCATATTAGCAACAATTTCTTTTAGCAACTTTTAGATCATCAGAATCAGCATTGACGACGATGAATTTTACACAGCACAAATGTAGAAAATATATGTGATTTAAGAAAGGATACCCAAGTCAGTGCTATCTGTGCTGATTCTTTAATAACATCACCAAGTTGTCCGGTAAGATGCAATTCACCATTTCCAACAACTGATGTAGCCTCCACAAACTGAACCTCTCCTCCAAAATTGGTCCAAACAAGCCCAACAGATACTCCAGGAGTGGCAACGCGATCTGCAGCTTCTTGGTCATCAAACCTAGGAGGCTACATTAGAGAGAAAATAAACACCCTCGGCATGTTAAGAAAGAAATATGAACTCAAATGCAGTAACTATTAACCTACTCAAGTCATTGGATCATATCATACATGAAGAGCTTAAGCTTGAAGCAGGGGGAAATAAGAACTCAACACCAAAATCTTTTCGTCAACTCACTTTCCGTTTTTTGAAAGCTTTAATACCATGAAAAGTGTGCCCCCTCCCAAAAGGGACATAAGGCTTGTAAAAAAAAGTGAATATTAAGAGTCAAATGAGGAATAATTACCCCCAATATTTTTTCCAGCATAGCCTCATCAACAACCAAAGGTGAGGCGATTCTGAATGCATTTGATATATCATGATTATTTACACCCATCGGAATGACTTCCATTTCCATTTCAGCTCCCTCAGCAATCCTGTTTTCCAGAAGTGGAGAAGTTAGCTTCTGAACATCTTTGCTAACTGAGACAGCCTGTACTTGCTCAGCGACTCTTACTGCAGCAGCACGAGCCAAGGCAGCCAACTTCCTTTCCAGATTACGAACACCAGCTTCCCTGGTGTACCTCTGAATCACAAGTTCAACCATGTCCTACCACCCAAAAAAAGGCATTAAGAGAAGATTACCTAATATTAGGTGCTGGATTGCGCAGAAATAAATAAAATTCAATGCATTATACAGTAAAAATAATGACTATATTCTGATCAAATTTGCTTTTTTTATCTTATGTCTTACTCTGACATCTTAATCTAAATTTTAACAGAAGAGTTCAAGAAATGAAAGTAGCTTCATTGTCATATGTTGAAAACGAAACAGTTTAGAGATCATCCACGGAGGAAATTAAAAAAAGGCAATAGTGTGTAGACCTCAATACATTAGTCCTGTAAATTGTTTATTCAACCAATGATGTGATAGGGATGCAAAAAGACCAGTTGACAATTTCTCAAAGCATCTCAGTAATCTGGGAGCAGCGGCTGTTAATGAACTTAGAGTGACAAGGCACTCAATATTATCAAGTACGGAAAAACAAGCTTCAAAATGTGGAAAAGATGAATGCGTGATGAATACCTCTGGAATCTGAAGGGACGCGGAACTCAATCCATGCTGATCCAAAACTCTTGGGATCAAATATTGCATGGCTATTCTAAGCTTTTCTTCAGCTGTATATCCAGGCAGCTCAATGACTTCCATCCTATCCAAGAGTGGAGGAGGAATAGGCTGCATCCTATTTGCTGTAGCCACAAAAACCACCTTTGATAGGTCAAATGGCACGTTCAAATAGCTATACAACCTCAGTTAAAGAACCACAAGGGATCAACAGGCAGTCATGAAATTGTTAATGATGAAGGTAGGTAATAGATGCAAATAAACATGTAAAATCTTCAACAACATTATATACAGTTAAAAAAATGCTAATTGATGAAATTGACGTCAGCATGTTATTAGAAGAAAGTAGGATACTGATCATTAAAAGATTTATTCTGCTCAGGATCAAGAACCTCCAGCAGAGCTGAAGCGGGATCACCACGCACATCAGAACCCGTCTTGTCAATCTCATCCAAAAGCATGACTGGGTTGCAAACACCTACTCTCTAGAAGCCAAAAGGTAAAAAGACCATTATAGTAAGAACAACAGTCATTGACATAATATAAATGTTCCCATGAGGATGTTGATAATCTTAAACTTGAGATTCTATATATTCTCAACAGAAAATCATTCAGCCAACAATAAATTTGATACTAAAAAATCTACAAACTCAATTTTCATTTAGCTCTAAGCATGTCTTTCAGGTTTTTGAACTGACCGATGGGGCAAAAAAGCACCATCACTCGGCCACAATAGCATACATTAATGCAATAAAGCACAGAATCACTCAGCATACTGCAGAATGAAATAGTAGAATATAAAAGCTGAATAAATCAAATATGAGCATATTTAAGACCAGAAATTGACAGTTCATGAAGTTGCAGATACTACTAATGTCCCTACAGACTAATAATTCTTAACCAACAGGTAGCTAAATCACATTCTGTTAAAACAATATGCGATAGAGTCATAGAGCAGAATATCTAATTCATGATACCAGTCATACCTTTAATCCATCAATAAGACGCCCTGGCATGCTTCCAATGTATGTTCTCCTATGTCCTCGTATATCAGCCTCATCCTTAACACCACCAAGGGATATACGTATAAATTTTCTACCCAAAGCAGAAGCAATTGATGATGCTAATGATGTTTTCCCCACACCTGGTGGGCCAACAAAGCATAGAACTGGACCTCTTGCATCTGGCTTAAGCTGAGCAAAAAAATTCAAATCAAATGTACTTCAAAAAGCAAAAATACAAGATTTAGCCTTCAAGGCAAGAAGATATAGATTGTTGGTCAACCTTGCGAACAGCCAGATATTCGATAATACGTTGCTTGACCTTCATTAAACCATAATGGTCAAAGTCGAGTTGGTCTTTTGCCGCCTTTAGGTCCAATTCCTGTTCTTCACTGGCCTTCTGCCAAGGCAGATCAGCAAGAAGCTCCAAGTAAACACGTGAACTATTATATCCAGGTTGCTGTGGCTGCATCTTCTTAAGTCTCCTGAAATAAAAATTATAAACAAATGAACCTTGTTAGCCATCATATCCAATTAAATTATAGGACAGTAACAAGTTCGGATCACATGGACACAAGAGAAACAAGAGAGGCCCGTGATATCATCACCAAAAATTGAATGCTGTAAGACAATTTCCTTAAAGCTTCCATTAATATTCCCAGGAAGAATGTTATCAAAAAATGCTTTTTTTCCATTCAAACATAATAGTCCCATTTGTACTGTTATCTCAAATTATACCTCAACTCCCTTTGTGCATGCTTCAAGACACTTGCAGGCATCCCAGCATTCAGCATCTTTCTTTCCAGGGAAGCCAAATCATCTTCATCATCATCATTGTCTCCAAGCTCCTCTTTTATTGCTCTCATCTGGAATATATTTGAATAGCCAGATAACGAATAATTAGGCAGTAAAACTTATAACAATATGTAACCATCAAGTAACGTTTTTTTTCAGTGGCCAACTCAGCACCAAAAACTAGACATCAGAAGCCACCATAAAAGATATTACTCGTGGACTATATCCACCTCTACTGGCGCTATACAAACAGCAGGACAAAAAAATCATAATTTATTAATAAGCTCAAAAACTGCCAACATCTGTAGTGCTCTCTACTTTCCACTCCATTAACAATACCTGTAGCAGAAGTAAGAAAGCTAACCTGCTGTCGCAAAAGATATTCCTTCTGTGATTTTGACAATTGCCCTTCAACCTTTTGTGTAATCTTCTCTGCTACACGTATTGACTGCACAAGTAATACATTAAAAGAATGGAAAACGTCCAGAAGAAGAATTGAAGTGACAATATTAACCATAAGCACATTACACACCTGCAAATGCCTGTCAACTAACTCAGTAGCTTTCAAAAGCCTTACTTTAGGATCAACAGAATCCAACATAGAGAGCTGCTCTTCAAAACTCATCTCAAAGCTAGCAACAAATATATCAGCCAATTTGTGAAAAGGAAGTGTCTCCAAAAGAACTTTTATCCTTCCACCAGTTTTTTGTTTCTACAAGCAGCACAGGAACATCAAGTATCACTAGAATGACAACATAAACCCAGCCGAAGTTTTCAATCAACAAGAGAACTAACACTCTTGAATGGATTTATGGCATTCATCAAAGTTACTAATAAGTGAAAAGAATAGGTCACATATTTTACCTGCTCAAGAATAGAAATTAGCTCCATGGCAGTTGCTTTGAACTGGCGAGACAGTGTTACAAACTCTGGATCTTGTTCCACTTGCTCCATCTCTAAACAAATTAAAACATAGAAGATACAGATCAGAACATAGCCAGTAGCCTAAAACCAATGTATGGTAGAACCATAAACAACATTCCATTCAATGTTTTTGAAAAGAACACTTGCAACTAAAATAAAATAAATTACAGATTATAATCCGGCATGCTACTCTAGAAATTCCAGAGTTAATTCTAGCCAAAGAGACTTGTTGAAGAAAATATATGTGAAACAGAAACAGAACTATGCATACACAAGAAAAACCCTGATACCAACTTACCGGCCTTGGTCATCTCAAGTGGAGATATCTTCGCAGTGCAGTAAGCTCCTCGTGTGCTAAGTTCCTCTATATTGAATCTGCATAAACCTTCAAGGACGACAATGTATGTCACCCTCCCACTTGGTTTCTCCACTCCTCTTGACAGATGCAAAGCACGTGCTGCCACACCCCTGATATATGCATACACGCATAATCCAGAACCATAAGTAGAGAATTACCTCGTGACAGGACCAAAATGAGTAAATTACAAGGTTTTTTTAATCTTGATGCAACAATAATATGAATGCGCGGAATTATAGCATAAGATAAGATGGATTGAAAAGCACCTGTCATGCCAATGAATAACTTCCGGTGGGCTTTTCCCATCAACCTTGTGGGCATCAGATGTGCTTACCTGAACTTTTGAGCCTCGCTCACCCGATTCACTTCCTGCACATGAAAACCCGTTGAAATTCACCTACTAATTATAGCCGCTCTTTTAAACAGAAGAAACTGGACTTTTGATAACAAAACAAGTCCACAAACAAACTACCTTGAGATAACATGGAATCCATGGAGGTCGTCTCAGCAGCATCACGAACCGGAAGAATTCCTATTAATCCTTTATCCTCTCGCTGCCATAGCTCTTGCTCCACCAATTTCACACTGCGTACTCAAACCGCTTTATTCTCTAATATTCAAGCTTACAAGAAGAGCAGATATATAACCGATTCCTTATTCTACTACCTTTGTATTTATTATCCAGCTAAAACAAACAGAAATCCAAATAAACTTAGAAAACTCTACAATTTCTAAAACCGCGACAGTTTCCCGAGAGAAACAAATCAGAGTGAGAAACAACAAGTAGGATCAAGCCTAATCTTATAAGTAAACAAATTTTGAAAAGCTCAGTATTGATGTCTTGAAAAGAGAGGATCATCATCATATAAACGATAATAATTCAAAAATTATAAGCCATAAAAGATTCTTCAACTGTGATTTTCTAAGGAAACAAACGAGGAAGCAAAATTCAACATCTGATTAAAAAAGTTTAGTCAAATATCAAAAGAAAAAACGAAAAATTAACGAACCTGCTGGGCGAAGTGCAGCGAATTCGAATAAAGGCGCCAGGCAATAGAACTTTGTTTCTGAACGGAAGAATTGCTAAACGACCTGGTAAGTCCACCGATTCCGCCATTTTTGAGCTTCTCGGAGGAAAAAAAAGTGTAAATAAATAAAAACCAGAAACAAAGAGAAATAGAGATCACTAATTTGTTCAACAGAGGTTTAAATAGACGAGAAATAAAGAAAAAAAATAATGGAAACAGCGCGTGGGTGCCTACCACTGCCACTGCCTGCTCAGCTCAGCTCAGCTCAGCTCTGCTCGGGTGGGGATTTATCTGAACCAACGCCGACCCATTTTTTTCTCCTCTTTTTTATTTATTTAGTTTTTTTCATGCTTAATAGGTAAATAGGTGACCAAACTAAGTTCTAATGTCTAGTTAAATGACCAATCTATTTTTCGAGCTAAATTGGAACTTAAAGTTTTATTTCGTAACTCATTTAAGGTTTGCCGTTAATTTTTTTCTTTAAAGGACACGTATGACCTCTAGAAAAATGTAAAATTATATTAAAAATAAATACAATTAAATAATTTTTAAAATTCTCTAAATTTTCCAGATTTTACAAAACAACCCAAATTCTAAAATCCCTAGACTCCAAAATATAAATCTTAATTTGGGCCGATTTCGCCGCCGCCCACCAAACCGGTCGCCGGACCATTACGACCATTTCTCTCACCACCATGTCGCCGAAAATTAACTTACGTCGTGCAATTCGACAAAATTGTCGATTGGTTCTTTCGAACGATTCGCGTTGAACGGCGGCAAGAGGAATGGCGAACGACGTGTGGGTTGTTTGGCGAGTGGAGGGAGCTTCATTTCGGCGCCGACAATGCGGCCTGCAGCGGTGGGAGTGATCGGATTTGGGGTTTAAGGATTTGAAGACTATTTTGGGAGTGTTTGAAACTTTCATGATACATTTTTATTTTTGTTTTTTTATTAATTTTATTTATTTTTATTATAATTTTAGATTTCGTGACATGTGTCCTTTAACGGAAAAAATTTAATGGTGAACTTTAAATGGGTCACGAAATAAAACTTTAAATCCCAATTTAGCCCGAAAAATAGTTTGAGCACCTAACTGAAAAAAAAAAGGGTATAGTTTAGACACTTATTTGACGGTTAAGCCTTTTTTTATATAATTTCATGATTTGAAATTAATTATCATTGAAGGGGTAAAGCAACTTTTTAGTCCCTAAACTTAACAATATTTTTTAATTTAGTCCATTAATTTTATTGGTCTATCTCAATTCTTAAACTATTTTTTTAATTTAATGAGCGTAAGCACAATTTCAAAAAGCGGCATCATCAAAGTGATTAAAATTTTAGAAAAATGCCAAATTTAGAATTAATATGGACAACAAATTTTATGAACTACTTTTTTTATAATTAATTATATTTATCTATTAATTAAATTTGAATTAAATAGTAAAAAGATTCGTTGTAAAATATCACAAATTCCGATAATAGATAAAGTCAAATGTGGACTTTTTTATTTCGTTTCCGGCCATTATCTCCCACGTAGTAGTTGTTCTTTTCTACTCTTGCACAAAATCCTTTAAAGAATTACATAGAAAAATAATTGAGATTATTTAAATATAAAAACCAATTAAAATAATTATTAAGTTGATTCATAAATTAAATTATTCTATAAAAAAAATTGAAACAAACAACCAAATATTAATTGCGATTTTCTGTTGGATGAATAGCGCATAGAGTAGAAAAATGTTATTAAATGTCCAACATATATTAGTTTTAGATTGGATATTTCAATTCATATCTTTCTTTAATCATAAATTATAATTGATCGGCCACATGTAACTTTACTTTTCTTTTTCTTTTGATTAGAGGTCGGTAATTTTTTTAATATTGTTTGTCGATCTTTAGGTCTATTTTTTTGTTTGGTTTTTGTGGTTCGTTTCATCTGTCATTGTGGGATGATTTTAGCATACCTTAGCGGTCGGATAGTGCTCGTTAGGGGTGTTCAAAATTACCCGACCCGATTACCGGAACACAAATAATCGGGTATTTACCCGAAATTTTTTTTATCCGGGTCAAAAAATATGATTTTTTCGGGTACCCGGTTCCTATTTTTTTATTTTTTATTTTATTAGATTACTTAATATTTTTACTTTAGAACTATATTTAAATCTCTAAATTCATTCTATATTTGTATTATATGCTTTCATATTTTAAAATTTTCAGCAAAAAAATATTAATTTGTGAATATGTAAGATTTGATATGAAACAAACAACAAGGTTTCTCTATTGCATTTATGCATTAGTAGGTTTCTTTAAAAAATATGAGATTAAAAAAAATCACGATCGAGATTAATATTTTTAATGTCTTTCTTATGGTTATAAACTTCAAATCATTATTATTTTTTTTGTTTGGATCATGTGTTATAAACTTTTAAGGTTTTTTTTTAATTTTAAAATAAAAAATAAGAATCGGGTACCCGGGTTTAACGGGTACCCGATTATCCGGTACCCGATATTTACGGGTCGGGACACGGGCCGACAAACCTAATACCCGAAGGTCCGGGTACCCAGATTTGAACACCCCTAGTGCTCGTATAGAGATCTTTACGACGCTAATTTCTGATTATGGTTCTGTCGATGGTCTTAGAAAGATGGATCCCTGCTTGGTTGATGGTTAGTTATCGATGTAATCAGACCTGGGTAGCAGAGTAATCTGACTGATAGTTTAGTTCGCTCATCACTCTTTTTTCACCCTGTAAAGCATCTACATTTCAAAATTACAATCGCTATTGAGTGATTTTTTTATACATATGTTTTATAAAAAAAATACATGATTCTACAAATTTATTCTATAAAAACTAAATACAAATCATTAACCCTAAAAATTAAATCTTAATTTCTAACTACAAACCCTAAATTTTAAATCGTATAAATTAAACTTTAAACTAAGTCTCTAATCCTAAAATCAAAAGGCTTTATGGCTTTATGCAACATGAATACTACGCAACATGTGTATTGAATAATGTTTCATTTTTTTAGTTTATAATCATAAATTATAATCGATTACAATGTTGTTTTACAAAGAAGAAGGGGTAAAGCACACAAATAGTCATTAAACTAAATAAAAATATTTTTTAACCGTTAAAGCGATAAAATTTATAAAATGATCATTAAATTAATCGAACTATTATAAAATGGTCATTAGATTATTAAAACTTATCAAATTATTATAAAATAATCTCAAACTTATAAAATTTATTATATTTTATGATATGCAATGACCATTTTGTGCTTAGTTTAATGATCAAATGTATGAAAAGATTATGTGCTTAATTATATTTTGTTAAATAAAAGAAATAAAAATGTGAACTCCAAGACCTAAGCAAGGGTTGATGATTAATTTTTTAAATTCAACATTTAAAATTTATATTTATTTCCTATTTTTAAAAATTATTTTTAGATTGACAAAAAAATTCCATTGTATTCACGCTTTGTATTTTTCTTACCAAATAAAGTACAGGGAACCATACAAATATTAATTAAAATGTGAAACATTCTCTGCCGTCCGATGAGAAGACGTCGGCTTCCTAGGGAAGTTCTGAGCCGTTGGATATCCGGATAAGATGGGAGAGAGGCGCGTCAGCATGCTGATGGATAGGATGATCTAATAGCGGAGGCTGCTGTCAGAGTTGTGGGGGCGGCTGCAACTTGGATTCCACGTGGCAAGTTCTGATTGGAGGATAAGGTCCTCGTGTCTGGATTTTATTGGAGGTTTTGGATAATTCAATTAATCTTTAATAAATAAATATAAGAACTCTAAAATTCCACGTTTCGAGGATGGCTAAATTTCGATTGGCCACACATATAATGCTGAATTTACTATTTAGTACCCTAGGAATCACGTTGCACCACACACATATATATATATTATTAGACATGGTAAAATTAACCCGAGACTCGAATTGATTTAGCCGACCTGAGAGCCGACATAGATCGGAACATAATGGTCTAAACATGACCCAAATCCGAATTAAAATCGAGTTGAACCAAAACCGACTCGAATTTAGTTAAACTGAAAATCAACCCGAGTCGAAAATAATCGAAACTGAAAACAATTCGAATCGAAAATCAACTCGAACCAAAAACAACTCGAATTTAATTTTCTCAAATATGTATGTTTTTTATTCTCATTTTGTATTATATTACTAATTGACAACTATCTTTAGTAATAGTTTAATATCATTTTTTTCTCCTTTAAAAGACCATTTTCATACATTGAAGTCGACTGATCTGATATTAATTCGACCCGAAAATCAACCAAGCCGATATTAACCTGACCCGATCCGAAATAACATAGACCTGAACTAAATCCGGATCAGACCCGGTCCAACACGAATCGAGCCTAAACAAAAAATAATCCGACCCGAAGTTACCTGACCCGAACGACCCGATTGCCTCATCTAGTTTATATATATATATATATACTTATACTTATACTTAGGGGTGAACATTTGATCGAATTGAGTAAAAAAATTAGAGTTAGTCAAGTTGATGAGTTCTATTTATAACTTGAATTGTATTTAATTTTTTTCGATTCGAGTCGAGTAAAGTCATTCAATTTTTTGTTCAAGTTTAATTGTAAGTATATATAATATCATAATACTAATTGATTGTGATTCAAACGACATACATATATCAGACAAAGTTGATGGAACTCGCTAGAACTTGAAAAGTGATTCACTAATTACTAAATTTTTTTGAGTTATTCGAGTCTCATTTTATAACTAAAATTTTATTTGAGTTGAATCTATAAAATTATAATTTACGTCAATTCGAGTAAATTTTTTTAACTTTTTCGAATCAAATTTTATTCGCCCCTCATAATAATCTATAATATTGTTACAATTATATTAGAGGTTTTTGTATCTATATAAATTTTAATGTATTACTAATTCATATTTATTGAGATAAAAAATATTTCTGATAGGGGGATTTATATTCACGTGGTCATGTTCTTGTTATGTTGCAACCAACTTTTAATACCAAATATATATTATGATACTGAGCAAGCAAAAACGAAAAAAAAATGAAACCCTACCAAATGGTACGTTGTTCAAACTATGTTTTTATGTATCCAAACCAAATGGTACGATCATTGTATTATTCTTTTTTGTTTCCCTTTCAGTTTTTAGAGTCGTCGTGGTTAATCTGGACCGACTCGTGTCGCATACATGATTTTAGTGGGTGAGTCTCCAAACAGGAATTTTCTGTATACACAACATCTCGAACTCAAGATCTGCTTAAGCGATACCAAACTGTTTATCACTTGAATTTACCCTATTAGTACCATCATGGTATTATTCAAACCATTTCTCGCGTAATTTCATATTTTTTAGATATAAAACTATAATCTTTATTAAAATTTTAAATTTTTTAAAAAACAACAACTATTTAGTAATATAAAAATATTAAAAAATTTTAAAATTCTAAAATGAAATAAAACATATTTTTAAATTATGAACAAAAAATCTAAAATTATTTAAAAAATACTAAAGTTATTAAAAATTATAAAATTATTTTAAAATTTTGATAGAATTTATGGTTGGGGCTATAATTTTAATAATTTTACAAACGGCTTCAATGAGATCACCATTGCACTTTAGTAATTCTTATAAAATTTTAATATTTTTATTAGTTAACTTTTTTTACTTTTATATTTAATATTTTTAAATATTTTTTATGTTTACATTTTAAAAATTTCCCCAAAATTTGTATTTAGAAAAAGTTACAAATGTCATGTGGTAGTATCACAACTTGTAATGTGATACTAACTACTCTAAAAAGAATAATAGACTTTAAATAACTTAATTTCCCCCCAAAAAAGAATAATAGACTTTAAATAACTTAATTCCCCCCCCCCCCCCAAAAAAAAAAAAAAAAGAATAATAGATTTTAACAATTAAAATTGATCAAATAACTTAATTTATAGTAAAATTTTCAAATCAAATTTTTTATTATTTTAATTAGATAAGTCATAAGTCAATTGGATGTAAAAAATAAAAACTTAGTTGATTTTTCTTGACTAATTATTTGTTTACCATTTAGTTTTCAAATAAAGTGGTTAAAAATTCCTAAAAAGTGGTTGGATTTCGAATATTAATTCTCATAAAAAGCACGTATTTTACGTGCAATTTGTTCTAAAAAGGGTGACCGACATACAAACACACCAAGATTCGACCATTTGTCTGACTAAAAAAGAACATCAAATTTAAGTTAGATTAAATGTGATTACATGAAGTATTATATGTATTATTTTGTAAATATCGGTTTGAGTCAAAATTAGAGGTTTGAACTAATATTAGAAATTTGACCGCTTAAATTCATTAATTTGAATGTTTGGTGAATGACGGATTGCGATGAATTTTCTATTTTTTAAAATCAGCTAATAAGAGCTTTTTAAAATTAGATGTTTTAACATAAGAGTTATAAGACCCTTTTACCATTGACAATTATAATATCTCCAAATAACCTAAATTTAACCTTTTTTATTTTTATTTTTCACCCTCGCGTATTAAATTTAATATTACATTGAGACATTCGTAGGCTAATTCTTTTTGTTTTTTCTTTTTATTCTCACACATTTATATTTGTTTTTAAATTTAATAATTAATTAAATTGTATTAAAAATAATCATATAAATAATAAATACTTCAAATATGCGTAGTAATGTTATATTAAAAAATTATTTTTCATAATACAATTAATATTAATAGATACAAAATATTGATAATTAGAGCTCAATCGGACAAATTATTATTTTTATTTAATAACTAAATTAAATTTAATTCCTCGAATTCTTCCATAATTAAAATAATTTATGGCCATGTTTGGTAAATAGCGGTTTGAGCCAAAATTAGAGATTTGACCAATCAAATTCGCTAATTTGGATGTTTGGTAAATAACGGATTGGAGTGAAACCTCTAATTTTGAAAAAAAACTGCTAATAAGAGCTTTTTGAAATTAGAGGTTTTGACATAAGAGTTATAAAAGTCCTTTTACACTTAACAATTATAAAAAATCTTCAAATAACCTAAATTTAACCTTTTCTATTTTAATTCTCACCCTTACGTATTTACATTGTGACATTTATAAATTAATATTTTTCTTTTTATTCTCACACATTTATATTTTTATTTAAATTTAATAATTAATTAAATTATATTAAAAATAATTATATAAATAATAAATTAATATATAGATTCTTTAAATATGCTTATTAATGTTATATTAAAAAATGTTTTTCACAATCTAATTAATATGCACAATATTGTTAACTAATAAATTATTCAAACAAGTATCGAATATAGTCATGTCCTTATATGTCATTTTACTTGTTTAAATAATCAAACAACTATCAGCTATCAGTTAATTTTACCAAACATTTTTATACAATCAACTAATGCAACCCGCTATAAACTATCGGCTAATGTAATCCGCTATCAACTATCCGCTAATTGTCAAACAAGACCTGTTTAAACATCCAAATTCATATAAATTAATTAATTTGGGAAAAAAGCAACCCAAGTTTAGTATCAAGTCAATCTAACACACAATGGAAGTCAGTTGTGTGGGAGACAACATTTGTCAACACAAATGCAATTATGCAACTTGGAAAGCAAACCAACCTTAAAAATATAATATCTCTTGTACTAGTTTTGGACACATGGATTCTCTATTTCAATTATGAGTTTTGTTTTTTTACTATGTTAGTGGGTAGCTTCAAGTTAAATATTGAATAAATTTCTCAATAATTAGGCTGCTTTGACTAATTGCCCACTTGGTCCAAATGTCCAATTCTATCATGTTTTGATGTTTTTTTTTTTGTCTTCTTTTTCCTTTATGTTATGAGGTACAATCACAATAGTAAGTATTATTTTTTTCTCAAATAAATTGTGTCTAATCCGAATAATTAAAAGTTTTGTATCTTAGCTATTATTAACTTCGCTAAAGATGTCTCAAATCCTTAAATCGAAAGATATTATGTGTTTAAGTACACTAAATTCTACATCTTTCTTGATGTTACAACAACAACTATATTAACCGAGTTAAGAGTCTAGTATCTCACATATTTTTTAAACAAAAAAATATTATGATTTAATGACAATGAGAACTCTTAAAAATTCATGTTCAAATTAGAGTTTGATTTAGAATTATGTTGACAGATTGGTTTATAAATTAATTATTCAATTTAATGTTTTTAATAATGGATTTTAATCCGGGACGGACGCAAGATTTTAGGTTAGGGGACGAACCTATAAATTTTTAAGAGGGATGAACTTATAAAATTTTAGGGGTCGAAAATAGATTTTCAATAGAAAATACATAAAAATTTTAAAATTTTTCTAAGCCGTATAGGAATTTTAAATTTTTAACCGGAGCGACCGCCCCCGCTAGCCCCCTCGGTCCATCTCTGATTCTAATTATATATTAAAAAACACATATGTAATAAATCTTTTTTTTTTTGACTGTGTGGATAAACTAAGACCTGTTTAGACAGTGTAATGGTCTAACCCCACATATTATTGAAAACACCTAATCTCGACAATTCCTAGTCCAAATAAGCCCACTCTCTCGTTTCACTTAGCATGGAGGCCCAATAGCAATGAACTTAAAATTTCATTAAATTGCTGGCACTAAAATTTAATTAGGCCAGTCAAAATTTTGATTTTGACGTTGTAAATGGAGTAGTGTTAAAGGTTTCAATTCTGATATTATAAATGAAATAAACTAAATTTAAATGATCACTTCCACAATAAATTTATACAGTACTTGATTCAGATTAATCAATCAATAGATCAAATATCAGTGATTAAAAAATGTGTTGTTATTGTTGTTATTACTCAAACGCTTAGATATGTTCGATCACACATCCTTCTTTCTATTATACTAACAATATGTCAATTAAATTAAACTCAATATGTCATTATTATTATTATTATTATTATTATTATTATTATTATTATTATTATTATTATTATTATTATTATTATTATTATTATTATTATTATTATTATTATTACATGCTTTCAACTTCAAAAATCAACTTTTTTCGAACCCCTTTGTATCTTTATCAAAGGTTAGCGACTCATTGTGCTCTCCACCACCTTCCACCACATCTTAATCACGCCCCCTTCCTAATTAATTTTGATTCGATTAAAAACTAAATTATCAGTGTCACGACTTAATCTAGTTCGATATAAACACCCATTTTTGTATTATGTTTGAAGTTCGAATCTCTAAACACGTACATGTTGCGACAAAAAATTAACCTTATCAATTACACGAATTATTTCACTCTTTCCTTCATTCAATCAAAACTAAATTGTTTAACCAAGGGTAACTATATATATATATATATATATATGTTCATTCACCTTTTTGAAAAGGTTCACATGTGTATGTGCAGCCAAGAATCATGGGGTATTATTAGAGCTTTGATTGATGCCATAGGTTTTGAACTATTGCTGCCAAAGGTTTCCACAACCTTGCTTGGTTGCCAAGAGTCCCAAAGGACCACATGGGCATCAGCATCAATACATCATTCCCCAACTAGCAAAGTCACAAAACGAGACCCACATATATACATTGCTATTGATGTACAACTATGGAAAAAATAATCGACTTGTCCGGAGAAATTTATAAAGTATCGTTCATCGAGGGTTATTGTGCGAGTTCACTGAGTCAGGATATCAACATTAGGTATTGTCCTTGGTAGAACAGAATCATGATTGAACATTAGGAAGAGCCAAATATACATAGTAATAAAATAGGGGGGGGGGCATGGTTTAACTTAAGGTGTCAATTTAAAATTTAGGGATTATGATCTAACTTATATAATTTCAAAATTGACAAAGACCTAAAAAGTATTGGGTAAATTACAACAAATGTCACTCAATTATAGGTAAGGTTACATTTGGGTCACCCAATTATTAAAAGTTACATTTGGGTCACCCAATTATTAAAAGTTACATCTGGGTCACCCTTTATATTTAAAAAAAGTATATCAATTTGTGTATTAGATTAATTAATGATTTCAAATGAAGTATTCTAATGTTAACAAGGGTATACAAGTGATTTGGAAGAAAAAAATTACTAAATTGATGTACTTTTTTTAAATATGGAGGGTGACCCAAACGTAACCTTACTCATAATTGAGTGACTCAAATGTAACCTTTAATAATTGGAAGACCCAAATGTAACCTTACCTATAATTGAATGACCCAAATGTAGCTTTTAATAATTGGGTGACTCAAATATAACCTTACCCATAATTGAGTGACCTCCGTTGTAGTTTACCTAAAAGTATTTAAACAAAAAAGGGGTTAGTGCTTAGTTTGTCTAATTTTAAAATTGACATGGGCATAAGAAATATTTATATCGAAAAACAGGGAGTCATGACTTAATTTTTTTTAACAATTCTATTTGAGTAGATGATAGTATTTGTGTTCGGTTTCAAATTTGAATAAGTTCACGCACACCAACATACTAAGCTGCTCAAACCTGGATCACCTGAGTGGAACACACCACTCTTTACCAACTACCTCCTTGGTTCAATTTATTAGATTTTTTTATAAAGCAAAATATTAATGTGTGTGTATATATATATATATATATAATTAGGTGTGGACAAAACTCGACTCGACTCGAAAAGAATTCAAATAAAGTTTGAGTTATGAAATAGAAATTCGAATAACTCGAAAATTTTAATAATTAGTTGATCAATTTTCATATTCGAGTCGAGTCTGTCAATTCTGCATGATATATTATGTATATCACATGTGAAAATATGAAGAAATATATATGTACAATTAAATTTGTACAGAAACTCGAAAACCCAACTCGAAATTTTTTTAAATAAAGTTTAAATCGTAAAGTAGAACTTGTAAACTTGAATAACTCGAATTTTTTTTTACTCGACTCGATCGCCCAGCCTACATATAATTAAAATGAGATGTATTATAAACATAATTGAAGTCCAACAATTATCATTTGTGCCTAAAACGTGTATGTCGAGCCAACTAAATACAACCCATTTCTTGGTCTAATATGATTACTTTTAAAAAAGAAAATTGCAGTTGGAATTTTATGGCTAACCCAAACCTTCAAACCTTTCCCCATCTTGTATAATGAAAGTGACCTAATAGAAATGTAAACAGAAAGCTGGTTTGTTAGGCAAACATGAGGAGATAAGCCAAGGAAAACCAATAATAATATTCAAGATAAGTGACTCCCCATGGTCCCTACCAGGGACGGAGCCAGAATTTGAAGTTTGAGGGGGCAAAACATAAATTTTAAGGGGGCAAATTCATAATTATCCCAATTTTTCAAGAAAAATATAAAAAATTAAAGGGTAAAAAAAGAATTTTCCCTACCGGAGGGCCACAGCCCCTCCCATTGAAGCTATAGCTTCGTCCCTGGTCCCTACTATGACTCAATCAGCTTCGAATTTTCATATCAATTTTGAAATTAGATAAATTAAATGTTAATTTATTTTTATTAAATCGTTATCAATTTTAAAATTAAATAATTTGATCTTATAATTTTATTATAATTATGTTCATGAGTGTATGTCTATATATCAAACATTTTTGTACTGGAAAAACATTGGAATTTCATGTGTCCAAGGCCACATGTGGAGCACATGATGTGCTTGATTTCAACCGTCATAAATTTTATAATTGTTAGAGGAAAGGTATAGTACACATTAATTCATATTTGGAAATAGATAGGGCCCTTGGTGATAGATGACAATTTAGCCCTAATTAAACAACTACTATGGGTCGAGTACTGGTGTACTTGCCCTCCTACTATTACTTTTGCCCAACAAATGCTATGGGTGGGCCCAAACCTACTTTCCTTTCTGATTACGGTCGTAGATTCGAATTCTAACGTTATGAATGTAGTAAATTAGGTTAGAAGAGTTATCCCCACAATAGACCTCTACAAAATCTGATTCGAATTAGTCAACTAATGAAGTTTAAGAGACATATATTACTCTACCAAAGGTATTATTATTAGTATTTGAAAGAAGGGTCGGCCCCAGTCTAGGGCTGGCAACGGGTCGGATTTGGGTGGGTTGGAGCTCCACCCACCCCATCATCCATATCCCAAATCGTCACCCAACCCACTCACCATCCTCTTGATCATTGACCCAAATCCGCCTCACCCATCAACCGCGGATGAGGCAGGTTGATCGGATCATAAATGTGTTATATTATTAGAAAATCATATTTAAAAGTACATGTAAAATTTTACTAGAAACTTTTAATATTTAATACATTAAAGTCAACTATTATTAAAGTTCTAAATTTTCGAATAATCTTACATATAACAGAACCTACATAAACAAAATTTTGGTTTCCCAATAGTAAACAAAAGCTTAAAAAAGTCTAAGTTTTAAATTATTTTTTAAAATTTATATTATATCGATGGATGTGGCGGGTGACGGATCGGATGGTGGGTTAAAAAAATTTCACCCGAACCCATCACGCGCTCCATCCGACACCCACTTCAAATGGATCAAACTCATATTTCATCGAGTTTTCGTCCATTTAGTTGAATTTGGTGAGTCGAGTGGGCCACCATCTATGGGTAATTGCCGTCCCTAGTCCCCACAATTATATTGATTTCGATGTTTCATAACAAATGTTTCACGTTCGAGCCTTGTAATTTCGTTTAGAGGTTTAACCCGACTCAAAATCACATATAGCCGAAGTCTATATAAATATCAGATGTCGAGAGGCCTCGAATCATTATAAAATAAAAGAAATAGATTAGACACAGAGAATTAAGGATCAGTTAGTGCACATTTCTCTCACAAATTAAACAGTTTCTTAACATTGAAACCAAGTTTTCAATGTCTCCCACTACCCACCTTTGCTATACAATAAAGCAAGAAAAATGCTTTTTTAGGGCCATGAAAGCAAATTAATTCAATTAATCATGAAAAACAATTATTTTCCCCATGTTTCAAATCTCACACTTGTTGAGCATACGAAAACGGCCTGGTGGTCAAAGCACGCTCACCTGCTCTACTCCATTCCTCTTAGGTTTTGGGTTCAAAACTCCTCAGGAACGTTACCTTCACCTAGATTTTCTCCCTCCCCTCTAAGTTGAAGTAGAATAGGATTATAATAAAAAAAAATATCTCACACTTGCTTGATTGTTTAGCATTTGGCAGTGCACCATATTATTATTGCTGTTCATTTATGTATGGGGAGTGTGTGACATAGGCAACCTCTCTATAATTAACAAGTGCACATTCATGAACTTAGAAATAAAAGAAAAAGAAAGTTCTCATGGTGCATGTGAAAGGGAGTTGGAACTTGCCTTGGAATAACCTATAAGAATGTTGAAACAAGAGCAATCCCATTTAATTAATAGGTTAATTATATGCGGAATGTTTCCACAAGTGTCCTAAACTTAGGGGTTAGAAATTTAGTTAGGGTTTATAATTTAAGGGTTCATATTTATGTGTTTAAAATTTAGGGATTATAGTTTAAATTTAGAGTTTAGTGTTAGAATTTAGGGGTTACAAATAAAAACTTAAATTCTTAACATATTACCCTAAAATTAAACCATAACCTATAAACTCTAAATCTTAACCCTAAACCCTAAATTTTAACCACAAACCCTATATTCTAAACCCATAAACCTAAATCCCTAAATTATAAACCCTAAACTAGATCCATAACCTCTAAAATTAGAGTGCTTGTGGAAACAAAATATTTCCACCACATTGCATCATATATTTTTCCTAATTAATAACCTTCCATGAGGCATGAGCTATAAGATTCTAGTAAAAGTAATTTTATGTTTGCCCATTATCTATGAAGATAAGAGGAGGGTGATCATATCTAGTAGCTATATGTATAAGTAGGAGTGATTTGAATTAGGGATATGTGCCAAAATAAACTTAGGGTGATAGATGACAAGGAAAGCATGAATTATAGCAAGAAAAAAAAGAAGGATCATTGATGAAAAATTATTAGATGTAATCAGTTCATCACGTCTTTTATGGTCTCAATCAATAAAATTCACTTATCTTATTTTTTAAGGTGAATTTACATCTCTTTTTTACATGTAAATAAGGAGTGGGTAATTACTTAAAAGTTATTTTAAAACATATGAATCTTATTGGCTGAGACATAAATGACGTGACGAGTCGAGTCCGTCTAATAATTTCTCGTCATTGAGAGATGATGCAAACCACTAGTAAAACTAACAATAATACCATATGTATTCATATTATATACTTCTTCTGTCCCATTAAATTAATTTCTCTTTTTAAATTTTAAAATTATCTCATTCAAATTATCGGTCTGAAAACTTTAAGAACTTTTAAAACCCATATTTCCTCTCCTACTATTTTTCTTAATTTTCTACCGAATAAAATTTATTTTTTAATGACCAAATTACCATTTGAATTATTTTACATTAAATATATCTTTTAAATCACGTGAAAAATCAATAGGGTTTTATTTTAGTTCTTTCGAGGACATGAGACTAACAATTTTCTAAGAAAATCTTCGAATTCAACATTTTTATTTATAAGTTAATTTAATTTTTGACTAATTTAATAATGCAACGTAAGAAAACGATAATTTCCTTGCAAGTGCACGCTCTTTAATTGTCAACATTCGTAAATCTAAGGTAACTTGTTGTTTATACATATCTTATTGTGTAGCTATATATGTCATTATAATTGTTCGCGTATTAATTTATATAATCAACTATATATGATTTATTAGTCGACTAATTCAGATTAAATATTACATATATTTATTATAGGCATGACTCTTCTAACCCAATTTATTCTATTTACAACATCAAAATTTGAAATCCTAATTTTTTTGTATGAAGAATTTAATGTTTCATCCTGCTAAATAAATTAGTAATTAATAATAAATAATATTTAATTAAATTCGACCACAACCTAACTTTATCTAATCCAATCTATAAGTACATTTCTAACTTACCTAAGATGTTTTAAACAAGAATATAGTTTCACCGGCCACTTTGCCTTAGCTTAAGGGAATCAATTTGATTGATCAAATTTTGGGGTGATCAAACACATGAAAATGGAGTGGAGGTGATGAGAACCATAATTAAACATAGCTTTGCTTGAACTATTCTCCGTCTAAGGATGGATCGAGGAGGGCTGGGGGAGCTGTCGTCCCCTTAGAAAGTTGAAATCCGTATATAATTTAGAAATTTTTTATATATATTTTATTGAAAATCTATTTTCGCTCTCCTAAAATTTTATAAGTTCGCCCCTAATATAAAATCATGCATCCGTCTATATCCCTGTCATATATATATAAACGATGTTGTAATGGACATGAATCCAACAACAGATTTCGAACGATGTTAACGGCTGAGATTGAATTTTTAAATCCGAAAAACAGAAGGACTAAATTCCAAATATACGAAGAGTACAAGGACTCGAAACATATTCGACCCAAATATATAGAGAGAAGTTGGGTCAATAACTTTTGCTTTTGCATGACAACATTGAAGAATTTAAAGGAGAAAAATTTAAGGGTATTTGATTACAAAGAAATTGCCCCACTTGGCATTGCTTTCTAATCGTATAAGACTTCAACTAGGTATGCCACTCCTTATAATTTAACAAAATGAACCCCAAGAAAACGACTTAAACCAAACATGCCCATTTCGAAAATGACACGACCGATATGAATATAAACCCTTTTCAAATCAAGCCAAAATCCATGGGAACAACCGAACAAGAAAGTGCAACACAACATGAAGAATCAAAAGCAAAGGAAAAGAAACAAGATCGAGTTGAAGATATGCTCTCACTTATTCCACTCAAACTAGATATATTGTTTTCGTCATTCCGGAATACAAGATTATCGATACTCGATTTTTTTTCTCTCGACTTTTTTCTTCAAGTTATGAATTTATTATATACTCAAATGATACATGTCAAAAGTGATTAGATTAAAAAATAGAAACTAAATCTACAACTAGCGTATAGTATTGGGAATAATAATAGAATTTAAAAAGTACATGGACTAAAAATGATCAAAATATAATGTAGATACTAAATTTACAAGTTATGTATAGTACATGAACTAATAACGGAATTAGATGTTTTACTTTTTCAAATGCATCCTTGCAAATTACCTGAGAACCGATGTGATATTTCATCTTCTTCTAGATGTGCATATATAACCACATATTCCCATGTATTCAGTAACGGAGTCCGTATTTGAGATTAGGAGGTAAAACATAAATGTTCGAAAGTGAAAAGGACAAATTTATAAATAAACTATTTTTAAAAGAAATTAAATAAGAGAACAAAAGTGAAAAATAATTTTTTTGAAGGGAATTGTTCCTCCTCATCCCTTAATAGCTTTGTCACTGTATATAATACCAATTCAATTTTAGAATATTTGAATTAAAATTTATTCGCATCAAATTCCAATGCATAGAATCAGCAAGTAGAAAAATAATATCTAGAGTCGTTTATAAATAGTCAAGTTTAGGGATTCAAAGTTCCAAAAATTAACAAATATATATGATTAATAACTTATACACCGGGTGAAAATTGAAAGTTTTCACAAGCGCCTTAGTTTTAGTGTATATGGAGTTAGTTTAGGGTATAAGGTTTAGGGGTTTAGAATTTAGGGATAGTTGTTTCAATTTAAGGTTTAGGGTTATAATTTAGGGTTTATAGTTTTGAGTTTAGTTTTTAGGATAATATGGTGAGGATTTAGGTTTTAACCTATAAACCCTAAATTATAATCTTAAACCTTAAATTGAAACAACTACCCCTAAATTCTAACCCTCTACATATAAACCCTATACCCTAAACTAACTCCATATACCCTAAACTTTCAGTTTCCACCGCCTGTGTATAGAATATTTATCCATATATATATATATATATATATATATATATATATTTCATGTTTAATCACAATTCACCCCCAAAAGATAAAAATAAACAAGTGGCAGATGGAACAATGGGCAAAGTGATGCAAAAAATGCTTATTTATATTATTTTTTAAAAGTCTGACCGAGTTGGTGTTATCTATTATTTTCTTAATTATGTTAATAATTTACAAAAAAAATAATTATTTTCTTTACGTGTGTCATTTGTCTGTATATGTAGAGATGAACATGAATTCAAGCAAGATTAAATACACATTATCCTCTAAATTATGGGCGTAAAAAGATATTGGGTACTCGTTTTTGTAAAGCTTTAGCCAAACCCCTTTTCTAATTTGTTTTTGAAAATAAATTTGAATAAAAAATGTTTCATAAATTCCAATTTTACTTAGTTTAAATGAGTGACTAGTCTACATGTACTCTAGTTTGTAAAAAGAAAATACAAATCACCATGCAAAAATACATGCATCTTTATAGTTAAAATAAGGTTAAATTGAGTGTTCGAGGGTTCGATCCTTGTTCTGGGTGTGAAGTAGCTTTAAAACTTGTAGTCAGAATCTACCAATATATAAGTCAATAAAACACGAAGGATTAGTCATTGAACTCGCTCCAATAGATATCTTGGGAAAAAAAGAAGAAAGTTAAATTGAGTAGTAAACAATGGCGTATCCACGTTAAGGATTGGGTAGCGCGCGCCCACCCTGAACTTTTCAAAGCTCACATATTTAGCTTTAATTTTTTAATTTTTATAAATTGATCCTTAATCTTTTTATTTTTATAATTTGTACCTACCTGAAAATTTTAATATTTATATTATTTGTGTCCATCTTAATTTTTTTTTTAGATCCGCCACTGAAACAGAATCCAATACAAATGGGGCCTATATTTTATAAATGGCTATATGTTGTGCCCAGAATGGATGGGAATTGCAGTAAAAGCTTTAGATTCTTTGCAGCAAACGCAAAGCCCCACTCATAGAAATTGCTTCCCCATTACCTCTTCCAAAGTCCTTTGGTTTCATTTCCAATTCCAATATTATTTTCCCCACCTTTTATGCTGATTTCCTGTCCCTTTTCTTGTGACTCCCATTATCACTTCTAGCAAGAAAGTGATGCTAAACTACCTTCAAAAGACTCATAAATTATGCCACCCTCCCACTCACATAATTACAACTAAGACAAGAAATCACTGAATTTTTAAGACGTTTTTACTTTAGTCATCGAAATCGAAAAACTTTAAGTATATTTACTAAAAAAATTTCATTTGCTTTTGTTACGGTCACTGTCGCTAGCTTCGTTAATAAATGTTGGCATGGCATATTAAAGTCTTCTTCCCCAAAATGAATCATAATTTTCCAAATTTTACTGTCGTTGTCAAGGACAAAATTCTGATGAATAGAGCGATCGTCGATCAATCCAAATCGTGGAAAATATCTATTTTTTTTTAAAAAAGATTAACATAGTTTGGTTTCAAGTTAATCTGACGTTTAACAATGATGAATCGGAACTAAAAACTAAAACCTTTTGATCTTCCATCAGCTTGAAACCAAACTATTTTAGTCTTCTGATCAAACAGATCCTTCCTAGAGTTGGGATTGACCGATGACAGCTTCGTTTATCGAAATTATATCCTTGGGGACGACTGTAAATTTGGAAAATTAGTGTTCTTTTTTCGGGAAAAAACTTTAATGTGCCGCATTAGCATTATTAATGACATTTATCGTAATGAAAACATATTAAAATATTAGAGATTGTAATGAAAGCGAATAAAAATTTAGTGACTGTAATGAGAGTTTGTTGAATTCAATTACTAAAGTGAAAGCACCCGAAAATTCAGTGACTACCGATATAGTTTACCCTTACAACCATAAGTGCTGAACTGTATAATGAATAAATTGTGTATTGAAATACATTTTGTGAAAATTTAAAGAATAGAATTAGGTGAGATACCTAAATGATTTAGTGTTCATAGATGTTCATCCGTTTTATTTTGTGCGTGTAAATTCAAATCCCAACATTTACTTTAAAAATATTATTCTAACATAACTTAATAAAATAATAGAATTAGGTATTCCAACACATCCCCTTATGCCTTTTGGTGGGTTTAAAACTGGGGTTTGCTTAGGAGCTAAATTTCTTGATTATTGTATATTATAATGATCATGTTGAACATGAACTCATCAACCAATTAGTGAGTGATCCAATTAAGCATTGAATTAGGTGTCAATTCATGACTAAATTGGCAAACAACTAACAATTGTAGATCACTAATCCTCCATTTCCTCTCATTTGTTGGTTCATAAAATACCCATGAATAATAAGATAATATACTATATTGTAACAATTTTCATCACTTTGTTATTGTAATCAATTTTCATCGTTGCATATGAATTTTCGAATCTCGTGACCTTTTTTCATGCCCCGACCCCCAATCTCGTGCAATATAATATTTATTGTTTTTCTTTTTCTTTGTTTTTTCCTTTTTCTTTTTACCTTTAGAAAAGAACAGTAAATTTTGATTTTGATCCTAAAACGTGTGGACTACCCTTGTTTTTGTTGTTTCTGGATGGGCTGTTTCTAGGTTGACTAGGACAACAATTTATTGTTTTTATCAAAACAATAAATATATATATATATATATATTCAAATTTCACATTAATCTAGAATATTTTCCAATCCAATTCCAAACTAAGAAGATGCTTAATTAATTAATTAATTCAGCCTACACCATAATAACCTCAATTTAGGGATAGTTGTTTCAATTTAAGGTTTAAGGTTATAATTTAGGGTTTATAAGTTAAAACTTAAATCCTCACCATATTACTCTAAAAACTAAACCCTAAATTATAACCCTAAACCTTAAATTGAAACAAATATTCCTAAATTATAAACCCCTAAACCCTCTACTCTAAACTAACTCCCTAAACCCTAAAATTAAGGCATTTGTGGAAACTTTCAGTTTCCACCGCAAGTGTATAGGATATTAATTCATATACATAATGAAAATAGATTTGGATTTTTTTCCGAAGGCATCTGATTTAAAATAAGATAATATAATGGTGTGGTTGTTGAGATTCAAAATTTAAATTTAAATTTTATTATCTTTTCAAAAATTTGATTGTATGAACAAGTGAAATTAAATTTCACACCGATATATAATTCAAATAATTTTAATAATATTTCACGTGATAAAAAAGCAAATTACCAAGAAAAAACGACAAGGGTGAAGCCCTTTTTTCACTAATTTCAAAGTAAGAAATAAAACAAACAAAAAACGATGTTAAAAAGAAGTACAAAATGAAAGGGAAGGGAAATGCCGTGGTCGAGAGAGGGAGAAAAAAACAATGAGTACAAAAAAATTGATTTTAATTTTATATTACAAATTAATTAAAGTAAAATTATATTTCTCATAAAACAAATTATTCATCCGATACGTTTATTCGTTGATCTGATTTAAAACTTTGGAAGCCCGTTTTGATTTTTATTTTCAGAACGAATATTCAATTCAATTCCATTTTTTTTATTTTTGATCGCATACAGATCATAGTATTTCAAGTTTTGTATTATCTAAAAATTTAAAATTTTATGGATATGAATCTTGTTATATTTAGTAATTTGATTACTGTTATATCCGAAAATTCGAAAAACTAAAATTTTCATAGATTTAAATATTGTTATTAACAATTCATTGCTTGTTATATTTGAAAATTTGAAATTTTTATAGATACGACCGCTAAATTTAAAAAATTGTTAAACCAAATTATATATTAGAATATCCGAATACATAGAGTGTCGTGGTGAAGATAAACCAACCCAACGCGAAGAACAAGAGGAAGCAAAGGCAATAATAAAACAAGCAAAATTAAAGAGAAACATCAGAATAAGGCGTATTCTTTCCCCTGTATATATGGAAACCAAAAACCAAAAAAACATGAAGAAGTGAGAACAAATGGTGTTCTTCAGCTTTTATAATCACCGTTGATTCAATCTTCTTCTTCTTCTCCGAAAGCTTTTTGCTTTTGTTTTAATGGCGGTTCAAGCTCAATACCCTTCAAATGTCCTCCTTTTAAACAGGTTCATCTTCTCCTTCTCTGTCTCTTTCTTTGTCTGGTTTTCGTTTTCTGGGCTAATTAGTGTTCTTATATTTGCAGAAATGGACAAGAGGAAGCGGGGGGAGTTTTTCTTGATCAATCCCATGTGTTTTTCAACAATAATACGCGGAAAAGAGGGAGAGAGGTTGCCGGAGCGGCGATTACGACGGCGCCGGTGAATTCGGTTTCTTTGCCGACGTACCCGACTCAGTTGATCGACATTTCTCAGCTTCACCGGCCGAATGTAGTCTCCACCGGCCTCCGTTTAACTTCCGGCGATCAACAACTAAATCTTGTTTCGGATGATTTGGGTACTCAAATCAAACGCCAGAGAGATGAATTGGATCATTTTCTTCAAGCTCAGGTACTGGTTTTCTCTTAAATTAGGGTTTGGTCAATTTTCAATTTGGGGAAATGTAATGATTTTTTGGTTGTTTTTGTTAGGGGGAGGAATTACGACGTACTTTAGCGGAGAAAAGGCAGAGGCACTACCGTGCGTTACTGTTGGCGGCGGAGGAATCGGTAGCGATGAGGTTAAGAGAGAAGGATGCGGAAGTGGAGAAGGCGAAGCGGCGGAACGTCGAGTTAGAGACACGGGCGGCGCAGCTCAGCGCGGAGGCGCAAATTTGGCGGGCGAAAGCTAGGACACAGGAGGCGACGGCTGCTTTGTTACAAGCGCAGCTCCAACAGGCTATAATAAGCGGCGGAGGAGCTGCAGTGGCGCAGGATAGCATGAGAGGGGAGGAAAGGCAAAAGTGCACCGACGGAGTATTGGAAACGCAGGCGGAGGATGCCGAGTCGGCTTACGTGGACCCTGAACGCGTGGCCGCTTCGGGTCCGTCGTGCAAGGCGTGTGGGACGCGCGTTGCGGCGGCGGTGTTGCTGCCGTGTCGACATTTATGCTTGTGTACAGAGTGTGACCGAGTGGCTCAAGTTTGCCCGGTTTGCCTCACCGTCAAAAATTCTAGCGTGGAGGTTTTTCTTTCTTGAAAAAAAATAACCTTTGAGTAAAATAATAAAAATTTACAGTTCTCTCTCTATATTTTTACGGTTGTTTTACTCAAAGACTCGGTAATTTTACCTTCTTTTTTTACTTGGTTGGTTCGCTTCTTGGAGATAATGTACACGGCCACTTCTGCAGTGGCATTATTTTCCATCTTTTTTAATTTTATTTAATTAATACATAAGAATTCTTTTATTTGATAAATCCATTGATTTCAATTATCTTTTATTATTTTACTTTTAGATTGGTAAATCGGAAGAATTCAATTTGGTGCTTACATTTCAAAAAAAAAATGGTGCTGTCCAATGCTGTGATAAATTGCAAAATGCGGTAAGTTTAAACAATTTGTTTATTTTTTTTTAATTTCTAGACCTATTAAACGAATTAGACTTAGGAAATAGAAACTCAACAAGTGATTTTAGTTAAAAAGTACGAGTTTAATCATTTTATCAGTAAAATGTGTGTCTTCTTAAAATATTAAGAATCTATATAAATAGATATTATATTGTAATCACTTTAAACTACTAAAAACAACGAAAAAAGCAAATTAGTCTTAATTCTCATGATATCTTTGTTATTTCGATATCTTAAAAATAGAAAATTCGTACACTGTTAAACACATCATAATCTTTAATTTAGGAATTTGAAATTTATAAATAAATACTCTAGTCTCTATATAATAGATTTGGGATTGATAGTAATCTATGATTAATCATAGTTATTATGTTGTGCTTAAAATATGAATCATCTTATTATTATCGAGTCATTTTTAGATTAGGAGGGGTTGTGTTCGTCCAAATTTTTGATATAATAATATTTTATGTCATTTCTAGTTTAATTATTAATTAAATAAAATTTTTCTTTCTCAATTTTAAAATTAAAATATTTTTTTGATAGAAAGGAGTTGGATATACCTATAGGCTCGTTTAAAACCTAAATGGGAAAAAGAGTACCTATCGAAATACTAATACAAATGACAACGCGAGCAAAACTTATTCTACATAAGCCTAATCACAAAACTACCATATACATGGCTCTAAACACCATGGAACAAGCGACACAAGCAACCCCCTTAACCACTAGGATCAACATGCAGGGCCGGTCCTGGATTTTTGGTGACCCAGGGCGAATATAAAATATGGGCCCTAAATTAAAAATTAAAATTGCGATTGCCGTCGTATTTACAGTCATGTTAGGTTTTATTGTGGTTGCGGCCATTATAGATTCAATTTCGGTCACTACAAATATCGTGGTTGTGAAATCTCTTAATAACACATGTTATTGTGGACATAAAAATTGCAAGTAACGCGATTTTAGATGGTGCCGCTACCATGAGCGGATGTAACATATAAATTGGGGGGTGCAATTGACTCTACTTGATTTGTTGGGGCATAAGACTTTTAAGGAGGTAATATAGATTTTTCATAATAAATATTAGATTTGACCCCACTTAATTTGTTTGGAGTATGCGGTAAACAATGCTTATTCTAGTGGTATAGAAATCCTCAATACATCATACTTAACTCATGACCTCACTATAAGAAAATTCTAGCTCCGCCACTACCACTATCGTCATGTAACAGTCGTTGTTGCGGTTTCATACTATTATTTAAATCTATGTCCCTAATAGCAAGTAATGAAAAAATTAATAATTTTAAGAGTAGGTCCATAATAACAAGTATTGAAAATTTGGGCCCCTAATAACAATAATTGAAAAAAATGAATTTTAAGAGTATGCCCAAAATAACAAATATTAAAAAAATGGACCCCTAATAACAAATATTAGAAAAAATTGAATTTTAAGAGTAGGCCCCTAATAATAAATATTAAAAAAATTAAATTTCTATTAACAAATATTGAAAAATTTGGGCCCCTAATAACAAGTATTAAAAAAATTAGACTATTAAAAATAAATACAATTCGAATAAAATTATAAACATGTAACTTCTTTAAGTTGTGGGCCCTGGGCGGGCGCCCTTTCTGCCCCTGCCCAGGGCCGGGCCTGTCAACATGCCACCGAGCCTTAGCACCATTGCCTAAGTGTTGCTCGGCTTCCACCTCCAAATCCCCTCGCAAGCACATGCCACGATCCGCGGCAACCAACGCCATCACATGTAGAGGAGGCTCCAAGTAAGTCGACGCAACAAGGCCCTCATCCCGACTCAAGGACGCAAGTTTGTGGGCAACACCATTACTCTCCCGCTTGATTGATTGATCATAACTCGTCAATCGTGACAAATCAACTCTCTAATATCCTCAACCAGCACACTACCGGCTAAAGCCGCTGATTTACCGCCAATAATCCTCGTGATCTCCTTACAATCCGTTTCAACTTCTACACATCTATACCCCTCGTCTATGCATAAAGCAAGCCATTATGCAGCGCCCATAATTCCGCTAGAAGAGCTGAGCATCTACCTACATGCCTAGAAAAACCGAAGAGACACTCACCCGTCTCATCCCGAATCACTCCACCAATCGCTGCCCGGTTATCCTTTGTGTTTACGGAGCATCAACGTTGAGCTTAACCCAGCCCGGCACCGGTACCGACCAATGCACTAAAGAACGAGATTGGCCCGTCTTCTCTTGTCACATTGGTGAAAATGCTCGATCATACTCTTCCACCAAGCGATCCCCTCGGCTCAATATGTCCTCCCGTAATTAAAATATTGATTCTCATTCCCTCTTAACTCTTAATGTTTGATCCTAAACTATGCGTATCAAACTAATCTAGATTTTTATCTATATAAAATTGTAGAGAGTAAAGGATAATTGGGATTGTAATGGAGTGGTTTGGCCTAAAATTCCAAATATTTTATCACCTATGTAGATATTGTACACATTTATAATCACATGTTTAGTTTTACCTCATTTGATTTTGTATTACTTATTTCTAATGATTTTAATACTTATTTGATGTACAACGGTTGTTGTGGACGTAATTTATTTAAAAAGATTCAGCTTTTTAAATTGTAGATGCGGTTTAATGTTGCAGTAATATTGAAAATCTTATAATACAGTTGTTATGTTACGTTACAGCTGCAATTTAATACTATGATATAGTCACGAAATAAATGTCGAGATATAAAAGTATTGTAAAGGAAAAAAGGGGCTCTTGCAATATGAAAACATAGTGGAAGGCATGCAGTTTTGAATCAACAACATTGGGACATGAAAGGCCATAGAATGCATGGCTTTCAGCACAGATTTTGGCCTTTTTATTTCTTCTTCTTCGATTCATTTATGGATGAGTTTTGAGCAAGATGTGAGGGTTTGAGGCTCTGGTAAAATATCTCACGAATCGAAACAAGAACCCTTAAGCAAGATTGAGGTTTCAAATTTTAATATTATGAATGGAGTAAATCGGGTCGGAAGAGTCGCCTTTGTAATAAATTTTTGCGGATAAGGTCCAAATAAATTAGTCAATAAATTGAATACTAATGGTTAAACCAAAAAAATATCTCACGAATTAATAAATAAAAAACTATTGAAGAATTACTAGTGAAGCACATCCTGACAAACAATGGTTCTCTCTGAGTAGCATGAATAAGAGAGTATGTGCTGAAAGGAGAAAACTATTGGCAGGTTACAATTAAGCCTATGTTCAGAAGAATTTTGAAGAAACTTCTAAAGATTAGGAATAAAGTTTGGCCCCCTTTTTTGCTCGATTATCTGGCCACTAGTGACAATAAAGTAGATATGGGACAGAGTGTTACACTGATACGGAGATAGATACTGAAACCGAGACGAAAAACAATAATTTTTAAAATTACAGGGTACGGGAACGGCAAGGGTACGACATATAAAAAATAAAATTATAAATATATGTAAAAAAATAATAAATAAAATCCATACTTCATAGAAGATTAAAAAATAAAATACATAAATAAATCACAATAGACAGAGAGGCTGAACAAAAACTCACATAAAATTGCTTCTACAATATCTCCGTCTACTTGTATTGTCATATATATTTCCATTTAGTAAAAAAATATTACATTAATAAAATAACATATAAAACAATAGACAGAGAGGCTGAACAAAAACTCACATTCAATAAAATGACAATCAAACACAAAAAAGACACATAAACAAGCAAGATGCTCCCAAATCACATTATAGAAAATGAAAGCGCAAAAAAGTTAAACTAAATGAACCACCAACAACTATAATGATGGTTTTATGTTACTCAGATATGGGTGAGTAACGATTTTTTTTTGTGTATTTGGAGGATTTTAGTGCCTAGTTATATATTGTTCTCACTGTTTTCTATCATTCAATAAATATTTATTATGCATGAATATTTAAAAAGAAAAAGAAAAGAAGCAATAACCTAAACAAAAATTTTATCGAACATATTGTGTGTGCTTATGGAATGACCCAAAATAGCACCAAACATCAATCATGATCCTCGTGACAATCAAATAAGCAAAGTATATAGCAAATTATTTGGAAGTTTTGTTTAAAAGAAACAATTGGTTTTGCTTAATAATTGGCGGAGATTCTAAAAATTTCACAGATTAAAAATGAAACTAACATTATTGTTTTCGTTTGTAGATGGGATTCAGAAAACTAAAGAAAATTACATTGAGATTATTCAAGGATAGCTAAAAAACAAGTCTTGATAATCGCCAAATGGAAAATGGGTAATTTTATATGCTTCTGCCCCATATGCCTCATTTTCTTGCCCTTTTCTCGAATCATTTCTTGCCCTTTTCTCGAATCCTTAAAATGAAAGTGAACTAAGCAGATACATATTGAGATATAAGAGTTGGTTTCAACCGGCCTAACCGGCCTAACCAACGTAACCTCTTTCTGTTAGCCCACTGTTATTCTTAACAGATAACCAACTAATGGTTAGCCTGTTAGATGACTGGGTTATATAAACCCATTTGATGGGTACTGGCCCAATTCAAGTTTTTTGGCCTACATTGCAAAAATCCCTTTTCCTCTTTTCATTTGTTTTCTCAGATATCGGTTAGGGTTTCTTTCTTCTTCTCTTTTCCGATCATCTCTTGATGATCGTCTTGTTTTTCAGTCATCGGAGTCGGTTCAATATGGTATCAGAGCTAGCGTTCTAGGGCTCCGATAAGTGGTTGTTCTTTGCTTTTCGTTTGCGTTGTCTTCTTTTTCGTTCTCGTCTGTCCTTTGATCGGAGATCTCCTCCATCGAAGCCTTCTTTTAAAATCTGAGTCTGTTCTGTGTTTTCAATGGCGCCGCTTGAAATCGTTGTTACTGATCGCACTTCTCAAACCGACGAGCAAGGAAATCAACAGATGACTGGAGATTCATCTGGATCTATGTTCGCGAACAAACAGATTAGTGTGAAGTTAGATGATTTCAACTTTTTGCTATGGAAGCAGCAAGTGCAGATGATGATTCGAGGCTATGAGCTAGAGCATTACCTGGATCCTGAGACACCGATTCCACCGAAGGTAATTAAGTCCTCTTCTGGTCAATTGATGCTTAATCCTGATTATCGACGGTTTAAAAAAGAAGATAATTCCCTAGCCTCGTGGTTGCTGTCCACTATAAGTGCTAGCATCTTACCTCAGTTAGTCGGAGCTGAAACTACAGCTGAGGTATGGAGTATTGTTACTAAGCAATACTCAAGCCTTTCCACCACGAAGATCATGAGTCTTCACTGCCGATTGCGTGCCATAAAGAAGGGCGCTCTATCAATTAGGGAATACACTACACAAATAAAGGAGATCTGTGATTTGCTGGCGATTAGTGGTAGTCCTGTAGCTGCTGTTGAACAGATTGCAACGATCCTAAATGGCCTACCTGCAGAATACGAGCCGTTTGTTGCTGCTATCACAGTCAGTAGAGAGCCGTACACTCTTGAGTCTGTTACAGCTGTTCTTCAGGATGCTGAAACAAGGATCAAGGATCCTATGCGCATATCAGTTGGAATCAATATGGCAAGGTATGGAGGAGAGAAAGTCATTGAGCAAGAAGATAGAGATGTGAGCAGGCAGTACACTACTTCTTTTCGAGGTCGTGGTCAACAGCAACAAGTCAATCCTCAGCAAGTCAATACTCAGCAAGTCAATAATCGCTTTAGGAATAGTCAGGGAAGGCCACAGTGTCAAATCTGTGGGAAGTTAGGTCATCTAGCTGATAGGTGCTGGAATCGCTATAATCAGAATTACAAGAGGGAAACAGCTGCTCCTTATAAAGCTTCTGATGATGTGCGTGCCAATATGTGTCATTATGTGGATGATACTGAAGACCACTCCTACAGTCCGTTTGTTCAGGCTGATGCTGGAGGTTCACCGTTACCTACTGAAGTTACTCAAGACACCATTCAAGTCAATTCTCTTGTGGCTAAAGGAGTGTTGACTACAGCAGACAGGTGGTATCCTGATTCTGGAGCCACACACCATGTGGCTAGGGGTCCTAATGCTGCTGTTCAGAACTCTCCCTATGGTGGTAATGGTAAGGTGTTCTTAGGGGATGGTTCATCTCTTAGTATAACACATATTGGTAAGGCTAGCATTCCCACTGAATCTGGGTCATTGGTTCTTGATAATTTGTTGTGTGTTCCAAAGATCACTCGTAATCTGCTGTCTATTTTTAAGTTTACCTCTGATAATGAAGTTTTTGTTGAATTTCATTCTGACAGATGCTATGTCAAGGATGAGTTGACAGGCTCTGTGCTTCTTGAAGGTTGTGTGGAAGAGGGCTTGTATTGCTTCCAGGTTCCATCTGCTTCAGTTTCTTTTTTACCTGCTTGTAATGTTGTGTTTGCTTCTGCTACTACTCCTGTTTCCTCTGCTGAGTATTCATCATATTGGATCTGGCATCAGAGATTAGGCCATGCATCTCCTGATATAGTTAGTCTTGTGTTGAATAAGTCTGTTGCTGTTGATAAGACATTGTTATGCTCTGCTTGTCAGTTGGGTAAATCTCACAGATTACCTTTTCATTCTTCATCTACTGTTTACACTAGGCCTTTTGAGCTTGTTGAGATTGATGTATGGGGTCCTGCACCTGTTAGGTCAGCTGGTTGGTTATACTATGTGTCATTTGTTGATATGTACTCTAGAAACTGCTGGTTGTTTCTCTTGAAGAATAAATCTGATGTTGTTTTGGCCTTTAAACAATTTCATGCTATAGTTTGCAATCAATTTTCTTCTAATATTGTTGCTGTGCAAACTGATAATGGAGGGGAGTTTGTAGCTCTAGCTAGTGATCTTAAGGAATTAGGCATTCAACACAGATTTTCTTGTCCTTATACTTCTGCTCAGAATGGTGTAGTTGAAAGGAAGCATAGACACATAATAGACACAGCCTTATCCTTGCTAGCTCAGGCTTCTGTTCCTCTTAGGTATTGGTCCTTTGCTGTTCTTAGTGCAGTTTATCTAATCAACAGACTTCCTTCTGTTGGATTAGGAGGTTTATCACCCTATGAGAAGATGTATGGTAAGAAACCTAACTATAAGGTTCTTAGGGTGTTTGGTTCTCAATGTTTCCCTTGTTTGAGAGACTACAATTCACATAAATTTGATTTTCGAACAAAGCCTTGTGTCTTTTTGGGGTACTCACCAGTGCATTCTGGATATCAGTGTATGGATGATAGTGGTAGAGTTTATATTTCTCGTCATGTGAGGTTCAATGAACAAGTGTTTCCTTTTGCCACTGATCAACATCCTAAGGCACCTCTGCCTAGGTCCACATGTGTTCCTTCTTGTGAATTTCCTCTCCCTGCACAGTGTTTGAATTCCTCTGAAGTTCCAGATACTTCTACTGCTACTATTCCTTCTTCTAGTGACAACCATGGTGGTTCTCCTGTAGTTCAGACTGATACTGTTGCTCCTCCTCAATCTCCTGTTTCCCCTGATGCTAGTTCTCTGCCTGTTGATTCACCTCTGTCTTCTGGTTCAGTTCATTTGCAGTCTGAACCTGGTTTCACTGATGTTCATCCTGGTGTTGCATTGCATGATCATTTAGCTAATGCAGATAGTCCACAGTCTTTCCCTGCTGTTCCTTTAATTCCTGCTGTTGCCCCTTGTTCTGTTGCTGCTGAAAGTGCTAGCCCCACTCTTCAAGAGTCCTCTTCTTCTCCTGAAAATGATGCTTCTGCTGAGGTTCATTCTACTGAAGATGTCTCTCTTCCCTCAACTGACACAGTTATTCCACCTCTATACCCTGAGTCTGCTATTTTGTCTTCCAATCCTTCTGTTCCTTCAGTATCTACCAATTGTCATCGGATGATTACTCGAAGTAAGGATGGCATATTTAAACCTAAGGTTTATAGTGTTGAGGGTCTCGTTACTCCTAGCAATGTTCATGAAGCCCTTCAACATCCCCAATGGCATGCTGCTGTTCTTGATGAATATAATGCTCTGCTTAAAAATGATACCTGGGAGCTTGTACCCCTTCCCTCTAATCGAAAGGCAGTTGGTTCGAAATGGTTGTTCAGAATTAAACTCAATTCTGATGGAACTGTTAATCGTTTCAAAGCAAGACTAGTAGCCAAGGGTTATAGTCAAGTGCCTGGCTTTGACTTTGCAGAAACTTTTAGTCCAGTGATAAGATTCTTCACTGTTAATATACTCCTCTCCTTAGCTGTGTCCAAAGGATGGTTAGTGCATCAGGTAGATGTTAATAATGCCTTCTTGAAGGGGGATCTTCAAGAAGAGGTGTTTATGAAACAACCAGAAGGCTTTGAGAAGACTGGCAGTGATGGCTCGAAGCTTGTGTGTCGTTTGAAAAAAGCTCTTTACGGTCTACGTCAGGCACCTCGAAACTGGTTCCTTAAGTTACGGGAGTTTCTTTATAGTCTTAACTTCTACTCGTCTAGTGCTGATACCTCTCTTTTCATTCAGAAGAATGGTGATGAGATAATGTATATTGTTGTTTATGTGGATGATATTCTCATCACCGAGTCTTCATCTTCAAGAATTAAAGAGGTTATTCAGGCCCTTGATGTCAAGTTCTCCTTGAAGGATTTAGGTCAAGTTAATTTTTTTCCTTGGCATTGAAGCTGTTCACATTGCAAGAGGGGTATTTCTTAGTCAGAAGAAGTTTGTTGATGAATTGTTGGTGAAAACAAATCTGTGCAACACTAGTCCTGTTGATACACCAATGGTGGTCTCCCCTAAATTGTCTAAGGAGGCAGGAGAGTTGTTCAAGGACCCTCAGCTCTATCGAAGTACTGTTGGTGCTTTGCTTTACATTTGTCACACTCGTCCTGATGTGGCTTTTTCTGTTAACAAGGTCTCTCAATACATGCAGCAGCCTACTGACTCTCACTGGTCTGCTGTCAAAAGAATTCTGAGATATCTTAAGGGAACATCTGATTTTGGGCTTTGGTTTTCTGCATCTAATGAGTGTCACAAGTTGCTGGTCTTTTCTGATGCTGACTGGGGAAGCGATCCAGATGATCGTCGTTCTATTTCAGGTCATTGTGTCTTCTTTGGATCACATCTTCTAGCCTGGAGTTCGAAGAAACAAAGATCTGTTTCTAGATCCACTGCTGAGGCAGAATATCGGTCTCTTGTCGATGCTGCTAGTGAAGCCACGTGGATATCAGCTGTTTTGTCTGACATGGATGTTGACGTGTCCTCTGCTCCTCAAGTCTGGTGTGATAACACAAGCACAGTTGCTATGGCTGCGAATCCTGTGATGCATGCTAAGACAAAGCATGTGGAACTTGATCTTCATTTCGTTCGAGAGAAGGTTATGCGCAAACAGCTGGAAGTGAATTATATACCTGCACATGATCAAGTTGCTGATGTGCTTACAAAGCCTCTGCCAGTGTCACGCTTTCAAGCTCTCAGAAGTCAGTTGTCTGTATGGTCCTTGGCACAACTCTGCAATGAGAGTTCAGAAGAGCAGAAAGTAGGGTGAATATTGAGATATAAGAGTTGGTTTCAACCGGCCTAACCGGCCTAACCAACGTAACCTCTTTCTGTTATCCCACTGTTATTCTTAACAGATAACCAACTAATGGTTAGCCTGTTAGATGACTGGGTTATATAAACCCATTTGATGGGTACTGGCCCAATTCAAGTTTTTTGGCCTACATTGCAAAAATCCCTTTTCCTCTTTTCATTTGTTTTCTCAGATATCGGTTAGGGTTTCTTTCTTCTTCTCTTTTCCGATCATCTCTTGCTGATCGTCTTGTTTTTCAGTCATCGGAGTCGGTTCAATAATACACTGCAAGTGCAAATATGCAATTAGGTCTTATTTTGGGATATTTTAATTTTTCCACATGAAAAGAACAAAAATAACCTTGGAGACGGGACGTACCCCGGCCGCCTCCGTACTACCCATGTACCGGGGACGTATCAAGTACTTAAAACGTAGGTTTTATGTCGTTCTCGTGCTTCATAGGAAATAGGATAAAAAGTGACATGACAAAAGTTAATTTGGTTTCCTAAGAACATGCCCAAACACTTTATAATTGGGTGGATAACTCTCTTGAACAAGCTGCCAACGAAAGATAGACTGAGAAGAAGAAGAATGATTATAGAAGATAATTGTCTAATGTGTGGAGACGAGCAAGAAAGTAAAAACCACTTGTTTCATGCTTGCGCTTTCTCTCGTAAAATTTAGGCCAATATCGTACAAACTTGCGGGTTGTAGCAACAATTATTTTGGCATTGGGATGAACAAAGGGTAGTAAGTACTCTTAGGGGTAAGTCTTTACGGGTGAATATTGTTACGTGACTAGAGTTTCGACTAGCCCAACGTGCGACCTTAATCGATGTTCTTAGACAAACGACTAAATAAGCTTGAAAACTTTTTCTGGAAGATCAAACTTACAAGCCTCACAAACACAAAATCATTCTAAGAGGAAGCGATCAAAAGAGAAAGACAACAAGAACAGTAGAAAAATGCTCAAGAACACGAAGAATACCACATAGTGTTTTAGAGTAAATGCTAAGTGTATTACTCAAATGATGGATAAATACAAATGAGGGATGAGCTCTCTATTTATAGATGAGCACCCTCCCAATCAATGGTCTAGATCGAATTACATGGATGGTCAGGATTAGCCCAAATCCTTACAAAATCACCTATCTATGGAAAGAGTATCAAAATTCTATCTAATTACATCTATTAGTAGGAAATTTTCTTCGAATAGATCTCCTCACCGAATATAGCAAGATTTCTCTACAATCCCCTCTGATATGTTGTCTCCTGCCATGTTTACTGAATCAATGTGGATAGACTCTCTAGCATTCTCCAAGTGTTAGACCAAGTTGTTGGAAAAATTTGATAATTTTGGAGTTTTGAATAAGAAATTGATTCAAATGTTGTTGAGGAAAATGTGGAACCAATTGTTGGTTCGTAAATGTGCAGACGTGCACGACGTGGGTAACGCAAATGTCTGAACCGGTCTGGTCCTTCGTGGGCTTGCAGATATTTTGACCCAAATTTAAAATGAATTTTCCTCAAATAAAAGCATAAATTTGCCAAATTTTATCTTGGAATTAAAAGGGTAAATATTAGAAGTTACCTTTAATTCAGATAATAATTTTGGAAATTGCTTTATAGGAGAATCAATTGATTCTCAATATTGAATGCTCCATTAGGTCAAAATTTCGACTTATACCCTCATGACACTCCTATAAATAGGGAGTAAACCTTCTAGGTTTTATACAACTAAAAACCACAGAAATTTTTTATAGTTTTACTCTGTGGATTTTACAAGTGGTTTTCGGTGATAGGCGAAGGCAAGGGTCAGTTCGTGATCTCCACAGTAGTGCAATTGTGGTTGATCTTATGTTGTTGTATCCTGGGAGACAGACGACCAATGAACTCGAGCACCATAGGAGTGGCCGAAAATCTGTCTTAAGGAAACTGCGTTCGTGCAGGCCTCAACACGTTTCTTTTGGTTCCAAATCGGTTTGATTTATATATTGTTGTATTGTTCTTAATTTTGTATTGTTCGTTTAAATAATATTATTTATCTTATTATTTATTCTTAGATTAACGCCTATTTTCTAACAATCTTAAGACAGATTCTCAGTTTTAATCCAAGACGAACAACATACGTTAAAGCACGACTAATTTTACATCAATGGGGTGAGAAAATTAAGTTGCTGCCAACTCTTAGCTTATGGTGCAACCGCCGCCAATTCATTGGTCTAAATAATTATCATATTCAAAGTATTTTATGGTAATATTAAAACCATATGTAAGTACGTACATATGTTTTTAAATTATGTTATACATGGACTATTCAGTTTTTTATGGATATTGTTTTTTTATGTGAGTTGTTTCCTAATGTGCTTGTTTCCTTGTGAAAGTTGTTATAATATTTTATTCAAGGAAAATATTCTTCAAATGGGAGATGGGTCATTATGGCAAATCTAGGACTTACCAACTATAAAGTTCCAAACATGGAATATATTATGGTAATATTCGGTGTGTGTTACCTTATAATGTGAACATTTTAAATATGACATGTATATAAATTATTCTTTGTCACATTTTTTGTCTTAATTGTGATCCTTTGTATTTTTGAAAATTATGTGGATTTTATTTTGTACTAACAATTTCTTTTGAGAAATTTTATAGAGACGAACAGAATATTCAGGCGAAATCATGATTTGTTGTGGAAACAAAGACCTCGTAAATAATTCGTTTCAGAAATTAATTTCTGCCGTTTTAACGGATTTACGTGATCTTTCTAAAACAAGAATAAAAAAAATTAAAGGATCACTTCCTTTGATTTTGTTGCCTTGATATCTTTGGTTTGGGTTTTAGTGCTACTAATCCCAATATTTAACAAAAAATATATGAGAAATAAATCACTGAATTTATTTCTTCGTTAGAATCTTGTGTTGATTCTAATTTTGGAAAAGGAAGATAAATCATTGGATTTATTTTTAAGAGAATCTTGTATGATTCTAACGTTATAAGGAAAATAAATCATTGAATTTATTTCCGTAAGAATCAAGTATGATTCAATTTTTGTAAAAGGAAATAAATCATTAAATTTATTTCTATGCTAGAATCATGCATTGATTCTAACTTGTTAAGAAATATAAATCATCGAATTTATTTCCGTAAAAAACCAAATATGATTAAATTTGTGTAAAAGGAAATAAATTATTAAATTTATTTTCTGTACTAGAATCATGTGCTGATTCTAACTTGTTAAGGGAAATAAATCGTTGGATTTAATTTCGTAAGAATCTAGAATGATTCAACCTTGAAATAAATTGGTGAATTTATTTTGAGAAAAAAAACTCAAATTTATTATCAAGTATAATTTTATTTTGGAAATAAATTGGTGAATTTATTTCGGAAAGTAACATTAGTTACCAAATTTTAGAGCGTTGATTCTGATGCATGCTATGAACTGCACAATGTTTAAAAATGGCTAAAGAATCGAGAGGGTCGTTGGATCATAAATGAAAGATTCCAAATTGTTGTGAATCAAAGGTAGTGATTCCGATTGATCATCCATGCTTGAAATGATTTCAAGAATAAAATCCATAAACGGTGATTGAAAGAAAATTTAAAAATGCATGTCTAGGATTGGTTCTTTGAGAGACTTGGTATTTAAGCGTGCCTAGTGCACCACCTCTCTTTCATAAGTTACATACCTGGTGCATTGTTTATTATTGTTCTTTCTATTAATACCGTGTGAACTTTTGTTTGGGGTTTAGTTTACTAAATCATCGGCGTCTAACAAATGTTAAAAATTATGTTTCTGTTTCTGATTTTAGTCTTTGACTAAATTTCTGACGTTTAACAGATTCATAATGCTTGGTTTTGGATTGTGTTTACGTGATACAATGGAAAAATCAGTAAAATTTATTGGAAAGAATTTCATACATGGAAACAAAAGATGTTGCATAATTGACCGTGATAAACCTGGTTAAATATTTGAAGGGTGATCCTCCTATTATTAGAGAGGATAAGGTAAATATTGTTACCACCTTCAAATGTTACTAAGGTAAATATTGCGGCAAACGTAGTGGAAGTCAAAAACGACTTTAAACCGTAAATTAGACGGTGTGTTCAAGAAGCAAAATTTCATGAAAAAATGCTTCAATTTCCATAAGATGAGAACAAATATTCAGACTATAGACTTCTAAACGAGGGCAATGTTATTGCCATAACAATTGATATGACAACATATTGGTTGAAGGAATATGTTTATTACCTTCATTGATGATAGCACAAAAATAATGTAAAGATGAAGCTATAGTGAAAATTGTTCTCTATGAGCATGATGTTGAATCCTCAAACTTAATTAAAGGTTTAAGATGGGGAGAAGCTCTATATGAGTAACGTTGGTACTATAATGTGCCTAACATGTGGGGAAAGTTGTTCTATAAGCTAATTGTTTTTTAAACAAGATTTCCCATAATTAAAGAGACTAGACACCATATAAGTTATGAAAGGTAATTAAACTTTCTTACAACTACTTGAAAATGTGGGGGTGTCTTGCAAAGGTAATGACCTCATTACTAAAGCAACTAAGAATAAATCCCTAAAAATAGTGGATTTTATTTTCATTGGCTATATAGAACATAGCAATGTATATTGATTTCTTGTGTATGAATCGAAGATTTCTGAGATTCACAAGCATACGATCATGGAAGTAAAGGATGTATGTTCTTTGAAAATGTATTCCCTTGTAAAGCTAGGGAAGTTGATCAAAGTTCAATGAAACGAACTTTGGAGATTATCGATAAAAATGACTCAAATGATCAACAAGGGTTTGAGCTTGAAATAGAGCCACAAATAAGTAAACGAGCAAGGGTAGAAAAATTATTTGGATCATTTTTCTACTTTATGCTAGAGGTTGAATCTCAAACGTATAATGATGTTATACGTTCTTCTGAAGGCATCTTATGGAAGAATGCCATTAAGAGTGAAATTGATTCCATCATGCAAAACCATACGTGGGGAATTAGTGAATCTTTCTCCGTGAATTAAACCACTAAGTTTTGAATGAATTTTCAAATGTAAAATGAAAGCAGATGGAACAATTGATAAGTATAAGGCCAGATTGGTAATAAAAGGTTACCAAATGTCTTGACTATTTCGATACATAATCTCATGTATCAAGGATAACCTCCATAAGTATGATACTTACAATTGTCGCTTTGCGAAATCTAGACGTACATCGAATAGATGTTAAAAAAAAACTTTTCTAAATAAAGATCTTGATGAAGAAATATACATGGAACAACCTGAGGGTTATGTAGTTTCAAGTCAAGAGAGAAAAGTATATAGATTGGTGAAGTCCTTGTCTAGACTTAAACAAGCACCAAAGTAAAGACATGAGAAGTTCGATAATGTCATGATGACAAATGACTTCAAGATAAATGAGTGTGACAAAAGTGTATATGTCAAAACTACTAACATTGGATATATTATTCTATGTTTGTATGTTAATAACATATTCATTGTTGGAAGCAACAATAAAAGGGTAAACGTACCAAAGACTTGTCAAATTCAAGATTGACATGAAAAATATGAGATTAACATATTTGAGGTTGGGCATCCAAATCAAACGATCACTTAAAGGTCTCATATTGACGTAGTCACACTACGCGGGCAAGAGAAGTTTGGCAAGGATGTTTCCGGCATAGCCAGAACTCCAATAAATACATGCCAACTTTTGTCCAAGAACAAAGACCAAAGTGTTGACCAAGTAGATTCAATAGACCATATATTGTTTCTACTGTGAGCAGTTCAAGTAGATTCACAAGCAATTCAAGTGAAAATCACTGGAAAGAAATTGTGAGGGCATTGAGATATCTTAGATATACTCGAGATTATGAATTGTATTATTCCAGAGATTCTTCTATTTAGAAGGATACTCCGATGCGATTGAATATCTAATATTCAAGATATCAAAAGCATAAGTGGATATGTCTTCACTTTGGGAGGAGGAACCGTGTCATGGAAATCCTCAAGAAAAATGGTTAAAATCAAATCCATAATAGAATATGATTTTGAAGTTCTAGACAAGTCTAGAAAAGAAGTTGAATGACTTTAGAAACTTCTTGGAGGATATTCCTAAACGACCAAAGCCAATGCCCACAATAGGTAGGACATAGAGCTTTATGTATAATGGTAAGTCGAGACATGTGCGTTGTCGACATAATACCTTTAGACAACTGATCTCAAATGAAGTTATCTCTATTGATTTTTTTTTAAAATCAAAGAATAATGTTGTGAATCCATTAACCAAAGGGTTAAATTGAGATCAAGTTGAGAAAACATCTAAAGGAATGAGACTAAAGCCCATGTAAATTTAAGGTGCTATGTGAAGGAAAACCCTACCTAGTTGACTGGAGATCCCAAGATCTAGGTTCAAAGGGACAACCTAATTGCATAGACCTGTGCGGTCACTGTAGCGGCTCTTATCCCCAAGTCCATTCCTATGATGTAAACGGTGATCAAAGTGGTTTAGGCTAAGCAATGCTTTTAATGACCATTGTGTGCTTTTGTAAGTCAAGCAACATAAGTCACCTATGTGAGAGTGAAGTGGGGCCGCTTCAATGAGACTATTGGGCATAGTTCTTTCAAAGTCTTGCAAAACCAGGCGATGTCCACGTCCATATGGACATACCCATGAGAACTAATACTCTTGTCAGAGAGGTAGTTGTGTGAAGTATATCATCGTTTACACAAACGGCAGAACAGTTCAAGGACATTACGTCTACTGGTCAGCTAGTAAAGTAAATATACTTCCACAAGGGAAGGTTCAAGGGTTGACACCTACCTATCCTATGCAGCTATCGATCGTAGAATCTATCACCACATCGAGTCAAAATGTTTTTGATTAAATCAATTTCATTCATGTGGGGGATTGTTGGAAAAATTTGATAATTTTGGAGCTTTGAATAAGAAATTGATTCAAATGTTGTTGAGGAAAATGTGGAACCAATTGTTGGTTCGTAAATGTGTAGACGTGCACGACGTGGGTAACGCAAATGTCTGAACCGGTCTGGTCCTTCGTGGGCTTGCAGATATTTTGACCCAAATTTAAAATGAATTTTCCTCAAATAAAAGCATAAATTTGCCAAATTTTATCTTGGAATTAAAAGGGTAAATATTAGAAGTTACCTTTAATTCAGATAATAATTTTGGAAATTGCTTTATAGGAGAATCAATTGATTCTCAATATTGAATGCTCTATTAGGTCAAAATTTCCACTTATACCCTCATGACACTCCTATAAATAGGGAGTAAACCTTCTAGGTTTTATACAACTAAAAACCACAGAAAATTTTTATAGTTTTACTCTGTGGATTTTACAAGTGGTTTTCGGTGATAGGCGAAGGCAAGGGTCAGTTCGTGATCTCCACAGTAGTGCAACTGTGGTTGATCTTATGTTGTTGTATCCTGGGAGACAGACGACCAATGAACTCGAGCACCATAGGAGTGGCCGAAAATCTGTCTTAAGGAAACTGCGTTCGTGCAGGCCTCAACACGTTTCTTTTGGGTCCAAATCGGTTTGATTTATATATTGTTGTATTGTTCTTAATTTTGTATTGTTCGTTTAAATAATATTATTTATCTTATTATTTATTCTTGGATTAACGCCTATTTTCTAACACAAGTCTAGTGGTCTTGGTAAACCCGATGCACCAAATGAAACCTCCTCGTCGAATGCTCACGCCACAGTCTTGGACCAAAAATTTTGGACCGTGACAAGATATTGAGGCTCGCATGAATTGACTATATTTACTTCATTTGGCAGGAAAAAAAATTACAGGAAGTATAAGAATACCAGCAGTTCGAGTGATACTATTTTTGATATAATACACGAAAATATTTGTATACAACTGTACAAATTTCATACCAATAGGTCTCATAGAATCAACAGCCATTTGTGTACAACCTTGGGTATTTTTTGGTAGTACTAAACTCTGAATTTTATTTTTGTGTTTTGACTGTATACGTTTTATGTAGAAAGCTTTTACTTCTTGAATAAATATAATCACACCATTTATCTAGAAAAAATATTTCAGCTCAAAATCGAGAAAGAATAAAGGAAAACCCACCAAATTTAGTTTTTAAAAGAATAGGTGAATTGAGGAGATTGAGATTTGAGGCAAAGATAAAATTAATTTTTTTTAAAAAAGAGACAAAGAATATCAACTATGTTATTTTATGAGAAGAGAGAAAGAAGTTGTTTCAAATTAAATTCAGAATTTAATGTCAATCAAAACAAAGTGATATTCTTTGTCAGTACATTACAAATTTAATTGATATTAGAAGGTACAATTACAATGAATAATTAGTTCAGTTAATACAATTTACAAATCGAATCATGATTATAATCTATACATCCGTAGAACTACGTTTAGAATCAATCATTACTACGCACAAACAGACTGATAACTAAAATATATTTGTATGATGAAATTTAAACTTAAATAAAAACTAGACCGAGAATCTACTAATGCATTAATTAACACTTGTGGGTAGGGGTGTTCAAAAATACCCGGTTCGATCGATTCGATTGAGTTATTCGTTGATCCGATCTGAAAATTTGGATATTCAATCTTATTTTTATTTTTGGATCGGATATCCGATCCGATTATAAATTTTTCGGATCGGATACGGATCGCAATATTTCAAGTTTAGGATTATCCGAAAACCCGAAAAACTATTTTTTAAAAATACTAATCTTGTTATATTTAACAATTTGATGTTTGTTATATCCGAAAATTTTAAAAATCGAATTTTTCATAATGTGAATCTTGTTATATTTAGCAATTTGTTATTTGTTATATTCGAAGTTCTGAAATTTTCAAAAATACGACATTCAAATTCGAAAAAATAGTTGAATCAAATTATATTTTCGAATAATCGGATATCCGAATATCTCCTCCGATTATCCAGTATCCGAAAAACCGAATATTTGATTTTTTTCGAATCGAATACGGATCATTATATTGCCAATCCGAAAAACCAGATATCCGAAAACACTGGATCGAATCTGGTCCGATATTCGACAATGAACCCCCCTACTTGTGGTAACTTAAACACCCATGGCCAAATATTATATATATATATAATTTGGGTCGTTTTCGACGAGATGATTGATGCATGAATCTAAACGATTTTTTTGTTTATTTTATGAAATTTGATCAAATCTTTGGTAAGATTTTAGTCATAAGAAAGCTCATTCAATTTGATTATTAATTTTACTACATCAAACCTTTTTACCCGTAAGACTCCAACTACAATTTTTTTAGTGAATATGTAATTGAACAATGGCTGGTGACGAAATTTTAATATATAGAGAAAAGACTTTTTAGAGAGAAAAAATTTAATATTACGATATTATAATAACATATTGTTATCTATCAAATATAAATTCTTTATTAAATTAGACATTGCACACCTACATTTGGGGGTAAACTTAAAAGTAAAAAAAGGAAAATTAATGTTATTAAAAAAAACAATTGGAGACGACTTTATTGAGAGGGGTAATCTTGTATATCAGACATGAACTGTAAGACGGAGATACATATTACTAAAAAAATATAAATGTGATATAGTATGAATATCCTTTTTCTTTGTATAAATTGAACGTGCATGGAAATTATGTAATATATGAGATAAATTAACTCATATATATATATATATATGGATAAATATTATATACACAAGCGGTGGAAACTTTCCTGTAAGTTTCCACAAGCGCCTTAGTTCTAGGGTATAAGGAGTTAGTTTAGGGTATATGGTTTAGGGGTTTAGGTGTAGAGGGTTAGAATTTAGGGATAGTTGTTTTAATTTAAGGTTTATGGTTATAATTTAGGGTTTATAGGTTAAAACTTAAATCCTCACCATATCACCCTAAAAACTAAACACTAACCTATAAACCCTAAATTATAACCCTAAACCTTAAATTGAAACAACTATCCCTAAATTCTAAACCCCTAAACTATATACCTTAAAACTAATTCTCTATACCCTAAAACTAAGGCGCTTGTGAAATTTTCAGTTTCTACCGCTTGTGTATAGGATATTAATCCTATATATATTGCCAAAATATACATATAACTACTTTTTAATAGAGTAAATATAGAATAATAATTCAAATTTGTTATATAACTCTCAATGTATTTACTATTTTTCTCATTAATATTTTTCTTAAAATATCACAATTAACCTTTTTAAAATCTTGAATTAAAAAATAGTATTTTCCCTCTTTTAATTAAGTTGCCCCATGCATAAATCAGGATAACTTTTATATATAGTCATAGATTACAATAATTTTTTATTTAAAATTGACAAAATTACAGTAATATTAACCTAGATTACCATATTTATTTATTTAAGATTAGTGTTAATTACTCAATTAAGATAATACTTTATATGAAATATAAATCCAAAATTATATTTTCACAAAATCTTTTTACCTATAAAACCCTAGCCATCTGAGTTCTTCGTCTTCACCCACTCATCTTGTAATTCCCCATTCCTCTCCCGATTTCCTTCGATCACCGGAGCCATGGAAGCTGGATGCTCAGGAAGAAGCCATTGCCAGAACCGGAAACAACGAACCGGGTTTTTCTCTATGTTCCTTTGTTACACGAGGAACAGTGGTGGCAGTCGTAAGAATCTATCTTCTCCGGTTTCTTCGAGGTCGAACGGTGGTCGATACGAAGATCGGCGGCAACTCCATTTCCTGAAAGCTTGTTTCCTTTGCCAGAAGCCTCTTGGGGGTAACAATGACATCTTCATGTATAGGTTGGTAACTTGGTATTGTATTTTTTTAAGATTTTATACCGATGGGATTAGAACTTGACGAAATAGATGGGGACCGGGTACCTTAGTGATGTCAACGGGGCGGGACGGGTTTTTTGTCCCCTGAATTCGACCTGAAAATTTTAAATTTTAAATTGACTCGACCCGAGCGCAATATATTTTTACACTCGACCTGACCCGACCCAATATAATAAAAGTATAAACTTGACTCCGACCGACCCTGAAATTTTAGTGAAAAACCTGATTAAACCCGACCTGTCTTGAAAAATAATAAAAATATTAAATATATTCTATAATAATATAATAATGTAAATGTATTTATAAATAAACCGGGTCGGGTCGGGCGGGGAATTTTCACCACAAATCCAACCTGACCCGACTCAAACCTTTTAAAAACTCGACCCGAAAACCGAAAATTTAAAAGAAAAATCTGACCCTACCGGATTAGATCGGGTCGAAACCCGCTGGATTCAGGTTTTTTTTGCCATCCCTAACCGGGGTCCATTTAAAATTTTCAAAATTTTTGAAGGGTTTACTTTATATGTTTAAATAATTTAGGGGTCTAACTAAAATTTTTAATAATTTTAAGAGACTTAGTGAGAATTGTTAAATATTATGAGAGCGGGTTTCATTAAAAATATTTAAAAATTTTGAGGGGTCAAATTTTAATGTTCCAAATGTTTGTGAGGGTCATGGTTAGTGGCGGAACATATAAGAGACTAGGGGGCCATGACCCCCAAAATTTTGGAAAATTAAAATTTGACCCTAAAATTAAAAAAATTAATTTGACCTCTCATAATTTTTAAAAATTCACATTAAACTTTAAAATTCCGAATCTTTTTAATTAGATCCCCTTTTATAATTTAAAAAATTCTTATTAAATATCTCAAAATTATTAAAAAATTTAGTTAAACCCTTAATTTTTAAAAAAATTATTTTAAACCTCTATTTAGAAAAATCTATGTTACTTCCAAACTCTTACCCCAAGTTTCGTCATTGATCATGGTCTCCACTAGTCGTCGTTACCTTCCTTCACCGGATGAGGTCTTGTTAGTACTTATCGTTATGATAATCTAACGATATCGTCTTCTTTGAGTGTCGTTCTGATAATATAAAAGTATTGTCTTCTTTGAGTGTCGTTCTAAATCGATAATTTTGCTATGTGCAGAGGGGACACACCATTTTGTAGTGAAGAATGCAGATATAAACAGATAGTGATGGATGAAGTTATTGAGAAGAGATTAAAGCTTTCTGCAACATTCAAAGCTTTGCATACAGGCACTGCGGTAGCTGCCTAGAATCAATCATCTTACACTCATATCATGAAAATGGTTGAAATAACAAAGGATTAAATGGGAAGATCATGAAGAAAAAACGAGACGAGGAAGAATTACAGATGACGCGGTGAAATAGATTTATACGACATTTTAAAAACATATGGGGTTGAAAAAGTTCATTTTTGATTTAGTTTTAACTGATAAATAGTCGGGATCAATTTTATTTATTTGATCATGTACCTTCCGAGTGGTTCTAGTGAAAAAAAGAGATGTTGTTATCCTTAGTAGATATGAGTTCAGACAATTTATCTGTAAGGTGTGTATACTTTATTAAAAGGCTAAAAAAAGAAGAAAAAACGAACAGATACTATCCATGTGATATCTAAACAAAAAAGTATTTGTTTATTCATTTATTTTTCTTTTGTAACAAAGGTTAAAGGTTAAAACATAAATGGACTTTACTTTTTATTCAAGTTTGACTTAAATTTCATTGCTAAACTTATTGTTATTGCTTTTTTTTTTCAATTTTGAGTTAATTTCATTGCTCAGCTTATTGTTATTGCATTTTTTATTCGTCCTACTTTTATGGATTTTTTTATTAAAAATATATAAGTATAATTACATATAATATAGGGTTTTATTTTGATGCACAAGCTGTGTAAATTTTTTTTACACAATCCTTCTATAAAATTTAAAATCTAAATCACAAACCCTAGCAACCTAAAACCTAAACCCTAAGCCCTAAACCCTAAACTCTAAATTATAACCATAAACCTTAAATTATATACCCTACATACTAAACCCCTAAACCCTAACCTAAAACCCTAAACCCTAAACCCTAAAATTAAAGGGCTTGTGTAAACTAAAGTTTACACAGCTTGTGCATCAAAGTATTTTCCTATAATATATATCCGAATAATCAGAATCAGAATTTCGAACAGAAAATTTCGATATATCTATACAAGATTGGAATAAATCTAGGTAAATTCAATATACAATAAGACTTCCACAAATAATTTATACAAATAAAATTCAAATATTGAATCTCAATTACAAAAAAAACTTGTTCTTATAATTAAGTAAATTTCTCGGTAACAACTTACTTATCTAAGTTTCTAAGCACTTGTTAAGGCCTGGGCTTAAGGCCATATGAACAAGTTTTGAGTAGGGGTAACCGTTCGATCGAGTCGAGTAAAAAAATTTGAGTTTTTCAAGTTGACACGTCATATGTTACAACTCAAATTTTATTTGATTTTTTTCGATTCGAGTTGAATTTTTGAGTTCCTATACAAATTTAATCGTAATTATTTATCATGTTATAGTACAATTTGATTCTAATTTAAACTACTTTTTCTAATCATATAAAATATACATATATATTTTCATATGTGGCATATATTTCTTCATTTTTACGTATTATATATATATACTTACCAGGAAATTGAGGGTCTCGACTCAAACTTAAAAATCAATCCACTAATTATTAAAAATTTCGAGTTATTCGAATTTTCATTTTACAACTCAAACTTTATTTGAAATTTTTACGAGTCGAGTCAAAACGAGTCGAGATTTTTCGCCTCGAACTGAGTCGAAAATTTCTGTTTTCTCAAGTCGAATCAAGTTTTACTCACCTCTAGTTTTGAGTGTTTTTTAAATATTGGAGTGTAAATCATAGGCCGAAGACTTTGAATTAATATTTTTTTAATAGTATAAAAGACTTCATGTTGAATACGAACTTATAAAATTTTAGATTGAACAATCTTATAAAATTTTAAAAATGTAAAATAAATTTTCATAAAAGAAACACAAATTATTTTAAAATTATATACATTTTTTAAATTTTTAAAGAGAGCGACTATCCCGTACTCTCTGTCCACTTAAATATAAACCACCAAGCAATCCAACGTGTCACGGGGTACCTGAGATTCGGCACCTATTAATTATTCCTATTTGGAAAATGACACCTTCCTCAATCCTCACCTCAATTCTCTCCCTCGTATTTGAATGTTTCTTCTTTGGCACCGACAAAATCAGATTTGTAAAAAAAAATTAGATGTTGAGAGATGTTAAGGATTAATTAAGTATTTAAATTTAAAAATTAGAAGAAATATTTGTCTTAATTGACTTATAATTAAACTAAACATGATCTAAAATGTTATTATACCAAGAAGGGGTTGTATCTTCTCTCACCCTAAAAATGACTTTCTATTTTGTTTGGTAAATAGCGGTTTGAGATAGTATTAGATGTTTGACCGGTCAAATTTGCTAATTTAGATGTTTGGTGAATAGCAAATTGAAATAACAGATTTTGAAAAAGCTGCTAATAGGAGCTTTTTGAAATTAGAGGTTTTAATATAAGAGTTATAAAATCATTTTAACTTTAACAATTATCAAATATCTTCAATTAACCTAAATTTAACCTTTTCGATTTTAATTCTTCGTCCTCACATATTTACGTTGTGACATTTGTAAAGTAATATATATATATATATATATATTTATTTATTCTCACACATTTATATTTCTATTCAAAATTAATAATGAATTAAATTATATAAATAATAAATTGATATATAGATCCTTCAAATATGCTTAGTAATGTTATATTAAAATTAATTTTCATAATCTAATTAATATTAATAGATACAAAATATTGATAACTAATAAACTATTCAAACAAGTAACGAATATAATCATGCCCTTATATGTCATTTTGCTTATTTAAATAATCAAACATATATCAGCTATCAATTAATTTTACTAAATACTTTTATACAATCAGCTAATACAATCCGTTAGTCAAATCAGCTAATGCAATTCGCTAGTTGCCAAACATGACCAATATGTATCATTCATTTCAAAACTTGAAAATATTTTTGAAATACTAAATTTTTTGAGTCAAACTAACTGATCGAACCGAAAAAAATTTAATAGAACAAGCCTATGTGTAAATGACATGGAAAGATTTAGATCCTATCTATTATGCTAGAAATACATGGTACTTGTGAGGTTAACATCTTCATAAATCATATAAATACCAAAATTAGTGGACCAACAAAAAATGAAATCTTAGATTTAATCATATCCACATATTTTCATAAATTCAAAATAGGCCCCAAACTTTTCTTATCCAAAACCCACCAAGGCCAACAATTATTGAATTGAAATCCTATTAACTTGTTAGCCACATAAATCGAATATGTAGTACCCAACATAAACCTGCCTGCTGCTGCAGTTATGTTGTTTTCGATACTCGTGTTCAATATATATTCATAAATTTACAATTTTTAAATAGACTATTTATCAAATTTTGATATTTAACATAAACTTTCAAAAAAAAATCTTATAAATTAATGTAAACCCATCTTCTATTGAATCCCACATCGTCTACATTTCTCTAAACTGCAAAAACATGGCCTTAACATTTCGTTCTTCTACTTCGTTCATCAATTCAAAAGAAACCAAAACATTCAAATCTGCCGATGATTTCCCAAGCACAACCACCGTTTGCTTCGCTCAAATAAAGCCACCTTGTCGTCTCCGAGCGAAGCATTCGATGTCGATGCGACAAGTTTCGCACGGCAAAATCTCGATCCCGGAGGAGAAACTACACGGTTTAACGATTCCCCACTCCGAGAACAATTCGAAGGTCCCCATTTACGTGATGTTACCGCTCGACACGGTGACTCACGGAGGCAACTTGAACAAGCCGAAGGCGATGAATGCGAGCTTGATGGCGTTAAAGAGCGCCGGCGTAGAAGGTGTCATGGTGGACGCTTGGTGGGGTTTGGTCGAGAAAGATGGACCTTTGAAGTACAATTGGGAAGGGTATGTTGAACTTGTCCGAATGGTCGAAAAACATGGCCTAAAGCTCCAAGTTGTCATGTCTTTTCATCAGTGTGGTGGCAATGTCGGAGACTCTTGCAGGTATTGTAATCAATTAGTATCATAACATTATAAATGATTGTTAGATTATAGTTTTAGGAACATGGACTGATGTTTGTTTTGATGTGTTTGCTTGTTTTAGCATTCCGTTGCCGCCGTGGGTGCTCGAAGAAATCAGCAAGAACCCAGACCTCGTCTACACCGATCGGTCAGGACGGAGGAACCCCGAGTACATTTCCCTCGGATGTGATTCGGTACCGGTTCTCAGAGGACGAACACCGATTCAGGCTTACACAGATTACATGAGGAGCTTCCGTGAGAGGTTCAGAGATTACTTGGGACGAGTTATCGTGGTAAGCTAACTATCTTAATGTCATTTGTTATACCTGTAATTGTGTGATTCAAAATGTGTAAATATGGATATTATCTTTTAAATATTAAGAGAGATGAACAAAATTCGACTCAATTTGAAAAAAATCAAATTTTTCGATTTGAAACGATGTGAAAAACTTGACTCAAAAAATTTCAAATAAAATTTGAGTTATAAATAAAACTCGAATAATTCTAAATTTTTAGTAATTAGTGGAGCAAATTTTAAGTTCGAGTTGAATATCTCGACTCTAGGGGCGGAACATAGGGGGTTTAAGGGGGTTTGGTCCCCGTTAACTTTTTTTTCATTAGGAATATGATAGATTTTTTAGAAAAAATGTAAAATTACCTCTATAATCCCTTCAAAATTTATAAAATATTAGTTTGGCCCCCTCAAAATTTTTAATTTCATTTTGATTACCTTCATAAATTTTTAGTTTTTTTTTTTTAAATTTCATTTTGGTCCCCTTTATAAATTTTTAGTTCTGCCCTGCTCAACTATGTCTTATGTATATATATCACATGTGAAGATATATATATATATATATATATATATATATATATATATATATATATATATATATATATATATATATATATATATATATATATATATATATATATATAGGGATAAGATCAAATTACACGGTGTAAAACTCTCTAAGTTTTACACCTTTTTTGAATCGTTGGATGAGTGAAACGGATGGATAAGATTAACAGTAAAATATGTGAAGATTATCACTTGGGAATTAAAAACACGGAGTTAATCTCAACCATCCATTTCCCCCATCCAACGATCCAAAAAAGGTGTAAAACTTAAAGAGTTTTACACAGTGTAAGTTGATCCTAACCCATATATATATATATATATATATCGTATATGGTTATAAAAAGTTATTTATATTGGAATCAATTAATATCATAAAATTATAAATATTTACAAGTAAATTTGAGTAGAAAATGAAACAACTCGGCTCAATTCGAAAAAAAAAAATCCAATAAAATTTAAGTTATAAAATATGATTCATCAACTCGACTAACTCAACTCAATTAAAAACTCACCCTTAAGTATTAAAATAGGATAATAGAAAGAAAAAAATAATTTGATAACAAAGTGAACTAAACAAAGTTGTCAGCATCATTTCCACATGTTGATTAAGATTAGTGTCTAAAATCCAACCAAATGATGGACCACTTGTGCCTAATCTAGCAATATGTTTGAAACATCAAACATCAATATTGTCATGTTTTATGCACTTGTTTTATATAATTGAAATCTTGTAGGGATCTAAATGCAATTTTTTTTACAGGAAATTCAAGTGGGAATGGGCCCTTGTGGGGAACTGAGATACCCATCATATCCAGAAAGCAATGGAACATGGAAATTTCCTGGAATTGGAGAATTCCAGTGCTATGACAAGGTAACTTTAACCATTTATTTTTATCAAAAAAAACTTTAATTAATATACGTATAAAATTATTGGCGGGACAAAGAAAGAGCACATACGAATTTTGTTCGATTTGAAACATATATTGTCCGGAATTTAAATGATCAAACTAAGATTCCATATTGTTGTTTTTAAATGTTTAAACAGTACATGAGAGCTTCACTTGAAGCAGCAGCAGCAGCCATGGGGAATCAAGGCTGGGGGAAATGTGGACCACATGATTCAGGCCATTACAAGCAATTTCCCGAAGAAACCGGGTTTTTCCGAAAGGGCGGAACATGGAACACCGAGTACGGACAGTTCTTCCTCGAGTGGTACTCCGGAATGCTACAAGATCATGGAGATAGACTACTTTCTGCAGCAAAAGGAACATTCCATGGAACTGGAGCTAAACTGTCAGGCAAGATTGCTGGAATTCATTGGCATTACAACACAAGATCCCATGCTGCTGAACTAACCGCGGGGTACTATAATACTCGGCATCGAGACGGTTACCTCCCCGTAGCTCGAATGTTCAGCAAACACGGAGTTGTTTTCAATTTCACCTGCATGGAAATGAGAGATGGGGATCAACCTCAGCATGCAAACTGTTCACCCGAAGGATTGGTCCGGCAAGTGAAGATGGCAACGAAGACGGCCCGAGTCGAACTTGCTGGAGAAAATGCATTGGAGAGGTATGATGGCGGTGGATATGCGCAAGTTTTGGCGACAAGTAGATCGGATTTGGGCAACGGATTGAGTGCTTTCACGTATTTAAGAATGAACAAGAGGTTGTTCGAAGGGGACAATTGGAGGCACTTTGTGGAGTTTGTGAAAAACATGTCCGAAGGAGGTAGGAAAATTTCGGATAGCGACTCCCGAGGAACAAATCTGTACATCGGGTTTATAAGAGAGAAGAATGCTGAGAAATTGAAGGAGGCTGCTCTTGCATAGAAAACCTGTACAGAGTCCATGAACAACAATTATATATACATATAGAGTTTCAATGTATTATATACAAGACAGAACCAGAAAAATAACTAAATAGAACCAAAATAAAATGTATGTATGTTTTGCATAAAGGTGAACATGGAAAACATTTGCATTTACAAGCATTCTTGATGCTAAAATTCTGTCCGTTTTGGTGTCGTCTCTTCCATCAATGAATCGAATAAAAGTTGTAAAAAAAACTTGTATGCTAAGGAAAAAGTCCTGCAAATTTGAGTTGAATTTTTTAGAACTCACCTTTGGATAGAAGAACTTATAGCTGATATCAACAAATTCATGGCTCAAACCTGTCAAAGAACAAGCAAAAGACAGCTTTAGTCACTAATAAAAGGTTGTCTTGTTGGCTCTGCTAAAAGATCGTATATAATATAAACCAGACCTAATTGGATCTTCGACTGCCTGTTCTAGATGACGATTTAACAGCAGATTTTTTGGCCCCATTGCTTCCCTCTTGTGATTCTTGTACCGCTTGCTTCAAGCTCTCCACAACTTGACTCATTGTTGGTCTTTCTTTGGCATTTTTCTTTAGGCAGCTTTGAGCCAGCTTTCCAACATTTTGAGCTGCACTGAAATAATAGTCGTTTCGAAGTCGAGGATCGATTATCATGCTGAACCGTTTACTATCGGGAGGGAAATGTTTCACCCATTCCAAGAGCTTCTGTTCTGATGTCGGTCTGTTTCTTTCCACCGTTCGCCTCCCTGTGATGATCTCGTAAAGTACAACCCCAAAGGTCCATACATCACTTTGGGTAGTAAGATGGCCTGTATCAACATATTCCGGGGCCGCATATCCATACGTCCCGACCACCTTTAACAAAATCAAAGGGAACAATACTGTCAACCATCTTAATCAAAAGAAACATATTAAGCACAATTCTTGAACGACTGATATGTACTTACAGCTGTGGATACATGAGTATGATCACCGGTCGGTCCTTCCGTCGCAAGCCCAAAATCCGAAAGCTTTGGCCTAAAACTTTCATCCAAGAGCACATTCGAGGATTTGAAATCTCGATATATCACCTATTCAAATAACCCATTATAAGGATGCATTCAATGAAGTTTTTTGCTCAACTTTCACACACCCTTTCCAATGATTTTGTTCAACTAATGTGAATCAAAAGAAGATCGTACCTTAACTTCCAAACCTTCATGCAAATAAGCCAGTCCTTGAGCAGCTCCAAGCATAATCTCCAATCTTGTGTTCCAAGGCAAAGTAGATGTTTTACTAAAAAGATGATCTTCCAAGCTACGATTCGGCATGAATTCGTAGACCAGCAGTCTTTGGATCCCTCGTTCTCCATCCGCACTACAATATCCTAAAAGTTTCACTAAGTTCGGATGGTCGACGACACCGAGAAATTGAACCTCGGCAAGCCATTCCTTATGACCCTATTACATGAGTTCAGCACCAAAAAAACATCATAAGAACCGGATATAATACCGGTATCCGACTTCACCCGAATCCGAGTAACATACCAAAAGATCATGCATCAAACTACTAAAACAAGGCCTTTCAGAGGAATTTTCACAAACAGTTAATAGGCAAAGACCAGAAAAGAGTGCAACAACTTACCTGTAAACCCTGTGTGTTGAGCCTCTTGATAGCCACAACCAAAGGACCGCTTCGACCGTCGAGTGGCCTAATTTTTCCTTTATAAACACACCCAAAACCGCCCTCGCCGATCTTCAACGTCCTGTTGAAACCATTCGTCGCGTCCTTCAACTCTTCCAAAGAGAAGACCCTCAAATTCTGTTGCTTTTCTTTGTACAACTCTGGGATAGTCCTTGAAGACGAGAAAGATTTCGATGTCTGGGTGGAATCCGAATTGCCTTGCGATTTGCTTTGGTTCCTTGTTCGGGAACAGAGCTTGACCATTGCTCTTGTTCTTCGATTCGTTTTTGATGAATGTGGAGAAACAACACTTCATTTTCTGTGTATACAAGACTGGGTTTTGAGTATGGAGAAATCAGAACAGTTTGGCACCGGAGAAATATGACGAGACCAATCAAAGAAAAGCATCTTTCCGGAGTCGTAGTATTGTTCCTTCATATTTTTAATCATTTTACAATATATAAACTCAAATTTTTTAGATCAAATATCATTCCTTTTTATACTGAAACTATTTATTGAGTTCAGATCTAATATTTCTTTAATAAAGACGGCAGTAACAAATGCATATTCTTTGGTTAAAAAAACAAATATAAAATTTTTAAATACTAACATAAAAAAATAAAATTTAAAAAATATATAACTAAAATTGATTAAATTAAAATATATAAAATTAACGCCACAATTTATACACCTAATTAAATCCATAACTTATACTACATAATATAAATGCATGATAGTAACTAAATTTGTCATTCTCGTCTCATCGGCACGAGAAGTATTATTTTGAGAAACGAGTTTTATCCGACAATGAAAGAGGAAGATTGGCAAAAGAAATAGTGAAAAGTTTTTGCACAATTTGTGAATTTTAAAGTACTTTTCGATAAAATGGAGGTCAGATTCAAATTCAGAGTATGATAAAACGACTGATAAAATTTAGTACCGAATGATAATGACAGTGAAAAAAAACGTTTAATATCTAAACTTTAGTTAGTAAATTGAATGTTTTGAAACTTTAATGATCAAAACAGATTTGAGAGCAAAATACGGTGATAATTTATGTAATTTACCCTTTATCTTATTATGATTGAGAATTTAAAATTAATATATATATATATATATCAAAAATTGATTAGATTAAAATACGAAATTAAATTCCCAACAATAATAATAACAAAAAAAAGAAATATTCAAATCTTTTATAATCTTTTAAAAAATAGGTCACACGGTTTCCTATGTGGAAGGCAGTCGACTTAATAAATTAAGTTCCAGTCTTTTTCGTCATTCATATTATTTTTCAGACAAATGCGAAATTGTCAAAATTTATTGTTTCTCCTAACCATAGAAAAAATGTAAATCAAAAGTTATTAAAAAGAAAAACAATAATAAGTTAGGAGAAGCAATGGAAAAGAAAATAAATTTTGAGTTCATGGTTGAGTTGAATCAGATTTTATATTTGATCTAAAATATGATTCTTAAATACCCAAAAAAAAGTTATTAAAATTTAATGATTAAAATAGGTCAGAGGACTTAACTGATTAAATTCCTTTATTTAAGAGTTTAATTGATTATATTTCTTAATTTAAGGGTTTAATTGATTTTTTTCAAAAGTTTAAGAGTTTCCTATCCCTTAATCTTTGTTTATCTAATGTCTTTAATATTTAGTATTTACATTGTAGTATTATATATTAATATTATTATAGATTTAGTTTGGGTAAACTGTAACGGAGATCACTCAATTATGGGTAAAGCTACATTTGAGTCACTTAATTATTAAAAGTTATATTTGGGTCACTCAATTATGGGTAAGATTACATTTGGGTCGCCAAATTATTAAAAGTTACATTTGGATCACTCAATTATGGGTAAAATTATGTTTAAATCACCCTTCATATTTAAAAAAGTACATCAATTTAGTTAGTTTTTCTTTTAAATCACTTGTATACCCTTGTTAACATTAGAATACTTCATTTGAAATCGTTAATTAATTTAATACCCAAATTGTTATATTTTTTAAAATAAAAAGGATGACCCAAATGTAACATTGCTCATAATTAAGTGATCTAAATGTAACCTTTAATTGGGTGACCCAAATGTAACTTTTAATAATTGAGTAACTCAAATGTAACCTTACCCATAATTAAGTGACCCAAATGTAACCTTACCCATAATTAAGTGACCCAAATGTAACCTTACCCATAATTAAGTGACCCAAATGTAACCTTACCCATAATTAAGTGACCCAAATGTAACTTCTAATAATTGAGTGACCTAAATGTAACCTTACCCATAATTAAGTGACCTTTGTTGTAGTTTACCCATTTAGTTTTTATGCTTGTTTGAAAGTGTTTGTATTATATGAATAACATAATATATTATAAAACTATAAGGCTTCGTTTGACGTGAATTTGAATTTTCCAACACTAGCTTGGATGAGAATGCCCGTTTGAAGAGAAGTTGAAAAATCAAACTTTTTCAAAATGTCTGTTTAAGACCAAATTAGGCGAAAAAACGACCGGAAGCGCTTGGAGTAACCGTTCGATATTACTTAACGGTTTGATAGTCAAACGCCCGTCAAAAAAACATTGTCGAACGGGCCTTAAACAAGTCGAGCCAGGCTCCAACCTTGAATATTGGAACCCAAACTCGACCCATAATTTAAACGAGCATATATTTTTCACCCAAACTTCCCCCAAAGCATCATGGTTCATGGAAAAGTTGCAAATAAGCACAAAAACTAAGCTCAAGAGGATAAATCTTTAGAAATGGGAGCAAAATGATTCAAAAAGAAACATTCTGTGAAAATATATTCGAGACGATTGATCCACTGGTGAATTCTTTCATATTATAGGTGACACCGGATATAATATACCGGGAGTACGAGGCTATACGCAGAGCAGACACCGATAAAATACTCAATGAAGTACAACGGAGGGTAAAGCTAAAAGGTAATTCAACAGTTACTCTACCAAAAACAAAATCCGGACGAGGACGCAGACAGGAAAGGCGGATAAATTTGAAAATTAGTACTTGCTGGTTGCATAAATGCTTTTTATGATAATTCATTTAAAACATATGAGAAGGACCTAAAACATGGTTACCTGAAAAGACTACCGAACTATACCTGATTTTTCGATACCGAATGCAGACTCGTCAAGAAAGGGGAAGCTTTAATCCCAGTATTATGGGTTGTGGAGCTTGAACCCAAATACTCTTGGAACATAGCTTTGAGTCGCCATTTGTGGCTTCAGGTGCGAATACGTCATCAGGAACAGGTGAGGAAATGTGGTCCCGAAATAGGCTCCATCGATGTCTAGATAGAAATAATTAAGGTAACTCATTATGTACTCAAATCATAACACCCCAAGGCAGAAATGTCGGAAATATAAACATCGATCGTATATGTAAACGTTGATCATGCGACTACCATAAATGCACCGAAGTGGTAGAAAGGAAAGACTATTCATGTCATGCATGCATCATGTATCAAGTAGCAATTAATTTCAGTGGCCAAAAGGATACTGCCTTGATACTTGGACCGAGGGTAGTAAATATCTTCGCATCTTGGGCAGTATACTTTTATGGTGCTTGACCGAGGGAAATCGGATTGACCAACCGGTAGACATGGTTGTCCACAGCAGTAAACCCTAGGGCATCTTCCAAAATCGTAGTTCTTGTACTTGTCTAGCTGTAAAAGTTTCGAAAACATTGTTGTAATGTTTTATATATTAATATGTAAAAATGGAACTATAACATCGAATACCACGGTGAGCTTCTCACCATAGCAGCCATTCCTTTGCTTGTCAATATGAATCGAGCATGAATCAGACCATAGAGCATTTCAGCGGCAGATTCAACTAATTCGTTTTGCTCCTCTGTAAACATATCTCCTATCAACGTCAGCCCAACAGAAATTACTCATCGCAAGAAACATGAAACAGACACTTGCCATGTTGTTAGATACGACAAATTAAATTAGAACGAAACCGATCACGAACTAATGACAGGATGGCACTCAAAGACTTCAACAAAAACAAGAACAATCAAACTTTCACACTCTCTAGACAACTTGACATGAGAAGGAACATATTGTATACTTACCATGTGAAGATTCGATATCCAAAATCAAATCAAGCGCATAATCGTAATATGGAACTTGGCTGCTTAACCCACAAAGGTTAAAATCATCTTGTATATAGTCATCATCAACTTCACAAAAGAATTCATTTCCTCGAAGATTGCAAAACCATGAGATCCAAGACGTGTCATCCCCATCGGAACCACTAACATCTGACTCCTCAGTTTCAGTTTCAGATTCATCTGCGACTAATGCAATCAAAATTTTCATCAGCATATGCCAACAACAAGCGAAATAGGACAGCAATGTCCCCGAAAAACCAAAAGGTAACAACAACCCTTACTTTGAAAACATGGTTCGCAAAGAATCTACCGAACGGACAATCACGACACACTAAAAGTATATATTAAAAACTACAAATACGGAGGTTTACGGCGTCGAAGGCTCTAAGCTTTTCGTTTGATTTCGGAAATTGAATGCTCCCTCTGGAAGGGTTAAAAAGAAAAGCTAAAACCGACTCAGTTTAAACGCCGACACTACCTTCGAGCTATAAACACCGATGTTGCGGAAATCCTATTCATACAAATACAGGGTTTGGCCAATATCTATATAATCTCGACAAAGCAAAAATTCTGACAATCTAAATTAAAAACGACAGCCTAAAAAACATGTCTTCTTCATGAAAGCAAGAATTTTTTAATCTTCTTATATTTTCCCACCCTCTATAAAAAAAATATAGGCACAAAAAATTCACAATTTAATTAACAACAACTTCAATCACGTACATTTCAAAACCTTTGAGCAAGCTTAATTTCATTAGAATCAAACAAACAGGGGAAATAAAAAAAAAATCTATTTTTTTTCTTTCTAAACAACGTTATAGCTTAATTACTGAAAGAATAATTATACCATTTGAGGCGTTAGCTTTGGACAGAGAACCGGAACGAGAGTCGCGATGATGATCAGGTGGATGCTTCCCCATGAGAAGGGAGTGTGCGGACTTATCCTTGCCGTTGGTCGCCCTCGAAGTGGACGGCGACGATCGTTCCAGCTGCTTATCAAGCGCTTCGTTGATCCGTTTCCGATCCACAGACCCGACCTCTCCCTTGGACCCACCGGCCGCTCTTTCTCCTCTGTACATCTTCTCTTCTCTTCTCTCTTCTTCTTCTTCTTCTTCTTATTTGCCGGTGATTTTAATCGCTACCGTTATCGCCGATTCATAGCGGGGAAATGACGCAAATGTCCCCTACGCTACGTCCACCAAAATCTAGGGTTTCTCTCGTTCTTTTTGTCCTTTATTTTGTTACAATAATACTAAAATTTAAGCTCTAAAGCTAACCCATTTTGTTTTTATTATTTATTATGATTTTTTATCACTTTTAAATTCTGTTTTGCTTTTTATTTAACAAAATAAATATTAATGACCAAGATAAAAATACAACAGTAATTGAGTGACTAAACATGTTATTTAAGAAAGAAATTATAATAAAAAATAAAACATTGATAATTTAATATAAATAAATAAATAAAAATAACAATCTAATTCAGTTGATTGAATCGATGTGTAAATAAATTATTTGAACAGTTAAAAATAAATTAATTAATAATTTTAAGCAATTTTTTATAAAAAAACTGGTCAAATAATTCCAATTGAAAAAATCTAATCACCTCTCTCAAAAAATCCTAGCCGCTCCTCTCAAAATTGTTTCAATTCTAGCCGCTCCTCTTTCAAAATTGTTTCAATTCTAACCGTTTTTTTTTTGTTTAATCCCTTTAATCGATGGTCGGCAACCAATTTTCAAATTGGTTGTCGACCAAAGATTTTATCAGTTTTCTTATTTTTATTTAAATAAAAATTATTGTTTCTATAACACATTCTTTCTCTGTTCTAGTGACACGCTTCTTTTTCTGTCTTTGTGACATGTATTCGTGTCAGGTTTAGCCTCGCAACAAAACAATTGATTAAAAAATTAAAGAAAACTTTGAATATGTGAATTAGAATAGTCCCTATACAATCAACTAACACTGCTAATCATATTCAGCTGCTATCTTTCTTTCTTGCTTTTTTTGGCATGTTTTGATAGCTTTAGCCTTCATAACACCATCTAAACCTATTTTCTTCACACAAATTATGTAAAATAAATGTATCTCAATCCATGCATGCATGACCATGCTAAAGTCCATCACATACTCCGACAATCATGTGGCAACCTCGTCAACTTCGGAATGAAAAATAAAGCTTGGAAATGTCGTCGTTATATCCCTGCATGGTTCGTATTATACGATGGATGAGTTCCCCAGATAGTTACTGTTTCTACGTAAACCGATTGATTGTTGGTAAAACATACCTCAGGTACGGAAGGGTCATGATTTTCAAGAGTGATGGGTTACGGGAGACGAAGTTTTTCCATTCAGATATATCGATCTTTCCATCCTGATTCATGTCGGCGTCCAAGAACGTCTGCTCGCAAATTGTCAAGGGTCAGTATATATATATAGAGAGAGAGAGAGACTAGAGAAATAGTTGCAAATTACATGCATTGATGGATACAACTTAAATACAATGCCAAATAATGAGGGGTGCGGAATCTTTCCTCCATTCTGACTGTACACCGGATACCTCGAACGTACGGTCACATGACGTACTCTTAAAGGTATTCATTTCAAGAAATAGTCTACAATTCAGCAGCTATATGACTCAAAAAGATTGCCAGCATGAACGGCAGATTTTCATCGGTGTAATAAAAACTTACTTTATGCAACCATACCGCAACAAGCTCTCACCTTATCAAGAATTGCCTCGATGGTTTCATCAGCCAACTTCATTTCAGATTCGCATAAAAGTGCGATCAGCATTTGCTTGACCTGCCAAAATCACAGAAGATAAAGTTGCCTGCAAGAGGTTCGGGTAAATATGTAATGGAATCAAAATATGAATATGAGTCGTATGCAGCAATTCGTAATCTTTAAACCGGTTCTGTTCTGCATGATATATAAATAACAAACATGTAAGTGCCAACATACCTCGTTACGCTCGATGAAACCTGTTCCATCCATGTCATAAAGTCTAAATGCAACTGCAATGTAAAACAATCAACTTAGGAAATAAGATGGAAGATTAACACAATTTCGATATTCAAGATCATTATATCAACTGTTTACTTACAATCAATTTTGTCCTCTTGTGAGACATTTGGGTGGAAGACATTGAGTGCTCGAACAAAGTCGCCAAAATCAATGACCCCCTTCTTCTTCGCGTCAAATAAATCAAAGATCTGCATGTAGTAGAAGGTTGCATAAATAAACCAATTCAAATCGTCAAATTCTCTAAAATACCCAATTCATAATTTCTGATATTGGTATTAAATGCATGTTTATAGAAGGAAACTGAGACCGGGTACAATACTCTACTCCAACTTGGACAAGAAATCCTGCAGCCTAGAGAGATATTTATCCCCTCGAAACAATTTTCATATCGGTACTAAATTTTAAGCATTTTTAAAAGATAAATGAGATAAACATGCCCACGAAACAAACTTCAACCCTAAAAATAATAATGCAGCCTAGTCGCTCATTGCTAGTAGACGACATGCCATCCAACATGATTTAGACAAAGCAAAATGAAATTCAAAACTTGAAGTAATATTGAACCTCCCCCGACAATATATAGCAACAAAATATAATACCCGATTTGCAAAAATGTTTTCCTTCTTCCTGTTCTTAAACAGAGCTAATTGAAATTCTTCCTGCATGTATAACAGAAGAGTTAGATGGGCACCAAACTTTGCATGTAAATTTTCAAAGTTGGCAGAAAAGGGAACAGTGAGAAAAATCCTCTAATGCTAAGAAAGCGGGAACGGACTATGTTACTCGAACTAGTATGTGTACATTCAATTCTTTCCAAGAGTTTTCAAGTATTTAGAGGGTATATCCCCATATACCCATGTCCAAAAATGTGTCGGATATGGGTGTTTAACATGGATACTTCAAGAAAAAAGAGGCATAGTAACAAAAGGGACGAAGACAAACAAAAAGCAAAGTGATGAGAATCATTCAACACATCATCGACTCACACATGATATCAGATGTAGTAATCCTAATCTCAATTCTCAAACCACATCGACACAACCGTACCTTGTTGATCAGCCCATCATCGATCACCGAACTGCTGATGCTCTTGAATAGCTCAAAAAGTGCTTCAACTTCACTAACACTAACTGCAGGAGAAAACCAATCAAGTAATCGAATTAGGAGCACGAAAATAGACAAAGCTTAGCAAACCATATAATTTGAAGCTGATTGAAATCCCCCAATTCCCAGATTATCACAAAAACAACAAACCAATAATAATTCGAAGCAAAGACGTGTTTCTTGACTAATAGCATATAGCAAGATTTCAGCCACAAACAAAAAAATGCTCAGAAAACATTGGCATTTCACCTCATAAAACCAATCAAACAACAGGGTAAATGAAATGAACAGAAAAGTATAGTAATTTGTAAACTTACAAGCAGTTTGCGAGGCGAGAATAATCGGGTCTTCGTGTCCGGGGTATTGTCTAGTTACTTTAGATTGAAAGCAGCCCATTTACTGGAAAATGAAAAATGAGCAAAGAAACAAGAAGGCAGTTGCTTGACTAAAACGCCAAGGCTTTATTTTGTTCTCTCAGCAAAGCCATTTTAAACCCTGCAAGTTCATTCACAAAATTAAAACTAAATTAGCTTAGAAACCAAAATAAAAGGGCAACAAATGTACTAAGCACTAACTAAATCAAACACATCTCAATCTAATAATTATCGAAATTTTCTGCAAAATACAAATTTAAATAACGCAATTACAATTGAATCATAGATCTTTCGTCGATTTAAAAAATTAAAATTTCCAAACAGAAATTTCATTTTTTTCCTTTTAACAAAATTTCTCCACCAAACAAACAGCATTAACGATCATTGATTATACGCATATGAAAAAACCAAGCTTGAAACTTTCAATTCAAAAATCAACAAAGAAATCAGAAACTTACAGATCGAAAAATTTGCAGATTTTTGTTTCCGTTTGTCCAAAAAGGAAAAACAGAGAAACGCCAGAAACGACTGAACTTTCTACGAATGGAAAAAAATGGAGTTTTAACAGTGACGGAGACCGAGCGAGTGGGAGAGGCCAACAAATAGGACTCGGCCGCGAGTAGCTGCACGCGGTTTTGATGCGAGTGGGTCAGTTCTTTTGAAGGAATTGGGAATATTCTCTCCTCCGTGTCAAATGTCAATTTAGTAAGTCGCGAATTTCTATTTTAATTTCACTTTTTATGAATTCAATTTTCAGATTAATCTTTCTGGTTTATTTATTATCATAGTCCCTGTATTCTTTGTATATTTACATTTTGGCTTTTCTCATAACTTCTCATTCAATGTGTACAGTATTTTTTCTCACATTGCACTCTAAACTATTTTGAGAAAAAATTGTGAATTAAGCCTTAAAATTAGTCTATTTGCTTTTAATTTCAAGAGTTAAATCTTTCAACTCCTTTTGATTTAATGATTAAATTCCAGAGTTATATTTCTCACATGATTTTTTTTTAATTTTAAAAATGTCACATTATTTAATTTAACAGAATTTCTTTTATTGGTGTTATTAATTGAAATTCAATTATAAAATCAAAGGACTAGAGCATAATTTATCCCTTTTGAAAAAATGGTTTACAAAAGAAAATTGTTCTTGTAAACTAATTAAGCCTTTAAAATTGTTCTTGTAAATTATTTTTTATCCAAAACGGTTTCAATTAAACATTTGATTTTTAGTGGAGGTTAAAATTAAAATTAAACAATCGTTAATCAAAGGATTAAATAACTTAAATTGAATTATTAATATTCAATAAATAAAAAATGTTTTTGAGATAAATAAAATCAATGCATAACCACTGCACTCAATTAATGTATTTGACAAGTATTCATTTAACAAAGAGAACCAAAACCACTTCATGTATCTAGACAAATAACTTGTGTTGTGGAGTATAAGGTAGTGTTCACGTTACGTTAGGTTGATATTACAAATAAGTACTTAAATTATATTATTTTTATTTAGGTATTTAAATTATTTTTTTTCAAATAAATATTTAAAGTATTTTTTTGTCAAAATAAGTATCGGAAGTATTTTTTTGTCAAAATAGGTATGTAAACTATATTTTTTTCATCTAGGTTCCTAAAAGTTGACCGGTGACATTGATTAAAGAATACATTAGATACTTATTTTGACAAAAAAATATAATTTAGGTACCTAATTTGATGAGAAAAATACTTTATGTACCTATTTTAACCAAAAAATATACTTTAAGTATTTATTTTGACCAAAAAATACTTTAGGTACCTAAATGAAAAAATTGGTATACATTAAGTGCTTATTTATAATATAAGCCTAAATTTTAAAACCAAACCTTTGTATCTTACCTAAAATAAAAATAGAATAAATTACATCAAAGGTCACATAACTTTAGGACATTTGCATTTTAGTCATTTAAATTGAATTTTTTTTTCATTTTATTCACCGTCGTTAAGAAATATTTTCATTTCGGTCATTCCATCATTGAATCATTAGCAACTCCAATAAAAATGTGACGCGTATCATCGTAGAAAATTGTTACTTTGATATAAAAACATTGAACCCGAAACTCTGAATAAGTGGTTTTTAACACATAATCACCACACATCTTGTTACTTCGATAAAAAAAAACTAAATCAAACTATTTATGTTATAATTATGATAGTAACATCTATGTTTTTATTGTTGTTATGGCAAAAACTTTGCACATGGATTTGTCATGTGCAACAAGCATTTGTTTATGATATTCAAACGTTGTAGGATACTATTTTAAATTTATGATTAAATGTAAACAATGTGAAAACATTAAAGATTAAGTTTATTACTTTATGGATTTTATTAAATGTCACATCATCTGTTGAGTGGATCGAAAGATCGATATTTACCAAGAGGGGGGTGAATTGGAAATTTAAAGGATTTTAGTGGAAATTGGCAAATAAAAATTGAAGAACAAGAGATTTAGAGTGGTTCAAGTTCCAAATGAACTCTACATCCACTACCTTAGTCTCACTAAGGATTTGCAACAATTTCACTAAATTGATCTTCCCCTTTTCTAGGACAAGGAGGCAACCCTTTACAATATCGGTTGATTTTTCTACCCAAAAATCAACCCAACTCTCACTCAATAGAACAAAGAAATTTGAAGGCTAATTAGGTATCTCTCAATACAAATGATAGCCCCAATACAAGCACTCAACCCAATTTTACAAAATATGAATGAAGAACACAAATTGGGATTTTACACAAATTTGGGATTTTTGCTCAAATGCTTGAATTTGATGTTTGGATGATTGCTTGAAGTTCAATAGTTGTTGCTGATGCTTTTGGATGTCCCTTTTATACCTTCTCATTGATTTCTAGCCGTTTGGGTGGTTGGGAACATAAATGGAGCCGTTGGAACCCTCTCTTGCCACCATTAATGCTGTCTGCACCAACCCGTTTCGGAACACGGGAAACCTGTTTCGGAACGGACTAAAATAGAAAGAGCCGTTGGGGTGCATTTAAGAGCCCGTTTCGAAACGCCTTATGGCCGTTTCGGAACGGTTTTGCCACTGGAAAAGGGTCGTTTCAGAACGGTCCTAGCCCGTTTCGAAACGCCTTAATGGTTTATTGAAATTCAGTTAAAACATACAACGGTCATTTTATTCAAAATAAAACCTAGCCCTTGTTTCGGAACGGGAGCGATCCGTTTCGAAACAGAATGGCTATTGTCAAAGGGTCGTTTCGGAACGGGCTTGATCCGTTTCGAAACACCCCTTATATGTTTGAAAATATGAAATATTTGAAATAAAATAACCCATTTTAAATCCTTCATGAAGAACAGTTTCGAAACGAGTTTATCCGTTTCGAAACGCTTTCAAGTGTTTCGATACTCGTATCGGAACGGTGGTCGACAGTGGTGAAACTGTTTCGAAACGCCTTGAGGCCGTTTCGGAACGGGTACGTGAAAACCACTGTTTTGGCTTGAAACACTTAGAAAAATAATTAGAAAAGTATGTTTTTAACTTAGGCATAATATAAAAATTATATTGGGATATTTTTAGGACTTAAAATTCGTTTTGACTTTTCTTTTAATTTAGTCCTTAGGTTTTTAGTTATATCAAAATTAAAATATTTGTTTCACAATCTCCCCCTTTTTGATATAACAAAACCAAAGTTAGAATTTTTGAGAATTTTGAAAGTTTTGAAAATATTCTAACTCCCCCTTAATTTAAGATAGGGTTTTAAAACAATTTTGATTTAAAGTTTAAACCTTTTAAAAGTTAAAAACGAATTTTAGTGTTGTGGCTCTTAAATTTCTTCTCCCCCTTTTTGTTAGATCAAAAAGAATAACATAAGCTCATAGAGAAGATAAAAGATTAGTACCAATAAGCAATAATAAGCAACCATAAATTCATAATCAAAATATCCAAAACATAATTCAAAACATTAAGTTCAATATAATTCAAACAACAAAATCCCAAAATAAAATAGCCATAAGCATAGGTCCTAAAACATGATAAAACATAAGATGCAATCTAAATCCTAAAAAGCATAAATAATATGATATGAAATGAAGATCCTAAGCCTCGTCATCATCATCCTCGTCATCCTCATCGTCATCGTCCTTGGCTTGAGAACGTTGAAACTTCGTCCATTGCCCATAGAGAGTGGAGAAGGAGAGATCCAAGTTGGAATGAGAAGTTTCAAGAGAACTAAGACGATCCTCGACATTCTTCAAACGATTGCCCATTGTTTCAAAGCCCGAAGTAATGCGAGTGTCCAAAGCATCGAACCGAGAGTCCAAGGCATTGAATCGCTCGGTAAGGAAAGCCGTGAGGGCATCATTGTTCGCGGCTTGAACTTGCGGTGGAGGAGCAACAAGAGGAGGATCCGCTTCTCTATCAATTCTTTCCCAAATACCATTCACATAATGGAACCCGGACTTGCGAAGGGATGACTCACTTATCTTGGTCTTGCGAGGTTTCGGAGAGTCGTAGGTACAATCAATACCGAGATGGTGAAATAGGGCGCTCAAGACAATGCCATAAGTGAAGGATGTCAACTCATTTGTGTCAATAAGCTTGATATTATTGACAATCTCGGCAAAGATGATCTTAGGCACATTTGGGCGCTCACCCCTACGGAAACACTCTAACCAAAAATGATCTCTTTGACGGATATGAGAATATTTACCGCCGGAAAGGCGAATAAACCAAGAGACCATTAAGTGAAGAACACGATCATGCACATCCAAATTAAGTGCTTTCCTGGTGAAAGTGCCAAAGTGGCGTTCATCCTCAAGACCCTCATTTTTAAGTTTAAGAGCAGACTCTAAAAGTTTAACATTTATGACAACCTTTTTGCCTAGCAAGGATGACTCAACCCCTATGATCTCGGTTTTGGACTCATCATAAAGAAAGTGAGCATTAGAGTAAAAGATGAGTACCATATTTTTGTAGCAAACATCCGGAAGACTCAAGAAATCCATGAGATTCCACTCATCCAAACGAGGAAGATAACGAAAAAGGAATCGCTCGGAATTGAGGAATTCAAGATCGATAACACGTTCCTTACGAACCGCGAAATCCTTGACATAAGCAAAGCGAGCACGTGCCTCCGAAGTTTTGAAGGATTTCTGAAAAAGCAGAGTGAGATTCGGACGAATGCTCGATTCACCGGATTGAACGGCCTTGCGCTTTTTGTTCGATTGATCCGCCATCTAAAAACATTAAGCAAGTGTTTTAAAATTGAGTGTATGCATTGATAATTAAAATCAATCCAATAAGAAATCCCACTTAGGTTTTTTTAAAACAAAATTAAAATAAAAACAGTTTAAAAAAATACGATTGAAAAATTTTATATTCGAATCAAAAATTTTGAGATTTGAAAAAATTTTTACAAGATTTTGAAAACCCACAACCAAAAACATATAATCTATACAAAAATAAAATTTTCTAACCTAAGATTCGAACATGAATTGAAAGAAAGAAAAAAAAATTGAAAAATTACCTTAGTTTGGGATTTTGGATGATTTTGAAGAAATCCTTGCACAAGATTGATGAAACTTGCTTAGATTTGAGTTGAAGAGTAAAACCCCTCACAATTTTGTGAAAATTAAAGAGTTTTAGAGGGTATTTATAGAGAGGGAGGCGGCTTAGGGTTTTAGGTTTTGATAAAAAGTGAAATTATGTCATTAAAAGCCCTAAATAAAGCATTCCGCGATTCCGTTTCGGAACGGTCAAGACCGTTTCGGAACGGGCGGCTAGGGTTTTGACCATTTTAAAACCATAAACATAACGTTTCGATACGCTGTTGACCGTATCGAAACACCTTTTGACCCGTATCGGAACGCGTTCCGATACACCCCCTTGGCAGAATCAAAAACGTTTCGGAACGCTTTTGAGGCGTTTCGAAACGCCCTTCTCTCAGAGCTGGATTTAAGGTATCCGTATCGAAACGGATTCACCTGTTTCGATACACCTGGGCCTGGAAGTGCAGATGAGGCTCTAAAAATGCAGAAAAAAGATCTTTTAAGAGGCCTAACATGCATAAATGTCATGAATGAGCAGGCAAAACATATTTAAGCATAAACATACTCCCCTAACTATAAGCATGGATGAAATTAGGAGTTTAAACACATCAACATGGCATTTCACAAAATCAAGCATATTTAAGCACAAAATAGGTCCTAAAAAAGGTCAAGATAGGCTAGCTAGACCTAACTCTCTCCTAAGGGACCAAAAACGCTCTTTATCTAAGGGTTTTGTAAAAATATCCGCTAATTGATTCAAGGTGTCCACATACTCTATAACCACATCTTCCTTAAGAACATGATCTCTAATGAAATGATGCCTTATTTCTATATGTTTGGTTCTAGAGTGTTGGATGGGATTTTTAGTTAAGCATATTGCACTAGTGTTGTCACATTTTAGGGGTATGGTTCCAACTTTAATACCATAATCTAAGAGTTGTTGCTTCATCCAAAGGACTTGAGCACAACAACTCCCTAAGGATATGTACTCGGCTTCGGTGGTAGATAAGGCTACACTATTTTGTTTCTTAGAGAACCAAGATATGAGCATACTACCCAAGAATTGGCAAGTTCCCGAAGTACTTTTCCTATCAATTTTACAACCCCCATAATCCGCATCCGAGTAAGCATGAAGGTTGAAGGTAGAGTCTCTAGGATACCAAAGGCCTAAACAAGGAGTGTCTCTAAGGTATCTAAAAATTCTCTTAACGGCTATAAAGTGAGACTCTCTAGGACTAGCTTGAAACCTAGCACACAAGCAAACACTAAACAAGATATCCGGTCTACTTGCGGTAAGGTAAAGCAAAGATCCAATCATAGAACGATAAAGCTTAGAGTCAACACACTTACCTCCTTCATCTTTGTCAAGTTTTGTAGATGAGCTCATAGGAGTGGCTTGAGGCTTTGCATTCTCCAAGCCAAACTTCTTGAGCATATCCTTTATGTATTTTGCTTGGTTGATGAAGGTGTCATCCTTCTTTTGCTTGATTTGGAGTCCCAAAAAGAATGAGAGCTCCCCCATCATGCTCATCTCAAATTCACCTTGCATTAGCTTAGAAAACTCTTGACAATGACATTCATTAGTAGAACCAAAAATAATATCATCAACATAAATTTGAACTACTAAGATGTCATTTTTATACATTTTTATGAAAAGTGTAGTGTCCACCTTACCTTTTTCAAATCCCTTTTCAATCAAAAAATTTGAAAGCCTTTCATACCAAGCTCTAGGAGCTTGTTTTAAACCATAAAGAGCTTTGGTAAGTTTGAAAACATGATTTGGAAATTTTGAATCTTCAAAACCCGGTGGTTGTTCCACATACACTTCTTCATTTATAAAACCATTTAAAAATGCGCTTTTAACATCCATTTGAAAAAGCTTGAAATCATGATAACATGCATATGCAAGCAACATCCTAATGGCTTCCATCCTAGCTACGGGTGCATAGGTTTCATCAAAATCTATTCCCTCTTCTTGAGTGTAACCTTGTGCTACAAGTCTAGCTTTATTTCTCACAATGTTACCACTCTTATCTAGTTTGTTCCTAAAGACCCATTTAGTTCCTATTGTAGATTGATTACTAGGCCTATCAACTAATGTCCATACATTACTTCTCTCAAATTGATTTAATTCTTCTTGCATAGCCATAATCCAAAAGTCATCTTTCAATGCTTCTTTTATGTTTTTAGGCTCTATGCATGAGATAAATGCAACATGGTTCATTAATCTAAGAGAAGAACGAGTGGTTACCCCCTTGGATGGATCACCCAAGATTTCACCATCTTTGACATAGTTCAACTCCCTTGGGTAGCTCACTTCCTTTTCCTCAATAGCCAAGTCCTTCAAGGCTTCAAGAGGTGGATCTTGTGTGTCTTCTTCTTTTGGTTGAATCTCATCCTCCTTTGAAGTTTGACCTCCATCAAAGGCATTTATGATTCCTACATCATCATCATCACAAGAATCCTTCCTAGGAAGGAGGTTATCATCGAATACAACATGAATGGATTCTTCTACTACTAAAGTTCTTTTGTTAAATACTCGATAGGCTTTAGAGGTTAAAGAGTAACCTATAAAAATAGCTTCATCACTTTTTGCATCAAATTTACCTAAGTTGTCTTTTCCATTATTTAAAACAAAACACTTGCACCCAAAAGGGTGAAAATAGCTAATGTTAGGCTTTTTAGATTTTAAAATCTCATAAGGTGTTTTCTTTAAAATTGGCCTAATCATAACTCGATTTACAATATAACAAGCGGTGTTTGTGGCTTCCGCCCAAAAATATTTAGGTAAATTATTTTCACAAAGCATAGTTCTAGCCATTTCTTGTAAAGTTCTATTTTTCCTCTCAACTACCCCATTTTGTTGAGGAGTTCGAGGAGCCGAAAAATTATGGCTAATACCATTTTCATTTAAAAATTCTTCAAACCCTAAATTTTGAAACTCGGTTCCATGATCACTTCTAATGTGTGAAATTCTAAGTTCAAGATCATTTTGGGTTAATTTTGAAAATGTGATGAATTTTTCCAAAGCCTCATCTTTAGTACTTAAAAAGAGAACCCAAGTAAATCTAGAAAAATCATCAACTAACACAAATGCATAAGATTTACCACCCAAGCTCATAGTCCTAATTGGCCCAAATAAATCCATGTGAATTAATTGTAAGCATCTACTAGTAGAAACATCATTAATGGATTTAAAGGAAGACTTATGTTGTTTACCCTTTGAGCATGCATCACAAATTTTATCATTTGAAAAATTTATTTTGGGCAAACCTCTAACTAGATTTAGAGAGACTAGTTTTTCCAAAACACTAATGCTAGCATGTCCTAGCTTCCTATGCCACAACCATGCATCATTTTCATTTTGAGCAACTAAACATGCATGTGATGTATGTATGTCATCTAAATGCACCATGTATATGTTTCCTATGCGATGACCTATGAGCATAATATTATTAGATTTAATGTCAACAATTTTGCATCCATTTTTATCAAATAAAACATTAAATCCTTTATCACACAATTGACTTATGCTCAATAAATTATGTTTAAGACCATCGACATATAAGACATTTTCAATGAGAATGGTAGAGTGATTACCTATGGAGCCAATACCTTTAATGTGGCCTTTGGAGTTGTCACCAAATGTTACTACTCCTCCACTTTTTGGCTTTAAATCCATGAATCGACTCTTGTCTCCGGTCATGTGTCTTGAGCATCCACTATCAAGGTACCATGAGTTTTGACTTTGTGCTTTGGCCTTGTAGCAATGCTCCCCCTACAAACAAAGATATTAAACCTTGGTTTTTGGTACCCAAATCATTTTGGGTCCATGAGTGTTAGCTCCCAAAACCTTGGTTCCCTTAGGAATCCAAGATGACATAGCAATAATATTATTAGATTTTACAAGTTCCTTAGGAACCCATACACTTCTAATTCTTTTAGCTCTATTATGTCTAGGGTAGCTACCTTGTTTGTAGTAATTAGTCCTTTTCTTAGGTTGGTGTGTTCTAGAGGATTCTCCTACTTCATGTTTGACACTACCAACATTTTTTAAGGACTTTTTGAGCTCATTTAGCTCACCTAACACCTTTTGGTGTTCACTATTGCATTGAGACAAAAGATTATTAAGATCAACATTTTCATCTTGAAAGAATTTAAGTTCATCTTTTAATCCTAAAATCTTTTTCTCAAATTTAGAATTAGCTTGAGTGAGTGAGTCATTTTTCTCATTTAGCTCTAAAATGATTTTCTTGTTTTTAATGACCGACTCTTTAAATTTCTCAACTAATTCATCATATACCTCTTGTAACTCATCATATGCATCATTTAATTCTTCATATGAAAAATCTAAAGTAGATGAGTTAGAGGTTACCAAGGAGGAATCTTCCTCAAGTGCCATGAGACAAAGGTTAGCCACTTCTTGTTCGTCATCCTCCGATGACTCCTCATCACTCCAAGTAGCAAGCTTGGCTTTGAGTTTCTTCTTCTTCTCAAAGCCCTTCTTCTTGAGTTGAGGGCACTCCGAACGGATGTGACCGGATTGTTTGCACTCATAGCAAATGATGGGATCCTTCCCTTCTTCTTTGTTCCTTCCTTTGAAGTCCATCTTTCTTTGAATTTTTCTTCCCCGGTTGGACCTCATGAAGCGTGAGAATCGTTTGGCTATCATAGCCAATTCTTCAAGTTCATCCTCCTCACAAGATGAGCTCTCATCATGTTGTGAAACTTTTGCCTTGAGAGCTATTCCCATCTTCTTCTTCTTTTCAACTTCAAGTTTCTCTACTCTTTTCTCTTCTTTCTTTTTCTCATCTTCCCTTCCTTGCTTCATGATCTCATGAGTAAGGAGAGAACCCACAAGCTCATCAAGCTTTAATGTCTTCAAGTTCTTTACTTCGATGATGGCGGTTCTCTTCCCATCCCAAGCTTCGGGAAGTGAATAGAGTAGCTTCCGGACAAGCTTGTCTTCCGGTATGATCTCTTCATAGCCCTTTAGCCCGTTGACAATTGTGGAGAATCGATCAAACATCTTTGACACCGTCTCATCGGGCTCTATCTTGAAATTTTCATAACTAAGATTGAGAAGTCCAATCTTAGTTTCTTTGACATCATTGGTGCCTTCATAAGTGGTCTCAAGTGTGTCCCACACTTATTTGGCATTTTCAATGGAAGAGACCTTTGAATAGATGTCCGGACCGAAAGCACAAAAAAGCATGTGGAGAGCTTTATCGTTGACTTGAATCTTCTTCCTCTCCTCTTCACTCATTTCGGCTTTCTTCTTCAACACCATCTTGCCTTCACCATCTTGCTTCAATGGAATGTATGGCCCATCCTCAATGACATCCCATACAAGGTAGTCACTTGACTTGATGAATAGCCTCATTTTGTTCTTCCAAAAGGAGTAGTTGTCACCATTGAAGAAAGGAGGCTTGGTGGTTGATTGTGACTCGTACATGCCGGAACCGGAGGTTGAAGCCATCTCTTGATATTTTGATGATCACACTCTTCCAAGGATCTCCTCTTGTGGTTGTTAATCCTCAAAGAGTTAAGCTCTGATACCAATTGTTGAGTGGATCGAAAGATCGATATTTACCAAGAGGGGGGGTGAATTGGAAATTTAAAGGATTTTAGTGGAAATTGGCAAATAAAAATTGAAGAACAAGGGATTTAGAGTGGTTCAAGTTCCAAATGAACTCTACATCCACTACCTTAGTCTCACTAAGGATTTGCAACAATTTCACTAAATTGATCTTCCCCTTTTCTAGGACAAGGAGGCAACCCTTTACAATATCGGTTGATTTTTCTACCCAAAAATCAACCCAACTCTCACTCAATAGAACAAAGAAATTTGAAGGCTAATTAGGTATCTCTCAATACAAATGATAGCCCCAATACAAGCACTCAACCCAATTTTACAAAATATGAATGGAGAACACAAATTGGGATTTTACACAAATTTGGGATTTTTGCTCAAATGCTTGAATTTGATGTTTGGATGATTGCTTGAAGTTCAATAGTTGTTGCTGATGCTTTTGGATGTCCCTTTTATACCTTCTTATTGATTTCTAGCCGTTTGGGTGGTTGGGAACATAAATGGAGCCGTTGGAACCCTCTCTTGCCACCATTAATGTTGTCTGCACCAACCCGTTTCGGAACACGGGAAACCTGTTTCGGAACGGACTAAAATAGAAAGAGCCGTTGGGGTGCATTTAAGAGCCCGTTTCGAAACGCCTTAATGGTTTATTGAAATTCAGTTAAAACATACAACGGTCATTTTATTCAAAATAAAACCTAGCCCTTGTTTCGGAACGGGAGCGATCCGTTTCGAAACGGAATGGCTACTGTCAAAGGGTCGTTTCGGAACGGGCTTGATCCGTTTCGAAACACCCCTTATATGTTTGAAAATATGAAATATTTGAAATAAAATAACCCATTTTAAATCCTTCATGAAGAACAGTTTCAAAACGAGTTTATCCGTTTCGAAATGCTTTCAAGTGTTTCGATACTCGTATCGGAACGGTGGTCGACAGTGGTGAAACTGTTTCGAAACGCCTTGAGGCCGTTTCGGAACGGGTACGTGAAAACCACTGTTTTGGCTTGAAACACTTAGAAAAATAATTAGAAAAGTATGTTTTTAACTTAGGCATAATATAAAAATTATATTGGGATATTTTTAGGACTTAAAATTCGTTTTGACTTTTTTTTAATTTAGTCCTTAGGTTTTTAGTTATATCAAAATTAAAATATTTGTTTCACATCATCCTCCATTTGAAGTAACATAAATATCGTGATCAACGTCTGGCCATCAAGGCATTAACATAGCGCGAATGATTAATCATTAGATTTGTTACAGTAGATACTTAAAGAAATAAAAAAATTAAAACAAATAATTTTATGATTTTTCATTAAATAATGTTACAACAACATTTCCAAAGCAAATATTGAAGTTCGAAGCCATGTAAAAGGTGAAACAGATGAACATTCATGATCACCAGACTAATTAGTGAATCTCTCATTTTTATAGTTTTTTTAAAGCTAAGGTGATTACATGTAGTATCTGTTTTGAATAACACTCTCAACCATTCCATTTGACAATGTATGCTCAATCACCCTGCTGCAGTTGTTGGTGCTCAAACCTATGATCTCTAAGAACAACAATCGTTCTCTTAACCACTGAGGCAAGTTGGTTCGTGCACATTTTTATAATTTTTAACTAATCAAAATAATTATTTTATGACTTCTTATAATCAGATAATCCAACTAAAAATACCTTATAATCGAGGACTACTTGCATAATTTACCACATGTTTTCAAATTTTGATTTCAATTGTGTCTCACAAAGTCAAATCATGGACCAACCACCACCTCAAATAAAAGCAACAAATTTGTGTACGTTTGTTCAGATCTAATCTCAAAATTAGTAGTTTGTTTTGTTTCCCTAAAAAATACAAATTATTGACGTCCATTTCAAGGAATATTACAATTTTTCGGTTCGAAAAAAAAAAGAATATTGCAATTTTTATTTGTTAATACATGTTTGGGAACATGGGTTTAATTATGTCCATAGACTTGAAACAAATAATCACGTGGAGGTGTTCGGTTTTGGTAGGTGTGAATCCTCTAACCTCACATATTATCTTAATTCGTAAGCAATTATAATAGGATAAAGGAAACCGACCATATTAACTATCATATTCATTTTACATTGTTGTTGTTTAATTAGTACTAATCTTGTATTTGGAACACTGATCACCTGTTGGTTTAGCTGGATGTTTATCATAATATTATGAATGAGTTAGGATCCAGTTACACGGTGCAAAAGTTTTTAACTATTACATACTTTTTGGATCGTTAGATGAGTGAAATAGATGACTGAGATTAACAATAGGTTATGTGAAGATTGTCCATTGGGAAAAAAAAGTAAAGAGTTAATCTTTAAGTGCCACACTTTTTTTTATCTAATTTTTAATTTTAAGTGAAATCAAAGTGTTTTGAGACTAATTTATCTCAAAGGAAAGGGTCACACAGACAAAATGGAGAATAAAAATCCCATGTTATTTCCGGTGCCTTTATTATGCCCACATTAAAAATTAAGTTTAGGGATTAGGGTTTAAAGTTAGGGGTTGTAGTTAGGGTTTAGGGAATTTAGGATAAGATATATTTTTTAGAGTATAAAACGTAAGGTTTAAAATTTAAGATTAGAACTTAAAATTTAAACTTTTTAATATTTTTTAGTGTTAGATGTAGAAAAAAAAGCTAAAAAAAATATCGTAAAATGGAAGGCAACTGTCCTTGTATTTACACAATAACACGCGTTAATTAATGCATGCGTATAATAGTTGCATGATATAATCTCCCTTTTATACTCCGTCTTAAATTCTTAATATTTTTTAATAAATATTGGATCCATAACCTAATATATTAAATAGATAATAACTTGATTATATTTTTATTAAAGAAATATTATTTTTCAACTATTACAATATACAATGCTAGATCCTTTAAATAAAATTAAAAATTTTAATTTTAATATCGCAAATAAAGGAACTGGATAGAGTAAGTTGTCTCAAAATAAACTTATGAGTAATAATTAGTTGTTGGAATAATTTACATAAATATATGGTCGTAATGTGTAACTAGCAGGGATGGACTGAGGGGGCTGGAGGGAGCGGTTGTCCCCTTAAAAATTTGAAATAGTATATGATTTATATATTTTTTTTAAATTTTTGTGTGTATTTTCTATTGAAAATCTATTTTTGCCACCTAAAATTTTATAATTCGCCCCTTAATATAAAATCTTGTGTTCGTCCCTGATCATTAATTCATATTATTATCGGTAAATTATGAATTTAATTAGTATAAATAGTCAATTTTAATTTCAATAGTTTTACGAATTTTAAAAGTTCAATTCTAATAAAAATGAATAAATAGATAATGTGACAAGATTACTTTAATTTAAGATAATCATATTGAAAAAAATAATAATTAAATCCAATGTTTTAATAATCGGACCGAAATCAAACTAACCATATTTTTAATTAGGAAATTTCTACGACGCTTATGAGCATCGATGAGCACCGCTGAGCACCACTAAGCACTAACGATGATCATCGTTATGCACCATTAAATTAATTTTTAAAGATTAAAAATCTAAAAAACTCAACATATAATTATATATTATTTAAACATATAATTATAAATTATTTAAAATAAAATATTAATTAAATTATTTTTCATATATATAATATTTTTAATTTTTTAATAATTGGATCAAATACCAACCTTAATCAATTTAAAAAATAAAAAACCCAAAACCTTACACCCTAAATAGTAGAGTTTATAGTTTATAGTTTAGGGTTTACTATGTATGGTTTAGTGTTTCATGTTTAGGGTTTATGATTTAATATTTAGAGTTTACTATTTATGGTTTAGTGTTTCATGTTTAGGGTTTAGGGTTTCATGTTTGAGTTTATGGTTTACAATTTAGAATTTTGAGTTTAGGGCTTACAATGTTGGGCTTAGAGTTTTTTTTTAAATTGACTAAGGTTTGTATTTGATCTAATTATTTTAAAAAATAAAAATATTATATATATATAAAAAAATAATTTAATTAATATTTTATTTTAAATAATTTATAATTATACGTTGAGTCTTTTAGATTTTTAATTTTTATAAATTAATTTAAATGTGCTCAGTGATGCTCATCGTTAGTGGTGCTCAGTAGTGCTCGTCGAGCGTGATAAACTCATCCTTTTAATTATCCGTTTAATTGATTCAATCGAATATAATTCAGTTTAATATTAATTAAATAATAAAATTAGAAGTCGTGTATCTAACTCCGGATGTAGGCCGGTTGGTTGAGCTTGTGGCCATATAATATATTCCTACATGGCATGGTTACATTTTTATGGGTAAATTACAAATTTTATCATTTAATTTTACCTCACTCTTACTTTGGCCACTAAAATTTAAAAACATTCTAAAAACAAAATAATAAGGGAAATTACAATAAAGCAAAAGTAATGGAAAAGTTAGGAACAATCAGAAAACTTTAAGAAGAATTTGTGTCCCCGTTCTCTCTTATTATTGAATTAAATTGTGGTCTAGTAATAAAGTCATAAACATCTATTTTTTTAAAACTAACCCTACAAAATTATCCAAATTACATCTTAACATAATGTTCAACACGGTAATATAGTTAAAACATAGAATTCAAAAACATATAGATTTCTCAATTTATCATCCCAAAACACTTTATTTTATTTTATTTTATTTATTAAAAAACAATGGCTTAATTAGGCTAACATAAAAGAGTTATTTTGTGTACACATACATATTGTATAAAAACTTACACAAACAAACATCTTTATTCTTAAAAATAAAGTATAAATATCTAATACTAAATACTAAAGTTTGAATTATAAATCCTAAATTTTAAATCATACAAAATAAACTCTAAACTAAATCCTTAGTCCCTAAAACAAAATGACTTGTGTCGTTTGGGTTTATGTTCAATACGCTGGAGGTGGAAACTAAAATCTTTCACAAGCATCTTAGTTTTAGGGTCATGAATTTAAGTTAGAGTTTAGAGCTTAAGAGTTTAGGGCTATATAGTTTAGGGATATTGGCTAGAATATAGGGTTTATGATTAGAATTCAGGGCTTATGATGTCTTGTCCCAAAAGATGTACGCACCCTGTGATACTTTTTAAAATGAGACCTTTAAAATATTTTATAATAAGATGAAATTGTAAAATACCAAAATTTATCATATTGTTTCTTACAAAATTAAAAAAATCAAACATATGAAACTAAGACAATGTCACAAATCAACTCTATAATCGTGACATTTTATTTAAAAAGTGTCATCTTCCAGGACATTCTTAGAAACAAAGTCGTCAACCAAATCTTCATAGTCAATTTTCTCCAAAATATCATTTTCGGTCACTATCAATATTAACTCATTAAGGCTTTCTTGTGATATTGTAGAGCGTATATATGTCTTCAACAACTTCGATTTGAAAAATTTCTTTCTACAAATGCATCTGTCACGGGAATAGTCAATAAAATATTATATGCAATAGTAGCATTAGGAAAAATATTACCTTTTAAAAATCTCAAAATCTCTGGTGGCCCCAAATTTCGACAGGCAAAAACTCTTTTAATAACATCAATTCCATATACAATTCATTTTCATCAATATCATATTGCCCTTTATTCTTAAGAATGGACTCAAAATAAGCACAATGAGACTTTAGACTCGACGGCAACATATGAGAAGTAAACATAAATCTATTTTTTCATAGTCTTGGTATTGTTCAAATCTCTTATTAAGAGAAACGATTAGAAGATGAATATCACAGTTTAGTAGTTGAATCTAAAGTAATTGTAGAAGATTAAAATTATGATAGATATAAATAAGATATTTTTTCCTGCTAAACACTATAAATTTGGTGAATTTTTTAGAAAGAATTGATTACAATTAAGTACTTGAAATAACAAGGGAGAAATTAGAAGAAAAAAATTAGGAAAGTATTTTTTTGGATTAGCATTTTTTTCAAAGTGTGAGACCCTAAATTTTGGGGCATTGTGACGTGTCACAAGTCATATTTGTGAATGTATGAGCCTGAATTTATGTTCAGGGTAATACGATGATAAATTTAAATTTTAACTTATAGACCTTAAACCTACATTCTAAACACGTAAACCATACACTCTAAATAGAATCTTTAAACCTTAAAATTAAAATACTTATAAAAAAATTTAATTGTCACTGCAAGTGTATAGAACAATTATTTTACTGCGCAAACATATACATCGAGTATTTTTTTCCTAATATATAATAACATTGGACTTTAAGCTTAAACAACCAAAAAAAAATTGGGTCAACCGATTTTCTAACCAACTCAAATCATTTGATTTTAACTGTTCAATGGCGGTTCGATATAGAAACGGTTCAATAGGAACATTCGGACAGTTGCACGTAACAACTAACAAATGAGACTTCTTCTCTCTTCCCATTGGTCAACGGATTAATAATTAATTTTTTATTTTTTCAAAGGAAGACACAATAAGTTATTGTCGTTGAAATTTGGCCAACATATCTAGCTATATAGGTCAGAATATTATTTATTTATTTAATTTGTCTTGCACTTGAATATTATTCATTGTCTAAAAGTGTCAACTTGAAGAGATTTGTCAATTATTTCCCATACCTTTCAAGAAATAATAATGTACCTTATTGTATGTTTTTTTATTGATTTTAATTTTCAAAGTTGCATTTTAATATATTATCGTTATCAATTTGTTGTGGACGTGAGATTTTGTGATACTTTGATTTTGGCATTGTTCACGGTTTAGTTGATAAACTATACTCGATTTTTTTTACTTTAATTTTAAAAATTGTTTAGTCCACTTTAGAAATTAAAAATAGTATTTCATTATACGGTTTAATGATTTTTTTATTGTCTTAAAAATAAGATAATTATTCCATGCACAAGCGCATGCGAAAATTTTGTTTACACAACCGTTTTAGTTTTAAGATTTATGGACTTTGTTTAGGGTTTAAGATTTAGAGGTTTAAGTGTAGTGGTTTTGAATTTAGAGATTGTTGATAGAATTTCAGGTTTATGGTTAAAATTTAAGGTTTATTAGGGATGACCAAATAACCCAAACCCGAACTGACCCGACCCGACCCGATCAAGTTTTTAGTCTTGAATTTCGAGGATCGGGGCGGGGCGGGTTCGAGTATATGCTAGAAATTTCCCGCCCCGTCCGCCCCCGATATATATTTAAATAAATATATACTTTTTATTTTATTTATAAAAATACCACTATATATAAATACTTTTACGGTTGTTAAGCTATTTTTTTGTTTGTGCTTATCGTAAAAAAATAGATGTTGTTCAAGTTTTAACATATCTGATTTTGACGGTCAATGGTTCAAGTTTATTTTTTAAATATGTAATTTTTCATGTGGGTAATTTAAAATTGATTTTTTATTTTATTTTTATATAGGTTTAAAGTCTTTTGAAACTAAATTTTGTGGTCGTAATGGTGGATGACCATATCTAACTTTTATCGTTGTCGGAGATTAAGATTTTTCTTCTTCAATTTTTCGGGTAGGGTTGGTTCGAGATCGAATTTAATAGTTGGTATATCGGGATAGGGCGGGGCAGGTAAACTAATATTTCAATCTAGGGCGGGGCAGGTTTAGGGGCTTATAGATCAGCACGGGGTCGGGACGGCAAAATACCGGCCCGACCCTCCCCATGCCCATCCCTAAGGTTTATAGGTTAAAACTTAAATCCCTAATCATATTACCCTAAAACCTAAACCATAACCTCAAGCCCTAACTTCTAACCTTAATCTTACATTATAGTTTTGGACCCTAAACTCTAAACCTATACACTAAAACTTCTAAATTAAAACTATAAATTTTAAAATTAAAGCGCTTGTATATAAGATAATAAGCCTTAAAAATACACGTTAAACCAATTAAAACATATTACTTTATACATACCATTGATTATGATAATAGTCAAAAACAATTATTAATATTGTCAAATAATTGAGAGTACATTTAGAACAGATACTACTTGTAATCACTTTAGCTTTCGTAAAAAAACAACTATTAATATTAATTAAATAAATAAATGAATTGATAAAAAATTAAAGTATGTTTTACTTTTTCACTTTTCAAGCATGATGAACTAATAGGCCCAATTCCAATTCAATATCATCATCCATACTACAAGCCCTAAGAAAATTCATTAACATTTTCAATTTCTTAGAGACGAAGTGCCCAACATTTATGCCGACATCACATATTGATAATGTTGGAGTTTTCACTAGCACACCACATTACACTTTTAAATAAAAAAAATATATAAATTTGAACTTCAAATATGTATTATTTTTATGAACAATGTATAATATTTAAACATATTAGATTTCATGATCTCTTGCATATTATATTAATGTCAAAATCAATTAAACTATATTCAATTGGTTCAAGTACGTATTACTAAAAGCAACATGCATAAATATACAATATGAACCCTAAAACAAATATAAAGTGTATCAAAATTAGGGGTGGACAAAACTCAACTCGATTTAAAAAAAATTAAATTATTTGACTCGACTCGAGGCGAAAAAACTGACTTGTTTTGACACGAATCTTAATTTTATAAACTCAACTCGGAAAAAGTTGAGTTTAGGTGGGTTTGTAATGGAGAGGAGAGGAGGGTTTTCTCAGCGGCATGGAGGGGAGTCGTCATTCCATCAGGGTGGTTCTGACGGCAGGAGAGAAAGGGTAAGACAGGAGGCGGTTTATGGAGGTAGAGCGGGGGATCGATCGTCGGCTCCGGTGGGGAGTAATCACAAGGGAAGTTGGGTCGTTTTCGTTGACAATCTCAGCAAACGAGTCTCGATGGGAGCTATCCGGGAACTTTTCAACTTCCACGCTGAAGTTCTTAAAGTTTTTATTCCGGTGAATAACAACAAACCAAGGTATAAATTCAGCACTTTCGCGTTGGTTCATATGGGCAGTGAGGAAGCGATGAATAGGGTGATAAACAAAGTTCACGACTCCTTCATTGATGGAAGAAGAGTTGGGGTATCTAAAGCCAGATTCCCGGTTCCCAGGATAGTACAAGATGAGGCGAAGAGGAGTAATGGTTCCCACAAGCCAGCTTTCGGAGGTTGGAGGGGGAAGGCATCCAATATTCAGGCTAAAAATGGTAAACCTGGGGGACCAGCTTTTAGGGACAACCGTTCCTTCAAAGATGTGTTAGCAGAGAAAGGAAGGGCGGATGTGACAAAAGAGCTAAACGGTGTAATAGACAAAGAGAAAACGGTGAACCTCAATGACAAGGCCAGCTTACTGGACGTTGGCATTCCAGTTTCAGAAAACTTATGGTTGAAAAACTCCATGGTTGGAGTGATAAAACCAGCATATGACAATGATTTTGTGAAAAAGGCTCTCCTAAGCGATGGGATTCAGGTTCGTATTGCAAAGTGGGGAACCCAGAATAATTTTTGCATTATCACATTTCCTTCCTACCCTTTAAAAGAATCAGCATGGAATAACAAAAATGAGGAACTTCGTTTTTGGTTCGAACATCTGGATTTCAATGCTCTAGTGAATGATATTCCGTGGAGCTTCTGTGTTGTGACTTTAGTGGGGATGCCTCTCCAATGTTGGTATGATGGGTTCTTTAACAGCTTGGCGTCCCGGTGGGGCTCTCTCATTAAGATCCACGAAGAAACCTCTAGCAAAACTGATTTATCGAAAGCAAGATATTTACTGAGAGTTCCTAGTCCGTATGATGTTCCGGGTTCAATTACGCTAAGGATGAGCGGTAGATTATACTCAGTCATGATCAAAACGGATGAGGAGTTTATTGAAGGGGTTGAGTATATGCCGGATGAGGAGGTCCCCTTTGCGGACGAATGGGTTAATCAGGAGGAGGATCTGCTCCGGCCGGATAACGCTGAAGCTACGGATGGTCCGGCGGCGGACGAGGTGGTGCCGGAGGGTAACCCAAAAGTCGAGAACCAGTTTCAATCAAGAGTGGGGGGCGCGGAAAATGAGACGATAAGGAATGTTGATATTCCAGTGTCCGAGGTGGGAAATGTTCCCAATGAGGCTTTTCCGAATCCTAGCACGGGAAACAATGGGAACAATGATGAAGGGATAATTGGGACCAATCTGGAAGTGGGTCCCTCAGCTGCCCCGTTGTTTGGGCTGGAAAAGGAGCCTGTGCCCAATAATGTGGTGTCAGAGGAAGAAAATAATGGCCATGCAGAGACGTTGATTCATAACGTAGGCTTTTCTAGCCTTAATATTGGGCCTCAAATTATGGTTGAAAATAATCCCCACAGCATGGCCAGTCATGAGTTAATGGAAATCATAATTAAGGATTCTTTTGACCAAAACCAATCCGATTCTTGCCATAGTTTTGTTCCGGATTCAGTTTCACTCCAAAAGGATAATTCATTTCTGTCGGAGAGGAATTCTTCTAGTATCGAGTCTGTCTCGTTAAGGAGAATTGATAGGAACAACCCTATTCCTTCGTCTGAAATTGAGCAGTTCTCTATTTCCCAATACTTGGCGAGTGGTTTCTTAGAACCTGCTCAAAGAAAGCTTGTGAGAAGACAAGTTAGAGAATCTATTGATCTCGTTGCTATCCCGGATCCTGTGGGTGCTGAGGAGGACTCTATCAATTATGTGCACCTAAGTCACATCGAAGAAGCGTTGGCCATATGGGGAGTTAGTAACATGTTAAGAATTTCATTTAAGGGGGGGAAGGAAGCTTTGATGGAAAGGGTGGTGGCGTTGGAAAGAGGATGTTAAAGCTTTGTCTCTTCAGTTTGTGTTGTAGGTATCGTGTTCGTTACAATGCCACTATCGATTGTATCCTGGAATATAAGGGGTTTGGGAAACCCGGTGAAACTCAGAGCGATTCGTTTACTTGTTCAAGATCGAAGACCTACTTTTATGTTTTGCAAGAAACTAAAAAGGAGTCCATTATCCCTTCTTTGGTTCGGAATATTGGTGGTGGACAGTCTCTGGAATATGTTTTTTCGCCTTCGATGGGTGCTGCAGGAGGGCTTCTTTCTATTTGGAATTCAACTCTATTCAAGTGTGATGAGTCCTATATTCACAAAAACTTTGTTGCGTGTTATGGTTTCTTAGCGGGAGTTGATCAATGTGTGGGTTTTATTAACATCTATGGTCCTGCAGTGGATGCGGAAAAGCAACGTTTCTTTGATGAGTTGTCGGAATTTTTGTCCAATAAGCCGTTACCTTGGTGTTTAGTAGGTGATTTCAATGCGATAGTTTGCAGGGAGGAAAAAATTGGTATGAATTTTAATTGTCACTTGGCCGAAATGTTCAGATCCTTCATTCAAAATGCCAACTTGTTGGACCTCCCACTGCATGGTGGAGCTTTTACGTGGTTTAATAGAAGAGACCCCCCCAACTTTGTTCGCTTGGATCGGGGGCTGGTGAATCATTCCTTCATATGTCTATTCAGTGATCTACGGCAGTTTTTGCTTCCGAGTTTGGTTTCGGACCACAACGCTATTTGCCTTGAGGATTCGAAGATTGATTGGGGGCCTCGTCCTTTTAAACTATTTAATTACTTGCTTGATGAGGAGAAATTCCAAGAAATGGTGGTAGGGGAGATCGATGCAGCCTTGAAACATAATCCAAATTTGGATTTATTTAGTATACTGAAGAGGTCGAAGCATGCAATTAAGGATTGGTCTCGTGTAATCACAATTCCATCAGCAATGCTAGTAAAGGAATTTGAAGGCAAGATATCGAAGATTGAACAGGAGTTACAAAGTGGAGTAGTGTCATCTAATAGGATATCTGAGCTTGCAAGTCTCAAGAATCAACTATGGGATTTACTTAGAACGGAAGAGAGACTTTGGGCGCAGAAATCTCGTTCGAGGTGGTTAGTGGAAGGGGATAGAAACTCCAAGTACTTCCATTCTGTGGCTTCGAACAGAAGGAGAATTAACAGCATTCTATCGTTAGATTACAAAGGAGCTGCTGTCACCAATCCAATGGAAATTCGAAACAGTGTCTATGAGTTCTTTTTCGAAGCTTATAACACATGCACAGCGCTGGAGGTAGAAGGCTTGGATCTCGATTTCAAAACACTGCCGCAATCGTATAGAGAGGGTTTAGAAAAAGAGTTTTCAGCAGAGGAAGTGTGGGAAGCCATCGCTTCCTTTAAAGGCGATAAAGCTCCGGGTCCGGATGGATTCTCTATGGAGTTTTTTTTAAAAAAATTTGCCCTCTTTCAAGTCTATTGTTATGAAGTTTTTTGATGATTTTTATCATGGCAGGGAATGGAATCATGGCGTTAACCACTCTTTTATTTCCTTAATTCCGAAGAAGAGGGGAGCTAGCACGTTGGAAGACTTTAGACCGATAAGTCTAGTGGGTTCTATGTACAAAATATTATCCAAAGTGTTGGCGAGAAGGATGAGGCCTTGTGCGGAACATGTGATAAGCGAACATCAATTTGCTTTTATCCCGGGGCGAAGCATTCTCGATTGTTCTTTCATTGCCAATGAATCCATAGATTCGATACATAAAAGAGGTTTGAAAGGATTGGTGTTTAAAGTAGACTTTAGAAGGGCTTATGATACTGTGCATTGGAGCTTCTTATTTCGGGTATTGAAGGAGATGGGATTCGGGGAGCGATGGATTGGGTGGATTTCTAAATACATAACCTCCGCTTCTATTTCGGTGCTAGTGAATGGTTCTCCGACACAATGCTTCAAATTGGCTAAGGGTTTGCGACAAGGGTGTTCCTTGTCACCCTTGCTATTTAACATAGTTGGGGAGGCACTACATCTTTTGATTAATAAGGCATGCGAAATTGGTCTATTCAGTGGCTTCTCGGTGGGAAAGAGTGTTGATAAGGTGGCAATTTCACATCTACAGTTTGCTGATGATCTGTTGATGTTTTGTAGTGCCGCTTCGGGTGAAATTAGGAATGTTAAACAAGTGCTTCGCCTGTTTGAAATTGCTTCAGGGCTCAAGATTAACTTAAACAAATGTAGGCTCTTTGGTATTAATACCGATGTAGAGTCCTTAAAAAGCTGGGCATTGAAAGTTGGTTGTTCAGTTGGTACACTACCGTCGGAGTATTTGGGTTTACCATTGGGTCCGAAGAGGAATTCGGCTGCATTGTGGGAGCCAATTGTAAGTAAAATGCACGATACGTTAGCTTCATGGAAGTCCGCTAACCTTTCGATTAGTGGGAGACTTGTAATGATAAAGGCGGTTTTGTCTTCGATTCCTATCTACTTCATGTCTCTATTCCCTGCTCCTGTTTCTGTTGTGAAGACTTTTAATCGAATCATGGCAAAATTTTTGTGGGGAGATTCCTTATCTCAGAAGAAAATTCATTGGGCGAGGTGGGACTCAATCTGTCGTCCGATCTACCTTGGAGGGTTGGGCATTCGAAATGTCAATATCCAAAATCGCATTTTACTTAGTAAGTGGATATGGAAATTTGCAGTGGAAAAAGATAAGCCTATGGAAGCGTGTAGTAGTCGCAAAAAATAATTTGGATTCTCGGTCTCTTTTACTGGCAGAACCTTGTGGTGCAAGCAGTAGTTGGGTGTGGAAGGGTATCGTAAAATCTTTTTATAGTAATGATGAATTTGGAACTGTTTTAAGAAGTGGTTTGCGATTCCAAGTTGGAGATGGTAAAACGATCTTATTTTGGTCGGATTGGTGGATTGGGGAGGGTTCGTTATTATCTCTTTTCCCTCGGATTCACGCCTTGTCCGTTAATAAAAGCGGATGTATTGCCGACTTCGGGTCAAAACATGCCCTTGGCTGGTCGTGGAAGATTGAGATTCGAAGGAGACTATTTGATTGGGAACTTAATCAATGGGCGGTTTTGATGAATTTATTGAATGGGTTTCGAAGTAGTAATTTGGGTTCGGATTGCTTGCTTTGGAAAACCACAGGGGATAGGTGTTTCTCGACCAGAGAATGTTATAACTCCTTATTCCCAGCAAATGGTAAATCCATATTCTGGAAATCATTGGTTTGGCAGGGTCTAGCCCCACCCAGGATTGAGTTTTTCATGTGGCAATTGTGTAACAATAGACTCCCGGTAAAACAGGTCTTATCGAGAAGGGGAATTGACTCCATTCCGAACCTCAAATGTCCACTGTGTAGTGCCAATATCGAGACGGTACATCACCTTTTTCTCTCTTGTAACATTGCATGGATGCTGTGGATGAGAATGGCAAGTTATTGAGACCTTAACTGGGCATTTCAAGATGAAACAGAGGCGGTGTTGGTAGAGTGGCATGCGACAAAACCTCCATCGGCTAAGGAGGACATATGAAACCTGGTACCTTGCGCAATTTGGTGGTCTATTTGGCGAACGAGGAATGAGATTGTCTTTAATAAGGTGAAGTTGGATTTTTGCAGCCTGTTGTTCGTTACGAAATACAGGTTGGTGGTTTGGTATTTGGCTCGCAATCAAGAGGCTCAATGTTCATTGGATGATTTGATTTGTAATCCAGCTATTACTTCCTGCTTAACGGAGATTAGATCTTCTAAGTCGGATGGTTCAGTGTGGTCTCCCCCCCCATGTTTTGTAAAATTGAATGTTGATGGGGCGGTTTCAAGAGATGGCGATAAAGGAGGGATTGGTGGCATTCTTAGGGACCAGCAAGGCGAGGCTTTGGCGTCCTTTTCAGAGCAATGTGGGGCTGCTATTCCCGTTCTAACGGAGATAGAAGCTATGGTTCGGGGTATAAAAATGTTTGAGGATTTCTTCGTCGAAAATCCCCTCAAGCTCATCATTGAAGTAGACAGAAAATTGTTGGTGGAATGGATCCATGATATTTCCTCATGTCCGGTGGTCTTTAAAGAACCAATTCAAGAAATAGTGAGTTTTTGTAAAGTTAATGGCTGCTGTGTTCGCCACATCAAGAGAGTCGCCAACATTGCTGCAGATTCACTGGCTAAAGCGGGTATTGGGTAAAAGGAAGTTGGATTGTGAATGTTACTGATTGTAGGGGAGCGAAGCTCCTGGGGAGTCCTAAAGGAAGGCTTGGACTGGTTTCGGTCATTCAAAGCTACATTAGGTGAAATTCTATATTTTACAAACCCTTTCGGCACTCTTTTCCTCCGATAGGTGTAGGGAGGTTTTTAACGAGGCCGAAAGGTGAATGTATGCCCTTCGTTACATAATAAAAAGCATACATTTTCTGATAAAAAAAATTCGGAAAAAGTTCAAATAAAATTTGATTTATGAAATAAAAATTTGAATAACTTGAATAACTCAAAAGTTTTAGTAATTAGTTGATCAATTTTCATATTCGAGTCGAGTCTGTCAATTTTGCATGATACATTATGTATATCACATGTGAAAATATGAAGAAATATGTATGTATATCGTATATGCATATAGAAAGCCGTTAAAATTAGAATAAATATGTATTATAACTTTATGAATAATTACAATTAAATTTTGTACAAAAACTTGAAAACTCGACTCGATTAAAAAAAATTTAAATAAAATTTAAATCATAAAATATGACTTACAAACTCGAATAACTAAAAAAAAATTTACTCGACTTAATCGAACGATCAACCCTAATCAAAATAACACTAATTTATTTCAAACATTTGACAAGAGGCAAGGATGGCAACAAAGACGATAAAGTCAAGATCAAAGTTTCGGGGTTCTCCATGTAAATGAAAGCTAAAAAAAGAAGGATCACAAAAGGTGTGTGAAACACACAGGGGCGAGCTAGAAATATATTTAAGATGTGTCATTTTTTTAACAATATTTAAAAAAGATTAATTATTTATAAAGGAATATTATTTTATTCATAAAAGAAGTGTCATTTGTCCATATTTTTAATTTTTTATATACAAATTATATAAGAAAATAAGTTTCCAAAAATTTTAGGTGACTCCCAAATCAAAGGTGTTTCCGCCTTGGAAACACAACACCAAAATGGTTATTTTACATCACATCCCACTCATATTTAAAAGCTAACAACTAAACCGTAATCTTAAATTTTAACTCTAAACTATTCGTTTCATCTTTTATGTAATAACCCAGCTAGTTCGATATTGTATTTGTTTATGTTTTTGTTGATACGAGAGTCGGATATGAATATATATGATGTGACCATGAAATAAGGCCATTGGAATTTGGCAGTGTGAACATTTGGGTGGGTAGATAAGTTGTCTATAATCGTTCATGTTATTTCATTTTCTTTTCCCAAGCTTTTTGGTTACATTCTTCAGGATAATTATGATACCTTCATGATACAAATGTAAAATGTGTATATTAACATAAATGAATACACATTTCGAATAATTTTCATCACAACATATTTAGATGTAATATTTATGAATAATGAGATTCGAGTTTAGAATTAATGTTCGAATTACCGAGTTAAACATCGAGTTTTGCTGGTTGGATGCTTGAGTTTGGAGCTTCATTAATGGCCATGATTTCTACTTCCATCTCTTCTGCTTCAAATGTTGAATGAACTCCATATAACACATAGAACATGGTTATCAAACATGTCCATATAGCAAACCTTTCGAACGACAGCACTTGTAGTGTTGTCATGAGAAAGACATTGAGGAAAATCGAAATGGCAGCCGGCCACGGCATCAACGGCACTGACCACTCGCTAGGCCGACTAGGGACGACGACGGTGTACTGAAATAAGGCTGTAATGACAATCATGATCCCGCCGAATACCGGCAAACCCCACCATTGTCGTTTCATTTTCCACGAAACCGAGAAGCCGGTTGCGGTTGACGTTAGGAGGCAAAGGAAGGACAACGTGGGGAGCGGTCGGTTTTTGCCTAGGATCACATATTTCCGGTAAATGAGAGCGTTGGCCACTAGGTAGAACACGGACAATGTGCCGATGGAGATGATTTCGATCACGATTTCTAGGTCCGTGACAAGTGATATCAGTGCCGTGCAAATCCCCAAAAGGACAGTGGCATTCAATGGTGTGCCTGTTGAAGGATGAACTTTTGATAGCCATGATGGAACTAGCCTGGCCCTTCCTATAACACAAAGGTACCTGGCTTGGCCTAACATGGCAACCAAGAGCGATGCTAGAATTCCCAAGCTTGCTCCGGCACCGACAACATTCCCTGCCCATCTCCATCCGATTCTTCCGAAAGCAATCGAATACGATGCTGTTTCGGCTATCTACACATGATCATGCATCAATCAAACCAATGCTATATAATTATGTACATATTATATATGTACTTGAGTATATATATGTTACCTCTTGGTAAGGAACCATCATACATAAAGCTAAGGCCATGAGGCAGTAAATTCCGGTGACAACGAGGACCGAACCGACGATCCCAACCGGAAGGCTTACACGAGGGTTCTCGATCTCTTCGGCCAAGGTCGAGACCGTGTCGTAGCCTATGTAACTGAAGTACACTATGGCTGCACCATCAAGCACACCTCTAACACCATGCGGAGCCAACCCTCTTGGCTTCACCAAGTTGTCAACGTCTCCGTAGCAGAAACCGGCGATTACGATGAATCCGAAGAAAACGACATGAAATATCGTCATAACAAGGTTCAAGATCGAGCTTTCTTTTGTACTGCAAACCCCGGAAGGAAAAAAAGAACACATCCATCACTTAAATACGCCGCTATAGAACAAAAAAAAAAACGCCGCTAAAAATATATTTTGATGTTGTGAATTTTGAAGTAAAATTAACCTATGGCACAGGCAAAGAGTTAAAAGAAGAACAACAGCAACAGCAGTGAAATCCAGCTTGTTGTAGCCTTCTGGAAGTTCATGAACTTCAATTCTCCATGAATTTGGATCATTTACTCCAAAGGCTGAGCATAAATACTCAGTAAAACTTCTTGCTACTGCGGCATTTGATAACACATACTCCAGTAGTATGTTTGCACCAGCAAAATAGCCCACAAATTCTCCTACAAAGAATGGGAATTGGAGAAAGTTAATGTCTTAATTAGGGGTGATAATGAGCCTCACCTGCTCGCGAGTTACTCGGGCTCGGCTCGGTCAAAGCTCGGCTCGAGTGAGGTCGACTCGAGCTCGGCTCGAAACCTTAACAAGTTGAGTCGAGCCTACTCAGGCTCGGCTCGAAAAGCTCGTGAACAGGCTCGGAATCTACATATATGCACTAAAATAAATTACGTGTTTGTATTTTCTTTCATTAGTTGATTGTTGTTTGATTTTGTATTTTCTTTAATTATTTATGTGTTTGTATTATAAGAATATTTATTGATTATTTGGATTAATTTAATTTTTGGCACTTTTTTAACTCTCTGGTCATTGAATTTCGTTTTAGTGTTGGTTATGAAAGAGATTTTTAAGGAATATTTTATATAAAAAAAACTATAGCAAAATTTTTCATTTCGAGCCGAGCCTGACGAGTTTCGAGCCCGAGCCGAGCCCAATAAAATTATTTTCGAGCCGAGCTCAGCGAGCCTCAAGCCCTAGTCGAGCCCAATTACACTGTTTCCGAGCCGAGCTGAGCCTGACCAGGCTCGGGTTCAGCTCGGCTCGTTATCACCCCTAGTCTTAATCGTGTATATATGTACCAAAAGTCACTCTAAGGTAACTGAAGGCGCCACCAGCAACGGGAACCTGGACTGAGAACTCAGTGTAACACAAAGATGATAAAAGTGCAGATATTCCAGCAATGATATATGAAATGAAAACAGAAGAACCGGAGGTATAGCGGGCGACACGGCCGGTGGTGACGAAAACGCCGACGCCGAGCATTCCGCCTAGACCGAGAGCTACTAAATCATACCACTTGAGCTTCCTCTTCATGTCGGCACCAGACCTTAGTGTCACGGACTTATTTCTTCGGCTCAAATCCGTGCGGCACTAGCACACTCGGCACGATGCTAGTAAGCCTTGATGTCGCAATGCTATGGCAAACGAAAGGAGCAAGAGAGATTTACAAGGAAAAGAACCTTGTATTAAAGCAACGGAAGCTTTACAAAGGATGCTTTACAAGAGAAGTGTAGGACTTCTTGGATGCTTTACAAATGAGAGGGGTGGGCTATTTATAGGCATCCACCTCCTCAATGGACGGCTAGGATTTATTTAATCCGACGGTTACAAACTTGCCTCCTAAAATATCTAAGATACCTAGATATTTCTAGGGAACTCCATGCTTATCCATATACATCTCTAATATTCTAGAGTACTCCTATAGTTCTATACATATCTATAGGTTTCTAGAGTATTCCGGAGATGTCCGGAGTTGTCCCGAGCCTTCCAGACTTGTCCCGAGCCCTCTTGATCTTTCTCGGGTCTTCTAGGTTCCTCCGGGTGAGCCTAGATTGATGTAGAACCTTCTGGAACCCCTCGGGTGGGTGTGGAAACGTTTGGAGCATCTCGGGTTGTTCTAGATCCTTCTTTGGGATCAACCTTGGCCTTAAAATCTCTAAGGCACCTCATTTCCTCCTTGTTGGCCCGAGTGCCCTTGGATGAAGCTTTGTGGGTGTGCGTTGCGCACCTAGGTGGGGCACATCGGTGCTGCTCGGTGCACCCGGGCGGGTGTGCCCCTCGGCTGGCTGGGTCGCGACCAGGCGGGGCGTGACATCCTCCCCCACCTGATCTCGCGACGCCCTCGTCGCATCTCGGTAGAGCTGCTGGGGTAGTGCTGGTGTGCCTCCCTCGGCTCCTAGCTTCGCTCGTCTTCACCCTCGGCTTTGCAGCTCGATCTTGGGTAATCATGTTTGGTTGTGCCTTGCCATCAACCCTATTGATGTAGGCAACAAGTCGCATTCGTATCGGGCACGACCTCATCACATGAGGTCCTTCACATAGGTAGCACTTCGCCCTTGTGCTAGCCTTTGGTGCGGACTTAGCCTGTGTGTTGCCACGATTCCCTCCTGTGGGCTTGTCTTTGGTGACGCCACCTTGCTTACCCCGTGCAAGCTTGGTCGGTGACTTGGCCTTACCCTTGGCCTTCGGAGATGATGGGTCGCCCTTGCGCTCCACGTCGAGCTTTGACCCTGGCCTAAGTCCTTCGTCGCAATGCCTCTTTGGAGTGGAACTTCCCTGGTTCCTCTCGGTGTTGTCAATCGATTGGAGTGATGAAATCAGTTGCAAGGATCCCATTTGTGCACCCTCGTCGCCACTGTCGGTGTCACTACCTTCTTGGTGCTTGGCTAGGAGTGAGTTAAGGGCTTGGCGTTGTGGGCATTCACGCGTCCAATGGTCACCATCACAAATGAAGCAATTGCTCGGTGGTGACTTCCTTGCACCTTGGAACTCCTGGGACTTACCCTTGTCCTTGCTCTTCCAAGGGGACGAGTCTCGGTGTCTTGGTGAGTGGCCTTCTCGTTGGCCCTCCTTGTGATAGCCCTTGTCTCCCCCACCTTTGGCATGACTGCTCCTCTCATCCCTCGGCTTAGGGGTGGTCTCCTTGTGGCTCGAGTAGTCAATAAGGCTCTCGGCCACCGCAATCGCATCGGCAAGGGTTTGGACTCCCCTTCGCCTTAACTCGGTCTTGGCCCAACTTTGGAGACCATCTAAGAAGTAGAAGAGCGAGTCTTTCTCGGACAGATCGGGGATCTCGAGCACCAAACTAGTGAACTCTATCACGTAGTCTTGGATGCTACCCGACTGCTTCAACCTTCGAAGGCGAGCTCTTGCCTCATCCTCGGCATTCTCCGGATAGAATTGCCTTTTGAGCTCCCTTTTAAAATCATTGAAGGTAGAGATGGTGCACGTACCTCTCTCGACATCGAGACGCCTTCTCCTCCACCAAAGCATGGCGGTGTCGGTGAGGTATAAGGTCGCGGTTTGGATCCTTGAGGCATCCTCCTTGATGCCAACGGCTTCTAGATATTGCTCCAAGCCATACAAGAAGTTGTCGACTTCTTTTGCGTTGCGTGTCCCTGAAAACGATTGAGGCTTGGGCACCTCGACCCTCCTAGCCTCCACGGTGGTGCTTGGCCCGGCTGCCAAAGCACGTTTGCACAAGGCAAGGTCGCCTTGCAATGCTTCAAGTTGATCATACACGGCTGTAAGTTCACGTTGGAAAGACTCACGTACCTTTGTGAGCTCTCCCAAGAGTGCGTCGCGTACTTCACCCATTTCCGCGCGCAGGGATTCCTCTAGCTTGATCTTCATTGCCCTCACGGCTGTGTGGATCTCGGCATCCTCTACCTCAAGGCCTTCAATCCTCTCATGAAGGTCGTCCACTTGGGCACCCATGCTCGATACGCCTTCCTCCACGCGAGTTAGGCGCGACTCCAAGCTAGAGAGTAAGTCTTTGGATTTGGCACGAGGCCTTGTCTCGACAGGATCAGCCCTTACTTCTTGCCCACCATGGTCATGCGTGACCTCGGTCTCGGATGGGCTAGCGGCTTGAGTTTTGCTGGTCTTGGCCATTCTCCCGAGCGATCGGAACTTGCTCTGATACCAACTGTCACGGACTTATTTCTTCGGCTCAAATCCGTGCGGCACTAGCACACTCGGCACGATGCTAGTAAGCCTTGATGTCGCAATGCTATGGCAAACGAAAGGAGCAAGAGAGATTTACAAGGAAAAGAACCTTGTATTAAAGCAACGGAAGCTTTACAAAGGATGCTTTACAAGAGAAGTGTAGGACTTCTTGGATGCTTTACAAATGAGAGGGGTGGGCTATTTATAGGCATCCACCTCCTCAATGGACGGCTAGGATTTATTTAATCCGACGGTTACAAACTTGCCTCCTAAAATATCTAAGATACCTAGATATTTCTAGGGAACTCCATGCTTATCCATATACATCTCTAATATTCTAGAGTACTCCTATAGTTCTATACATATCTATAGGTTTCTAGAGTATTCCGGAGATGTCCGGAGTTGTCCCGAGCCTTCCAGACTTGTCCCGAGCCCTCTTGATCTTTCTCGGGTCTTCTAGGTTCCTCCGGGTGAGCCTAGATTGATGTAGAACCTTCTGGAACCCCTCGGGTGGGTGTGGAAACGTTTGGAGCATCTCGGGTTGTTCTAGATCCTTCTTTGGGATCAACCTTGGCCTTAAAATCTCTAAGGCACCTCATTTCCTCCTTGTTGGCCCGAGTGCCCTTGGATGAAGCTTTGTGGGTGTGCGTTGCGCACCTAGGTGGGGCACATCGGTGCTGCTCGGTGCACCCGGGCGGGTGTGCCCCTCGGCTGGCTGGGTCGCGACCAGGCGGGGCGTGACATTAGCCTGACTTGGTTAAGCTCTTGGTCTGGGGTCCATGTTGCTAGCATTCTCTTTCTGAGCCTATGAGGGGTTTGTGAGAGGGATTTGAGATAGTTGAAGAAGAAAGGCTTGTTCTGATGTGTGGATTGATTTGTTGCCATGTTTTTGTCAAGGAAAATGGGTGCTTTTGGTGGCTTGGGGTACATGACAAGCTCGGGCTGAGGGTTTAAATATGAATTAAGGGAAGAGAAAGTGGAATAAAAAATTTATGTTCGTTTTCAGTGTCTTTTTTCTATAAAGCAAGAGTATTTTAATTTAATGTCGTACCACGTATTTGACATGGGATGTATCGGGGACATATTGAATAGGATGAAAATTCTCTGTCATTTTTAATGTCCCTATCTATGCCTTTACGCTCAAAATTAGGTTTAAGGTTAGAGTTTAGAGAATTTAAAATAAGTGTATTTTTAAGGTATATGTGTAGGGTTTAGGATTTAAAATTTAGGGTTAAGGCTTGAAATTTATTTTTTTAGTGTTGAGGCATATATAAGGACACTGAAAAAGGACAGAAGATTTTTATTCCATTAAATAGGGTTTGGGTACTCTCTAATATTCCATCTCTTATCTTATCTTATTCTTCTATTTTCCTATATTTTTTGTCATTTTTTGTTTTTTTTCGATTTTCTCTTGCTCACATGATTCAACTATAAGTATGTAACTACGTGTGATGTCATCCTCACGGGATTTTTTCATGGCTTTTTATTTTTACATTTTTAGAATATAAAAGTTAATTTTATATTTGTCTTACTTTTACCGTACCCTGTAATTTTAAAATTATTGTTTCTCGTTTTGGTTTTCGTCCTCATACCTGTATCTATATACGTATTAATGCAACATAGCCCATTTTTAATTACAACACTAAAATAAATAAATTTTAAGCCGTAATCCTAAATTTTAAACACAAAAATATACTTTGCACCCTTCCTTATATCATATACCTTAAACCCTAAATCTAAACCACAAACTTAATTATTTAGTGTAAGGCATAAGTAGGAATTGAAAAGTGGCGGTGAATTTCTATCCGAGAAAGTGCATATTGGCTGTAATAACAACAAAGATAAAGACCCAATTTGGGTGTCCTCAAATACATACATACTAAATTGTTCGAATCTGAGTCACTCTGTACCACTTCTCGGGTTCCTCCCATCTTCTAACACTTTGTTAAAGCAACTAAGGATTGCTTCACCATCAGTCTTAAGAATATAATTGGACTGTTGATTCCTCATAAACATCATAATTATTCTATTGAGCATGTATTGGCCTATATATATATATATATATGCATGCATTACGGTTCCTCTCCGCCGCTGTGAAGATGCGCCACCAGTTTTCTTTGAAACCTTTCGGCGCTTCTCGTTATGCTAAAAATGCAAAATCTGTTCCCTTTTTCTCATTTAGATCTTCCTCACGTTCGATATCTTTTGTCTTTACAGATATATCCTTTTTTACCTCACCTTTTTTTATTCGACTAGAATATAAAAATATTAAATTTCTTATCACTCGATCGAGTATGCGTCAGAGCACAGATAAAAGTAAAGCTATCGATTGACTCCAAAATCAAATACTTAATCAAATACTTCAAATATTCTAATCATGTCGAATATCTCAAGATTTGATTTGATCTTCTCGTTAGTGATTCTAAAAGCACATATTGTTGAAGGAATTTCGGGTTGATATCGAGTCGTCGACGACGCATCTCGACGTGTCTGAATCGAACACCTATATGTTTGGAAAGTTTCTGTGTCAATATCGACACGGATTTGGATACTTGTGGAGGAAAAGCCATGGCAGAACCCCATTTGGGAAGTGTCAAAAGTGAAATCATTAGAATTTGCAATTACAAAACCAATTGTTGAATTGATTATGCTTTCATGTCACACATGATCGAAGCAACTTCACCACTGTCTTCTAGTGAAAACCGTAGACAGCACTAAAAATAAGGTCAAATATTGTCGTATGTGTACCTTATTTAGACGTAGGGATGGTAAGCGAGTACAATTTCACGAATTTCGTATCGCATTTGCTCAGTTGAGGCGGGTATGTGTTAAAAGAATGAAGAAATGGAAAAATTTCAATATTATTTCTGATAACTTTACAAACCTTACAATTGGTTTATATACAACTCAAGCTACTAACTAAACAGAAATAACAAACTAACTATTTTCTAAACAGACTTTCAACTAACTTCAACACTCCCCCTCAAGTTGGAGGTTTAAAAACATTTTTAATCCCCAACTTGCTCAATAAGTAATTGTGCTGCTGAATTCCTAGAGCTTTTGTCATGATGTCTGCAATCTGTTCTTGTGATGCTATGTATTCTGTTTTCAACAATCCTTCTTGAATTTTGTCTCTCACAAAGTGGCAATCAATTTCTATGTGTTTCGTACGCTCATGAAACACAGGATTTGCTGCAATTTGTATGACAGCCTTGTTGTCACAGAAAACAATCACCGGTTCTGTACAAGACACACTAAGCTCATTTAACAATCCTTTTAGCCAGATTATTTCAGATGTCGTCATGGCTAAACTTCTATATTCAGCTTCTGCTGACGATCTTGCAACTGTGTTTTGCTTTTTTGATTTCCATGAAATGAGGGAGCTTCCAATTCTGATACAGTACCCAGTTACTGATCGTCTAGACATCGGGCAAGAGGCCCAATCTGAGTCACAAAATGCTTCAATTTTACATTCACTTGAAGCTCTCAACAGAATCCCTTGACCTGGATTTCCCTTTATATACCTCACCACTCTGAGTGCAGCTTCCAAATGCGATGACTTTGGACTTTGCATGAATTGACTCAAGTGGTGAACTGCAAATGTAATATCTGGTCTGGTGTGAGTCAAGTAGATTAACTTGCTTATCAACCGTTGAAAGACTGATTTGTCTTGCAGTAAAGTATCAGCAGACTCATGTTGCACACCTTCATCATATTCTGGTGTAGTCAATTTCAGATTCTGCTCTAGAGGAGATAAAGTTGGCTTTGCTCCTCCCAAACCTGTGCTCTCAATAAGTTCTAGAGCATACTTCCTTTGGTTAACTATTATCCCTTCTGATGATCTTAAAACTTCCAACCCTAGGAAGTATTTCAATTCCCCCAAATCCTTCATCTTGAAGCTTTGATTCAAGAGTTCTTTGACTTGAGTAATCATCACATCACCATTTCCAGTGATAACTAAATCATCTACATATATAAGGATGATCACAAGTTTCTCTTGCTGCTTTTTAATAAAAACAGAATAATCATGTCTGCTTTGTTCATAACCAGCAGTCAGCAATGTTTCAGAAAGCTTCAAATTCCATTGCCTCGATGCTTGTTGAGTCCATAGAGAGACTTTTGCAGTCTGCAAACCAGATTCTCCCCCTGACTGCAAAAACCTTCAGGCAACGACATATACACTTCCTCATTAAGAGACCCTTGTAAAAAGGCATTGTGAACGTCCATCTGATGAAGGGGCCAATGAAACATAGCAGCAAGAGCAAGGATGGTTCTGACAGTAACCATTTTGGCTACAGGAGAGAAGGTATCACCATAGTCAACCCCTTCCCTTTGAGTGTAGCCTTTCGCAACAAGACGAGCTTTATAACGCTCCACTTCCCCTGAAGCCTTATACTTGATGCGATAAACCCATTTACAACCAATGTGAGTTTTTCCAGAAGGCAAAGAAACTACTTTCCATGTATCATTTGATTCCAAAGCCAATATTTCTTCTTTCATGGCCTGAACCCATAAGGGATTTTTAATGGCTTCGGAATAGGAAGAAGGTTCAACAAATGAAGAAGAAGATAAGAAAACTTGTGTATGAGAAGGTAAATGAGTGTAAGAAATATAGTTAGAAATAGGATACTGCCCTGAAACTGCCGAAGAATGAGATGGATTGGAGGTGACAAAATCTTGCAACCAAGCAGGTGGCCGTATTACTCTAGTTGATCGTCGTGAAGGGTGAGAAACAGGAGGGATAGAGATAGCAGAAGTAGGAATGGAAGAAGGAAATATGGAGGGTGAAGTAGTAGCAGATGCAGGGTTAGAAACAGTTGGAGAAACGGGATCTAAGACTGGTTCAGGAGGTAAAACAGAATCAGTAGATGCAGGATCTGGTTCACTTGTTGAAGCTGAAGAATCATTAGATGTGGGAGACTCAAGAATTAAAAAATCAGAATCAGGAATCAAGCATGAATCTGGAAAAAAAGAAGTAGTAGGAGTTGTAGGAAAGGAAAAAGGAAAAATACTCTCGTGAAAGACAACATCACGACTAACAAAGAATTTCTTTGTAGTAAGACTTAAAAGAAGGTAACCTTTCTGTGTTTGAGAGTAACCCATGAAAACACAGGGTACAGAACGAGGGGCAAACTTATCTAGATTATGCAGTTTGGTAGCATATTGTCACGGACGTATTCTCTCAAACCCGATCCGTGCGGCGTTAGCAACTCTCGACAATGCTAACAAGCCTTGATGTTCCTCGCAACACTTGGCTAAAACAAACACAAGAGAAGGCAAGAAGCTTTTACAAGTAAAAGAACTTGTATTAGCTAGGAGAGAAGACTTACAGGAGTGATGGATGCTTACAATGCTTGGCTTTCTAAGTTGAGTACAAAATGAGGGGGTGGCCCTATTTATAGGCACCCTCCTTCCTAATGGACGGCTAGGATCAATTTGATCCGACGGTCACGGTTTTGCCTCCAAAAATATCTAGCCTATATCCACACTATTCTAGAGTGTTCTATACATATCTATACATGTCTATAGATATCTACAACTATCCAACATGTTCTAGAGAACTCCAGGGTCTTCCAGAGTAGTCTCGATCCTTCCCAAGCTTTCCCGAGCCTTCTGGGGCCTTCTGGTGCATCCCGGGTTTGTCTAGACTTGGATAGAACGTCCCGGACCTTTCTAGAACGTTGTGGCTTGCTCTCTAAGAGGCTTGGCCGTCCATGTCCCTTGTGACATCCTCCTTGGTGCTAGTTGGCGTCAAGTTGGCCCAAGGGGTGTCTTGAACCTCGGCTTGGACTTGTGGGAGAAAATAGGTGGGTCGTGACATCCTCCCCCACCTAAGCTCGCGACGCCCTCGTCGCGCCTTGGTTGAACTCTCGGAGTTGGTCCTTGAATTGCCAAAGGGCTTCTTCAGTCTCCCAACTCGCCTCGGCAATGGGCAGACCCTTCCATTTGATGAAGTATTCCTTATATGCTGGCACGCCCCTTCGTCTAATAAGTCGGTCGGCTAACACTTCTTCAACTTCCTTGTCGAAGGAAGTGACCACGGCTGTGGGTGCTCTTGTGGAGACTCCCCTCGATGGATCTTCCAAGTCTTCATGATAAGGCTTTAACAAACTCACATGGAAGACTGGATGAATCTTGAGCCTCGGTGGAAGCTGAAGTTGGTAAGACACCTTGCCAACTCTCTTGATCACTGGGAATGGTCCCTCGTACTTGCGGACTAGTCCCTTGTGCACCCTTCTAAGGGTCTTGAACTGCTGGGGTAGGAGCTTGAGCATGACAAGGTCTCTTTCTTTGAACTCTAGGGGCCTCCTTTTCTTGTCTGCCCACTTCTTCATCCTCTTGGCAGCCTTGTGTAAGGATGCTCGAGCAAGCTCATTTTGCTCGTGCCATGACTTGGCAAGCTTGTAAGCTGCGGGGCTCTTCCCTTCATAGCGTGTGGCAAGGGAGAGCGGTGTGGTTGGTTGGTGTCCCAAGACAATCTCGAAGGGACTTCGGTTGGTGGCTTCGCTCCTCTGTAGGTTGTAGGAGAACTGAGCAACGTCGAGAAGCTTGGCCCAATCTCTTTGATTAGCACTAACGTAGTGCCTTAAATATAGCTCCAAGAGAGCATTGATGCGCTCGGTTTGCCCATCGCTTTGGGGATGGAAGCTTGTTGAGAAGTTAAGGTCAGACCCTAGCATCTTGAATAGTTCGGTCCAAAACCTTCCTGTGAACCTTGGATCTCGATCGCTCACAATGTTGCTTGGTATGCCCCATAGCTTGACCACGTTGTGGAGAAATAACCTTGCTGCCTCATCCGCTGTGCAATCGGGTGATGCTGCAATGAAGGTGGCATACTTGCTGAATCGGTCCACCACGACCATTATGCTTCCAAACCCTTCTGACTTGGGAAGACAAGTGATGAAATCCATAGAGACACTCTCCCAAGGCTTGTCGGGTATGGGCAAAGGATCTAAGAGCCCTCCTGGTTGTTGTTGGACAACCTTGTCTTGTTGACACACAAGACAAGTCCTCACGTACTCTTCTACATCATCGTGCATCCTGGGCCAATAGTAGTTGGATTTTAAGAGTGCAAGAGTACGTCGCATACCTGGATGCCCGGCCCATAAGGAGTCGTGACACTCCTTGATCAGCTCCTTGCGTAGGTTGCCCCACTTTGGCACATATAGACGGTTGCCCTTGGTGTAGAGTAGTCCATCACTTACCCAAAACCGTCGGGTCTTCCCCTCGTTGGCTAGTGCGATGATGTTCTTGGCAAGGGGCTCTTGGTGTAGACCTTCCTTGATCCTATCAAGAAGTGGACTGGTGGCTTGGCTTAGTGCTGCGAGCTCTGCCTTTCTACTTAGTGCATCGGCGACTACATTCGCTTTGCCCGGCTTATACTGTAGTATGTAGTCGAACTCGGCTAGGAAATCTTGCCACCTAGCTTGCTTTGGGCTAAGTTTCTTCTGAGTTTGAAAGTAGCTTGTTGCTACGTTGTCGGTGAGAATCAAGAACTTGGCCCCTAGGAGGTAATGTCGCCACACCCTGAGGCAATGAATGATGGCAGTCATCTCTTTTTCTTGCACGGTGTAGCGCCTCTCGGTGTCGTTGAGCTTCCGACTCTCGTAGGCGATCGGATGCCCCTCTTGCATAAGAACCCCTCCTATAGCAAAATCCGATGCATCGGTGTGCAGCTCATAGGGCTTGGTGTGGTCGGGAAGGCTTAATACTGGATCCTCACATATGGCCTTCTTCAAGTCTTCAAAGGCCTCTTGGCAAGCTGGTGACCACACCCATGGCTTGTTCTTCTTCAAGAGCTCGGTTAAGGGTGTTGCTCTTGCTGAATAGCCCTTGATGAATCGGCGATAGTAGTTCACCAGTCCGAGTAAGGATCGTAACTCATGTATCTTGGTGGGTGGCTCCCACTCTTGAATAGCTCGAACCTTTCCATCCTCCATCATTAGCTTCCCATCCTTGATTCGGTGCCCTAGGAACATGACTTCGGGCTTGGCAAAGGAGCACTTCTCCTTCTTGATGAAGAGCTGGTTCTCTCGCAGAACCTTGAACACTTCCCTTAGGTGTTCAACATGTTCCTCAAGGGTCTTGCTATATACCACAATGTCGTCAAGGTAGACGACCACGAACCGATCGAGGTAGGGATGGAAAAGTTTGTTCATCAAGGTACAAAAAGTAGCTGGGGCATTGGTTAGTCCGAAGGGCATGACTAGAAATTCATAAGAACCATACCTTGTGACGCATGTGGTCTTGGGCTCATCCCCTTCCGCAATGCGCACTTGGTAGTATCCCGATCGAAGATCCAACTTGGAGAAGTATCGTGCATGCCCGAGCTGGTCAAACAGATCCGAGATAAGAGGGATTGGATACTTGTTCTTGATAGTGATCTTGTTGAGTGCTCGGTAGTCAATGCACATCCTTAACGAGCCATCCTTCTTCTTCTGGAAAAGAACTGGTGCCCCAAATGGTGCCTTGGATGGTCGGATGAACCCTGCATCGAGTAGCTCTTTGAGTTGTCTCCTTAATTCCTCCAACTCTGGGGGTGCCATGCGGTAGGGCCCCATGGCTGGTGGCTTGGTGCTGGGTTCCAACTCAATCTTGTGATCAACTTCTCTTCTTGGTGGTAACTTTCGGGGTAGTTCGGGTGGTGCAACGTCCTTGAACTCATCAAGCACCTGGACTACCTCCCTTGGAAGGTCTTCGTCGGGCTTGGCCTCCTCTTCATCATACTCACTAAGGATGGCCAAGTAACTTTCTTCATTTCTCTTGACGCCCTTCTTGAACTGCAAGGCGGAGAGTACTTTAGCATCTTGCTTGGTGGCCCTAGTCGTGGGCACCATGCATGCTTGGTTGCCATCCATGATGCACATGCTATTGGCAAAGGGCACGGGGAAGGCTTTGACTTGATCAAGGAACTCAAGCCCTAGGACGATCTTGAAGTCGTCCATCGGCACCACGGAGAAGTTGATGTGCCCTGACCACTTTCCCACAATGGTCTTGACTCCTCGTGCGATTCCATGGATGGGCTTGGCTGCTGAGTTGACTGCCTTGATGGATCCGCCTCCTCCTACGGCTTTAAGACCTAGTCTCTTAGCTTCTTCTAAAGAGACAAAGTTATGAGACGCACCTGTGTCGAGCATTGCCCTTGATGCTTTCCCATTTACGGTGACGTCTACATAGAGCAATCCCTTGGCTTCGGTCTTAGGGGCGGATTGGATGACATTGAGTAGTTGCATTGACCCCATCTGGACACCTTCATCCTCTTTGTCGGTGTCACCTCCTTCTCGATGCTTCGCGAGGAGCGAGTTGAGGGCTTGCCTTTGCGGACACTCTCGGACCCAATGGTCTCCATCACAAATGAAGCACTTGTTGGGGGGACGCCTCGTGCCTCGAGTGTCCTTGGCTTTGCCTTTGTCTTTGTTCTTCCAAGAGGATGAATCCTTGTGCTTGGGCAAGCTTGCCTCTTGGTGGCTCTCCTTGCGATGGCCCTTGTCTCCCCCACCTTTGGCATGGCCACCTTTCTTGTCCTTCGACTTGTTGGACTCCTTGTTGCTAGAGTAGTCAACAAGGCTTTCTGCTATGGCAATGGCATCGGCTAGGTTTTGAACTCCTCGTCGCTTGAGCTCGGTCTTGGCCCATTGTTGGAGGCCATCCATAAAGTGGAAGAGGGAGTCTTTATCGGACATGTCGGGAATCTCGAGCACTAGATTGGTAAACTCCTTGATATAATCTCGGATGCTCCCTGAGTGCTTTAGCCTTCGCAAGCGGCCTCGTGCTTCTTCCTCGGCATTCTCGGGGTAGAATTGTTTCTTGAGCTCCTTTATGAAATCATCGAGAGTAGAGATAGTACACGTACCTTTCTCAATGTCTTGGCGCCTTCTCCTCCACCATAGCATGGCGGTGTCAGTGAGGTACAAAGTAGCGGTTTGAATCTTGGAGGCCTCGTCCATAATGCCAACGGCCCCAAGGTACTGCTCCAAGCCATATAGGAAGTTGTCGACTTCCTTAGCGTTGCGGGTTCCTGAGAAGGTCTTTGGTTTGGGCACCTCAACCTTCCTAGACTCATAAGAGGTGCTTGGCCCGGCAACCATAGCACGTTTACACAAGGCCACATCGCCTTGTAGTGCCTCGACTTGAGCACGGGTGTGGTCTAGCTCTTCTTGAAGAGAAGCACGTACCTTGGAGAGCTCGCTCATGAGGAGGTCGCGAACTTGTCCCAACTCGGCTCGCATGGCTTCTTCTAGCTTCACCATCATAGCCTTCATGGCGGTGTGGAGCTCGGCGTCCTCTGCCTCAAGGCCTTCCACCCTCTGGGTAAGGTCGTCCACATTAGCACTGATGCCCCCCACGTTCTCCTCTACGTGGGTTAGACGGTTCTCCAAGCTAGAAATCACGTCCCTCGACTTGCCCCTTGGCTTCGTCGCATTAGGGTCGGCCACCTCCTCGCGCCCTCGCTGTTCCTGTGTGATTTCTGCCTCGGTTGAGCTAGCACCTTGGTTCTTTACTGTCTTGGCCATTATCCCGGGTCTCGTAACACGCTCTGATACCAACTGTCACGGACGTATTCTCTCAAACCCGATCCGTGCGGCGTTAGCAACTCTCGACAATGCTAACAAGCCTTGATGTTCCTCGCAACACTTGGCTAAAACAAACACAAGAGAAGGCAAGAAGCTTTTACAAGTAAAAGAACTTGTATTAGCTAGGAGAGAAGACTTACAGGAGTGATGGATGCTTACAATGCTTGGCTTTCTAAGTTGAGTACAAAATGAGGGGGTGGCCCTATTTATAGGCACCCTCCTTCCTAATGGACGGCTAGGATCAATTTGATCTGACGGTCACGGTTTTGCCTCCAAAAATATCTAGCCTATATCCACACTATTCTAGAGTGTTCTATACATATCTATGCATGTCTATAGATATCTACAACTATCCAACATGTTCTAGAGAACTCCAGGGTCTTCCAGAGTAGTCTCGATCCTTCCCAAGCTTTCCCGAGCCTTCTGGGGCCTTCTGGTGCATCCCGGGTTTGTCTAGACTTGGATAGAACGTCCCGGACCTTTCTAGAACGTTGTGGCTTGCTCTCTAAGAGGCTTGGCCGTCCATGTCCCTTGTGACATCCTCCTTGGTGCTAGTTGGCGTCAAGTTGGCCCAAGGGGTGTCTTGAACCTCGGCTTGGACTTGTGGGAGAAAATAGGTGGGTCGTGACAATATGCCAAACAACCAAACACTCTTAAATGAGTAAAAGAAGGTGTTTTATGAAAAAGAAGTTCAAAGGGTGTTTTCCAGGAAAGAACAGATGAAGGGAGTAAATTTATTAGGTAACAAGCTGCAGACACACACTCTCCCCAGAATTTTATAGGCAATTTAGACTGAAAACGAAGGGCTCGAGCTACCTCAAGGAGATGCCTATGTTTACGCTCAGCCACCCCATTTTGCTGAGGGGTATAAACACAACTACTTTGATGTAGGATTCCAAGAGAAGAGAACAAGGAAGAACATTCAGAGCTAAAAAACTCTGAACCATTATCACTACGAATGGTTAAAACCTGTGCAGCAAATTGAGTTTTAACCATAACAAGGAAGTTTTTTAAGGCTAGTATAGTATCAGATTTCAGTTTTAACAAGTAAACACAAGTCATCCTAGTGAAGTCATCAACAATAGTGAGGAAGAAACGATGCCCTGAATGTGTTGAGATTCTATAGGGACCCCATAAGTCAATATGGATTAATTCAAAAGTTTTGGTAGATCTAGAAGTACTAAGAGGAAAAGGGGTCCTAGTTTGTTTTGCTAAGGGGCAAACAGAACAATCAGTAATATGGTCAACACGAAAAGTATCAGAAACAGGTATTTTGTGCATTTTATTCAAGGATGCATGGCCTAAGCGCGCATGCCACAACTTTGTATTATCAATAGATGTTTGACACAGAACAGAATCAACTGAAGTAAAATTTTTAGAATTTGAAACAACTGAAACCTGGGACAAACATGTGGATGAAAAAGAACAATCAACATGAAAAAGAATAAGATCAAACCTGGGTAATTTTTGAGAACAATCAACTGAAGTAGACCGAAACTGGTACAAGTTGCTAATCAGCCTACCAATCTCTCTCATCCTTCCAGTGGAGTGTTCCTGAAGCAAACAAACATGTGGATGAAAAAGAACAGCACAATTCAAATCAGATGTAAGTTTAGAAATTGAAATAAGGTTGTAATGAAAATTAGGGACAAACAGAACATCATTAAGATAAAGGTTTTTAGCAAGAGCAACAGAGCCAATATAGGTTATAGGAACGGTTTTACCATTTGGAAGTCTGACAGATCTGGAATTCAAAACACACGAAATTGGATTTATTAAACTATTGAAATCAGAGGACACATGGTCAGTAGCTCCAGTGTCGAGGATCCAGGTAGAAACACCATGGTCAAAAGAATAGGATGAACCGTTACCTGCCACATTAACAGCTGGTTCAGAAGAATTTTTCTGCAGCAAATTCAGTATCTGTGTATATTGCTCCTGGGAAAAAGATGGGGCCAACGGTGCAGGCGAAGCCAAGACTTGCAAACTGGAATCAGAATGAGAGACATGAGAAGATTCACCAGTTGTAGCCAGAGCAGCTTGAGGATCTTTCTTCCTTGTAAAACGAAAGTCTGAAGGAAAGCCCACAAGACGATAACAATTCTCTTTCTTGTGGCCTTTAATATGGCAGTGATCACAAATTCCATTGAAGCGTCGACGTGCAGGTTGCCCAGAACCAGTATGAGAATACATCACCGTGGAATCAGATAATGGCGTAGAAGCAGAGAGGTGAATTCGTTGTGACTCCTCTTGGATTAACATTGAATACGCCTCATTAACCGATGGTAAGGGCTTCATAATGAGTATTTGGCTTCGAATTGCAGAGTATGTTTCATTTAATCCCATCATAAACTGGAAAAGGTTTTGTTGCAAGAGATGCTTCTGATTCTCTTGAGAAGCGTCGCAATTACAAGTCGAAAACGGTACTAATGCACGATACTCACTCCACAGCAACTTTAATTTTGTGAAATAAGCAGAGATTGATAGTTCACCTTGAGTGAGTGTTGAAATCTCTCGATGAAGGAAGAATGTGCGAGAACCATCCACCTTGTCGAAGCGTTCCTTCAGATCCGTCCAGACGAGTGCGGCGCTGGACGCAAACACTATTCCGGCGGACAAATCTTGACTGACAGCGTTGAGTATCTAGGAGAGAACGATTGCATTACAACGATCCCACTGGGATTCCAATTGCCCAGTGAAATCAACACGACGACAGCTTCCATTGACGAGCCCTAGCTTGTTCTTCGCGAGTAGGGCGATTTGCATTGAGCGGCTCCAGACGCTGTAATTTTCAGCACCGGTGAGTTGATGGGAAACCAAGAGAGCTCCCGGAGTATCGGATGGATGGAGATATAAGGCGTGGTTGAAATCGACGGTGGTTGAAGACTCCGCCGGCGGCATTGTTGCGATTGCGAAAGGAAGAGAAAAGAGAAAAATCCCCAAATTTCAGAGAAAGGGATGAGATGAGAAAGGGAAAAACGGTTACCAGGCCTATCGAGGAAATGGGCCAGATTACCCAAAAATATCCCGGGCTCTGATACCATGTTAAAAGAATGAAGAAATGGAAAAATTTCAATATTATTTCTGATAACTTTACAAACCTTACAATTGGTTTATATACAACTCAAGCTACTAACTAAACAGAAATAACAAACTAACTATTTTCTAAACAGACTTTCAACTAACTTCAACAGTATGTGTATAAGTTTGATTGGTAGTAGATGAGTGTGAATGTTAAAAATCATGTGTACCTTATGTCTCTCATATCCACCTGCCTCGCATTTGTCAGCCCACTACCTAGGGGTTTTCAAAAAAAATCTGATCCGATTATCCGTTGATTCGATCCGAAATTTCGAATATCCGATCCGTTTTTTATTTTTCGGATAATTCGAATCGGATACGAATATTGGTTTTACATTCGGATCGGATATCCGATTATCCGGTATCCGAAAATTTAAATTTTTTATAGGTATAAATCTTATTATATTTGATATTTTTACTTGTTATATATGAAAAATTGAAATTTCCATGGATACAAGTATTTTTATATTTAATAATTTATTGATTTTTATATTCGAAAACCTAAAATTTTCATGGATAGAACCATTAAATTAAAAAAAATAATCAAATAAATTCATAAATTTCGGATATTCGGATATCCGAGTATCCGATCCGAAAATTTGAATATCCGATTTTTTCAGATCGGATCCGATCCGATATCCGAAATGAATACCCCTACCACTACCCACCATATAATTTTGCACCATTACGTATTCAAGGACAAGTTCATGAGCTATTCTGTAAATCTTAGGATTCTAAAGGGACATACCTTATAATTTGATCATTATGCTTTTTTCATTATGTTTTATATTAGTGATTGTTTAGCTATAGATTTAGCGAGTACATACTAGATGGTGAATATCCAACTAGAAAGTGGTTGTAGAGTGAATTAAAAAATATATTTCCGTGGTGATAAATTTAAAAATTATACATGCCGTGAGTGATGCTTAAGTGATGGATATAAAAATTTAAATAAATTCGAATAATTTCAAAAAAAGAATTTGAACACGTCCGTCTCATATCCACGACCTCGTCTTGTCAGGTCAATCACTTTGATCGATAGAGAGCGAGGTAAGAGCTCGTTCATGAGTATATCTTACCGAGCAAAAATACATCGTCATGCATGTTCACAGATTCTTGTCCAGACAGACAAGTTCTGCTCCAGATGCTCTGTCAAAACCTTGCCATGCACGAAACCTGCTGTTGTCGGCTCACATGATCAACCATTTCCGACCTTTCAAACAACCATCTTTGCACCAACAAATATGAAAACCCTAGTGTAGCAATTAAAGAAATGTGTGTTGGATACGCACATAATTGATTTTGGGTTATCGTGATTTTAATAATTGATTTTGGGAGTTTGAGAGTTTATAGTGTAAAAATATAGTGTAAAAGTCACGACGAAATGCAAAAGTTATTATCCTGTTGCTTTTTCAAAAATCACATTTAACGCCTAAAATTGATTTTAAATTTTAACATCCAAACATATAAGTATGGCGTTCGAGACACAAAATCTCGATTAGACGAGATTTTAGCCCTCTCACCGGAGAAACAAACACGCTAGCTACTGCAATTTGCATGAACAACTTCTCAATCTTTCTACAATCCATATCCATTAAAAAACACTACTTTGCTGCTAGAAAAAGCAAAAAGAACGTTGACTTCATTGCATCCAAGAGAGATTGCGTGGTCAAGATTTCGAGAAAGAAGAAGATATTTAGAAGAAAAAAAAAACAGGAGACTGGATTGTTTTTCAACTGTCTTTGATTTTGATCTCAGTTGAGAACATAATGAACACATGGGCTGACTTTATTTCAGACACAACAGTATCATGTCTCTTCAACTTGCTAAACTGATCTTAATTTATGATAATTATATATATACTTAATTTGTATGGCATAAAAATCTTAGAGTTAAGCAATTAGAATTAGCTTTAAACTTAAGCATTTGATCAGCATTATTTAGTTTGTACGTGTAAGATATTATACCACAAAGTATTAAGATATGGGTGTAAAGGATTTTTAAACAGTAATTAAGCATATTCACACAACTAAAACAAAGCATTAGGGCAGTGGAACCTATTCAAAGTGCACTGACAATTAATTATTAAGTTGAATGCAAGATGTGGATTGAGTTTAACTCGGCTCGTATTGTCTTCTACTATGAAACACGAGTATTTAAATCTAAAACCGTATCATGTACCTGATACATCCCTTAGCGAAGATATAATAGGTACGTTATGGGTACCTGCAAGTATTTCTTCTCTTTATTTTTTTACTTCTATTCTCCCACCACTTTTTGTATTTTTCTTCTTTTTTTGATTTTCTTTTGCTCACATGATTCAACTATAAATATATAAGTACGTGTGATTTTCATGCTCACATAATTTTAATAACCTTTTATTTTTATATTTTTTAATTTTATTTTATATTTGTCGTACATGTACCCTGAAATTTAGAAATTATTATTTTTCATTTCCATTTTTGTACTTATATCCGTATAAGTGTAATATAGGTCTTCTGTATGATATAAAAAATGTGAAATCAAATATGCATTAAGTGCTCAATTTTTAGTCAACTTAAATAAATACAAGAATTTTTTTTGCAAGTTATCTTTTAACGTTTTCCTTTGGGATTTAGTAGTATGAACAAAAATAGCATGTCGCTAATTATGTCATTTTTATGCTTTACATTAAAAAATACTTAAAAATTAAATTCTAAATATTAATCTTAAATTTTACATCTTAAACTATAAACTGTACACCTTAAAAAATACACCTTACTCATAATTCCTTAAACCCTAACCTTAAACCCCAAACTCAAAACTCTAAATTTATTTTTTTTAAATGAGATACTAAAAGAAGCATAATTTGAGGTATATGACTTCTATTCTGTCGTAATTAAGTTTAAAACAATATATAGATCCCTTATGCAATCAATTAATATTTGTTATAGAAAATGAGTAAATTTTTAGTCTTTAGATTTGGTAAACTTTTTTTTGTCTATATTAATATATGAATTTGGGACAAAAATTCCATGTCCTTCGGTGTTTCTCTCTATGATCAACACTAAAAAAATTAACTTTTAAGACTTAATCCTAAGAAATATACCATACCTATAATTTTTTAAACCCTAACCCTAATTTTAAACTTTAACCATAAACCTATTTTTTAGTGTGAGGCATAAATAGAAGCATCGAAAAGGGACAAAAGATTTATATTCATGAATTTGATATATTTTTTCATTTAATTTTAAATTCAGAGAATAATATGTATGATAAAAAAAAGTTGGAGATAAAAAAATCAATAACTAATATATTTATTTTGGTTTTGGTCCTTCTGGAATTGGTTCTGTGAGGAAACTTTGGTTTTCCAACTTTCTATCTATTCCCTATCCTTGAATTTTGGCTTTTATGCTAATAAAGTAAGGAATGGGGCAATGAAACTTAAAGCATTATTCCCTAACAAATTGCTCTCATTTTTACCTATATTATGTATGTTATATTCTGAGTTTAAATTCTTAAAGATACTATATATATATATAGAGGATAGAATCCAGTTACAAAGGGTAAAACTCTCTAAGTTTTATATGTTTTTTGGATCGTTGGATGAGTGAAACGGATGAACGAGACTAACAGAAGAATATGCGAAGATTATCACTTGGGGAAAAAATAAGGAGTTAATCTCAGTCATTCATTTCTCCTATCCAACGATCTAAAACGTGTAAAACTTAAAGAGTTTTACATTGTGTAAGTTGATCCTAACCCATATATACACAGACGGTGAAAACTGAAAGTTTCCACAAGCACCTTAGTTTTAGGGTATAGGGAGTTAGTTTAGGGTATAAGGTTTAGGGGTTTAAGTGTAGGAGGTTAGAATTTAGGGATAGTCATTTCAATTTAAGGTTTAGGGTTATAATTTAGGGTTTATAGGTTAAAACCTAAATTCTCACCATATTACCCTAATAACTAAACCGTAACCTATAAACCCTAAACCTTACATTGAAACAAATATTCATAAATTCTAAACCCCTACACCTAAACCCCTAAACCATACACTCTAAACTAGCTCCCTATACCCTAAAACTAAGGCGCTTGTGGAAACTTTTTAAATTATATTCACAGGTGGAGTCAATGGGTACATAAAGACGACATAAAGGTTGGATGCCTTGGATGAGCCATTGTTTCTCCCCTTTTAGAAGACTTAAAACCAAATAATACGATAAGAAGGATGAAAAACAAAAGAGCAATGCAATTGTGTAAAACCAAGAAATAAAGTCTTCACAAACTCCATATAAGAAGTAACTTTTAGACGGGGCGGAGCTTGAATCAAATATTGAAAGATAAGAGTCTGCTAAACTTTTGTGTGATGCGATAATTTCATATGGTTCGTCTCTTTGCATTCCTACCAAAGTCTTATGCTTTTGTAACCTCAAAAACGACATGCAGCTGAAAATTATTCGCTGGCTTGCTTTTTATTTTGGATCATTTGTCGGCCATTTTGGCATGTTGTTCGTGATTTTTTGTTTTATGGGTTTTGTTTGTGTTTTGTCTTCTCGTAATATTATTTTTGTTGTCTTTCTATTTCATGTTCGATTTTTTCTCTGTTTGTTTTTAGATCTTCTTTCTTGTTTTTATTTTTTTTTCATCTATGATAGACGACATTTCTGTTTAAAAAATTAGAGAGTCAACGATTCTGTTTGATTAATATTTAAACTAAAATATTTAAATGTTATTATATAAATTTTTTTTGAGAATAACAACAACCCATCTCATCCCTGAAATGACTATGTCCATGTTATTTACGAACACAAAACTTAACTCATTTATTTCAATAATCACCCTAAAAATATCATTAAGCAAGCCGAGATTCGAATCCATACATCTAACTATTAAAAGTCTATATTTTCATATACATCAATGCAATTGCCACTTTTATGTGTCCTTTCCATGCACAACACTATCAAATGATTCTAACGTCTCCAACCATTAACGATGATGCAAATTCAAACATATTAATACATAGTGTATAACTTTAAGTATATCGATTATACCATTGAACTAAAAATCGATATTATTTTAGTACTGATTTTTGGTTTAAGCTTCACTTATATTATTAGAGCATTAAAATCGATGACATAACATATTTTAATGATCCGCGTCTGATGAAGTGGAGAAATTTTAACGGTCCAAATATACGATTGAAGCCCAAATAAAAGTTCAATACTAAAACAATTTCGATTTTTAATTTAGTAGTATAATTAATACTAAACTTAAATTGAGTAGTATTTAAATAGTTTATCCAAAAAAAATCATTCTCTAAAACCAAACACGTCCTTATAGCTTCTTAAACACGCTACTTTTCTCTTCGTCGCGTTACTATATCTTCGATGCGTGCGTTTCATCTCCCTTCATTTTGTTTGTTTCGCCTTTTCCAGTGCCGTTCCTGTGCGATTATGCCGTTTGGCAACAAATGAAGGGGCCAAAAGGCAACACATTATTGGTATTTTTGTCTTCCCTATTTCATGATTATCTCATTTAATTCCTCTTTTTCATGGTTTATTGGTATTTCTAGGGTTTGATTAGAGAATGCAAGTAATTTAGTAAGTATTTTGCTGGAAGAGAAAGCTAGATAGCAGATTTAACCTAGGTTACGAGTTACGACTCGTGTTACTCATAACTCAAGTGTAGATAGATAGCCAGATTTGACCTATGTGACGAGTTACGGCTCGTGTTACTCGTAACTCAAGTGTTGAGTCGTGTGTGCCTCGAACGCAGCAAAATCTGTATGTATTTGAAAAATGTCTGATCGTATTCCGGTACTCCTACTCCAGTAATATAACAGTTTGAGAAAAAATGAGGAGTTGATTCGACTTTGTGTTCCATTATATTTTTCAATTGAGGCTTAAAATGCTAGTTTGATTGTCAAATTTGGTTAGGAATTTTTCGCTGATGTTCTTGTGGATTTTTGGCAGATGAAGAGCGTGGCTGCATTTACTCAGCTGTTGAAGAAACGATTTATGATCAATTTTGAATGCTCATAATTAGGTAAATTTGCTCTCACCAAGAGTTAAGTGTATAACTTGTGAACTTGTATTACATGTGTTAAAGTCTGGAAAGAGATCTATACTACTTGGATTCGGTGTAATTGTCGAGATAATCGAATGCATATGTTCACTTTTTAAAAAAAAAATTCGTATATTCGAAGGACAACATTATCCATGCTCGAATGTGTAAGATTAGGGAAACCTTTGAAACGTAATGAAGTGTACTTGCAGTAGTAGGACTACCTTGTCTAGAAAATTGCAGGTGGAGAACGGTCTTGAATTTGGAGAAATCAACTCTTAAGCACAAGGATAGAAGGCGAAGCGAATAGCGATGGAGCCTACATCTCAGGAAACGAATACGACAAGCCAACCGAATCGTGGACCCTCCCTCTCAGCTTTGATTGATGCCATAGCATTGCAGGAACAAAGTTTCGAACAATCACTAGCGAATCAACAGCTTTGGGCCAAACAGCTTGCTGATGCACAGGAGGCAAAGATAAAAGCAGCTGTTCAGCAAATCTCAGTAGATGCGGCCGAAGTTTGTGAAATTCGTCTAGGAAAGAACATTGCTACACCAGAAGTGAAACTAGAAGAGTTTAACTCCGAGAGGTACGATGGCTTTAACATATTACCCACTTATTATATCTTTGCTCCAGCTCTATTGCATATTCTGTGCATAGATTGTCTTTAATATATAACAAACTGAAATGTATCGAAAAATTGTTCAATTAGTTCTCTGGCTTCTCATTGACTTAACGCTATGAAAGTACAATCGTCGATCTCCGATTTTGGTTCTTAGTTCTATGGCGAAACTGATGAGTCTGATTGTTGAATTTTACTCAAGAAACTTGCTGCAGTCTTAAATCATACATGCTAGCATTTATTTTTTGAGCTGTGGCTATATACATTGAATACCTATCTTACGCAAACTCAGATATGTTGTACTCGACACGGGTACGGTTAACATTTTCTAAGGTTGCTCTTTGTGAATGTTCTATGCTCAAAAGGTTCTCATAAAGACTGACATTAGCATGACCATCGTTTATTTGTTCGGTTCTCGTTTTGCATAGGGGCACTGGGGAATTGGAGCCTCAATTACAGTCTCCATCTTGGCAATTTTCAAGGCCCGGATCTACGTCTCTCTTCCAGCATCCAGAACCAGAAGTTCACAAGGAACACGGAAGGTATGCACCGGGAGATCATGCCAGCAAGAGTGATCTTGGCAATTTCAAGTCCGAAACCCGATATGATCATTTTAAGGACCACCAGAGAAGCAGAAATTATCCAAGGGTGTCTAGAAGTCCCAATGATGACAGTGACCCTCACCATGGAAGGTCTACTGATAGCAGAAAGCGTAGAGAAAGAAGAGGTGCATCACCGGTGGAAGGAAGCTGGAAGAGGGGAAGATCTCCATCGAAGTCGACGCCTCAAAGATATCCTTATTCTCCAAGGTCAGACAGATATCGTCACACAGGGTACGAGAGACCCGTGGATGACAGTGTCCCTCGTGATAGAAAGCCTATTGATAGCGAAAAACATAAAGAAAGGAGAGGTGCATCACCAATGGAAAGAAGCCGGAAGAGGGAAAGATCTCCATCTAAACCCAAGCCTCATGCTTATGGTCATGAAGACACGCGCAGAGCCAAAAATTACCGCGACGGCAATAACCGGCGCCATGCAAGGTCTATTGATAGCAGAAGATATAGAGAAAAGCGTGGTGCATCACCCTCAGAGACTGGCAAGAGTAACAAGAGCAGGCATACTTTGGCAGAAGACCGAAATGCCGGTCACGGAAAAGACTATGGTGGTGAGATCGGTGAGCCTAGGGACAGAAAGAGTGAATGCAGACGAACCATGGATGCAAGCAGTCGGAATCGCACAACTTCTGAAACCCTGAATGCTAAAGCACCCTCGGCCTCTGTTTGTGTGAACAATCCTCAAGATCATCCAGCCTAAATCGTTCTAAACCAACTTTTCGGCCCCAATAAAACAGTCAGTCCTTGCTAGTTTAGTTGAAATGTGAAGGGGATAGTCGATGATCCGACCAACATTAGTCTTCGGATTACGTTTCTTTTGAACTCTGATTACAAGGTACTGTTTTAGTTGCATATTTTAGCTGTTGCAAATTACAAGAAAAATGCTACTGTGCGTCTTAATTTGGTATTTAGTAGAAAAGATAAGTAGTCTTAATTTGGTATTTAGTAGAAAAGATAAGTAGTGTTTATCGAGCGAGTTAAGTAGTGTTTGATTTAACTTAAAAATTATTTGAGTTATAATACTTGATAAGCTTGGTAAAAATTCATTACTCAAATCATGTTTGTTAAAAAAATTATCGTTCAACTCGACTTCTTGCTCGGTAAATATAAAAAGTTTTGGAAATTTGAACTTGAACTATCTCAGGTGTAAATTACTTAGTAAACCACTGATCTTTTCTAGAGGTTTTCTAGAGGTTGCAATTCAAATTTCTAATTTTTGCTCAACTTGAATTACTCACAAACTTATCGAGTCAAGTTGAGTTTTGTTCAACTCAACTCGTTAAAGATCTCGAGTCGACCTCGAGCTGAGCCCCTAGTTAGAGGTGCTCGGTTCGGTTATAAGTTTCGAGAAAATTGAGTTGACAAAAATCGATTCTATTAGGCTTGCACCAGATTAACTTGTGGCAGAAGATGGGAACAAGATTATTCAAACAAAATCTATACTGTATATTAAAATGGTAATTTAGTACAAAGAGAGAGAAACAAACTTCTATTAACAGCTAATTCATCTCTTCAAGGCAGGTTGTTTGATGAGTTTAACTTTCTCAGTTGCTGTTTTGCAACTTAGTCCCTCCTCTTCTTCTTTTTCTCACTCTTCTCCGCTGAATTCTTCAACTGAAACACAAAAAAGTCCGGCATTAGTTCGTACAAACAGAAACAATGCCCTAAATTGAACTTAAGTCGACCATTATCAGGGATTCTTAGCTCGACTCACCATGATTACCAAAATGCGGACAAACACGGCAACAAAATCGGTGAAAAGGGTCAGGGCATGCTTCACATAGTCCAAGTCACCCAAGTGCGCCCGCTCGATTATCTCCTGCGTGTCGACTATCATGTAGCCCACAAACACCAACAGCCCCAAGTAGGTCTGTGAGAACAATCAAAGGCAACAGAAGAATGTCAATAGCAGCTTTCAAGTACTACAACAAGTACTACAACACCACAGACAATTTCCGAAGAACGTTCACTTGCCTCGAACATAAAGAGTGCTGTGGAACCACCAATGATGGAGGAAGCAAAATGCAGCCACAGAAGCATCGACACACCGGATGAAAGCAAGCCGCCGAGATAAAGGAACTCTCGGCGCCTTGCTAACATAGCAGCACCTGAAAAACATGCGAAAGCCAATGCCGTTCCCACAAATGCAGCTACCAGAACACTGTCATAATGGAGAAATACACCATGAGTGCAACTGTACAAGACGCTCTTCTTCTAATAATGGTAAAGGTGAAACAAAAGATTAAGCATTGTCATTCACCAGCATGGAAAAGACCCTAGCTTCTAGAATAGCAAAGGGATTTGAGTACAGAATTACCCTAATTCTAACCTAATCAATACCTTGGGTCAATCTGAATGGCCAGGTCAATCAGAGGACCAACAGAAGCCCCTTCGAACGCGGCCGATGCCATGAGAAGAGAAACCCTTTTTTTCTGCAGAATTAACAATACCAAAACAAAAGATGAGTACTTCCAACTTCCAAGCCAGCAAAACAACCATCATCATCTAATACAAACATAGTATTAAATTGCAGTTACGGTCGCAGTCGCGGACGTTATGACGCGGTTGCAGTTTGCGGTGCCGCAAGACCTCTAAAACCGTTACGATGCGGCCGTTATACTGCGTTGCGGCCGCAATTTAATACTATTTATACAAATGAAGGAAGATTATTACTTCTTCACAAGGAGGAGTGGAGAGGAGCCAAAAAATGGTTCCCAAGCATGCAAATGTAGTGAGGTAACCCCCAATGTTCCAAAGAATGTGGAGATAAGCTCCAACAGCAGAGGCAATCAGTGCACAAGATAAGGTCAAATAAACCTGCAAATTAGAAACAAAGCTTAGATAATCGAGAAAAACAGAATTTCGATAAACAGATTGTATTAGAAATCGATTGTAAAATCATGCTAAAAAACCAGACAACTTCAATTCGATTCCAGTCGCTTCGCAAAACGGAAAAAAACGGCAGATTTAGCGAAGATTACCTGTTTGAGATGAGCTTGAACGACGGGGGAAATCTGGCGGAAATTCTTGAGAGTGTCGTAACTCCAGTTGCTTCTCGATTGAGAATCAAAGAATGAAGAGAAGGCATCCATCGTCTGTTGAGAAATAAATGAGAGAAAATTCACAGAATTCGCGAGAAAATGAGAGAAAATTCACGGAATTCGCAAGAAAATGAGAGAAAATTCACGGAATTCGCAAGAAAATGAGAGAAAATACTATCTCGTTTTTCTTTCGTTATTTTCAATTCCGATGTGGACAACGGTATATATAGGGCTCGTGCAGGTTGTTAAGTTACTGAAAGGCCCTTCATTTCTCATATTTTCAAACCGACATCGAAGGGGTAATTGAGGAAATTGGAAAAGGGCAAAAGAGCTCTGGAAAAATCGAGTCCTCGTTGGTTGGATAATAACAGTAGCATTCTTCGTTGGCTTTGTTACGATGTGCTTGCATCGCACAACCAATAGAATATTGCCACGTCAAACTCACTAATTTTATTGCCAACAATCATAATTGAACCTTCGGGAAATGCAAAGGATTTTGCCACGTGTTTCATTAATATTATCCCTCTAGAATTCTAAATATCATTCCAGACCAAGGAAATCGAAAATATATTGGAAACATTGGATTAGTTAAGTATTTAAACTTAATAAATGAGTGGACCAAAGTTTAATTTAATTCGGTTCAAAACAAAAATTAATTTAATTAATATTTAAATTAATATAATTTAATATTAGAGCTATTCGAAGTTTAGTTAATGACTAGTGACAAGAATGTTCATGTTGTCCTATTTTGTTTGAGTTTAAATTTTAATATTTTCTGTAAAAATATAATTATATATCTCCTAATTAAAAAATAACCAAATTGACTTTACTGAATTTTTAAAAGTTAATCGAACTGCGACGCTCTCTTGCCCTGAATTTTTCTCTCAACTATAGAGCCGCTCTCTTTTGCTCTTTTTTTTTCGTTTAAACGCCAGCAGCAGCAGTTTTAATACTAGTCACCGACCGTTGGGATTTATCATTTTGTTTGTTTTATTTTTTTAGTTTTCAATAAATTATTCTGCTTTTGTGGCACGATCTATACTACTTTTTTGGTACGTTTTTCTCAGCCTTTTAGCACGTTTTTCTCTTTTTTATTTTGATTTTTATTAAGGTTAGATTTGACGCCGTCACGACTGATCAAGATCAGGGCGGAGCCAGAAATTTTTCTAAGGGGTGTCATTTTTTTGAACGTTATTTAAGAGGGGTTAATTATTTATAAAGAGGTGTCATTTTATTTATTAAGGGTGTCATTTTATTTATAAATGGGTGTCAATTATATATTTTTCAATTTTTTCATATACAAATTATAGAAAAAAATACGATTTCCAAAAAATTTTGGGGTGTCATCAGACACCCCAATCTCCTTAGTGGCTCCGCCCATGATCAAGATGACGCTTATTCGTAATCATGGTGATCTTCGCTACTCTAGACCCTCGAGTTGAATTTGGATACGCAGTTTGCGCTTGTGGATAGTTTCTCACGACGTTCGGTTTTGATTTGCGATTCTCGGTGGTCTTTCAATAACTTAATCTCCTTTTGTGGTTCGTTTACCGATGCAATCGGATTTGTTCGTGTCTATTTTTCAATCGAGTCTTTTGGATAGATTTTTAACCTTTTCATGTATGGTCCTTTTATAATCTAAAATGGTTAGTTTTAAGAAAATGTACAAATTATGTATTTAGTTTACAATTATAATTGTAAACCATTATTGTAATTTTGAGTATTTTCTCGTATAATAAAATTAGCAACTTCTATTAGAAAAGAGTTAATCTAACTATATTTTTTAAATATATTGACCAAATCAAACAAAATTTAGTTAATTCAATATTTTTTAAATTAACCAAAAAAATTAATATTTTTTTTAATTTTAATTCAAAACAACCATTTAAATAAACATAAATATTAAGTTTCAAATATTACAGTTCATTGATGAAAATTGAATTTAAAACTAAAAATATATTTAATTATATATTAAACTTTCAATTAATTCAGTTATTTAGCTATTTTTAAACAAAAATTAATAACCGAACATAAAAAATATTTAACCATTAACCGATAGAACAATTTATCGACCGATTAACCGAACTAAACTTTGGGAATCCTTATGTAGCTCCATGTCTGTATTGATGAACATATTGCTTTAATTTTGATACAAGTATGTACTAGGTGAACATACAGGTCCATACTGACAGTACCATTCCTGTACCGATTTTGAACCTAGGAATTACTTCAACTGCATTTGAACATCTAAGATGAAATTCCATACATTTACAGCATTCAAGAACTGCAGAAAAGATTTCGAACCTTTCGCGAAATCTTCGAAAAAATGGAGTTACCGAGTTAGTGATCTTTTCACCCATTGGATGTCTCAGAGTCCAAGCTGATTCCCTTGCTTTCTCAGGTTTTCATGTAAGAACACATGCTTAAGAGCATCCTCTGCTGTAATCCTTAATCTCGGGTTTACCGTTAAGCACTTGTCTACAAGATCGTAAAGAGAGCTCGGTATCTCCGATAGGAAGTTCCGTCTCTTCGTGTTCTTTTGACACCACTCTCTTAGGTTCATAGATGTTGAAAACTGCTTGCCATAAAGCTCCTACAACAAAATTGGAATCTTGAATAAGGATATCACAGTTTTGAATAGGTTATAGTTGCAAAACATGCCTTGTACTTGAATTTATACCTCCGGAAACGAGGATTCGCGATTATGTAACTTGGCTACTTCCCAAAGATCTTCACTGCCTCTCAAGTTTGCAATATCCTTGATATTCCTGAAAGTGCCAAAGACGTTGGCAACGTAAGCAATCGAACAGAAACTTGATCGAGCGGCTTCGGTTAAAGAAATCTTACTGTTCGGGATCACCGATGAAGGGTGACTTTCCTATCATTAGGTAGAGTAGAGTGACCCCAGCAGACCAGACATCAATCTTTGGACCTTGATGTTGAGATCTTAATAAGACCTGCACAAACCACTCAACTAGAGACATTCATTGAAAATATGATATCAATTCTCAAGGAGGGAGCATTAATCTGGGATCTGAACATGGAAAATGTTTCAGTTGGCACGTCCTCCCGGTTCATTTACTACAAATGGTTGTTAAAATTCGGCATAGGCTGTTGATATATTTTTCTTTTCGAAATGTCTCTCGCTTATCTAATGAATTCAACCCATAAAAGCTTAAAGCACCAGCAGAAAACTCCAAATTATCGAACTCCTATATCCAAAACATAAATCGAAGCGTGTTGTTCATTACCTCTGGAGCTCGGAAGCCTTTTGTTCCAGCACAAGGACCTTCTCGCTTATGCTTTCCATCCCCTGCGAGTAAGGTTTGGAGCATTTACTATGGGGAATTACTCTTTCAAACCAAAATTTCAGATTTCACCAAAAAAAACACATACTTACCCTTGTTCTTGGATAAGCCAACTCCAGCTATCGCAAGGCTAGTTGAGTTCAAAGGCATTGGAGTAGGATGAAGAACCGGTCTATCGATTTTTCCTGGAGAAGCAGCAACTCGCTTTCTCATAGGAGCAGGAACATGCGGCACTCCAGGTTTCGGGGTCTGCATTGCTTCCTGTGCCAGGCTGATGAGCTCTTTCCTACCTTGGCATGGCAAAGGTTCTCTGAGTCTTTCTGCTGAAGGAGTCCTTGCACTTGCATCCTTTGCTGAGGTAATGCCTGAACCTTCTGCACCCTGACTGTTTATTTTACTTCTTGTAATAGCCTTTGCTGTCTTCCTCATGTTCTTAGGCTCTAAAGTTAACCTGGAACCTTTTGTTGCCTCGATAAGGATTCCCTCCCTTGATTTGATATTTAAAAGTTTGCTTTTATCCGTCAGATGAATGGCTTTGGCAGGCACGATATCACGATGATAACTTGCATCATACCCCAACTTTGATTTGTCTGTGAAATGCATAAGAATGCCACATCAATCATAAATTGATAGTTAGGAGATACTAAGGTAGGTAGATCAGGTAACACTGAAGGCAAAATAATGCACAATGGAAAGCAAGACCATATGATTGGAATGGAACAAACAAGAAACTAAACATTTGAGCACACAGTAGATCAGTTATTTGGATAATAAGGAGGGAAGCAGAGCAGGTAGTTAACAGCCAGTTTATAACTCTTGTTTTTCTTTCAATTATTATGGATATGGAGGACAGACAAGAAACCAAAAATATGTAGATGTTCCTCTTCATTGCCTGCGGTAAGAAAGTACTAGGATTCTTTATTTCAAGCTCCAGAAAAAAGAACTAACCCGTAGTCCTGTACTTTTGATGCATTTCCTGTCAAAACAAGGGAAGAAACAAAACTAATAATCATTAAATTGGAGAACAAAAAGATTGGCGGGAAAAATACGCAATGGCCAATCACAGAATCATGTAAGGTTGGCACATTGCTACATACCATTGCAAGGTTGAAATCAATAAGATAACCTTTGTTGGTCTTACGAGAGAAAAGAAAGTTTCCTGGTTTAACATCTCTATGAACTATTCCCTGCAGATTCATAAAGAGTAATTAAAAACATGTAATCTTGTAGATAGATGCATCACATTTAGAAGATCATATACCTGTTTATGAAGATTTGCAAGAGCTTTGAACAGGCAAAAAGCATACCACTTTAACTGAAAAACATCGATTTCTTTTCTCAGCGCCTGCTCAATGAAACTAACTCACCATCAAGCAGAAGAACAAACAAATTATGGCTTCCCAAAATCTAATAATTACCTCAGGTTTATCATGCTCAACATACTGCAGAACAAAGCAATTAGAATTCTCACTCCTAATGCATCCTTCATATCGTATTATAAAGTTTCTTCCCCTGATATTAACAAAAAGAAAATACGGAAGATTGAGGGAGGAGGTAAGAAGAGCTTAATGAAAACTGCTTCACTTTTATAAACAAAAAGGTTTTCTTTAAAGTGAAACAAACATTTTCTAAAATGTTTACCCAAAACGCTCCAGCATTTTCAGCTCATTGTTAAAATAAATCTTATGAGCATTGGCATGAGGACCTGCAATGAGATAAATAAGTAATAAAACATCAACGGAATGACCCATACACGTAATACAATAAGAGCCCTCGATGCAGCACAGCAATGCAACCACATGTTATATGAATTTGCCTCTTACATTTAAGGGCAACTAAAGCCCCATCATCCTTCCTTCGAGCCCTGTACACAGTGCCATAACCACCTGCCAGTTAAAGTTTCAACTTAGCCAATTAATAAAGCATCTTAGTGATATGCAAGCAAGAAAAATTGAAGCTATGGTACCTGAACCCTCTTCCTCTTCTACAATATAAGATTCAAAGTCGGGTAATACCTTTGGCTTTGCCTGGTCCTAAAGCAAGCATTGATAGATATTTAAGTTATAATTAAAATAATGCATAGCAACCAACTCAGGCTCATTGAATAGACGCGACTTGCAAAAATGAAAAAAAAATAAACATCATGCATGAGACAGAAAGCTACAAATGGAGAAATGAGCTTACCTGAAAAGAAATAGATGTAGAGTTTCCCCTTCTTTCTTTAATATGTATATCCTTATCGTTCTGAACTGATTTCTGCACAGTACTGGCGGATAAATCATTTTTCACACCATGCCTCCTCCTTTTGCAAGTACTGACAACATTGGTATCCCCTAAAGGTTTGTTGGGGGTCTGCAATACTGGAGGCACCACACACCTCTGATTAGTCTTTGGTTTTGCAGAAGGTTCTGTCAACTGCTCTTCCGTAACAGAATGCATAACACTAGCTGCTGCCGGTATAATCTCACATTCCTCAGCTAGGGATGGCATCTTATTCAAATCTATTTCAGGTGGTATATTGGAAAGATCAATGTTAAATGAAGGAGAAAGATCTTCAATTCCTTGTCTTCTATTTGCCAAGTCAAGTTTCACCTCTTTCTTACTTTCCTCCATAACCATTTCATTGTCTGCAATTCTAAAATTTGTGGTGGTAAAATCGACATACAAGTTGAGTTTATCAGCCGTGGTTTCTATCTCATGATCTGGTTCTCCATTTAGAAAGATCGGTTCTACAATAGGCTCACTGGCAACCAATTCTTCACCAACATTTCCTAGCATATAGTCTTGCAAGTTCACCTTGCTTTCGACATTTTCAATGCCCTCCACTTTACAGCTTAATTGTCTAGCACTAGATTCAGCTAACAAACAGGAGTTCAGCTCAGTGTTTTTTACCAAGACCAAAGGACTACTCATTCTACTAATATCATCAGTTAAATGACAACGCACCTGAAAATTATATTCCATCCATTAGTGTTTGTAGACTATAACTCCGAAATGAACAATTATTACTAAAATCAGATTTTCTTGATGGAATTTCCAATTCGAAGATCTAGAATTATCATCAATAAACTAAAAATACAACAAAATCGCAATTTAATGGAGTTGATCTACAGATCTATTGTGCAAAATAATCTCAAAAATTACCTTCGTGCAATAATTTCGATTTCTCTTAACCGAGGGAATCAACTTCCTTTCCTCGTCATCCTCAGAAAAATCCGCAGCTGAAAACAACTTAGAGGTCAACCAAAGAGACATAAACGCGAAATTACACCAAAAAAGTGAAAAATAAATGACTGTTTTTAAATTTACCATCTCGATTCCTCTTGCTTAGCCATATATTCAAGACGCTATCGAATCGGATCGGCAGCGAAGTGAAATCATCAGCGACAGTGAAATTTCGAGCTAAGTAAGCGGCGAAATACGAGAGGCCAATTGAAGAGATAGCAACGAGATGCTTGTCGTTCGAGAGAGTAATCGGAGAGTTCGGGATAGAACAAAGTGAGGATATGACAGCGGGGTTTGCCGGAAATAGAATGCACTCGGAAGCAAGGTCAGGGAGAGGAGTGGGCTTACCGATCGAGACTACAAGAGAAAAGAGATACCAGGCCTTTTGAGACTCGGTGGCTGAGAGGCTTAGTGACTCAGTGAGTTGACCATAGTTGCTTTTCATGACGATTATGGGTGTAGAGATCAATAGAGGGAGAGGGAGAGGAAAATGTTAGGGATTGAAAATGGAGGTATTCTACTGGGAATTTTTGGGACGATACTGAGATGAGCGGGAATCAAGCACGTGATGGGGAGTTTAATATTTAACATGTTCGAGTTTTCCCGCCAGTTAAAAGTGTTATTAAAATTGAAGACCAAATTAGAATTATTTTACTTAAATCATATTATTTTTTTTTTTTTTGAAACTGGCTGGTTAAATTAATAAAAGATATACAGATAGTTCAAAACAAACAACAGAAAACTATCCTAATAGCTTACAGCAGTGAAACATAAAAACACAAAACCAGCCATCTCAAATTGATGGTGGTCGGAGTGCATCTTTAAATGCATATAAGAAAGATAACCGAGATAAAAACAGCAGCAAACTTATACTATGCAGAAACAAGCTTTAATCTGTCCAAATTTGCAGCCAAAGTGGCGCCTGTGGGAGCTTCTTCAATCCAGTAATATGGAGCTTGCTGGGTGCGATAATCTTTTGCAATAACATGTGCAGCATTATTAGCATCCCTTCTGACAAAAGTGAACGAAATGCTCTCAAAATTCCTAGCAGCTATACGTATATCGTGAACAATAGGTGCGATAACTGATCTATCTATCGCCTCACCATTAATCCTCTTGATCACAACTAGAGAATCACCTTCAATGATCACATTCCTGAACCCCAGTTCGTTTGCATATTGAACTGCCTGTAAACATGCTAGGGACTCAGCCACAACAACATCCATCACTAAATAAATAAATAAATCGCCATCCTCTCAATAGCCTATATCCACTCTTCACTGAGTAGTCTCCAGTTTGATCAAATCGCCAAATTATATTGTCCTGTAACTCTGAACGTGATAAATGAATACATGAAATATGATCTCTATCCTCTGCGTCGAACAGTCTATTAAGAATATCATACTTTCATGTACATGAATCTGCATCTATAAGGTCAGAAACTTTTGTAAATTGGATGTTAATATTCTGTGACTTGATTCTACCATCTCCTGAACCAAGAAGCCATGGATCATTCCATATGTTAACTTGCCTTCCAGACCCAATTCGCCAATCATAACCTTTTTCAATTAAAATTGAAGACTAAATTAAAATTATTTTCCTTTTATTTGTGAATAAAAAAAATTAAATATCAATTATTTTTTTATGAAACTATTATTAAATGGTCTAATGATATTTTTTATTAAATAGAGATTATATTTTCATACCGAAATTTGAACTCATGCAAAATGAGACAATATGAGCCTCCTTAACCATTAGGTCAATCAATAGATTTCTAGTCCAATGATATTTGTTTTCTAAGAATTAATATATAATCAATCTAAAAGTAAATAGTTTAATTTTTGGAAAAAAAATTATATTATATACCAAATAAATTGTAAATTTAATTTTTATAACCATTTAACACTAACTAAAAAAAGCATATATTTGAACCCAACAAGTGTCACAGTAAAAAAACGGACGATGTTCATCCTATGAGACATGTGGGTTCAAATCATTTTATCTACACAGTGTATGCGCATTGTCAAAAGGTTAAAAATATCTATAAACAAATACTATCTTGTAGTCACTTTTAAATTATTAAAAAATAAATATTTAATTAATTTAAGTTGACCATTGAACCTAATATGGATGGAAATCCTCTACATATGTCCCACAGTCAAAATCAAGTATAGGGTCTAGGATTTTAGGTTAGGGTTGTGGTTAGGGTTTATGAAATTTAGAGTATGTGTATTTTTTTAGGGTATATGGTGTAGGGATTAGGATTTAGAATTTAGGGTTAGGGATTAAAATTTAATTTTATAGTATTTTTTAGTGTTGAGACATAAAGTAGGGGCACCGAAAAGGGGCAGACGAATTTTATCCTCAAAATATATGTTCCTCTAAAATTAAAATCTAACAATCATACACGAAATATTTATGAGATTTAAACTTGAGCTTTGGTAATAATATTGTGAGCATATATTTTAGGAATTGACGGTTAAAATTATTTTTTAAAAACGGATTTAAATGTTTAGAGGTTTAATTTAAGATTTAGAATATTATAGGAGTACAAATAATACATAAACACAACACGACACGAATAAATGGAACTTCTCATTTGAAACAGTGACAATAACATTTACACCCCTAATAAAAGGACGAACACGATACAAATACATAAATTATTATCGTATCTTATGTCTCACGACTTCTCATTAGGAATGGTGACGATTATATTCACACAGTATGCATCCTGATCCTCCTCCTGTGAAGGAATTACAACGACAGCCCCACCCGAAATGGATCGAAACCAGTAGGAAACACGAACAGGTCCATTCCCTTGTCTGAAACTAACATCGTTTGACCCTAAACCATCCCAGTTTTCGTAACAAACTTGCATGTCGGCCTTCAACATCCCATGTCTTGAGCAGCTTTCTACTTTGATGACCTCAAACGATTCAGCCACAAATAAACAGAACTCGGCACCACCCATCTCAGTTTCCTCGACACAGGCCAACGCAACTCGTCTGCACCATTCAATCTCCAGATTATGACTTTCAGAATTGATCTTGAAGATCGCGGTTTTGCCCGAGCTTTTGTTTGAATTACTCGGCCCGATTACGTCCAGGGGGGATCTGGTGCCGGTGCCACTCTTCAGACCAGGCAGGTGTAGCTTTCGTTCATTGTTGTCGTTGACAATGTTGTTGTGAATGTTTGCCCATGTCTCCAGGAACTTTGTCCTGGACAAAAGATCTACCAGAAGAATGCTGCAGCTGATTCCAATCGAGTATCCTCCGCATTCGAAGTTCGTCACCTGTTAAACACCGATACGGGCAGGGACGGACCCAGAATTTTATGTTAAGGAGGGACAAACTTTTATATAAACTATGGTGACACAAGTCAATGCAAAATAACAATCATAATTATAATTCTTCTCCTCGGCTTACCTCAAATTAGGGGTGAGCGTTCGATCGAGTCGAGTCAAGTCAAGTCAAAAAATTTCGAGCTATTCGAGTTGACGAGTCATGTTTTACAACTCAAATTTTATTTGAATTTTTTTCGATTCGAGTCGAGTTTAAGAAATTCGAGTCGAGTCGGGTTTTCGAGTTCCTATAAAAATTTAACTATAATTATTTATCATGTATAGTAGGGTTTGATTCCAATTTAAACTCCTTTATCTAATCATGTATAATATGCACATATATATTTTTTTCACATGTGACAATATTTCTTCATATTTTTATATATCAGTATGTATATATCATAAAAAATAGAAGGACTCGTCTCGAACTTAAAAATAAATCTACTAATTACTAAAAATTTCGAGTTATTCGAATTTCTATTTTACAACTCAAACTTTATTTGAATTTTTTTCGAGTTATTCGAGTTTATGAAATTTCGAGCTGAGTCAAGACGAGTCGAGTATTTTTGCCTCGAGTCGAGTTATTCGGTTTTTTCGAGTCGAGTTTTGCTCACCCCTACCTCAAATGAAATTTAAGTTGTGCAAAATTATATAATGACAATAAAATACAGAAAAATACCTATACTATAAGGTTATTTAAAATTTTTAGGGGAGCGACTGCCCCAGCACCCCTCTATCTATCCCTGGATACGGGAGTGATTGTCGGCATTCGAACTCAATAACTGCTTAAGCTCAATGTTAATTAAATTACCTGAACATAGAATAGTGGTGAGAATTGTGGGTTTTGTTCATCGATATCTTTCCAAAACACAAGCTGAGCTTCGGCCTCTTCCCTTTGTTTCAAATCGAGAAACTCCGAGAGGTTCATCTGAATCGTTGCCTCGATGAATCGGACGCCGGCATCGTTGGCCACAATCTCCATTTCTCCGTCGTTTCGCTCCGTTTTTCGAAGACGACCACCAATCATCGGTTGCTCCGACAAGGCTCTCACAAGTGTTTCTTTAAAATTAAACCACATCGCAACTAGCCAGCCTGAATCATCTTCCTTTTCCTTTATGTAGTATTGGACCACGTTGAAGCACCTCTGGAAAATCTCTGGTCCGACAAGATCCCACGTTAACACTTGTCGTGTCAGTCGTGGGTCAGTTTCCCTCGTCGGAACAACCGTCTGAATACCTTCAATGGATACATTAGGGACAACAATGCTATCACCGTGTCTAGCCATCTTGGGAAAGTGATATCCAAAATATAGTTTATGTTTTAATTTATCCGAAATTTTGACCAGGGCCGATTTGGTGGTGTACCTAACGTACTATAATAATTCATAATAAGAAAGAAACACGTTTAACTCAGTACGAGATTTGGTAATCTGATTGAAAACTTCATCAGTTAACCACGTGTTCATTTATTCGAGTGGTATATTTTTTAGCAGTATTTAAGGAAAGTTAATTATTTACAAAGAGTATCGTTTTATTTATAAAATGATGTCATTTTATTTGTAAATAATGTGTTATTTATATATATTTTTAATTTTTATATACAAATTGTATAATAAAAACAAGACAAGTGTCTTTCCCCATTTGTTTGGTCTTCTTTTCCCTCTTCGAACAGGCAAATATAAAACATAAAAACAAGAGACTTCTAATCGATACAACGACAGATGTAGACATTTATGTTAGAGGACGAATTTATAAATTTTAAGAGACGAAAATAAAAATAAATAAATTTTTTAAGTCACATAAAAAATTCAAAATTTTAGAGGGCGGCCGCACCCTACAGCCCCTATCTTGATCCATCTGTGGATTGATGGATACATACCAAACCAATTAAACCAATCAAATAATTATATGTCGATTCGGTTCACAATGGATCACCAAAACATCGAAATGGGTAAGCATTTCAATTAATGATAGGTTGGTAGCTGTTGATCGTTCAAAATGGGCAGGGATTGGAGACAGTAGTTCGACGGTGATCGGGATGGTCATTCCATGTCAGAGCTTATGTGTTGCTTTTGTTTTTTGGGTGATGATGGTGCCTAGAATGGAAAATCTCGGTTCTTTTCGATTGTATTTTCAGTTTTATATCACTTGCACATCTGTCAAGATAGAATTACCGTGACACATTGATTGGGCTAACTATGACTTGACGTCCTAGATTCTTCTCGGCATCTGTTGTGGGCATGTGTGTAGTCATGTGGCTACCAAATAAAATGTGATGTTGCTCGTGGTTTTACCTGTTCGCCACATATTGTGGAAGGTATTACACACTTCACGGACGATCCTATACATAGTGGTTCGTTCACATTGTGACGCTAATCACCGACGTCCCTTGTGCGATAAATGTTTATAGATACTAATAGCAATTTTCATTTATTGAAGTTTCGAAAGCTCTTAAATCTTAAGAATGCAACGGCGGAATCGCATTGCAATATAGCAACATGAAACATTTACATCTCTAAATTAAAAACATATTTGTTTGTTTTCACTTTTAAATCGGCACTAGTTGTTCGTTAAACTGCCACAAATACGGAGTTAATATCGGAGGCAAGGCAAGGCGGAGCTATGAGACAATACATGACGTAACTACAGCTCATGGTGTTCGGAGGCTCTCCTCGTTAAACCTTAATTCCTAAGCATTTAAAATAGTTTTAATTAATATTTAAGTTGAAAACTAATCACCACCATCCATTGGTTCCATGGTGTAGTGGTTAGCACTCTGGACTTTGAATCCAGCGACCTGGGTTCGACTCCCGGTGGGACCTTTTTCTTATGTTGTAGCTGAGTATAGGGTTGAATAAAATTGAATTAATAGAAATTCAAGTAACTTATGATAATTTTTCTTAAGTTTTAGACGAGTCTTTCAATTTTTTTATGATATATATACATGAGTTAGGATCAACTTACACTGTGTAAAACTTTTTAAGTTTTACACGTTTTTTGGATCGTTGGATGGGAAAAATGGATGATTGAGGTTAACTCCGTGTTTTTAATTCCCAAGTGATAATCTTCACATATTTTACTGTTAATCTCATCCATTCATTTCACTCATCTAACGATCCAAAAAACGTGTAAAACTTAGAGAGTTTTACACAGTGTAATTTGATCCTATCCCTATATATATATATATATATATATGCATATATGATTGAGGTTAACTCCGTGTTTTTAATTCCCAATTGATAATCTTCACATATTTTACTGTTAATCTCATCCATTCGTTTCACTCATCTAACGATCCAAAAAACGTGTAAAACTTAGAGAGTTTTACACAGTGTAATTTGATCATATCCCTATATATATATATATATATATATATATGCATATCTTATATGATTAAAGGAAGTTGTTTAAATTAGAATCAAATCGTACTATAACATGATAAATAATTATAATTAAATTTTTATAGGAATCTCGACTCGAATTTCTTAAACTCGACTTGAATCGAAAAAAATTTAAATAAAATTTAATCTGTAAAATATGACGCATTAACTCGAATAATTCAAAAAAAAAATTGACTCGATCAAACGCTCACCCCTAATTAAACATGTTTCATTTTAATTGTTTTTTTCTTCTTATGTCTCTTTAATCCCAAAGGAGGTAATGGATGTGCATAGGGACGACCGTAGATTTTATGTTTTGAGAGCGAATTTATAAAATTTTAAGGGACGAAAATAAAATTTTAATATAAAATATATAAAAAATTTTAACTTATATATAAAATTCAAATTTTATGGGAGCGACTGCCATCTAGCCCATTCCTCGGTCCATCATAGATGAGCCTGAATCCAGGTTGGTCGAAAGACTTTTTGAACGCTAACAAATAGAAGGTTTAAAAGCAAAACTCAAATCGACCACCACCTGTTTGTTGCTTTGTCCCATTCTTGCGTTTGCTGTTTTGGTCTTGGGAAACCGTGTCTGCGTCGCAGGTTCCGGCCACCATCCGGGTAGGTTCGCGGCTTGAATTGTCAAAAGGTTGCCTTTCCTTTCATGCAACAAAAATACATACACACACGTAAATGAAGTTGCAAGGAAATGTCTTCTTCAATGGAAAAATGTTTTCTCCTATGAAAAAAACAAACAAATTATATGTTTGAAAATGACTTCAATATCCTCTGAAAAAATTATTAGTAATTGCTTATTAATTAATTTAACCGAAAAAATACATTATTGCGTCATTAATTAATAGTTTTTATATAAAAAAACATAATGCCTAAAAGAATATTGATAAAAGAAAACGAATCGGATTCCACTTCCAATAAAGATGTTATCATATACTTAATTAACCGATAGAAAGAAGGTAAGGTATATACTTAATTAATTAGCTTACATTTCATTCTTCTTTATTGCTTTCCCGATTTTTTAAAGTTTTTTCTTCGATTAGCCCGAATTGATTCACATGACACACTTCATTTTAGTGGATGAGTCTCCGAACGGAATTTTTTTTGCATATACGAAACCTCAAACTCGAGACATGCTTAAACAATGCCACTACCAGTTGGGCTAACTCTTACATTTTAACACCTAGTTTTGAGTAATATCAATGGCGGAACATAGGGGGTTTGGTCTCCGCCAATTTTTTTATTAGAAATATGATAAATTTTTTTTAAAAAAAAAATCACCTCTATAATCCCTGTAAAATTTTAATATAACTCCCTCGAAAATTTTGATTTTATTTTGGCCTCCTTATAAATTATTTATTTTTTTTAATTTTATTTTAGTCTCCTCTTTATAAATTTCTAGTTCCTCCCTGAATAATATCCTCACCTTTCCATTTTAATTAATTAGCTTGCATTTCACTTGAAACGGTCGATAGTTAAATTTTAATTATTAAAATTAAATATACATAAACTTTTAAATAAATAATTATGGAATGAATTGTTTTCCAAAAGAGTTTCGAAAAAATGAACATACCCAAAATTGTAATTTAACCATACACGAATGCGCGCACACGTGGATTCCTTTGATTACCTTTGCCACGTCACAGTTCACACCCTCAAATTCCCATCACAATTTTATTTTAATCAAAATCAATATTTAATAAATAAAAAAATTCCAACGATTCTAGCTCTTTTATTTATGAAAACAATACACCAACACGTAGCTTTCGCTTCTTCGAATTCTCCTTCCATTTCACCGTAACAAATTCCCCCTTCCTCTTTCTTTCTCTCCGGCGACGATATCAAATCACCGGAAAATATCACCGTTACGCCCCAATTACTCGTCATATCTGCCATCTCCGCCGACACCTCGTGGTTCCAGTTTATTCTAACTCGTCGCCATCATGAATCCCGAATAGTAAGCTCTTATTTTTCCTTTCCCCCGAATCTCAGGGGAAAACCTTTAAATTTTCAATTCCTTTTGAATTCATGTTAATTTAATCCATTTAATTTATTTTTCCATGGATCTGCTTGCGTTCTCTATAGCTTCTTTGTTTCTTTCATTGTATTGATTATTGATTTGCTTTGTGAATCGGATCCGATTGATTTCTGTTCAGATCTGTTTATTGATTTTCTAGCTATTTAAGTTGGCTATGGAATCATAATTGTAGCTAAAATATGTGATTTTATGGAAGTAATTTCTTAAGCTAGTTAACAATTTCCGGAGAATTTTAATATGCATCGAAGAATTTTAGGCTTGATGATGGAAATAATCAAGCGAGTATTGATATATTGTTGATATTCTGATCTGAAAGACATAACAAGGAGCTTGACTGCTTTACGAGTTTTCAATTGATCTACGTTGTGATTTTGAGCTTTCAATTGATATATACATATGATATGTGTATTCTGAATTTAGTTTGATTGTCTTATTGACAGTGATTATCTGTTTAAGCTTTTGCTTATTGGAGATTCTGGTGTTGGTAAATCGTGTCTTCTTTTGAGGTTTGCTGTAAGTTCTTGGTCCCTCCTTGATCATAATCTTTTAGATCTTATCTTATCTTAGCTTCGTGATTTGTTTATCTTTTTATTTTCCGCCTAAGATTAATCCTTCCAAACTCATAATTCTTTAATTTTTGGAAACCAGGATGATTCATACCTGGAAAGTTACATCAGTACCATTGGGGTTGACTTTGTGAGTATCGTCTTGATACTTTGTATACTATTGGTTTATTTGAAACATATTAGCAGTTACTTAATTCTGATTTGTGTTCCCCAAATGCAGAAAATCCGTACTGTGGAGCAGGATGGAAAAACCATCAAACTCCAAATTGTAAGCCACTAGTCTTTTCTTTTGTTACTTTGAGTTCGACTCTCCAAAGTTATTGATTTGGAATTCATACCGTGATCTGATACACCCGTAGTTTGGTCTGCTTTAACCGTGTCGCATTCATTCTCTTTGTTCTAGTCAATTCTAATTTTATGAAATTCTTTGTTTAGAAGTTAAATCCTTTTGTTTTTTTTTTCCTTTAGAATATATTATATGATTTATACACTTAAAAGTCTGTATCTAGGGGTGGGAATCGGGTGGGGCGGGGACGGTTTTGCGTTCCCCACTCCGTCCCCAACACTTGCGGTTACGGTTTCGGAGAATCCCATTAAATGCTTCAGGAATTTTTTATCCCCATACCCTCCCTGCGCGGATCCCGCGATTTCCATGGAATTCTCATCCCAAAAAATTAAACAAAATTACTATTTTACTAACCAAAATAAACAACCAATTCAGTTTAAAATATAAATTTTGGATACTTTGATTGGAAGCAATTACGAAATGATAAAGATTGAAAGTTTGTTATTTTGTGGAAGATTTAAACGAGGGTTTTAGCTTATATCTAAAAACTAAAATAGAAACATGTTGAGAAACTTGAGTGTGTCTAGGTTTGAGAGAAAGTTAGAGTGATAATAATATAATTAGGTTTTTTTATTAAGATATGTATAAGGGGTATATAGATAAATAAATAAATATTTTTTTAAAAATCTTGTAAAATATTGGGATTCTTGCGGATATTTGTTGGGGATCTCCACGGTTATTTGTACGGTTAAGGTTCAGTTATTCCCACGGTTCGGGTATAGCAATCGCCATTTCCATTTGAGCTCTGGTGATAAAACTTCGCCTGTCTCCGTCTCCGTGGGTGAAGATTTCGGTTATTCCCATCCTGTCGGTTCGGATCCCCACGGTTTTCGGATATTCCTCGCCCAATTCCCACCCCTATATGTATCTTTTCTTTTGATAATTGTTGATTATTGATTGCGTTTTCATGCTTGTCTCTGGATATGCAGTGGGACACTGCAGGCCAAGAACGCTTCAGGACAATCACTAGTAGCTATTACCGTGGTGCTCATGGAATCATAGTAAGACGACATCTATCTTTTTATCTATATGTTTTCTGCCCCTTAATTTTCTTTATGCAGGATTAAACTCTGAGCTGCTTGCGATCTTGGCAGGTTGTTTATGACGTGACGGACCAAGAGAGTTTTGCCAATGTCAAGCAATGGCTAAATGAGATTGACCGCTATGCCAGTGACAATGTGAACAAACTTTTAGTTGGGAACAAGTGTGACCTAACAGCAAACAAAGCTGTGTCATATGAGACAGCTAAAGTAAATCGATTGCTCATACAAAAGCTTCACAAATTAATATAGTTCTAGGTATCGAAAGAAGTCCTAAACTTCTCTTCACTCATTACTTATTTTTCCTTTGTACAGGCTTTTGCAGATGAAATCGGGATCCCTTTCTTGGAAACCAGTGCAAAGGATGCCACTAATGTAGAAGAGGCTTTCATGGCCATGGCTGGTGCAATCAAGAATAGGTATTGTACCTTATGTCTTCCACATTTTATGAAATGACACAAACGCACGCGGGCACACACAACATATAGATAATTATCGTGTACATTGACGGTTGAGTTAAAATAACAAGATTAAGAAATAAATCAAGGTTCCATATAGTAGATTATTTAGCCTGCCTGTTGAGTTAAATAAACTCTATATCTTAAAACTTAAATTCGATTTATACATTTTCGGTAACGATTCATATTTGTTCAATGATTGTATGCAGGATGGCAAACCAACCAGGCATGAACAGCGCAGCGAGACCTCCATCGGTGCAGCTTAAAGGACAGCCCGTGAACCAGAACTCTGGTTGTTGCTCTTCTTAAAAAGCATTAGTTTTAGTGTTACTTGTTCCATGTAGCAAAAAAAAAAAAAAAAAACTAGTCCTATTTTATGCCATTCGATAGATAAAGTGGTTCGCCGTGCTTTTTATGTTCTCATCTTGTGTTGCTTTAATAATCTCCTAAATTCCTATTCTTTTAATTCTATTTGATTTTAGGATTGCATTCTGTTAAAAAATAGGAATATTTGTGAAATCCATTTTCTACTATCATTATTTGCTTCATCTGAATAAACAATGTTTGCCTATAATATTTTTTTAACAGTATTATTTATCTATTTAAATAGAGAATAATTTCGTCAAATTGAATAGGATTATAATAATCTTGGGCTTGTTTCTCTTCCATATATGTCTTGGAATGGCTGATGGCTTATGACATCACCTGTTTTCATGCTATTAGTGCTTATGTCTTGGTTCAAGTAATTTGGTTCGAGCAATTTTATCTGCAAAGTGTGTAAGCAATTTTGTCTGTACAATGTGTAATGAACATGCACTATTTAATAAATTCCCCCGTGTGATTTTTTTAAAAAACCCCTCTAATTCCATCTTTTAATAGCCCTCTAATTCCATTTATTGTATCTAGTTTGATTGTAAAATATAAAGTTTAAGCTTCAAAATACTCTAAGTAATTCTAACATATAGTTTTATCTATTATATCATTAACATTAGGGTAAATTGCACAGATCATCACTCAATAATCTTCTCTCTTATTTTGGTCACTCAACTTTCAATTTTTCTAATTTACTAACTCAACTTTATATATTCAACGTTTTTGGTCATTTACGAATATTTTATTATTATTATTTAATGACATGACATTTTTTATTATTGTTTGATATAAAATTAATTTAAAATAAAATTTTTAGAAAAATCAAATTATTTGTCGGCCACCATTCACCGCTACCGTCGATGGCCGTAGATGGTGGTTGTTCGGTCCCATATTTCACCAGTGAGTTCGTCTCGCTCGTCTGAGTATGAATTTGGCCTCCATTTTGCCAGAAAGTGTTCCAAAATCCACGAAAAGGAGATCGAAAGTGAGAAAACTAAAATATTTATATTGAGATTCACGAGTTCCAGTGTATTTTCCGGTGAAACAATTATCGGATTCGGACTCAGCGTGTCAAAATGAGTCGTTCGGTGCAATTTGGGGTCAAACGACCATCGGTTTTGAAGATCGGTGGTGGTCGACGGTGGCCGCCGGTGATGACAATCGGTGGAAAATATTTTAAAATTTAATAATAAAAATATTATTTTATTATTTATTTTAAATTATTTTACATTTAATAATATTAAAAATTCAAAAATAATAGTAAAATATTCGTGAGTGACCAAAAACGTTGAATGTATAAAGTTGAGTTAGTAAATTAGAAAAAATGAAAGTTGAGTAACCAAAATTGGAGAGAGAAAATTGTTGAGTAATGGTCTGTGCAATTTACCCTTAATATTATTTGTATATTTTTACAAATATTAGGATAAACATATTGCATTTTTGTATTATATATTGTTAATGTCATTATTTTTCTTTTAAACTCATTAAAATTCAATAGTCTATTTTTTTAAATAATTATTTTTCGAAACAAAATAACCATATATACTAGAATTTTTCCAAATAAACCCTTAGTATTTTTGTAGTTTTTTTTAAAAAATTGGATGAGAACTTTTATATTGGTTTAGATTCTATTGTGTCATGTCCTAATATAGTTCTTTCCTAGTACTAAATCTAAAAATAAATATATATGAAGAAACCCAAAGTTTTTCCAATTGATAAATGTAACTATCTTAAAATGATTTTTTTTAGCAAGACAAATATTTTATTAAGGGCAATCTTCACCCGTGGTCACTTTTATTTGGGGTTTGTTCTATTTTGGTCACCCAAATTAAAAAAAAAAATCATTCTTGCCACTTATGTTTTGAATCATGTCTATTTTTGTCCCTTGGTCGTTAACCTTTGCTAATAAAAAAATTAATTTCTAATTTAACCCAAAAACTTTCAAAACTTTATTTTTCACCATCTTCCTAAAAAACTTAAAAATTTTATTTCTCCGCGCATCACTCGATCCCGTCCCTTTTTATTAAGCATTTTAAATATGCTTTCAACTATTTGACAATGCATGCTCAATCACCCTATTACAATTATTGGTGCTTGAACTCATAACCTCTAAGAAGAATAACCGATCTCTTAACCACTAAGGCAAGTGATTCGTGCAATTATAGATAATATATATACATATATATATTTAGAGTTATTCAATTTATAAACGAAGTAAAAAATATACAGGTTACATAATGTCACTTAATTATAGGGGTGGTGACAAACGAGTTATTTTTCTTCTAAAAATAATAATTTAATCACTCAATTATAAATTTGATAATAAATATTTCATTTTTTTTGTAAAAGTAACAATTTATCAGTCAATTATAAGTTTGTACCAAACATATCACTTTTCTTTAAAAATAATAATTTACTCATTTAATTAAAATTTTGTTACAAAAATATCACTTTGTAGTTAAAATTGAAACATAGACTAATATATCACTTCGTGGTTGAAATCATTGTCAATGATGCACATGTTTAAGTAAGTTATTCGGCTTTAAACAAGTTGTTGGAAACTTGACGAGCTCAACATACCTATTACCGAGACCTAAGACCTACTATTAATGCTAAACCAACCATTTGTAGTTAGATAACATTTTACTTTTTAACTGATTAGTGCACTTAATATTTATGTTGAAATAAAGATTTTGATATAACTTTTATGAAAATTGTTTTTGGACTTAAACATATATCAGAAATATTTTAAAATTCACAAAAATTGAAAATGTATTTAAAATATTTTAACTTTATTCCTATATCGAATATATCTTTTAAAGGTTTTTAGCTGATTTTACAAATTTTTAATGCAGGTTTTGAAATCCCTATAAGTGATTTCGAAACCATTGAGGCAATAAGGTCAGGAAACCAAACTTTGGTAACAAGTTTCGAAACCCTTGTCAAGGTTTCGGAACCCCAAATCCGATTTTAAAACCATGCCCATATAGCGGCTATTTTTTCCTTTGAAAAATCCTAAATGGTTTTGAAATCTTTGCAATGGTTTCGAAACCATGCCCCTATAACATCTAGTTTTTCTTTTGAAAAATCTCAAATGGTTTTAAAATCTTTGCAATGGTTTCAAAACCTTCATACATATGAACGTTTAATCCTCAATTTAATAGGTTCTAACGACTTTAAACAACTCCGACGGTTAGTAACGATAACAAACTTATTAAAGGACATAAAATGAGTCTTCAAGCAGCTATGAAACATCTTGTCAACATTCAATGTTAGAAAAATCATATTTTTGCTTGTAAAGTTTATTTTTTACTAAAAAATACTTGTGAGCTTCAACTGTCAAATTTGCTCAAGTGTCTAGGTTTGGATGAGAGTTTAATCTTGCAAACATATTTTTTATGTAAGATTGTTTTATTTGTTTGCTAATTTGTGTATTCTCTTTGAAAGAGGGATAAGCAAGACTTTGGGGTATAAGTATTGGTGGTGTAAGGTTATTTCTTTAGCTTCAAAAGGAAAGACAACCTTAGTGTGGATAGCTAAAGTAGTGGAGATATACTTAGTTGAGAAGTCGAGCCACTATAAATCATTGTGTAAAATTTTAAATTCTTAATTTTTCATCCACATTCACTCAAAGGCCAATTTACTCCATTTTGACGATTTTAGTTAGTCATTCGTGCCCAACAATTTAAACAGTAAAATCGACCATGAATCATTTAAACGACATAGCTGACCATATAAAAATCAATTACAAGAAATAGAACACTTAAACCCGTTTGATTCTAAAAAATATTTTTTGTTTTCATTTTCTATTTTCATTTTCATTTTTTAAATAGAAAACATGTTTGGTTAATATAATGAAAACTCATATTTACAAATAGTAGTAATAAAAATGAGAAATAAAGATAAGTTTAATTATTTATCTGGTAAAGAAGAATATGAGAAAAAGAATTTAAATGATTAACGATATATAGAAGTGGAGAGTTTATGCTTGAAAACTAAAAGAAATTGATATTTAAATATTAAAAAAGTGTTAAAAAGATGTAAAAAGTTAACATCAGAAGGATTTGTTCTCGAGTTAAATAAAGGTAATATTTGTTCAATTTTTTTAGCCCTTTAATAACACACATTCCGTGCACACATTGTGCTTGAACCCGAGTCACCTGAATAAAATACATCATCATTTACCACTAAGACCACTCCACAAGTTCTTATTGTAGATAATTCTAATTATATACTATTACTACTGTTTTAATGATATATATATAATTATTAAAAATTATCTACAAAGAGAGACATTGATGAATATTTAACACGAGTAATAAATAAAAATATACGACATGTCACTTAATTATAGGTTGATCACAAACATGTTATTTTTCTTCTAAAAGTAACAATTTAGTCGCTCAATTATAAGTTTACTAACAAACATGCCACATTCCTTCTAAAAGTAACAATTTAGTCACTCTCTTAACAAACAAATCACTTAATTATAGGTTTGGTTACAAACAAGTCATGTTTCTTTTAAAAGTAACAATTTAGTCACTTGATTAAAATTTTGTGACAATCTAATCACTCTATCGTTAAAATTGAAACAAATTGTTTGATATATTACGAAATTTAGTCCTCAAAACTTATACTACATTATATTCCTTTTGATTTTTTTGAACTTTGAACTAAAATATAAAAGGGTAAAATACACCATATATCACTTAATTATAGGTTTGATAAAAAAGATGTTACTTTTCTTTTAAAAATAACAATTTAGTCAGTTACTTTAAAATTTATGAGAAACAAGTCACTTTGCGGTTAAAATTGAAACATAGTTTGATATAATAACAATTTTAGTCCCCAAAATTTATACATTTTATCAATTTGGTCTTAACTAAAAAATAATTCAATAAATTTAACCCTTCATATTTAAAATTTTCGACATTGCACCCTCTTGACACGCCCTCCGACTATTTGGCACACTTCATGTTACTGTCCTTCATCTCGATAATTGACAGACGTGATAGCTCGACAGATACAGTCACTTCACTACTAGACAACTGGCATACTAATAGAATATACCCATTATGACCTTAACGCCGCCTACTAGTAGACATAGTCATTTCACTAATGAATTTTTTAAATATGAATGGTTGCATTTATTGAATTATTTTCTTTAGTTGGTTGTTGTTTGATTTTTTATTTTCTTTAATTATGTGTTTGTATTATAAGAATATTTATTGGTTATTTGGATTAATCTAATTTTTGACACTTTTTTCCCTTTCCGGTCATTGAATTTCGTTTCAGTGTTGGTTATGAAAGGGACTTTTAACGAGTCTTTTATAAATAGGCTATAGCAAATTTTTTTCATTTTGAGTCGAGTCGAGCCTGACGAGCCCGAGCCGAGCCCAATAGTATTGTTTTCGAGCCGAGCTCGGCGAGCTTCGGCTCATTATCACCCCTAACATAAACGAACGAATTACCGAACGTTCACGAACATAAATGAATGAACAAGCCCTTTGTTCGTGTTCGTTTATTTAATTAAACGAACAAAAAATCTTGTTCATTTTCGTTCATTTAATAAATAAACGAACATAAACGAACTTCCCGTCACGGTTCACGAAGAGTTCGCTGAACGTTCAGTTCATTTACAACCCTAAGCTCGACAGATACAATCACTTCACTACTAGACATCTGACATACTAATGGAATATACCCATTATGACCTTAACGCCGCCTACTAATAGACATAATCATTTCACTAATGAATTTTTAAATATGTATGGTTGCATTTATTGAATTATTTCAAATTAAGACCAAAATAATAGAATTTATATGTTTAAAAAAATTAAAATTATTAATTGAAGAACTAATGTTTTGATATAATGATTGAAAAATGTTTTGGACTGATTTAAAAAGTATTTAAACATTTCCAAAGTCCAAACAACTTGAAATTATGTTTAAGGAAGTTTTTAAAAGAGTTTTACATGTTTTTCAAAGCCAAACTTCACAAAATTGTCCAGGCGTTTCGATACTCGTATCGAAACGGGCATTCCCTGGATGAGATTTTTGCCCAGCGTTTTGAAACGGGCTATGCCGTTTCGATACACCTACGTGGCATTGACCACAATGGTCATAAACCCCAACGACTATTTCCCAACTAACTTTTAAATGCAGATCGTTTCGATACGGGGACAGGCGTTTCAAAACGGGTGTTTCGAAACGGACTAAAGCGTTTCGATACGGGTCCACGTCAGACTGCAACGACTATTTCTACTTAAAGGGTGTTTCAAAACGGGTTCGAGCGTTTTGAAACGGAGAGCTGCAGAACTGCATTTATGGTGGGAATTAAAGTTCTCCACGGCTCCAATTCAATCCCAACGGCTAGTAACGGCTACAAACTCATCAAGGAGTATAAAAGGGACCTCCAAGCATCAAGTAAAGGCTAATGCTCATATTGTCAAACAACAAATGATCAAAGATTGTCGTAGAGCTTAAATTGTCATTTATTGTATAGACAAACACTAGTGAGCCAAAATTGTCAAATTTGCTCAAGTGTTTTAGGTTTTGGGTGAGTGCTAAATTGTGCAAATAAATACCTATTAGAGGGATTTAAGTTTGCTTATTGTTTCTCTTTGTAAGAGAGGGTTTCAATCAAGGCTTTAGGTAGAAAGCTTGATTGTGTATAAGGGTTACCTCCTAAGCCTAGAAAATGGGACGGATCAATAGTGGATTCATTGAAAATCCTTAGTGGGGAGCTAAGGTAGTGGATTTAGACCTTGGTTAGAAGGTTGAACCACTATAATTCATTGTGTCAATTACCTTTTTTAGCTTCCACAACCTTTCCACCCAAAAATTCACCTCTCCACCACTTGGTGAGCCTTATCGGTTGAACGAATCGAGCTCCTCACAACTCAACATTAATATATCAAGAAGTCTGATTTAATTTTAATGGTATAGTGACCTGAATGTTACAAAATTTTAATTGGCTGACTTAATTGTTACTTTTAGAAGAAAAATAATATGTTTGTTACTAGACATATAATTAACTGACGTGTTTATCACGAAACATGAATTGAGTATTTAAATTGTTACTTTCAAAAGAAAAAATAATATATTTATTACTAAACCTATAATTAAGTGGCACGATGTGTATTTTATTTAAAATAAATTAAGAATATGAGACACCCTTGTATATGTGCAACATTTTTCATTTTCAATTGTTTTTCGCCCTAAATAAGCTTAGCTTATTATTGAGATGGGCTTGGCAAACAACTTGTGATAGGGAAACTAAATCTATCTCTCTCAAGGTTCAAGCTCAAAGCCTTGTGTGTATACAATTGTTTCACATTCGAACTTTGATCTTGAAGCAATCTAGCCAAACTTCTCTTGGCATTTGACCTAAATGGACAGTTCGACGACAAGAATCCATCCACCAAATGTAAGTAAGCCTCCAAATCATGACAACATGCTATGTCGGCGTTCGGTTTTAGGTACGGTGACATTTTATGGTCGATCTGTAGTTCTGTTCCAACATGAGAGTATGTCCAAGAATTATCTTTTTCTTGTTGCTCAGATCCTTCACCGATAAATTCATTCGGAAGGGATGGAACTTTAGTGATCAAATCTTGATTGTTAACGATTCTCAACACTTTAACGTTTTTTTTGTTGAGTCGATCGACGAAACCCTTGTTACCGACTCGGGGTCCTCCGAAAGAAAACACTGCGACTGGAGGCATGTTAGGCACGCATGAACTGATTTCGTCGGCAACTAAAAGAGATAGCGCTGCGCCAAGGCTATGTCCCGTGATCGTAATGCTAAGGTTTTCACCTTTGTACATTTCCATCAACCTCTTCACTTCTTCGACCACTGATTCGGCTAAGCTCGGTATATGAGCACCACGTGTTTTATGCAAGCTCAAGAATCCACATTCGACCCTTTGGGTCGGGTCATCGGATTCGGAGATTTGAACCAATTGGGCTCGGAAATTTTCGGCCCATTCGAGGCAGGTAGCGGTTCCGCGTAAAGCAATAACGATATCCCTCCTCCCCATGCGATGAATCTCCTTCTTATCATCACAAACCGCTACGTACCCGATCCAACTAGACCTTTGGGTCATCCACCCAAGATCCGGAGCCACGTCGTCAACCCATTTCGGCAACCCGACTGACGACGTGGCATAAAGACTCTTTGTCATTTTATAAGACCTATCAGGTAACGCCACGTGTCTCGGTAACGGAGCCTCGTCGTTCGACATTGTCGGGTTCGAATGAAAACCGTGGTAAGCCGATTGAACGAATTCCCCGTATCTAACGACTTCTCGCCGGAGATTCTCGTCGAGCGGGTCGAGTAAACCGGACCAATCATTGCAACCGTGGTACTCTCTCCAACGAGAACCGAGGTTGTTCCTCGGAGAATACTCCATGGTTTTAGACAAAAGCCTTTTTAGCCTATTTAAATGGCGCGGAGACATCTCCTCGGCAGCTTTCATTTCAGGCCAAATCCCGGACAGATTTAGCCCTTCGAGTAAACCTTTTCCTTTGGGTTGGATTAACCCGTTGCCGGAACCTTTGATGACCGGTTCCGGTTCGGGTTGGTTTGTTTTCTGGAGGAGTTTTTCAAGGTTGGAAAGGTGTCCCCGAGTCAACTCAGTAGATGAAACTGATGAAACCATTGAAACATGCTTTTGAGAAGATGGGTTTAGATTTGATTTATGGCCCTTGAAGCTTGCTCGTCTGGCGTTGAAGACGTTCAAGTTCTGAGCCGGAAGAGACAAGCCGACGCCGGTCTGCATGGATCACTGAACCGGAAAATACAGAGGAAATTAGAGCAATGGAGAAGAAAGAAAGAGAGCTTGAATTAATGCAGAAATGAATTATGGGTGTATTTATAGACAGTGATTTCCAGCATATACCCACGCTTTTCACAGTAATTACATAAAGAACCTTATTGTCCTGTAATGGTAATTTTGAAAATATAAGGATTTCGTCTGGTTTAATGGGTATTACAGGGAAAGCGACCCCGCGGGTTCAAGAAAAGTCTGCGATCAATTAGAAAGGTAGTTAACTTTAATTTGAAGTTAATTGACCGAAAGAGCCCTTGGATTTGGCCTTTTCAATTGAATTTCTCAAAAAAAAAAAAATTGGATAATGCAATAACACAACAAATATTATTAAAAAATAATTTAAAAATCTGTGAATATATCTTCTTCCTTCATAAAAATATAATTATATAGCAGAAAATGAAATAATAAATATGATAAATTATTATTTCCAGAATTCGAATAGTAAAAAGAAAGGTTGTAAAAAGGCGTTAATCAAGTAAGTTCATAAATGAAAATTATCTGATTGAACTATTATTTAAAGAATTATCGGTTAAATAACTTTTTTAAAATTCAAAATATCTCGATTGTTATACAAACCTAAAAAAAAACTTTCAATTTTCAATTTTTGTGCCCTTTTGACAGTGTCTTGGGTATTTTTTTGCCATTAAAAAAATAACTACATATTTAATATTTCATATATTTTTGTAATATTATTTTAATATTTTACTTATTTTTTATAAAATAATACATAATCTTACGTTTTGTTTTTATTTTGGTACTTCACCGTTAAAAAATTAATGACATACTGACTGTGAGAGATAAAATCACACGTGGTATGCTGACGCATCATTTTTTCTCTCCTAATCAGCATGTCACGTCAACTAAAATCGTAAAAAAGCACACATAACATGCTGACTAGGAGAGAGAAAATGATGTGGTAGTTTGCCACATGTGCTTTTTTTCTTCTCATAGTCAGTATTATGTTAATTTTTTTAACGGTGAAGTAACACAATAGAACCAAAACGTAACGTTAGATGCCATTTTACAAAAAAAATAAATAAAATATTATAATAATGTAAAAATAGATAAAAGACTAAATATGTAGTTTTCTCCTAAAAAGTATTTTTTTTTTGTTGGGTTGACTTTTAAGAGAAACCCAGCCGTAGTGGAACCACCGTGTAACCGAGTACGATTAACAAAGTCAAGGGAACCATGAAAATGTGAACACATTTTCCCTAAATTTGCCAACACCAAGTTTTATAAATGGTTATTGAACGGGGGACAATATTATAATGTATCAAAATTTTATGCTCATATATTATATTGGTTTTCGTTACGATTTAAGTAGCAGTGGGTTTCGAAACTATTGAGAAAATTTTACTGAAAGAAGAATATACTTTTATAAACTTTTAGAATATTTAAATTTGAGCAGTTTGTTTGCATATTCTGTATACATTTTCAAAAGGCTAAGAATAAATAACACATACTATCGTGTAATCACATTATAATATTAAAGAAAATGTTTTATTTTTTTAATTTTAAAAGTTAAATTAAAATTTTCAAAAATTTGAGGTGTCTAATTTTTTTTTCAAAAGAAGAGATTTAACTAAAACCCTACAAAACATTGTAACAATGCTTTTATCATAAAAAAAAGTAAGGACAAACAATATCAAATCTTATAAGTATTTAAGAAAAATTCGATGATTTAAGTTTGAACAACTATATTTGCAATGGAGATACGAAAGATAAATAACATAATACCAAAATATCTAAAATTGTAGATGTATTTAGCAATGGAGGCTTGGAAAATAATAATTTTGAGTCATATCAAATAAAATAAAATAGAAATAAAAAAGTATGATGTATTTTTTCCCTCCCGACAAATTGGAATAAACAATGTTCAAATCGAAGAATTGATTTCTTTTCCCTTTTCTTGCATGCAAGTGCTTGATATATTTGAAAAAAAATAGAAATACTGTGGTCTTTTATTTTAACTTTTGAATTTGTCTTTATATAATTTTAAAAATAAAAACATAAAGTGGATTTTGATTGGTCAATATATTAATTATAGTTTGGTCGGATCTCTGAATTTTCCTTTGTCAAATCTGTTAAACGTTTAACCATTTACATGAACGTTCCTTCGCATTCCCCTTATAAATTTATATTCAAAGTAATGAAACGAAACAAAATTCCGTACAAGTAATTTAAAGTTAAGCCTTTATAGTAACGAGTTAGTGTAAGTGGTAATTAGTTTAGTATCACTTAAGCATATTTCGAATTCGAAGCCTTGTGTATGCTGAAAATTCTCGCTAGAAAACTTACCACCAAAGCTAAACGTGCAATATGGAATTGCAAAAAAATTGGTTCATTGGTTTGAGGGAGACTGTGATTTGGGGTTGGGATGGGAATTAGGGGTGCTTATCGAGCGAGTCGATCGCGAGTTGGGCAGTGCTCGACTCGTGCTCGTTAAAAAAATTTGTTGCTCGACTCGACTCGTTGCTCGTTAAGCTCGTTAAAATTGTGCTCATTAAGAAATTTGTTGCTCAACTCAACTCGCTGCTCGTTAAGCTCGACTCGTTACTCATTAAGCTCACTAAAAAAATTACCTTATTTTTAACTAAAAGTAAAATTTAACAATACTATATGGGGCTTAATATTAACATAAATTAACAAATTTAACCAAAAAATATCAAAATAGTGTATAAAGCACTTTCAAAGTCTAAATTTTAAATTAACAACCCACAAATACACCAAACTAGCATATTAAAACTAAAGTAACAATTCACAAATTCATCAAACTAACATATTAAAACTAAAGTAACAATCGACAAATATTTTAAAAAATTAACGAGCTGCTCGCAAACTTATCAAGTCGAGTTAGACTTTGCTCGACTCAACTTGTTAAGGTCTTGAGTCGAGTTCGAATTGAGTCAACCCGAGTCAAGCGTTTATCGAGTTTTGACCAAGTCGAGTTCGAGCAGCTCACGAGCTGCTCAACTCGTTAAGCACCCCTAATGGGAATGGTGAAGATTTGGGTTTGAGGGTGAAGGATGGTTGTCGACCGGTGAGGGTTTAGGGTTTGGGTATGGTTTAAAAATTTTATTTTTTTTCCTTTTATTTTATTTACCCTTTAATTTAAAATTTCATTTGATATCAAATATTAATAAATAATGCCATGTCATACTAAAAAATAATAAAATAATCTAGAGTGATCGAAACAGGAACAATTTGAAAGTTCGGTTATTAAATTAAAATTTTTAAAGTTGAGTGAACAAAATAAAAGTGAGAAGAAAGTTGAGTGATTATATGTGTGGTTTACCCTATTTATATTTTGGCATTGAAACCATGCTAGTATTTTTGTTGTTATCCAAATTAAGACTCAAATGTAAATCGTGAAAACAATAAAAAAATATATTTAATAATGGTCTAATCGTGATTATCATTATCCTACTATTAAACCTCATTGATAAATTATCTAAAATTAACGGTTCAATAATTTATATTCACTCTGTCTTATTAATTTTTTCTCTTATTAACTTTTTAAAAAATTATTCTTTTTTAACTTTGACCTTAACTATTTTAAATAATTAAAATTTATAAAATATATATTTTAAAACTACTTGATTGAAGGTTTAGAAAATATTTTTTATATTTTTATCAATAATAAATTTTAATCAATAATAAGTCAAAATTAAAAAATTGACAAAAAAAATTAATAAGAGACAAATTTAATGGGACAAGAGAAGTAATATGCAGGAAATTAAAAAAAACAAGTGTTGAGTGCATTGGTAAGACACACTACACTCTCAAAAAGAGGATGCGTCACGCGAGTGCAAAATTTTGGAAACGATATTGTTAAGAGAGACAACTTCATATTCTGTAAAACAGACATTATTGATGTTTTTTTTCCAAACATATCAAATCAATTCTATTCGTCCAATGGACAACACATTTGTTTACTTTTTGGTTCACGAGTTTTAAATGCTTTTCATGGTAGGTTTGAAGTTGGGATTTAATGTATAAATTGAAGTTAATTCAGTTAATTCGGTTAATGGCTGAATCAAACTAATTGTTTTTTCACTTTAATATTTAATTGAAATGATTTTTTTTTAAAATTTATTAATAGTACCAAATAAGTTTCGGTTATCTCGCTCGATTTTTGAATTAATCGAATTTTGTTACAAGTTAAAGTATATAAATGGTCACTAAATTATGCTAAAATAATTTTTTTAGTAACTATTTTTTTAAAAGTTACAAAACAACCATTAAATTTTCTAACTATTACAAAATGATCATTCCACGTTATAAATTATTGATAAAGTTTGAAAAACTTAATGACCATTTGTAATAATTCAATAAATTTAATGATCATTTTTTGCTAATTCGATGAAGTTTAATGATCATTTTGCAACATATCAAAAATTTATTGATTATTCAGTTAATTGACCGATAATCGAAGTTCAAAAAAACTATTAATCGTTAATCGATCATAACTAAAATTAACCGACCAATTACCCGAAAAAATTTAGATTTAATCTTTATTCTATTAAAACCGAATTAAAATCTTGATAATAATTTGAGGAGGCCCGATGTAATTAACCCAATTTAATGTGGATAAAACCACTAAAAATGTGAGTGTGTCCATCGCTGGTCGTGCAATACGGTGTAGGCCATTAAACAACCAGCACCACTAAAACATTTTTAACGTTTTATAAAAAAATATTTTTATTTATATGAAAAAATAATATTTTCAAGATATATTTATAAAAAATGCTAAAATGTCACCAAGTAATATTTAAAAGCCATGAAATAAATTGATTTATAAAAATATACAAATATCAAAACTCAAGGTTAATATGAAACAATCAAAACTAAAATTAATCAAACCGAAAATCGATCAACTATAAAAATAATTTTTCAAATCTAACTTAAATATTTAAGAATGTGAAATCTCAGTCTCTATCAATTCTATTAAGATCTCATTTTTTTTTTCTTTCGAATTTTTCATTTGGTGAATATAATATTTTTATCTACACATGAAAAAATGTATTATTATTTTACACCAATTAAATCTTGAATCGGTTGTCATCGTAGTACTTAAATTCAAATTAGTCGCTCTAATTATTATTAATTAAATTTAAATAAAATGCTCAAACGTGAATCAAATGTCATATATTTGACATTGTGAACCTATCATGTTGAGGAAACACATTATAAAAAGAAGAAAAAAGTGTTCTTTTTAACAATGGGAGTGACCTCCATTTTCTCCACTCTAAATTACTTGAGCCAATTAATTTCATTTTTATTTTATCAATTGATGAGTAACTAGTTTGGTCAATATTTTAGTGTTAATTACGCTTAAATAATTGATTTGTGGTGCTGAATTGTGGTTTATTATGTGCTTTTCTGTGCAGGATTTCATGACTGGAAAACAGATTAGAAAAGGTTGGATTCTGCAAGTTTTCTGGATTCATGACTCGATTAGTGAGCATGAGTTGGGGCATGAATGCGCTGACTCGACGACACGTCAGCAGACTTCTAGAAGACGACGTCATCAGCGCGTGATAGCTTATCAGCCGCGTTCTGGATCACTTATCAACCAAGATTTGGATCAAAGCTTGGGGATTATCTTTTATTTTTAAATTTAAATATTTTAGGATTATCTTATCATTTTAGGGTTTTAGGATGCTATAAATACCCTTTTGGGAATCATCTCTTGTTCTTAAATTTTATTTGTTCTTAGGAAATTTTACTTTAATAAAATTTTAATCGCTTCCAACGTGAGAAATGAAAAGTACTTAAATAATTTCAGGTTTTTTCTCTCAGTTTTCTAAGCTTAATTTCAAAAATCATAATGATTTTAAAACAAAAGATTGACTTTGGTTAGGATGTTGTTTTTGGTTAAATATGTGGGAGGAATGATCAGCTATTGAAGCACATTCGACTTCCTGGGAACACACTTAGTAAATTGATTACTAAGAGAAAATTGAGATCAGAATCGTTGTTATTGAAAGAACACAATCCGAGTCGGGTTTTTTTCCAAAACTTTAAAACAGTTTATTTTTAACAACGATAGCCGCAGTTAATCTAACCAGAAAACAGAAATCTAAAAATTAATTTTAGATTATCGGTTTATCGGAGAGAAAAAAAAAACAAATCTCAAAGATTGATCCTTGTAGGCAAAAAACATACGTGAATCCTGAAGTAAAAATCTTTTCCGAAGATATGAGGAAATTTAGTCAAAGCAAAAGAGTCTGAAGCTAGTCTTTATTATATTGAATTTACTTCTTTTTATTACTCTCTAGAATTTTTATTTTTACTTAAATTCTACAAATCACCCATTTTTCTACTTAAATATCATTCAACTCTTTTCTTGGCTCACCGATCAAGCGAACATAAATCAGAAAATTTTCTTAGTCCCTGTGGGATCGACCCTTACTTCTCTTTTACTACATTTAACTTCCTTTATTTATTAATTGAGAATAAAGAATTATTTTGACGCGTAAACGACCCGTGTCATCAATGGTTGATGAAAAGTCACTTTATCAAATTATAAATTAAAGTGAAAAAATTATTAGTACATTTCCACTCTAAATATAATATAATGGGTTTTTTTTATGGAACTTGTATTTAATAAAATATTTTATCACTCAACCAATGATTATTGTTAACACGCTTAACTACGAAGTTTTAATAGAATCCGATACACTAATATTGATACAATCATTATTATGTTTGTTTTTTATATATTTTTTGATAGAATCCGATACATTTTTTATAATACACATTTATAAAAAAAATCTTAATTAAATCTTTAATTTTCCATTACTCTTCCAACAATATCATCAATATTCGGTACTAGTGTAAACTTAGTAAATTTGAATCCAACTATATAAATGAAATAAGTTTTCAAGCCAACCTTTTTTTTCATCTAATTCCTTTCCCTTTTTAGAAAAAAATTAAAAAAATATTTTTATAGGACAAAAAGTTTTTCTCACTCAAAATTTAAATCCAAAATAATATATTTATAAAATTTAAATAAAACAAATTATTTGTCACTCTAATTATTTGGAGTATCAAATTGAGTTAATCTGAGCTTTCGTGAACTCCCAAAATAAGAGATTCAAATAGCGGCCGCTATATAACGATAACGGCACCGTCTGAAATTGTTATTGTAAAAAATAATAGTACGCAATAACTGTAATTCATCCACTATTATCCACAACCGCGATAAAATACGCGACCAAAAACGCCACCACGGTTTAAATCCCTGCCCAAAATTATTAGAGTTTAGAGTCAACCAAAACGAGTACGTTTTGGCTAAGATGGAGGACTAAACCACGGCTCCCAATCTCCAATAATTCACATACACCCCATGTGCTTTATCTCAAACGGCTACAAGGAAAAACATTTTTTTTCTTTTGTTTTATAGGTATAATCATCGATATTCAATTTATTAATTGATTAATTTATATCAAGTTTTGCAGAGATTTATTATAAGACTGACTATTTCAACTTAATTGTTTTTATTTACAATGCCAAAATTCAAATTATTGATCTTACTTAAGAACCTAACATTTCATCTCACTAGACCAACTGGTTGTTGATTTTTTTTTTCTTCTTTTAAATGATTGAAACATGCATTTCGTGTGGAGCCACTTAGTTAACACTGCTTCTTGTTTAATTAATAAAATAATTAACTTTTTTTCGAATTAGTCGCTATAATTATTATTAATTAAATCTAAATAAAATGCTCAAACGTGAATCAAATGTCATATATTTGACATTGTGAACCTATCATGTTGAGGAAACACATTATAAAAAGAAGAAAAAAGTGTTCTTTTTAACAATGGGAGTGACCTCCATTTTCTCCACTTTAAATTACTTGAGCCAATTAATTTCATTTTTCTTTTCTGCAATGGTTGATGAAAAGGAACTTTATAAAATTATAAATTAAAGTGAAAAAACTAAAAGCACATTTCCACTATAGATATAATATAATGGGTTTTTTTTTATCAAACTTGTATTTAATAAAATATTTTTCACTCAAGCAATGATTATTTTTAACACACTTAACTACGAAGTTTTAAAATGTTGCGACCGAAAACGCGACCACGATTTAAATTTCTACCCAATTTTTTTTTGCTGGTATAATATAAATGTAGCATCTGTTCAACTTTCTTAGTCTTTTCAAAGACGGCACACACAACATGCATTACTGGTGCTTGAACCCGGGCCCAAAAGATGATAAACATCAATATTTGCCACCAAGACACAAGGAGATAAACAAATCTCTACCAAAAATTAATTATTAGAGTTTAGAGTCAACCAAAACGAGTACGTTTTGGCTAAGATGGAGGAGTTTGATGTCCCCGACTAAACCACGGCTCCCAATCTCCAATTATTCACATGCACCCCATGTGCTTTATCTCAAACAACTGCAAGGAAAAACATTTTTTCTTTTGTTTTATAGATATAATTATCGATCTTTCTCTCTTTTAAATGATTGAAACATGCATTTCGTGTGGAGCCACTTAGTTAACACTGCTTCTTTTTTAATTAATAAAATGGTTGAGTTTTTTTTGACAATTTAATTCTAATAATTATATATTTTAATTAAGAGTTATATTTTGATGCGCAATATGTGTAAAAAGAACTACACAATCATTTATATTTAAGTTATAAAATTTAAAACTTAAATTTCTAGCCCTTACACCCTAAAATCTAAACTTTAAACTCTAAATTTTAATTATAAATCTTAAATTCTACACTCTATAACCAAAACTTTAAACCACAACCCCTAAAATTAAAAGAATTGCGTACAATTTCATTTATTTAAAAACATCGATTATGGTAGTAAACCGTGGAAATGAAGATCAGCTTTATATTTTGTGGAAATAATTGACATGTACCTTTTATTATAAGAATCGGTTCAAATTAATCTATTTATTAGTAAAAATGAAAGGCCTTAATGAAAACGGAGAAAAATAATATACCTATTTTTGGTGCTTTTTATGCTCTAATATTAAAAATTTAAATTAAAAGTTTCAATTTTAAATTTTAAATTATAAAGCTTAAAAACTATACCTTATTCTTAATTCCCTAAAGTATAACTTTAAACCCTACACTTAAATTTTTTTTATCGTATAGCATAAATAGAAACACTGAAGAAAAAAAATATTTCTATTCGATGAAAACACGTTCATACAAAGTGTGGACTCAAATAGAGACTAAAAAGGTGGGGACTCTAAAATCATACATAATTTTCAACAACAAAAAATTGAGCAAATCATGCACCGACAGAGCTTAGAGTAAGGGTTAATTTCTTATTTATCATAGTTTAAGAGATCTTCTACAATTAATAATATTTTGCTACAATGCCTCCACATGTAGAGTCTTAAAGCCCATTTTGGACTTTATCTAATTACATCTAATTAATCTGTTTCACTTATTCATTAATATAAAATTAAATAAATTTTATATAATTTCATTAATATAAAATTAAATAAATTTTACATAATACACGCAACAAAATAAACAGAAAAAAAATTGAGATTAACATTCAAGTGGGAAACTAAATAAAGTATAGTAATTCAGAGACAGAGAATATATAACCGAAATCGAGTCAAAACTCAAGATCTAATATTTGAGTCTCCTTTTAAAGTTAGGTGCATTTATAAGGCACATTGCACTCTCAAGGAAAGAACATAAGTTCGAACCTTAAAAATGATATTGTTAGAAGGAACAGCCTGGCCCAAAGGACATGGATATAACAAAAAAAATCATCTTATTTAATTTCATGATGGTCATCTTATTCAATCCAATCTTTTACGATGGTCATCTTATGAGTTTTAGGATAAGAGTAATTTTCCTCCCTCATTTACCAAAAAAAGTACAATCGGTGAAATTATATATTTGGTTTAACAAATGTGTTCAGCATCAAGTAACCCACCCGAGGTCAGGCAAGGCAGCACCACTTAAACCATTATCAAAGCAGCCATTCTGAGTAATCCACACAAGCACTTTGTTAAGACAAGACAAAATACTTGCATACAATATGAGAATGATATACACTTGATCCTTGAGCTGTTATGCTCCGTCTTTTTTGTTCGATTCGTAAGACATGGTAACTCGATTTACAAGGCAAGAACAAACATGGTTTGCTTCAGCTTAAAGAAAACATTATTCACAGTTTATTTATGTACGAGAGAAGATAAAAAGGGGACAACGGTACCTAGACAACATATCGTGGGTCGTGTTGTGTAACTGAAGTTTTCAGTAGACATGGATGTCCATGCTAATAGTTCGTCCGAGACAGGTGCTTTCGGTAGCAAGTTTATGTGCTGAAATCTTTTGATGTGCTTGGCAGCTTAGCCACAAGCATGAGATTCTTGCTAGTGCTGCCTGACCGACAACTCTAACCCGATAAACAACACTTAGATCTGCCCATATTCTACTTCCTGTGGCACCTGGTTCGAGACTTTGGTCATATCCGTCAAGATCAGCTTCTGTTACCACCACCACCGAACCATCATCAAAAGTCACGAGTTCTCGTGAAGATGTCAGGTCTGAAGTTCTTAAAAACAAATCCATCACATGGCTGTGGAAGCCAGCCTTCCTCATTTTAAGATAGTAGAACTCTTCAACAGCCTAAATAAATCAAATCCCATTGTTTCAGAATTTATGATTTCGATCAAAACAAGAAGTATGGATTCATGACCCAAGACGGTTATACCTGCCATTGGGAAGAGGCTAATCGCACCCTTGGCCTGATCGACTTCACATAATCATATGCCCCAACTGGTGTCATCAGCTTGTAATATACCTATGTAAAACCAGAATTAATATCAGTGAACGTCGACAACACATTTTTATAGTTTATATAGCACTAACCAGGTAACATAATACAATGGTTGTGCTACGACCACGACCAGCTTTACAGTGGACATATGTAGTTTGCCCATGGGATGCATTTCCTTGAGAAAAAACAACGAAAACAGGGAACATTCAGCTAGCGGAAATAAGAACAGAAGCATTGGGAAACATTCGAACCATGTTATAATTTCTGTAATAAAAAGGCCATTTCAGGCAAGTTTGACCAACATAAAAAAAACTACTTCAAAGAAGGCTTACTATGAATGAAATCAATCGCTTGGCATATCGATGTCAAAGATGGCGCAAAGCAGTAGTCTCTTGTCGGGATCACCAAATGGTTAATGCCATGATTCTACAACAAAATTGTAGAAAGAAATTAACAAATTTAGAAACAATCAACATTCACAAAACAAATGTAGTATAATGTATATATACTAGAGCAGAATGCTCACATGATAAAGAGATGTAGGAACCAAAGTCTCGTAAGGTTCGTTTAGTGTGATTACTCCGCCAACACCGATCTCCTTTAGCCTCGGAACATCGGATGGGAATGGAACAGCACCTAACAGGATGAACTTAATAAAAGGAACACCATATTAGAACTATGTAAAACAACTATGTACCTGTAAGAAGAGCAGATTACGATATAGATACGATATAGATTCTCCGAAAACACACAATATAAACACCATTTTCGACAATATAAACTACTTTAGATGAACAAGACAAGAACATAAGTTATATACCTCATCAACTCTGTCCCACCACCGGAACTCGGGCTGAATCCTGTTCCTAACAACGTTGTACAACAAGGTCGGGTAAAACAGAGCACGGGCTCCTGCACCAACCAATACCCTTTTCGCATCCCATTCCGCAATGCTTCTTTCGATGCCCAAAACCTCATTATTTCCACAAAAACTCTTACTTTCTTCTTGTTCTTTTTCTCCCGCGCTTTCCACCCCTTCCCCTACCTTCAACTCCTCAATATACATACCGGCGGAATTCAACAGAATTTAAATTAATATGCACAAAATTACAAACCCTAACCACCGAATTCACGGAATTTGTACGGTTTGATCAAAGCAGAAAAGGAAAGCAAAAAAATTGAAAAAATTAACAATCCTTATCAAACACAAACCCTAAAGCTTAAAAGTTGAACAGGAAATCGAACGGAAGATGAGATTGATAGAAATTGTTTTGGGAACAACTGGATTGTGAATTCGAAAAGAAACCGCCACCATAGTTTTGAAAAAGAGGGCCGATCGGACGGCGGGAACAAGCCGGAGATGACGTGGGCTTGATCGGACGGTGAAGAAATGATTTCCTGGATTCCACTACTCCGTTTTTTGCACTTACAATTTACAAACTTCGAGAAATAAAAAGAAAGAAAATGGAGAGACGAAACTGCGAAGGATTTATATCTAGGTGAGGGAGGAATGTCTAAAATGACGGGGCATGACACGTAGGTAGTTCTGACAAGTGGGTAATGTAATGACACGTCTTGAACCGAGTTTGGAGGGCATTTTCCACCCTCAACTTTTTAAAAGGATAAACCAACTTTTAGACCCTGAATTTATCATTTTTTTCAATTTGGTTGCTGCTTTTTTCTTTTTATTTGTCAAAACTTAACAGCTTTCTACTGCTATTTGGATAATTCTTCCTACCCTCCCTATAATGGAATATATAAGAGTATTTTTTAGTTAATTGCACCACACATCTACAAATTATGACCCCATTTTAAATTAGTCTTTAAATTTTTAAATATTTTAATTTTATCTCAAATTATGACTTTCATTCTAAATTGATCTTAAACTTTTAAATATTTCAGTTTTATTATCAAACTATTGTTTATGTCAGCTCATATTATTGTATAATAGTATACGTCAATGTTTACAAAACAATTAATATTTTTTATAATGAGATATATAATTAACACATAATGATAATTTAAAGATGAAATTAGATCGTTAAAAACCTCATAAATTTATTTAGAATAAAATTCATGATTTGATGAGAAACTGAAACATTTAAAAAGTTTGAAATTTAAATTAGAATAAAAATCATAGTGTGATTTAACTCGTAATTTTTAATAAACATCAATAAGCATGTGCAATTCTTTGCCTTATTTTCTATCAAATACAAGAGTATTAAAAGATGATATTAATATTTGTTACACTAATAATAGTGTATAAATTCAATGATTAAATCATATTATCTGATAAAAAAACAAATCACGGAGATTTATGCATAAAAACTTTAATTATGTGTAAATCCAAATACAATGAATAGAACATATCTTAAGAATATTGGTTAAAAATAGACTTGTATTTTCAGGTTAATTAAAATAATATTAACCGTCAAAAATTAAATAAATAATTGACATTTTGTTCTCAAATGAATTTTAAGTCAAAGATGAAAAAAAACATTGAAAATTAATCATAGTCATAGCAAGTTCCAGAGTAAAATCCTCTGCCCTTATCATTCCTCTATTTATACATCCGGTTAAAAAAACACTTAAAAGTTAAATTAAAAACCCTAACCCTACACCCTACACTAACCCTAAGCCCTAACTTTAAACTCTAACCCTAAACTTTAAACCCCTAATTTTATTGCTAACTTTAAACTCTAAACCCTAAACTTTAAACCCTTAATTTTATTATGAGGCATAAATGAAGGCATGATTAGGAGGTAGACGATTTCCACCAAGTTCCATCACTTTTCTTGTAGTTTAAACAAGATAAATAGAAAAAATCAAGGGCAAAAAAACAACATTCTTAAATAATGTAATTAATTTCAGACCAAAAAGAAACAGACAAAGAACTTAATCACATGGTCTCAAAGCATCCTTTTCAGCAATCTAATCAGAACAGCACATGGAAATTTAAGCTGCTGAGAAGCAAATTATAAAAGCTAATAACTATTCATTCATGTGAGCTTCATTTCAGCATCTCTAAGAACCCTAAAATGCAAACAACTTGAAGACAAATTAGCTAACTGAATATAGCAAAAGGACAGTGAAAGTGAGAGGTGGAGGCTCACAGTTTCCCCTAATTTCTTCTTTTATCGGTGAAGAATGACCCTTTCCGAGACTTGTCGAGAACAAAACGGGACACCGGGTCTTTTGATGCATTGCAGAATCCAAATGAATGCATTCACTTGCATAGATTTCGATTACCCTGAATTTATTTTTCTCTGTTCTGGTTCCCCGAATGAATAGAAGTTTCTGAACCCCGAGAAAGATCGGCAAATAGACAAGTAATTTACGCTACACTAACAAAGATCTCTACCAGATAGCGTTATGAAGGCAGCATCCTTGTAGGTATTGCTTTGGCCTGCAGGATACACCAATTAGGTTGATTCACAAGAGAAAGTTATGCAAGATACTATTTAAAACGAGCAAACGAATCGACTCATACCGTGTCATATCCTTCCCCTTTTTACTCAATCGAATGATGTCCTCCAAGGCATATAAACAGTTGTTTGAGATTATCATCCGGCAATTCTACTAAGCTGAGAAACTAGTTCCTTATCTCCAGAGTTTTTCAGATGTTCAATAATTTTGTCAACGTAAGGAGCTTTCAAGTGGATCTTTTTCTTAAGCATTGACCTAGCAAGCTTTGCAGCTTCGACCGAATGGCTTTGCTGACACAAGCCAACCAAAAGAATACAATAGATATCGGAGTCAATGGATGACAAATATTGCATTCGCTCAAATTCATCATATAAGCGAAAACCATCAAGCACTCGTCCCTCTCGACATATCTCCCTAATCATGATACTAGAAGCAATGCCATTTGGTTTAGCCCCACTCGCTAACATCTTCCTAAAGAGCTTCTCTGCTTCGTCACATCTATTCATCCTAATCAAAGACACCACAAGAGCACTATAGCAGTCACCGTCAGAAACACCGTGTTCAGCAACTTTATCAATCAACCTATATGCTTCTTCAACATTTCCCTCGGCACAAAGCCCCTCGATCAAAGTAATAACAGTTACACGATTAGGAGCACAACCATGAGCTCCCATTCTATCCAAAATCCTCAATGCCTCCATTGTCCGACCCTTATCGCAAAAGCTTTTAATCACAGATGTATATGTGATTACATTTGGACTACAACTCCCACCTGCTTTCTCCATCTCCCCCAAAAATTCCATTGCCTTCTCCATACTCCCATACTTGCAAATACCCTCAAGAAGCACGGAATATGCCACGACATTTGGAGAAAACCCTTGCCTCCTCATTGCCTGAAACAACTCACAAGCATCCTCCAATCTACCAGCATTAGAGAACCCTTCGATCATCGCAAAATACGTAATCATATCAGGATAAAGATCAATCGAGCCAATCTCTTTCATCAATTTATCAGCCATATCCATATCCCCTTTCTCGCAAAACAACCTGATAACCATATTGTAAGCAGTAGTATCTGGACGTAAATTGAATTCAGGCATTTTCCTCATTACCAACAAAGCTTCATTAGCAATCCTAGCTTCTTTACACAAATTCAAAACAACCTTAAACATTTTAACATTAACCAAACACTTTTCCACCTTGTAAGCTTCAATAACATCCAAAACAAGATACGGGTTTTGCTTAATTTTCAAAAACTCACAAGCTTTTCTATACATATAAGAACCATACCTATAATTTGATTGAAGACCCGCCCATATAAAGAACCTCAGACCCATTTGAGATGTATCAAATGAGCATCTTTTTAATACCTCACATACACAATTAGAGTCCAATTTGGCATTGACTAAAGCTAGGGTGTTCTCCACGTTGCTTTGTTTTTTCTCTAAAATAGTTAAGAATTTGTCTGCAAAAGAGGCTGAACTAAATTGAAAAGTGAAAACTTTGCTATGTTTGGGGTAAATTGCGAGTGAAATCGACCGGGAGAGTGAAGCAATTAGCATTGCTTTTGGGGTGAATTCAGGGTTTTTCGCAAGAGTTAATGTTGGTTAAACCCAAATGCTAGAACTAAAATCGAGCACAAAATCTTACTGCAAGAGAGATTGTTAGTGAATGAAGTTGGCTGAGTTTTGGTGAGAATGAAGATGTGCGAGTCGTTCCAATGCGGTTGAGTACTGCTGGGTCAACTCATAGCCAGGAAACCATGACCTTAAAGATGATCCTGCATTAGAGCAACAGAGTAACTTTATTAAGAAAAACTACAAGTACATCCTAAACAATAAATATTTATGTTAGAACTTCCAATGTGATTATGTGAGTTGCAATCTAGTTTATTACAAGTACATTTTTATTTCATTTAAACTATATAAGTGTTGAAACATATCATATTCGAAATTCTAATACAAGTCCGGTGTGCAAAACCGAAAACCACACATTTTCTAAGCTAAAGGTTATTGTCATATTATTAGTACAAGGAGTGTAAATGAGGCCACCCGAATCCGAATAGGGACAAGCTCTGCGCAGATCGAATACTCGACTCGAGCTCGAAAAAGCCGAATTCCCATACTTCATAAGGTTTTACTTCTATAACAAATCATATTGTTCGAATTGACTTTACTTCTCAAACAACTGTTCAAATTCTTTATCCAAATAACTATTTGAATTTAACAAAACTCAAAAGGATTTAAATTTCTCAAACATCTAATCTAAGACGCCAGCAGCTCTTAAAGGTAAAACCAGTAGACCCAAACAAGAAAGATACAAAGCGGGAACTGATTAGCTAAAAGCTCACTCAATAAACCTCAAAATTAATCACAAAAACAATAACTTGCAAAACAACAATCAAAAGGATTTAAATTTCTCATACATCTAGTTATCTAACTAGAGAAGAAAAGAACTCACGAGAACCATGGCTTCACGGAGCAAACGTCAACACCGGCGGGATGAAATAGAAAATCCAAGAAACCTAAGGAGATATAAATAGTAAAAAAAAAAGTGTGTTTTGCAGAAGAAAAGCGTGAAGCCGATAGGTAAATAGCAGAGACGATGACAAAATTCAGGAATTTAGATTAGGTTTGATGATATATTCAAGGAAAATATAAATTTTGGTACCCAATTTTTTCAACAATTTGTTTTTTTTTTTTTTTACAAAATTCAGAATAGGACAGATTTTATGCGAGAGAATAGATTAATATAAAAAATAGGGAAACTGAAAGTTTCCAAAAGCGTCTTAATTTTAAGGTATATGGAGTTAGTTTAAGCTATATGGTTTAGGGGTTTATGTGTAGAGGGTTAGAATTTAAGGATAGTCATTTCAATTTAAGGTGTAGGGTTATAATTTAGGGTTTATAGGTTAAAACCTAGATCCTCACCATATTACCTTAAAAAATAAACCCTAACCTATAAACCCTAAATTATAACCCTAAACTTTAAATTGAAATGGCTATCCCTAAATTCTAAACCTCTACACATAAACCCCTAAACCCTATACCCTAAACTAACTCCCTATACCCTAAAACTAAGGCGCTTGTGGAAACTTTTAGTCTCCACCACCTGTGTATAGGATATTAATCCATATAAAAAAAATTAATCGTGTAAAATAATATTAAAATATAATTTCAATTAGTATTGTTATATTTAATAATAAAATTTAAATAAAAAACTATTTTGTATAGATATACCATAAATCTTAAGTATCATATAATAATATTGTGTCCGAGTTAGGACGAGCAAACTCGATTTAATTTGAAATTTTGAAAACTTTTATATGATTTAATTTGATTCGAATCGTAATTTTATAATCTTGATTGATTCGAAGAAATTCTAATTAAAATTTTAGTTATAAAATGAGATTCAGATAACTCGAAATTGTTAATAACCTATAAATCAATTTTTAAGTTCCAGACGAGTCTTTCAATTATGTAGGATATATCTATATCACTAGAAATGTCAAATGGGTAGGGAGGGTGTGAAGGTTACTCTTCCCACGCTCATTCCCATCAAGAATTTTTATCTTTATCTCCGTCTCACGACCCGCTGCGAATACAAAATTTAAAATCATCTTTGCCCCGCAACCCGCAAGACTAAAATCATCCTCACCCCATCATTGGACCCACATAATCTCCCCTTGACTCGTCTCACGATCGGATAAAAATCTTTTGCCTAATTTCGGTGCCCCTTTCTATGCTCTAATACTAAAAAACACTAAAAATTTAATTTTTAAGTCCTAACTCTAAATTTTAAATCCTAAACCCTATACCTTAAAAAATACATCATACCCTAAATTCCTTAAACCATGAACACAAATCATAAACCTAATTTTTATTGTGAGGTATAAATAGGGGCACCGAAAAAGGCAGAGAATTTTTATTCCTCATAATCCATTTATATAATATATTTAAAAATATTAGTTATATAAATATAAATAAAATTTGTTATAAAAAAGTTGTAAATATTTGTCATTCAAACTCCCGCCACATATAGTGAGGACTAAGGAGAAGAAAATAAATATTAAAAAGAAGGCGTAACGTTAAGAAACAGCAAAGAATAAACCAATAAACATATATTATATATGTATACATTTTTTCTTAAATATTCTGAGATAAGTCTATATAAATTATTTTAAACTCAACTCTGATTTAAAGTGATATTTCAAAAGATATTTATATATTTGATGTGATCAATCTCAATCTCAATTATATATATATTGAACTTTTCAATAATTTCTGAAGAGAAGTCAATATAAATTACCTTAAATTTAACTATGATCTATGCTAATATTATATTTTTAATAATTATAAGATCTGTTGGGGCGAGTACAAAGTTAAATTCACGCCCTCTTCATCACTCATGTCGAATCTATTTTTTATGTTCATCCCCGTCCTACAACCCCAAAATTTGTAACCTTCCCTGCTCAATTGAATGTGAAGTGGGTCTAATCCCAGCAAAATTCGCCTCACTAACAGCCCTATGTAATACAGAATATTACATATGAAGTAATATATATATGTATATCATATATAGTTATAAAAAGTCGTTTAAATTAGAACTAACCACTATCATTACATTATAAATAATTGCAAATAAATTTGAACAGAAACGCGAACATCTAAACTCCACTTAACTCGATTCCAACTTGAATTAATAAAATATAACTCACCAAATCGATTAATTAAAAAAAAAATAGTCATCAAATATTCGTCATTGATTGGAGCAAAGAAACTGAGCCCAAGTTTGGAGTTCATGAAGCGATGCCAGCTCAAACTCAAGCTCGTACCATGTTTGTCATCTGGTAATAATAATTGTGTTGTTGTACACACCACAAATGAAAAAGAAAATCAAACAAATAAGAATACAAAAGATTTAACGTGGTTCATCAGTGTGTTTACGTTATCGGGAAACAAAGAGCAGCTGTTTTTTTTTATTCAATCGAGGTTCAGCATTGTTCTTCTATGATTAAACTAAAAGCAGTGTTGCCGATGATGTCTATGTCGTTGTCGAATCATGAGTTACGGTTTAAGTTCAGTATGTCTAGGTTTGGTTACAGTTAAAACAACCTATCAAATACAAACTTTTGAATATTGAACACGGTTATACGTCTGTCCGATTCAGGTATGTTCACGAGTATTCGAACAAAACGACATATAATATCATGTTTATCATTACATTGCAGATTTCCACCGATCCGTAGCTCGGACTACCTGGAAGAACGTTTTAGACTTGCGGCTACTGCTTCTGCCGAAAACCATCGGATTAACATTTAACAGCTACAGCGAGCGATATTAACAGTTATGATACAAGAAAAATCAGTGTCGGTAACACTAGATCCAATTTTATGTATTCTTAGGTATCCATAAATATTATTGTATTTTAGGTCAAGTCGGATTCTTTCAGGAATTACGAGCCGAACGGGTTATCGTTCGAGTCGAACTTGGATAGCATTACCGCAATTAATCATTCATAACTTAATATGGAATTTCACTGGTTTGTTTTTGTATAGAGTCGAGTTTAAGCTCGAGTTTGATTCAGAACAAAGATTGAACTGTTGAAGCTCGTTTGTTTAGATTGAATTGCTTAAAAATATTAAGTTCAACGCCCATGCTTGATTTTTCTTAATATAATTGTCTGTATCAAATTTATTAGCCAGCTTATTTGAATAGAATATTGTAAAAATTCATTAAGAGAGGACTCAATTACTCTATTCACAATGTTTGAAATTTTTTAATAACAATTAAAAGCAAAAAATTGAATAGGTTACGACTTATCCAAATGTTAAAATATTTAAACCTAACGCAATTTACTCGAACTCGAGTTAAGTTGGTCAAATATGATAATGATAAAAAATAGAGTAAAGTGCACCAATGGTCATCAAACTTTTAGGGGGGGTTTATTTTAGTCACCGAATTTAAAAAAATTTAGGATCACATAATTTTTTTCACTTTTATTTTAGTACTTTCTGTTACCTTCCGTCAAAAGATGCTAACGTGGCCTGTTAATTTTTTTCTTTTTTGAGCGAAAAAAGGCGACAAACATGAGCCTCGTTAAAAAAACCCTAAACCTAATGGGGGAAAAGAGTGCTCATAGAGGTTGATACAAAACAAATCAAGGATTAAAAGAACAAAACACAAGCGAAAGAAAACAAAACTGAAACAACTACACAAATATGCCCACACTCAATGTCCCCAATCGTCATGGAGAGCATCGACAACCTCCACAGGTGGCTCAAGAAATCTAAGGTAATCCATTGGAAGGTCCCTAGCCAAACGAGCAAGCTTATCCGCCACCGCATTCGCCTCTCTACGCACCCACAAGAAGCGTACTTCCCATTCCCTAGCAAGCATATCCGCAAGATGACCTCGGAGCGAGGAAGAGAAACACAAAGGCTCTCCCGCGGCCAAACCCTCGTATACCTCTTTGTTATCCGTCTCAACCACGATATGAGAGAAACCAAACGACCAAATCGTTGCAAGACCCTCGTACACCGCCCATAACTCCGCCTCAAAAATCGAACAAACCCCGATCTTTTTCGCAAAACCAAATCACCAACCCACAATATCATCTCTCCCAACTCCTCCACATGAAGCAAAACCCGACGTAGTGTGCCGAGCCCCATCCATATTCACCTTGACCCACCCATGTAGAAGTTTCGACCATCGCATAGGCATCAAACTGCCGTTCAAAGCACCCCGTTGTTGACTGCTAGCAGCAACAGCCGTCTTCAGTTCATTGCAGAGCTGCTGCCCCTGCTGCAGCAAGCTTCCAAAACACTCATTCTCCGGCTCAAAAATCTAACGGTTGCGACGCCGCCAAGCTACCCAAACAACCATCCCAAAAAACAAATCCCAGTTCGTCGCACGCTTCAAAAACCCTGTAGGCTTAGTCAAGTTCAGAAGGACCCAATTCTTAATATCAACGTTAAAGAACTGTTGCACTCTCTCCTCCTTGACAACGTTCAACCAAGCTGTCCGCACCTCAGCACAGTCCCTAAGGACATGTGAAATGTCCTCACTCGCAGCGCCACAAATAGTACACTTCGGATCATCCGCGAGATGACGACGCACCACCTCCGCGTTGGTCAAAATCCGCCCATGGCACATTCGCGCCCTCGGAGAACCACTATATTTAGCAATAACGTTCCATAGTCTTCCCTCATCCATATCGACATGCCCCATCCGCAAGACATAGGTCGATTTAACCGAAAACCGTCTCGAATCTTCACATGACTAACCAGGTCGATCTGGTACACCCGCAGGGCTTGTGGCCGTACCGCGTTTATACCCCAAAGAAGCTGTTGTGGCAGCATGTCGGAAAAATCATTCCATCGCCAATGTCCATCGTCATCCACCATATCTCTAACAGGAGTATTATGCGACGCCTCATGCGCTCCATCCGTCCTATAACCGCGCAAAGGTTTGAAGTTCGCCACCCAAGCATCATCCCAAAAATCAACGCTCTGCCCATTACCAACATTCCAAACAATATGCTTACGAACATCCTCCCAAACTAAACAAATTCCCCTCCATAACCGTGAACCATTTACTCTTGGAACAAGATTCGGCACCAAATCAACCATTCTATATTTCGTTCTCAAAACACGAACCCACAGTTTAGTTGGCTCCGATATGATTGCAAAACCCAATTTTAAAAGGAAGGCTTTATTTTGGTGATCAAGTCGCTTAAGCCTCAATCCACCATTCAGAATAGGCAAACACATCATATCCCAATTAACCACATGCAAGTTACGCGACAAATTAGTGTGACCCCAGATAAAATTCTGAATGAGCCTCTCAATAGCATCACAAACATTCCTCGGTAATCTTGTTGACTGCATTGTATACATAGGAATTGAAGCAAGCACTAATTTTGCGAGAATCACACGCCCAGCAAAAGAGAGGCAGCGGACCTTCCACCCAGCCAACCGATCCGTCACCTTCTGAATCAAATAATTATAGGTATCTTTCGTAACACTGCCATGAATAAGCGGGACTCCCAAGTACTTACCTAAATTAGACACACGTCGAAAACCAAAAGAGTAACTGATATCCTCCTGCAAAGCCATGTGAATATTATGCGAGAAAAATATATCCGTCTTTGATATACTAGCTTTATGTCCCAAGCAATCGCAGAAATCTTTTAGAACCCGGGTAATCACATCAAATTGCTATAAAGAAGCTTCCGCGAATAAGACCAAATCATCCGCAAAAAAGAGATGAGAAATCAGAGGCCCATGCCGACAAAATTTAAAGGCCTTCCAATTCCCTAGATCAACCTCCCGTTGTATCGCATGTGCCAATCTCTCCATACAAAGAACAAATATATATGGCGACAACGGATCGCCCTGTCGAATCCCCCTGGTGGGCTTGAATTCTGCCGATTTACTACCATTCCAGAGCACCTGAGTAGAGACAGAAGAAACGCTGCTCATAATAAGAGATTTCAAGGTCGGAGGGATTCCAAGTTCTGAAAGTGTATCGTCAATAAACGACCACTCTAGCCTATCATACGCTTTCTCAAGATCAACTTCTATCGCGAACCATCCTTTTTTACCCTTCTTCAAACGCATTGAGTGTATGACTTCCTTCACTATGATAATATTATCAGTGATCGATCGTCCAGGGACAAAACTAGTTTGATTTTTCGAGATCCAATTCGGTAGATACAGTTTTAGCTTATTCACCACAACCTTACTTAGCAATTTATAGATTACCGTACACAAGCTGATCGGTCTAAATTGAGAAATCAATTCCGGATTCTCCACCTTCAGAATGAGCACCAATAGTGTTTTGTTCAAATTCGCATCAACTGATCTAGAGGCAAACATATCTTGAATAGCCTTACAAACAACCGATCCCACAATGTCCCAGTGACGCTGGAAGAACATAGCTTGAAAACCATCAACACCCAGAGCTTTAGAAGGTTGCATCTGAAATAGAGCCTGGCAAATTTCCTCATTAGAAACCGGGCCCTCAACCAAATCTCTTTCCGTAGAGGAAAGTGGGTGAAACACACCACGACAGTTATACATGTGACCATACACCCATTCAGAGGAGAATAATTTTCCAAAGAAATCCGTCGCAATCCTCTTAAGAGTATCCTGCTCCGAGATCCACTCATCCTACTCATTTTTCAGAGCCAAAATGTAGTTACGCTTTCGCCTCCCATTTGCAATAGCGTGATAATACTTAGTATTCCGATCGCCGCTAAGGATCCAATCACACCTGGCCTTCTGTTGCCATATACTTTCCTCCATACCAATGATCTCATCTAACTCAGCTTTTAGAGATTTCTCAAGACTGCTAAAAAAATTCGAATGCCTAATCTCCAAAGCTTTATCAATGCCTCGAAGGCGAGCAAGGAGTCTCCTATTTCGTTGTCGCAAATCCCCATACTTATTTGTACTCCAATGCGTCAAACAACCTTGTAACATGTCAATATTTTCCATGTAAGATAAAGTCGTATTCCACTCTTTAGTTGTCATACTAGCAAAATCCGGGTCATGTTGCCACGTGAAAACAAAGTGAAAAGACCGCTCTCCTTCGTTATGGGCAAAAGCAGTCGTGCTAATCAAAATGGAATGGTGATCAGACCCAATTCGATCAAGGTGTCGAACCAACGAATCAGGGAAAACACTCGCCACTTTGAGTTCATAAGGTATCAATCAAGCCTTTCGAACAAATTCCCCCTAGCCCAAGTATACCGAGGCCCTTTGAACTCAACATCAAACAAGCCGCCATCAAAAACAAAATTCTGAAAGTCCCTACTCACACCACCTCGACGATCTTCTGAATGTAAAATTGCATTAAAATCACCACCCAAAAGCCAAGGGTGATCAGTGCCTGGATTCAGAGCAGTCGGTTGATTCCAGATATGACGTCGATAGTGAACATACGAACTCGCATAAATAATGGTCCAAAACACAGGGCAAGGCAGCGCACTCCCTTTCAGAACCACATGAACAAACTGATTGGATGCTGATAAAACCTAAACCTGTAATCACATATTCCACAGAAGCCATATGCCACCACTAAACCCCTGCGCCTCAACCCGGAAAGAAAACTGATAGCACAAATTTCGAACGATACGATAAGCTCTATCACCACTGACCCTAGTTTCCAACAGAGCAACAACCGAAGGCCTATCCGACGCAACAATCCTACGCAAATGATCTCTAAATAAGGAACCTGCAGCTCCTTGAATGTTCCATGTAACGATGTTAATCATTGTAAAAGGGAAAGACAAGAGAAGAAAACGAACCTAGTCTTCTACCATTATGGACTCCAAGTCTGTCCCCCGGCATCCCCATTTACCGTAATCGCCTCCGGGCCAAGCACTCGTGCGTCATCATGCTTGCCCTGAACACATGAATCGTTACCTCCATTGTTTCCAATAGTCGAGCTCGCCAAAGAAGGTTGCGGCGATAATGGCTGTAATGCATCCAAACGGGATGAGGCTGATTGGACCCATTTCGATAACAAAGGCATTGTCGGCACCTGATCAGATTTTTTCTTACCACGTGGTTGTGGTTTAACCAAACCCTTACTACTTTTCTGCACCCCCTGGAATCGCACTTTCGAGCTACCTTTGCTAGAAGAATGAACCTTCCTACCATCATTCATAATCGAGAATGCCGTATGACTAGACCCCGCCTCCGTACTTTTATGCTGCACAACGGTGGGAACGTTACCTGGAATAACTGGGGAAATACTCATCGATGAAGATTCAACCGATGCAATCACAGGACGATCACTCTGTACGGCTTATTTGCACTTCCCCCTCGCCCTTGCTCTACAGGGCCTTCCTGGACCCCATCCGAATCAACCTCCCGAAGAAGATGAAACTTGGATTGCATTGCGTCACTTCCCTCTCCTCTAGCACCAGGGGTCATAAAACTCGTTTTCCGCGGCCTCCTCTTTCTGTTATCCACAACCATCCATGGACCATACAGCTCCGATAACTCACTCTGCTGTTCTGACTGAGCCGAATCCTTACCCGACGTTTCAGATGTCGTCACAATTTTAGATGCACAAAAGTCCGTAGAATGACCATACACCTCACAATGGAAACAAATCTGATTCAAGCCTTTATATTCTAACTTTTGGACAAAATTATCAATGCCAACACAAGGTAAAAGAGGTTTCGTCAGATCAACTACAACAACAAGCCGAGCAAACTTACCTCTTTCCCCAGCAACAGTATTATAATCCACTTCGATCACCCTGTCAATAATATCCGCGATGCGACGGAATAAGCTCTTCGTATAATACCGTATGGGCAACCCCGGTAACCGTACTCAAACTACGACATGTGACGGATGAGCCTTATCAGTAGAGAAATCCCTGCTCCATGGTTGAACCGTGAGGTAACTGCCAAAGAGAGTCCAAGGGCCAGCTGTAAGAACCCGGACATAATCCTCCTCCTTCTCAAACTTAACCTAAAAGTATTCATTCTTCATATCCACTAGTTGAAAGCGGCCAACCAATTTCCACAACGCTTGGAGCCGATTCCAAAGAGCTCTATAGCTAATGGTTCTACCAAGTAATCGAACAATCAATGCTTTCCTCATACTTTGCTCAATTAATTCATGAACACGCTCGGAAAATCGGTTCACCGGATATGGACCTCCTTCCTTGATCGTAACATCCTCATCCCGCACTACTATCTCACTATCCGTAAATTCTGTCGGCTTCATCCCCACAGTACCACCCGTCCCTACAAGAATATTGGCATAAGTTCGTGCCATTGTTGCCATCTCAGGCTTTTGAGATGCCAAAACATCTCCCACTGCCAGCTGCTCTCCAGTCGGTTCCACACCCTCAAAAATAGGGTTCACCATCAAATTCATACAACCCTGGCCAACATCAGTGCACGGCCTCTCTCCACCTGCGCCCGGATACCCTACACCAAACTGTATCCCCTCCATCGATCCTTTACCACCCCGCAGATCAGACGACAAACCAGGCGAAGTCGGGCACTCCACAACACTTGCAGAAGTCGGGGTTGCAGTCTGCAATCCACCCCCAGCCGTGAGGGTTGCCCCTATGGCAACCTTAAAGGCCTGCCGACCGTCACCAGGCGGCCGACCGCTTGAATCTGATACCGTAGCAAACCCTAGCGCAGCCCCACCGGCCGCATTAGGGTTTTGGTTTTCACAATTTTCCTGAAAGTTCAGAGGGAACGAAAACATAGGGAACATTTTTTTGAAATCTTGAAATTATTTTTTTATTGTCTAAAAAATAGAGAACTAATATGTCTTTTTTTTAGAAAGCATATGACATGTTTTTATTGATCAAGTGGAGGTGCGGGGAATCGAACCTCGTGCCTCGCATGCGAAGCAAGCACTCTACCATATGAGCTACACCCCATGACCTTCTTAATTTTTCTTTGGCTCCGACATGAACCTTCTCTTTTTTTCTCTTTCAATTTCTACTTTGGGTCCCACATAAATTCATCGATTTCTTTTTCTTCATTTATTTGGAGGAAAAAAAAATCATGCGAGACCCTTCTATTTCTTGCCCTCCTTGTTGCTGAGTCGGATCGCCAAAATTTGGACCCGCCATAGATGAGTCGTCTCGATTTTACTTTTGGAGTTTTGCTTCTCCCCCTTTTGGTGCATTAAATTTTTAGACATGAATTTTCACCAAATTGGCTTTGGATCACCTAAACATTGTGTTTTCTGTCTATCTATTTTCTCGTGTTTTTAGTTGTGTTTGTCTAAGTTATGGGTTGAACACGTGCTTTCTTTATTATGAATAAATGCTCAGATGGTACTACTTAAAAAAAAATACTAAAAAAATTTCAGTAAATTATAAATATGTATGTCATTCTAAATATATTAAGAAATTAGATCTTTTATGTAAAGTCTCGAATCTTTAACATTTTAAATAAAAAATTAATTTAAAGAGTTGTCCACAATTAATCTTTTATATCCTATTCAGATTAGTTGATAAGTGACTCATATATCACTGGTTATGGAAATAAATTTAGACAAAAATATCATTTTATAATTTTTTTAATAATATCATATTCAAATTAATCTGTCAATCTAAATATATTTATTCAATACATACATTTATATATATATATATATGTGGTCTATTTTAACGGAATTCGGGGTCATCTCAAATAATGTACTCGGTCCCTAAATTTCCCTTTCTTTTTTTCTTCTGTTATTTATTTTATGAGTGAAATTTTGATACACGTGCGGTAGAAAAACAAATTTTACATAAGTCTACATATTTAAAGTATAAAATTTAAATCCCGAATTTTTAATCCTAAATCTTAAAAAATTAAACCTTATACTTTAAATTCTAAATATTAACCTTAATTTTGTGTAGACTTGATTTAGTGCATGTTTAGATTTGCGTTTAGGGTAAAAAAATCTCGATTGAACGGAAAACATGTCTCGGTCATCGTGCCAACATGTTTGAATCTAAAAATTCAAACGTGATTTTGGACCCCGAACGTGATTTTGAGAAAAGCAAAATAAAAATAGTTTTTGTGTTTCGTCGTGATTTTACACTATATTTTTACACAAGCGTGATTTTTAAGAAAAAACTCTCAAACATAAATCACGTTACTTTAAAATTAATTATATACAAAAAAAATTCTATAAAATCACGATGATCTAAAATCAATTATACCACCGCAAAACCAAACACACACTTATACAATTGTGTATCATTTTTTTTTGTTTTGTTTTTCACCAACCGTTATATAATTGTTGACACGAGAATCACGTGTTTTTAACGGCCACTAAAAAATAAATAAAATATTGTTTCAACAACTTTCAGCAGGGGGGATGAATGTAAAAATTCGCTGACGCTCATCAGCGCTGTCCTTATCTGAGTATTTATACCCACTTTCAGCTGCTCTTATTTTCCCCTGCGCCGTTTCTCTTGCTTTTCAAAATCAAAAATACGATTTCTGTTTGTTTGTTCTTTTTTGTTGTTGAAGTTTTTTTTGAATCGAGAAACAAAAAGAATGGAGGCGCTGGATTATCACGCTGAAGAGAGGAGAAAGGCGGAGTTTGACGTGAAACAAATGAAGATCGTTTGGGCCGGTTCTCGTCAAGCTTACGAGATCTCCGATCGAGTTGCTCGTCTTGTCGCCAGTGATCCGGTGAAGTTTTGTTTTGTTTTTTTCTCGAGAAAATTAGTGAATGGAACTGGAATGCGAATTCAAGTTTCGATATAAATTCGATTATTTGAAATATCTTTGTATTATTTTCACTGTTGACGGCGATTTGTTTACTTTCCGAGCTGACTTGCTTTCTGTTTGGTTCCCGGGAAAATGTGTGGTTGATGCGATTTTGTGAAGGTTTTCCGAAAGGAGAACAGGACAATGCTATCTAGGAAGGAATTGTTTACGGATACTTTGAAGAAAGTTGCTCATGCGTGGAAGAGGATAATTGAGCTTCGTCTCTCTGGTTTGTTTTCGAATAAAATTTGAATAATAAAATATAATCAACTCGGTAACTCGAAATTTTTTTACTTGATTCAACCGTATAAAATGTTTACCTCCAACTGTAATTGGTTTTCTAGAAAACAATTTAGTAAACAATTTTTCAGAAAATTTTCATTGTAAATATCAAATACGATAAATAATATTATTCATTATAAAAATATTATTATTATTATTATTGTTTGAATATTATAATGATTTAGTTAATATCGTTTATGTCAATGTAGTTATTGTTAATTATTTTTATTATTTTATAAATGAAAACATTAAGATTAATATAAATATTATTAAAGTAATAAATATTATTAATCATATTAGTTAGTTATTAAAATAAAATTATTGTATTATTAAAAATTATTAGTGTCGTATTTTAAATATTTTAATAATTAATATTTTTAAAAATAACATTAAAATATTATGTTAATATTAAATACATAAAATAATATTATTCATTAATAATAACTAACTATTATTTTCCTTAAAATATTATAATAATTAGTAGGTATTATTTATGTCAAGATATAGTATAATATTAATTAGTATTTTATGAAAATAATATATAGTATTAATTATATTAATAAATTATTATATATTCTTAAAAAAATATATTATATTATATATTATTATAATATAATTGACTATATTATTATAATAGTAAAAATTATTATATTAAAATAAAATATTTTTTTAGGTGTTTATATGTTTTGACGTGAAAATGATTTTTTTTTTCTTACAACAGAAGAAGAGGGCGATAAATTAATGATCTTTATGGATCAGCCTTCTTTCGCAGATCTTCAATGGGTAAGTATTTTTTTTCTTTCCTTTTCATGTTTCTAAGCGCTTTTTTTTTGTTCAAATTTCATGTTTCTAAGCTTAAGAAGTAATATGTTCCCAAATTTAATATAGTCTTCTCCTTCCTTTATGGGTTTGGAATATTTATGGAAAAGGTATGTGAAGTATTTTCTTAATCTCCAATATATATATATATATATATATATATATATATATATATATATATATGGTTATATTTTTCGGTTTTTTAGGACTTTGTCCTAATTAATTCAGATCGATTCGGGTCGCACATTTAATTTTGGTGGGTGAGTCCTCCAGCAGAGATTTTCTGCACATACAAGGGATAAAAATCCTCTGCCCTTTTCGATGCCCCTACTTATGCCCCAACACTAAAAAACACTACAAAATTAAATTCTAAGCTCTGCCCCTAAATTTTAAATCTTAAACCCTACACCCTAAAAATACATATTACCATAAAATCCCTAAACCCTAACCTAAAACTCTAAACCCTAAACCATAAATCTAATTTTGAGCATGGGGCATAAGTAGAGACACCGAAAAGGGACAGGGGATTTCCATCTATACATAAACTCTTGAGTTTAAAACTTGTTTAAACGATACTAAATTGTTTACTACTTGGACCAACCGTGTCGGTATATTTTGTTGACAGGGAATGTTCATTCCTGCTATTAAAGCAAATGGAAGTGAGGAGCAGAAAGCTAAGTGGCTTCCATTGGCATATAAGGTTAAAATTCTTGGGTGCTATGCACAAACTGAGCTTGGTCATGGCTCCAATGTCCGAGGGCTTGAGACTACTGCTACATTTGATCCTCACACTGATGAATTTATTCTTCATAGTCCCACATTGACTTCAAGCAAAGTGAGTGAATTGTTAACTAGTTAATTACGTCATTCTATGAAATATATCATGATGAGTAGAGATGAGCAGAATTCGACCCGATTTGAAAAAATTATTATTTTTATTTATTTTAGGTTATTCAAGTCAACTTGAATTATTCGTGTAAATTCAGAGTTTGAGTCGAGTTTAATTTTGTTAACTTGAAAAACCGAAAAATCAAATTTTATTGTTTTGCTACTAATCCATGATTCCCTTTTTTTTTTTTTCAATTTCTCATTTGTTTTAAGTTCAGTCTAACCAAATTTGAGCCACATGCTACTAAACCATTGTATAATACATATTTAGCTTCTATTTATATTTTTGATTTTTTTTTTGCAGTTTAGTTCTTTAACTTTGTATTATTTCCTTATTTCTTCGATTCCTCTTTTGTTTTAAGTCATTTTTTACCAAATTTAAACCACATTCTCCACTAGCACTATATAATTAGGTAACTCCAATTCATATCTTTCACAAAAAATAATCTTTTTGTAACTTAATCCATTAATTTTACATTTTATTTAATCTAGTCTGTTAATTGTAATTTTTATTAAATTCTTTTTTCTCGTTAATTTTTTAACTCATCTATACTCTCATCAATAATTTGTCCTCAAAAATTCATTTTTTAAAAATAATATTATAAATATATTTTGTATGATTTTAAATGCTATTTGTTTTATTAAATAATATTACAAATTTTACTCATAAAAAAGAATATGAAGAAATATATATATTATAAGATTATAAAAAAATGTTTGAATTGAAATTAATTCGTACTATAATATTATAAATAATTATAATTAATTACATCATTGTATTAAATATATCATGATGGGCAGGGATGAGCAGTATTCAATTTGACTCGAAAAAATTGATATTTTTTTAATTTTGACTTAACATTCGTCATTTATAGTGGTGGCCAGGGGGAATGGGCAAAGTATCCACACATGCTGTGGTTTATGCACGTCTTATAACAAGCGGACAAGACCATGGAGTGCACGGTATGTGCCAAATTCATAAACTTACACATTTTGCTGTTATTAATATGTTAATGCAGAATCTCTCCTTTCTTTTTTTTTTTCCAGCTTTCATTGTCCAGTTGCGTAGTTTGGATGATCTCTCGCCTCTTCCCGGAATAACGGTCGGTGATATCGGAATGAAATTCGGAAGCGGCGCATATAACAGCATGGACAATGGTGTCATGAGATTCGATCATGTTCGCATTCCGAGGGATCAAATGCTAATGGGGTCTGTTCTCTAAACCATGCATGTAGCATGATCTTCATGGATAAACAAGTTGCCTGTTCTGAAGTTTGCTTTTCTTTGTACTCTCCAGTATTTCACAGGTTACAAGAGATGGGAAATATATGCAATCCGATGTTCCTCGACAGCTGATGTACGGTCCAATGGTCTACGTCCGTCAAAAAATCGTAGCTGATGCTTCTACTGCTTTGTCAAGAGCAGTTTGTATTGCAACGAGGTATAGTGCTGTTCGTAGACAGTTCGGTTCGCAGAATGGCGGTCCAGAGACTCAGGTACCAATGTACCATCATCTTTTCGATCTTATACTCGTATACATGTTCGTAGATATTCGTGTTCAATAGTCTTCGATTCGGAACTGCTGAATTTTCAGGTGATTGACTACAAAACACAGCAAAATAGGCTCTTTCCTTTGCTTGCTTCTGCCTATGCTTTCAGATTTGTTGGCCAGTGGCTGATGTGGCTATACAATGATGTGACACAAAAATTGCAAGCCAATGATTTCTCCACATTGCCTGAGGTCCATGCATGTACTGCTGGATTGAAGTGTATTACCACTTCTGCAACTGCTGTATGTCAACTAAATAACAGTCGATGACCGTCTTAATTTTTCTTTCGATTTATGTTTTCGGGTGCTTTTAGCTTGACTGCAATAAATGTGGTTGCAGGACGGAATCGAAGAATGCCGGAAACTGTGTGGTGGTCATGGTTATCTGTCTAGCAGTGGACTCCCTGAGTTATTTGCTGTTTATGTCCCTGCCTGTACTTATGAAGGTGACAATGTTGTTCTGCTTTTACAGGTATGCCAAAAGAGAAATATTATCACTTCTGCTATTGTTCGAATGGAGTCTTAATCGAGTATAGAGTAGTATGTTTTGCCATTTATCTTGTGAATCTTCGAGTTCGATATCGTATGAACTAGTACTTCTGGTGTTTCTTGGTATCTTATGAAGATGGAATGGACCTATATAGTATGATGATGGGGTGCCATTGACTGACAATGTAAGCGGAAACGTGTTTTTAGGTCGGACGGTTTCTAATGAAGACCGTTTCCCAGCTGGGGTCGGGAAAGAAGCCTGTCGGGACAGTAGCGTACATGGGACGAGCGGAACACCTCTTGCAATGCCGTTGTGAAGTTGAAAGGGGTATGTGTTCTGCATATTTACTTTTCGAGTTCTCGTGTCACGGAAGTTTCGAGGTTGTTTCGGTTGTACTTACACACTGTTGCCAATGGTATAGACTGGTTTACTTATCGGCCAAGTAAACCATAATGCACTAATTTCATTTCTTACAGCTGAGGATTGGCTAAAGCCACATGTACTAGTTGAAGCATTTGAAGCAAGGGCTGCTAGGATGGCTGTTGCCTGTGCCAAAAACATTAACAAATTCCCAAATCAAGATGATGGTACGCCCGCTCTATCACGATCGAGGCCTAATCGTCCGATTTTATCCGTACAATTTTCACTTGACATATTACTCTACCAAGTTAACTGTTGCACGGTCCGTATGTGTGTCTTCAGGCTTTGCTGAACTCTCAGTTGATTTGACTGAGGCTGCGGTTGCCCATTGTCAGCTAATCGTCGTTTCCAAGTAAGCTTCTCCGGCCTTATCCGATCCGGATTGTTTCTTTTCTTTACCGAAAAGTTATCTAAGAAACTTGTACTTCAGGTTCATTGAGAAACTGCAGCAGGACATACCTGGAAAGGGAGTGAAGAGACAGTTGGAGATACTATGCAATGTGTATGCATTAAGCCTGATACACAAACATCTCGGCGACTTTGTCGCCTCCGGCTGCATTACTCCGGAGCAAGGTGCACTGGCAAATGAACAACTGAGACTATTGTACTCCCAGGTCTGTTTTGGTAATCCGAGTATGCTCGAAAAACTGCTCCAATCCACAAGTTCTGATCGCTTTCTTTTTATCTCTTAGGTCCGTCCAAATGCGCTCGCACTTGTCGATGCATTCAACTACACCGATCACTACCTTGGCTCGATTCTCGGTTGCTATGACGGAAATGTGTATCCGAAACTCTACGAGGCAGCATGGAAGGATCCTTTGAACGAAACTGTCGTGCCGGACGGATACGACGAGTATATTCGGCCGATATTGAAGCAAGATATTCTCGTCGCAAGACTCTAAAAGAAGCAACATATGGGAGAAAGTTCGGTTCAAGGCTGTGCCCAAATATGTACGCTCTCTTAGATTATGGCTTGTTTGTTTATCGACTTTATTTCAGAAATAAACCATTCAATAAGTCAAGGAACGTAGTCCGGATCGAATGTTAGAGGGGTTAAAATTATTGAATTTTACAAATATAAAGATTTATTAAATATTTAAATCAGTGCGGATCTTGACCTTATAGCTTGAGGGGGCCTAATTAAAATTTTCATAATTTTAGTTGTCTAACAAGAATTTTCAAAAATTTTGAGGGATTTAGTGAAAAAATTATTTTTAAAAAGTGAGGGTCTAACTAAAATTTTTAGAAAGTCGAATGGAACTTTTTTATATAATTTTGGGGATAGTTAAAAAATTTAGAACTTTATAAGAATTTTTATAAATTTTGAGAGGGTCTAATTGAAATTTTAAAAATATTTCAAGAGTATAATACAATTTTTCCCCAAAATTTTAGGGGTGCCAAGGCCCCTTGTGGCTCCACACACCCTCCGCTATGCCTGTAAACGAACCGAACGAACACGAACGAGGGTGTGTTCATGTTTGTTCATTTAACTTTAACCGAACAAATGAACGAACACGAACATAAATGAATTTCATGTTCGTTCATTAAGGAATGTATTTTGTCCGTGTTCGTTCATGTTCGTTCGTTTAAATGATAAACGAACACAAATGAACATTAACGAACACAAATGAACATAAACGAACACAAATAATGTGTTAAATATTTAATATTTTAGGTTAGTTCGATTAATTCAGTTAATTAGCCGATTTTAAATCAAATTAATCGATAATTGAAATTTGAAAAAACTCTTAATCATTAACCGAGACTTAAAATTATCTAATAGATTAATCAATTTTGTTTTGGTTCGGTTGGTTAGTTCGGTTTAACCGTACAATGAACACCCCTAGACATATGTGAATAAACTTAAATGAACATAAATGAACGAGCATAAACGAACCAACATAAATGAACATAAACGAACAAATTACCGAACGTTCACGAACATAAATGAACGAACAAACCCTTTGTTCAAGTTTGTTCATTTAACTAAACGAACAAAAAATCTTGTTCATGTTCGTTCATTTAATAAATAAACGAACATAAACAAACTTCTCGCCGAACGGTTCACGAACGGTTCACTGAACGTTCGGTTCATTTATAGTCCTACCCTCCGCCCTGATTTAAATTAAAAATTGAAGGATATGGTCAAATTTATCTAAAATTTAAATATGCAAGGACTTAAATTATTATTATATCAACTAATTAACTTAATGCCAATAATGCTCATATTGCACCCATTTTATATGAGCTCGATTCTCGATATGAAATTATAATATTTCTTTATTAATTAAAAAATTATCGTTAGACCAAATTAAATTTCAAAAATTTTAATTAACATATTAAAAAATATGTAATTTTTAAAATTTTGGAATAGTTAAGGCCCCTTGAGCTTGACTTATGTTCCGTTACTGCAATAAGTCAATAATTCGTCTCCATATTTCTTATTAATCTTATTTTGATTATTTTTCATCTACAAATTCCTACCAAACTCGTTAATTATTTATTCTAAAAATTTAAAGGAACTAAAGCCCAAATTTATTTAAAATTAAAATAATAGATACCTGAAATGTTATTAAACTAAATTTTTTGAAAGGCGTTAGGTACATTCACGACTAGGGATGTAAAGTTAAATTCGATTTGAAAATGTTGAAATTTTTTGCTTGACTCAAAAAAATTAGAATTAAATAACTCTAGAATTTGAATGAGCAATTTTTTTTTGCAATTTAGTATCAACTTTGTATTTCATTTTATTTTATTCGGTCTTTTGATTACAGTTATTTACAAATTCGTTCTTTTCATCGACTTTTTAGCTTTGGAGTCGGAGCAATGAGGTGTACCTATTTCTGAACCTCCTGTCCTGAAGAAGTTCTTCCTTTAGTGCATGATGACTGCACTTAATAGTTTCTAGCTATTTAGTTTGTTTTCCTTATTTTATCAAAAAAATCCTTCACAATTTCTCCTTTTAAAAATAATTATTATGAATAAATTATAATTTTAGATGATATATGATTTATTAAATAATATTATAAATTTTATTTGTATTTGTGAAAAAAATATATCTAAGGATGAGTCTATCACATTAGACGAGCACCGCTGAGCACCACTAACGATGAATACCGTTGAGCACTATTAAATTAATTAATAAAGATTAAAAATTTAAATGACTCAACGTATAATTATAAATTATTTAAACATATAATTATATATTATTTAAAATAAAATATTAATTAAATTATTTTTCATATATATAATATTTTTTATTTTGTTTTAAAAATAATTGGATCGAATACCAGCATTAGTCAATTTAAAAAATAAAAAACCTTAAATCTTAAATCGTAAACCATAAAGCCTAGGCATGAAACACTAAACTATAAACTATAAAACTTAAACTATAAACCCTAAACCCTAAATTCAAATATTGGATTTAGATTTTAGGCTTTAAGGTTTTAGGCTTGGTATTTAGGGTTTAAGGTTTCAAATTTTAAATTTTTGGTTTAGTATTTAAGGCTTTAGGTTTAAGGTTTAAGTTTATTGTTTAGGGTTTATGGTTTTTGAGTTTGGGGTTTATTGTTTTTTAGTTTATAATTTAGGTTCATAATGAAAAGGTTAATAACACAATCAAAAGATAGATATAAACATAGACAGAGCCAAGATTTGAGGTTAAGGGCAAATTCATAAGTAAATTATTTCTAATCAAAATTATATAAGAAGACAAAAAAAAAGTTGGGGTAAAGGGCAATTGTCCCTCCCTACCCCCATATAGCTCTGTCCCTGGATATAAACAATACTAAAAATCGACGATTGATGGATAAAACCATAAACACTAAAATTAAAAAAATATATATATATACAACATTTATAGTTCGTTGGCAAAATGATTGTTTGAAAATGGAGCGACGGCTTGAGAGAAAAGATTAGTTTTTCAAAAAAAAATTATATTAAAATTGATATATATATGTTGATTTAGCATCTCAATAGCCAATTAAATTAATAATGTGACATTAATTGGATAAAATAATAATAATATCATTAAGTATCACATATTATAATAGGATTGATTATTAAAATACCATATCAACACATATACCAATTTATTTATTTATTTTTAAATTTAAATATCAATATAAAAATTTATCTTTTCAAACTATATTCCAATTTTAAAGATGGTTGAGGACCACAACAAAGACACTAAAAATATCTAGGATGAAAAAGCATAAAAAAGTTGGATGAATTAATGTGACAGTTATATTTCCCATCAAAGGGGACAAAAATGATTAAATCCATCACGATTGATAAGTCTGAAATTACAATTATTTCAGATCTTGCACTTGTTTCTTAAATTATGCATTTCGACAATTCCATCCTTGTACCTGAATCTTAGTCTAGCCCAGATTGAATACATTATTCAATGTGCTACCCACTGTCTCCATCCATTTATTATTTAATTTATATCTCTGACTCGTATTTCGTTTACCCCATGGTAGAATTTGGGGTTAATTTCTCAGACAACCTGACGAACTGAAACATCTTAGTAGCTGAAGAAAAAGAAAGCAAAAACGATTCCCGTAGTAGTGGCAAGCGAAATATAAGCAACTTAAACCGTGAAAATGAAGTTGTGAGAGAGCAATAAAAGCGTCGTGCTGCTAGGCGAATCGGTGAAATATCGAACCATATATGACTATAGTCCAATAGCTGAAAGCATCACTAGCTTACGCTCTGACCCGAGTAGCATGGGGCACGTGGAATCCCGTGTGAATCAGCAAGGACCACCTTGCAAGGCTAAATACTCTTGGGTGACCGATAGCGTAGGCATTGCCTTCACCTACATTTTCTTCCTCTCCTTCTATGTAGAAGCAGAATATGTATTCAAAAAATGAATTTGGGGTTAATTTAATTTTTTGTAAAAAATGGTCTAAACTAATATTTTTAAAATTTTTGAAGAATTTAATTTATATTTTTTTTAAAAAATTGGGGTTTAACTTAAATTTTTAAATTTTGAGAGACTTAATGAGAATTTTTAAAAATTATAGAAAGGATTTAATTAGAATTATTTAAAATATTTGAAGAATAATATAAAATTTTAAATTTTTTGAGGGTCAATTTATTTTATTTTAATTTGAAATGATCAAATAAAAATTTTTCAAAATTTAGGAGAGTCATGACTTTTGACCCATTGGCCATAGCTGATAGCTGTGTACCGCCCATGTGTATATCACTTTAGTTTTTTTATGCTATTTTCTGAATTTGGATTATATTCAACAACGAAAAGAATACAAATGACTCACACCTTTTACAATAGAAATATAATGCAAAACAAAACAACAAAAATATAAAAGTGTGAAAGACGTTGAACATATCAAACCTAACACTATCAGAAGAAATTTTTTGAAATAAAAATTCAGAAAAACTATTATTTTGCCTTGAGTGCTCTTTGAATATAATAAAAATGCTTCCGCTACTTGATCTTGTCATGTTAGCACAACCACCAAAGGGAATCATAACGTGTATAGAACGACCTCCTTCGTTGAAAAGCGTTCATTGATACTCGTCACTCGAACGTGTAACTGTCAAAAGACAGACTACTATCATGAAAACAGACAATAACTACTAAAAAGTAGACAAAAGAACTGCCATAAAAACATATTTGAATAAGAATCTGACAAAATAGAAGAAAAATAAGAAACAAACTTGAAAAACGAAAAATTCATCGAAAAAGATGAATTTTATTTATGTATAGAACCAACAGAACGGCCAAAAGCTGCCGCCGATAAGAAAAAAATAATAAAGAAGAAAAAGAACTTTGAAAATTTTTGTAACCGCATCAGAGAAAATGGAGAAGTGAAGAAGTTCACTTGATAATCGTTTTTTCAGGCTTTTTTTTTTGAAAGGTAATTGTATGATTAAAGGCAAAAGTTCGAACAACAAAAGCACAAGTTTGGGCCTCATTAAAAAACCTCCCTACATCCTAATGGAGGAAAAAGAGTGCACCAAAGCTTGGCTGATATTACAACCATTTCGAAATAAAGCGAAAAAACCACCTACTGACCCGGAGTGAGGGACCATCGCATTAACTGCACTACGCAGCAACCGACCCCTACCGATCACTCCCCATTCCTCTGCAGAATCGGGGCCAACCTCTGCAACTCATAGAAATAGAGAAACACATTCATCACCCGAATCCAATCCTTTATTACGGATATCTTGAACACGCGACAACCCATAGACCAGAAGCCATGCCGTTATCCAACCCCTTGTTTGGCTAGGCGATCAGCATCGCAATTCGCCGCCCTAGGGATCCATCTATAACACGTACCCCTATCCCTTCCCAGATTAATTAAGAATTCCACTGCCTCCTGAACATGGTCGGGGAAAGGTTGTTTACCCAGGCACCAATCTGCAACTAACTGGCAATCCGTCTCAGCGATCAGCCGATGCGAATTGGCCCACTTCGACTTGAGAAACATCTTCACTCCCCATAACAGTGCCTCCAATTCAATAATGGCCGGAGGGGACCAAGCAACACTTTCAGAAAAGGAGAACAGAATCCTACCTTTATCGTCTCTTAACAGCCCGCCTAAGCCTCCCTTGGATCTACTGCTGGAAGCTCCATCTGAATTTAATTTGCAAAAACCTGAAGGAGGAGGCCTCCAAGAGACGATCAAAGGGGGTTTAATACCACCTATTGCCATAGAGTCCGACAACGAAAAATCCAAAACCAGATCATCCATACTGATTAAGCTCTCTGGGAACCTAGCTTTAAACCATGAAGCGAGGCGGAATTTGACCAAAAATACCATTTGCGACCAGTCTACTAACTTATTCTGGAAAACAGCTTCGTTTCTACAAATCCATACCGTCCACACCACTGCAAATGGAACGCGAAGGAACCACGGCCACTTCCTTGCTACCCCAGCTTCATTCCAACCCTCCAAGAAGGCTCTTGGATTGCTATGGAAGGGACCGCTGAGACCTGCTAAATTACAAAAATGCATCCATATTTTCCACACTCCAATACAAGTAAAGAACAAATGAGAAATGGACTCAGATTCCAGATTACATAAAGGACATCGGATATTCCGGATACTAGACATGCCACGATTGATTAGAGCCACTCTAACTGGTACTCTACCCCAAATAATTCTCCAGAGGAATACTTCCACCTTTGGAGGGGCAAAGCCACGCCAAACCATATTTTTCCAGATGCAGTCCGCAGGGCCATTTGGTGAAACCAAATCTCGGAACGATTTATTGGAAAATGATCCATCATTGGATCCTCCCCAACTAAGCCAATCTTGGTTAGCCACCGACGGCCGGAAGCCCCTGATGCATTGTAAAAAAGGCTCCCAGTAGCTTAACTCCCACCCGAGTAATGGGCGGCGTAGTTGAACGGACCACTCCCAGTCCGTATTTTGGTTGAAACCAAAATCTGCCAGTGTACCTTCTTTACATGATGACAAAGCAAAGATTCTTGGAAACTTCTCCTTGAGAGAAAAGTCTCCAAGCCATTTATCAGACCAAAAGAGAATCGCTCGACCATCTCCCACTTTTACCGACAGATTATCTTTGATGCAAAGCCCAATCGGGTCATTTTTCCAAGAGGATTGCACAATTTCTCTCCAAATCCAGGACGTTTGGCGCGAATTGGGGATGATAGGGAGAAGAGCAGACTGATTATTTGGAGCTTTAGTATTAACCACTCTCCTCCAAAGACCAGATAGATCATTTCCAAATCTCACGCTCCATTTACAGAGTAGGCCTCTATTCAACAAATCCAAATTCAGAATCCCCAAGCCACCCAACTGCTTTGGAAAACAAATTTGCTGCCAACTTATCCAATGTATGCAGTTTCTGCTCTCATTACCCCCAAAGGAAACGTGACATTATACCATTAAGGCGAGCACTGACTTTAGCTGGCATGCGAAATAGTGATAGAAAATAAAAAGGTAAACTGGACAAAACGGATTTGATCATAGTGACTCGGCCCGCTATCGATAAGGAGGAAGACTTCCATCCACTTAATTTTGTCGAGAACTTTTTAACCACCGGGTCCCATAAGGCTATAGAGTTTCTTCTCGCCCCCAGGGGTAACCCAAGATAGTCCGTAGGGAGGCGGTCCACTAAGCACCCTATCTCCTTTGCCCAAGCATTCACCATATTGTCTTCAAGATTAATTCCAAAAATTCTGCTCTTGTTCAAATTAAGTTTCAGTCCAGAAGCGATTTCAAAAATACGTAGAACACGTTTAACATTCTTCAGCTGGGACTCCTCCCCCCCACAAAAAATAATTACGTCGTCAGCAAACTGTAAGTGTGTAATCTGCAGTGCTTTATTTCCTTTTCCAATGTCGAAACCAGAGAAATACCCCAAAGCTGTTGCTTTTCGGATGAGAAGGTTCAAGGCTTCACCCACTAGATTGAACAACAGTGGAGAGAGAGAACAGCCTTGTCGAAGGCCTCTTCGAATGCCAAAAGCTTCCGTTGGCGACCCATTAACCAGAATTGATATCGAGGCCGACGATATACACTTTAGAATCCACTCACACCATCTGCTTCCGAAGTTGCATTCTTTCAAAATTCGAAGCAAAAAAGACCAACTAACCGTGTCGTAGGCCTTTTGAAAATTCAATTTGAAGACTACTCCACTTTTGCCCGACTTTGAGACCGAGTCAATAGCTTCATTAGCTATTAGGGAGCAGTCTAATATTTGTCTCCCTGGCAAAAACGCGAACTGCTGCTCGTCCACTAAAGATCCCAACACAGCTGAAAGCCTTGTGGCTAAGACTTTTGACAGAAGCTTGTACATTCCCCCAACGAGGCTGATAGGCCTATATTCATTCAAAGAAGTGGGATTCTTTACCTTTGGGATCAGAGTGATGAAAGAGTGGTTAGATCCCCCCTCCCACTGACGTCAATGATAGAAATCATCAAAGAAACGGAGAATATCACCTCTAAGAACGTCCCAAAATTTCTTCAAAAAACCCATGTTAAAGCCGTCAGGACCAGGGGCCTTGTTGCTATCCGAGGACATTAAGGCAGCTCGGATTTCTTCTTCTGTAAAAACAGCTTGCAACCCATTTGACTGACCCTCATCCAATTTCTTGAAATCCAACCGAAGATCATCAACTTCCAAAGCAGTGGGAGAATTGTATGCAGTCTGGAAATGGTTCTTAATAAAAGTTTTTAACTCCCCGGGCTCCCTAATCTCCACACCATTTTTAATCAAAAAAGGAATCTGGTTAATTCTTCTTCTCTCGGATGCCACACGATGGAAAAATCGAGTGTTTTGGTCCCCCTCTGTAAACCAACGTTGTCGGGATTTCTGAATCCATTCACTTTCTTCCCTCCGATACGCCTTCCATAACTCACCTCTGAGATTTTTTAGCATCGCAAAGGTGTTTGTCCCATGCCCGGAATGTTGTACTTGAGCTTCCAATTTATCGATTTGCTTTTCAATAGTCTTCGAATTCCTCAACTGCCGATTCCCAGGCTTCCCAGCCCAAGCTTTAATGTTCAACTTCACATACCTCAGTACACCCCCTATGCCAATGTAGCCGTTTGACATCCTAGCTTTATTCACAGAACTCTCCACCAAAGACTTGAATTCGGGAGATAGCATCCAATGGTTGAAGCACTTAAAAGGCTTCGGACCCCATTCAACATAATTAGAAGAGATTACCACTGCATTATGGTCGGATAAAGAGCGCGGGGGAACCTTTTGGGAGATGTCCGGAAAACAATCGCTAAACTCCATAGATATCAAAAACCGGTCAAGTCTTACAAAAGTCGGGGGCTCTCTGTTATTACACCATGTATATTTTCCACCGATCAAAGGTAAGTCCATCAATTTAGTATCCGCAACAAACTCTCTAAAAGCATGAATGAGGCGATGGTTGAAAGAGAAGCCTAATTTTTCCTCTTCATCGAGGAAGAGATTGAAGTCTCCCCCGATACACCAAGGGATATTGATCGACAACATATACCCTCTTAATTCTATAAGAAACTCCTCCTTTTCCGAATCCAATGCTGGGCCATAAACATTTATAAATCCACATTTGAATCCCTTCTCACGTATTGAGCCAATAATCGAAATGAAGTTGGAACAGATGTGTTTGTCTTCTACCACAAAGAAATTGCTGTCCCAAATGCTAAGAATACCCCCTGCCGTTCCCCTCGCCGGACTCAAATCATACTCAAAAGCGTCAGAAAACCACATTTTTCTAACCTCCCTCCTAGTTATCTGTTCCTTTTTAGTCTCCTGGAGAAACCCGAATTTCGGCTTCTCATCTTGAAGGGAATCCCTGATAGCTCTCAATTTTTCCAACCTTCTACACCCTCTAATGTTCCATATGAAAGCAGAAAAATCCATAAAAAACAAGGAATAGAAAATTACCCCAGAATTGCTTAAAATCAAGCACGATCTCTCAGCTCCTTCTCAAGGCTGAAGACCCTTCTTATGACTGCGTTTCTACCCCCTTTGAAAGAGATCTCCAACGCATTACACATCTCCTAGACTGACTCCGCCTCTAAGCCAATTGCCGAATCCTCCATGACCAGCTCCTCATCGGAAACATAATTAGGCGACTCAGTCGGTTGCTCCTCCAACGAATCCATTATCATTCTTCGCATGTGGCGTCTTGATTTGGCGCGGAAAAAACTCCGGTAACCCCCCGGGGAGGACACAATAACCCGATTTCTTACACCCACCAAACCATTGTCTGAGAAATCATGGCCCTACCCCTCAAGGCTGTCTGGAACGATAGATGCATGAAGGGAAAAGCCATCTGACCCATCTTTGCTCTGTGTAATAATAGCTGCAGGTGGAATAGAAGATTGGGCCCTATTATCTTTATCAAGTCTGGATGCATCAATTGGGTTACCCATCCGGCCCAATTCTAAATTAGTAGATGAAATAGGAACCTCAGTAAACCCATTTGCACCATTTATATCTCCAGATGGGTTATCCCAGGTTGCCATGTTGGCAGCATCAAGATCCCCATTACATTCTCTGACATTTTCAATAACGATATTGGACGACGAGCCGCAATTATTGGATTCAGCCAACGGTGCCCCCACGTTCTCCTCCCGAGGGAAAACGACCCCTGGGCTTCTATGCTCAGGCGGATCCGGCGGGGTTTCAACATTCACCTCCTCGCCTGACATATTCTCTTCATCGGAAAAACCTTCCGGCATGAACTCCACATCATCATTCGATATATCCTCCTCCAAGAAACGTAAGCTGTCTGGGAAATCACCCACCGACATCTTAATCCGGAAAGGGATGCCAAGAGAAGTGATGGACAACTTTTCAGGAATAACAGCCGTGCTGGCCGTTCGGATGGTTATTTTTGCTGCGTCCAGCCTTACCTTGTTTCTGGTCAGAGGGTCCGTCTCAATGAAGAAACCCCAACGATTCCCCAAGGCAGCGAAAAAACTCTCGTTCCAACAGTACAGGGGAACACCATAAAGGATGATCGATACGAAATAATGAGGCACAGATTGAATAAGTAGGTAGTCGATATGCTTGAACCAGTATGAAACGACATCTTTTTTGTTTACCCATACATCTTCCATCTCTTCAACTGTCCTGAAAATGAGGATAGATGATTCATTATCGACTCCCCACTTTGCAACTGATGCAGATATATCATCATTTTTTAATGCTCTCTGGACAAAGTCGTGATCAAAGTCGTCCTTCAGGACACCGACTAAACACCGTTTGAGCCAATTCGTTTCACTAACCGGGACATGAAAGTTCACAGGGCTTTTGCCTTTCAGAGAGTCTCCCCCTTGCTGGCTAAAACTGGGCAAGTTTCTACCACCACTGCTTAAGTTCTGTTGAGATTCCACCAGGACCTCCCTGTAGGATCTAGAGTCTCTTTCCTTAAAAACCTGGTACGGTTTTCTTCCACCCATGGGGGGATATCTAGCCCGCCCCCCAGGCCTATCACCTTGCTTTGTTCTACCTGTCTCCGGTTGCGGGCGAGGATATTTGGCTTTGGATACGCTAACCATACGACCATCCATCATAGAGCGATTCGTTTTCAGAATCGCGTTCTCTATGTCAGCTTCCGAATCCATGGTAATAAAACCAAAAGTGTGGTCCTTGTGCTTAGGGTTCCTATTCGAAAGAGGAATGAACACCCGACAAACTCTCCCATGGAGACTAAACAAATCCCTGAGTGCATTTCTGGATATCCTTCTACTGAGGTTATCGATGAAGATGGTCCAATTCGCCTCCTTCGGCCCAGCCTGTGCACCAGCAGCCACTCCGGCCCGGCGAGATGGCGCTCCCGGACTTACAGCTTCTCTCTCACACTCTCTCACCCTCTCACTCTCCATTTTAAGCATAAATTTTAAAATTTTAAACTCTAAGATTCAAACATTAAAACATAAACAGGCTTTTTTTTAAAATGATATGATTCAATAATATGTCGGCATATGTAATAAAAGAAAATATTAAAATTAATTGTCAGTTGGTCTCATAGATTAGGTTTAATTTGGTTGATATATCATTGGTATAATATATTAGAGGGCATGAGATCAAGCATATTTAAGTGCTTATTATTTTTTGATTTATGACTGAAGAGAGACCTAATATAATATGCTGAAGGATATGAAATCGAGCATGTTTAAGCGCTTAATATTCTTCGATTTATGACTGAAGAGAGGTATAAGTAATATATAAATTGTATGTTCAAAAATTATAAGTTGGTCCATTCAGCAAGGTTAAGGATTCTAATATTAAAATTAAAAAAATATTAAATCATTAAGAGTTTTAAAAATCTCATGTTTTATTAAGAATATTCTAATTTTTAATAAATTTTCAAAATTTACGCAGGTCACACTTTATTTCGTATGATTATCATTGGTCAATTAATTTAGATTATGAGCTGTAAGAATTTATTATGAGGATGATCCTTTCAACTTAATTTATTCTATTCACTGTATCATGATTTAAACCTCTAATTTTACATTACTTAAAACATTTAATGTCTCATCCCGCTAATATTAACAGGTAGTTAATATTTTTATTTCATCACCAACAAACTAATTGGTCCAACAAGATTATTCGTTAATTTTTTAAGCAATGTAAGATATTAGAATCTTAGCATTGCGAATAGAGCAAATTGAGTTTGAAGTCGCCTCTACAATAAATCTCTATCGCACCTGATCTGAATTATTCAATTAAAAAAATTAAACATTGAGTATTGTATAAAAATTATTCGTATTTCATCACAATATTTTATATAAAAAAATGAAACATACTTGTAGATTTTTAAGAAAATATAAGGACCGACGTCAGCTTTCATATGAAAAATACACGGCTTTAATTTGTGAAAAGTTTGCCCAAAATTATGTGATCTACGGTTGGGCCACAAGTATTACCTCAACCAAACTTCTAAATATCAACTTACAAAAAAAAATGTAAATAGAGAAACACATATTTTTATCTTAATAGATACAAATTCGAACAATGAATCTGCAAGGTGTGTGCACGTTATCAAAAAGTTTAATAAATAAACAAATATTATCATAAGCTCACACCATACGTTAAAAAAGTTCTTTTTGATTTGACCCGGGAATTTTTTTTAAAAAATTCAAGTTAATGTTATCAAATATTTTACTTTAAGTTTATTATATAAATAAAAAATGAACTTGGAAAAATATTTTAAATTCATACATCGTGTGGACATGACATTTTAACAACTAATTATAGTGTGACACATGATATTTTATGACGTCAACATTTTAATTGATAACTCGACGTCAGTAATATAATTGATCATTGAAATGTCCAGTATACTAAAGTACCAATTTGAGAATTTTTTGCAAGTTCATGTATTTAATTGAGATAAATAATACTTTGGTACCAATTTGTATAGTAAATAATTGGATTTTTATATTTAACGGACCGGTCCGGCCGAATTATTTGGTTCTATAACTTCATAACTATAAGAAGCTAACTCAACTTCTTCATGATCTCCAAGCAATGTGCACCCAAAACCACGTCCGCCATGGAAATGCCGCGAGTTACTGAGTTCGAGACTCACTCGTCTTCTTCCTCCTCATCGTCCGTTCCGGCGAACGAGTTGACGGCGGAACCGAAGATTGCAAACGAAAGGAAGGGAAAGGTTAAAAATGACGAAATGTTCGAAGGGAAACATCCAGCATACAGGGGAGTAAGGATGCGGCAATGGGGAAAATGGGTATCCGAAATAAGGGAACCGAGGAAGAAGTCGAGAATCTGGCTCGGAACCTTCGAAACGGCGGAGATGGCGGCCCGAGCACACGACGTAGCGGCACTGAAGATCAAAGGCAAATCGGCTTATCTCAATTTCCCCGAGTTAGCTCACGAGCTTCCCCGTCCGCGTAGCTCGTCGCCCAAGGATATCCAGGCCGCCGCCGCCATAGCAGCCGCCACGAGCTACGTCGCGAAGAGCAGGCAAGAAGTTGAGAATGGCGATCAAATCGTTGATCGAATGGTTCATCATCGAGACTCGCCGTTGATCAACGGTGATGATGATGATGATGATGCATTTGTTGATCTTCCGGATCTGTTGCTGCGTATGGACCGTCGGATTGATGAGTTTTGGAGCTCATTTCCATGGCCGTCGACTGCCACCGGGGACGATACTGTTGAAAATGGCTTCCGGTATGCGGAGTCGCGCGTCTGGGAATATTTCTAGCTCGAGAGAAATAAAGAAGAAAGAGATTGTGTATTCTTTAACTTAAGCAACATGAATAACGTTGTTATTTAAATTTAATCATATTATAAACGTGATCGGGAATTATTGATGTCAAGAGTATTAAAAACCTGAGGAAATATACAGATACTTTTAAATATAGAATAGATGTTAAAAACAAAGAATATGCATACTTGAATAGTAAGCTCAAATCTTTTTATAAAATTTTTATCAGTTTTCTTTAAATTTAACACTATAGTCAAATCTTGGAGTGCTCAACGGAATAACACTGATTATTGAATTACTCTAACCAATAAAAAGAGAGAAAGCGTCTTGATTAACATGCACCAGATTGTAAACAATTTCAATATCAGTGTGCCATAGAGGCAGACGAATAACGTGCTATAACAGCAGATGAAGAATATGTCAAAATAGTTGACGAAAAACAAAAAATGAACAAAAGTAAAAAAAAAAAAATATATCCTGTAAACGGCCAAAGTCGTCACCGTTAGCTTGAAAACACTAAAAAACTACTTAAAAGTTCCCAAACAAAATAATAATCGCTGCAGAAAAAATGTGATAGTTATTGTACTATTTTTAGCGTTGTTGTAATCAAATAAACCATCATGTCAAAAATAATAATCAAATGAACCATTTAAATAAAAAATCTATGATTTATTCGATCCAATTGATTATATTAAATTTGATATAAAATAAATGGTTATAAACTATTACAAATCCAAAAAATCTAACTAGAAATCAATCAGAAGCCAATTGAATCGGTTGAATTGAGTAAAAAAATAACATTTTTTTCAATGAAACTATGCTTAGATACGTTTAAATTCGTGGTCCCTAAATTACATGGATTAGTTGATAATAATAGTCTTTCTTACTTTTACAAATTGTCGAGGGTTCGATCATTGCTTTGAACATAAAACAATTTTAAAACTTATGACAACATCTTTTTTTATATAAACCAACTGAACGCAGAAGATTAGTCAATATTCTCTCTAAATACCTTGAAAAATAAATAAAAATCCGTGGCCTAAAGTGTTAATTAACCCTACAAATCAAATTAAAACAATTATGACCATGTTTGGTAAAGAGATGTTTGGGTAAAAATTAGAGGTTTGAGGCATAATTAGAGGTTTGACCAATCAAATCTGTTAATATTATTGTTTGGTGAACAACGAATTAAGAGAGCGGATTGGGGTGAAACGACTAATTTTGAAAAAGCTCATAATAGGAGCTAATCCTATTTACTTTTTTTATTACCACATATTTATATGCATATTTAATCTTATTAATTAATTAAATTATATTAAAATAATTATATAAATAATAAATTAATATATAAATCATTTGAATATATTTTGAAAAGTTATATTAAAAATTAATTTATAGATCTAATTAATATTAATTAAATACAAAATATTGATAACTAATAAACTATTCAAACAAGTATTGAATATAATCATGTCCTTATATGTTATTTTACTTGTTTAAATAATCTAACAACTATAAGCTATCCGTTAATTTTACCAAACACTTTTATACAATCAGCTAGTCAAATTAGCTAATGCAATCAGCTATTAACTATCAGCTAATGTAATCCGCTATCAGCTATCAGCTATCCTCTAATTGCCAAATATAGACTATATTAAATATGTGACTTCTAAAAAATATCAACTGAATTAATATTCGGTCGGGGTTCGAACCGAGGTAATACTCGTTTGGCAAAAAAAGAAGTTTATTTTGGGCCTAGGCCGAAGGATGCTGCTGCTCAGTGAAGGCCAGATACTTAGATTGCTGGTTTGGGCTGGTGCCGCCCATGGGTCTAGTCGCTGGTTGTTTCACAATCAGGCTCGTCCTTTATAAAAGATTAGTATAGTTTTTGATTTCAACCAAAAACCCTAGCCATTCTCTGCGCAGCTCGCCGATGGGTACTCCCTCAAACTCTCTCTTTCGTTCTCGATTTTAGCTACAGATATCATTCTTTGTTTCGTAATGCGATTAAAATGAGTTGAATCATTTCAGATTTTTCATTTTTGCCTTGATTATTGCGCGGTTTATATGAATGTAGGGGCTTACAAGTACGTGTCGGAGCTATGGAGGAAGAAACAGTCGGATGTGATGAGGTTTTTGCAGCGGGTGAGGTGCTGGGAATACCGTCAACATCCGGCAATTGTTAGGGTTAACCACCCTACTCGTCCCGATAAGGCTCGGCGCTTGGGTTACAAGGCCAAGCAGGTACTTTTCCAATTCAGTTTCACTCTAGAACTTCAATTGCTTAGTTCTTGTTCTCCAGAACTTAATCAATGGATGTGCTTTGAATTAGATTTAAATTGAATATAGAATATAGCTGTTTGTTTTGGGTTTGTTCTCCAGATCTTAATCAATGGCTGATATTTAGATTAGTTATAAATCGAGCAATTAATTGTTTGCCGCTACCAGTTACTATTTCTTGTTGTTTCCTTATTCAGTGACGGACCCGGATTTGGGATTGGGGGGCAAACTATAAATATTTGGAATGGGGGGGCAAATTTATAAATAAACCAATTTTTTTTAAAAATAAAATAGGGCGATAAAGGTGAAAAAAATTCTTTGGGGTGGGGGGCGATTTCCCTTCCCGTAGCCTTAATGGCTCCGTCCCTGTCCTTATTTAGGGACAGAGCTAGGATTTGGGATGGGGGGCAAACTATAAATATTTGAAATGGGGGGGCAAATTTATAAATAAACCAATTTTTAAAAAAATTAAATAGGGGGACAAAGGTGAAAAAAATTTCTTTGGGGTGGGGGGCGATTGCCCTTCCCGAAGCCTTAATGGCTCCATCCCTGTCCTTATTCCTATGTTATTTGGATTTGGATTCGGTGACTGATACTTAAGTTTTTCTAAGTGAAATGGAGATTCCGAGTGTTAATTCTGAAATGAAATGGTATGAGGCATGTGCTTTGTTTTCAATTTTCAAAGTTTTGCCTCTCACAGATTTGTTTGTACTTCTTTTGAAGGGCTATGTAGTTTACCGTGTTCGTGTTAGAAGGGGCGGTCGAAAGAGGCCAGTTCCAAAGGGTATTGTCTATGGTAAGCCCACAAATCAGGGTGTTACCCAATTGAAGTTCCAGCGCAGCAAACGCTCTGTTGCAGAGGAGCGTGCTGGTCGAAAGTTGGGCGGTCTCAGAGTTGTTAACTCGTACTGGATCAATGAGGTTTGTAGGAGTTGTCATTTAAATTCATTTTCGATCACGACATTGTGCTCATTGTTTTTGTGCACGTTTGATCTTGTAGGATTCTACCTACAAGTACTTTGAGGTTATCCTGGTTGATGTTGCACACAACGCAATCCGCAATGACCCGAGGATTAACTGGATCTGCAACCCTGTTCATAAGCACAGGGAGCTCCGAGGACTCACATCTGCTGGAAAGAAGAACAGGGGTCTGCATGGAAAGGGTCACTTGCACCACAAGAATCGGCCTTCTCGGAGGGCAACATGGAAGAGAAACAACACCCTCTCCCTTCGCCGCTACCGCTGAGTTTGAGTCTGTTGCTTTTAGACATATTAATTGCTTTATATTGTTGGCTTTAGACTTCTCGACTTTGAAATTCTTGCAAGTTTTGTTCTTTATATTCCAGTTTAAATCCTTTTGGATGAAGAAATTTAGACACCCGAAATGATTTTTAAATAAGAGGAAATCATCTGGTTGTCGAGGGTAAAATGGTGATTATGGTGTTAATAGAAGATTTTATATTAAGCTAGGGAAAATATATGATGTACTAGCGGTGGGAATGTTTTGTTTTTACAAGCCTCCAATTTTAGGCGTTAAGGGATTTAGTTTAAGATTTATAGTTTAAGGGTTTTGAATTTAGGGTTTAGGGTTAGTGTAATATGTTAGTGGTTTAAGTTTTATGTATAATTTTTAAATTTTAACCTTAAACTTTAAAATAAAATTATAGTTTCTAAATTTTAAGTACATAAATTTAAACCCCTCAATTATGAACCATTAATTGAATCTTTAACCTTAAAATTATGATGTTTGTAGAATTAAAATGTTTCCGTTGCAAGTGCATAATATAATTACTCATTAAATTATCATGAACAAGTTTTATATGCATCAAACTTCCAAGTCAAAAACACTCATCAAATCAAAATATAAAGTATTAAGAAAATTTCTTGCAATTTTGATCTTAAAACTTATAGAACCAAATATATATCTTTAAATAAAAGGCTTAAAGAAAAAAATAAGTCCATGGTTTATATTTCTTTTATTCTTTAAATTATTATTCTTTGTCAAAACAGTTAAATCATTATTTTTTATCACTAAGATGTTGGCATATAACAAAGATTTAAGTTTTTTTTATTATTAAAAGACAGTTTAAGGATTAGTAAGTAAAAAAATAATATTTTATGTGTATTTTTGAAAAATATTTTAAATTTTACCATCAAATATATAGTAGTACATACACCAACAATAAAATTTAAACTTTCTGCTCAGTAAACTTCGTTCTAGCTTTCTTATCCCTCTATTTAGTTTTTAGATTTATTTTATTGCTTTTGAGACGAGAATCTTTAGTGTTTTTTAATTTGTAACATATAGATTATATATAGGATTTTGAAATTTACAAATTTTAAACAATTTCTATATAAAAAAATTGCTTTTAATAAATTTAAGAGCCATAATTTAGAAGAAAATAGATGATGTTAATTAAGAGCTTTAAGTACTTGTTCTAATTATAAATTAATTTTTCATTGCATTTGATTTGCAAAACTGATGTGATTTAACATATTAACACATACCTCATTGATTTTTTAATTACAAAATTAGATCTTTACTGCATTCAGTAAATTGTTATAAATGTGTTAAATCACTTCTTTTAAGAAATGTTAATTAAACCACATGTTTTTAAACTAATACCCTATTTTGTTTTATTTTTTTTTTGACATAAATTGGAAACTCATCCATTTAAGATAAACATTTATAACAAGCCATGGCAACCAAAGTATTTTAACAAGTGTGGTTTTTATTCTAAATTATGGTTTTTATTCGAAACTAATCCTCAAACTTTTAAATATTTCGATTTTATCCTCAAATTATGACATTCATTTTAAAACAGTCTTTTAAATTTTCGAACATTTTAAAATTATCCTCAAATTATCGTTTATGTCACATCATATTATTACATAATACACATAATTGTTTGCATGACAATTAATACTTTTTATAAAAAATTTATTAATACGAGATATGATTAATATATATTGATATTTTATAGATGAAAGAATGTTCAAAAGTTTGAGAACCAATTTACAATAAGTCGTATTTTGAAGATGAAATTAAAATATTTAAAAATTGGAGATAAATTTAGATCGAGGGTCCTAGCATAATGATATTGAAACGTTCAAAAGTTCAGTTAATATTAATTAGCTAAAAAAACAGGTTAATTTCACGGATAACACTCCATATTTACCGTCGATATCCACCACATGCTGCTGATCGAACTTCTCTGTCGCGAAATAGAGTCACCGACTTGTTAGCATTAACTGTTGTTGCTTTATCAAACTTATACCAATAAGCCACGTGGCTTATTTCGAAACTTTGAGGGCCATCGTACGGTCTCCATTTTTAGAGGTTTTATTTTATTTATTTTTGGTTCAAAATTAAGATTTACCATCCTCGTTTTCATCATTTTCCTCGTCTCCTCACCTTTTCTTTCTCTAACTGACTTATTTTGTTGTTGTTTATGCTTCGGTTCGCCGGAACCCTAACTATATCCGCCGGAGAATTGAAGATTCCGGTGAGTCACGGTTACTGATTAATTCTTCTATTAGTTTCTTCTAGCTTTGGTTTAATTCAAACACATTTCCTCTTACTTTACTTTATCTTATATATATATATATATATTTTGTTTTCCTCTTTGTTCTTAGTTTGATTCAGTCTTGTTGTTATGTTGTGGTTAAAGTGGTTTTGTTATGAACTGGAGTTTTCTGGTGCAGTAAATGACCGTAGGATTAGGGAGGTGTTGAGATCAAACAGCCTGGGTTTCATCACCGGATGGAGGGAGGTAGCGTTTCTAGACTTACTTGCTCTGGTAACTGTTCATGTTCCTACTTGGTATTTTATTAAACAAATTATGTTTTAGGTTTTTCGTTTGCATGTTTAAATAGAGCTTGAGAACACTTGTCTTTCCTTTTGAAGTGGGGAGTTTAGTGTTAAAGTTTAGAGTATATTTTTTGTGGGTTTCTCCTTAAATAGATCGAAACCACCTTCTTTTCTGCTCTTCCAGTTTGGCTTAAGCTCATTCGATTATGTTACATCGGCTCTTTTTTCCTTGATATAATGTTATAGTTAATGTACTTGAGGCAGTGTTTTTATGCATGTATGCATGCAAATACAATTTTGCAAACGTTATCCCTTTTGAATTGACTTGCTTCAAACTTCATAAATGTAGTTTATCGAGTTTTCATGCTATATTGGGAAAGCGAAAAAACTAATATCTACTATCTATTCGTTTTTGACTCGTCATTTTCTTTTCTGACACCGGGCTATGCAATGTGAACAGTTAGCATCGTTTTTAATGCTTCACATTAATCAATCCATTTGAATTTTTGTTCTTTGAACTGTAAATTAGCATTAAGCTCTATAGGAAGTAGTAAACTGGGTAGTGTGGTTGGAGAAAGCTTCTTAACTTTACACCTTTCCTGCACAATTCACATTATACAAGGATAATCTAAGTCTGGGGCCTGATCTCTTTACCTGTGTATTATTTGAACTGCAATTCAACAACCCATTTTCTTCAAAGTTTTTTTTTTCTGTTGTAGGGATGCAGTCATGGATTATGATGACAATGATCTCCAAAGCCCGAATCTTCATTTAGCTGGTGAAGGGAACAGTAAATTTCCTCCTGTTTTAAACCCATATGCTCTCCCAAGATTTGAGTTTGATGATAACCTTAATGGACATTTAAGATTTGATAGTCTGGCTGAAACTGAAGTATTTCTTGGCATTGAAAGTAGTGAAGATAACCAATGGATTGAAGATTTTTCACGAGGGAGTAATGGGATTGCATTTAGTTCTAGTGCTTCTGAACCTTGTTCAATTTCAAGGCGCACCAATGTCTGGTCTGAGGCAGCGTCTTCTGAATCTGTTGAAATGCTATTACAATCTGTAGGACAGGACGAAAGAATTATTGGTCAAACCATCATTAAGGATTCAGATGCCTGTGATGAACTGGGCGGCGGCACAATAAAGCATATGGACCCTAGTTTGAAACACGAAGATAGTGATCTTATTAAAGTAGGGGATGGCTTACAGCCTGCTTCACCGACAGGTGAGAATCCTGGAAAAATTTCTGCGTTGAAAGGTGATGCATCAGGAGATCAGTTGTTGGTTGAAAGTGTTTCTCAAGCACATGAATTGAAAGCTCCAAATATGAGAAATACTGACTTATCTTTGAGAGATGAGTCTAAAGATGGTGAACAAATTGTTGTTAATGAAAAAACTCAAGTTGAGGCTTCAGTTGATCAATGCGTGGATAACAGGGACCAAGTAGATAACTTTGCTTCTGGGTCACAAATTGATATCGTAGTTCCATATGCGCAAAACACCTGTGAAAGTAGTAAGGATTCAGATGCCTGTGATGAACTAGGTATCATAATAAAGCAGATGGAGCCTAGTTTGAAGCATGGAGATAGTGGTCTTTCTGAAGTAGGGGATGGCTTACAGCCTGTCTTACGGAAAAATGAGATTCCTGGAAAATCTTCTGGGCTGAAAGGTGATGTATCAGGAGACAATTTTTTAGTTCAAGATGTTTCTCCAACACATGAATTTGACTCCTCTGTTGATGGGGCATTGAAAGTTCCAAATAAGGGAAATGCTGACTTAACTGAGAGAGATGAGTCTAAAGATGAAAATCAAGTGGAAGCTTCGGTTGATCAATTTGTGGATAACAGGGAACATGTAGATAACTTTGCTTCAGGGTCACAAGTTGATACTTTGATTTCCTCTGTGCAAAACACCTCTGCAAGTAGTGTTTTTTTAGAGAGGCAAGATACCACATATTTGAAAAACGATACTGTTGATGAAAATGTCGACAGTTTAGCAAGGGAAAATGTTGATTGGAGCCAAGAAATTCACATTGATGGTGAGAAGTTGATTGAAAATGCAGTTTCAAGTGTTACCTCAGATGTGAAGAAGCATTCAGTTTCAAACATGCAATCTAGGGAAGATGGACATGCTATTGCAAATATTATACCTACTGTGGGGGAGCCTTTGGATAGGATATTGAAAGAGAATTCTGACCACCATTTGGTGGAAGGGTGCAGTGAGGGCTCGGGTGTAGAAAGTCCTCTGCAGACTGACATATTCAATGATAATGTCTTATCTGTAGGAATGTTACATGATGTATCGCCAATGCCCTTTGTTGGTGTTACTACCATTAAGGATCAGGAAAGTGAAATCAGCAATATTGATACTCAAATTTCTGTGAGTCGTGAGTTAAAGTTGGATAACTTGGATTCAATGGTGCAGATTACATGTGGTGCCACTGAGAAGAAAGATTTGTCAGAAAGTGGTTTCCACTCTGATATGAAAATCTTGAGCAGCAAGTCAGAGAAATATTTGTTGTCTGGGGAAGATGGTAAAGGTTCTAAGGGTGAAGTTGATGGTGCCCACAATACTTTGGGAGTAGAACCAGTGAGAGTTGATGAGGAAGTTATAGTCACTGAACATACTGATGATTTTAAATTTGAGCAGAGTGTTTCAGCTGCAGAAACGCAGAACACCAAATTGCCTTCTGATTGTAGTAAAACAGATTGCGGGGATGGTGGGTCTCTGATTGTATTAAAGGCAGTTGATTCCTCTTCCTTTGGCACAGATAACACAGAAAAAGAGTTAGCTTCAACTTTACCATCTGATGTTGCCATCAGTGGCAAGTTAGGTAATATATATTTTAAGCATTATAACTGCCCCTTTTTTTCATTTGTTTTGCTTTCTTTTACCTCCGCAACATTTGCAAACTTGGTGTTATTGTGATACAGAAGATTGTATGCTTTTGCCTTCTGGTAAGAATCTTCCTGCTGCTGTTGTTTCAGATCCGAAGGAGGTTCAAGTGTCATCTCCAGAAGCAAGTTTCTCAATCATAAAGACTTCTGGAATCTCAACCGAAGGTGCACCTTGTGAGACTGGTGGACAGTCCTCTTGTAAGAAACTTGATCAGTCCTTGTCAATACAGGATACCTCTAATGCTGTTGGCAAAAGTGGAGAACAGACGCTTCACAGTGTCACTTTGGAGGCTGTAAAGGACATACATGCATCTTCTATTGTCTCTGATTCCACAGTAAGAGAGACTGATGGTGCTGAAGCCCAAGTTATTTCTAGGGGTTCTTCGGGACCTTCAGGTGACCTTTTATGATTTGTTGGACTTCTGGTTTACCTAATAGTCATCCCAAGTTCTCAACTTAGACTTGAACATGATAAAGCATATTGTTGTTGGCAATTTCACATGTATTAAACCTATGGCTATAGGTATGCAAATTCTATTTGGCAGTATGCTACAGCTCGAGCATTTCTAACTAATTGTGGTTTTACTGTTGTTCATACCTTGCCATTATGTTGTTGTTTCCTTGCTTCCTTGCTATTATGTTGCTGTTTCCTAATTCCCTTGCCTTTATTGTTGTTATGAGCAACTGTTTACTCTTTACGAAGCACATATCCTATCATTTATTGTTCGAAACCTCACAAGATAATGTCCACTACAATAAATTTCCCTCAGGTGTTGTATCCATTCAAGAGAAGAACAAGACATCAACAAATTCAGTGCCTTCAACTTCAAAGGAACTGTCCCATAATGCTGACCAAAATAATCCTGAAGACGGTGACCCCAAATTACTTTCTGAAGAGTTCAGTGGTAATATTATTGTGCATCATGCTGATGGTGAGTTTCTTTATCATTTTCCCCCTATAGGAATTGTAATTAGATATTTTAAGCATGTCATGGTGGAATACTTCATTTATCCTTCTCAAGTCTTGTCCCTTAGATCAGTTATCCGTCATGCTGATGATGAGTTTCTTTATCATTTTCCTCTAAAGTAATTGTAATTAGATATTTTAAGCATGTCATGGTGGAATCCTTCATTTATCCTTCTCAAGTCTTGTCCCTTAGATCAGTTATCTGTCATGTCGGTAAAAGTTGGTTTGTCTTCTTTTGTTTTTGCCACCCCTCCCACTTCCCCCAGGTTTTATTGGGATGTATCTCCTTTTGCTTGGAATTTCTTCCCGTGAAGTTACATCCTGTTTAAGGGTAATTGCCTCTTTCAGGCTCTATTTCTTGTGGGACTATTTCAACAATGTTTCCTTTTCCCTCCCACATTGATTCATGTTATTCATCACTTTTCCCTTTTCCCTCCTACATTACTTCATGCTATTCTTTTGATGGATAAATTTGATGTTGCAGGTGATAATGCGAAGACGCATAATAGTTCCTTTCCTTCTGCACCTTCATCTGAATCTCAAAGTAAAACTCATGTGAAGGAATGTGGTAGTAGTGCTGATCTTGACAATCCTTCCTGTGGATCTCCAATTCTAATTAGGACTTCCGAGCAACCAGAAAGTAAAATCGGAACGAATACTGTTAAAGGATCCAAAGATCTGAGTGCTTCAGTGTCTGGGGTCATTAGTGAGGAAGCAAACAAAGAGCATTCTATTTCTCAGGATACTAAAGGAAATGATGAATCTTCAGGGGACAGAAGTTTCACCTTTGAGGTTCCTCCAACGGCTAATTTGTCTGAAAAAGAAGCTGGCAGGAATTGGCAACCTTTTCCTAGTGTTCAACATGAAAAAATATCCTCGGTAAGTGATGCTTCTTGAAGTGGACCTTTTTGTGCTCTAATAGTTTCCTGATTTTTTGGTGCTATGTTTTATCATATTTTCCAAGTCATTCTTTATATCTCTTACACTTGCTCTCTCACTCTTGTGTGGATACAACAAGAAGGTCAGTGAGAGAACTCCAACCTCTGGCTCAACCAAAGTGGGTCCTGAAACGGATAAAGAGGTGAGTCGTTCAAATCTTCAGACGTCTAAGAGGGAGAATGTGTCTGGTGGCTCCAAGGGGACTTCTGAGCGTAGAACAAGGCGAGCAGGAAGTAAGAGCACAGGAAAGGAAGCAGCTAAAAAGGGCATTGTTGCAAAAGACAAGACTCCTGCAAGACAATCAGAAAGAAGTGGTAAAACAAGTAACGCGTCACACTGTACAACTGAAATTGGCCAGCTTGTGAAATCCAATGAGATGCAGCACTTTGGACACATGGAAGGTGGTAATATGAAGCCGTTTGGTGTTCTTTTTACTTATGTATCTAGTTTGCTGGACTTAAAAACCTCAGTTCTTCATTTGCAGTTTTTCACCAGCCTTTTACAGATTCACAACAAGTTCAGTTACGTGCTCAGATTTTTGCATATGGAGCTCTGATGTAAGCAGTGTAACTTTTTTTCACTTTGGTATATATTTGTACTGCATTGATATGTCTTGGCATTTTAATATCATTTTCAAATCTAGTTGTCCTTGGTGTTTGCTTTTCTCCTTATGACTTTTAATCATTTTAGCTCATCTATCTAATATATTGTTGTTGCAGTCAAGGAACATCACCGGATGAATCTTATATGATATCAGCATTTGGGGGACCTGGTTAGGTCTTCTTATCCCTAGCTATGTTACCTTGGGCTTTTTTTAAACAGATTTAGTTACTATTTTGTATCTTATGCAGATAGAAGAACCATATGGGAGAAAACCTGGCGAGCATGTATGGACAGGGTACATTGTCAAAAATCACATCTCGTTAACCCTGAAACTCCATTGCAAGCACGTATAGGTATCTATCTTGACTTTAAGTTGTTGAAATAATTTCTTCTGATTCTATTGCCTATTAACTGTGTGCCTTGGTGAGATGCTCAGGTGCTAAAACTCCTGATCAATCAATCAAACAAAATGTACTTCAGACGAAGATTACGTCCTCACCTGCTAGTCAGTCTAGCAGCAGGAGTACTTCGACAACAATTGGAAAGCCAATGATCCCCCCTTCCTCACCACCGTGGACTATTCCTACACCTTCCAGTGACGCCCTTCAACCTACTGTCTTTCCAAGAGGTTCAGTTGTGGATTATCAGCACACACTTTCCACATCGCATCCTTCACCTATAAGAAATTTTGTTGGACATAATGCTCCTTGGGTGTCCCAATCCCCTTTTCGTGGCCCCTGGGTTCCACAGAGTTCTGCATTTGATAGCAATGCTCATTTTCCTGTACTTCCCATCACAGAAGCAGTTAATTTAACTCCCGTAAGAGAGGCATTTGTGCCTAACTCGTCTGTCATGAAGCAGGTTTCTACAGTTCCTACAATCCAGAGTGGGAGTCTTGCTAATGTCTTTGCAGGGACTCCCCTGCTTGACAACAAAAAGTCGACATCCAGATCTAGTCAGAATTCTGCTGATCCAAAGCCTAGAAAAAGAAAAAAGTCAGTTTCCGAGGATCCTGGGCAGATTATATTGCATTCTCAAGCAGAGTCTGTTTTGGCCACTGTTGTAAATAGTCATGTCCCTACACCTGCTGCTATTACAACCCCTGCTACCGTTATTTCAAAGTTTTCCACTGACAATTTTATTACATCTGTGTCTGCTGGTCATATCAATAAAGATGGCCGAGATTCAGATCAGAATGCTACTGTGTCTGAAGAGACCCTTGGTAAACTCAAGGAGGCTCAGAAGCATGCAGAGGATGCTGCTGCCCTTGCTTCTGCTGTTGTTAGTCACACTCAGGAAATGTGGAATCAGTTGGAGAAGCAAAAAAATTCTAAGTTGGTACCAGATGTTGAAACTAAGCTGACTTCCGCAGCTGTCGCAATTGCAGCAGCTGCTGCTGTTGCAAAGGCTGCAGCTGCGGCTGCCAATGTTGCCTCAAATGCTGCCTTACAAGCAAAGTTGATGGCTGATGAAGCATCAGTCTCAGGTGGCTACAGAAATCCTATTGCAACTAATGCAATCTCTTATGATTGTGTGAATCTTGACAAGGCAACTCCTGCATCCATATTGAGGGGTGAAGATAGTGCTACTAGTTCAAGTTCTGTTATTGTTGCTGCAAAAGAAGCTTCTAGGAGGAGGGTAGAAGCTGCTTCAGCCGCGTCAAAGCGAGCTGAAAACATGGATGCCATTGTTAAGGCTGCTGAGCTGGCAGCTGAAGCAGTATCACAAGCTGGGAAAATTGTTATGGGTGAGCCTTTCCTGTTGACTGAATTGGTAGAAGCTGGTCCGGAGGCATACTGGAAAGTATCCCATGCGTCTTCTGAGCCAGATGATGCTGTCAGAGAACACGCAGACAACGGCGGTAATGTGGAGGCTCCTGGTTCATTTTCCGGGCATCCACAAGAGGTTCCCGTCAACAAGAGCGAAAAGCAGAGTAATAACCATGAAATGCCACCAATTCTTAGAGATATGGCCAGAGAGTCAATGCAGGATCATTCCAGGCTGACAGATGGCATTCTGGGTGCTGCTGCAACAAGTGGGAATGATAAAAAGGGACAAAAGGGCCGCAAAGCTTCAGATATTGCCAAAAGTAAAGGAGTGTTCACTAAGACCGAACATGGGAAAGAAGAGGAAACTTTGAAAGATAACATGAGTGAAGGTTCCCATGTTGAGGTTTGTAGATTTTACTTGATACATAAGTTTAGGTTTTCAACTTTGGTAAAATATATTTCTCTAAGTTCTAACGATGCAGTTTTATTTGATGGAAATATGTCCAATTGTCCATATACTGCTGCATTTGAAATTTTTTGCATTTGTTTTAGACTCTTAGTTACTGTAGGAAAGTGTTGCAGCTGAACACGTTTTATTGATCTTGTGGTCATATATGATATTTTACAATTTACCGTTTCCTGATTTATAGGTATTGAGAGATGGAGGTGGCTTGAAAGTAGCATGGTTCCCAGCTGATATTCTGGATTTGAAAGATGACAAAGCTTGTGTGTGTTACAATGAACTTCGGTCAGAGGGTGAGCTACCACTCATAGCTTTCTTTGGTTGAATCAACTGAATGATGATAATAAATAAAGCAGATATGTTGGACAATCCTTGTCCTTAATTTTTAATAAATCCCATGTTGGTCAGTTGGTGTCTATCCAATTTCACTCTCATTAGGGAATATTGCATACGGTTGTTCCTATTCTGAATCAGGAATTCTATGTGCATTATGTTTGTGTCTATTGTGGGGAGATAAAAAAATACGATTAAATGCACCAGAATGAGGATGTCTTCCTTTTCTAATGTATTTGTCAACACATCTAGTGTGTTGCAATGGCTTCTTATGTCATGTGAAAGCATCTTCTTTATAGATAATTGGAGGTTTTGTCCCATGCACATAAATTAAAGTGGTTGCTTTCTTAACAAACTTGTTTTGACTACTGGTCTTACAGATGGTGATAGGCTAAAGGAATGGGTGGAGCTTGAAGGTAAAGGGGAGAGAGCACCCCGGATACGCAATGCTCGTCCTATTACAGTCATGCCATTTGAAGGAACGAGGAAGAGACGCAGGGCTGCCATGGGGGACTGTAATTGGTCCGTTGGAGATAGGGTTGATGCATGGATGCAAGATAGGTATGAATGCATTGTTTTCTATATATTCTTGTAGTGCATCGGATCAGAAAGGAATGGTACTATTGAAGATAATTTGGGCATTAAAAAATCAATATGAATTATGAGAATGTAGTGCAAGGATACTTTGTCATGATTTGCTAGCCAAACTAGCAACATGAGTGGTTTGTCATATTGCCCTTGAACAATACTACAAGACGAATCCATAATTTCTTATGCATTTTCAAAACTCTCGCTAGCTGTACAATGGTGAAAACTGTTAAGATTGTTTAGTAAATAGTGGTAGATAAGCTATACCAGTAATATTGTCACTTGGATACTGTTAGATGAGCCATGTTGAAATATTTCACTTTCAGCTGGTGGGAGGGAGTTGTCAATGAGAGGAGCAAGAAGGATGAAACGTCATATACTGTCCATTTTGCCGGTATGTGTGACATTTTGTTAATAACTGTGTTTGTAATCTGCTCTGTATTAAAGTCTACGCAGCCTCTGCTTTAAGAATTATAAAGGTTTTATTGCTATTTTTATTGCAGCTCAAGGAGAAACATCTGTTGTCAAAGCATGGCTTTTACGTCCTTCTCTGATGTGGAAGAATGGTAATTGGGTTGAATGGTCCAGTTCTGGGGATAATGACGGCTCTTCCTGTGAGGTGATATGTTGCTTTATATTTCTGATTGATGTTTCTCTGAAAATACTTTAATGGCTTCTTTGTACTAAGTAGTTGATCTGTTTTTCAGGGTGATACCCCACTGGAAAAGCGACCAAGGATCGGCAGTCCTGTGGTAGATACCAAAAACGAAGGAACAAAGAGTTTTGGCAATGAGGAATCTGAGAAACCTGATGACACAAGATTGCTGGATTTACCTGTGGGTGAAAAAATATTTAATATTGGTAAATGCACCAAGGATGAGAGTAAGCTTGGTTCACAAAGAATTAAACGTTCGGGTTTAAAAAAGGAAGGTTCGAGGGTTATTTTTGTTCCAAAGCCAGGAAATAAGAGAAAGTTTATGGAAGTTAGCAAACATTATGTTGCAGATCAGAGCAGTAGAACTCATGAAACAAGTGATTCTACTAAATTTACAAAATGTTCGATGCCTCGGGGATCTGAGCCTGGTGGAACAAAAAATAGAATTGAACCAAAGGAAAAACGAATGGCTGTATCCAAGCCTAAAGTTCTCAAATCTGGAAAAGCACCCAGTGTTTCTAGTAGAACTGTTCCTCAGAAGGACAGCTTATCAAGCAATGTGGGTTCTGAATCTGATGATACTGAGAATATATCAGGAGAGCATAACACGGAGTTCAGATCATTTTCAAGTTCCGATGGAGCAGCAGAGGGCCCGGTATTATTTTCTTCTGTGGCTGTCTCATCAGATGCACCCCCTGCGAAAGCTTTCACGTCAAATTCTAAATCTGAACGTATTAGTAAAAGGAAACTTGCACCAGCTTCTGGGAAGTTGGCTAAAGTTGAGGAGGAAACAAAAACCATCTCTGAAGCTGTTGAACCTCGTAGATCTAATCGGAAGATTCAACCGACATCAAGAGTAAGTAAATAGATGTAATCCTTTGTTCCTTATCTTTGTGCCGCTTACGGATCTTGTTTTTTGTCTACAGCTCTTGGAAGGACTGCAAAGCTCATTGCTCATCTCGAAAGTTCCAGTTTTGTATGACAAAGGTCACCATAAAGGCCAAAGCAGGAGTACCAGAGGTGAAGTCTAAATTTCTTTATCACTTGGTATTCTTGAAGCAATGCAATGCAATGCCTACCATTCTTTTTAGTCTTGCTTGTCGTCGAATGTGCACCGGCTGATGCATGTAACGTAACCGTCCCGTCTATATAACAGGAAATAACTGAGGTTGAGAGGAAGGCAGGTGTTTTGCAACATGGAAATCCAGTCTTTTGAGAAATTGGATGAACAACAGGCAACATTAAATGGTGTAGCTTGTATAATTTATGACATGGCAGATAGAGCTAGGAACCAAAATTGCTTATTTGGCTTTTGAGATTTATATTCAATTGATTTTTAGTTTTGTTTGTAATTATAATCTGGATTAATATCTTATACACTGGCGGTGGAAACTTTCAATTTTCACAAGCGCCTTAGTTTTAGGGTATATGGAGTTAGTTTAGGGTATATGGTTTAGGGGTTTAGGTGTAAGGGTTTAAAATTTAGGGGTAGTTGTTTTAATTTAAGGTTTATGGTTATAATTTAGATTTATAAGTTAGGGTTTAGTTTTTAAGGTGTTGATTTAGATTTTAACCTATAAACCCTAAATTGAAAGAATTATCCCTAAATTTTAATCCCGTACACCTAAACCTCTAAATCTTATACCTTAAATTAACTCTCTATACCCTAAAATTAAGGCGCTTGTAAAAATTTTTAGTTGCTGCCGCCAGTGTATAAGATATTAATCCAATCTGAGCTCTCATTGGCCCATGGCATTCAAGGTTATTTAAAGATCCATAGAATTCCATCTCTATGCACGAGGGTCCAAAAAAAATATCAAAATCATGTATCATTGTAAAGTATTTTTCGAGTCCGGTAACTCGCATATCATTAGTTCGAATAACAATTGATGCACACCTGCAGACTATGTTGTTCGAACTAAGATCATCTAGAAAAAATCTGGGTCATTTGTAGACTACATTTTTATATGTACTTAAGATTTGAAGGTTAATATACTGAAATCTTTATACTCATTTGCTTTTAATGATTTACACATCAATAAAATTCTCTACTTAAAAAAATATCAAAAATCATATATCTTGTAAAGTATTTTTAATAAATTGAAAATCAAGGCTGTACAATTTGATCCTTTCTACTTAGTCGGGAAATACTTCTTCATGTTCATCTTCCTTAGCTCCTAGAACCGGCTCTTCTTCTTCATTGCTTTTCCTCAATCCTTGATTTTCTTTAAACTGTTGTGACCGATGATCTCCGCTCTCGTCGCCGCGGATATCACTTGCCGGCTTTTCGCATATACAAGAATACGGATACTCATGAAACTCACCGCGTCCGACTCTCATCTCATCCGGTTCTCCCATGAAACCTCTTTGGACCGCCCTCACCTTTTCGGCGAAGGTATCCCAATCTATTTGATCCCTTTCCATCAACAATGGACTGAGCCTCTTGACATTTGGTCTTATGGTCCTCTTGTGCCCCATGTACCTCCTTTCAATCCCAGACAACAAACAATTAAGCAAAGTCCAGAGATAAACAACACTGTGCTAAGTAGGCGCAAGTATTTGATCGAATCGAATAAAAAATTTCGAGTTAGTCGAGTTGACAAATCTTATTTTATAATTCAAATTTCATTTGAATTTTTTTAGTTGAGATTATAAAATCCAAGCCAAGTCGAGCTAGAATTTTTGTTCAAATCAAATTATAAATATTTATAATGTTATGATACTAATTTAAACGATTTTCTATAATCATATTTGATATAGATGTATATTTCATCATATGCGATGTACATATATCAAACAGCTTGAAAATTGATCCACTAATTACTAAAATTTTCAAGTTATTCGAGTCTATTTTATAACTCAAATTTTATTTGAAATTTTCTCGAGTAGAGTCAAGTTTATGGCAAAATTGGTGGAATAAGCCAAGTAAGAAAAAAAAATTGGCTTTTAGGGTTGTTTGAATTTATTTTGATTTTTAAGGTTGTTTATCAGATTTTTTTAGGAAATAGGCCAAAATCTACAGAACCACGTCATTTCCACATGGCGAGGTCCTGTAGATGAACAATGATATGCATGCATTTTTACATGATCCAGTTAGATGAATAATGACCTCGCCATCTCCACATGGCGAGGTCCTGTGGATGAACAGTGACAACATCTCCACATGGCGAGGTCATATAAATTTTGACTTATTTTCCAAAAAAATTTAAACAACCCTAAAAACCAAAATTTTCTTTTTAACTTGGTCTATTCCACTAATTTTGCCCAATTTTATGGAACTTACGAGTCTGAGTCGAAAAATTTAACTTTTTTCAAGTTTTGTTCACCCTAACACTAAAGTATGCAATACATGTTGAGTCATGTAAATGCAAAGAAATAATCAGGCTGAAGATGAACCAGAAATGACTAGGTTTCTCACCTTCGTCCTGCGAGAATCTTGGCCATATTTCCATTGTTATTGGTGACGAATACATCGCTTTCGTCGCAGACAATGTAGTCGATGGCAGCAAGGCAAGAAGAGTGAGGAAGAAAAGGTTTCAGCTCTTCATTTGCAAGCATCTCCTTTGTATGGAAGTTTGGAAACAGATCTCTTAGTGGTGCCAGAGTCCCCTCTCCACCATATATTTCTCCAGATGCAACATAGATGTATGTGTCATTTTGGAAACCAATTGCCCTTAACATCAAGCCTACTTCATGGGGAGTAAGTGGACATTTACCTCGCCTCCTCTCCGCAACGGCATCGATTTCCTGCATGAATACGAGGATGAGTGTAATTCAAGTAAGTAAATGCAGGCAATCATACAAGACTGTATCTCACCGGCAATGTTTCCCACCGTTTGCGTATCTCTCCGAGCTCGTATCTCTCCTTGTCACCTCCACCCAAGTAACAACCGGAAAATGCTAACATATCAGGTTCGAGTCTGTAATCGAAAATGTTCGGGTCAGATTATGAAATAAAAAAGGTCTCTGCAGAGCTTAGAATCATGTTTCAGAATGTTTCTCTATGCATGTTATGAACCAATGTGCTTTTATTGAATACACATGCACTCAGAAGTGCAAATATGCAGGACTCATTGATGCCTTTGTACATATTTAAACATGAATATGGGGTATGGGTCTCCCAATATATGAAAAAACTTTGAAAGTATTCGAGTATACCCATAATATCCTAGAATTCGGATCAAACCTCAAATGGACTGCAATAAAGTGTGTAGCCTTCTCACGCATTTTCATGACAAGTTTTTGTCCAAGTTCTTGAATAGGTTTTGTAAATCTTAGAGCATGAAAATTAGCCCGGCAACGCAACTTTTGAAGGTCTTCGTCGATGTTGTTGGCCAGTCTGTAATCGAACTTTGTCAATTGCAGGACCTACAAAATTTTGTGTGTTAACTGCTGCACTCCAACATGAAAACCATAATGTCCTAGAAAATGCATAATAAAAATGTCATTCTACTAACATGGTGCCTGGAACTGAGGGAATGAACACGAAACAGATTCGAATTGTGGAAATCAATCTAAGCTAGCATTAGTGTGGAGTATCTGCAAGTGGTCTTACATGCCTTCTTTTAAGTATTGGAAGAACTTGGTCTAGATAATATTCTGGAGGGGATTTCCTCGGGACACGCATCGTGTATGGAGGTTTTTCCATCGATCGCATGAATTTATCAGGAACTCTTCTGACAATAGTAACATCTTTTGCTAGGTAAGAAATGAACCAGTCGACATCAAAAATATTGACAAAGTCACTGCATGTTAGTAAAAACAATTACTACTTAACAAGGTAAAAGAGGAATAGGATTGTAATCAATTTAGCAGAAGTAATTAGTTGATTCAACTTACCTATCATCTTTCCAATAGGAATTATGATCCAACTCGGGTACGATTAAGGTTGCATTAAGAATTCGCGCAACAACAACGGCATCTGATATCTGTGTACCAGAATCAAAAGCACACTGGGTCTTTAGACACAGGTGTGACTACCAGATGCAGAAATGCATGCAACATGAGTCTTTTGGAAGATCATATCCTCGTATTCATATCTAAGTATAAGTTCGATATTGGTGTCAAATACGAATGATTTAACAAAAATGAAGATTAACACAGCAGGAGAAAATAAATTCAAGAGGCACATTGGAAATTTGTTCAAATTAACTAAGGCAAAATGATCTTCCACAGTGCATAAATAATTTCACTTACTCCAGTTCTTTGTTGATTCAGTCCTCCACTTGCAGCAATAAGCAAATAACCATTTGATTCTTGCTCACTAATAGCATCTATGAATTAATACAGAGAAACGAGCGGTAAATTAATAGCATCTAAAATCACAATTCACAAATCCTGTTAGAATTGAAATGTGTTTGTTTCTTAATACAGAAAAACAAAACGTACCAGTAAATTTAGCACTACTTTCGCTACATCCATAGAAGTATTTTGCATATTCAGATTTCCATATATCAATCGGTCCTTTATTGCTTTCATCCTACAGCATTTGCATCAAATTTCAAAAAAAAAATGTTAAAACAAGAAGGAAATTTCAAAACATTAAACACAGAAATGAACCTTTTCTTTTTACCAAATTGAAGAGACTTCGTCTCACAAGTCGCTGGGAGTACCGCTCGAGCTCAGACGCCATATGGCCGGTGAGGAGCGAAATCATGCCTAAGCAAAAGAGCATCAAGCCACAGATGACCGACGTTGAAATCGGCTTCCTCTGCGATCGGGATCTGATAAACACATGCTTGTTGCTCACGACGCTGCCGTTTTGATGCTGAAACAGCGCCATCTTGGCCGTACCACGCTAAACCCCCACGCCTTAGCTACGCCCATCACGGACTCAACGAAACCGACTCCGCCATTAATTTCACCATTTTAATCGCACGAAACGCCACGTCCTCCCTCCGGCTCCTCCTAACGACTACGATCATCAATGAGTAATATGATTGTAAATAATGCGATGACGGAGGTTAAAATCGAAGAAAAATCACGGTTCTTCCTTCTTTCCTGCGATCGACACTCTCAGAGCTTGTTTGAAAATTGAAATGCAGCAAGTTTCTGCTTGTGTTTATAGATACCTGGAGATTTAAAACTAAAAAACACAAAAAAATGAAAATTAGAGATTAGAGGGGGAAATGCATGGGATTACGCCGGTTTATGGGGAAGTTGATAACGGGAGAAGAAGAAGATAAACGGTTTTTTAACATATGCGAAAGTTTGGTTAAGGCGAGGGTCACTTTAGTAATAACATTAGTTGTTATGTGTTTTTTTTGGTAAAATACTTAAATGATCACTCTACTTTTTTCTATGACCTATTTTAGTCATTAAACTTTAAAATATCAATTTACTCACTAAACTTTATACATTGACATATTTTGGTTATTAAGTATTATTTTATTAATATTTTAATATGATATGGTATATTTTTTATTATTAATTATAAAAAATAATTTGGCCGGTGAGAGTGATTGGTGAGGGTGTGGCCGGTGAAAGTAGAGGGAATAGTTTTGGGTTTGTGAATTGGAGATTAGGTATGATATGGGGTTTGTAGATTGGAGATTGAGTATATTTGGGGTTTTATTTTTTATTTTAAATTAGTTTTTTTAAATAATAATAAAATATAATTTTATTTTAATTTATTTTTATATTTAATAATAATAAAATATGTCAAATCATACTAAAATATTAATAAAATAATATTTAGTGACCAATATAGGTTAATGTATAAAGTTTAGTGAGTAAATTGACCATTTTTAAAGTTCACTGACCAAAATAGGTCATAGAGAAAAATTAAGTGATGATTTAAGTATTTTACCCTATTTTTTATAATCATTTATATCAAATTGTTCGAGTGATAAAATATATTCATGTCGCTCCATATTCGAATCTCGATATTTATTTAAATATCTTTTTATTTGATTAAAAAATATTATACTAATTAGTCATTCCGCTAAATTTTGTGATTATTGATTTCTTTTTTAAATTATGTGTAACACATAATAATATAGTGAGCTGAAAATCTTAAAAAATTCAAAGTCTTAATTAAAGCAATGCCTAAATTTTTTATTTAGAAAAATACTAGGCAAGTGTTGATTTAATCATAAGGTTAAAGTTCGAAATTTTTAGATCTTATAAAATAGTCTCGTTAAAAATAAATGAAAAATACTTTGGTACATAAATTTGTGTAAGTTTAACTAAGCCTTTCAATTTTAAGGTTTAAAGTTTTAGATTAGGGTTTGAGGGTTTAGTATGAAGGGTTTAGGGTATTAGGATTAGAGATTTAGGTTTTGGATTTTATAGCTTAAATATGAAGGGTTGTGTAAATTTGTTTTACAAAGCCTGTGAATCAAAATAAACCCTAACTAAATTAGGGTAAATTATTTTTATAGTCATTTGATTATATGAATAATTTTATTCTGGCCATCATACTATACTTTTTTTTGAATTATGATTAAAATGATTAGTTGCATAAATATAAAAGAATAAATGTACTATTATACAAATTTATTTAATTGTCATGTCAACATTCTTATTAACTTTTAACGGTAGTAACTTGATTGACATCATTTAAATTATTAAGTGATTGATTGACAAAGGTCATAGTATGGTGGTCAAAATAGAACCACCTTATAATTAAATGACTATAAAGGTAGTTTACCTAATAATTTATGTGTGAGTTTTATAAGAAATGTTTTAAATTAAAGTTTAACATGTGTCATTTTTAAGAATTCTAATTCGATTATAAGTAATATTTTTGTCCCTTTTTAAATTTGCATAAATTCACCCACACCTACATATTATGTTGTTCGAAATTAAATTATTTATGAACAATAATATAATCTTTTATTATTGGAAACAATTGATTAATTCATTTAAATTTTTAAAATATATAAAGTTAATAAAACCAAAATAATAAAGAAATGAGTAGCGTATTCTTCAAGGGATCTCAATAAAAATTTCAAGTAGACCTGAGTTAGAATAACTTATCTATACGATGTATGTGAGTTGTTAAAAAGCTAAAACTAATGAACAAATATTATTTTTATAAAAAAAACTAATGAGTAGCGTACTTGGTTTTCAACGTACCTCGACTTTGGGTACTTATTTGGGAGTCCAAAGTCCCTGTACAACATGAACGCATGAGATGTGGAGGGAACTAAATTCCGGAGTAGCGTATTCTTCAAGGGATCTCAATAAAAATTTCAAGTAGACCTGAGTTAGAATAACTTATCTATACGATGTATGTGAGTTGTTAAAAAGCTAAAACTAATGAACAAATACTATTTTTATAAAAAAAACTAATGAGTAGCGTACTTGGTTTTCAACGTACCTCGACTTTGGGTACTTATTTGGGAGTCCGGAGTCCCTGTACAACATGAACGCATGAGATGTGGAGGGAACTAAATTCCGGAGTAGCGTATTCTTCAAGGGATCTCAATAAAAATTTCAAGTAGACCTGAGTTAGAATAACTTATCTATACGATGTATGTGAGTTGTTAAAAAGCTAAAACTAATGAACAAATACTATTTTTATAAAAAAACTAATGAGTAGCGTACTTGGTTTTCAACGTACCTCGACTTTGGGTACTTATTTGGGAGTCCGGAGTCCCTGTACAACATGGTTGGGCAGCTCGTTGCCTCTCACTAGCAGGCCGCATAACACTTGCCAAGTCGGTCATTGCCGCAAGTCCTTACTTCATGCAGACAACTAAATTCTCGATTGCTTCCATGACGGATGAGTTTACCATTGCATCAGCTTACAAAACTATTGTTAAAGCGTGATGGGCAGCCCCTGACTCAATTTGGAACAAGATTTGGACTTTGGCGGTTTCACAGCGAATCCGAACTTTTTTGTGGCTTGTTCTTCGTCACCGTTTATTGACGAATGCTGAGCGAGTCCGTAGGTGCCTTTTATCGGACCCCTCGTGCCCAAGCTGTGGTGGCTATTCTGAATCCATTCTCCACATTCTCAGGGATTGCCCCGCAACAAGGGTTACTTGGCAGAATATCCTCCCTTAGGAACATCATGATCTCTTTTTTTCATCATCCCTAGATGCCGAATATAACACTTCTCGGGGCAAGGTTCACTCTCCCCAAACCCGCCAACACTTTCTAGTGAAGCTGTATCTTGGCAGCCTCCCCAAAACCGAATAAAATTTGTAAACCCTTTTCGGTGCCCCTACATATGTTCCAACACTAAAAAACATTACAAAATTAAATTCTAAGCCCTAACTCTAAATTTTAAATCTTAAACCCTACACCCTATACCCTAAAAACTACACCCTACCCTAAATTATCTAAACCCTAACCACAACCCCTAACCTAAAACCATAAACCCTAAACCCTAAAGTTAATTTTGAGCGTGGGGCATATGTAGGGGCACCGAAAAAGGGTAGAGGATTTCCATCCCAAAACCGTTTGTCGAGATAGAGAGTTTGATATCTTTTAAATAAAATTTGATTCGAGTTGAATAAAATTAATTTTTTAACTTAATTTGAATTGATTTGAATCGTAACTTCATAAATTCGACTAAATTTTTTTTGAATAACGTTTGAGTTATAAAATAGGATTGGAATAACTCAAAACTTTTTAGTGATTGGTGGAACGATTTTCAAGTTTGAATATATACATATCACATGTGAAAAAATGAAGAAATGTGTATATATAGTATATGGTTATAGAAAATCATTTAAATTAGAACCAATTAGTATCATGATATTATAAATATTTACAATTAAATTTGAAAAGAAATTTAAACAATTCGACTCGATTTAACTTGAATTTGGTTAAAACTTAAAAGTAATCTGGTGAATAATTTCACCTTCAAACCCTAGCCGCTTTCCACTACCAAAATTCCTTCAACTCTAGTTGTTCTCTACTTTGATCAATCCATTTGATCGGTGGTCGGCAATCAATTTTAGTATTGGTTGTCGATCACCGGATCTATTAATTTTCTTGTTTTTTATTTTATTTTAATAAGAATCTCTTTCTCTGTCCTTGTGACATGCTTTTTCATGTCCTTGTGATATGTTTTTGTTTTGTTGTGTGGTTTGATTCATCTGTCTTTGTGGCATGTTTCAGCATACCCTAGCGATCGGTTGTTGTTTGCACAGAGATTCAATCGACGCTAGTTTCTGATTTATGTTTTTGTCGGTGGTGTAACACCCGGGTTTGGGGGTCGGGTAAAAATAATAATAAAATAATATTTTAAATTTCAGGTTGTAATTAAAATAATAAAATATTTTTCATGGGCTTCGTGATTTCAAAATAATTAAAGTTATGTTGGGCCTATCTCCTAAGTCCAAAATCCATGGACTTTAGGAGATGATAGCTTTAGCCATTCATTAATGACATTTTTGTAAATAGTTGGTCTTTCCAAATAAAACTCATTTTTATTTCATTATAATTCTAATAAGCAAAATTTCATCATCTTCTTCTCCAACAAAGAAATCAACGACAAAGAGAGCCTCTACTCTCCAAGTTACTATTTCATCTCTTTACTTCTTCATTTTTTGTCGGTTTTGAAAGGTAATTACATTTCTATTTTGCTCTCATCTTCCTCTCTTTGAAAGTATCAATAGATTTCATTTTCATCCATGTTTTAGAAATTTGGTTTTACATGGAAAAATATCAAAGGTTGAAGCTTTATGGGATTTTATCAAAGCTATTGATTTATTAATGTTAGATAAGTTGTTTTCAACCTAAGAGATTCAACATATGTGAATTTTGAAGTGTTTTATAAAGATTTTCGGAATTGGGTTTTGTTGGGGTTTTTGAAGGGTTTTAGGATGAGTTTTGGGTGTGTTTAATGTTGGAAATTGAAGGCTTTTGGTTGTAGGTTGGTTGAGGATTGTTTTAGAAGCTTTTAGATGTGTTAAAAGTGTTTGAAACAAGAGTTTTGGATTGGGTTTGAGGGCTGCTCGGGTTTGATGTTTTGGGGGTTGTTCATAGCTTGAATTCATGTGTTCATTGCTTGATTGGTGTTCCGGGTTGCTACATTATTGTGTGAACTGATTTGAGGTTGTTTTGAATGTGTTGAAATGATTAGAGGCAAGAAATTGTGTTGGTGAGACATCCGAGAGTGAATCCGGAAGCTTGAAGGTCTTGGTTGCTTGGTTGTTGAGCTTGGAAGTGAAGGTGAGTGGTTAAATGCTTTTAAATGGTTTTCAATGAGTTGGTTCAATCATGTGGACTAGGTTGGGCTTGGTAGACACACCTAGAGTTGGGATTAGAGTGGTAGCCTAATCCCAAGCTTTAGTTAGAGACATTGGTTGAACTCTAATTGTTGTTTATGCCTCATGATTATTTGTGTTTATGATGATTATGTATAAATCAGTTAGACATGTATGTTGAGGCATGGTTGTGATGCATTGTTATATGCATGTGGATTGTGCATGATGTTAATCATGGTGAGTACGTGCTAAGCACGGAGATGGTTATGAAATGATATTGTGGATTGTGTTTAATGTTGGAACTAGTATACTTGGGTACAAATGATCGATCATTAGGATGTTTAGTGTGCACACGTGAGTCAAATGCGCGCGTGGTCTTGAAGATGGTGGTCATCAAGATGGAGTACGGGTTCGCCCGGAAAACCTTCTTATATAAATTAGTCGATAATGAGTGTAATCCCATCGACGGGGCGTGAGGATGAGTGGAATCTCCTCCGCGTGAACGTACATGAGTGTAATCCCACCGTAAGGTAATGGTTGTGTTGGATGTGAGTTCCAACGTGTTATCCGCGTATTCGAGTCATAGCTAGGTGTCAATATGATATGAAATGTGATCCATATATGGACTATTATATGTGTTTACATATGATGTGGATTTGAGCTTGTTGAGCATGACATAATATTGAGTATATGTTCATGCATCATGTGTATTTTGGCTCATGTGGATCGAAGGTAAGATCATGCATTCTACCTTGGTTGTGCTCGTGCTTGGACCCTGCATTGTCGAGGTTTTTTTATGAGCTTACCCTCACTAAGTTTTATGCTTACACTCTCTTTTGTTCGACAATGCAGATCCGTAGTTCGTGGTTTGCTAGTGCAAGAAGGGGCCTCCAAGTGTGCTAGTTGGGCTTTTGAATCTTTCAAGTATGAATTTTATATTATATGATGTAATGGTCAAGCAATGGGACATGTATTAGTGGCTTTGAGCTTTTGAAGTATGTTGATGTTGGTTTTGTTTAAGAGCATGTTAGACTCTTCTTTATCATGTTGATGGTTGGCTTTGGTTGCCTTGGATTGCTTGTAAACCATGTCTAAATTGCCTATCTTGAATGTCATGTATGATCTTTTAAATGGATGCCCCTATCTTGTATCCTTATGTGTTTTGATTATGTTTGCAATAGGGTGCATGCCTCTAGAGTGTGTTTGTATGCTCCTTGGAGTCGTTAAGGGCGTTTGGGTTCATGGATATGATGAACAGAATTTTTAGAGACTATTTAGACCGGTTTGTAGTCGTCTTCATAGATGATATTCTTGTGTACTCGAAGTCAGAAGAAGAGCATGATGAGCACTTGAGATTTGTTTTACAGAGATTGATAAGCAATCAGTTGTATGCGAAGCTTAGCAAATGTGAGTTCTGGATTGGAGAAGTTGTGTTTCTTGGCCATGTAGTTTCAGCTGAAGGTATCCGTGTTGATTCGACGAAGATTGAGGCTATTGTTGAGTGGAAACAACCTAAGTCAGTGACTGAGATTAGGAGTTTCCTAGGATTAGCCGGTTACTATAGGAGATTTTTTGATGGTTTCTCTAGAGTAGCTGCTCCTTTGACTAAATTGTTGCAAAAATGAGTTAAGTTTGAGTGGTCAGATGCGAGACAGAAGGCCTTTGAGAAATTGAAAGAAGTTTTGACGAATGCTCCAGTGTTAGTGCAACCAGTTTCAGGTAAAGAATTTGTGATCTATAGTGATGCTTCCTACATAGGTTTAGGTTGTGTTTTGATGCAAGAAAGAAGAGTTGTTGCTTATGCTTCGAGACAGTTGAAGGTACATGAGAAGAACTATCCTACTCATGATATAGAGTTAGCCGCAATTGTGTTTGCGTTGAAGATTTGGCGTCATTACTTGTATGATGAGAAGTGTATAGTTTACACCGATCATAAGAGCTGAAGTATTTGATGACACAGAGAGAGTTGAACTTGAGACAGAAAAGATGGCTTGAGCTGTTGAAAGATTATGATTTGACCATTGAGTATCATTCGGGTAAGGCAAATGTAGTAACCGATGCTTTGAGTAGAAAATTTGCAGTTGAGTTGCGAGCTATGTTTTCTAGGTTGAGTGTATCCAGTAATGGTGGTTTAATCACTGAGTTGCAAGTAAAGCCTTCTTTGATCCAGTTGATTAAAGAGAAGCAGTTGCAAGATGTGTCTTTAGTTCCTCATGTTCAGGACATAGCCGAAGGTAGACCGACCGAGTATAGCTTCAGTGGTGAGAGTGTGTTGTGTTTCAGAGACAAAGTTGTAGTACCTGAAGATGTTGAGTTGAGACGTCTAATTCTGAGCGAAGCACATTAGAGTCCTTTTTCTATGCATCCGGGTAGTACCAAGATGTACCGTGACTTGAAGAATGATTATTTCTGGGTTGGTCTGAAGACGGATGTAGCCGAGTATGTGAGTCGTTGTATGGTTTGTCAGAGGGTGAAGGCAGAACATCAGGTTCCTTCAGGTTTGTTACAGCCTTTGAAGATTCCGGAATGGAAATGAGAGAGGATCACCATGGACTTTGTATCGGGGTTACCGTTGTCTCCTTCGAAGAAGAATTCTGTTTGGGTGATAGTGGATAGATTCACTAAGTGTGCTCATTTCTTAGCAGTGAACACTACATATTCTTTGGACATGTTGGCGGATTTGTACATTCGCGAGATTGTGAGACTTTATGGAGTTTCGAAGTCTATTGTTTCAGATAGAGATCCGAGATTTACTTCGAGGTTCTGGGGTTGTTTGCATAGTGCACTTGGTAGTCGTTTGCATTTCAATACTTTTTATCATCTGCAGTCCGATGGACAGTCAGAGCGAGTGATACATATTTTAGAGGATATGCTTCGTTGTTGTGTGATTGACTTCCAAGGTTCTTGGGAGAAGCACTTACCTTTAGTTGAGTTTGCTTACAACAACAGTTACCAGGCTAGTATACAGATGGCTCCTTATGAGGCTTTGTATGGTAGGCGATGTAGGACTCCGAACTCGACTCGTTTGATGGTTATTTGTCGATAAAATCAGTCTTGGGTAGCGGTGCTTTTCGTTTGACAGCTTTGATCGCGCACCACTCCTTTTTCCTTTTTTATGCGTCTCGTTTGGACAGAGACAAGGAGATTCAGGAGGCTGCTAAATTTTGTTGGTATGCTTATCTTCATAGAAGTTTTCATTTTTCTTTATTTTTGGGTTGTAAGAATTTTTTTGGTTGTTTAATCCAAATATTCTTCTTCTTGGATGCATTGTAATTGTGATTTTTCTATGGATTTAATAAAAACTTAGTGGCTTTTGTCAAAAAAAAACTTAAATTTCATAAAATTTGAGTTATAAAATAGAACTCATTAGTTCAATTATTTTTTTTTTATTTGACTTGATCAAATATTCATTTCTAATTCGAAGAACTTGTATCTTTTGTTTACAGTTCAATCCAACTAAACTCAAAATATAATCAAAAGGAAAATATATGTTGTCTTGATGGAATGGTTACCTAGAGAAAAAGCAACATTGAGGGATTGTATTTTCACCTACTTTCTATGCTTATTTTCATAAGTATTTGAAAATTATAATTTACCTAATGTGTGATGTTAAAGGAGTGCAATAAGTTTTAAAATAGGTTAAAATGTATAAATTGTATATTTAGTTTATATATTTTAATCTGATCATTTCTAATCCTTGTACTTTTAGATTTCAAAAATTTGATCCTAACCTAAACAATAGTTCTAAAATCTGTTAAATCAAAATTTTGTTGTTGTCTCTATACTTTATGTTAGTTTCAGATTTAATTCATGTTTTCTAATTTCATAATTTTAAGTCGTGTAATTCAGTTATATTGTTCCTATTTTATTCGAGTCGGAATTGAAATTTCATAATTTAAAAAATACATTAACTAATTTTGATCGAATAGACTAAACCTACGACTTATACTTAGCATAGGGACTAGTCATAGAATTTCACATTTAAAATATAGTAAGATACAAGCCAAATCTAATTGGCTTAATAGTCAAAAAGTCCCTAATCTATACTTTTTTTTCAGTTTGGTGCCTAACGTTTTTTTCGAGTCACTTTAGTGTCTAATGTTTCATTCTGTAACTTAAATTGGGTTTTTTCGTCAACGACGTTAAAAATTTCCCGTTAATCAATTATAACATGACATGTGGCATGTTTTATTTATTTAATTTAATTTCTGAATTACTTTAAAATTATGTATTTCTTAAAAACCCCAAAATTTTAATTTTTTTCAAATAAACCCTCAAATCACATCTCCCTCACCGTCTGACATCCTCACACGTCGGCGGTTCACCGTTCACCACTCAAGCGGCGGGTACCTCACCGTTCAACATCCCCACCCTCTAGCCATTGGTCATAAGCCCAATCGATTTTTTTTTCCTTCACTTTTAGATGTTCGTCGACGGAGCAATCGACAGTTTTCGACGATGAGATCATTGGACTTTCAGTCGTGGGAGGGTGACGAAAGAAAGGGTGGTCAGTGGTGGTTGAATCGGTGGTGGGAGGGGAGGAATTTATAAACATATGGTTTGGGTCTGAGGTTTTTGAGAAGTTAATGATTTTTGGGTTTTTTTATAATTTTTTTTTTATTTTTTTTTTAAAATTTAAAAATAATAGAATATACTACATGTCGTATTTTATTGGATAATAAAAAAATTTTAACACGAAAAATATTTAATTTAAATTATAAAATAAAACATCAAATATTAAAGTGGCCCGAAAAAACATTAGGCAACAAATGTAAAAAAGAATTTGTTGGGCACTTCTTTTTACTATTAAGCCAATATAATTCATAAGTATCAAATCTTCGTCTTCGACTTCTTTTCTCTCTTGAATAGATATAAAAGATCGTACTAATAATTCAATTATAGTGAGAAAATCAACGGGAAACGCCGGAATTAAAGAATTTGTTGATTTCCTCTCGATCTCTCCGCCCGAATCTTCTTTTGCCGCTGCTTCGAAATGAGCACGGGCGAGCTTCTCGGCATCGAACCTTTAGAGCTCAAGTTTCCTTGTAAGTTTCTCTCCCTTTTTTTCTCGCGGATCTGCGGTTTCTGTTTCTCTAGGGTTTAATTTTTTTTTTGTTTTTTTCTGTTTGGTGTGTTGTGGTTTTGGTGAATAGTCGAGCTAAGGAAGCAGATCTCATGTGCTCTTCAGTTGTTCAATAAAACTGATAATTATGTAGCTTTCAAGGTATTCTTCACCATTTACTAATTCCAAATTCAATTTTACTATTTTTGTTATTTTTGTAACTTTTTTATTTAGGATTTATCATAATCTTCTTACTTCTTCAATTGCACTGTTTGGTTGCGGAGTAATATCATGATTGAAGTTGTTGAACCTGCAAATTTGAAATTATAATGTTTTAAGTCTCAAATTTTGGAATCCGAGATTTCCTTTTGAGTTAATTGATTTCGTTTTCAGGTGAAAACGACAAATCCAAAGAAGTACTGCGTTCGTCCCAATACGGGGGTCGTTTTGCCTCGATCCACATGTGATGTTTCTGGTATAGTAAATTAATTATATTTTTGCTTGAAATTTTGCTGTTTTCTGGTTTTATCATTGTTGGGTTCTGGATTTCTTCTAAAAGAATTATTGATTTTGATTTAGTTACCATGCAAGCGCAAAAAGAGGCTCCTCCTGATATGCAATGCAGGGATAAATTCCTCCTTCAAAGTGTAAAGGCTAATGATGGTGTAACCGCGAAGGATATAACTGCAGAAATGGTATATAATTATTTATATTACACAGTATTACTCACTGCTTTGGTTCTACAATTTATGATTTATTAGAATCTTCATTTCTGAAGTTCAACAAGGAAGCTGGGCATGTGGTTGAGGAATGCAAGTTGAGAGTGGTTTATGTTTCTCCACCTCAACCGCCTTCACCTGTACGCGAAGGATCAGAAGAAGGGTCTCCACCAAGAGGTTCTGACAATGGGCATGCAAATGCTGCTGAGTTTGCTGCGGTGAGAACTTGTTGCATATTTTAGTTGTTACTATTCCTATGTTCTGTTTCATTTATTTTTCGAATATTAATAGTGTGCATTTTGTTCTGAATGCAGGCTGCAAGAGCATTTTCTGAGGGGCTTGAAGCTCAAGATAAATCTAATGAGGTAAACTTGAATTCTGTATTTCCTGTGTCACTTTGTGCTGCTGCATATGCGTAATTGATTTAAATTTTTCTTGATAAGATCATTTGGTAGTCTGGATGGTAAGGTCCATTTTTTCAGATCAGATATCTGCATTTAATTGTTTCATTAACTGTGGGATTTGTATCTGAACTGCAAAGCAGGAAGCTAGTATTTTTAGATCAAAAGTAATTATCGCTCAAGAGGAACTAGGATTATGTTGATATTGAATGATGTGCTGATTCAAACCTTTGTTGAGATAACGACAAAAAAAATCCTTTGTTGAGATGGTTGCCAGATTTTTAGGGGCTGAATTAACTGTCTAGAATACACCTTCTTGGCAAATTGACTGTCTTTTTTTTTTATTTGGGGGGGGGGGGGGGGGGGTCACTTTTCATTTTATGTTGGAATTTTCAACTTTGTTTAGGAACAGGGTTTACACTGTTGCTCATGTTGTACAAAATTTTCTGTTACTTCTATAGCGATAGGTTCGTTTTGTTGCTTATATTGGAACTAAACTTTTGGGGAGTCTGAGTGAGCCAGAATGCCAGATTCTCATGTTAACTACATATATATAATATACACATATATATACAGGAACCCCAGCATTTTAATAAATCATGCACTAACTCTATATTGTTACTACTACTCTTAAAGACTCAAAACAATGAGAAAAACTGGCAAAAGGTTGCCCAGAAGCCCATCTTCCATGACTGTTATTTCTATCGGCAGAACTTTTATTCCATAAGTTGGACAAAGGAAGATATATTTTGGAAGAGATCTACTCACCAGTTTATATTATTCGAATTGGGTTCACTAGATGCAGGCAAGAGTCAGTACGGCTCGTTTCTTACTTTCTTTTGAATGCTCCTGGCAAGTGCTTCTTGTTCATGTGCATATTGCATGCATAGCCAGCTTTTGCTGCAACGGGGCATAAAAGCTCCGTGATTGTTATTATTTACATATATTGCGTTTAATGTTGATGCATCACAAGTAATTTAACCCTCAATAATACTTTCTATAATTGCAGGCAAGAGCTCTTATATCAAAGCTGACTGCAGAAAAAAATAGTGCAATTCAACAAAATAACAAGCTTCGCCAAGAACTGGTGAGGGACATAAACCTTGACTTTACCTTATGGATTGTAATTATACAACAAAAAATGCTCTTTGGCTTTGTTGCAAAAGTTATGCTGATGTTTTTATATGATTCCCCTGCCCTTTTTCTTTCTGAATGACCAAGTCTCTAAATTCATTGACCCTTGCATGACCCCCCAACCGGTGCTCCCGTAAAATCTTAAAGAACTGATGCCCCCTTGTTTATAGTTGTCGCGATGCATTTTAGAACTTAGAAATATTTCTTCTATCACTAACAAACATGTACTTCCGCTTTTATTATCACGGAAACTTAAGTATAATGATATTACAAATGTTAGGAACTCTTGAAGCGCGCAAGCAGCAAAAGCGGTGGTGGTGTTTCATTCATGGTTGTCATCCTCATTGGCTTGCTTGGTATAATTATGGGATATATCATGAAGAAGTAAAAGTGACCATCTTCGAGAATCTTCTGCATATCTTCCCTCGCCTCCCCTCCGTATAAACTAGTAACGGTGAAGGAAAAGAGAAGGGGAAAAATGGTGTTGGGCTCATGCATTTTATTAGTTAGCTTTGTGACATTAGCCGAACTTGTTAAAGGTGGGTGTGGATTTGCACTTTTCATTAACATGCATTCTTTCTATAACTTGAAACTGTGAATTTATCATCTTCTTCCCTTTTGTCTTTCAACCCTCCTCTCTTTCGTGGTTAAATGTCGTATTCCGACTAGAAACTGTTAATGATTTGTCGTATTCCGGCTAGAAACTGTTAATGATTCTACTAGTTTCATTCATTTATGTTGGTGTTAATGATTCTACCGGTCCGGAAATGACATGAATTTTGACTATAACCGGAATCGAGTCAGGTTGAACTTTTAATATTGTTTCTTTCATTACTGAAAGGATATTGATTTCCTTACCACTTGAATGTCCAACTTCTTGATGTATATACATTGCAGAATGTAACATGTTTTTGAAGATATTTTCATACTGTTTCGGATTAAAAAGAAAAAAACTCGAGCGAAAGCTGCTATATTACACTGAAGCTTATGTTTTGAGTCGAGAGACTTACTATTACAATGTTAAAAAAGCACGAATTAAAAAGATAATTTATTTGCAATGCCAACAACTACAATAAACCAATTGTCCGATAAAACGGAGCTGGTCGAGATTATGCCGGCATGAAATCACATTATCTGTGAGCGTTTTCGATCAGGAAGTCGGGAACTTCGATTGCAGCTCTTTGCAAGAACTTATCTTTTCTTTCTACATGATTAATGTAGCAGCAAGGCAGCTTTTCATCCCCATCTGATAACAGCAGAACCCCAAGTTAGACCTGCACCAAAACCTGAAGCCGCGATCGTGTGCCCTGGCTTCACCTTTCCGCTTCGAACAGCTTCATCCAATGCCAAAGGAATGGAAGCGGCACTCGTATTGCCGTAATTTGCTATATTTGATATGACCTTTTCCGGAGGGAATTCTAGACGCGTTGCAACTGCATCGATAATCCTCTGGTTTGCCTGCATTAATCAAAATCCAGTTAGATTTTTCTGGCCTCTAAATCAATGTAAGATATTACTCAAAGTATTATCCTCAGCTATCCAGTAAGTGAATTAGTAGGCCGCAGTTGATCGAAATTCCGATCGCTATGGCTTTACCCATTACTTTTCATGGGCATAGTTAACTTTTAAAAATATTTCTCCAACCAACTGTAATGAAGGACAAAACCGGGCACCGGTAATACGGGAGTGCTCCGGGACCCCGGTAAGGCCAGCAGGCCAAGTAAATAACAACACGTTTTCAAGAAACTAATATATATATACCTGATGGAGCAATAACCAGTCGACGTCCGATGCTTTGAGGTCTGCTTTTTCCAAAGCAGACACAATTGACGGTGGCACGCATCGGACAGCAAAGCGAAAAACTTCTTTGCCATTCATCTGTACGCAGGAATAAGAGGACCTTTTTGGAGGAAATTCCGATGCCGAACCATTAGAACCCAACAGGTCATTGATTCCGTTGTCATTTATGGGGGCACCGAGATGTCTGAAACAAGAGTGTCACAGCTCAGTCAAATTCCTCGGAAGAAGCAATACGGTTTTTTTAGATAAAAGAATCCGCGGCAAGAGAAGCACATACCTTGCACCCTCACCATCACTATGCAAATCAAAGCTTAATACACCATCCTCCTCAGCATCACAGGCCTGCAGAATCATTCGTATCTCGACTGATATCATATTTCATAGCAGAAGAGACGTATGAACATGCTAACAATTGCTTCAGAAGAAACCATCATACCGAAATCCATAAAACTTATAAATAAGACAACTTGAGAAAGAAGTTAATTTAAAACCAATTGAAGTTCTCCAGAAGACAGAAACCATCCGTGTTAGCACATGCAAGTTCAAAAACTCGACATGTCCTCGTACTTATAAAAAGATGGTATTAGTGTGTTACCTGAACTACGACAGCACCAGCAGCATCCCCAAAGAGAATGCATGTTCCTCTATCAGTCCAATCGACAAATCGAGAAACAACATCAGCTCCAATTACTAAAACATTACGCAAGCCACCTCCTGTAATTCACAAAGGAAAAAGTTTGATTCCGTAACACATTAACAGCATGGTTTAAGAGTTTGATGCGAAGTGAACCACTTCATTACCCCTAATGTAGCAAGAAGCTGAGAATAGACCCAGCACAAATCCACTACATGCAGCAGTAATATCATAAGCTAGTTGAGATTTTGTGCAGCCAAGCTCTCTTTGAACCTTACAACATAAATAAATTTGCCAGAACACAAACAAATAAGTGATTCGTAAAACATACACAAATTACTATCTTGGAAAATTAACATCTTGAATTAGAGTAAATACGTATAGCCAAAGAGTTGTCTAAACCAAGCCCTGTTCGGAAAGTGGTTATAGTATTTCACATGAGTTCCTACTGCACAAAATGCACGGAAACCCCTAATAGAATCCGAAAAGGCATGTAAATGAACCAAAAGAATTTAGCTTTCACACTTTAGAAGTTTTGACATCTATTAATATTGACAAATTTCTCAAATACAGTGAAACAGAAAAGCTTGCAGGGCACGTACTCAAAGTTTCCTATAGTACGACATATACTATGATATGCGGTAATCAAAACAAGCAAGTTTGTGAAGATAATCCAAGACATCTCACTTTTAAATTCCCTCTTTATATCAGAATATTTAGAAGCAGTCTTCTCTAAAATAAATAGTATAGAACCATGAAATAGTATATTTTAGAAACCTACATGCAGCTCAGAGCACAAATCATAAAAAATTCTATGTTATTAAAGCATCCTTATAGACTCCGTGATTAATATCGACCCATTCCTCTATACCTTTGGAGCATCACCGAAAACATCATCCCGAGTTGATGTGCACATCAGGATCATGTCAAGATCGTCGGGTTCAACATCTGCCATTTTAAGGGCTTTCCTTGCCGCTTCAACCGCTAGGTTTCTTAAATTTTCCTTTCCTGTAGGAGCCAACAGTTAATTGTTATTTCCTCCACAAAGATACAAGGATGGCAATTAAAAGAGAAAAAATGTAAGCTTCCATCTTTCGTAAAAAAAGAAAAATAATCCGCAAGCTTTAAGCTAGGGTTTTTTATCACATCAATGGAAGTTTGATACAAGCAGGAAATGCCAGCAAAAGATTCTACAAATATTCTACAATTGCACTATTATGCATTAGTCTATGTTCTGACCTGAAATAACCCGTCGGTTGCGTATTCCAGTGCGGACAGCTATCCATTCATCAGAAGTATCAACAATTTTTGCAAGATCATCATTGGAAACTGAAAGAGATGGCACCGCTGATCCACAACCAACTAGCTTGCAGCCTTTACTGACAAGCCTGTATTTTCCCGGCAGTAAAATAGGAAAGTAGAACATACATCAGGAAAATCATCATCTTTCAATATGAAATAAGTAAATAAACAAATAGAAGTGAAGCGGCATCTGAATTATGAAGGCTGGACTAGATTTGATGCACACAATAAATACCATCGACAGGCATAGTTGTTTGACACGAGAAATTAGGAAATTTCGATATCGAAGGGGATTACATATAAGCATTATAATGTGAAACTATCAATCATTAAGGTGTCCTCCCAAAGACAAAACAGACCAAAAGATGAATGCACCAATATACGTCATAACTCATAACTAAGTAACTTATGTATCTGAGCTTTAACCACATTAATCTCAAGCTTGTTGATGTAAAGTAAGGTGTGCAGATATTTGCTTACAAGGGTCAGACTCAGAAGGAGATTTCTTTATACGTAAGGCAGAAACTCAAAAAGGGTTGCGATTTCCTCTATTCTTATCTCATAACCAAAGAAAAATTTCGTATATCGTATATAGACATGGATAACAACAGACGCTATTTCAGCTTCAAGCTCTGTACAATAAGTTATTCTCAGTCTGCCACATGCAGTCTCCTAAGCTGCTGATTATTTTGAAGTACCATTCTTAAGTTGGATGCCGAGTTTCATTACTATTTACTAGTTAATTCAGCTAAGAACACCAAGAACATACAGATCGAAATATCTCGCTCACACCGAATTTGATACATGCATGCAGAACTACATTGCATAAACTAGGGGGATTTACAATTTCAGCTCATGACCAATTTTCGATCCCCGGTCATAATCCACCTAGAGCAAGCATCAGAGTTTCTGAGCAACACAACCAAATGAGAACCTAAACTCTGAAATTTAAACTCCCCTATAAATCTCCAGATGCACATGCATGCAGGGACGGACCCAGGAGTTTAGGTTAAGGGGCAAACCTATAAATTTTTAGGGGGCAAACTTATAGAAGTTTGGGGGGGGGGGCGAAAATAGATTTTTAATAGAAAATACATAGAAAAATTCTAAAATTTTTCTAAATCATATATGATTTTCAAAATTTTAGGGGTCGGTTGCCGCACCAGCACCCCTCGGTCCATCCCTGCCTCGGTCCATCCCTGCATGCATGTTCTTCTTGCTAGAGTGCAAGAACCATATACCCTTCAACTTCACAACAACTATAACATGCAAACTACAAACTCCCAATAAAATTAAAACTCAATAATATATCAAATTTATTGTTTTTAAGAACAAAAAATATTTGGGAGATCATAATTCATAGCCGAACCAACAAGGATAAAAGTTACTCAGAGAAAATCAAGTCTTTAACATAAATCAAGACCCAAAAGCCAAATTAAACACCATTTCAATAATAATAAACCAAACGAGAATCAAATAAGAACCAGAGAAGCACAAGAAATTTACTTGGGTACTCGAGATTGAGAAGGGGAAACATGCGTCCCAGCACCTTCAACCCCGCTTGAGCACACTACCCTCCTAGAGATTCCTGCAGAGAAATAAAACCCAGATCGAGAAACGCCTGTTGAAGGCTGAATCTTTAACCTCAGGCTCGGAACCGAAGGTGCTGAAAAACTCGATGCATTGGCCATTTACACACCCACTCAAAAAACCCAACTTCACAGCAGCAAAAGCTTTGAATTTGACCAAAGGAAGAAAGCAAGGATCTTTGGGAATGTAATAGAAGAAGAAACTCAAACAAATGAACTTTGGTGAAATCAGTGTTTTGAAATCTAATACTCGTGCGTTTTGAGATAAAAGGAATATGAAAAAGTAAAACTTGATTATTATTATTAATAGTAGTAGTATTAATTAAATACAATATCCATTTTATTTATACTAATAAAAAATAATTAAAAGAAATAGTTAATAGCCCGTCAACTAACTAACAACTCATCCTAACTAACCACTATTAAATTACGGACACAGCTATATTTTATTACCCCTTCAAGTTAGAGCATATAAGTTTTGAATGTCAAACTTAGATACAATATTAAAAAATAATGATGGATGCAAAATCTTAGTAAAACAATCAACGAGTTAATAATGTGTGAAAACAAATAGGGTAAACTACATAAGTAGTCCCCTGACTATCAAAAGTTACAAACTGGTCTCCTGACTTAAAAAAATAACAAATTGATCCAGTGCCGTTAAAAATTAAAGGCTGGTGACATGGCAGTTAATAAAAATTGACATAATAACACATTTAGTCCTCAACTTTTACACTTTGTTTAACTTTGCCCTAATTCTAAAAAAATGACCCTTAACATTTTAAAATTCTATCAATTTAATCCATTTTTTCTCTCCACACAATCCTAAACAAGAACGGTCTTCTTTCTAAAACAAAAATCAAATTTTCATTTCTCCTCTTTCTATATACTTGTCAAAGCTAGTTGTGTGTATTTGAACCAAAGGAGAAACAATCTCATCATTTCAACATTCTCATTTTCACCATCAAAATTTGATTTTTGTTTTAGAAAGAAGACGGTTCTTGTTTAGGATTGTGTGGAGAGAGAAAATGGATTAAATTGATAGAATTTTGAAATGTTAAGGATCATTATTTTAGAATTAGGGCAAAGTTAAACAAAGTGTAAAAGTTGAGGACTAAATGTGTTATTATGTCAATTTTTGTTAATTGTCACGTCACCAGCCGTTAAATTTTTAACGACATTGGATCAATTTGTTATTTTTTTAAGTCAGGGACCAGTTTGTAACTTCTGATAGTCAGGGGATGCAAAAGATAATTGGAGCATAGTCGGGAGACTATTTATGTAGTTTACCCAAACAAATAACAATGTGATTAATTTTGGATGGATCTTTTCCCTTATAAAGTGACAACCAATTTTAATATACTTTGTTCTCTTGTGCTGAACAAAATTTTCTGCAATTTAATTACAGATAAGTTGTCACAATAGAGATCAGCAGAGAAAATAACATCAAAATCTAAAACAAGATAATTTAGCCACTAAATTTCACAAGTGACCGATGCTAGAACCATGTACTCTACTTCTCTTGAAGAGCTTGAAATGGTCTGATGTTTCATTGATTTTTAAGAAATCGAAACTAAGCTAAGGAAAACACAAAAATCAGTAATTGACTTTCTAAAATTAGGATAAAAAGTTCAATTTGAATCTCGAAAAATATTTATTATGAGCAAGAAAACAGTCTTTTGTCCTGACATCCTTTTTATATAATTAAGAATCCTATGTGTAGCTACTATATGAATATTAGTAAGTGCAGAGAGAAACTGAGAAAGTCGTTGTACAAAAAAGTTATGTCTGATCTGATATTTATTAGATAAAGCAATTTATCTATAAACCTTATGTAAGAAGTTAAATCAAATAAAAATATTTCATCCTATCTAGACAATTTACTCTTTGCAAGAGTAGGGATAGAAACATGCTTTGAACCTATGAAATAAGCCTCTTTTAGTAAATTTAAAGTATATTTTCTTTGACACAAGTTTATTATCTTATTGGAAGGAGCAATCTAAAGACCTAGAATTTTTTTTTAAATCCTCTAGATCTTTAATTTTGAAAGTATTATGCAAAAGTTATTTTATGGCATTTATTTCATTCAAACTTAGACTAGCTAACAAAAAAAACTTAGACTAACTAGCACAATATCATCAACAAAAATTGACAGGGTAATAAAGGTACTTCCTATACTTTTTACAAAGAAAAAAATATCAGATAATGTTTGTTTAAAACCTTGTTTAAGTAAAGTTATAGTTAATCTTTCATTTCACTGTATGTTAGTTTGTTTTAAGCCGTATAAACTTTTTTCAACTTACACACTAAACCATGTATCTTAGTAATAAATTTAGAGAGTGGTTCTATATAAACCTTTTCTTTTAAAAAATTATGTAAAAAGACATTGCTTATATCTAACTGTTGCGATTTTCAATTTTTAGCTGCAACAACAACCATAGTAGTCCTAATAGTTGTCATCTTACCAACAGGATTGAAATATCTGAAAAACCTACACTAGGCTGTTGAGTATAAACCTTAACTACAAGTCTAACTTTGTATCTTTCAAGAGTTTCTTTAGATTTTTTAACTTGATTTTATAAACTTATTTATTGCCTATGATTTGTTTACCGGGTGGAAGTTGAACCAATTCTCAAATATTATTGTTTTCTATAGCTGTAATTTCTTCAATCGTAGTTTTTTTTCCAACATTCATGAATTATATCTTGTTTATAAGATTTAGGTTTAGACAATATAGAAGCATTATTAACATATGCTTGATGCTTAGAAGATAAACAATTGTAAGATAAAACTTGGGTAATGTTATTAGGAGAAATTCTTGATCCTGGTAGAATCTGAAAGCTCTTAAACATTTAAGGCAAATGAATGTTTCTGAAAGGTCTCGTTGAGATTATAGGATCTGATCATTCTATCTAATCATCTGGTCGAGAAAAACCTGCATTTTTCAGTAAAATATTATTAAAAACAATTTCATTTTTAGCATTAAATTTATCATCTTACTGTGAATCAAAAATTTATTCTTATAATCAATTTTCATTTTCAACTAAAGTAGTCTGATGTTGTATATAATCTTTCAATAGAACACTGTTATCACATGTTAGTAAAACAATCTTAATAAAACTTGAAATTTTTATTATTTGAAAAGGAAATTGGTTTTCTTAAAAAAACATCTCTTGAAATAAAAATTATTTTAGTTTCTATGTCAAATAACTTAAAACCTTAAATGTGTCTAGGATAACCAAGAAAGCACAGTTAATAGCTATAGGATGCATTTTTATCTTAAATTTATAAAATTGGGGCATAAACAAAACATCCAAAACACAAAGATGAGCAGTCTTAGACTTCAATTGAAACAAGATCTCAAAAGGAGTTTTACTGCCTAAAATAGGAGTAGGTGTGATATTAATCAGATAAGTAGTGTAAAACACAATCAATCCAAAATTGTAAAGGTAAATGTACTTGCTTTGTAATCTTGAAGTTCTAGCAACAACAAGTAAATGTTGATGTTTTCTTTCAACTGTGCTATTTTTTTAGAGTGTGAGTGCATGAATTCTGATGAATTATGACTTTTATTCTAAAAAAAATCTAGCATCTCAAACTCTTCATCATTATCAGTTTTAATACACTTTATTTTTTAAAAAAATTAAGTCTCTATTAACTCTTTATTCATATAAAAAAACAATTCATCCTCTGTTGAGAGTGATGACCTAATCTAACATGCCAAAAGTTTATAGAACTAAAAATACAAACAGTAGAATTTGAATCTGAATCGAAAGGTGAAACATCTAACTGATACAATCAATTTATCTTTCTAGCTAAATCAATCATCTTCTATGTTGTTGTATTTTGTATGTAACAAAAATAAAAAAAATTAAACAAATTGAATTGTCTTTAGTTAACTGAGAAACAGAAACCAAGTTAAAACTGAAACCAGGTATATGAAAAATGTTGTGTAAAATTAAAGTAACATTTATGACTCTTATACGAGTCCCTTTAACTAATTAATTGTTAGATAACTTTACATATTTATCATGAACAAGATAATAGAATTTAAAGAAATGCAATGAATTAATTATATGACCTGTTGTACCAGATTCTAATATCAAGTAAGAATTTAAATGATTTGAATTAGAGCAAATAAAAGCCATACATGCTTCTTCAGCTGGAATATCAAAAGTAGAAAAAAGAACGTTGATCTTTAAGTCTTGAGTGAAATTCTCAACATGCAGATTTCTTTCTTGCAGCATATTTAACAAACTCTTACATTAATCTTTTGTGAATGTAACAGGAGCATTGTTATCTATATGTAAAGAATCCTTGTTAAGACAAGCTTCACAATTATAAAAACCCAACTTGATTAGTTCTATTACTCTAGTTTTTATTCTTAAATTTTGGAGAAAATTCGCGTTTTCTGTAACTATAACACTTGTCAATTGTGTGTCCATATAAACCACGGAAAACACACATAAGTCTTTGGGTGCTATTGCTATTAGGAAATTTCCTAGAATTAACAGTCATATTATATTGTTTAACACTCTAATAATCAGACTTAGCAGAATATCTATCAGCTAACAAAATATTGGATTCATTAACAACAATGTTAAGAGACTTTTTATGTTGAACAATAATAGCGAAAATCTCATTGATGGAAGGCATAAAGTCAAAAAAATACCCTCAACGTTTGACTGAATAGTCACTTTGGCCCGTATTCTTTTTTGAGCAATTCAACCCCTAACGTTTCATTTTAGGTCAAAATGGCCCATCCCAGTTGAAAATTATTAGAAAACTTACGGTAAACAATTTGAAATGACTTGACATAATGATAAGTCACCAGAAAAAATATTTTATATTTTATATGATTTTATAAAATTATTTTTTTTACTGATGTAACATTTTTTCAAGTCAACACAATTGTCTATATGATATTGTCATGTCAGTGTGCACTGCCATATAGGTTTATCATGTCATTTTAAGTCATTTACCGTTAGTTGACTAACATTTTTCATCCGCAGAGAGGTTATTTTGACCAAAATAAAATGTTGAGGGTTGAATTGCTCCAAAAAAAAGAATAAGGGCCAAAATAACTATCTAGTCAAATATTAGGGGTAATTTTTGCCTTTATGACTTGATGGAAGGAATAGATTTCACAATCAACAACTAAGACTTGGGAACAAAAAAACACTCATTCAAATTTCTAAAAAATCGAAGCATAAAATCTTGCTTCTGATATGTCACAGCAGGACAATCACAAGCAATTAAGGGTTTTAGATTATATATCTCATCTCAAAGAACTTTTAATTGAGTGTAATAGGTCGTCAGAAGAATGACCTTGTTATAAAGAGTAGAATTCTTGAAGCAAATCGAAGATTCACACTAAATCCCTTGATTAAAACGATCGAACAGGTCTTGCCATAGCTCGTAGGCGTTATCAATCCAAATTACACTTTGCCCAATTTTTTGATTCAACGCTCGTTACAGCTAAGAAAGGATCATATTATTGCATTTGACCCACGCTTGGAATCGGGGATCGTCCTACTTATGTTCTTTAATCAAACCGTCAACAAATCGAAATTTGTTCTTAGAGATGAGAGAAATGCGCATCGACCGAGCCCAGCCATGGTAGTTATTGCCGTCGAGTAATGAAGACGTCAGAATGAGCGTCGAATTTTCATTTGAATGAATGTAATACTTGCTGAAAAGATCGTCGTTTTTGAAAGCGTGACCCTCATCAGAAGAATGAGTAGCCAAAAAACCATTTGATACCATGTTGAAATCTAATACTCATGAAAAGTAAAACTTGATAATTATCATTATTATTATTAATTAAATTCAATATCCATCCTAATTATACTAATAAAGAATAACTAAAAATATTGGTTAATAACCCCTCAACTAACTAACAACTCATCCTAACCACTATTAAATTACAGGCTGTCAACACAGCTATATTCTATTAATCAATTAAGCAAGCGCTCTTTCTGCAGTTTCATGTGCTTTACGTGGCAAATACCCATTGGTTAATGGTTCGTTATTTTCAAGGTTCGGTTTGCATAGGATCGAGAATAATAAACTCCCAGCATTGTTCGTCTTAAGGTTCAAGCGTTCAAATACAAATTTATTTTATATTCGTACGACTTTTTTGCATTAGTTTTTATATTTTATTTTTCTTAATATGAACTTTTGTATTTTTAATTCAAAATTTTAATCATAATTAAAACTATAAATGATGATATGATTAAATTCCAATGATAAAAACTAATAATAAAATTTAACCTAATATGTTTAACGCGTGAAGGACGAAATTTTAGAATTTGAAAAAAAAAAAACAAAGATAAAAAATGACTAAATTAAATTATAAAATTAAATTCGTAACTTATGTATAATATACAGACTAATAAAAAAATTATCTTTAGTTTTTGATTGATTTTCAATATTAATTATTTATTCTTGTTTCAAAGTCAAATAGCTAAACTTTTATACCAATTAAAATATAAACACATATTAAAATAAAAAATAATTAGTCCTATTTATTATTTAAACATAAATACTAAGATATTCAAATGATTCACTGAAATTGATAACTTAATTATTGAAAAAATAATTTAAATAACTCAGTTTTTATTTATATATATATATAATATTCAATTAAACTCCAATAATTTATAAAGGAAATTTATCTAATTTACACCTAATTTAACTCTTTTACCCAACAATAAAAGCTCAAAGTTTGTTGAGCTGCTAGTTTTTCCAAGTTTTTTGTCTATTGACTAGGAAAAATAAATGAAAATTTTACCGCGCTCGACGAGCACCGATGAACATCACTAACGACGAGCATGGAAGAGCACTATTAATTTAATTTATAAACATTTAAGATTTATAGGACTCAACGTATAATTATAAATTATTTAAATAATGTTCACTTGTCATCACCATTGGATTTTTAAATTATTTTATTAGAATAGACTTTGATTTTATTTCATTTTTTAAACTTGTAATTATGTTTCATTATGGATGATTAATGCTAATTAATAGTATTCATGTTAGCATCAATGTTGATTTTTCAACTAATTGGAACACATGACATTGATTATCTTCTTCACATAAAAAAATTCAAATCATTACTTTCGTTTCAAAATATATAAAAATAAAAAATCGATTCAAATCGTAATATTAATTTGTTCACACTATGAGGAGACAGTTTCTATGCTTTTTATTTATATGGTTATCAACCTAGTTTAATGGATTTTTGTATTGATTCATTAATGAGGAATACGAAAAATGACATCAAAAGGCAAGGAATTATCAAGGATGATGTTCGAGTTTTTTTAATAGAGGGTCGAAAATAATTTTTTTTAATTTTTAGGGGTTAAAGTATAATTTTCTCATGCGATTAATTAATAATATGTCAGTTTTTAAGGGGTTAATGGATGATTTTTCCATTTTTAGGGTCAAGGCCGCTGCCTTTCCCGGAATAATTCTATGAAATTGCGAAATTATGAAAGTTTAAACATATAAGGTTTATTAAATATTTAAATTAAAAATTAGAGAGTAAAATCTAATTTATTTGTCGGTGGAAAACAGATGATGTTCATCTTAGAAGATTCGGATTCAATCGCTTTGTCTGTAAGACTGTAAGGTGTGTGTACATTGTCAAAGAGTTAAAAATATGTATGAACATATATTATCTTCTAATCACCTTAATACTATTAAAAAAAATGACCATGTGGCATTATTATCTTCTTCACATGAAAAAAATCAAATAATTCATCTCTAATTATATAAAAACCAAAAATCGATTCGAATTGTAATATTATTTATTGACACTATGAGGAGACGGTTTATATATTTTTAGGATAAACTACAATGGAGGTCACTCAATTATGGGTAAGGTTACATTTGGGTCACTTAATTATGGGTAAAGTTACATTTGGGTCACTCAATTATGGGTAAGGTTACATTTGGGTCACCCAATTATTAAATGTTACATTTGGATCACTCAATTATGGGTAAGGTTATATTTGGGTCACCCTTCATATTTTAAAAAAAATATGTCAATTTGTGTATTAGATTAATCAATGATTTCAAATGAAGTACTCTAATTTAACGAGGGTATACAAGTGATTTAGAAGAAAAAATGACTAAATTGATATACTTTTTTAAAATATGAAGGGTGACACAAACGTAACCTTGCCCATAATTGAGTGATCCAAATGTAACATTTAACAATTGGGTAACCCAAATGTAACTTTATCCATAATTGAGCGACCCAAGTGTAACTTTTAATAACTTGGTAACTCAAATGTAACTTTACTTATAATTAAGTGACTTCTGTTGTAGTTTACCCTACTTTTTATATATGATTATCGATCTAGTTTTGATAGCCCTTTTCACGCATAGTTTTATGAATTTTGTATTAATTCATTATTGAGGAATACGAGAAATTGATATCAAACGGCATGGAATTATTAAGGATGAAGTTTAAGTTTTTTTATAGAGGGTCAAAAATAGAATTTTAAAATTTTAGGGGTTAAAGTATAATTTTCTCATGCAATTAATTAATAGTATGCAGTTTTTAAGGGGTTAAATGGAGGATTATTCCATTTTAAGGGTCAAGACCGCTGCCTTTCCCGGAATAATTCTATGAAATTGCAATTGCCAAAACTCCTGGCATTGGATGAAAATACGCCAAATTATGAAACTTTAAAAATATAATAATTTCTGCTTTATCTAGTACTCCATTTAAATTTATAAGACCTAGATTATTGTTAGATAAAAAAAATAAGGTAGCTAAATTAAAATTTTAGAAGATTTAATTAAAAATATTTAAAAATTATAATGTTTAATATGAATTTAAAAAAGAAATTAAAGAAATTATTTTTTTAAAAAAATATTAAACAATTTATTATGCTTATATACATATGTTGACATCTTCATACACCATAATCATGTTATACAATAAATTTTGATACGTTAATGACTTAAGAAGTTCGAATATTGTGTCATGTGACGGGACTTCTTTAACTAAACAATGATGTCAATGGGGATAAAAAAAATTCAAATTCGATGGGTTTTGATTCGATCCGATCTGACAGAGTCATTTTTTTGAATTTTTGGTTATTGGGCCAGGTCGAGTTTTTAAGAAGTTTGAGTCAGGTCGGGTTTATGGTAGAAATTTCCTGACCCGTCCTGACCTAGTTTATTTATAAATATATTTTTATATATTATATTTAATATTTTTATTTTTTTGGGTGGGTTTAATCGGATTTTTTTATTAAAATTTCGGAGTCGAGTCGGAGTCGAGTTATACTTTTATTACATAGTGTTGGGTCGGGTCGGAGATAAAAATATATTAAACTCGAGTCGGACCGAAATTTTAAATTTTCAGATCAAGTTCGAGACGACCAAAAATCCGCCCCGACCCGCCCTGTTGTCATCACTAGATGTTAAAAAATAATGGGTAAACTATACCAATGACCACCAAACTATAGGGTTGATGTCGATTTGACCATTATATTTTTAATTGTGTCAAATATACCACTTAAACTATTTAAATGGTTCCAATTAAGCCACTCGTTGTTAAAAAAATAAAAAGTTAACGGAACTATTAAAAAATTGGTCTAATTATACATTTGGTCTCTATATTTATACAATATATCAATTTAGTCCTAATTTTAATCTAATAAAATAAATTAATTATTTAATAAAATGGTGACACGTGTCACAACCTTATTGGAAGTCTTTAATTATTTTTATTTAATTAATTTTCCACCTTCAATCAGGTGGTGACACGCGTCACACCCAATTGGAGGTGGAAAAATGTTAACATGGAGATAGCTTCCAAGGGGAATCTATAAAACTAATGTTTTGATATAATAATTGAAAATGTTTTGGACAAAGTTAAAAAGAATTCAAAACTTTTTCTAAGTCCAAACAACTTGAAACTATGTTTATGGGATATTTCAAAAGGATTTTAAGTGTTTTTAAAGTCAAATTCAACAAAATCATCCAGGTGTTTCGAAACACCCCTAGGTGTTTCGATACGGGTCTTTACAGTAGCAAAACATTTCGAAACGTGTTTCGAAACGGGCTTTAATCTGGATAAGATTTTTGCATAGCATTTCGATACGGCCTTTGCCGTTTCGATACGCCTATGTGGCATTGACCTCAACGGTCATAAACCCCCAACGACTATTTCCCAACTACTTTTTAAATGTAGAGCGCTTCGATACGGGGACAAGCGTTTCGATACGGGCGTTTCGATACGGCCAAGGGCGTTTCGATACGGGCGTTTCGATACGGCCAAGGGCGTTTCGATACGGGTGCTGCATCAGACTGCAACGACTCTTTCTATTTCAAGAGTGTTTCGAAACGGGGTCGAGCGTTTCGAAACGTGGAGCTGCAGAACTGCATTTATGGTGGGAAATTAAGTCTCCAATGGCTCCAATTAAACCCCAACGGCTAGTAACGACTACAAACTCAAAGAGGAGTATAAAAGGGACCTCCAAGCATCTAGTAATGGTAAATGCTTCAATTGTAATACAACATATGATCAAAATGAGTCTTAGTGCTTAATTGTCAATTCATTGTATAGACAAACACTAGTGAGCCAAAATTGTTAGATTTGCTCAAATGTTTTTAGGATTGGGTGAGTGCTTTATTGTGCAAAAAAATACCTATTAGAGGGATTTAAGTTTGCTTATTTTATCTCTTTGTAAAGAGGGATTGATCAAGGCTTTGGGTAGAAAGCTTGATCGATTTGTAAGAGTTTCCTCCCAAGACTAGAAAAAGGGGACGAATCAATAGTGGATTGATTAAAAATCCTTAGTGGGAAGCTAAGGTAGTTGATGCAGACCTTGGTTAGAAGGTTGAACCACTATAAATTATATTGTCTTTATTTATTTTAGTTTCCACACTTCTTACACCCAAAATTCCACTTCTCCACCACTTGGCGAGCAAGAACGGTTGAAGGAATCGAGCACCGAATAACCTAACAATTGGTATCAGAGCTTGGCTCAATTGAAGAGGATTAACATCCTATTGAGAAGATCCAGCAAGCTCGATCATCATTTCAATCAACCGACTCAATGGCGTAATCCATCGACAAACCGCCCTTCTTCGACGGAACTCACTATGCCCATTGGAAGACAAGGATGAAGTTCTTCATAAAGTCAAGAGACTACAAGCTTTGGGACATAGTAGAAGATGGTCCGTTCGTGCCTTAACAAAGCAAGGCGGATTGGAGTGTCGAAGATCGCAAGAAGATGAAGCTTAATTGCAAAGCATTGTACATCTTATTTTGTGTTTTTGGCCCAAACATCTATGAGAAGATATCTTCTTGTGAGAGTGCCAAGAAGGTATGAGACAAGCTTGAAGTCACATACGAGAGAACCACCGAAGTAAAAGAGACCAAGATCAGGATCCTTAATCTAGCGTATGAAAACTTCAAGATGGATCCGAAAGAGAACATCGAGAAGATGTTTGATAGGTTCTCCACTATCACCAATGGTCTCAAAGGCTATGGAGAAGCCATCCCGAAAGAAAAGCTTGTCCGAAAGCTCATCTACTCCCTTCCCGAGTCATGGGACTCAAAAAGGACCGTCATCATCGAAGCAAAAAATCTCAAGACTTTGAAGCTTGATGAGCTCATGGGGTCTCTTCTCACTGACCAAATTATGAAGAAAAACAAAGAAGAGGAGAAGAAGAGGGAAAAATTAGATCTATGGGGGAGAAGAAGCTCAAAGGGCTTGACATTAATACAAATGTCATTGCTCTCAAATCCTCCACATGCTATCATGTAGATTCAAGTGAAGGGGAGGATGATGAAGAAGAGATAGTTCATCTCTTCAAGAAGTATGCCCCTTATATGAAGAAAGCCTTGAAAGAGCATAAACGAGAATCAATGAAGAAGAAGAGGGCAAGCACTTCAAGCCATAAGAAGAAGGCATATGTGGCTACATGGAGTGATGAAGACTCCACCGACGATGAACAAGTCAACATTTGCCTTATGGCCATCGAAAAAGATTCAAGGATAACTTCTAATTCATCTACTTCATGTTCATATTCTTTTGATGAATTACAAGATGCCTATGATGATTTGGTTTTAGAGTTTAAAAATCACATTTAAAAAAAACAATAAAATAATTTTAAAGTTGAAAATTCAAAATGATTTGATTTCTAAAACCAAACTTGAACTTGAAGCAAAACTCGAAGAGTTTGAACAAAAATGTTTTGATTTACAAAATTTGCTTCATAAAGTTCAAGAAGAAAAAAATTGATTTTCAAAGAGCTTGAAAAGAAAAATAATTTTGAAAATCAAATTTTTATGTAAGACAATCTAGTGCCCCTAGATTTGTAAATGGTAAATGTTTTAGAAGTATTTGGATCTCAAAAGGACTAAGTACTTCAACTAAAAAGGATGAAATTGAAAAATGGATTTCAAAGGGGACAAAATTTTGTGCTACTAACGTCTATGGATCCAAAGCAATTTGGATACAAAAAATTACTTGATTGTCTTATGATAGGTGTGATGGAGAGTGATCAACAAGTCAAACATTGAGAGGGAGCTCCATGCACACAAAGAAAGACACTTGAAGAAGAAAAGGCTTCACATCCTCCCTTATGTTCAAGTGTGGTAAAAATCTAGTTGCTTTATTTGTTTTATTTTTTTTTATTAATTTCAACTAGATTATGACATATGTTGGACTAACATTTTGATGATGCTTTAAGTAAGGGGGAGCCATTTTAAAACCAAAATTTTAAATTTTTGTCATCTTTTCAAACCTCCTAAGTTATTTTGAACTTAATGTCTTTTGAATTTTTTTATATAACAAAAAGGGGAAGAGTTAGTTTGAAAAAATTGCATTTTCAAATGAATTAGGGGGAGCTTTACTTTATTTTAAATTTTTCATCTCTTATTCACATTTTTAAACTTAAAGGGGAGAATCTCAAATAATTTTTCAAGTTGGTTTTATTATATTAAAAAGGGGGAGATTGTAGAACTAATGTTTTGATATAATAATTGAAAAATGTTTTGGACAAAGTTAAAAATAATTCAAAACCTTTTCTAAGTCTAAACACCTTGAAACTATGTTTATGGGATATTTCAAAAGGATTTTAAGTGTTTTCAAAGCCAAATTTAACAAAACCATCAAGGTGTTTCGAAACACCCCTAGGTGTTTCGATATGGGTCTTTAAAATAGCAAAACGTTTTGAAACATTTTTCGAAACGAGCTTTAATCTGGATGAGATTTTTGCATAACGTTTCGATACGGCCTCTGCCGTTTTGATACGCCTATGTGGCATTGACCCCAACGGTCATAAACCCCCAACGGTTATTTCCCAACTACCTTTTAAATGTAGAGTATTTCGATACGGGGACAAGCGTTTTGATACGGTCAAGGGCGTTTCGATACGGGTGCTGCATCAGACTGCAACGACTCTTTCTATTTCAAGAGTGTTTCAAATTGGGGCTGAGCATTTCGAAATGTGGAGCTGCAGAACTACATATATGGTGGGAAATTAAGTCTCCAACGGCTCCAATTAAACCCCAACGGCTAGTAACGACTACAAATTCGAAGAGGAGTATAAAAGGGACCTCCAAGCATCTAGTAATGGTAAATGCTTCAATTGTAATACAACATATGATCAAAATGAGTCTTAGTGCTTAATTGTCAATTCATTGTATAGACAAACACTAGTGAGCCAAAATTGTTAGATTTACTCAAGTGTTTTTAGGATTAGATGAGTGCTTTATTGTGCAAACAAATACCTATTAGAGGGATTTAAGTTTGCTTATTTTTATCTCTTTGTAAATATGATTTGATCAAGGCTTTGGGTAGAAAGCTTGATCGGTTTGTAAGAGTTTCCTCTTAAGCCTAGAAAAGGGGACGAACCAATAGTGGAGTGATTGGAAATCTTTAGTGGGAAGCTAAGGTAGTGGATGTAGAATCGAGCATCGAATAACCTAACAGAATCAAACCTAGGACCTTGGAATGTAAGGGGTGGGTGCTTGCCACTTGGCCAAGCACTTTTTTGTGTTATGAGATACAATATTTTATATATATTTAAATAGTATTAGTGCCCAGAAAAATTGAACAAGAGAAAATGATGTTAAGTGGATTCGAACCTGAAACATTAAAGTAGAAACCACACATGATTACCACTAAGCCAACCTGGAACATGACATATGTGTATAAACATCTAACCTAATTAAAAAATCTAATAATTAAATTAAAGTTAAAAATATTTTATATATTTTTTAAATTATAGTTAGTGCACTATTTAAAATAAAATTTTTAAAACTATATGAAATTCATTTTGAATTATGTTTGTGGGTTTGAATTCTTTAAATAAATTTACTATAATTTTAATTTTTTTAATATAATTATATATAATAATTTAATTAGTTTTTTTAAAAAAATTAAAATTATTAAATTGATTTCAAAAATATTAATTAATTTAAAAAATCAATTTAATAATTTTATTTTTTTAAAAAAAGTAATTAAATTATTATATATAATTATATTAAAAAATAAAAATTATAGTAAATTTAATTTAATTAATAGGTTTATTTAATTAGGTTAGATGTTTATACACATATGTCATGTTTGAATTTCCTAAAACCACATTTTCTTTCTTTTTCCGAGCATTAAAATCCATATATGACATATATTAAATGTTGTTGTTTATATCATAAAAATAGGGTTGGCTTAGTGGTAAGCATGTGTTGTTTCCACTTTAATGTTTCAAGTTTGAATCCACCCAACATTATTTTCTCTTCTTCAATTTTTCTGGGCACTAATACTATTTAAATATATATAAAAGATTGTATGTCATAACACAAAAAAGTGTTTGGCTTAGTGGCAAGCACATGCCCCTTGCATTCCATGGTCCTAGCTTCAATTCCCCTTGGAAACAATCTCCACGTTAACATTTTTCCACTTCCAATAAGGTGGTGACACGTGTCACCATCTTATTGAATAATTAATTTATTTTATTAGATTAAAATTAGAACTAAATTGACGTATTGTATAAATATAGAGGACCAAATGTGTATTATACCGATTTTTAACAGTTCCATCAACTTTTTCGTTTTTTAACGGCGGGTGGCTTAATTGGTACCATTTAAATAGTTAGGTGGTATATTTGACACAATAAAAAATATAGTGGTCAAATCGATACCAACCTTATAGTTTGGTGGTTATTGGTATAGTTTACCCAAAAATAATTGATAAAATAGGATGTATTGATTTTTTTTTTTACCCGGCAATGATAGGAATTGAAGACCAACAATGTAGGCCCACATCAGTAAATCACCTAGCAAACTTACTACAAAGATCAAAACCATACACTTGCTAATAAAACTTAATTGAATTGAGCCTCCCAAACTCGAAATATTCCCAGCACATAGTTCGAAATTCTCGAAACACATTCGAACCACTAAATTATCAGAAATTATTTGTTGAATTAAGAACATTGTTACGCTATCGGGGGATGTCGGCAGCACTGCAGACCGACTTCAGGTAACTCGATTACAGGTCATTTCGACAACTCTATTGGTTACTCCATTGATTTGATAATTTTATCTCTAAGTGAGCTAATAATTTATAGAACACACTACTCCAACAAATATCATTTTCAAACAATATTTTTCGAATAATTTACCCCATATAATGGCAATCAAGGGTGTTTTTTAAAGTTACGCAATTTTATAGAATTAATTTTGTGTAAAATTAATTTTAAAGTAAGGCGATTTATGTTTGAGAGTTTTTTTTCTTAAAAATCACGATTGTATAAAAATATAGTGTAAAAATCACGACGAAACGCAAAAGCTACTTCTACATTGCTTCTCCCAGAATCACGTTTAAAGTCTAGAATTAATTTTAAATTTTTAGATCCAAATATATGAGCATGACGTTCGAGACTAAAAATTCCATTAAATCGAGATTTTAAGCCTCCAAACCATCAATCCCAAAGGGGAGTAACTAGAGGAAGAAGAAAGTAGGTGGGAATTGCAGTTGTTGTCAGTTTCATTTCCTGGTGATAAATGCCCAGAAATGAATGAATCATATTTATACCCGAAATCAGCTGACAACACATGCAACTGCTCAACCTGCCCATCTCCATTAACACACTTTCCATAAGCTTCTGCAAATATATTATTGTTGTTGGTAAAGATGATTTATTGCTTGACTTGTTAAATGTTCACCACTCCTCTGATCTTTCCTGAGCTTCAGAATGAGACACAAGTTTATAATAACTTGGAAGATAAAACAAAATCCGTGAGTGCTGGTCTAGCGGGATGAGGTGAGGTATTACGTCTTTTAAGTAAGATTTATGAGTTTAAATTCTAGCCTTCTGAATAGAAAAAATTGGGTTTGGAGGGTCACCCCATATTGATCTTATACAAAACTTGATCTAAATTAGTTAACCAATGAGTTGAGTACCCTGTTTAAACAAAAAATAACCAATTACGTATTTAAATTTAAAACATGAAAAGGGTAAAAAACAAGAATGGCTTCGTCCTAGAGATGGGCACGGGTCGGGTAGGGTCGAGTTTTTGGCTCATCCGGACCAGACCCGAAAATAAACACCATAAACCCATACCCCACCCAACATTATTCTTTAAAAAACTCGACCCCACCCAAAAATAAATATACTAAACCCGACTCCGACCCGACCTATATAAAATAAATTAATTTTAGGGACCTAATTGTAAAAAAATTATAATTTAAAGGATTAAATTATAAATAAAAATTCAATTTTAAAGACTTAATTATAATATATATATATAGGGGTATTATTATAAATATTCCTAAAAAATTTAGGGGGAAATTACACTATTAGTCCCGGGTCCGGGGATATTTTCCATCCTAAACATGAACACGACCCGACCCAAGTTTACCCTTAACAAAAACCCGACCCGAACACGATTTTTTCATTAAAAAATTTGACCCGATCGGGTCGAAACCTGTCAAGTCCGGGTAAAATGCACTTCACCCTGCTGTACATGTTGGTGCTCGAACCCGTGACCTCTAAGAACAACAACCGTTCCCTTAACCACTAAAGTAAATTGGTTCGTGCTTTAAGCATATTAGTTAAACAATAGATAGGGTTACCTAATGATTTATGTTAGGGTAAACTACTTAAATGACCACCTTACTTTACAAAAAGTAGCGATACGACCACATTACTTTTTTTCGAATCAATTAAACCATCAAATTATTTAAATGATATCAATTTGACCACTAGCCGTTAGAGACTAACGACAGAGTCACGTGGCCAATTAAAAAAATGGGTATAATTGCATATTTAATCCTGCTATTTATACATTCTTTCAATTTAGTCATACTTTTAAATTAATAAAATAAATAGATTATTTAATTAAGTAGCGACACGTGTCAACACCTTATTAGATGACTTTAATTATTTATATTTGATTTTATTAATTTATTTTTCTCCTCCAATCAGGTGGTGACACGTGTCACCACCTGTTTAAAGGAGAAAGACAAAAATCAAGCTTTTGCTTAAGAGGAGATTCAAACTTGCATGTGATAGGAAGAAAAGTAGTGGCTTAGCCATTGCACCAAGCACATCTTTGTGCTTTAAATCACCAGACTTTTTATATATCTCTTCTTGGTTTTTACATCTATAAGCTTAAAGCCCAAACCCTAAACATTAAGTTCACTAATTTATAACCATAAACCCTAAATATTTCAAATTAATTTCATACTAGATATTTCAAATTAATTTAACATATATAAACCCTAAACCCTAAATAGAAAACCCTAAACCATAAATATTTCAAATTAATTTCACATATATAAACCCTAAACCCTCAATATTTCAAATTAATTTAAAAATATTTAGTGTTTAGGGTTTAAGGTTTATATATATGAAATTAATTTGAAATATTTAGGGTCTAGAGTTAGGGTTTAAGGTTTATATATGTGAAATTAATTTAAAATATCTAGGGTTCAAGGTTAAGGGTTATATATGTGAAATTAATTCGATGATTATATATGTTAAATTAAAAGAATGAATGTAGAAAATGTAAGGCACATATATTTAATTTGGAAAATTAAAGCACAAAGATGTGCTTGTTGCAGTGGCTTAGCCATTGCTTTTCTTCTTATCACACGCATGTTTGAATCCCCTCTCAAGCAAAAGCTTGAATTTTGTTTTTCTCCTTTTTGTCACCACCTGATTGGAGGAGGAAAATAAATTAATAAAATCAAATATAAATAATTAAAGTCATCCAATAAGGTGTTGACACGTGTCACCACTTAATTAAATAATTTATTTATTTTATTAATTTAAAATTAAGACTAAATTGAAAGAATGTGTAAATATCAGGAATTAAATATGCAATTATACCTTTTTTAACTGACCACGTCAACCTGCCGTTAGTCTCTAACGGTTAGTGGTCAAATTGATACCATTTAAATAGTTTGGTGGTTTAATTGCTTAGAAAAAGTAATGTGATCATATTATTACTTTTTTCAAAGTAAGGTGGCCATAAGTAGTTTATCCTTTATGTTATTATGTAGAGAAAATATTTCATACAATATACTAAAAAAACATATCTAATTTAAGATTTAAAAGTTTAATTTAGATTTTAAGGTTTAAAGATTTAAATTTTAGCGTTTAAAATTTATGATTTGTGTCCGAACTCAAGTTTTAAGGGTTAATAGTTAAACATATTTAGGATTTTAAGACTAAATATTTAATTTTTAAAATAAACTTAGACATGTTTATGGTGTATTTTTCTACCATAACTATAAGTATATGATATAATAATACATTTATGGGTAAACTATACCGCTGGCCACCATACTTTGGTTAACGTATTAAAATGACCATCTTAAAAAAAATTGACTCAATTGACTACCCAAACTATTAAAATTGGATCAATGTGACCACCAGCCGTTAATGGGCTAACGGAAGGTGACGTGACAGTTAAAAAATTAAAGGTATAATCACACATTTGGTACTTATTATTTACACATTCTTTCAATTTAGTCTTAATTTTAAACTAATAAAATAAATTAATTAGGTGGTGACACGTGTCAACACCTTATTGGAGGAGAAAAATCAAATCCCAAAACTTGCTCTGGCTGGGAATCAAACCAAGGACTTCAAGGATAAAAGTAGCACTTTAACCACTGCACCAAGCACTTGTTTGTGCTACAAATCACCAATTTTATTATATGTCTTATTGTTGTTACCATTCAAATTCTTCTTCTTCTTCCTCATTGCCTACAAAATCTGATTCGTATAAACGCTGTGTAATTAAGAAGTGGCATGTTGTTTCCTGAGCAGAAGACTTCACACTAGGAAAAGGCCAGTCATTGAAAAACATAATCTCTCCATTATGATTGTTATTATTATGAAATTAATATTGCTTCACATGTACAATATGACTTGTTCAATTGCTTTGATACATCCATTACTATAAATATTGCTTCAATCTCTCAAGTCTCATCGTGCTCTCTTTAACTTCCCTTGAGATAGTATAATTTTTCCCAGAGAAACAAAGCAAAACAAAAATGGAGATTGTGAGGAGATCAAATGGGTACTCAAAGGTGGATAAGGAAGACCCCGAGGAGTTGATCCGTCGACTAGCTCAGTTTTTGATCTACAAAGTGATGGAGCAAGCAGGTTGTACAAGAAACCCAGCGTTTATACGAATCAGATTTTGTAGGCAATGAGGAAGAAGAAGAATTTAAATGGTAACAACAATAAGACATATAATAAAATTGGTGATTTATAGCACAAACATGTGCTTGGTGCAGTGGTTAAAGTGTTGCTTTTATCCTTGAAGACCCTGGTTCAATTCCTAGCTAGAGCAAGTTTGGGGATTTGATTTTTCTCCTCTAATTTAGAGGAGTAAAATAATTTATTAATCAGATATAAATAATTAAATTTCTCCAATAAGGTGTTGACACATATCACCGTCTAATTAATTTATTTTATTAGTTTAAAATTATGACTAAATCGAAAGAATGTGTAAATAATAAGGACCAAATGTGTGATTATACCTTTAATTTTTTAACTGCCACGTCACCTTCCGTTAGCCCATTAACGACTGGTGGTCACATTGATCCAATTTCAATAGTTTGGGTAGTCAATTGAGTCGATTTTTTTAAGGTGGTCATTTTAATACGTTAACTAAAGTATGATGGCCAACGGTATAGTTTACCCTACATTTATATATATTTTTTTATAAATAATGATGTTTGAACTTAGATTATCGAAAGAAATTATCCAACATACTTTAAATTCGAGTTGACAGCATTTTTTAGACAGGAAAAAGAACAAAGGGTTGCAAAACATATAGTTTTTACAATTCAAAATATAAAAAGCCTTGCCAAAAAAATTAAATAAATTATATTTTTTTTACAATTTGTAGATAATAAGAAAGCAAGGCAACACCGCTCGTGGATCAAACACAAGCAACTCGCCGTTGTCCCCACTCACCGAGTCATACCCAGCTCGCTCATCCATCAACGATTCGTACCCGAACCCCATCCGCTTCGACACTCGACCCGCGATAACCCGGCAAACCAACATCTCCCTCCTCCCTCTCCCACCCCCGGCGCTCTCGTGCGCCCCGCCGCTCCCGGCGTACGTGCAGACCGCCGCACCCTTCCCGCCGGAAAACATCCACGTGTCGCTCATCCCACAGTCCCCGGAAGTGGGACCCAAACAACGGAAACGCATGACCTCGTTCCCGTCCGCCACGCACCTCGCGTTCTCCTCGTCACCAGAACCCGAACAGCCCGAACCCGATCCAGACCGAACCTTGACCGTCTCCCGGTACTCCTCGAACCGCGTCACCATCCTCGGCCAACTTTGAACCTTGAAAACCATCTCGATTCGACCGGTGAAACTCTCGGGACTCCAACTCGAATGAAAGATAATCTCCACGACATTCCTCGAAGGATGACCCTCGGGTAACTCGGTCAGCGTCCGGGTAGAGCTACTCCGCCTCGGCCTCGCCGGAGGATTACCTAAACCGGGTTCGGGTTTGCTGCCGGACCTCGGTAGCAGTTTCTGCTTAGAATTCTTACCTGTTTCGACAACATCTTTAATGCTCCGATAACCTGATCTACAACTGGAACTGGATATCAAATTCTTGGGGTTCGGCTGATAAACATCTTCAAATGCTCTCGATTTACATTGCAGAGATTTGATCCACCCGCTCGCCATAATCACTAGCTTTTTTCCCAGTTCTTTTTCTTTCTTTCAAACAAATTCTTTTCTTTTTGGGTGAATGAAAAGGAATGGACATGGCGGGATATAAATGGTGGGTTTATATCGTGTGGAGTGGAAATGACGAAAATAGAGCTAATGAAACTACAGAGACAAAGGAAGTGAGGCTATTATTACCCACGTGAGCTCTTGTCTTAAGAAAGTGTTTGCTTTGGGTGTTCAGACAAAGATTCTTTAACGACAAAAGCAAGTTGACCCTTGACCTTGACATTATTACATACAAATGTTCTCGTTTTCTTCTTCCTCTTTTAGTAATGATATCATATTAGACAAATATCCTTTTCCATCTACCAAAGATAAACTTGCGTTTTATATAAAGTAAATTATGAAATTGCACTTCATTAAAAGCGAGTTTCGTATTGAGTGGATAGGTAAAAAAATAAACAATTTAATTTACCGTATTTTTTACACATAACTTGCGCTGGACTAGACGCGATTCCTGAACTCGAGTTGAACTGAACTCAAATTTATCCTACGTCAGCCGAAAGGGAGATTTATCTAAATAATCTTGAAAGGAGAGTTATTTATCTAAATAATAATTTTCAGTTGTTTTTACTTTAAAAAATACTCCCTTTGTCCCACTAAAACTGTCACATGTTGACAATTTTTGGGTCAAACTTTTTCAACTTTGACCTCTTATAATTTAAAATTTATTATTGATAAAAATATTTAAAAATATATTTTAAAAACCTTGAATCAAGTAGTTTTTAAATATATTTTTTTATAAATTTTAATTAATTAAAAATTTTAAATAAATTATAGTCAAAGTTAAAAATAATTGACCAGAAAAATGTCAACATGTGACAGTTTTAGTGGGACGGAGGGAGTAATAATTTCAGTTGTTTTTGCATTAAATATTTTATTAAAATACAAGTGTTATATTAGACAGTTTGCAAAAAAACATTTCATATTTTCAACAAAAAAAAAACATTTATCACATTAAACATCCTAAAAGTGCATACACTGCAATCGATATTTTACTAAAGTACCATACCAAACCTGACATTTTCATGCTTTGTAAAAAAAATAAAAAAATGTGACATTTTCATATAAATTCTGACATTAATTTTTCATATATTTAAAAGTCAAATCAAGCAAGTATATTTAGCGGGTTAGTCACTCTGTTCATATTTATTTTTTATATTTTTCTAATTTATAAGTTCTAGATTTATTAAGAACACCTGTTTTTTTCCTAAAGTCTTCTTTTGTCCTATCTCAATAAAATTAAGATTAAAATTAATTTTTCAAAAAAATCACATCAATTTTTAATGACAAAAAATAGATGAAAATTGCAATGAGTTGTCCATTTTATTCTTATTCAAAGGTAAATGTATATATGCTAAAAAAATTGAAAAACGATATGTTTGCTTATTTTTTAGAAGAGGAATCAAAATACGATATAGAGGGAGAGTAGTACATGGATTGTCGCGATAATTCTATATCTACTTTTGTTTAATTCCATAAAACATTTTTAAACTATGTTTTAAATTTAGCATTGATTCTAATTTTTTAGTACATAATATCTTAAATATTTATAATTTAATTTGAACAAAAAATTAAATAATTCGACTCAATTTTTATAAACATTTATCAACTTGAAAAAAATTCAAATAAAATTTGAGTTATAAAATATGACACATCAACAAAGGAATCAAATAGCGGTAAAGGCACCGTCCGAAACCGCAATTGCGAAAACAACAGTCCATCATAACTACAATACACCTACTATTATCTATAACTGCGGTAAAACACTGCGACCGAAAGTATGACCGCAACCGCAATTTAAACCATGTCGTCTACTTGACTAACTTAATTTTTTAGTGAATTGGTTCGACTCGATCAAATATTTACCCACATGTGTAACTTTATCATTTATAATAATTTAGGTACGGCCCAATAGAATTTGGACTCTTCCAAGTTGTCACCGAAATTATAGGAATGAAGTGGGCTCTTGTGGAGACTTTAGTCCAACTTGAAGCTCAATTAGCTCACGTTGAATCTAAAACTTTTAATACAAAACACAAATAGAACACGATTGTTTTGTTTTAATCCATATTTTTCTTTAGAAATAATTTCATGAAAACTTCAATTTGAAGACTATCTCCCTTCGTTATTACATTAATATTGTTTTCTTAATCACTAATACACTTTTTCTTTGCATAAAATGATTCGTATCGACCAACCAATTTGGTATATGTTACAAAATTAAGAAGGAAGTAGACTGAATTTTAATTTAATTAATATTTTATTACAAGTTTTAATGTGCTCAAATATTGTTCCTTTTAATTAGTAATACGAGAGAATCGAACTTTTCGAATGGTTTCGGCAAAAAAAATTTGTTGTTATCTTTAGGAGGGTTGTTCAAGTAAACTGTCTGTAAAGTGTTTGCATTATTAAATTCATCGACGATTATGTATGGTTAATGCGACATTATAATAGTAATAAAGTTTGCTAAAATTTAATGACCATTTCGAAGTAGTTTGACAAAATTGAATGAACTTCTATAACGATTCATAAATTTATTGACCATTTTTGTAACGTCATGGTGACCATTTGGTAACCTTTTGAAAAATTTAATGCCATTTTGTAATTTTTAGAAGTACAATGATCAAAATGATCATTTCAACATATTTAATGACCTTTGTGTACTTTACCTATAATATTAAGCTATTAAAGTAAGGGAAAACTACACGACTGACCACCAAACAAATTTGGGATACCTATTTGAACCATCGAAGTATAAAAAACGTCAATCACACCACCGAACTTATAAAATCAACCTATTTTGACCACCACCGTTAAAAACCTAACGGTGAAGTGACGGAACTGCCACGTGGCAATTGATGGGTATATTTAAAAATTACACATTTGGTCCCTGATATTTACACATTCTTTCAATTTAGTCCTAATTTTCAATTAATAAAATAATAAATTATTTAATTAAGTGGTGACATGTGTCAAGATCTTATTGGAGAATTTTAATTATTTATATTTAATTTTATTAATTTATTTTCCCCTCCAATCAGGTGACGACAAATTTAGAGGAGAAAAATAAAATTTTTTCCACATGCGGTGGATTTGAACCTAGATCTCCCAAGGGTAAAACCAATGGCTTTGCCACTACACCAAGCACAACTTTGTGCTATAATTCTCCAGATATAATATATATCTCTTATTAATTTCTATATTTATAAGCCAAATGCTCAAACCCTAAACACTAATTTCACAAATATAAATCCTAAACCCTAAACTCTAACCCTAAATATTTCAAATTAATTTCATGCTAAATATTTCAAATTAAACCTCAAACCCTAAAATTTCAAATTAATTCCACGCTAAATATTTTAAATTAAACCCTAAACCCCAAACCCTAAAAAGTTCAAATTAATTTCACGCTAAATATTTCAAATTAAGCCTTAAACCCTTAACCCTAAATATTTCAAATTATTTTCACACTAAATATTTCAAATCAAACCCCAAACACTAAACCCTAAACCCTAAACCTTAAACCCTAAATATTTCAAATTAAGTACACGCTAACTATTTTAATTTAAACCCTAAATATTTTAAATTAATTTTATGCTAAATATTTCAAATTAAACCCTAAATATTTAGCGTGCATTTAATTTGAAATTTAGGGTTTAAGGTTAGAGTTTGGGATTTAATTTGAAATATTTAGCATGAAAATAATTTGAAATATATAGGGTTTAGGGTTTAAGGCTTAATTTGAAATATTTAGCGTGAAATTAATTTGAAATTTTTAGGGTTTGGGGTTTAGGGTTTAATTTAAAATATTTAGTGTGGAATTAATTTGAAATTTTAAGATTTGAGGTTTAATTTGAAATATTTAGCGTGAAGTTAATTTGAAATATTTAGGGTTAGAGTTTAGGGTTTATGATTTATATATGTGAAATTAGTGTTTAGGGTTTGAGCTTTTGGCTTATAAATATAGAAACTAATAAGAGATATATATTATATCTGGAGAATTATAACACAAAGTTGTGCTTGGTGCAGTGGCAAAACTATTGGCTTTACCCTTGGGAGACCCAGGTTTGAATCCACCCCAGTGCATGTGAAGAAAGATTTGTTTTTCTCCTCTAAATTGGTGGTGACACGTGTCACCACCTGATTGGAGGGGAAAAATAAATTAATAAAATTAAATATAAATAATTAAAATCCTCCAATAAGATCTTGACACGTGTCACCACTTAATTAAACAATTTATTATTTTATTGATTGAAAATTAGGACTAAATTGAAAGAATGCGTAAATAAAAAGGACCAAATGTGTAATTTTTAAATATACCCATCAATTGCCACGTGACAGTTCCGTCACTCCACCGTTAGGTTTTTAACGGGGGTGGTCAAAATATGTTGATTTTATAAGTTGGGTGGTGTGATTGACGTTTTTTATAGTTCGTTGGTTCAAATAGGTATACTCAATTTGTTTGGTGGTCAGTCGTGTAGTTTTCCCTTAAAGTAAAAAGGATGTTTAAAAAGTTAATTGCACCACTTATTACTAAACTATAACACTTGTTCTAAACTGATCTTTAAACTATTAAATGTTTCAACTTTGTTTCTAAACTCTCATTTTAAATTGGTCCCAAAATTTTAAATATTCTAATTTCATCTCAGCTAATTACGTCCTCTATTAATAAAATTATTGGAAATTTTGTTATTGCCATAAATATTGATGTGCATTATCTAATAATATGATATGGTATAAACAATAATTAATGTTGATTTTTTTATAAAAAATAATTTTGGTTTAAGTAAAATAATTATTTAACTTTGAAATATAGAGAACAAAATAAAACCAAAGAATATTTCAATTCCATTTTAAATAATGATTCTCGAAATCGTTATATAATATTAATTATTTTTTATATTACATTATATTATTCCGTAATGCACATAAGTATTTATATGACAATTAACCATTTTTTAACGATTTGATTAACATAAGATGTGACTGGCATATACCATCAGTTTAAACTGAAATTAAAATAATAAAAATTCGAAGATCTATTAAAATGAGTGTTGTAATTTGATAATAAAATCAAAATATTTAAGGTCATACGATGCAATTAACTCATTTTAAATCATAACCCTCAATTGAACACTCGAGTAAAAGTGAAACAAAATTTTGTACCGACCTTTGATCGGGTTTAAGATATTAAAGATTTGACAATTTAAAAATATATATTTAATCATAATATAATGAACAGGACATTCTAAAATCAAACAAATATTTTTTAAATGTGGTTAGCAGGTAAGACGTAAGATTTTATGTTTAAAATAAAATATTTAAAAAATTATATTAAAAATATAGTAATATAAAATTATAAAATTTTAAGTGTTAAAAGTTAAATTATTAATATAAAGCTAAAAAAACATATAAACTATATGAAAATTTAAATACTCATCAAATTTATAAAAAAAACTTTTGGAAGTCGAAAGAAAACTAAAACTAAAACATAAATTGTTTTTGTTAAAATCGAAAGATTCAAAACTAATATCATAACATTTATTCAAATAATTTGTAAATATGTTTTTTCTTGAAAATTCTATTCTACTTCTACCAATAGGAGGAGAAAAATCTTAGTAAAAATAACGTTTTTGAGGAGTCTTGACCACCAGACCGTCATCGCATCCTCAATAATTTGTAAATATAATCGATCTTCAAATTTAATAAATATTTAAAAAATATAAAGTCAAACTTCACATGAACATATAAACAAATAATCTAAACAATCGTATCAGCATAAAAATCAAGCTCATTTTCTACAACATCACCATGGATTATTGTGTGAATCAAATGACAGATTCTAAGCTCGCCCGTGAACTCACCAATCGAATCCAGCCAGGAAAATTCCATGGGCAACATGCCACGATTTCAAGACTTTCCTCCAGTAAAATGTCATACACCTAGAGACAGACGCATGATTTTATGTTAGAGGGAGCGAACCAATAATATTTTCAGGGTAAACTTATAAACACTTAGGGGGCGGAAATAAATTTTTAGTAAAAAATACATATATATTTTTTTTTAAATTTAAATTATTTACAAATTTCAAATTCCCAGCCCCTCGGTCCATCGCTGCAGATACCAACAAAATTAAGGTTTGTTAGCAGTAACATCAATAATCTCAGACTATAAAGTTATTCCATTACTGCAATTGATCAGTTCTACTGGGAACTTGAATACATTTAGAGTTTAATGAGACAATAAATCTTTAGAAGATAATGGAAGAAACGTGTAGGTTTGACAAGCTTAGCTTCCCTCTAATGATACTATTTAAGTATAATTGTTAACTCAAAGTTTGTGAATTAAATTTTGTAACAGTAATCAAGTAAATTCAAGGTCCCATCTTACTAGTTTGTGCATCAAAAATTACACTTATTAATCATACTGACATAAAATACTAGCGTTGTGAATGGAAAATTTTGAGTTAGGAGGATCGTCCCTCATATCGATCCTCTGAAATACTAGCCCTCTTGAAAACACTATAAAAACCCCTCCCCCTTCGCTCCAAATTCACCATCCTCAAACACTCCTACTCTCAACTCTAAGCTAACTGGTGTTTTGGAAAGACCAAAATGGCTTCAAAAAGATCAGCTTCCATGGCCCTCTTTTTGGCACTCAACATTCTCTTCTTTTCCCTTGGCACTGCTTGTAACTCCTGCCCTTCCACCAACCCTAACCCAAGGCCAAACCCGAACCCAAACTCGAACTCGAACCCGAACCCCACCCCTACTCCATCTGCACGAGGCAGATGCCCCAGGGATGCCCTTAAGCTAGGTGTGTGCGCCAATGTGCTTAACTTGGTTAATGTCCTCGTCGGTTCACCCCCGGTGCAGCCATGTTGTTCCCTCATCCAAGGCCTCGCCGACCTCGAAGCTGCCGTCTGCCTTTGCACCGCACTTAGAGCTAACGTCTTAGGCCTCAACCTTAACATCCCGCTTTCCCTTAGCTTGCTTCTCAACGTTTGCTCAAGAAATGTTCCTACCGGATTCCAATGCTAAATCCCCATAATTCCTCTTTCTTCATCTTTCTTGGCAATAATTAAGTGTTTTCTCGGCAACTTTGTTGTTTCAACGTCCTAGTGGGGAGTTGATACCGAATAAGTCCAATGCTTTTCTTCAAGTGTGTTTTGTCTTAGAGATTTTTGTATCTCTAAGGGACATGAAAAAGACTTGTATTGTTTTGCTTCTTGTTCCTTTATCAATTTAGTAATATGGTGTCTTAAGCTCGTTATGGTTATAAATTTAATATTTTAACAACAAATAAATCGAGTTTAAATGAATAAAAATAACACGAAATAAAGTAAAATCCCATGCATAGATTTAGGTTCGTGACTCGGAATATATTGAGAAAGATGTAAGCCATCTCACATGGAAAACTGATAAGTGGTAGACATCTTGATATCGCTTATGCAAGTTTCGAGTTCGAAATTTTGCGTATGCTGAAAATTCTTGTTAAGAGACTTACCAACTAAAGTCAAATGTACGACACATATTATTTCGAATTAATCAAGACAAAATCTCAAAAAAACGAGAGTGAAACCAAAAAAAAAAGAGAGCTCATTTCACTGCACAAAAGGGCAAAGATTCCTTGGACTTACTTAACAATTTTTTATTTTCACTATACCGCAATATCCTAAGAATTCAAGGCATTAATGAAGGCTATCCTCTAATTTTTTTTGAACAAATCTTAACTAAATTAGGAAAAAGAAGAAATTTATTCTTAACGGATTTAGAAACTACAACCTAAAGGAGGGAGAAATGTCAACTAAGAGCTTTTTAACCATTTGCTCTGGAAATTGTTTACTATCCTCTAAACTTGTTGACTGTTATATTATAAGTATTATATTATAGTTGATGCACTATTCAATTTATATATGATAAGAAATATTATATCTGTTTGGGGGTTTGAGTTGAGCTCAACCTTAAATATATCTTGTTTTGTATTTTTTAATAAAACATTAGATTCAACATTTCATTCATGATTAAATTAATAAAATATTTATTGATTTCTAGACATAAATATGTGATGGTTAGAAGATGTGACCCGAGTTTCATCTTGTTTTGACTCAAAATTTGCGGTGCTATCAATTTGGTGAAAAATTAAAGAAAAAATGGGTTTTTTTGGTGGAGGCAAAAGAAGCGAGTTTAAAGTGAAAAATCTAGTTTGATTAAATTTACTTTGCAATCAAGTGTATATATATATATATATATATCAACTTACGCAATGTAAAACTCTTTAAGTTTTACACGTTTTCTGGATCGTTAGATGGGAGAAATGGATGACTTAGATTAACTCTTTACTCTTTTTTTTTCAAGTGATAATCTTCACATATTTACTGTTAATCTCATCCATTCGTTTCACTCATCCAACGGTCTAAAAAACGTGTAAAACTTAAAGAATTTTACAATGTGTAAATGGATCCTATCCCTATATATATATATATACTCTGAGAGTTAGGTTAGAACATAACAACCACAAAACCTGCTAAGACACATAAATTTTGATGTCTTTTATTTTATTGTTTTTTTTATCAGCAACTGTATGAGATTATTCAAGAAGAAAAAATCATACAACGCGACGTAACCATACGCCTCGTTAAAAACCTCCCTAAACCTAATGGAGGAAAAGAGTACGTGATGGCCCGTCAAAATATACAATAACACCTACATACAAGCTTGAAATAAAGAACAGCTATCCACTCCTTCCTTAGCTAAAACATCTGTGAATCCATTCGCCTCCCGCGACACGTACTGAAAATGTATCTCTGAAATGACTTGACACGCTTGATCTATTGTCACAAACGACTCCCACAACCGCCACAGACGTTTCGCCGAACATGTAACCCAACTCAACGCTACTTGGGAATCGGACTCAATCACCACACACTGATCACGCCAAGTTCCTTCCGCCACCAACCTTACTGCCAACTCAATAGCTCTCACCTCCGCCATATTGGAGTCCAAACTCCCGACTGGACCGGAAAAAATCCCTAAAATGCGATTGTCCGCATCGCGCAATACACCCCTAATACCCGCTGGTCCGGGCTTACCCCTCGCCGATCCATCCACATTGAACTTCAAAGTCCCCGCTATAGGCGGCTGCCACGAAATTCCAGCACGCACCTTTCTTGGCCGTGGACTAACGACACATGTAGATGGGCACGACCACCATACTGATTCAGTCATAACCTCACTCGCGACATCGACCTTTATCCAATAAAAAGAGCGAAGTTTGACTAGGAAATAGACTTCCGCCAATGTCGAATGCTTGCCCCTAAAAATGAACTCGTTTCGGGCTAGCCATAAGGACCATAACATTGCACTCACATTAGCCACCCACCATTTCAATTGACATCCATAAAAAGAACTATGAAAATTCACCACAAAAAATTCCGTGAAACTCACCGGTAACGGTAACACAATACCCCACCAACTGTGCAACCAATCCCAAATATGTTGAATACACGGGCAGTCATAAAATAAATGAGCAATCGACTCCTCCACCCTTACACACCACGGACATAGGCCTTGTCCCTCCGATAAAGGCACCCCTCTAATGCGCAAAAAATCCGCTGTCGGCAAACGTTTCAACCAAATGAACCATAAGAATGCTTGCACCTTGGGTGGGACAAGTACCCTCCACGCGAAACAGCCCCCAAAATCTCCATCCCCTACCCTATCCAATAATAGCGCCTTAGACATAGCCTGAACCGAAAACTCCCCATGTTCATCCGGGATCCAAATCAGCGTATCAATACACGATACCCTTATGCGAACACCACTCACCGACTCACACAATGCTCGCAATTGCTCATGTTCGAACATTCACAATCGTCTCCTAAAAAATCCCTCCCATTGTTCATGATCAAAATGACTATCCACTGCATAATCCTGTACCCATGCCAATTTGTTCAACGCCAAAGCGAATAATCGTGGAAACACCTCCTTTAGAGGCTGTTGTGTAACCCATAAATCAAACCAAAATAGAACAAGCTGTCCATTTCCGATTTTCCAGTGAAAATTCCCCCCCCCATGCGATTCTACACTCGGACAACAAGCATTAGCCACGATTTGACGCCATACAATAGACATGGCGGACAAGTTTTCCGTATTGAACCTCCACCATTGAATATTTCACCATATTTGGCCGTAATTAAACGATGCCAAAGCGAGTCCCGATCACGGGCATATCGCCATACCCATTTGGACAGCAGCGCCATATTCTTCACCCTAAGATCCGCCACCCCCAAGCCCCCTAAATGTCGTGGTCGACACACCGTTTCCCATCCCACCCTGCTCATCCGTCGCTCGAGAATGACACCACCCCAAAGAAAAGCTCTACAAATTCGATCCATCCTCTCAATTACACCCTTAGGTGCTACAAATAAGCCCAAGTAAAAGATAGGCAATGATGAAAGGACCGAGTTAACAAGTGTCACTCTAGCTGCAAACGATAAAGAACTGCGCTTCCATCCTGCTAACTTGCGTCTGAAGTTAGCGATAACCGGATCCCATACTGATATTCGTCTCGGATCAGCCCCCAACGGGAAACCAAGATATACAAACGGTAGTGCCCCCAATCGACAGCCCAACACTCTAGCCACTGATGCACTAAGCTCATCCTCCACTCAAATCGCATATAAGGAACTTTTCGCAAAATTAATTTGTAACCCAGAACACACCTGAAAACAGTGCAATATCCTCTTTAAATTTCGAGCAAACTCAATACTAGCATCAACGAATAATATCGTGTTATCGGCAAACTGTAAGTGCGTCAGCCGTATGTTCGAAACCACCTCCACTCCCCGAATCAGACCTCCCGCTTCCGCTCTAATCAGAATCAAATGTAGTGCTTCAGCTACTATCACAAATAGCAACGATGACAATGGACAACCTTGTCTCAAACCACGACCCATCCTGAACTCTTTTGTCGCGCTCCCATTCAGTAATACGGACAACCGAGCAGAACTAATACACTCCTGTATCCATTGTCGCCACACTGCACAAAACCCCATCCGCACTAGCACGAAAACTAGAAAAGCCCAGCTCACACAGTCATACGCCTTAGCGAAGTCTAACTTTAAAATAAAACCACTAGCCCCACTTTGGCGAAGAGAATGTATTACCTCCTTCGCTAACAACACTCCATCTACAAGCTGACGACCTTTAATAAAAGCCGACTGAGTGTCGTTAATCAGAGAATTCAGCACTGCTTGCAAACGGTTCGCCAAGCACTTGGCCAATAATTTGTACATCGAATTTACCAAGCAAATTGGACAGTACTCACCTAGCAATTGTGGTGCCGCCACCTTAGGTAATAGCACAATAAACGCGCAATTCGCTCCCTTCGACAATGTCCCTCGATCATGGAATTGAGTAAAGAGATTCAGTACATCATCCTTCACCACCTCCCAACTCTTCTTGTAAAATTCAAGTGTAAAACCATCCGGACCCGGTGCCTTCGATCCGTCGCAATCCCATAAAATGCGTTTAATTTCTCCAACTGTGAAAGGTGCCACCAACAATGAACTTGCATCTGCTTGCACTCGTCGAAATTGTCCATCAAACTCCCATCTACCCACCAGAGTATCACAAGCAAAGTGGGCAGTGAATGCCTTGACTACAAATGAGCGTAATGTCGTCAACGATGTATTCCATTTCCCATCAATCAATAATCCCGGGATGAAGTTCCTAGCTGTCCGTAATTTAGCCGTTCTATGGAAAAAGGCTGTGTTCCGGTCACCTAACCTCAACCAAGTTGCCCGAGCTTTTTGACGCCACATTGCCTTTTTATTACGCATCGCTCGCCATAATGCATGCATCCATTGTCGATGCTCACTCTCCACTTCCCCATTCCCCTCTTTCTCAATCAGCTCATCATCCGCCTTGTCAATTTTCTGTTGCATTTTCTCAATGATCAAATTGACATCTCCAAATGTATCTTTATTCCACCGTTTCAAGAACAACTTTAGATGCCGCAACTTTACCATGATATTTTCCTTTCCCAATCCTACACTAGTTAATCGACACCATTCACTTGCCATGTCCAACACATTTGCTTTCCCCTCTAACCAGCAATTGAAAAACCGAAAAGGCCTTGGTCCCCAATCGCAATCATCACAAGCTAAAACCAGCGGCGTATGATCGGATACCCCCTCGACAATGCTATCTGCTGTACATTACTGAAAGCATCTAACTAGTTTGATGAAATCAAAAATCGATCTATACAGCTACACCTATTACCAGGGCCAAACCATGTGAACCGTTTACATGTCATTGGCAAATCCATCAAACCTGCATTGTTGATGAAATTTGTGAAAGCTTCCATTTCAGCATCTCTATCCGATACCCCAATCCTATCCAAATCTTTCAGAATGGAGTTAAAGTCCCCTGCAGCACACCATGGTCCCTGAAATGTACACAAGCTAGCCAACAATATTTCCCATAACACAGTTTGACCAGTTACATCGCTTAGAGCATAAATCGCTACGATACCACAAACCAATTCTTCGACATTCCATTTCCCTTGAATTAAAACATAATAACGATCAATCTGAATTGACTCCAAAGTAAATTTAGTACCTTCCCATATGACTATTATGCCGCCGGATGCCCCAATCGATGGTGAGTACGCCATTTCGAAGTTATCCGAGTACCACAAATTCGCCCCCAGCAACGACGAAACCTCTTCCAATTTTGTCTCCTGTAAGAACACCATGTCACATTGATTCTTCCTAATTACCTCACGAACACAACGCCTTTTCGCACTCCCGCCCAAACCCCTTACGTTCCATGTTAACAGCTTCATTAGTAAAAAACCACGACACTCACCGGTAATAACCCGCGATATGTCTTTGATAATGTCCTCTTCCCGCCCAGTTGATTTCACCCCAATCAATGCCCCTAATCTCAATGTCTCTTCAGCCTCAGTTGTAATATTTTGCTGCACGATCGGATCCTCACAAGAGTCTCTTCCCTTCTTATGTATGTCCGCTACTGTCCCCTTTTTCCCTGACGCTCGGCCAGGTCTACTTTGTGAATTACCCGTAGTACCAGTAACCTCTCCTCCCACCACACGTCGAACCTTGCAAAATGAATTCCCCATTCGTATCAGCTCAGCTTGTCCCAATCCCTGCACCTCCGTATCTGCTTGTGAAATCAAGTTTTCCAGAGTAATCGCTTTTGAATTAACGCTAGCAACACATAGAGCTGCTGTCCCCACATTATCCTCTGAGTTTGAACTCGAATTTACTAACCCAGCTATAGCAGGACTCTCCACCAGAGTCCTACTCTGACACTCCTTCTCTCCCTCCATGCTATCAGAACTGATCGGCAGAATCAGTTGTTGCGCCAACACCACCGTTTCCTTTTCCATCTCAGGCCCCTCGACCACCCTCGGACTTACTACCTCCTTCTCCACGTCCATCTTAATTTGGTGCTCAGCTGCTGCACTCACCCCAGTCGGATCGGGACACTCTACTGTTCCCTTGTACTCCTCCTCCCTCCTAAATTGCACATCATCTCGAAGACTATAACTGCTTCCCTCTTGTGGAACTACGGTTTGTGAATGGTTGCCCTCATAGCAGCCACATTCGATCATTGGACCTTGCCCATCTGTCTCAAACACACGGACCAAATATTCCACAGCCGCCAATTTGACGGTAATACTCTCCTCAATGCGATCCACCATTGTTGTTTCCACCAGCATACATCCGCAATCAAAAGATGTAGGGGTTTCCGTGTCATCATCCATACATATCAATGACCCCCATAAACTTGCAATATTCGTGAACGTTTTCTTGTGCCATAGGTGAATCGGCAGTCCCACCACGGACAACCACACTCGACGGGATTCTATTGTAATTGACGGTGACCACTCTACAACTTTTGTGAAACACTCCTTTATGCAATCCATCTTCATCACCTGTTCGCGGATTTTCGCTGACGTGCACATCAGCAGAATCATGGACCCCGAAAGCCTCATGATCGAAAAACCATCTTTCTTCTCCACCTCCAATCGTTACGCTAAAGTTTTTAAATTCCATGGCCTAGTGCTCCATCCAATCGCACACCATTGGAGGACCGCCCATTTATCCTCATCTAACATACCCTCAATTACCCGTCGTTTTATTCCGCTATCATAGCCACCCTGCGTCAACAGTTTCTGTGAATCTGTTGTTGAATATCCGTCGCAATCCCCTTCATCGGTTGTAATTCCTTTCTCTTCATCGCATTATTTAGATTGTTAATGCCATTCCATTCCAAAGCCACTCGCATCCTTGCGCCATATATCCATTTTCCATGAATCCGTTCGATCGCCCTATCCGCATCCGTCTTCGATGCCATCCGAACGAATCCAAATCTTGTCCCATCTCTAGCCCTCTTCTTGGGTATAAACGCATCTCTAACAATCCCATGACGATCAAATACTTGCCATAAACCCTTCCAGTGAATCGACTCTGAAATTCCGCCTACGTATAAGGTCCATACCCGTTGCGAATTTGTACATCGGCGACGGCTGATTGCTGTTTTGACTGAAACTGCTCTCCATTGCCTTGTTCCCGATTTAGGCGTTTCCATAAACTCCCCTCCATCTCGCTTCAAACTTAGAGCCAATTAACAAGAGGCGGACTGCATTTTTGTTTTAAAATTGCCTAACAAAACACTTTGTTTGTTGGGTTTTAAAAAAGCAAGTAATGCATATGTTAGGTCTTCCTAATTAATGACTGAAAAAATCTTTTATTTTATTGTAGGGTCATATATTTATAGTTATCTTTCAACGGTGATATTATTTTATTGTACTTTGAAGTGTATTCCTTGTAATTCATTTAACTGTGATTTTTAATCTTACTAATAAAATTTATTTGGCTGATAAGAAATTGACACTATTCGAATGAAAATTACGTAATTATATCATAAAAACACAACAAATTCTAGGAAGAAGTTAAACCCCAATCAGATATAACGGGGAAACAATAATTGCCATATATTTTTTTTAAGAATGAAAAAAATTGGTGAAAAAGTGTAAACACATTGTTTTCTTGGGAAATTAAATTTTTGAGAAATGGTCCAAATTTTTGGGAAATTAAATTTTATTTTGTTATAGGTTTCTTTATATAGTAGCGAATTGTGGGAAACGTGGGAGAACGACGAGGCGTAGGGATTGGGAACCGAGTATGGACGTTGTTTGTAGCGAATCTACCGAACCAACTACACTGGCAGGGAATCTGGCAGGTATTCGATCGCCATGGTGTGGTGGTCGACGTGTTTGTACCCCGTAAGAGAACGAGATATGGCACTCGTTTTGGATTTGTCAGAATGGCTTCGGCGATCGACGCGGATAGGGTGATCGAAAGACTGAACGGTTTTTGGTTATATGGTTCAAAGATTAGGGTTTCCATGGCGTATAATAGTGAGAGGGAGATAACGCGACAACGATATTGGAAGACACAGGCGGCTGCGCCCCAACCTAATAGACAGCAACGATCAATGGAAAAGAAGGAGAGTTCTAAGGGGATTGGTGATCAACATGATTTGGCAGGGCACCAACCGGGGAAGGGGAGTGTTTCAATAAATCACGATACTCCCTGCGACGAGGAAGGGAAACTGGGCACGACACCACGCAAAAAAGCAAAAGGGATAATTGATTTGGAGAAAGCTGAAATCCTTAAAAACATGTGCTATAGGTTTCTGCTGTCGACCGTATCAAATTGCGGAACTAGCGAGAGAATTACACAAGGCAGGATTAATGGGACTCTCAGTAATGCGGGTAACGGGATCGGTTGTGCTCTTGATGTTTGACACAATGGAGGCCAGGGAGGCGATGTTACGAGCCAATAAATTAGAGCATTGGTTAGAGAGTGTATCGCCATGGACGCCAACAACAATGATCCCAAGTAGGAGGATTTGGCTCTCTATTGGGAATTTGCCGATACATGCCTGGTCGGAGGAAACTTTCAGCAACATTGCGACATTATGGGGTGTATTGACATAGAAACTTTAGCTCCATCCTCATTCGAGAGAGAAAGAATTCAAATTGAAACTGACTGGGCTTTCCACATTGATGAAATAATTGATTTGGAAGTGGCGGAGGAGACATATCAAGTCCGTGTTCTAGAATTTGAGGAAGCAATAGTACCTAAATGTGATTGCAGTTGCGACGTTGACCCAAGTGAGAGTAATGAAGAGGTGGGGGAAAGAGAGATTGCATGGAAAACAAATTCCGTCTATAATGATAATGAAACATCAATGAAGGATACAGTGGTACCGAACTCCGTCTCAATACAAGACACAAAGACGATGGGAGAAATAAAGATTGATAGGAGCTATCTCGATTGTATTTGGAGAGAAAACCAAAGAGAGGAGTGAGGGGTGGTTGAGACATCAAGCTGGATGAATGATGAACAAGTGGGGTTATTATACAGGGAGGAGGGTGACCGGGATAGCGGTGAGGTGTTGTGTGCGGTGCAGGAAGTTGATAAACTATGTGAAGTTCAATCGAAAGAAATTCGGACAAAGCCGAGCCTAGCGAGGAATGGGCCAAGGGTTGAAATGCCAAGAGCAAATAAAGCTATAATAGTTGAGGTGAATGGGGAACAGAAACGTATCCGACAGTTAGAGGAGATTGAGGCATGCTTGGCGAAGGGGGGGATAAACCGACAATCGAGCAGCTAACAAAAAGGGGACGTGGACAGCTGCAGAAAAAGAAAGATTTGACCACTGAAACCGAGGTAATTGTACGAATGGTTCTCTATCAGACTCTGATTTTGTTTGTCGTAAACAAGGGTTTTTGCGTGAGGCTAGAGAGACAGTAGATTTGGGGAATTTAATAGGGGCAGTAGATTTGGGGAATTTAATAGGGGTAGTAACGGAGGGACGTGAGGACGAGATAATTAGAGATATAGCGCGCTTAATTGAAGCGCGTAGCCACAAAATCTAGCAAACAATGAAAATGTTGTCGTGGAATGTTCGTGGGATCGGAGCGTTGTCGAAAAGGAGATCGATTTAGCGAATTCTATGTCAATATAGATGCGTTTTGGCTCTCCTACAAGAGACCAAAACGGAACTGATCACAGAGGAGATTGTTCGACAGCTTTGGTATGAGGATGTCTTCGAATTTAGCTTTGTGCCATCGGAAGGGAGAGCGGGTGGGGTAATTGCAATATGGGATCCTAAAGGATTCAAATTAGAATCACAGGATCGACGAAAGAATATGATTGTATTGGTTGGTCGGTGGGTGAAGGAGGAGTGGTCGGCAGGACTGATTGGAGTGTATGCACCTTGTGCGATAGTGGAGCAATTGATATTTTGGGAGGAAATTATTCATTTGGTGCAAGCAAACCAAATCGAATGGTGTGTATGTGGCGACTTTAACATGGTGACTAAGGAAGCTGAACGTACGGGAATTACACATTATACTAGAGGTATGAGTAATTTTTGTGCTTTCATTGAACATATTGCTGTAATCGATGTACCAATGCAGGGCAAGATTTTTACATGGTTTGGTCGGGGGGGAAGGGAAGTCGTTTGGATCGATTTCTTGTTACGCAAGGATGGGTGAACCGGTTTGAGGCGTTGACAGTGGTGAATCTGCCGAAGGAGTTGTCTGATCATTCGCCAATATTGCTTGTTGGTGATGCGTTTGACAGCGGGCCGAAACCATTTCGATTTTTTAATATGTGGTTGAAAGATATTCAAGCAATGAAGGATGAATGGAAACGACTATCATTGAATGATGAGGGTGCGACTATTTTGACGAAATTGAAAGGCTTGAAACTTATGTTAAAAGGCTAGAATAAGGGTGTTACGAACATTGAAGAACAGTACATAAATGTGGTTGAGGAATTGGATTCATTGGATAATAAGTTTGGGACTACGGGGTAATCGATGGAGGATATATCACGGGCAAAGGAACTCTATACGCAATTGTGGAAATTAGCAAAATTACGAGACTCCATATGGCGACAAAAATCACGAATCCTATGGTTGGCGGAGAGAGATCGTAATACAAGCTTCTACCACAAAGTGGCGAAGCTTCGACAACTCCAAAATCAGATTTCTGGCATTCAAGTAGAGGGTCGGTGGGAAACTAATCCAGAAATGATGAAGATTATGTTTAGAAGAGAGTTTCAACGACATTTTGATAAACCAAACTCAGCTGGTTCTCTATTACCGAATGTGAACTTTAGGAGATTAATGAATGAACAACAAAAGGGCCTCGAAGTGGCATTCTCGGAGGAAGAAGTGAGGGCTGCGATTTGGAGTTGCGAGGGGGCAAAGGCACCAGGCCCGGATGGCTTCCCATTTGAATTCTTCAAAAAAAGATGGGAGTTTCTAAAGGTGGATATTATGAGGTTTATGACTGAGTTTTTCGAATCAAGTAGATTACCACCGGGAGTCAATTCAACTTTTGTGGTGTTCGCGAAAAAAGACTGTCCGAGAGTAATTGGGGATTTTCTCCCAATATGTTTATTGAACTCTATTTATAAGATACTGGCGAAGTGTTTGGCGAAAAGATTACAAGGGGTGTTGCCTTCGCTGATTACCGACGTGCAGGCTGCTTTTATCAGGGGCCGCCAAATTCTGGATGGCATTCTATTAGCCAATGAGGTAATTCATTCCATGAAGAAAGGAAATTTGGCGAATGGAGGATTAATTCTGAAATTAGATTTTGCGAAAGCCTATGATTGTATTGATGGGGAGTGCTTAGATAGAATTATGTGCCGTATAGGATTTGGGAAGAGATGGAGAGAATGGATAATGGCGTGTGTGAGCTCAGTTCGCTTGTCGATTCTGATAAATGGTAGCCCGACGAAGGAATTTCCGATGCGAAGAGGCATTAGGCAGGGAGATCCGTTGTCGCCACTTCTGTTTGTGATTGTAGCTGAATTACTCCACCAGTTCATGGTAAATGCGGAACGATTGGGGTTGATACAAGGAGTTCGAGTGGTGGGGGATATTGTTATGCCACACTTACAATTCGCCGATGACACAATTGTGTTTTTATCGGGAGATGTGGAGGTTGCGCGGAACTTGAAAAGAGTACTGACATGTTTTGAGTATGCATCCGGTTTGCAGATAAATTTTGACAAGTCCTGTTTATTTGGAATTGGGATGGACAGTGTTCTAGTTGCGGATTTTGCGTCGGTCCTAGGCTGCCCAATCGGTGAATTACCGATTATGTACTTGGGAATTAAGTTGGGTGTTCATCTACGAGGGGAGGAAATTTGGGAACCGTTGATCCGAAATGTACGTAAAGGGCTAGCATGGTGGAAACGTAAGTCTCTATCGTTTGCAGGTCGATTGCTCTTGATCAATACAGTTTTATCGGCCCTTCCTGTCTATTACATGGGTATATTCATGGTACCTAAAAAGGTGATACGACGTATTGATTGCATTCGGAGAAATTTTCTTTGGGGTGGTTCGGAAGAGAGGTCGAAGATGAGCCGAATTAGATGGGATGTGGTGTGTAAGCCAAAACAGATGGGAGGACTTGGGGTGGTGAATTTACGTATCAGAAATTTGGCACTACTTGCAAAATGGGCTTGGCGTTTTGCGCAATCGGAGAACTCACTATGGAAAGCGATTATTGTGGCGAAATATGGTACGGATGTACAAAAGTGGAAAATTCAGCATAAAGGCAAACGACACATGTCGGCAATGTGGAAACAAATCGTCGAGGTGCAAGAAGATGAATATGTGGATGCATTTCTAAATGTGAATCAATTTATGTGGATTGTGGGGGAGGGGGATAAGGTGCTGTTTTGGTGGGACTGCTGGGCACTCGAAGAACCGCTGAAGAATTTATTCCCACGATTGTTTAGGTTGGCGACAAATAAAATGAGTTTTGTACGTGAGATGTTGAGCTGCCCAAGTGTGGATTGGGCGACGCAATTTTCGACGGGAACTACGAGTCTTTGAAACAAAGCAACTTGATGAATTGAGAGCCTGTGTGGCAGATTTGAAATTACGCGCGGGAGTGTCGGATATAATCGTGTGGAGACATGCTGTGTCGGGACTGTTTTCGGTGGGAAAATCACATGGTTTGATGTCCTCAATTGGCCTATCCGATTCAATGCAGGTGGGAATGGTTTGGAACATGCCAATTGTGCCGAAAATTCAATGTTTCTTGTGGTTTATTATGGTCGATCGGTTGCCGACTCTACGCATGCTGGTAGATCATGGAATTCCCATACCGTTGGCTTCTCTTGTATGCCGATGGTGTGATAGTGGTGAAGACAATTGCGACCACATCTTATGGTCCTGTTTGTTCGCGTATGAGGTATGGTCTTATTTTTTCTCATGGTGGGATGTTGCTGTGGTTCGGCCGCGGCAAGTGGGTGAATTTCTTGCTCAATGCTGGGTGGGTTGGTTTCATGGGGAGATTCGGGCGTGGTGGATGATTGGTTGTGCAAGCGTATTGTGGTCGTTGTGGTTAGCGTGGAACGATCTTATGTTCCAAGATCGCAGAACATCGAGTCGTGTGGTATTTTTTCTGGCCCAACTACGAGCTTTGTATTGGACTCGTGCATATATGAGAGAAGCTTGTGTGAATGAGGCGAGCTGGTGGACGTGCCCGAGGGAATGCTGGTCGATGCAGCATGTAACAAACCGGGATCGGATGCACATCGTTTGGCTACCCCCATTGGAAGGTGTGTGGAAATTGAATGTAGATGGAGCAGCAAGGGGGAAACTGGGATTGGCAGGGTGTGGAGGTGTGCTACGGGATTGTCATAGCCGTATTTTGGCGATTTTTTCAGGCTCGATAGGAATTGCTGATTCCAATATGACGGAAATTCAGGCGATCGCTTATGCACTACGGCTGTTATGTGAGATGCGTTTGGGGATGGTTTCATCGATTGTGGTGGAATCCGACTCGATGGTAGCGGTATCGTGGATGCATCGCACGGAGCATCGCCCGTGGCAGCTTTGGCGATGGTTTTAACAGATTGACGAGGACTGCACCATGTTGCCTTGCGTGTGTTTCAACCACATCTTTCGAGAAGCAAATGGCATGGCGGATTCCTTGGCGAAAAGTGGTGTTGATAGGGGTAATTGGGTATGGTTGTATCGCCAATGACGGGATGTTTGTCCGTAGGCACAATCACATTGGTACTCTTTTCCTCTACCTAGGCTTAGAGAGGTTTTTAACGAGGCCATTGTGCATTGTGATTTTGTATGATTTCACCTTAATAAAATCATGCTTTGCTGTGAAAAAAAAAATATTGTTTTCTTGAAAAAGAAAGTCAGATTCGAGTTTTGTAGATTAATTTTATTAAAAACAATAGTACAAAATCCAAACATAAATAATAAAAATAATTTTTTGCTCAGCAAAAATATATTTTTTTTATCAAAATCAATTAGGACCTATCGAAAGACTTTGGAGATTTAATCATACGATCACATTTCATTATAAAAATGTAATTTTATATTTACTCATCAATGAGGTCAAATGTCGAACCCCAAGAAGCCAGAAATATATAGTTTAAATAATTAGTATTTTTATAATCATTTAAGTAATCAGATCGAGAGATTTCAATGTGGCTATTTGGTGGCATTTTCAACGCTGGCAGATGTAAAAGTGAGAGAAGTGGTTGAGGGTTTTCATGGTCTAAAGATTTTTATCAGTCATTGAAGGGATCAGTTTAATTGACCACCTGTGTAGGGTGCATGTTAATACATAGTTTTTGGGGGAAATTCTGTGTTTTGGTGGAAAATACAATGGAAACAGGACCTCTAGAAGATTTGTGTGCTGATTTTGCAGAATTATCCTCGTAGAGAATATTGGAAGGTTTTTTTTTGGAGGCGAAGTGGAGCGGTAAGCTTACCTTCGGGTTGAATACGACACAAAGGTTGTGTTGCTTTGGTTTATGGACGCTATGCAAAGGCCTTGGCGTTTGGTGTCCCTTTTTGGTTGATTTTGTCAGTTTGGCTCAAAAAATAGGATTATTGGAGTTTGCCTACCTGCCTTGTTTTGTTTGGAAAAGGATGGCCTGCAGAGGGTTACCATATTCATAGCATGGTGGTAGATTAATATGGAGATTGAAGTCAGTTGGGACTAGGAGAGCATGTGTGAATATTTTTGCCTTGCTAAGTAGTTTTCGAGTCTTTTAGGGTGGTTTTAGGAGGGTGATTTGACTGAAATTAGATAATCTAACAAGTTTGGTGGTCGATTGACGTTTGATATTGTGATTTCGGGTGTATTTTGTGTTTTCCTTTGTTATTTTGTTTCCTCTCTCTTGTTGTATGTATTTCCCCCTCCATTTTAGGCTTAGGGAGGCTTCTAATGAGACATACAATTTGAGGTTCATAATAATAAAAATAATTTGCCGAGCACAACAAAAAAGAATTCTTTAAATGCAAACTAATAACTTAATTTAACTGTAGTTAGGGTTTCTATCTATTTTACGGATAAAAATATTATGTTCTTTTTCGATGTCTTTTCTATACTCAACACTAAACAAATAAATTCTAAGCTTTAATCTTAAGTTTTAAATCCTAAATCTTAAACCTTGAAAAATACATAACACTCCAAATTTCCTAAACTCTAATCCTAAACTATAATCTTAAATTGTAATCTTAAACCTAAATTTTTAGCGTAGGGACATAAATAGAAATCGAAAATAGGGTGCTTTAGGATAAACTACTTTGGTAATCACCAATTTTTTAGGGTGTTTTCACTTTAGCCATTGAAATCGAAAGTTCTTCATTATACTCACTAGACTTTTATTTTAAATTTATTATGATCACTGTTGTAGTGCTTTTAATTGCGTTAAGAAATATTGATGTGGCACGCTAAAGTCTTCTTTTCAAAAGGAATCTTATTTTTTCAAAGTTATAGCTTTTGCCAAAGTCGCAATTTTGATTAACGGAATGGTCGTCGATCAAATCAACGATAGGAAAGATTCGTTTTGCCAAAAGTTTAATATAGTTTAGATAAAAGGCTAGGGGTGGACATTGTAGGTAATGAAGATTATGAGATTGAAGAAATGATAAGTATTGTGTTACAAAAGAAATAAGCGTTTTTGGAGGGTGAGTTGTGATGGGAATATTGCAATAATGTGGAAAGAGTTAAGAATAAGGTTGTTATGCTTTCTCTGCAAGAAATTTTGAAGTTGTTCTTTTGCCTGGTTATCTTTATATAACATTACACTTACATGAGTAGTGTGCTCATGAAAGACCTAAGATGATAGTTTCTTAATATGCGCGCAATTATGGAGTTTGCACCAACATGCTCTATAGACACGCAACCACTATGAATTTTCTTTAACAACTAAGAACTTAATATTTATGTGCTTCAAATTTGAAGTGTTCCTATTGTTTATAGAATAAATGAATGCATATTTATTGTCACAAAATAACTGAAGTGGTCTATTCAATCTACAATTAGCAGCTCAAGTGACAAAATTCTTTTGCATCAATATTCTATTAGAATCGGAGTCTGTAAACTTGATGATCTCTAACTTACCAAAACTCCGACATGTGAGCAAGTAATTTCTTTTTGTTCTCTGAAGATATCTCATAACCCCATTGGCTGCTATCCAATGGTCCATAACATGATTCCTCAAATATCTATCTAACATTCCCACAATGTACACAATTTCCAAATGCATACATACTTAAGCATAAATTAGATTCTCAATAGCATATGTATAGAGAATCTTTGGAATTTTCTAAATTTCAAGGTTACTTTTAGGGCATTGAGTAAGATAATACTTATCTTCTTTAGCAATATGAGTGTCACTTGGTTTACTCCCACTGAACTTGTAGTATATACAAGTGTCAACCAAATTTATCTCAAAATCGAATGAGATAATGAACATGAAATTTATAATTTTATTAATAAGAGTCTTACATAAGCTCATAGATAGATTTCTTTAATTTACATATCATTGACAATGTATCATAAGACACAATTCTATGATTGTACCATATAAATAGTTTCTTCAATGTCGTCATTGAAAAAAAATAAGCTTAACATCTATCTAATGTAGCTTAAGACTAAAACAAGCAACAAGTGAAATAATTATCTTGAAAGAGTCTTTCAATAAAATCTTGAGAGAAAGTCTCAACAAAATCAATGTCTTCTTTTAGAGTATATCCTTTAGATACAAGACGTGCTTTATACTTATCCACATTACCATTTCTATCCCTATTGGTTTTAAATATCCATTTACAACCAATTGGTTTGCACCTTAAGGTAATGAGACAAGTTCCTAAACTTTATTGTATTGCACAAAATTATACTCTTCTTGAATGACATCAATCCACTTTTGAGAGTTAGAACTTTTATGGTCTGATAAAAAAAATGATTGAACATTTTCTATCATTCCATTGTTACCTTATTTTCTTGAAGAAATACAATATAATAATCTGGAATAGTATTTCATCTTCCTCTCGTGGACCTCTTTAATGACACTTGTTTTTTTAAGGTTGTTGAGTTTGTTCTTCTGAAACAATTACCTTATCTTGAATGGGAGTTGTTCAACATTGTTTTGTTGAGGTACTTGATTCACTTCTTGATTAATGATAGGTTGAAAACCTAAACATTTTCAAAAGTGATAGTAGGAATTAAATTATAATTCAATTCCTCCTCAATAACAATGTATCTAACCTTATTTCTCCCTCCAAACTCAACATCCTAATTTTTTTTATAAATCTCTCCTTAAAATAATCTTAATTGTGGGATCATAAAATTTACAGTCCATGGATCACTCAAAATAACCGAAGTAGTTGCTCACTTTTGAAGTTTAATTACTTCACATATGTCCCAACTTATACAAAAGAATCTACACTTTGTAACTTATTGTTGTTTCTTTTGACTAGGACTCTTAACAACTTTATTCTAATATTTTATTTTATTGTCCTTATTCTTAGAGACACTAACTAAATGAGCACTAACAAAATGTGTACTTTTACATTTATAATGCTTCAACTTTTCTTTCTCTTGAACACAATGAGAAATGAGCCTAATTAGAGTATATTTCTCCTTTTGACAGTTATAACTGATTTTGAATTGGTTAAACTGTATAGGAAGCAGTACCACAATCATAAGAACAAACAATTGTTAGAGAGCTTGATCTTATGTGCCTTATATTTTGAAGCAATATTAAGAATTTTATAATCTACTCCCTCATATTTCCTTGACCCTTATACTTCATAGATATCAAAAAAGGCATAAGTGATGTCATCTTAACCTTAATGTTTTGGGTAAAACATTTCTTAATTTCGTCAAGGAAACCCTTAGTTTGAGTAGTTTCTTTAAATTTGTGCTCCTAAAGACATCTAGAATGTTGTACTTTATGATCATTAGACTCACGCGATTCGAACGATCTCACATATCAATATACCTTTTATGGGTGCTTACCACACTGAGAAGTGCAAGATGTTCTTTCCTTAGTGCAAAGTTTATGCTCATACAACCAAATACTATACGTAAGTGTCTCTTCTATTCCTTGAAATTAGTTTCACTAAACATTAGTGTAGAATGTTATTAACAGATATTGTGACAGAAAAGATAGATTACCTAAATATAGAACAAAAAATAAATAAAATAAAATAAAATAAAATAAAAACAAGCTCACATAAATATTCATAAGTAAAAAAATAAATTCAAAATAATGGCTAGTACCTCTCAAGATACCAAGCACAACATTAATATCAAGTCTTTGGACAATAATATTAACTGTAAGCAGTACTCTTGTTGTAGCAATCAAACATTAGCAATAAACTATGTCAAACAATAGGCTAATCTTTGGACTAACGTATTGCTCACATAAAATACCTTATAATTGTCACACATTTATCGCCACAGTTGTCGTTGTAATTCTGCCAAATATTAACTTTCCTTTGGGCCAATTAATAAACGCATGAATTACAAAAACCCATAATCATCTTAATATTTTAAATAAACTAATCTACACAAAAGCGGTCACTTTGGTGACATTATGTTTCAACTAATCTATTAAAATATTAGATGTCCGAAGCCAAAATATGAATTTATTTAATTCAAAAAGAAATCCTTAATTTTTTTTATCTTTCAATTAAATTAAAAGATAACCAAAATAATAATAAATTTGAATAAAGGTAAACCTCATATTAAGATATCGAACACTCCATTAATATTTCATCGTTGGACAAAACATTAACTTGCAAGTGATATCTTGGTATAGTAATCAAACATTGATAATAAGAACATGTCAAACAGAAATCTTCCTTTGGGCCGATTTATTGCTCACATATAAAACTGAATAACTATCACGTGTTTATTACCACAGTTGCACATGTAATAATGTTAATTATTAACCTTCCTTTGGGCCGATTAATACTAACATAATCCGACTTAACTGCACAAAACCTTCTATATTTTAAAATAAAATAATTTCCACAATAGAGGTTACTTTGATGACTTAATGTTTCAATTAAATTATTTTAAAACATATACAATAAATATACCGATATCCAAATTTAAAATTTTGTAACAGCCAAAACTGAAATTTATGATAACACTTGTGTTTTCCGAAATAACCTAAAATAAGGTTGTCTGAATGAGGCTATCAGAAATCGAAAAAATATAAATCCTTGACTGTTTCTTTAAAAATTCCTTAAGCATGCATTTGCCAGAATTAAAGTAGAATTCCAAACAATCAAACTTTAACTAAAAGTCAAAATCAGAAGTATTATACACCTGAGTAATTCATATAATGATCACATAAGACCTTAAAATATCCATAATAATCTAAGGATCAAAATAGAAATTCTTGAACAGACCGAATCAAATATGAATTCCATTACAATACTCAAACTTATTTTAATAATAATAAATACATAAACAAAATACTTACTGGAACTTATAAACTACCTAACCAAAAGATTGAAGCAAATAAATTTGGATGTATTATCCGTTTTCCCACTAAAATCACTATAGGAGAATGATGCAAGGCGTAAGGCAAGAAAGGCAAGGCGAAGATCGGTGTTGGTCCCTTTTCATCTCGAATATACCCGTTCAATTGCATTGGAAGGGGGTTTGGCAAGTGTTTGATCGCCATGGGGTTGTCGTCGATGTATTTATTCCGAGGAAAAAAGCAGTGGACGGTTCTCGTTTTGGTTTTGTGCGGATGAAATCTAAGGAGGATGCTCTTAGGGTAATTGAGCGGATCGATGGATTTCGCCTATATGGCTTCCACTTACGAGTGGGATTTGCACGAAGCGATCCGCGAAATCAATTTTGGAAGAAGAGGCAATTGAATCAGACACAACGAACGGGGGTGAAGGGGCAGCAATCAGATCAGCCGCGTGCGTCAATGGAGGGTGAAGAGAGGATTGTCGATCACAAGGAGGCTAAGGAGGGTAGGGAACAATTGGTTCGACAGGTGGAATGAGAAGTGGATCCAGACAAATTGGAAATCCTAAAGAAATGAGCGGTGGGATATTGTAAACAAAATATGAAAATACGTGATCTGGCGGCAGAATTGAAGAAAGCAAAATTGGAAGGTTTTTCGGTAATGCGAGCAGCGGGCTCGACAGTTTTATTATTGTTTGAAGAACTTGACACGCGTCGGAGATTATTGGAGGAGAATTGTTTCGAGCAGTGGCTGGAAAATGTGATGATATGGGAGCCGACATTTGGAATGCCGAATCGACATGTTTGGGTATCGGTCAGTGGCTTACCGATACATGCGTGGTCAGAGAAAACATTTGAGAATATCGCATCATTATGGGGTGAATTGGTGCAAATCGATACGGAGACATTAGCACCATCGACATTTGAAAGATGTCGATTCCAAATTGCAACAGATTGGGTTCTGGCGATCGATGAAATGTTGGACATTCGGATAGGTGGTCACATTCATAGGATTCGGGTTGTCGAAATGGAAGAGGTTTTGGGATCAAAATGCGAGTGCTGTTGTGGTATAAATGTGGCAAACTCTATGGCCGATGACGAGGGGAATGAGGATAGTACTAGTAGTGAGCCGACATTAGGCGAAAATGAACAATTTGATAGTAGCCACAAAGATGAGCAGCCCGACTCATATCAAGATACGGTGGTGCAGGATACGTATAACTCGGAGAGACGTGCAGGGAATTAGATCATATGTGGGAGGATAACCAACGAGTGGATATGCGGGTGATAGAGGTGACGTCGAGTGGAAAAGATTGGATGACGGATGAAGACGTGGGCATGGTGTCGAGAACATTGGAAGGTGAGGGTGGATCCGAGTCTTTTGTGGGCACAGTGGTGCCGGAATATGCAGGTTGGGAGATGGATTTGAGAGAGGAAAATACGGGTGGGATCATGGTTCGCCATTCACCGGGTAAGGATGTTAATGGGCCACGGTCCGAGTTGCCAAGGGCTGGAATTGCAGATGTAATAGAGGCAAATGGTGAAAAAAAAAGTGCGCAACATATCCGAAATAAACCTGAGTTATATGTCGCCTGAGAAACGACAAGAGGCTGTGCTGAAAGCAACGAAACGGGGCCGAGGGAGACCGCGAAAAACCACAAAGGTACAACAAGATATTGTTAACGGATCGCTATCAGACACTGATTTCGAGACGCGCAAACGTTCTATCCTCCGTGAGGCAAGGGAGACGTTAGATTTGGGAAGATTAATTGGTGCCGAAACAGTGGGTAAAAAGGAAGAAATTGTCAGTGATATCGCGCGACTGATAGAAGCGCGAGTACCAAATAAATAGCAGCAAGTTATGTAGATGTTGTCATGGAATGTGTATGGTATGGGTGCGACGAATAAACGAAGAGCCATTCAATACCTCGTACGGCAACATCGATGTGAGATGGCGTTATTCCAAGAGACAAAGTTGGAGGAAATCACAGGTATGTTAGTAAGTAGTTTATGGTTGTCGGATGAGTTTGATTTTATTTTTGTGCCTTCTTTGGGGAAAACGGGTGGGATTCTTTTGGTTTGGGAGAAGGCGAAGTTTCATTTGACAAATTCAAGGGTGAGGGAACGGTTCATTTTGGTCGAGGGTTGCTGGATCACAGAAAATTGGAATTGTGTTATGGTGGGAGTATATGTATCGTGTGTGTTGGAAGAACAATTTGTTTTTTGGCGTGAACTTAGTGAGATAATTCGGACATATGAATTACCTTGTTGTATTTGCGGTGATTTTAATATGGTATTGCATCCGAGGGAGAGAAGGAATTGTTTACGGATATCGCGTGGCATGGTGGAGTTTACTGATTTTGTGGAGGGTAATGGACTGTTAGATTTGCCGTTACAAGGGAAACAGTTTACTTGGTTTGGACCGGGGTCGAGATGTAGTCGAATAGATAGGGTCCTAGTTTCTCCAAATTGGTTGGAGTAATTTACCAACTTGCGTGTCCTAGTGTTACAGAAGGGGCTGTCCGATCACACTCCATTGGTGTTACTTACGGATGCATTCGATGGAGGTCCGCGTCCCTTTCGATTTATTAATGCATGGCTTTGTAAGAGGGGATCGATAGTGGAGATGAAGGAGGAATGGGGGAGGTTGTCTTTAGCTGATGCGAAAGGGAATTTGGTAACCAAGTTACGTGGAATGAAGAAATTTTTGAGAGGGTGGAACCGTTCAAATTTTGGAGATGTGGATAGTAAAATCGAGGGTGTAACGAAGGATATTGAGTGCATTGATCAAAGGATGGGTGAGGAGGATGTATCGAAGGAGGTGCTGGTGGAAAGGGGGAGATTAACGACTGAGTTGTGGTGTTACTCTAAGTTACGCGAGTCTATTTGGCGGCAAAAATCGCGTATCAAATGGCTTAAGGAGGGGGATTGGAACACGGGATTTTTTCACAAGGCTGCTAAGTTGCGAGCTCTACGGAATGGGATTTATGGTTTGTGAATTGAGGGTGAGTGGGTGCAAGAACAAGATCGCATTAAAGAGTTTATTTTCAGGGCATTCTGTACGCATTTTGATCGACAAGTAATGTTGGGTTCGATGCATGCGGCTGTAGAGTTCCAGCGATTATCTAAGGAGCAGGCGGAGGTTCTAGAGATGGTTATATCGGAGGAAGAGGTGAAGGCGGCAATCTGGGGTTGTGAGGGGTCGAAATCGCCGGGACCGGATGGGTTTACATTCGAGTTCTACAAGAAGGGATGGGAGTTTCTTAGAGAAGATGTGATGCTTTTTGTGCAGCAATTTTGTAACTCATGTCAGCTTCCAAATGGCGTTAATGCAACGTTCGTTGTGCTGATCCCAAACAAAGAAAATCCGCAAGGGGTAGGTGATTTTCGCCCTATATGCCTTCTGAATTCTCTATATAAAATACTTGCGAAATGTTTAGCGAAACGGTTGCAAACAGTGCTGCCATTGTTGATTAGTGATGTGCAGTCGGGTTTTATATGTGGACGACAAATTTTGGACGGAATAATGCTTGCAAACGAGACGATTCATTCATTGCAAAAGAATCGATACAGTGAAGGTGGTATTATTCTTAAATTGGACTTCGCAAAAGCTTATGATTGTACAAAATGGGAGTGCTTGGATCATGTTTTGAATGGTATGGGATTTGGTTTGACTTGGCGAAGATGGATTTGGAATTGTGTGAGCACGGTGAAGATGGCGATTCTAGTGAATAGATGTCCGACGAAGGAATTTGCTATGAAGCGTGGATTGAGGCAAGGGGATCCGTTGTCACCTTTGCTTTTTGTTATTGTTGCGGAAATTCTACATCAATATTTGTGTAATGCGGCTAGCTTGGGGAAATTTGAGGGGGTACAAGTGGCCGAGGGGTTTGTGATGTCGCATCTCCAATTTGCGGATGATACGATACTCTTTTTTAAGGCGAATTTGCAGCATGCGGAGAACTTGAAACGGGTATTAACATGCTTTGAATATACGACGGGGCTGCAAATCAATTACAACAAATCATGTATTTATGGTATACGGGTTGAAGATGAGATGGTGTCAGACATAGCGCGAGTGATGGGCTGGTTTTGTGGGGTGTTGCCAATTGTTTATTTAGGAATACCTTTAGGTGTGAATCCACGAGGAATGCAGGTTTGGGATCCAGTAATACATAGGTTTCGCAAGAAGTTGTCGGGGTGGAAACGTGATTCATTGTCATTTGCTGGGAGGCTAGAGGGGTGAAAATAGATTTTCAATTGAAAATACATAAAAAATTTCTTCATCATATACAAAATTCAAATTTTTTAGAGGGCGAATGCCCTTAGCTTCCCTCGATCCATCCCTGTCTACGGTTGTGTATTGCAGTCCACAAGCAAATCAATGGAAGATGAATTATCATTGTAATTTAGAACACAATTCAAGCACTATAATTGTCGATTAATTAATAGTTAAAAATTCACATTTTCTTTCTGCAAATAAAATCATACAGTTAGGAAATGGGAAAGACAGCGCTATGGGAACGCCTTGCTAGGGAACAAGCCACCAAATCAAACGGCAATGAAGGTAAGAGGGAGCAGACTAAACAGCGGGTATGGACGCTGTTTGTAGGGGGCTTGTCGAAGACAATACACTGGAAGGGCTTGTGGCAAGTGTTCGATAGACACGGCGTCGTTCGAGATGCGTTCATCCCTAATCGATTGGCACGAGATGGATATAGATTTGGATTCATGCGTATGGCATCGAAAATAGATGCTGATCGGGCGATAGAGAGATTGGATGGAAAATGGATCCATGGTGCTCGAATAAAAGTCTCGTTGGCGATCAGGGGTCGGACGACGATGGCTCAAGGAAAAAGTGAGAGCGAGGCGAGTGGAGGATCAAGGGCAAAACCGATGATGAGTAGGACTCATGAGCGTTCATCGACGGCGACGAGTGGGGATGTGGGACAAACAAAATATAGGGAAGTAAAGGGAATTGTCGATGATGATAAACGGGCTTTGCTCCAGTGGTGTGCGGTGGGTTGGTGTTGGCCGCCATGTAGCATTAAAACCCTTGCTGAGCGCTTGGAAATATCAAAACAGGAAGGTTTTTCCATCATGCGGTTATCCGGTCAAATGGTGCTGTTGATGTGCACATCCGCAAAGGTCCGTGACAGAATTTTACAGATGGACAGGGTAAAGGAATGCTTTAATCGGATAGAGGTTTGGTCGCCGTCAATAAAAGTCGAATCAAGGCGAGTTTGGCTGTCGATCGTAGGGCTACCGATACACCTTTGGCATAAACAAACGTTTACAAACATAGCCAATTTGTGGGGTTCTCTGATTTGTTTAGATGATGATACGGAAACGCCTACGGCATTTGATAGTGGTCGAATCATGGTAGAGACTACAACACTTAACCGGATCGAAGAACGTATTCGTGTAACGGTAGACAAGATTGGATATTGGGTAAGGGTTTTAGAGATGGATGGCAAGGGCCCGGAGGTGGAGTGTGATTGTTGTGAGAGGCGATCCACGGAGGAAAGTTCAGAACAATGGTCGGACACGGACAGTGAAGAGCAATTGGAAAATGTAAATGCCGACACCAATGGATTGAATGAAACGCAACAAGTAGCAACAAAGCCACAAGGGAATGATCGTGTGGTATGGGTTATGAACGAAACATGGTTGGAGCCGCAAGGGCAGGATATTTCGAATAGATTGAGGGTACAATCCGATGAGGTGAACGGAGGGGTGCAAGATGTTGTCCGACCACCGTTGAAACAGCCTACTCCGGCGGGGACAAGTCCATCGGTTGGTGGTGAGGCAGATTCATTGAATGCTGGAGATCCAATAGTAGGGAAGGAGTGTAATGGTAGGACTCTAACAGTGAGGGAGGAATTTCAACAAATTGAAAGTCTATCCATTGCTGGGATAGCAAATTCGAAACAAGAGGAGGAGGTGGGGTCAGGTAATTGGGATAACCAGAATTCATAGGAGGTGATTTCTCCTCCAACTATTCACTCGATCAACGCCAAAGCTGGCCTAGGTGCAACGGAAATTATAAGGATTGGCCAGGCGTTTTGCAAAATTCGAAAATTAAATTCGCCAGAGAATTCTAATGTGGCTGGCCGTGAATTGAAAGGGAGGAAACGGCATAGTTTGGGTGAAAAACGCTCACGGTATACTTGCAAAACAGGAGGGGCGGACGGGCAGGAGAGTGGCTCACAACGTTCTCAGGATATCGCAAGCGAGGCAGCAGCAACAATACAATTGGGGTCATTAATAGGGGTGAAATCGAGTGGGAGAGAAGCCGATATCATCAAGGATATTTCTCGGGTGATAGCCGGGGAAAATCGTGGTTTGTGACTAATGCGCATATTATCGTGGAATGTACGGGGTTTGGGAGGTGGCGCGAAGCGTCGAGGTGTTGGGGAAATCATAAAGAAAAATCAGGTGGACATGGTAGTTTTGCAAGAAACAAAGTTAGAGGAGGTGCCGTCGATGTGGGTAGCTTCGTTGTGGTATTCGGACAACTTTGAGATGGCTGTATCACCCTCGTTGGGAGCATCCGGGGGCATCTTGATTATTTGGGAAGGTACCAAATTTAATTTGATTCATTCTGTTATTTATCCGAATTTTATAATGCTTAGAGGCCGTTGGAAACAAGAAGATATGGAGTGTTGTATGTTAGGGATTTATGCTCCTACGAACGTAGCGAGACAAAAATCAGTTTGGGTTTCTGTATTGTCGCAATTAAAGGAGTATGAGGGGCCATATTGCATAATGGGGGATTTTAATGCTATATTATATGAGTCTGACCGTATAGGGGTTTCGGATAGATATGAGGAAATGAAAGTCTTTGGGGAGTTCGTACATGACGCGGATTTGATTGATTTGCCGTTAATAGGGAAACGATACACTTGGTTTGGCTATGGTAATCGGTGCAGTAGAATTGACCGGTTTTTAGTCTCTTCTAGTTGGCTGGATGTCTTTAAATCTATACAGCAAATGGCGTTGAAAAGGGGGGTGTCGGACCATACTCCATTACTATTGAAATGCGATGACAATGACTGGGGGCCACGCCCATTTCGATTTTTTAATTGTTGGATGGATGGGCGTTCAAATGTGAGACAAATTTTGGAGGAATGGTGTCGTTTAACAAAGATGGGAGTGGGAAATGAAAATATCGTTGTCAAATTGAGACATTTGAAGCAGTTTTTGAAAGGCTGGAATAAAGATTACTTCGGCGATGTAAATAAATTGATTGCGGACGTGCAACAACAGTTGGAGAAAGCGGATGAGGCTGTGGTTGAGGGGGATGCAAATGACGAGTTAGAGGATGCTAGGCGTAGGTGGATGTGTGCGTTGTGGCGTGCAATGCGAATGAAAGAATCAATGTGGCGTCAAAAATCAAGAGCAACATGGTTACGCTTGGGCGACCGTAATATGGCGTATTTCCATAGAACGGAAAAGTTAAGAACAGCTCGGAACTACATACCGGGGCTGATAATTTAGGGTGTGTGGACTGTTGAACCTTCGGCAGTGCGGAATTTTGTGGTGAAGACATTCACTAAACATTTTGCTAGTGACAAGTGGGCGGGTGAGTGGCATTTTGAGGGTGCTTTTCGTAGTATTAACGACACGGATAAGAAGTGTTTGATACAGCCTTTCACGGTGGATGAGATTAAAAATATATTATGGGAGTGCGATGGTTCAAAAGCGCCGGGTCCGGATGGTTTCACGCTCGAATTTTATAAGAAAGGGTGGGAGGTGGTACAATTCGATGTATTGAATTTCTTTGGGCAGTTTCACGCAACAGGGAAGTTACCGAAGGGGGCCAATTGCGCTTTCATTGTATTGTTGCCGAAAGTGGAATCGCCTCAAAGTTTAGGTGAGTATCGCCCGATATGCCTTGTGAATTCAATGTATAAAATTTTGGCTAAATGCCTAGGTAATAGGCTACAAAGCGTGCTGGGAGTTTTGATCAGTGACTCACAATCTGCATTTATAAAAGGACGGCAATTAGTAGATGGAGTTCTTCTAGCTACCGAAGTAATACATTCGCTACGTAAGAGTGGTTGTGGGGGATTTATTCTGAAGTTAGATTTCGCCAAAGCTTACGATTGTGTAAGCTGGATTTTTCTTGATTCAGTTTTGGAGCGCATGGGATTTTGTAGTAGGTGGAGGGAATGGGTAAAGGAATGCATAAGCTCACCTCGCTTATCGGTATTGGTGAATGGCAGCGCAACAAAAGAATTTCAGATGGGGCGTGGATTACGCCAAGGCTGTCCACTCTCACCTCTTCTATTTGTCATTGTGGCTGAAGCTTTACACTTGATGTTGGTTAATGCCGAGTTGGTTGGATTGGTGCGTGGCGTGGAGGTAGTGCCGGGGATATCCTTAACTCACTTACAGTTCGCAGACGACACCATCTTATTTTTTGAGGCATCGGTGGAAGTGGCACGAAATATTAAGAGAATACTACATTGTTTCCAGGTGTGTTCGGGCTTGCGTATAAATTTCGCAAAGAGCTCGTTGTATGCAATTGATGTGGATGACGGTTTGGGAGATGTGGTGGCCGAGTTGTTGGGATGCAAACAGGGGGGGCTGCCCTTTACTTACCTCGGATTTCCGCTAGGAGCCAACCCGAGAAATTTATCAGTGTGGGAGCCTATCATTGCAAACTTCCGGCGCAAGTTAGCCGGATGGAAACGTACGTCATTATCATTTGCAGCACGTGTCACTTTGGTGAATTCCGTTCTTTCAGCATTGCCTATTTTTTATATGGGATTGTTTACAGTACCGAAGGGAATTATTGCACAGCTAGATAAAATCAGGCGTGCATTTTTATGGGGTGGTGTAGGTCTCGAGCGGAAAATGAGCAGGGTAGGATGGGATGTTGTGTGTCGGCCTAGACATTTGGGAGGTTTGGGGGTGGCGGATTTGAGGGTTAAGAACAAGGCTTTGCTGTCCAAGTGGATGTGGCGTTATGCACAAGATCGGGAATCTCTGTGGCGAAGATTGATTACAGCCAAGTATGGGGCACACACTCAATGGTGGCGATTCAATACGGAAAATTTGTCGGCAATGTCGGGGGTGTGGAAACAGATTGTGTTGAACTCTTGTGACATTAGTATTGAACACCATATGGGAATGGAAGGTTGCCGATGGAAAATTGGGAATGGGAAGTTGGTCCTATTTTGGTTTGATCCTTGGATTTCGCAACAGCCCCTAAAAGACATGTATCCGCGTTTATTTATGTTGTCGATTAACAAGTTGGCGTGGATTCAAGATTATGCCGTGGGGGAGACTTTGGAACATGGACAGTGGGCAACATTTTTTAGACGACAATTACGTGGGTTTGAGCTGGAGCGGCTGAATAGTTTACAGGAGTTGGTGCGAGGGGTGCCATTATGGGAGGATAGACAAGATATGTTAATTTGGCGAGCGGATACACATGATAGCTTCTCGGTGAGGGCACTATCCAATTTACTGCTGATGGATAAATTTGGAGATGACGACTTGGGTGATTGTTTCGCTTGGAATGTGTTGGTGCCACCAAAGGTGCAGGCGTTCCTTTGGTTCGTATGGTTAAGGAGGTTACCGACGGCGGATTTTCTGAGACATCGCGGGTTGGTATTAAGTGCTGAACACAGTAGTTGTTTGTGGTGCGACGCATCGGAAGAATCGATCGCACATTTATTTTATGAATGTCCGAATGTGCTGCATTTTTGGGAGTGGCTGCACAATTGGTGGAACATATCGACACCTTTCCCGGTTAGTTTCACTGATTTTTTTGTTGAACATTTGCATTGTCCGTTCAAAGGTAGTATGAAACGTTTATGGGAGGCATGTGTTAGTGCTGTGTTGTGGTCACTTTGGTTGGCTAGGAATGAGCGAATATTTCGCGGTAAAAGATTGACGAGGGACGAAATCTGTTTTTTGATAAAATTGAGATCCTACTATTGGATCAAGGTGGGCGTAGAAGGGGAGCTAATGTCCGAGGCTGCTTGGTGGACATGCCCATCTTCACAGGTGCTAAGTGTGGCGGGCAAAAAGGAGAGGTATGGGGTGTTTTGGCAGCCACCGGTCACGGGTGTGTTGAAATTTAACGTCGATGGTGCGGCGAGAGGTAAGCTGGGGCCAGCGGGATTTGGAGGTGTGATGAGGGACGGGGAGAGTCGTATATTGGGGCTGTTTTCGGGTCCGTTAGGGGTGATGGACTCCAACGAAGCTGAAATTCGGGCGATCGCTTTCGCATTACGTTTGGTGGTGGAGGGCAGTTGGCGCAATCAGTGTGTGATAATCGAATCTGATTCACAAGTGGCTTTGAGTTGGGTTACACGGTCGGCAAAGAGACCATGGCGTTTGTGGGAGGTGTTCATGGCGATTGATCAAGCGCAACAAGCAGTCTATGAATTGTAATTTTGTTATGTGCCTAGAGAGGCGAATGGTTTCGCCGATGTCTTGGCTAAGGAGGGAGTGGACCGGTTGTCCCTCTTCGTGGCATGCTTGTAAGTGTGCAAGGGCTGTCGTTATTTATAGGTCTATTTTCAGATATTGCGATGGGAGAGGATTTCGATTACATAGAAGATTGTCGCGGTGAGGGATTCCTTGGGAGCATGCCTTTGTAACTCGCTAAGGATGAATGGGTGTTTGTTCCTTGAATTTATTTTTGTACTCGACGGATCGCATCGTACTCTTTTCCTCCAATAGGTTTAGGGAGGTTTTTAATGAGGCGTGCGATTTCGTCAAACTATATGTTTTCTTTACTACGTGAATAAAAACATATGGTTGTCGATCAAAAAAAAAAATTTGCTGGGAGGCTTATTCTGGTAAATTCGGTTCTCTCATCTTTGCCTTTATATTATATGGGGATATTTGTTGTTCCGAGAGGTGTGATATTGAAATTAGATAGGATTCGTCGAAGATTTTTGTGGTGGTGGTGGGGGGGGGGGGGTTCGGAAGACAAGATGCGCATGAGTAGGGTGAGTTGGGCTGTGGCTTGCCGTCCGAAGAGGTATGGCGGTTTGGGTGTGGTGAATTTGCGTACGCGCAATTTAGCACTACTTGCGAAATGGGGCTGGAAATATGCGATGGGTGAGACGTCACTTTGGCGGTCTATTATAGAGGCAAAATATGGGCGTGACACACTGCTATGGCGTCCGAATGTGGTAGGGAAACAACATATGTCGGTTGTGTGGCGTAGTTTGGTGGACGTGCAACGTGATGAAATGGTGCAGCGTTTTATGAGTGTTTCGGATTTTATGTGGCAAGTGGGGGATGGTACTAAAGTTATGTTTTGGCGGGATAGTTGGTGTTTGGAGGAACCTTTACAATTTGTGTATCCGAGACTGTTTCGGATTGTGTCATGTCCGGATGCGTTGGTATGTGATTATGCGCATTTGGGGAAGCTTGATCATGACGAGTGGGAGGTGCGGTTTCGGAGAGCATTGCGGGCGTTCAAAATTAGACAATTGAATGAATTAAAGGCTTGCGTACGAGACTGGAAATTAGTAGCGCACGAGCAGGATCGTCTCGTGTGGAGGCCGGATCGTCGGGGGGTGTTTTCGGTGAGTTCGTTGTATGGTTTGATGGTGTCATTTGGCTTAGAATCCATGTCCGAGTTAAATGTTATTTGGAGGTTGCAAGTGCCGCCGAAAATTCAATATTTTGTGTGGTTTGTTGTGTTGGGAAGGTTTCCTACGATGGATCATTTACAACATAGGGGGATTGTGTTTGACGGCGATAGGGGGAGCTGCTGTTGGTGTCGGGAGGTGGAGGAAACGGTGGGTCATATACTGTATGGCTGTGAGTTGGTGTGGGAGATATGGAGTTTATTTTTTCAATGGTGGAAGGTGGTGTTGGTTAGGCCGAGAACATTATTGGAGTTTATGTGGATGATTTTCGATGGATTCTTTATAGGGTCGGTGCGGGATTGGTGGTTAGCGGGGTGTGCGGCGGTGTTATGGTCATTATGGTTGGGCCGAAATGTTGTGATTTTTAGGGAACAACAAGTGTCGAAGAGTGAGATGTTCTTCCTTGTCAAAATTAGATCGATGTATTGGGCTCGCAATGGGACGGACGAGCATATTGCGGAAAATCTGTGGTGGGAATGTCCTTGGTTGTGTAAAACTCGACAGGATCCGAAGGCTGCTCGGAGGAATGTGGTTTGGGAAAAACCACCTTTGGGGGTGCTGAAATTTAACGTTGATGGGTCTTCACGGGGGAAACCGGGTATGGCAGGATGTGGGGGGGGGGTGTTGAGGGATGATTGTGGGCGTGTGCTAGCCTTGTTCTCGGGGCCGATCGGGGTGGTGGATTCGAATGAAGCAGAGTTACAAGCAATTTGTGCTGCTTTGGAATTGTTGAGTGCTTCGAGGTGGCGTGCGTCGCCAACGGTGGTGATAGAATCAGATTCAGCAATAGCTATCGCATGGGTGGTACAACGAGAGCAACGCCCGTGGCGTCTTGCACGTTGGTTCTCAAGGATTGATGAAGCATGTCGGTCTCTGATGGATGTTTGCTTCCATCATGTATTTCGAGAGGCAAATGGTATGGTGGATGCACTAGCGAAGAGTGGAGTGGATCGTCCTTCGTGGGTTCAATGTATTGGGTGATTGGTTCTTTTTTCGCATTACCGGGGTACTCTTTTCCTCCATTTAGGATTAAAGAGGTTTTTAATGAGGCCACCGGTAATGTTGTCATGTATGATGCTTATTTAATAAAATCATACATTTTGAGAAAAAAAAAACTTAACCAAACAAATTTGCAATGTGAATATCCATCGCCATTCGAAAAAACCATAGTTTATTCTTCAGAATAAAATATAATTGTATACCTTAATTCATAGCACTAATGACAAATTCTTTGCAAATATATATATTTAGTGTCAAAGAATTGCTCATGTAACCTGATCATAATCGAACAACATTAATAATTGTCCACTAATAATATTGATATTATCCTTTAGTCCTGAATCCAATATAGAAGCATAGTTGTTTGTAGCGTAAAGCTGCTGTTCTATTTAATCTTAATTATGCATTTAATACATATTCACAAAACCCTACAATATGCGAATCATGAATCGAAGATTCACGAAAGAACAACGCACAAGTAATTTTCCTGAACTATACGAGATCTTTGAACGAATATGACAAGTCGTCGTTTAACCGGTCAAAAATAAATAAATATTTAACCTCTTTCAACAATAAATAAAATAAAGAAATTGAATAGATATAGGGAAAGAGGGTCGATCCGCAGGGAGATTAGCTGGAATTGTTGACTTGAATTTGTCGAATCTGAATTCCCAGGAATATCTGTAAAAGCAAAGAAATAAAAGAAGGGGGTGATATGATTTTTGGTGAAGTAATAAAATAAAAAAAAGAATTAAAAGTAGTAAGAAAAACCAAGTGTGCAAATCAGCCTTGAACCAGCTCCTTCAATTCTTTCGATCATTGAAATAGATTTTTATTTCGGGGATCATGTCGGTTACAGTCTACGAGGCCCAACCCGTCGTAACTTGTTCTTCTCTCGAGTAACCAATCCTCCCAAGTCTATCTTCGAAAGACGGTTCTTAAATAAATCAACCACGTCTATCGCCGTTAAAGTATTTAGAATAAAGCAGGAAAAACCCGACTTAGAAATTGTCTAAAAAATAGAATTGCTTCTGATTTTATCTTTCCTTAGCGGACCGCCGCTAAGAGTGTTCATAGGAAGTCGAAATTGCCACAGGCCGATCCTTCCTCCCAACTGTGTTTTTAAGCGAATTCAGACCAAAGGGCCCTTTTTGATATGAAAAACGGTTAAAAACTTTTAGTAAGGCCGATTGCCAAACTATCTAAGCAGAAAGATAAAAATGATTTCCCCAAAAGAATTTAAGCAAGTTCAATTCTCACGAATTGAATTGACTTGGCTGGTTCTTGGCTTAAAGAATTTAGCTAAGCATGATATTGATTATCATACTTAACTTGATTTTAGAAAAACAATTGAATAACATAAAATAAATAAAACAAGAAAATAAAGGAAAATGAACTTGGATTAAAGCTAGAAATGTTTACAAAGATAAAAAGACTCAAAAACTAGAAGATGATCTTAAGCCTTCACCAAAGGTTGGTATTTATAGGCTTAGATTTACAAAGATAAGAGATAAGAAATAATAATTCAAATTCAAATGTTGATTAAAATTCAAAATAAAACTAATATGGATAAAAGCAGATAATCTGATTGGATTCTTCTTCCAGAACATTCCAGGATCTTCTAGAAGTTGTCACGTCACTGCCACGTCACTGCCACGTCACTGCCATGTCACTGCCACGTCAGTCGCGTCGTGCATGGTGTCGTGCCCATGATGCCAGTCATGACAGGATAATAAAAAAAACTGCAGAAATGCTCCATTTTCACTGCTATTTCCAGAATTGGACCCCTGCACAAAATGTAATGAAAACAGTATGTATTAAGCAGCAAGAAGTCACAATAACTAGAAAAGTAGCAAGTGAAACATGACAATTTTGAGAACTCATCAAATTCCCCCTCACTTGTCTCATACTTGTCCTCAAGTATGTCCGAAATAACATAAACCCAAGAATGCATTTCTCTAGCCATTACAAGCATCAAACAGAATCATAAGAGTTCTAGCACAAAAGGAGCTTCATGAAAGAAACATAATCAAACCAAATAAATACAAGCAAAGAGCAGCACTTGTTCCTTTCAATTACCTATCAAGCATTAATCAAATCTTAGCCTAGTCTTAATCCTCACAAAGATACACTCAAGAGCACTCAAAGTGTTTTTAAAGGTAAATTTGAAGCAGAAACACTCAAAGTCATGCATGAACAAATTTTTCCATAAGCTTGTAACAAGTTCAATTCTCCACTACTTTATTAGAATCGAGGTGCAAAAATCATTAGGTCTTTTATTCAAAGTGTAATGTGGGTTTAAAAAAAAAGGTAGAAAGATGGAAAGAAAAGGAAAAAGAAGATGATCTATGCAAGAAGTTTCAAACAATAAGCAACGAAGACAAAAGGGAAGTTAAAAATGGGCAAGCAAACACATTTCTTTTTTTTCTTTTTTCGAAACTGTTTTGTTTTCTTTTCCTTTGTTGTTGTTGTTTTTTTTCTTTCGAAGCAATTGCTTCTTTTTATTCTGTTTTTTCTCTTTTTTTTCTTTTCTTTTTCATTTTTTTTTCTTTTTTTTTTCGGAAAAATTCTGCCCTTATTCGAATTGCAGCCCCTTTTTGTCCAGCAATACAGTTCTTAGCATTTGATCAATCAAAAAGTTTGGTTGAGGGTTAAGCCAAAAAATGGGGTGTAAGGCTAACAAAAGGCTCACTAGGCGATGAGGAAGGGTAAAATAGAGTGAAAGGGATGGAAAAGGTTAAAGCCTATTGCCTAAATCATTTTAAAGCACCTCGTTCTTAGTGTAGTCTCGAATTGTAAGCAAGCCACAAGTTCTAGATTCCTAAAGTTCAGGATGACTCTCTCAAGCAAGGAAGAACGAGCATAAAGAATAAGATGCATGCTTAAGGCTTAATTTCTCACAAAATTAGGCTAAGTTGATTAAGCTAGGCGAGAAATCCAATTAACACAATCAAGAGTAATTAAAAAAAATGTCAAGCTGCAGATTTCCCATATCATTTGATTATAAAAAATGCTCCATTTCAATCACTCCTAAGCACTATAACAAGTACAACATGCTAGGTAACATGTAATGGCAAGAAAAGTTCATCTCAAGTTTAATCAAAGTCAAACATATTATCAAACAAGCATAGGACAAGTGGTGTTTTTGCACCATCCCCCTCACTTAAATGAATTGCCCCAATTCAGAAAAAAAAAATTAAAAGTTAAGGAAAAGAGGGGTAAAGGGAACTCCCCGTAATCAACGACGATTGCGGCCACGTCTGCGGCCGTGCCCAGGACGTAGGTAAGAGAGGATTTCGGAAATGTTGTCTTCTAGTGCGTGGAGGCGCGCAGCGAAATCCGGAACATCGTGAGAAGGCTGCTCTTGGGGAGGAGGGGATTGAGGGGCGTTTCTACGAGCGAAAACCCTCCTTGTCCTTGGCGTTAAAATTCCCGGTGGATTGAAGAAGGGCACATCCGGTGGTCCATCAAGTAGTCCCACGGAGTCCAAGCAACGCTCATCTAAAGCATCCATAGAAAAAGCGTAAGTGAAATGCTCAATATCAAAGTGAGCTATTCTAGATGCAAGGTGAGTAATTAAAGGACCAAGGATTAAGGGACGATTATACCGGATGACGACTTTGAACTGGCGAGCTAACCAAAATCCTAAGTTTACCTTCCTACCCGAATGCATACACCAGAGGAAGAATAGTTCGGTCTTACTTAAAGTGGCAGAGGCATCGTTACGTCCAGAAAAATTGTAGGCAAGGAAACGATGAACATAACGAAGCCCGGGATCTTGAAGCACAATAGCCTTGGTGGAACGAGGGTCGAAGACTATGTTTGTTTGTCCGGATAGCTCAAAATAAGCAGCATTTTCATCGAAATCTGCAGGAATCTCAAACAATGCTGTTAGATAATCGGAGTTTGTGACGTTAGTCACAAAACCCATAGCTAAATTAAATTCATTGACATACATAGCAAAACTTTGACCACATAACCGAAATTTGATAATAGCAGGAGGGTCAGGCGTAATGTAACTAGTTTCGGCAAAAGAGAATGTTGAGTAGAATTCAAAAACCAACTCATAAAATGTTCCACATTTTATTTCAGAATAGGCAGTCCATCCGATAGCATCAAAATAGTGTGTGACAGATTCAGAGATATTCAGATTAACAATAGTAAGCTGGGGAATGAATTTGCAAACCCGAAAAGGTCTATGTCTGATACTCTGAAATTGGTCGAGCTGATCGGAAGAAAAGATGAGGAATCCTTTGAGCTCTTCTTCTGTCGGGACGGCATATTTACGCCCACGCCTATTTCTTTCAGGATTTTCTGTGCCGCCTCTGGGCGGAGAGGGAAAAGATGATGCACTATTCTGCTGGTCAGAGTGCTCGCCATGATGGTAGTTTGCAGAGGACTGGTGATCTTAGTGGAAACCGTAATCGGCCGAGAAGTCTTCTGTGTATCCAAAAGAAGGGTGATACATTAGCAACGGTTGAGTTAAAATCGGGGTAGAATTTACCTCGGGGTGTTGCTCCGGTTCGGCAGAATGCATAGAAAATGAAAGGATTGTGGACTCCCTCTGTTGGGTATGAGATGGATGCCGCCGAGAGGGTGTGGACGAGTCCACAGTGGGCATCGAATAAAACGATGGCGATGGAGACCGTGGGGACGGCGGACGGCGGCTGGTGCTTGGGCCGGCGACGCTGTTGGAACGATGCAAACGGCGGCTGACGCTCGGGGAAGGAGGCAAAGGAGCCGCGGTAGTCTGGTGGATAGGATTTTCGGCCGGCGGAGTGATGGCTTATCGTTGATGGCCTCCGCGGCGAGGAGGAGGTGCGGCGGAGGGTTCGGACTCGCTGCTAATCTCCATAAACTGGGGCGGTTGAAAACGACACCGTCCGCCGATAACCATAGGTGGTTCTTGAGGGAGACGGCGGGCTTGTTGTCTTGTGCGCGGCATTGTGGGCTAATGTCGGCGGGGTGAAAATCCGGTTGGGTGTTTACGGCGGGGTGAGATTGCTAGGGTTTAGTGGTGTTTGCGGAAAGGAAAAAAGAGGAAAAAAAAGGGGGGAAAGGGCTGGATATGCGAAAGTGTAAATGGAAGGGTCGGGGCTATCGTGCACCGTTCATTAAGCGTGCTAAAATGCACCGCGTTTAATGAAACGGTGCACTTTGGCTGGGGAATGAAATTGCCCTGCTCCATTCGACAGAGAAGCCTGTAGTGGGAAAAAAATTATTCAAGAAAGAAATATACTGGAGCAAAGAGTAAAAAAAAGTAAAAAAAAATTGAACCAATGGGTTGCCTCCCATTTAGCGCTTTGTTTATTGTCGTTAAGCTCGACCAATTCAATGCTCAGATTTTCGGTTCTTCGAGGATAATTTCTTCAATTCGTTCGATGGGTGCGCTTTCGAAGAACGGTTTTGAGTCGCTGTCCATTCACTTTAAACTGTGCACCCGAGCTGTCTTCAATCTCCACGGCTCCATGAGGGAAGGTATTGACTACGGTAAACGGCCCGCTCCACTTAGACTTAAGTTTTCCTGCAAAAATTTTCAACTTCGAGTTAAATAGGATAACTTTTTGTCCAATTGAAAAGGATTTAAATGAAATGTGTTTGTCATGAAACGCTTTAGTCTGTTCTTTATAACGTTGTGTGCTATCGTAAGCGTTTCGGCGAATTTCCTCAAGTTCTTGGATGTGGAGTTTTCGTGTTTCGCCAACGGCACTCATCTCCATATTACATTCTTTCACTGCCCAAAATGCTCTATGTTCAAGTTCGACCGGAAGATGACAAGGTTTACCGAAGACAAGGCAGTAAGGTGACATGCCGATAGGTCCTTTGTAGGCGGTCCTATATGCCCATAACGCATCGACCAATTTCAAGCTCCAATCCTTTCGATTGGGTTTTACAATTTTCTCTAGGATTGACTTAATTTCCCTATTTGAAACCTCTGCTTGTTCGTTAGTTTGCGGGTGATAAGACGTTGATATGCGTTGCGTCACGCCATATTTCCTCATTAAAGCTTCGACAATTCGATTGACGAAATGTGTTCCTCTATCACAAATGATCGCCATTGGAGTCCCGAACCTGGAAAAAAATAAATTCACGCAAAAAATTAGTCGTGGTTCTCGCATCATTTTCACGGGTGGCTTTCGCCTCAACCCATTTCGAAACGTAATCGACCGCTAAAATAATATAAAGATTTCCATAGGATGAAATAAAAGGTCCCATATAGTCGAGTCCCCACACGTCGAATACTTCACATATATGTATTGGATTTAATGGCATTTCGCTTCGACGGCTTAAATTCCCAACCCGTTGGCATCTGTCACATGATTTGCAGAAATCGTAAGTATCTTTAAATAAAGTAGGCCAAAAGAACCCGCACTCTAGGATTTTGTGCGCAGTTCGTTTAGGGCCAAAATGTCCGCCACAAGCGTAAGAATGACAAAATTTAAGTATAGAAGTTACCTCGCTATTACTTACGCAACGACGAATTATTTGATCAGAACACAATTTCCACAAATATGGATCATCCCATATATAATATCTAGCATCTCTTTTAATACGTTTAACCGCGGATTGAGACAAATTGTTAGGGACCTTACCAGTGGCTAAGAAATTCGCCAAATCGGCAAACCAAGGGAATGTTACCTTAACTTCCATTAGCGATTCATCCGGGAATTCATCTCGTAGAGGGAGTTCGATCGGTGATGTCACTAAACAGCTTAGGTGATCCGCCACCAAATTCTCGCTGCCCTTCTTGTCTTTGATTTGGATGTCAAACTCTTGTAACAAGAGTATCCATCTAATCAAACGAGGTTTCGCGTCCTTTTTGTTGATCAAGTATTTCAATGCTGCATGATCAGAAAAAATGAGAATTTTAGTTCCTAATAAATAAGGGCGAAACTTATCTAATGCAAAAATGAGAGCAAAAAGCTCATTTTCTGTTGTAGAATAATTTCGCTGTGCCGAATCAAGAGTTCTAGAGGCATAAGCGATAACATGCGGTCCGTCTTTGGATCTTTGCCCAAGCACTGCGCCTACACTTAGATCGGAGGCATCGCACATGATTTCGAAGGGAAGCGACCAATCTGGGGGCTGCACAATTGGGGCGGAAATAAGTCGTGCTTTTAGTTCATCAAATGATTCTCTACAAGCTTTGTCTACATCGAATGGTACATCTTTTTGTAATAGGCGACAAAGTGGTTATGCGATCTTAGAGAAATCCTTTATGAAGCTTCAATAAAATCCTGCATGACCAAGAAAACTTCAAATTTCCCTCACCGAAGTGGGGTATGGAAGTGAGCGAATAACATCTACTTTAGCTTTATCAACGGCTATACCTTGGGCGGAAACCACATGACCGAGAACTAAACCCTTACTTACCATAAAGTGACACTTCTCATAATTTAAAACTAAATTATACTCAATGCATCGATTAAGCACGTATGAAAGATTAGAGAGACATTTAGAAAACGAATCACCGTAAACGGTGAAATCATCCATAAATACCTCTATACCTCGCTCAATGTGATCGGAAAAAATGCTTAGCATGCAACGTTGGAAAGTGGCTGGAGCGTTGCATAGCCCGAAAGGCATTTGCCTATATGCAAATGTGCCAAATGGACAAGTAAATGTAGTTTTTTCTTTATCTTCGGGTGCTACGGGTACCTGAAAAAAATCCAGAGAATCCGTCAAGACAACAATAATGTGTTTTTCCAGCAAGTCTTTCGATCATTTGATCGATGAACGGTAAAGGGAAATGGTCTTTTCGAGTTTGGGAATTAAGTTTCCTGTAATCGATACACATTTGAACTCTTTTTGGAACCTTTTCACCTTCATCATTTTCGACAACAGTTATTCCCGTTTTCTTAGGCACAACATGAATTGGACTAACCCACTTACTGTCAGAAATTGCGTAGATGATATCGGCATCTAGCAATTTTTGTATTTCTTGTCTTACCACATCCATCATCGGTGGGTTCAGTCGACGTTGTCCCTCTCGGATAGGTTTTGCGCCATCCTCCACTTTTATTTTGTGCATGCACGTGGAAGGACTTAAGCCTTTGATATCGGCTAATGTCCATCCGATTGCCTCTTTATGGATGCTCAACGTAGCAATTAACTCCTCCTCTTGTTGTGACGACAATTCGCTTGATATGATGACGGGTAGAGTTTCTTTGTCGCCCAAATATGCATATTTCAAGTGTGGTGAGAGTTGTTTCAATTCTAGCTGAGGTGCCTGCAGAATTGAGGGAAGAGGTTTAGATTGTGATGGAGTTAATCGAATTTCAGAAATTAAAGAGAGAGTAGAGATTGTTTCGCCTAAGTCGTCATCGTTGAGATCTTCCAATTCCATACAAAAGTCATGAAATAAATCAGTTCCGATAAAGTCATTAGCCAAAGGATCTATAATATCAATGAAATTAAGGCTTGCGACAGAATCAGGATATTTCATAGCTTTATACACATCAAACTTCACTACCTCTCCGTCGAACTCCATGGTTAAAATGCCATTACGAACACCAATTTTCGTGTGTGCGGTTGATAGAAAAGGACGTCCAAGCAAAATTTTAGACCCATTATTGCTATGATCATTCTCCATATCAATAATATAAAAATCAGCGGGAAAAATGAGATTATTTACCTTAACCAGAATATTTTCCAATACCCCTTCGGGATATATAATCGACCTATCAGCCAATTGTACTGTTACCTTAGTTTCCTTCAGTGGATCATTTGAGATTTTTCTATAAACATTTAAAGGCAAGACATTGATGGAGGCACCCAAATCGCACATAGCTCTTTTGATTCCAACATTCCCAATTTTCCAGGGGATCGCAAACATACCTTGATCCTTGTATTTTGGTGGCAGCGGTCTTTGAAAAATGGCTGAAATATTCTCGCCAAGATTAACTCTCTCGTTTCCCGATAACCTTCTTCGGTTTGTACACAGGTCTTTCAAAAACTTTGTGTATTTAGGAACCTTCCTAATAACATCCAAGAGTGGAATGTTAATTTCCACCTTTTTGAACACCTCCATTATTTCCTTTTCTTCCTCCTTCTTGTCCCTTTTTGCTAGTCTTCCTGGAAAAGGCGGAACATGTTCGTAAGTAGAAATAGGAATTTTAGATTTGATGTTACCTGAAGTGGAAGGAGACTTGTCTTTTTGGTGTTCCGAGGAGCTTTCGAATTTTTGCTCGTCCTTCTTTGGCGGTTCAGGTGCTATCACGGTTCCGCTTCGCAAAGTGATTTCGCTCACATTTTCCCTTGGATTGACTTCGGTTTGTGATGGCAATTTTCCTTGAGATTCTAGTCGCCCTATTGTTTGAGCTAATTGGCTAACTTGTTTGTCTAGTTCCTGAAGGTGAGATTGCGTTTGGTTTTGGAACTTCTCCTGTGAAACGGCTAACCTCTCAACAATAGATTCAAGGGAAGATTTCAAGGGGGTTTGATTTTGGTAGGGAGGTTGTCTAGTTTGGAAATTTGGATTCCTATTACCATAGCTAAGGTTAGGATGATCTCTCCACCCGGGGTTGAATGTGTTGCTTTACGGATTGTATGGTCTTTGGGGAGGTCCGGGAAAGTTGTGTAAGGCGTTGACTTGGGCATTAGACGTTTCCCTCAGCATTGGGCATAAATCGGTTGCGTGATCTTGCATAGTACAAATCCCGCACGCCTTAGCAACTCCTATTTCTCCTGAAACGAGTGAATGCACAATATTAGTCAAATTATCAATCTTATTTTCTAATGTAATTGTGCTTACTGTGTGAACCCGTCGACTGGGTTCACTTGCAGAACCAAACTGCTACGAATTTGCAGCCATTGTGGAGATTAATGTTCTCACTGCAGTAGGAGTCATGTTGACGAGCGCGCCACCGCTTGCTGCATCTACAATCTTTTTGTCCATCGGTAACATTCCTTCGTATAAGTATTGAAGAAGTGTCTGTTCGGATAAGCCATGTTGCGGACAGCTTGTGCATAGCTTCTTGAACCTTTCCCAATAATCATATAGGGATTCGTCGTGCATTTGTTGGATGCCCAATATGTTTCGCCTAATTTCTGTCGCCTTTGCTGCAGGGAAATACCTGTCAAGAAAAACACGAGAAAGGTCAGACCATGTATTAATCGAATTCGGAGGCAAATAAAATAACCACTCTTTAGCCGTTCTGGCTGAGGAAAAAGGAAAAGCCCTTAGTTTTATTTGGTCCTCCGAGACCCCTTATGGTTTCATGCTGCTGCACACCATATGGAATTCGGCAAGATGCTTGTGTGGGCTTTCAGTAGGCAGGCCGTTAAAGGTAGGGAATAGGTGAATTAATCCTGTTTTGAGTTGGAAGGGAGTGTCGCCTTGAGGAAAAGCGATGCAAAGGGGTTGTTGCACAGTAGGGGCTGCGTTCAGCTCTCGAATTGTTTGGTCCGCCATTGTTTCTGGTTCCTGTGTAGGTTCTTCGATTAGTGTTGTTTCGGACGCGAATTCTTGTTCGGGTTGTCGTGTGCTTTGTTGTTTCTTTCGTCGAAGTGTTTCGCCGTGAGTTCTACGAGCGCTTGCTTCAATTTCCGGGTTGTATGGAGCTAAAATACCCGGGTTCTTCCTGGTCATAAAATAAAACAAAAATCAGTCAAAAATTGCCGAAAATAAATCTCCCCGGCAACGAAGCCAATTTTGACAAGTCGTCGTTTAACCGGTAAAAAATAAATATGTATTTAACCTCTTTCAACAATAAATAAAATAAAGAAATTGAATAGATATAGGGAAAGAGGGTCGATCCGCAGGGAGATTAGCTGGAATTGTTGACTTGAATTTGTCGAATCTGAATTCCCAGGAATATCTGTAAAAGCAAAGAAATAAAAGAAGGGGGTGATATGATTTTTGGTGAAGTAATAAAATAAATAAAAAGAATTAAAAGTAGTAAGAAAAACCAAGTGTGCAAATCAGCCTCGAACCAGCTCCTTCAATTCTTTCGATCATTGAAATAGATTTTTATTTTGGGGATCATGTCGGTTACAGTCTACGAGGCCCAACCCGTCGTAACTTGTTCTTCTCTCGAGTAACCAATCCTCCCAAGTCTATCTTCGAAAGACGGTTCTTAAATAAATCAACCACGTCTATCGCCGTTAAAGTATTTAGAATAAAGCAGGAAAAACCCGACTTAGAAATTGTCTAAAAAATAGAATTGCTTCTGATTTTATCTTTCCTTAGCGGACCGCCGCTAAGAGTGTTCATAGGAAGTCGAAATCGCCACAGGCCGATCCTTCCTCCCAACTGTGTTTTTAAGCGAATTCAGACCAAAGGGCCCTTTTTGATATGAAAAACGGTTAAAAACTTTTAGTAAGGCCGATTGCCAAACTATCTAAGCAGAAAGATAAAAATGATTTCCCCAAAAGAATTTAAGCAAGTTCAATTCTCACGAATCGAATTGACTTGGCTGGTTCTTGGCTTAAAGGATTTAGCTAAGCATGATATTGATTATCATACTTAACTTGATTTTAGAAAAACAATTGAATAACATAAAATAAATGAAACAAGAAAATAAAGGAAAATGAACTTGGATTAAAGCTAGAAATGTTTACAAAGATAAAAAGACTCAAAAACTAGAAGATGATCTTAAGCCTTCACCAAAGGTTGGTATTTATAGGCTTAGATTTACAAAGATAAGAGATAAGAAATAATAATTCAAATTCAAATGTTGATTAAAATTCAAAATAAAACTAATATGGATAAAAGCTGATAATCTGATCGGATTCTTCTTTCGGAACATTCCAGGATCTTCTAGAAGTTGTCACGTCACTGCCACGTCACTGTCATGTCACTGCCACGTCAGACGCGTCGTGCCTGGTGTCGTGCCCATGATGCCAGTCATGACAAGATAATAAAAAAATTGCAGAAATGCTCCATTTCCACTGCTATTTCCAGAATTGGACCCCTGCACAAAATGTAATGAAAACAATATGTATTAAGCAGCAATAAGTCACAATAACTAGAAAAGTAGCAAGTGAAACATGACAATTTTGAGAACTTATCAGAATAGCACTTAAAAAAATACAAAGAAACAAGATTTCTTTATTAAAATAATAATAAAAAAATCCTAATTCTCAATTAAGAATATGTGCGAAGCCCTAAGAAAATAATCGAAAACGAATGTTTTCGAAACCACCACAAACACATCAAAGGTTTTAATCGACAAATAATCTTATCATACGTAATTATCATAAAACCTAAATTTGATTTCATAAGAAAAACATAATCCAAACACCATATCAACACCGAAATCCTTAAAATAGATTTCAAAACGATTCTTTTCGAAAAATAAATTAATTGGTTCTCAATGATTCAACATGACGAGGCTCTGATGCCACTTGTTAGAAAAACATAATAGATATGAAATCTAAAACTCGGGATCTATCATGTCAAATCATCAAGAATAATAAACTGAATTCAGAAGCGTACCTGAATTCATTGATAGATTGAAAATCTTGAATCTTGACGTGGAAATCCCAAAACTTTGGTATTGATCTACCAAGAAGATAGGTTATCTCTTGAAGTAAAACTCTCTGGCGGGGAAGGAGAGAAAAACAAGTTAACCTATTTCTTGGGGACCACTACCTTTTTATATAGTTGATTTATTAAATCAACTATTAAATATTTATAACTCTGCCCCTCATTGAATTATAAATATATCTTACGGTATCTACACTTTTATTTCCATGACATTTTAATACCTATGACACGCTTAACTTAATTGGTCACTTTATTTTGTGTCATACTTTATAATAGCAACATACATTTTACATATGTGCCCACAATTACGGATTTTAATCCAACACATTGAGATTGAGGTTGCTTTCGGGGCTTTATCCGTAGGTGGAGAATCATATCAGTAAAATTAAGGAGAGTTGAAGGTGCATTAAGAGAATTTCAATGGCGTCATTAAGAAGGCCAATGTCGAATCAATATTTTGTATTCGAAGATAGGGACATATTGGGTGAGTTAAGTTTCAGGGCCTTTTTTTGGTTAGTTTGTTGTATTTGGTCGTTGATTCTGAAATTGTTTCATTTTGTATGTGTTGTATTCTTTTCTTTCTTTTAGGCTTAGGGAAGTTTTTAACGAGACACACATGCATGGTCAAGGTGTGTATGATTCTATCATTAATAAAATTTAGGGTAAACTTAATAAATGGTCCCTTTACTATGCTCCAATTATCTTTTGCGTCCCCCGACTATCAGAAGTTACAAACTGGTCCCCCGACTAAAAAAAAGTAACAAATTGGTCCAACGCCGTTAAAAATTTAACGGCTGATGACGTGGCAGTTAATTTAAATTGATATAATTACATACTTAGCCCTCAAGTTCTACACTTATTTTAATTTGACACTAATTCTAAAAAAATTAACCTACAAATTTTAATATTCTATCAATTTAATCAATCTTCTTTTCTATTTCTTTTCTCCTTTAATTCTTCAATTCATTTTCACCAGCATAATTATTTGGATCAATTCATTCTCATCTTTTTCGACACCCACCCCACCAAGTTCCCTCCTTCGATCTCCTTGAAATCGGGGCACATTGGCTCTTTGCCGGTCACCAGTTCAAGTAGAATTACACCGAAACTATAAACATCTCCCTTTGTACTGCACCTACCGCTCTGTCCGTACTCCGGTGGGATGTAACCCAAAGTCCCTGCAATGTCCGTGCTAACATGTGTTTCACATGCACTGATAAGCCTTGTCAGCCCAAAGTCAGCAAGTCTGGGTTCAAAGTCTTCACTCAGTAAGATATTGCTGACTTTGATAGAAAAGAAGAGAATCAGATCGTGACATGTCCACTGCAATACATATATATTTATATAAAAGAAAAATCTATGAGAAAACACAAGAGCAATCGAAAATCACTAAAAAACAGAGCATATTTATGGGAAACCGATATCAAAATTCATACCAAGACAAATATGGCCATTGCTATAAATATGTGGATGGAGAGGTGCTGGTTGAAGAAATATCACCTGCCAATAATAACTCAAAAGATAAAATTATTCGAAAGGAATTAAAAACCAAACAAAAAAGGTGGTTTTGAATAAAAATCAAACCTGGGGTGCTTCCATAGGGTAATGTTCAGGGAAATCCACCTGAAGCTGATATGTTTCATTGGTGTACAAAGTTCCCGCAGCTCCATTGACTTCAATTACCCACTTTTTTTACAACAGAAAAATATCATTTCCCCCCGAAGGAAGTAATCTAAAGAAAATAAAAAAAGGATAACCAAAATAAAACCTTTAAAGATTATCGGTGACTTTGTGCTTGAAACGGAGGGGGGGTTGACCTGCCATTCTACCAGCTATTTTTGCAGGCGATTGCAATCAATCTTACTAAGTGCCTAAACAAAACAAAAAATCAAGAAACACATTAAAACAAAACCAAACCCAAATCGAAAAAGAATCAAAGGAGTGAACTGAACCTTGCGAGAGGAAGCGGATGAGCTGCTCATGCTTATATGGTGGTGTTTTCGGTGGGTATGGCAGTTTGGGTCCTCTGTTTTCGTATTTCAGAGTGTTTTGAAATCAGAAAGAAAATAAAATACCAATCAACGATGAGAGAAAAGAGATTATTGAGAAAGGAAAAACAAAGAGCAAGGATTTATGAACGCGGGAATTTGGCCCCTCTTTGTGTTCCCCACCGTTACCTCGCTTTCTATGTCTCTTGAATCCGATGGCTTATATTTGTTCAGCATATTATGCTGGTGAAAATGAATTGAAGAATTAAAGGAGAAGAGAAATAGAAAAGAAGATGGATTAAATTGATAAAATATTAAAATTTGTGAGTTAATTTTTTTAGAGTTAGGGTCAAATTAAAATAAGTGTAGAACTTAAGGGCTAAGAATGTAATTATATCAATTTAAATTAACTGCCACGTCATCAGCCGTTAAATTTTTAACGGCGTTGGACCAATTTATTACTTTTTTTTAGTCGGGGGACCAGTTTGTAACTTCTGATAGTCGGGGGACGCAAAAGATAATTGGAGCATAGTCAGGAGACCATTTATGTAGTTTACCCTAAAATTTATTTGCCGAGCAAAAAAAGAAACATTGGTGAATCAAAACTAAAAATCTTAATTTGAGTATTTGAAACTTAAAACGATTTTAATTTCGTAATCTTTTTGAAAAATCTTAAAACTCCAAATCGGGTTTGAATATAAAACTTATGCTTGCTCATACAACAATTGTCACTATCAATACTTAATTTCATTAGAATAAGTTTTTTTATTCTCTAAAACACAATTACATCGGTGTAATATAGTTCTAATTTCTCAAACATATTTACACAGATTGGTTCTTCAATGTCGATATGTCTCTGACTATAAATCATGTTTGTTTGCACAACAATTATCACTTTTTAATACATTATTACAACGGTGTTATAAATTGATTCTAAATTATTACACTGATCGATGAACCACCAAGTTTAAATTTCTAGAACCGCCCCATGAACAGTAGATTTCTATTCATGTTTTACAGTATTATTACTAGTAACCAATAATGGCAAAACTCAGTCATCATTCAATAATGGTGGCTCTCAGCCTTAGGAACGCCTCCATGGCGTGGTGGATTTGGGCGGCGTTACGGCAGAGGATGTTGTTGTGTACGAGGAACACGAGCATAGATTATATAGCAGCATGAAAAGGTTGAAAAACATGCATGGCAGTAATCTTTACGTTACTCCCATGGTCTTCCTCAAATGATGGAATTACAAATGGGTGAGGGAATCTAAAGATCGTGCCTCAACTTTGCAATCATATAGCTTAAAATAATTAAATAAACCTTCTGTTTGAGATTAAGCTAATAATATTTTAAAACTCGCATGGGAAACGAACTCATTTTGTATTAATAAACAAGGTTATAAATTGTGTGGACGGAATAGTAGGTTCTAAGCTCGCCCGTGACACAACAGTCGAATCCAGCTACAAAATTCCAATTAACAGATAACAACATGCCAAGATCTCAACACTTTGCCCCAGCAATTGCCATATACCAACAAAAGTAAGGTCTGTAAGCCGTAATCATAGAATAATAATAAGGAAGCTTCTTCTAATATACAAATTTAACCACTCCTCCCATTTTCTCTGCAGTGGTTACAAAAAGTTTGCAAGTTCTTTATTTTTTTCGTTGGTCTTCTTCTTCACCGGCAACGACCTTTGGCCGTTTTGATGGTTTTGGTCGTTGCCGGTTTTGTATATAAATAACCTTTATTTTTAGTGATGAATGTTTTATTTTTATATTTTTCTTGTTTTTCCTTGCTTTGCCAGTTTTATATCAAATCTGCTTTCATGACAGTTCTTTTGTCTGTTTTTATGGCAATTCCTTCGTCTGCCTTTATGGTAGTTTTAGTCTGTCTTTTGAAAGTATAGCCTTGGAGTGACTAAATTTCAGCGAACGTTTTTCAGTGAAGGAGGTCGATCTATAAATGCTTATGATTCCCTGTTGTGGTTGTGCCGATATGCCAAGAACAAGTAGCGAAATAATTTGTTGTCTTCATAGAGCACTCTGGTTAAAGCTATAGTTTCCTGAATTTCTTTCAGAAGTTGCTTCAAGTCCTTCTGAAAGTGATAGGTTGTTCTTTAATGTCTTTCATACCCTTAGGTTTTACTGTATTTATCTTTATACATTGCATTTTCAATGTTTGGGGTGTATCGATCCTTTGTAATCCTATCACTTTTAATATAATCCAGTTTGTTTCAAAAAAAATAAGGAAGCTTCTCACAAAAATCCTCTGTCCCTATCAGTGTTATTTTCTATGCTCCAACAATAAAATTATAAATAAATTTTAAACATCAACCTTACATTCTAAATCATAAACCCTAAAATACACCATACCCTAAATTTCTTAAATGCTAACCTTAATCCTAAACCTATTTGTTTCATAATGGTATTAGGATGGATTTTATGGCACGGATTAAGTAGTTTCAGGGTCCCATAATCTTCCATTATGAAAGTTTGTTAGTTTAATACTTCTTTCTCTTTGAATTACCTTGATTCTTTTACACTTGCACACATGTTAAGTTTTGTAATCTTGTATCCAATTTGCTAGACTTTGATATAATTGATTATCGAATTTAACATTATTTGATGATTTGAATTATTGTATCCAATCTGCAGATTGATCCTATAGCAGTAGTGGGAACATGGCAATGTGCTATTATTTCCACCTCACACTCACAGGCATATTCCAAACTTCACCAGCCAGCTCAAATTGATGATCCTACAATTTGATTAACATTAAGAAAACAACCGACTAGCCCTCTTGAAAGTACTATAAAACCCCCTCTCCCTTCACTCCAAATTCACCATCCTCAAACACTCCTACTCTCAACTCTAAGCTAACTGGTGTATTGAGAAGACGAAAATGGCTTCAAAAAGATCAGCTTCAATGGCCCTCTTTTTGGCACTCAACATTCTCTTCTTTTCCCTTGGCACTGCTTGTAACTCCTGCCCTTCCACCAACACTAACCCAAGGCCGAACCCGAACCCCACCTTGACTCCATCTGCACGAGGCAGATGCCCCAGGGATGCCCTTAAGTTAGGCGTGTGTGCTAACGTGCTTAACTTGGTCAATGTTGTGGTTGGTTCACCCCCGGTGAGGCCATGTTGTTCCCTTATCCAGGGCCTCGCCGACCTCGAAGCTGCCGTTTGCCTTTGCACCGCACTCAGAGCTAACGTCTTGGGACTCAACCTTAACATCCCACTTTCCCTCAGCTTGCTTCTCAACGTTTGCTCAAGGAATGTTCCTACTGGATTCCAATGCTAAATCCCCATATCTTCTCTATCTTCATCTTTCTTGACAATAATTAAGTGTTTTCTTGGCAGCTTTGTTGTTTCAAACTTTCAATGTCCTAGTGGGAGTTGATACCGAATAAGTCCAATACTTTTCTTCAAGTGTGTTTTGTCTTAGAGATTTTTGTATCTCTATGGGACATGAAAAAGACTTGTATTATTTTCCTTCTTGTTCCTTTATCAAATTTAGTAATATGATGTCCGAAGCTTGTTATGGTTATAAATTTAATATTTCAACGATAAATGAACTGGGTTTCATATTGTTTTGGTTCGCAAAATTTATGGTTAGGAATTTCAGATAATTCTACTGAACTCCCGACGGCAAAAAATGTACCAGTTAATAAAAATGGCAATGATAGTCAGGGATCAGATAGTTTCTCGAGCAAAAATTCTCTGCCCCTAACCATACCTCATTATATGCCACATGCTAAAAAAAAATACTAAAAGTTAAATTCTAAACCTTAATCCTAATTTTCACATCCTAAACCCTAAACCCTATACCTTAAAAAATACACCATACTCTTAATTCTCTAAACCCTAATCATAAACCCGAAACTTAAACCCTAAACTCTATACCTTAAAAAATATACCATACCCATAATTCTCTAAACACTAACCATAAGCCCTAAACTTAAACCCTAAACCCTAAACCCAATATTTTAAAGTGGGGGCACCAAAGGAGGCACAATAAAAAGGCATATAATTTTCACCCTAGTTTCTCAGTGTCTTCGTCGGATTTTGAGAAACATTGGAGAAAATTTCATATTGCTAGAAGATGTGACTCAAATTTCTTTTTTTTGCTCGGCAAAGTATTTTATTATTGATAACTCGAAGTTGTATGCCTCGTTAAAAACCTCCCTAAACCTAGAGTGGAGGAAAAGAGTACATACAACTACGGGGAGGATCACAAACAACAATGGAGAAAGCACCCTGAACACAAAACAAAAACTTGCTGCATACACATACAAAGATACTATATTTGCTAACCAAAACGTACAGCTCAAAACTCTCCCTCATTTTCTCCCACCTCTAACAATGTACGCCTCAAAGTACATAACAGGAATCACATGCCCATACACCTGAATATGCAAGGCTAAAACACCAACACAACTCTAACACAACCAAAACCCTCACAAAAGCTAACGCTGCACAACCATGCAGCAACATAATCCCCACCATCAAAGAACCAAACACGACGCAAAACATTCAATCACAACAACTAAAAACAATGAAATCCAAGGCACCCAAAAGAACCCTACCAAGCTGCAAATGATTAAGACAAAAATGACAGACTCAGACAAAACCAGTTCTACCACCAAGCCTTGAAAAACTCTTGTCTATGCATTCCCTCCTTTGAGAGTCTATCGACCATCACGTTTAAACACTGAGAAGTGTGACAGAAATACACCTCTCCAATTACTTTTTTCAGGCGATACTGCTGCAAATTTGAAGCTTTAGGCTTCTTTGGTGCGCTTGAATTCCCTGGCTCAGCCTTGCGCTTGAATCCCAAGAAATGCTCAACCTTTCTATCACCAATTATAGGCGTCAAGCTCCCTGAAAAATCCTTCTCAACAATAGCAAAGCCACTTGTAGGATCACTAGTTGCCTGATGCCTCTGATTCTTTGCATGCTAAGGCTTCAAAAACCATCATGTTTTGTCCCTTCCCTCCTAGATTATTCATCATCATCATCGTCACCCCATCGATGTAGGGCCTCTAAAAAAGTTAACTTTCGGTACAACTGAACTAACCACCTTGCTCACTACAACTTTTCCATCTTCTGAAATAATATTGCAACAAATCTTCAGAAGTTTCACGCAATCATCATTGCTCCAGACATGAAACATCCACTTTAAAAGTTAAATCTCCTTTAAAAACAGTTTCAACCTATCTCTCCTTCATGTTCAACACCAATTTAAATTTGGAATTATCCCAAACTGTCTCAAAACTGTCTAATCTGCCAACAGTTACTCCACTCTGAAAACCGCCTCAACAACAATCCATAATTTGATAATATCCTCAAAACATCTCAAACATTCTGCGACCATGCTAACCTCTTTAAGGTAGCAAATTTGAATCAAACCTTAATCCTTCAATGATCCAAGTGAGCATCTACAACACAACAGACCAGTCTTTTAAAGTTTCTTTGATTGCTCTTCTAAAAGAGCAATATCTCTCACTGCTTGGTTTTCATCTCCTATAATATGGATTCACAATCTTTTTCCAAGCTTCAAAGCCTTCCTCGCTTCTCTCGTTAAGATATCCCACCGTGTCACCAAGTCCGAGTCTGACAGTGATCTACCAGACAGTTTCGAATCTTCATGAGGTTTGTCTTTCTTGTGGTCCCTTCTACTCACCCGTTCTTTCTTTCTTCTTCCAATGCCAGTCAAAGATTTGTCTTGAAATTCCCTAAGAGAACTAAATCTCTTTCCTTTCTGTTTATTTTTTCTCAATTCAGGGAAAAAAGCCCTAGGCTCTTCTCCCTCTTCTAAAGCAACAACAATCACCAGACTCTTTGCCTTTCCAGTTAAGCCCATATCCTTGCAACTATTTTGTTCGTCCACCATTCTTTCCCATACAGATTTATAAGGATTAAGTTGGAATGTTTCGATGCTTAATTTGTCTGCCTTCTTTGTGTTCACACGACATAAATCTTCAAAGGCCCCATTAGACAAATTTTCAAAAGCTAAAGAGTTTCCTACCTCCCTCCGATCATGATCACTTTCCAACCCTCTAGAGGACTCTTCCTGCCAACTGTCAAGATTGTAATCCCGAGATGAATACTCTTTATTCTTTTGGCTCATAACGGTTTCAACTTCTCCCATATTAACTGCAGATTGTTGCCTCCTCACCTCTCTAGGTTCACCTCCTTTTATATCTCGTTCCCCTACATGTCTTTTAGAATCCAATGTATCCAAGCTGTAGCCATTATTATAGTCTTTCCCAATGCAGACTGTATTTAATGCTTCATCTTCAACCTCTCACTTTTCACCATTTTCTGGTGCCGAAGATTTACTTCAAATAGATTCCGACGAAGAATCCGAGCTGGTTTCGCCACTATTTTGCACTACATTATCTGTGCATTTTTTGCTAACCACTGTGAGTGTTGATTCCTCCTTGAAACCAATTTCTAAAACTCTAACAGCATGAACCTTGTTCCCACCTTCAATCTCCACTGCCTCTTCGAGTTTTTTCTCATGGTTTGTTACGATAAGGACAGAGACTTTCTCGCAATCCTTAGAATGTTTTGCATTTCCTCCTAGAGCTTTAAAAGCCCCCCATAATTTTGCCACTTTCTTTATCGTGTCAAGATTCCAACAGTGAAGTGCTAAATTACACACCTCTATCCACGTAGCTCTTCCTCCATTACTTACATCTTCTGACCAGGGAAACACTTCAGTGAAAATCTTTTTAAGGTAAGACCAGTTAACTTCCTCCGATATTATGAATAGTTCATCGTCATCAAAAGACAGTAAGTAGGATTTTCCTCCCATTCTTTGAACTTTAATCTCCCCTAGTCCCCACTCATGGAGTCTTACCATTATACTCTTAACACTATAAACCGCCGCCATCACACCAACCATGCACCTCTCCAGCCTCCATAGTTCTTTCGTTTCTACAACCACCAGAAATTCTCTTCCATTTACCTGCATTTTTAGAGCTGCATTCACCTCTATCTTTATGATCCGATACTATTAATATCTTCTCTCCACTCCTAGGATTGACAGCACCTTGACTGCCTACTGGATTCAATTTTTCCTTTTGTTTATCTCCTCTTAACATGTCTCCTGAGCCCTCCGGTCGAACCCTTCTATAATAAGATTGTCTTGGTCTAAAGACTGCCCAGGCCACCCTAATCCTATTTCCAAACAACACATACCCGTTCAATCTTGCCAACACTCTTTCTGCATCAATCGGCCTTCCAAATCTAACAAATCCAAATCTTTTCCCCTTCTATTATGCTTCCTTGCTATGAAAGCATCCAACACGTCTCCATATCACCCAAAAGCATGCCATAGTCCTTGCCAGTGCAGCATCTCTGATAGGTTCTCAATATACAACGTGAATGATTATTGTTGTTGCTGTCGATCAGTGTCTTCCCAGTTTCTTCTCGCTGTCGCCATCCAGGGAACCACGTTACTACTCATACATTCATAAACCCTAACCTTAAACCTTGATCATAAATCTTAAACCTAATTTTTAGTGTAGGGCATACATATGTGACCCAAATTTCATATTGTTTCGGTTCGCAAAATTTGCGCTGCAACTGATTTAGTGAAACATTGGAGAAAAATAGAATCTTTGGTGGATGCAAAGGAAGTAGATTTAAAGTGAAAAATTCAGTTTGATTAAATTTCCTTTGCAATCAAATACTTGTCCCTATAAATATACGCTCGAACTCACGTCCTCACCTTGAGAGTGCAATGTGCATTACCAATGCACCTAACACTTGTTGGTAAATCTTGATGTTTTTTTATCGTGTATCATATATTTATCGTTATCTTTCAACAATGGCATTATGTTTTTTTATCGGAAAAATGCATGATTTTATTATAGGCAATCAATGGCATTATGTTATTGTACTAATTTGATGTTTATTCCTTGTAATTCACTTTACAATGGTTTTTAATTTTCGTCACTAAGTTGATAAATTTTATTAATCGACTCAGAACTTGATGGGAGATCTTTCTCCGATTCGGACTTGCAAGCCCTAAGATATATACTGACTAGAGAAGCTAGGAAGGCTATAGAACTTGAAAAAGATTTAGGAATTCAGTTTCAAGGAAATGAAGAGGAAGTGATTCAAGGATTAAGTGGCTGAAGTTGGGAGATTCAAACACGGCGTTCTTCCATCGGGTTGCAAAATTTAGGGCAAAGAAAAATTTGATCCAAGGCAACAATCTGGGGGTTACATGGATGGAAGACCCTAAAATTCTTTATGCCAAGATCAGTGAAAACTATATGGCTCATAACAATAGCGACTGCTTTATGGAGTTTGTGGCTTGCACGCAATGACAAGGTGTTGAATGATAAATTAGCTACGATCAAGGACCTCCAATTTGTTACAAAGATGAGAGCTTACATATAGTTAAGGGCAATTAATGAGAACTTGATATACAATGATGGAGATTGGTGGAAAAATCCCATAGCATGTATAATGAATTGTAATAGCACCAATGAAGCTGCATTGTGGTGCCCTCCTCCGGCTAACTCACTAAAATTCAGCGTTGTTGGAGCGTTTCAAGAAGAAGGAGCAGGTTGTGGAGGTGTTTTACGAAACTCGAAAGGAGATATGTAGGCGTTATTCTCTGGACCAGTTGAAAAACTCTGCTCCGACTTTGCTGAGTTGATGACTATACACACTGCGCTAAAAGTGTACTTGGAAGCTGAGTTAAAAGGGCAATCTGCTCTGCTGGTAGAATCAGATTCACAAGTGGTCCTCAACTGAATTGCAAACCCTATGTCAAGACCATAGAGATGATGGGATATCTTCGATGAAATTGATGGCATGAAGCGGAAGATTACAAAGGTGGAATTTTAGTATGTACCGCGTGATTAAAACAATATGGCAGATCACTTGGCGAAAATTAGAACCACTATATCGATGTTATTTAAAGCATGATGGTGAGTTAGGTATTGAATCTTGTTTTGTATTTGAACAGATTTGATTGCTGGTGTAAAGTGAAACGTCCTTGTAGCATAAACCAAAATGGATTGTACTCTTTTCCTTCATTAGGATTAGGGAGGTTTTCAACGAGGCGTCCAATTTTGATCTTTAATAAAAAAAAAACCATTAATGGTCAAACACAGTCATCATTCAATAATGGTGGCTCTAAACCTTAGGAGCACCTCCATGGCGTGGTGGATTTGGGCGGCGTTACGGCAGAGGATGTTGTTGTGTACGAGGAACACGAGCATAGATTATAGCAGCATGAAAAGGTTGAAAACATGCATGACAGTAATCTTTACGTTACCCCATGGTCTTCCTCAAATGATGGAATTACAAATGGGTGATGGAATCTAAAGATCGTGCCTCAACTTTGCCAAAGCTGGCAAAGTTTGAATTCATTACTCAACAATGCAATCATATTAATATAGGTAAAATAATTAAATTAGCCTCTTGTTTGAGATTAAGCTAATAATATTTTAAAACTCGCATGGGAAACGAACTCATTTTGTATTAATAAACAAGGTTAATTGCGTGGATGGAATAGTAGGTTCTAAGCTAGCCCTAAATCCTAAACCATAAAAATACATACAACTCTAAATTGTTTAAGTCTTAACCCTAATCCTAAACCCTAAATTTATTTGTTTCATAATGGTCTTAGGATGGATTTTATGGCACGGATTAAGTAATTTCAGGGTTCCATATTCTTCCATTATGAAAGTTTGTTAGTTTAATATTTCTTTCTCATTGAATTACCTTGATTCTTTTACACTTGCACACATGTTAAGTTTTGTAATCTTGTATCCAATTTGCTAGACTTTGATATAATTGATTATCGAACTTAACATTATTTGATGATTTGAATTATTGTATCCAATCTGCAGATTGATCCTATACCAGTAGTGGGAACATGGCAATGTGCTATTATTTCCACCTCACACTCACAAGCATATTCCAAACTTCACCAGCCAGCTCAAATTGATGATCCTACAATTTGATTAACATTAAGAAAACAACCGACTAGCCCTCTTGAAAACACTATAAAACCCCCTCTCCCTTCACTCCAAATTCACCATCCTCAAACACTCCTACTCTCAACTCTAAGCTAACTGGTGTATTGAGAAGACGAAAATGGCTTCAAAAAGATCAGCTTCAATGGCCCTCTTTTTGGCACTCAACATTCTCTTCTTTTCCCTTGGCACTGCTTGCAACTCCTGCCCTTCCACCAACCCTAACCCAAGGCCGAACCCGAACCCCAACCAGACTCCATCTGCACGAGGCAGATGCCCCAGGGATGCCCTTAAGTTAGGTGTGTGTGCTAACGTGCTTAACTTGGTCAATGTTGTGGTTGGTTCACCCCCGGTGATGCCATGCTGTTCCCTTATCCAAGGCCTCGCCGACCTCGAAGCTGCCGTCTGCCTTTGCACCGCACTCAGAGCTAACGTCTTGGGACTCAACCTTAACATCCCACTTTCCCTCAGCTTGCTTCTCAACGTTTGCTCAAGGAATGTTCCTACTGGATTCCAATGCTAAATCCCCATATCTTCTCTATCTTCATCTTTCTTGACAATAATTAAGTGTTTTCTTGGCAGCTTTGTTGTTTCAAACTTTCAATGTCCTAGTGGGAGTTGATACCGAATAAGTCCAATACTTTTCTTCAAGTGTGTTTTCTCTTAGAGATTTTTGTATCTCTATGGGACATGAAAAAGACTTATATTATTTTCTTTCTTGTTCCTTTATCAAATTTAGTAATATGATGTCCGAAGCTCGTTATGGTTATGAATTTAATATTTCAATGATAAATAAACCGGGTTTCATATTGTTTCGGTTTGCAAAATTTATGGTTAGGAATTTCAGATAATTCTACTGAACTCACGATGGCTAAAAATGTACCGGTTAATAAAACTGACAATGATAATCAGGGATCAAATAGTTTCTCGAGCAAAAATTCTCTGTTCCTAACCATACTTCATTATATGCCACATGCTAAAAAAATATTAAAAATTAACATCCTAAACCTTAACCCTAATTTTCACATCCTAAACCCTAAACTCTATACCTTACAAAAATACACACTACCCTTAATTCTCTAAACCTTAACCATAAACCGTAAACTTAAACCTTAAATCCTAAACCACTATTTTAAAGTGGGGCACCAAAGGAGGTACAATAAAAAAGACAGATAATTTTCACCCTAGTTTCTTAGTGTTTTCGTCGGATTTTGAGAAACATTGGAGAAAATTTCATATTGCTAGAAGATGTGACCCAAATTTCATATTATTTCGGTTCGCAAAATTTGCGGTACAACTGATTTAGTGAAACATTGGAGAAAAATAGGACCTTTAGTGGAGGCAAATTTAAAGTGGAAAATCCAGTTTGATTAAATTTCCTTTGCAATTAAATATTTATCCCTATAAATATACACTTTAAGAGTTAGGTTAGAACACAACAATCGAAACATGCTAAGTCACATAAATCTTCATGTTATTTTTTTAATATGCATATCCATTTTATGGTCCATGTTCAGGGCGCGAGGTTGTCCCTCCCAACAATATCGTCTCTAAAGCTCAAACTCACGTCCTCACCTTGAGAGTGCAATGTGCCTTACTAATGCATCCAACACTTGTTGCTAAATCTTGATGTCTTTTTATTGTATATCATATATTTATCACTATTTTTCAACAATGGCATTATGTTTTGTTTGCTCAGCAAAAGTAATTTATTTAATTTCATTAAAGATCAAGATTAAAGACACACTTGTTGCTAAATCTTGATTTCTTTCTATTGAATAAAAATCATACAGTTTGCTGATAAAAAAAATTAAAGACTAAGATTAGACGCCTCGTTAAAAATCTCCCTAATCCTAATGGAGGAAAAGAGTACGATCCAATTTGGTATCATCTACAAAGGCGATACTCTTTACATCAGCAACCCATCTGTTCAATTACAAAACAAGGTTCAAACCCAACTCACCACCATGCTTTAAATAACATTGGTCTAGTGACTCCAATTTTCGCCAAATGATCCGCCATGCTGTTTTGCTCACGCGGAACATACTGAAATTCCACCTTTGTAATCTCTCGCTTCATGACATCAATTTTCTTGAAGGTATCCCACCATCTCCATGGTCTTGACAACGGATTTGCAATCCAGTTGAGGACGACTTGTGAATCTGATTCTACCAGCAGGGTTGCTTTCCCTTTCAACTCAGCTTCCAAGTATACTTTTAGTGCCGTATGTATAGCTATCAGCTCAGCATAGTCAGAGCAGAGTTTTTCGACTGGTCCAGAAAATAGCGCATGCATATCTCCTTTTGAGTTTCGTAAGACACCTCCACAACCTGCTCCTTTTTCTCGAAACGCTCCATCGACGCTGAATTTAAGTGAGTTAACCGGAGGAGGGCACCACCGTGCAACTTCATTGATGCTATTACAGTTCACTATACATGCTATGGGATTTTTCCACCAATCACCATTACTATTTATCAAGTTCTCGTTGATTGCCCTTAACCATATGTAAGCTCTCATCTTTGTAACAAATAAGAGGTCTTTAATCGTAATCGATTTGCCATTGAACACCTTATCGTTGCGTGCGAGCCACCAGCTCCATAAGGCAGCCGCTACTGCTATGAGCCAGAAGGGTTTCACTGAGTTTGGCATATATATATTGAGGCAGAAATTCAAGAGCTCCTCAACACTTCCCACATTTACCCATACAATGTTTCACCAATTGCAAAATCTCAACCAAAAGCATATTAAAAACCTGCAGTTGGAGAAAAGATGGTTGGAGTCTTCTATTACCAGGTTACACCAAGGGCATTCTTTCTTTAAATTCTGAACTTGTACTCCAGCAAGACTCTATTAAACAAAGTTGACCAATTTAAATCCTGGATGTTTCTCTCGCCCAATATCAAAGCCACAGTTTCACCTTTTCTCAAGCATATCCGATATAGTCTCGATTAATAGAATTTATTGACTTTAGGAAAAATTAATAATGTGATGTTTATTCCTTGTAATTCACTTTACAATGGTTTTTAATTTTTGTCGCTAAGTCAATAAATTCTATTAATCGACTCAGAACTTGATGAGAGATCTTTCTCCGATCCGGACTTGCAAGCCCGGAGCTGTATATTGACTAGAGAAGCTAGGAAGGCTATAGAACTTGAAAAAGATTTAGGAATTCAGTTTCAAGGAAATGAAGAGGAAGTGATTTGTGAGTTGAAAAATAAAGATGTTTAATTTCAATTGGTAAGGGAGGCTAGTGACTTTAAGTCTTTTCGGTATGGTGCATTCGGGATGGAATTCGAATGATGATTGTTTCTTATTGAGAATTTGATAGTTGGGGAAGTTAAGGCCGTTGCTAGTGTTTGCGTTGGTGTTGAGCTGCGTGTTGTTTTGTTTTCTGTTGTAGTTGGGGAAGGTGTTTCCTTTTATCCTTTTGTTATTCGATTTTGTGGAGTATTCTAGTGGATGGTAACAGTTTTGTTTGGCTTTGGTTAGAGATGTTTTCAATAACTAGTGGCATTGTTTGGGTTTTGTTTGTGGTTGTTGAAAGTTTCTAGCAGTTGTTTTTGGGTTGGTATCGCATGATGTCAATTCTTAAAGAGCTTTTGGTTTGTAAGTCTAGTGAAGTTAAGGTCGTTGATAGCGTTGTAGTAAGGGGATGTAAATCTTCTGCCTCTTTTTGGTGTTCCTACTTATGCCTCATGCTTAAAATTAAGTTTAGGGTTTGAAGTTTAGAGTTTTAGGTTAGGGTTTATGGTTAGGATTTAGGAAATTTAGAGTAGAGTATATATTTTTAAGGTATAGGGTGTAGAGTTTAGGATTTAGAATTTAGGGTTAAGGTTTAGAATTGTGGCTTGTCCTGGAGTTTACTTGGTTTTGCTTCGAACGCTGTACGAGTTCTTATGTATTTTTTTGGCAGGTGATGTCTTTCTCTTTCCCCTGGTTGTTGAGTATTCTTTTCTTCCATTTAGGATTAGAGAGATTTTTAATGAGGCTCTCATCCAAGCTAAGTTTCATAGTTTTGAATAAAATTAATCTTTGTCGAGCAAACAAAAGTAATTTTATATTCCTCAACTGGATTGCAAACCCTATGTCAAGACCATGGAGATGGTGAGATATCTTCGATGAAATTGATGACATGAAGCGGTGTTGTGCACATGACAAACGAAAAAGAAAATCAAACAAGCAAGAACACAAGAGATTTAACAAGGTTCAACAATGTACTTATGTCCTCGAGGAGCAAAGAGCGACTGTTTTCTTTTATTCGATCGATAATGTCCGACAAAAACAAGGCTTAAAGCCTAATAAGAACAATTGATGAAATGCCTAATGAGGTGGGGGTAAGCCTCATTATATAGCCCCTACATCCAAGTCCTATTCTAACTAGGATAATTACTACTCAATCCTACTTTAACTAGGATTACAATTTTTCTAATCCTTCGAGGAGTAGTATTCCTTTTTCTCCAAGGATTCGTACTCCTTAACCTCCAAGGCTTAATTATGACTTCACCAATACCGACAATATTGCAACATCTATCATCACCTAAGTAGACAGAACCGTAATTAACAGACATATAGGTAGAAAACCACTCTCTGTTAGGTGTTATATGATAAGAGCATCCTGAATAAAAAATTCAAGCATCCGTGAACTGAGTTGTTGAAATAGAAAGCATATCACCATCATTGCAATCCGAATTCTCATTCTGTACCACATTCACAGTTTTGGATGATGCATCATGTTTATCATTGACTCATATGTCCACTTTGGACAGTCTCGCTTCATATGTCCTGGCTCCTTGCACTTGTAGCAACGAAACGTCTTCTTGCCTCTAGACTTTGATCTAGAATTTCATCTTCCAAAACCCTCATTCTCCGACTTTCTTCCACGGTTGTGATTACCCTCAACATATAAACCATCAACGTGAGAGCTTTCACCTGTATTCTACCTTCGCTGGTTGTGGGCCAACAAGGCTGCAATAATCTCTTCAACTTTGATTGTTTCTTTCCCATATGTAAGAGTAGTCACCATGTGTTCATAAGAAGAAGGCAACGAACACAACATAATCATTCTTTTGTCTTCATCTTCAATCTTCACATCAAGTTGAGTTAAATCGATGATTATTTGATTGAAGATATTTACATACTGCGCCAAATCCTGACCTTCCTGCATCTTCAGCTCATACAACTTCTGCTTTAGATACAATTTATTTGTCAGAGACTTGGACGTAAATTGACTTTTCAACTTGCTCCATATTTCTCCTGAAGACGTCAAATCCATAACGTGATACATAATCTTGTCTGCCAAACATAACCGTATGGTTCCTATCGCTCATTGCTGCAGTTCTTCCCAACCGTCGTCCTCCATCGATGCTGGTTTTGTAGATCGTAAAGCCTTTAAAATCCCTTGTCGCGCTAACAGATCCTTTACCCTCGTCTGCCACAATCCGAAGTTACCTTCACCATTGAACTTGACCACTTTGAATTTCACACCGGACATAGCCATCACAACCAGACTCTTGATACCAGTTGTTGTGTACACGAAAAACGAAAAAAATCAAACAAGCAAGAACACAAGAGATTTAACGAGGTTCAACAGTGTGCTTACGTCCTCGGAGAGCAAAGAGCAGTTGTTTTCTTCAAGTGTGTTTTCTCTTAGAGATTTTTGTATCTCTATGGGACATGAAAAAGACTTATATTATTTTCTTTCTTGTTCCTTTATCAAATTTAGTAATATGATGTTCGAAGCTCGTTATGGTTATGAATTTAATATTTCAACGATTCGGTTCGCAAAATTTATGGTTAGGAATTTCAGATAATTCTACTGAACTCACGCACTACAACAAAATAGGCTTTTCGCGGCGTTTTTATAACCCTATAGCGGCGTTTTTAGCGCCGCTAAAAACACTCCCGGTGTTAAGAAAAACGCCGCCAAAAACGCCGCAAGAAGCAGCGTCGCAATAGGTAGCAGCGTTTTTGTCGTATAAACGCCGCTAAAGGTTTTGTTCCATCGCGGCGTTTGTATATAAAAACGCCGCAAAAAGTCAATGCTCTATAGTGGCGTTTGTATATCAAAACGCCGATAATGCTATTCTATAGCGGCGTTTTAATATAAAAATGCCGCAAAAGGTGAATGGTCTATAGCGACGTTTGTATATTAAAACGCCGGGACTGATGCTTCACTAGCGGCGTTTGTGTTCCTAAACACCGACATTGGCTGCTCTATGGAGGCGTTTTTCTTGCAAACGCCACAATATGTTATGGATTTCTAGTGGCGTTTTTTCCTAGAAAATGCCGCTAAACTCACTGCCTCTATAAAATAAATTTTAAAAATGTGAAATACCCAAATAACATGTAAAATAAATCCATAATAACATCAAATTTTTATAAAACTCCAACAATTAAGTAAACACAACAATAACAAATTCAAAGTCTACAACATTAAAGTGAAATATAGTTCAAACGTTGAATTAAAATGTAGTCCAACATTTTCATTTGAATTCACACATAAATGAACCAAGATGGCGGATTCTTTGGTTGGTTCTGCCTTAACATCGCCATCATTTCTTCAAATTCTTGTTGAAGCTTTTGGTATGCTGCTTCTCTCTCAGCTTCTCTTGCTTCTCTCTCGGCTTCCTTTCTTGCTATCTCAGCTTCTCTCCTTTCTATTTCAGCTTCTCTCTCAGATTCTTTCCTTTCTCTTCCAGCTTCGCTCGCTTCTACCCCGGCTTGAAATTGAGATAAATTTTGTTTTAACCGATTAACTTCTGCTTGAGAAGATTGGCTCTGTGATGGCATGTACTGCGACGAGTTAGCCCCAAAATATTTTGTCGGGGTAAAGAATGATCCTTGACAGCGAACCCAACCATATCTTTCAGGACCCAAGGCGTCAACAATAACTTGATTTTCGATCTCTTCCATATTAACAGAACCATTAGTTCAAGCTGTAGCTTCATACTCGGTCTTTTTTCCCCTTAATTTCTCCTGGCAATCAATTAAAAATGTTATACAATTGATATTAAATATACCTTAATCAAATTTCTGTCTAATTAACATACCATAATTTCTGCAGCTTCGGGAGTTATAGGAGAGCCATCCTTTTTTGTATGCGTAATGTCGAAGAGCTTTATCCGTCCAATGCCAGTGCCAGTTGTAATTTGCTACAACGTATAATAAAAATTAATACTAAACCTATAAAGTAATTCATTAAAAATTAATCAATAATTAAAAATAATAATACCTCCTCATTAGCTATACGAGCAAAACTCTTCGACCCAGCGGTGTGAGTAAACTTCTGTTTTTGTCTGCTAGTAACTCCAACGCGCTCTCGATCCTACAATTTAAAATTTGCATTATATATAAAGTCAATATTATAATGACATTTTTTTAAAGTGCATCGATCATACCTCTCCTTTCGTTGAACTCCAAAACCTGACTGCATCTTACCATTGATATCGAAGAATTCCCGGCGGGATATTTTGCAGCTTCTCTTGAAGAGTGAGATTGTTCTTGAAATATGTCTTCTTCAAGAAACTCTTACTGTCTCTCCATTTTTTTCCTAATGCATGCTTCAGATAATCGTCTGAGACTTCTAAAGAAAATTTATCCTACAAATGATACAATCAAAGCAAATATAAATATTATTTTGAATTGTAATAGATTATTATTACAATGACATTATTACCTTAACAAGTTCCAGAGCCTGATTTTTGTTACTATTCGGCATCTGACACCATGACTCATAATTGATCGGCAAAATCCCATGATTGCGTGCAACAATGCCTAAGTAACTGCCCAAAACACCTGCTTCTGCCCCAATGGGTTGGCCGACATCGTTTCTTGAAACTTTCACGCGTTCACCAGTGGGAAGATTGTACAATTCATTCAACATCGTGCGCCCTCTACTCTTACGAGTTCGACCATTTCCACCTATATAAGAAATAATTCAATAAAATTTTTAAAACCAAGTCAATAATAACAAACAACTAGCATTTAAATAAAGTGTTGAACATTACCATCAATCTCTATATTTTCAACTGTCTCCGGAACTTGTGAGGATCCAACACCAGACAAATCATCATCATTTGTTTCTTCCCCCTCTCTCGGTACTTGAACTATCCGTAGATCACTTAATTTCCTCCTTGGCATAGTATCTACAATAAACAAAAGCCATTTTAGTAACTAGAGACAACGATACTATTATAAATTAATAAGTTAAGATATAAAACTTACTACATTGTTATGCAGTTAGTTTTCATTAAAATCTTCATCCATGTCCTCTCGAACTCATTGGAATTGTGAACTAGAACTAGGGATTGTTCTATCTAGGTTTTGCGTTGCAAAAGGTAGAGTTTCTGATCTTATTTCAATGTCATATCTATTTCCTTCACCGATGTCTATCAAGTCTCTAGGAGTGTTACGGAGTACAACATACCAACCCTCTTTTGTTGGATCAGGGCAATAGAAAACTTGTTTGACTTGAGAAGGAAATACATATGGTTCGTCCATCAATTGGTGACCTGTGTGAATTAACCGAGAGAAGTTCACCATTGTAAAACCAAATTGATCTTTTCTAATGCCTCGAGCCGTATTTACATCGGCCCAGTCACAACGAAATAACACAACTTTCTATTTGCCATAATAATCCAACTCAATAATATCCGTAAGAATTTCATAATATTCTACATCTCCCACCACATGATGATTGTCCCTAGCACTAGCATAACTTGTAGTTGAAGAAGTTACAACTACTCCACAATTTCGTGTCCTCCTTAATCTTTCTCGAGATTTCGTGTGGAACCTAAACCCGTTAATGAGAAAAGCATTATATCTTTTAACAATTCTATTTGGACCTTGAGAAAGCCACTTAACCTCCTTTTTTTATCAGCAAAGCGAAGTATATTATTAAAATAGATATACAACGCAAGTCAAACATGCGCCTCATCAAAAACCTCCCTAAGCCTAACGGAGGAAAAGAGTACGACATGTCGACTTTAAAGAAACAGGACCAAAGACACCACCCCTTACAAAACCATCAAATCGATGCCTGAAATAAAGAGACTCGAGAAACCCCTTCCTTCGCTAGCGCGTCAGCTAGCCCATTCGCCTCCCGGAAAATGTGAGAAAAGAAAACAGAACCCAGCGTCAAGCAAGCACGGTTGATAAAACTAAAAAACTCCCATAAACGCCATGGACGACGTTCCACCTGCAAAACCCACCCAATTCCCACTTTGGAATTCGACTCAATAATAAGTGGACGATCAGCCCATTTAGACGCAACAAAAAATTCCAATGCAAAAGCTATCGCTTGTATCTCAGCAACATTAGAATCAAGAGAACCAAGCGGCCCCGAGAAAAGCGCAAGGATACGACTCTGGGCATCACGCAACACACCCCGAAGCCCGCAGGCCCCGACTTCCCTCGAGCAGAACCATCCACCGAAAACTTTAAAGTTACCCCGAGAGGGGGCTCCCAACACACTCCCAACCGGCCAACATGTTTGTCGACCCCTCCTCTAAATAAACTCGGACAGTCCCACCATAGAGATTCACTTACGGATAGCCCCTCTTTAAGAGTCTTCACCCAATAAAAAGACCGCAATTTTACCAAGAATCCTATCTCCGATTCCGGTACAAACTTACCGTTAAAAACAAAGTCGTTGCGCGCAAGCCACAACGACCATAATAGTGCAGCAATGCTCGACACCCATAGCTTCCTCAACGTTCCTTTAAACGAACAATGCATATCCGGTATGAGGAAATCCGACAACGTTTTAGGCAATGGCAACGATATTGCCGACCACCCTCGAAACCAATTCCACAAACCTTGAGCAAATGGGCAAAGATAAAACAAATGGTCGATATCTTCCTCCCTCTCCCGACACCACCTACACAAACCTTGATGTTCGCCCAAGTCAATTCCACGTATCCGCAAAAACGCAAAAGTAGGCAAGCGGCGCAACCAAGTAAACCACAAAAACGCCTGGACCTTAGGAGGAACCAAGACTTTCCACGCAAAACAGTCCCCGAACTCGCTCTCACCCACCTTATCAATCATAAGCAAACGAGATAACGCTTTGACTGAAAAGATCCCATGCTTATCCGGTGTCCAAACAAGGATATCCAACACCCCTTGCCGCAAGTTTACCTGACACACTAACGAACAAAGTTCCTGCAATTGCTGAGCCTCAAAAGGTCGCAAGCTACGACGAAACAAATCCCCCCATCGATCATGCTGAAAACTCCCCTCAACGGCATTATCAACTACCAAGGCTAATCGATTGACCGCAATTGAGAATAGGCGGGGAAAAATATCTTTCAGCGGCTGCTCAACACACCATGCATCAAACCAAAACAGCACTCGTGCACCCGATCCGACCTTCCAAACAAACTGAGACTCGCCCATATACTTTTGGACCCCCTCCGAACTAACAGTCTGAACTATCTGCTTCCAAATTACAGACATCGACCCCCTAACAGAAGCAATAAATCGCCACCACAGAGCCGCCTCACCATACTTCGACACAATAATAGCACGCCATTAAGAGGATACATCCCTAGCATATCTCTATGACCATTTCACCAATAACGCCTTGTTTCGAACCTCCAAATCAGCCACCCCCAAACCGCCAAGATGGCAAGGTCGACACACCAAACTCCATCTCACTCTACTCATCTTTCGCTGTAAATTAACCCCACCCCATAAGAATGCTCGCCTCAACTTATCAATAGCAGCTATCACACCTTTCGGTACGCAAAACAAACCCATACAATACACTAGGAGGGAAGATAAAACAGAGTTTACTAGAGTGACGCGAGCCGCAAACGAGAGCGATGTCCTCTTCCAACCCGCGAGCTTCCTACGGACAGATGCGATAACAGGCTCCCATACTGCAATATTCCGTGGATTTACCCCCAGTGGTAACCCCAAGTAGACGAACGGCAATTCCCCCCGATGACAACACAAAACATCCGCCATGGATGCGAACAAATCCCCATCCACACCAATCGAATAAAGAGAAGACTTTGTGAAATTAATTTTCAAACCATAGCACACTTGGAAACAACACAAAAGCCTGCGGATATTCAAAGTCGTTTCTACCGAAGCTTCAAAAAATAAAATGGTGTCGTCGGCAAACTGAAGATGTGTTAATGTCACCCCCGGAGCCACTACTACCCCACGAATCAGCCCCAAACCCTGTGCTTGTACTAACAACCGATGCAAAGCTTCAGCCACAATAAAAAATAATAAAGGCGACAATGGGCAGCCCTGACGCAGCCCACGCCCCATGCCAAACTCTTTCGTTGCGCTACCATTCAGAAGAACAGAGAATCGAACTATACTAATACACTCCATAACCCATCCCCGCCACGTCTCGCTAAAACCCATCGAGCACATAATTTGATCCAGAAATTCCCACCGGACGCAATCATAGGCCTTCGCAAAATCAAGCTTCAACACACAACCACCCAACCGACTCTGCCGCATAGAGTGAATCGTTTCATTGGCCAATAATATTCCATCTACAATCTGACGGCCGCGAACAAATGCTGACTGATGGTCACTGATCAAACCGCCCAACACCACTTGTAATCTTCTAGCCAAAATTTTAGCTAAAATCTTATATATAGAATTTAGCAGGCTAATCGAGCGATACTCATGCAATGAAACCGGTGAGTCCACCTTAGGTAGCAGTACTAGAAAAGTATTATTAACTCCCATAGGCAGCTGTCCTGTGGTGAAAAAATCATCCAAAAAACACCCCACATCAGCACTCACAACCTCCCAGCATCTCTTGAAAAATTCCATACTATATTCATCTGGACTCGGAGACTTCGATCCCTCACTTCCTCGCACGATAACCCATGCCTCGTCAATAGAAAAAGGCGCAACCAAAGCCAAATTCTCAGCTGCATTCACCCTATTAAATGATCCCTCGAAACGCCAAGTACAAGACCTCTTTTCCGCAGCGAAGTGATTAGAGAAAAAGCTCACAATATGTTTGTGCAACCTGATCGGATCAGTTACCCAAGAGCCACCAATAGTCAGCCCAACAATAGCATTTCGTATCGCACGCAACTTCGCTGCCCTATGAAAGAACGCAGTATTCTTGTCACCCAATTTTAGCCAAGTCGCTCTCGACTTTTGGCGCCACAACGATTCTTTCCTGCGAATAGCTCGCCACAAAGCTTGCATCCAAGCCCTCTTCCGATCACACAACTCACTACCTTCCCCTTCGGCCATTTCCTCCTCACCACTATCCAAACAATCAATACGGCTTTGAATTTGGGAAATTTCTTTCTCAATGTCCCCAAATTCCGTTTTATTCCATTGTCGAAGAAAGAGCTTCAAATGCCTAAGCTTAACCGAGATGTTAGAATTTCCAATACCCATACCCGTCAAACGGTACCACTCCTCAGCCATGCGACTAACATTACACCTCTCTTCCAACCAAACATTAATAAATCGGAATGGCCTTGGACCCCAATCAATATCATCACACAACAAAAGAATTGGGGCATGGTCTGATATTCCTCTCGGCAGTGACAACTGTTCAATCCTAGAAAAACAATCCAACCAACGCGATGATACAAGAAATCTATCGATACGACTCTTTCGACTGTCCCTACCAAACCATGTAAATTGTTTTCCCTGCAATGGTAGATCAATTAAGCTCGCAGAATTCACAAAGGAAACAAATGAACTCATACCTTTGGAAGTCGAACTACAGCCTGCTCTCTCCGACGAACGCAACACCGAATTAAAATCGCCCGTGACACACCATGGTCCCGAAAAACCCTCGATCACTGTCAGCATCATGTGCCATAAACTTTCTTGCTCCGACACATCGCAAGGGGCATACACGGCCATAACACAGCAAACAATATCCTCGGGCTTCCATCGCCCTTGAAGCGCAACATAATGTCGATCCACCTCAATCGATTCCAGCACAAAACGATCTCCTTCCCAAATCACTAGCAATCCATCTGAAGCTCCCACAGATGGTGAAACAGAAAATTCAAACCCATCACTGTACCACAATCCAGCAACGACCGACGACACCAGCTCCTCCAACTTCGATTCTTGCAGCAATACCATATCAAAACGCTGCCTTCGAATTACATCCCCCACCCGTCTCCTCTTCAACATAGAATCAACCCCCTAACGTTCCAGCTCATGATACGCATCGCTACAAAGTTCGAATGCCGTCCTGCAGCACCCGAGACAAGTCGTGTAAAATCTCTTCCTCACAGCCCAGTGATGTCACCCCCACCAAGTTCCCCAAAGCCGCTGTCACTGCAGCTTCACGGTAGATAATTTGCTACCTGTGGTTGAGGTCCGAATCTGTTATCGAAGCGTCAGCAACTATAGTTTGAGTTTCTCGTCCCCCACTCTTTCTCGGTCTTCCTCTTTCCTGCTTCGGATTTTTCACAACCCCCGACAAAGCATTCACCAATTTCGTCTTTTTAAGAACCCCATTTATCCAAATCGGAATAACTGAATCACCTTCCTAATTTTGTCGTACTATCTGGTCGCCGCCCAGCTCCTCAACGGGTACGTGAATCAATCCGGTCTGCTCGTCGGCGTTTAACGTAATCAGAATATTAACCAATTCGTCCGACACGTTATTTCCAGTCACCACCACACCCTGTTGGTTTTGAAACCCGGTCAGATCATCCTCAGTACCCTCGTGGATTTGATCGTAAACATCATCCACCTGAGGTTGTTTTAACAACTTGTTATCTACAGTTTCAAAATTTTGGAACTCTATCCCGTATGGACTCTTTACTCCAGCAGAAACTCCTAGTGGCGGTGAAACACCAACCGGCCCTACTTCTCTGCCGCCTATCGACACCCCACAGTGAACCGGCGACGACATTATGCACTCAGGCGCGACAACCGGCGTGTCATTAACCATGTCCTGGTCCTCTCGGTAAGCATCATTCCAAAGGTGATTACAATGCCAATCCTTCAGCCATGTTCCCACATCCGCAAAATTCTCACACTGTTGCTCATCCCCCATACTCGATTCCGGCACACACTCCGACGAACTACACTCCGCTGACTCATCACTGTTAGCATCATTAGCCGTTGTGCATTCACAATCAATAAGAGGTCCAAAAATGGTCACCTCTTTGACAAACACATCGTGCAATTTTCCTTCGACCTCCAGCACCACTCTTGTATCAATGAATTCCAGCAACTCTGTTTCAATCAATAACCATCCACATTCAAATGATGTCGGCGATGCCGTGTTCTTCGCCACTCGAACAAGTGATCCCCAATTCTTCGCAATGTTATCAAACGTCTCATATGACCAAGCGTGGATTGGGATTCCTCGGACAGAGATCCATACCCGTCGAGTCTGTAATGTCATCCCCGGATCCCAGCACTCTAATTTTGAAAAACAATCACTAAACCTCGTCTTTTCCAAAACCTCCGCCTTGATTTTTGCATCCTTAAACATCAATAAAATTTCCGGTCCAGCAATTCACAAGATGGACAAGCCTTGATAATTAGGGAGATTCATCCTTGTTGCTAGTTCTTTTAGGCTCCAATGGCGATTGCACCATCCCACCATACAATGTTGTAAGACTGCCACTTTCTCCTCATCGACATGCCCTTGAATCACCTTTGTCGTGACATGTATCCTCTTCGAATTCACACTATTAATTTCTGATTGCCCCTTTTCATCACCATCTATCTTTCGCTTAGGATCGTCGGGCCCCCCTATTTCTTTGATTCCAGGACAATCCGCGGTCTACAAATCTTGCCATACTCACCATCAAGCGAAACCCATAAATCCATTTGTTGTGTAGACGTTCGATTGCCCGATCTGCGTCGACTCGACTAGCCATCCTGACGAATCCAAACCTCCCTCCATCCTTTTCCCTTTTCCGAGGGATGAAAGCTTCAAGCACCACACCATGCCTATCGAACACTTGCCACAGTCCTTTCCAATGCAGCGATTCCGATATCCTTCCCACATACACTGTCCAAGAATGCCGGCGGCCAGCCTCCTTTGCTTCGTCCATCCCTCTCCTATTTGTGAGAAATTTCTTAAAAGAGAAAAAAAGCAATAATTATATCCTTTGTTCCGTCCATCCCTCTCCGGTGGCCACTTAACCTCTTCACTAACTTCTCTCCCACACCAAACCTATTACACGTAAAAGGTGAATAAGTTATCATTTATATTGATGTAGAAAAGGAAGAAAAGTTATTAAGTACACGTAGTACAAAGATTCAGTTGCTTACCATCTTCGCTAACCAATCATGGAAATTTTCTATGAACAACTTATGAATTTCTCTTTGATGTAATCTTCGGGAGCGTACTTGAGATTGTAGCTCTTCTTTAAATTCACTACAAAGTAAGCTAAGTGGTTAAAAAATGGGGTAATATAAAAGATGAAGTGAATACATTAGAATTTATATAAACTTACGTCCGTAAGGGCTTTGTTGAGTCATGATGGAAGAGAACATATCGATGTGCTTGTACCCAAGACTTGTCATCTAACTATGCAATTTCAACTTTGCCGAGTGGTTCACCAAAACTTTGAAACAAATAAGTCTCAGCTAAGTTATTATTGATGCACACTTCATTTCTATGTGGTCTATTGAATCTCGTTTCAACATCTTCCAAATATCTAGAGCAAAAAGTCAAACATTCCTCTGCTAAATACCCTTCAACAATTGATCCTTCTGGATAACGCTTATTACGACAATAAGACTTCAAATTGCTCAAGAACCTAGACCGTAATAAACAAAACATTATATAAGTAGTTGTAATTAAATGAATTGTTAAATGGTGTGAATATATGTTAAACAATTTGTACCTCTCAATAGGATACATCCACCGATAGAAAACATGTCCACCAACTTTAGCTTCGCGAGGGAGATGAATCAACAAATGCACCATAATTGTAAAAAATGAAGGTGGGAATATCTTCTCCATGTTGCATAAAGTCAACGCGACTCGATCTTGTAATTTGTCAAGTTCTTCAACCATGAAAACTTTCCCACAAATAGCTTTCATTACATTAGAAAGTTCAATAATACAAGATGTCACCTCCGTTGACAAACAACCGCGTAATGCAACTGACATTAAATCTTGCATCAATATGTGATAATCATGTGACTTTATAGAATAAAGTCTTCGATCTTTAACACTGACACATCGAGATATATTTGATGCATACCCATATGGGACCTTTATATCTTTCAACACCGTGCAAAATACTTCTTTTTCTTTCTTCGACATCGTAAAAATAGAAGGCGGTAAAGAAAATTTTCCATTACGAAGTTCTTGAGGATGAAGATCATGCCGAATTCCCATGTCAACTAAGTCAAGTCGACTCTTTAGATTGTCTTTAGGTTTTCCATCGACATTGAGAATAGTCCCAATAATGTTCTCACAAACATTCTTTTCAATGTGCATTACATCAAGATTATGTCTAAAAATGTTATGCTTCCAGTAAGGCAACTTGAAGAAAATACTTCTCTTTTTCCACAACTCCGCCTCATTTGGATCATCCTCTTCATTAGAGTCATCATCACTAAGCTGCTCAAGATCACGATAATACACCTCTTTTGTCTTCTTCTTTGATCGTGGGTTTGGTGGTTGGTTCGTTTTTCCATAAGTGAACTTGATATGTTTCAACATCGACAAGATATCAGGCCCGATTGTTTGCTTAGGAGCTTTTCTGAACTCTTCAGTACCATCAAACATATTCTTTTCATATCTAAATCTATGATTTTCATCTAACCATCGACGGTGTCCCATGTAAGAGAACTTCTTTCCATTATACAACCACTTCGAGCATGTCTGTGCAGCGCAACAAGAACAAGCATAACGAACTTTGGTACTCAACCCAGATAAATTTGCATAAGCGGGAAAATCATTAATAGTCCACAATAAAGCTGCACGCAAATTAAAGTTCTCTTTCTTCAACACATCATATGCTTCAACACCCACCCATAATTGTTTCAGCTCTTCAATAAGAGGTTGCATGTAGATGCCAATATCATTCCCTGGATCTTTCTCACCTGGGATTATCATGGATAAAATAAATGATGATTGTTTCATGCAAAACCATGAAGGCAAATTGTAGGGAACAAGTATAACAGGCCAAGTACTGTATGAAGTACTCATGATTTTAAAAGGATTAAACCCATCAAATGCAAGACCGAGCCTAACATTGCGAGGATCTCCTGCAAAACTTGGAAATTTTTGGTCAAATGTCTTCCAAGCTAAAGAATCTGCAGGATGCCTTAATAATCCATCATCTGTTCGTCCATCGTCATGCCACCTCATAGACTCAACAGTCTTTGAAGACATAAAAAGTCTTTGAAGTCTGGGTATTAGAGGAAAATATCGCAGAATCTTTATTGGCTTCTTTCTTGCTCGTGTTGCAACTTCGTCTTCACTCACATTTTCCGTGTCCTCATTCGTCCACCGAGATTTACCGCATACATGGCAGGACTCTTGGTTTTTTCTAACACCCCAATACAACATGCAATCATTCGGACAACTATGAATTTTCTCATAACCAAGCCCCAAATCGTTTATCATTTTTTTCATATCTTTGCCAGATTGATGAATTTTTGCAAAAGGAAAAATTTCAGTCAACAAATCTAATAATTGTGTAAAAGAGTTACCAGTCCACCCTCCCAAGCATTTTAAATGGAAAAGGCGAATGCAAAAGGAGAGCTTTGAATACTTTGATCCCTCATAAAGTGGTTCATTCATTTCATTAAGCAAATTGTAAAACTTTGACGCTTCTCCATTTGGCTCTTCATCACATCCACTTCTTCTCATCTCGGTGAAATCAATAACACCAATATCACAATCTTCTCTAACAGACTGATGGTAATCGTGCATATTAAATGCATCTCGCAACATACCCTCCATGTCATCTTCTCTAAGAGATCCACGATGAGAATTATGATGAAAAGGTGGATTGCTCGTGGAAGAAGCTGTACGAGATGTCAACTCTCCATGGAATACCCATTTTCTATAACCCGGAACAAAGCCAAAAAATAACTAGATGTTCGTGCACAACTTCACGAATGTGCCAATTAACGTTAACACACTTCTTACAGGGACAAAAAATCATATTTTCTTGGCTTGCATTTGCAAAAGCTAAATTCAGAAAATATTCTACCCCATTTCGATAGTCAGCATTTACCCTTGGCAAATTCATCCAACTCCTATCCATTTTCAATTTCTGTCATATCCAAATTAAAGATATAAACTACCTATCAGTCATACTTGAAGGATGAAAATAAATGTAATTATTATATTACCAATTAAGTCAAAGATAAGTCAAATACATAAACTACCTATTAGACATACTTGAAGGATGAAAAGAAATGTAACTATTACCTGTTGGGGAAAGTTATCTTATTTAGTTTACTTCAAGAAAAGTTAAATCAAATGAGCTGTTAAGAAAAAAAATAATGATAAACATTACTAAAATGGCAACAAAAAGAACAATAAAGAAAATTGGTTAGTATCATGTAGATAATTAAGTCGTTAAATCAAATGAATTACAACCATGTTCCTAGTAATTCGATAATTGCAGCGTAAAACTTTTACTAATTCAGGCAGGTATACAAAAATTTTCTTTAATCAACACCAATTCGTAATATAACAAAGATCAATGGGTATTATGCTTTAACCATTTTATAGATCATAAGATAGAAATTAATTTTTTGTAAACTTTTAAAACTGGTTTAGAGAGTCCTATTTTCATGTTAAATATAAATATTTAGAAAAATCAGAATAATAAATGTTCAGCAAAACTGCACACTGTTTATTACAAAACTGCACACACACACACACATATATATATATGGACTGCACTATTATAGACTCTAAACTGCACACTGTTTTGTATTTTGCATTGTGCAGTTTATATGTATAAACCAAATATCATGATTTGGTCATATCAAATCAACTTGGTTTTCGAAAGTGAATTAAATGAATTGACAGATTCATTTTGGTTAGTAACCAATCATGAATGTACACATATATAATTGTATAAACATTAAGAACAATTAAATGAATTGAATATGACCAAATCATGATATGACCATTAAGGGTATACCTATTGCGGCGTTTACAAATACAAACACCCAAAAATAAAAAAATAATAGAAAAAGAAGCGTGGACGTGTCGAAGACATGTGTTACCCAAGCCAGCCGGATGTCGGCGGTGGCGCGCGAGGATGTCCCTTATTCTTTCCTACTCAACAAGGGAGATGAGAAACTTGGGTATAAATACTCTTCACAAGTCTTTTTGCCAACCCATGTGGGATATAGGCTTTTGCCTTTGGTTCTCTCACCTTAAGCATTACCAACATTATATAGTGTCACTCCAAAATTATGATACTTTTGTTTTTTTGAAAAATTCACAATCGCAATACTTACAATGGTCGTGATTACATCCATTATGCGACCGAAAATACAAATCCCTATATTGAACTTTTAATCTCATTAATTGTTTATCCGTGATTACATACGTTATGCGACTAAAAATACAAATCCCTATATTGAACCTTTAATCTCATTAATTGTTTATCCATGAATACATACGTTATGCGACCGAGAATAAATGTTGTAGTTAGGGTTTAAGAAATCTATGGCGGCGTTTCTATTAATAAACGCCACTAAATCTATACTATTGCGGCGTTTGTTTTAACAAACGCCACTAGCCCGACAACTATTGCGGCGTTTACGATAGAAAACGCCACTAACATGAAACATATTGCGGCGTTTATTGAAGCAAACGCCACTATATGTCACCCTATGGCGGCATTTGTTGTAAAAACGCCGCTAATGTTGCCATTTTGTGGCGTTTGTTTTAAAAATGCCGTTATAAGTGAAATGGTGGCAGCGTTTGTATCAAAAACGCCACAAATAGCGCCGCCATAGAACAAGTCTGGTGTGGTGACAATGGCAAAAAATGTACCAGTTAATAAAAATGGCAATGATAATCAGGGATCAGATAGTTTCTCGAGCAAAAATCATCTGTCCCTAACCATGCTTCATTATATGCCACATGCTAAAAAATACTAAAAATTAATATCCTAAACTTTAACCCTAATTTTCACATCCTAAACCCTAAACTCTATACCTTAAAAAGTACACCCTACCCTTAATTCTCTAAACCCTAACCATAAGCCGTAAACTTAAACCTTAAACCCTTAACCCACTATTTTAAAGTGGGTCACCAAAGGAGGTACAATAAAAAGGCAGATAATTTTCACCCTAGTTTCTCAGTGTCTTCGTCGGATTTTGAGAAACATTGGAGAAAATTTCATATTGCTAGAATATGTGACCCGAATTTCATATTGTTTCGGTTCACAAAATTTGCGCTCCAACTGATTTAGTGAAACATCGGAGAAAAATAGAATCTTTGGTGGATGCAAGGGAAGCAGATTTGAAGTGAAAAATTCAGTTTGATTAAATTTCCTTTGCAATAAAATACTATCCTTATAAATATACACTTTGAGAGTTAGTATTATAGAATAGAGTGTGATTGTATTTGTACAATGGACTGTGATGAGCTGGCAGGGACGATTAGGAGGATAGGAAAGCTGTTAGACTATTGTTAGTCGGTTAGATTACAGGTTATTTCAATAAAATTGGTGAGAGTACCCGCTCTCTTTTGTATTCCAAAACATTCCAAATCTTTTCATGGTATCTTTCGCCGTCTTTCCTGGTGTAATATGCATGTTTGGCATGACTTTTCGCTGCTTCTTTTTGTACGCTGCGAGCTGCATCTGCAGATTGTGCCAATGACTCAATAATCAAGCCCTATTCTGCTCTCAGTCTCGGCGTTCTGGTTCTCATCGCGGACTGATCTGGCTTGGTGAGATTTATGTCCTCATTTTTGCTTCAATCTGTCGTGGTTTTTCGTTTTTTAAATCAAGATTATCAGTAAGAATCATAAGAATTTCTGTCTCTTGTTGCCTAGTTGAAGTAGAGCAGATTAGTGGTTCGGTGATGTCTTTAAATCAGAAAATCATATCTTATTGTTGATTACATTAAGATTGTGTAGCTTGTCTGCGTTTGTTGTTTTCTTGTGTGGTGATGCTATTGTGATGAGCTGGTAGGGGTAATTTGTTGTTTTCTTTGCATTTCTATGATTATTGTTGTTTAGTGCACTCTTGTTTTTTTATCAACAAACTGTATGATTTTTATTCAATAGAAAGAAAAAAACATACAGCGCGACAAGCCATACGCCTCGTTAAAAACCTCCCTAGTGGAGAAAAAGAGTACGATATGACTTGTCTAAAACACAACACAATATCCCTCGACTCTTATCACAAACAAGCCACAAACAATGACACACGATCGACGCCCTTCTTGACCAAAACATCAGCGAAGCCATTAGCCTCCCTAGGCACATAACAAAATTGTAACTCATATGTAACATGACGCGCTTGATCAATCGCCGTGAACACATCCCACAACCGCCATGGCCTCTTTGCCGATTGTGTATCCCAACTCAAAGCCACCTGTGAATCCGACTCGATTATCACACAATGATGTCGCCAACTCCCCTCCACCACCAAACTCAATGCGAACGCTATAGCCCGAATTTCAGCCTCAGTGGAGTACATCACCCCCAATGGCCCCGAAAACAGCCCCAATATCCGACTCTCCCCATCCCTCATCACGCCCCCAAATCCCGCAGGCCCCGGCTTACCCCTCGCCGCACCGTCCACATTGAATTTCAAAACTCCCATAACCGGTGGCTGCCAAAACACCCCACGCCTCACCTTCTTCACGGTCGCGCTAATCACAAGAGTAGACAGACATGTCCACCAAACTGTCTCGGGCATTAACTCCCCCTCCACGCCCACTTTAATCCAATAAAACGATCTCAGCTTCACCAAGAAACATAGCTCTTCCATCGACATGCATTTGCCACGAAATATCCGCTCATTTCTAGCCAACCATAGTGACCATAACAAGGCACTAACGCTGGACACCCACCATCGTTTCATGCTACCAGACAAAGGGCAATGCAAATGTTCGACAAAAAAATCAGCAAAGTTGTCCGGGAAAGGTGTCGATATATTCCACCAATTGCGCAACCACACCCAAAATTTCAGCACACTCGGACACTCATAAAAAAGATGTGCAATCGATTCTTCCGATGACGCGCACCACGAACATCGACTTTGTTCTGCACTCAATGACAGCCCACGATGTCGCAAAAAATCCGCTGTTGGCAATCTTCGTAACCATATGAACCAAAGAAACGTCTACACCTTTGGAGGAACCAATACTCTCCAAGCGAAACATTCACCCAAATCATCATCGCCAAACTTATCCATCATCAACAATTTGGATAAAGCCTTCACCGAGAAAGTACCATGATCATCCGGTTGCCAAATAAGCGTATCCTGTCGAGCCTCTCATAGTCGTACCACCCTCACCAACTCTCGTAACCCATGCAAACGGTCCAGCTCAAAACCACGCAAATGTCGGCGAAAAAACGATGCCCACTGCCCATGCTCAAATGTCCCCCCCACTGCATAATCATATACCCACGCCAACTTATTTATAGACAACATGAACAATCGCGGAAAACTGTCTTTTAGAGGCTGCTGCGTTATCCATTGATCGAACCAAAATAAAACCATCTTCCCATTCCCAATTTTCCACTGAAAACCTGCCATTCCCACATGTCTAACGATGCTAGCGTCACAAGAATTCATCACAATCTGTTTCCACACCCCCGACATTGCCGATAATCTCTTCGTATTGAAACGCCACCATTGGATATGTTCCCCATACTTGGCCGTGATCAATCTACGCCACAACGAGTCACGATCCTTTGCATAACGCCACACCCATTTGGACAGCAACGCCTTATTTTTACCCTCAAATCCGCCACTCCCAAACCACTCAAATGTCGTGGCCGACACACAAATTCCCAACCCACCCTACTCAACTTACGTTCGAGTCCAACACCCCCCCACAAAAATGCACGTCGAATTTTGTCCAATTGTGCTATAACCCCTTTTGGAACCATAAACAACCCCATATAAAAAATAGGAAGTGCTGAAAGTACGGAGTTTACCAATGTTACGCGTGCAGCAAAAGACAGTGATGTGCGCTTCCATCCGGCTAACTTGCGCCGAAAGTTAGCTATGACAGGCTCCCAAACCGATAAAGTCCGCGGATTAGCCCCTAAAGGAAAGCCTAGGTATGTAAACGGCAACAACCCCTGCTTGCATCCCAACATCTCGGCCACCGAATTAATCAAACCATCTTCCACACCAATTGCATACAACGAACTTTTGGCGAAATTAATCCGCAAGCCCGAACACGCCTGAAAACAATACAGAATTCTTTTGATGTTCCGTGCCACTTCGACCGATGCCTCAAAAAACAATATGGTGTCGTCGGCGAACTGTAAATGAGTTAAAGATACCCCCGACACTACCTCCACCCCACGCACCAAACCAGCAGACTCAGTATTACCCAACATCAAGTGCAGTGCTTCAGCAACTATGACAAATAACAATGCCGAGAGCAGGCAGCCTTGGCGTAATCCACGCCCCATCCGAAACTCCTTAGTCGCGCTGCTATTTACCAAAACCGATAGTCGAGCTGAGCTGATACACTCCTTAACCCACGCTCTCCACCTACTACAAAATCCCATTCGATCCAATACCGAGTCAAGGAAATTCCAGCTTACACAATCGTAAGCTTTAGCGAAATCAAGCTTCAAAATAAATCCCCCTCCACCTCTCTTCCGCAGCGAATGAATTACTTACGTTGCCAATAAAACCCCAACTACTAGCTGACGACCTTTTACAAACGCAAATTGTGAATCACTAATTAAACCTCCCAGTACACTCTGAAGCCTATTCGCTAAGCACTTAGCCAACACTTTATACATGGAATTCACTAAACATATGGGGCGGTACTCACCTAAACATTGGGGTGATTCCACTTTTGGTAACAACACTATGAAAGCACAATTTGCACCTTTCGGCAACACCCCATTTGCGTGAAACTGCTCAAAAACATTCAGCACATCAAGTCGCACCACCTCTCATCCTTTTTTATAAAAATCAAGCGTGAACCCATCCGGACCCGGCGCCTTAGAACCATCGCATTCCCATAATATTTTTTAATCTCATCCATCGTGAAAGGCTGTACCAATTGTTGTCTATCCGTTTCATTTACTCTTCGAAAAACTCCATCAAACTGCCACTCACCCGCCCACTTGTCACCAGCAAAATGCTTGATAAATTCCGCCACCACAAAGTTTCGGATAATCATAGGCTCAGTAGTCCACTCACCCACAATCACCAGCCCCGGAATGTAATTTCTAGCTGTTCTTAACTTTGCTGCCCTATGAAAATATGTCGTATTACGGTCACCCAATCGTAACCATGTAGCTCTTGATTTTTGCCGCCACATCGATTCTTTATTTCTCATTGCACGCCATAACACGCTCATCCACCTACGCCTCGCAGACTCTACATCTTCACTCGCTCCCCCCTCAACCATATCCTCATCCGCTCTATCTAATTGTTGTTGCATATCCGCAATGAGTTGATTCACATCGCCAAAGCTGTCCTTATTCCACCTTTTCAAAAACTTCTTCAAATGTCTCAACTTAACTACAATATTTTCATTTCCCACGCCCACACTGGTCAGCCGGTACCATTCTTCTAAAATCTGCCTAATGTTCGATCGCCCATCCATCCAACAGTTGAAAAATCTGAATGGGCGTGGTCCCCAATCACAGTCATCGCATTTCAACAACAACGGTGTGTGGTCCGAAACTCCCCTCTTCAACGCTTCCTGTTGTATTGATTTAAATGCATCTAGCCAAGTTGAAGAAATTAAGTACCGATCAACCCGACTACACTGATTGCCATAGCCGAACCAAGTGAATCTTTTGCCCACTAACGACAAATCAATCAATCCCGCGGCATGTACGAACTCCCCAAAAGCTTCCATCTCTGCATTCCTATCAGAGACCCCTATGCGATCCGACTCATGTAATATGCGTTGAAATCGCCTGCTACACACTATGGCCCCTCAAAACCATTCATCTGAGTTAATATAGAATCCCATACTAATTTTTGCCTAGCAATATCCGTAGGAGCATATATCACTACAATGCAGCACAACATATTTTTTTGCTGCCAACGGCCCTGACGTATAATATAATTACGATTAACATCAATATTAATCAAATTAAACTTATTACCTTCCTATATAATCAAGATGCCCCCGGATGCTCCCATCGAAGGCGATACTGCCATCTCGAAACTGTCCGAGTACCACAAGGTAGACACCCACATCGACGGCACTTCCTCTAATTTTGTCTCTTGCAAGAACACCATATCAACCTGATATTTCCGTATCACTTCACCAACACATCAACGTTTCGCGCCACCGCCCAAACCCCGTACATTCCATGATAATAGACGCATTAGTCACAATCCTCGATTTTCCCCGACGATGATCCGAGAAATATCCTTGATAATGTCTTCCTCCCTCCTACTCGATTTCACTCCAATTAAGGACCCCAATTTTACCGTTGCCGCTGCCTCACACTCAATATCACGGGAACGTTGCGAACCACTATCCTGCCCCTCAACCCCCACTGTTTTTGATGTAAACCGTGATCGACGCTCGCCCAAAATTGGCCGTTTCTGTACTCTAACCTCACAGCTAGCCTCTTGTATATGCTTATTACCGGTTATTCTCCTAATCTTGCAAAAAGCATGTCCGATCCTAATTACTTCTGCCGCGCCTAACCTAGCTTTAGATTCACTCGAGTGTATGATAGGAGGGGAATTTACCTCGTGTAATTTGGAACCGATCCAATCCCCTGACCCCACCTCCTCAGCAATTTTTGAATTTGCAATACCTACTATGGATAGACTTTCACACTGTTGAAACTCCTCAACAACCTCGAGAGTCCTACCGTTGCACACCTTTTCAAATGTGGGATTATCCACTCTCTCCGGATCTGTCGGTTGTCCCTCCGACGATCGTATCTCCGCCTGAGAACCATGTTGCTCCGGTGACCGGTCCTCAACTTGAACCTCAACATTCGCAACAGTGATTTGTTCCCCTGTCCCTTCCTGAATTTCCGACCCTTGCGGATCCAACCAAGCGTCGTTCATCACCCAAATCACTCGATCTTTCCCTTGAGAATTTTGTGTCACTCGTTGCATCCCTTCCAGCCCGTGAATGACAGCATTCAAGTTCTCTACTTGCTCCTCTCCGCCCATGTCCGAACCCTGTTCCGAATTGTCCTCTGTTATCCTCCATTCACAACAATCACACTCAACTTCTAGACCCTTTCCCTCCATCTCTAAAACACGTACCCAATATTCGACATTGTCCACCTTAACACGAATTCTTTCCTCAATCCGGTTGAATGTCGTTGTCTCTACCATGATTCTGCCACAATCAAATGATGTAGGCGTTTCTGTATCATCATCTAAACAAATCAATGATCCCCACAGATTGGCGATGTTTGTGAAGGTTTGTTTATGCCAAAGGTGTATCGGCAGCCCCACTATCGACAACCACACCCTCTTGGATTCTACCTTAATCGAAGCCGATCAAGCCTCCACCCTATCAAAGCATTCCCTAACACGATCCATCTTCAACACCCTATCGCGTACAATTGCCGACGTGCACATCAACAACACCATGTGGCCGGATAATCGCATGATGGAAAATCCATCTTGTTTTGCTACCTCCAGTCGCTCTGCTAGAGTTTTAATACTACAAGGATTCAAACACCATCCCACCGCACACCATTGGAGCACGCCCATTTATCATCATCTACAATGCCTTTTACTTCCCTATACTTGTCGCTGCCCACCTCCCCGATCGGCGCCGTTGAGGAACGCTCATTGTTTCTACTCGCCATCGGCTCCTCCCTTGATCCCCGACTCGCCACTCCCTCTTCTTTTCCGTGGGACATTGTTGTTCTTCCCTTCCAAGCCAACGAGACTCTCATGCGGGCGTCGTAAATCCATTTCCCATCTAATCTCTCGATCACACGATCGGCATCTTCTTTCGATGCCATACGAACAAAACCAAATCTGTTTCCGTCGCGTGCCAAACAATTTGGGATGAACGCGTCTTTGACGACTCCATGCCTACCGAACACTTGCCACAAGCCCTTCTAGTGAATTGTATTCGACAATCCCCCCACGTACAACATCCACACCCGTTGCACACTCGGATCGCTCTTTCCTCACTTACCTTTGACGCTGTATTGTTTGGCGGCTTGTTCACTTGCGAGGCGCTCCCACAAACCTACCATATTTCTCTCCTGTAAAAATACCTTAATTTGATAAGTCGAAACATATTTTGTTTTAGCCATTGTTGGATGCCTGGAAAGAAGCTTGTAATTAAGCAACTCCATCAACAATTATGATTCCTAAAGGCGTATATATGTTAAGTCAAGCAACACTAGAAGGTCCTTGCAAGGCTCCTATTGAGATTCAAGTTCAGGGCACTATAAAAGCTCCAGCTGATCCTGCAGCATTCAAGGAGCCTAAATGGATCGAATTTCTCAGAATTGAAAATTTCAAAATGTCTGGCGGAGGAATTTTTTATGGTCAGGGAACACAAGCTTATAGGAGACAAGGTTGTGATAAAAGAGACTTTTGCAGTACACTCCCCATTGTAAAGTTTCTTGCCTTTTGCTAGAATTTGATATATATATTTTTTTTGTAGTTATAGCTAATATATAGTTTTCTCTAACTATTTTAACTCTGAAATTAAACAGAATATAAGGTTTGATTATATGACAAACGCGGTTATACAAGATATAACTAGCAGAGATAGCAAACAGTTCCACATTAATCTTTTGGGATGCAAAAACATTACTCTCGAACGTTTCAACGTACGCGCACCTCAAGATAGTCCAAACACAGATGATATACACATGGGGAGATCAGATGGAGTTAATATTATTGACTCGAAAATTAAAACCGGTGATGATTGTATTTCCATTGGGGATGGTTCCAAAAATGTGGACATCAAGGGAGTAACTTGTGGACCAGGACATGACATCATTATTGGCAGTCTTGGAAAGTTCGACAATGAAGAACCAGTTCAAGGAATTAAAGTATCAAAATGCACCATGAGTGATACATCGAATGGTGTTAGAATCAAGAGTTGGGCGGGTGAATTTCCTGGGACTGCATCAGATATTCATTATGAGGATATCACCGTGAATAATGTTAGTTGCCCTATTATAGTTGACCAGAAATATTGCCCATCGAATAAATGCAAAATGGATGTATGTAAACGCTTATCAAAATCCTAATATAGTGGAAAGAGTTTATCAACCATCTAAATATTATTGTGTTCATGCAGGCAGAATCAAATGTTAAACTAAGCAAAATCAGCTTCAAGAACATTCATGGTACGGCTGCACTTCCAGAAGTTGTCCGAATCATTTGCAGCGGTACTTTTCCATGTGAAAATGTTGAGCTCGCCGACATTGACATTACGTACAGTGGACCCAATGGCCCTGCAGTATCTGATTGTAAAAATGTAAAACCCAAAATTACTGGCAAACAAAATCCAGCTGCATGTGCAGCCCCAGTACCACCAAACCCTACCCCTACGGTTTAAATGGCTTGCAATGATCAAGGCGAATGTAGCTCATGAGCATTTTCATTTTACATAAATGCACTTGCTTCATTTTAATTCTATGTTATTAAAAAACTTTTGGATTAAATTTTTTTGTTTAAAATATATACTTGAATAAAAGAACAGAACGTATGCGATAATATTTTATGCATTTCCTCCTCAAAAATAAATATACAAAAAATACTTGGGAAATTATTGGAAACGAGCTATGAGCGCAAGGGAGACTGGCTGCCGGCAGCAATGGACTGTGTTTGTGGGACGGATATCGGACTCCCTACACTGGAAAGGGCTCTGGCAAGTGTTCGATAGACATGGTGAGGTACTCGATGCTTTCATCCCTCGGAAAAGGGCAAGAGATGGAGGGCGTTTTGGTTTTGTCAGGATGGCCAGTAAAATCGACGCGGATCGAGCGATTGAACGCCTAAACAATAAATGGATTTATGGGTCGCGATTGATGGTAAGCATGGCTCAATTTGCCGACCGTGGATCGTTTCAGAGAAATCGGGAGTTGGGTGCATTAGATCAAAAGAAAAGCGGGGAGGACAAGGGACAATCAAATAGTGTGAATTCGAAGCGATTACATGTTTCGGCAAAGATGATTCAAGGGTGCGTCGATGATGAGAAAGTGGCTATTCTAAAGCATTGTATGGTGGGATGGTGCAGCCGCCAATGGAGTTTGAAGGAGTTAGCGTCGAGGATGAACATCCCTAATTTCAACGGTTTATCTATAGTGAGAACTGCTGGACCGGCTATATTGTTGATGTTCAAGGACTCGGAAATAAAGGAAGAGGTATTGGCGAAGACAAGGTTTAATGATTGTTTCTCAAAGTTAGCGGATTGGGAGCCGGGGATGACTCTACACAATCGACGAGCGTGGATTTCAGTCCGTGGTATTCCAATCCATGCTTGGTCGTACGAGACATTTGACAATATTGCGAAGAATTGGGGTTTGCTCGTCAAAGTTGCGGAAAACACAGCATCGCCGACATCGTTCGAACGGGGTTGGTTGTTGATCGAAACGGACATGATGGAACACATTGATTCTCGTTTGGTGCTGGAAGTCAAGGGTAAGTTGTACCATATTTTTGTAAAGGAGGTGACCATATTTGGGCTTCCTACCGATTGTGAATGCACAGCGATCGACGACAACAGCAGCGATGAATCGATTGAATGTAGCTCGTCGGAGTATGTGCCGGAGTCGTGTATGGGGGAGGGTTGTCAACGGGAGATAGCAGCAGTGGCAGGTCCGGGTCTGAAGGAATGGAAAATTAATCAGTTATGGAATGATTCATATCGTGGGGATTACGGTATGGTCGAGGCTCCAAGGGTTGATGAACCTGGGGGCCAGCCGTCGACGCTGATGCAGGGTCAGCCGTCACAAGGCGGCGGTGAAACTGAGCTGGAGAGAGTTACACCAGCGTTAGGAGTGTGCACTACACAAAAGAGTCCTACGGTATTAGAATTCCAAATCAATGAAAATGCTATAGATAATCCAACTCTTCTACCTATAGCAGCTGATCTTAATCACGGGGACAACCTGCTTCTTCAAACGCGTAGTCTAGATCAACGGGGGGAGACGGTGTGTGGACAGCAGGCGTCGACAGTTTTGATTCCTGTTCCGATTACAACGCACACGGACGAGCCGACGGGAGTGTTCACAATTCCGGTGGAACATTTGGGTGATGAATAGGAACAAAGGCAAACCGAAGCAGAAGATGCTGTCATCCCGATTTGGATTAATGGTGTATTAAAAAAGACAAAATCAGTGAACGCGCTTTCGGGGGTGGTGAAAAACTTGAAACAGGGGAGGGGAAGACCGAGGAAGAGTGGAGGTCGTGATTCTCATCAAATTATTGCCGACGCATCGATAACAGATTCGGATGTCCAACGTCGACAGCAAATACTCCACCGTGAAGCAACATCAACAGCGGCTATAGGGAATTTGGTGGGAGTGACATCGTTAGGCCGCGAGAAAGAAATTCTGCATGATTTATCGCGAGTGCTGCAAGACGGCATTCGCATTTTGCAATAATGCGATTACTGAGTTGGAATGTCAGGGGGATGGGATCATTGTTGAAGAGAAGACGGGTAGGAGAAATTATTAGACGACAACAGTTTGATATGGTCTTTTTGCATGAGTCGAAGTTAGAAGAGCTGAATCCGTCGGTAATCGCTAGAATATGGTACATTGATGGATTTGAGTTTGTGTTTTCGCCATCCGTGGGTGCTTCGGGTGGTATAATAGTAGTATGGGAAGGTGACAGGTTTGTGATGGAATCGGTAGAAATTGAAAGACACTTTGTGGTGATTCAAGGGCGGTGGAAGCATGAGGATATAGTATGTTGTATTATGGCGGTATACGACCCTTGTGATGTGTCGGAACAGGAAGGACTATGGCAACGGATAGAGACAGTGATTAACGGTTTTGTGAGACCATGGTGCGTCGCAGGTGATTTTAATTCGGTGTTGTGCCCGTCGGAGAGAGCAGGCTGTCACACGCAGAATAGAGTGGCAGCGGCGCTGAATATCCGCAGGCTATTATGTTGCTTCCAAGTTTGCTTAGGTTTGCGCATAAACTTCTCTAAATCTTCACTGTATTCGATAGGTATTGATGGGGATAAGGTTGCATCCATGGCCGAGGTTCTGGGTTGCCGACAGGGGGTTTACCATTTGTTTACTTGGGTTTGCCGCTGGGGGTAAATCCGCGAAACATTGCTATATGGGAGCCAATAATTGCATCCGTTCGACGTAAGTTGGTAGGTTGGAAGAAGACATCTTTGTCGTTTGCGGCACGAGTCACATTGGTAAATTCAGTCTTATCCTCTCTTTCAGTTTGTTATATGGGACTGTTTAGAGTGCCGAAAGGGGTGATTGCTGCTATAGATAGGTTGAGGCGAGCTTTCCTATGGGGTGGGGTGAATCTTCAGCGTAAAATGAGCAGAGTGAGCTGGAGTTTGGTATGCCGGCCTCGCCATCTTGAAGGCTTGGGAGTGGCTGATTTAGAGGTTCGAAATAAGGCTCTCTTGGCGAAGTGGTCGTGGCGATATGCTCGGGATGTGAACTCTTTATGGCGGGCCATTTTTGTCTCTAAGTATGGTGAAGCGGCACAGTGGTGGCGGTTTAATACATCGGTAAGGGGACAGATGTATGTGATTTGGAAACAAATAGTGCAAACTGTTAGTTCAGAGGGTATACAAAAACATATGGGCGAGGCTCAATTCGTTTGGAAGATTGGTTCTGGGGACCGAGTTTTGTTTTGGTTTGATGCTTGGTGTATCGACCAGCCACTAAAAGATGTTTACCCTCGACTATTTTCAATTGTGGTAGATCGGCTAGCATTGGTGAAGGATATCGCGGTTGGTGAGAGCTTCCAGCACGTTCAGTGGGAAGCTTTGTTTCGTCGTATTCTACGATCATTCGAGGCTCGACAATTGCTGGATTTAAGAGCGTTGGTGTGCCCGGTAAAGTTGAGGCAATGCGAGCTTGATATGCTCGTGTGGGCACCGGATAACCTTGGGACTTTTTCAGTTAAGGGGCTGACTCGGTTGCTTATGATAGACAAAGTGGGCGAGAGTGATTTTGGGGACTGTTTTGCGTGGAAGGTTTTGGTTCCTCCTAAGGTCCAAGCGTTTCTATGGTTTGCTTGGTTGCGTCGGCTACCGACGTTTGCTTTTTTGCGGACTCGTGGGATAGATTTGGGTGACAACCGAGGTATGTGTATGTGGTGTCGTGAGAGGGAGGAGGATATTGATCATCTCTTTTATTCTTGCCCGTTTGCCCAGGGAATGTGGGATTGGTTTCGAGGGTGGTGGGCGATTTCTTTGCCGTTGCCGAAATCTTTGGCGGATTTTCTTCTCCCGGATATGCACTGTTCTTTCAAAGGCACCTTGAGGAAGTTGTGGGTGTCGAGTACTGCTGCTTTATTGTGGTCGTTGTGGCTTGCGCGCAATGAATTGGTTTTTAATGATAAGTTTGTCTCGGCAGCGGAACTAGGCTTCTTGGTCAAGCTACATTCGTTCTATTGGGTGAAGACCCTTAAAGAGGGGTTATCGGTTAGTGAGTCCCTTTGGTGGGACTGTCCGAGTTTGTATCGGGAAGGGATTGTTAAGCATGTGGAGCGATTGGGAGTGAGTTGGGAGCCCCCTATCGGAAATACAGTGAAGTTCTCGGTGGACGATTCCGCGCGCGGGAAGCCAGGACCAGCGGGCTTTGGAGGGGTACTGCGTGATGCTCAGAGTCGTATCCTCGCATTGTTTTCAGGTCCTCTTGGTATTCTTGATTCAAATGTGGCTGAGGTTCGGGCGATAGCTTTTGCCTTGGAGTATTTTGTAGAGTCTAAATGGGCGGACCATCCTCTAATCGTTGAGTCGGATTCCAAAGTTGCTATTGGGTGGGTGTTGCAGGTGGAACGTCGCCCTTGGCGTCTGTGGGAGTCATTTTGTGTGATTGACCGTGCGTGTCTGAGGCTAGGCTCTGTGTGCTTTTCTCATATTTTCCGGGAGGCAAATGGGCTAGCTGATGCGCTAGCAAAGGAGGGGGTGTCTCGAGTCTCTTTGTTCCAGGCTTCGTTATGATTTTGTAAAGGGGGTCTATCGCTTTGTTTTAAAGTCGACAAGTCGTACTCTTTTCCTCCATTAGGCTTAGGGAGGTTTTTAATGAGGCGCTTGTTTGACTTGCGTTGTATATTTACATCAATAAAATATACATCGCTTTGCTGATCAAAAAAAATATTTTATGCATTTCGACTTATTTGACTGGACTTTATATTCGGCGCACGTGGATGAAGAAATATATTTCATTTCATATATTTATTTCATGTAAAAACAAATAATAATTATTAAAGTTTAGTAAAGAACATATTTTTCATCAAACGTTACCAATTTTAACTTTATATTGCATTGGTTCTAAAATCATAATAAAATATTGATGTAGAAAAGAGGTGTTATAATAATACCAATTCCGAGTTTGAATGAAAATAAGAGAATAATTTTTGCATGAAATTTTAAAAAAATATATTTGAAGTTTGGCTTTAAAAAAATTCTGAGCATTGGTGTCAGAGTTTGATTTACTTCATCTGTGTAATTTCTTATACGATGCTTGTATTTATACAATTCAATTAATGAATGGATAAAAGTGATAAAAAAAGTGGGATTACCAGAAAAAGCTTATTGGTCCTCTTTCCCATTGCATATAGAACAATGGTTGGTCGATCATTAGGGAAACTGAATACAGGGTCGGCAACCCCCCTCATTCGCTCAGCTGAAGTCACTATGGAACCATCGAATTTCATTACAAAGGTCAATTTTGTTAAAATTTAACGAAACCTTTGCTTATTTTCCCTAGTTGTTAACCTAAATCAGCAATGTTGCCCCTACTTTTTTGCATCAACTTTTCCCTCCAAGTCATTCAGTTGCAACCGTTTTGTCCCTTGAACGACATTGGCCGTTAAAGTACTTATGTGACAGTTAACAATGCTAATGTGGTGGTTAACTGTGCGGACATAGTAGTCCAGGATACTAACGTTGCAGTACACATGTGGTGATGATTTAGTAGAGGGGCTGAATTGATTTGTTTAACTGACTACGAGGGCATAATTGATCATTTTTTCTAAGTTCAGGGGTATAATTGATTTTTCTTGAAAGTTCGATAACTTATTTAATATTTAAGCTAAAAATGAGAATTTAAGGAATTATTAAAATTTTAAAATATTAAAAATGGATAAATAATTTGTTTAAAATTAAATTAAATTTAATCGATTTATTTAGTTTTTGAATAAAATTGGATAAATAATTTGATTTTTCGAATTGAAGTTTTTCAAACAAAATATATGAAAAATCGATTAATAAATTTGTGTGAATATTCTTTGGGTCCAAGGAAATTTTAAAAATCAGAAAAGTGAGAAATTTCACAAAATATCAAAATATTCTTTATTTTTTTAAAAAACCATAGACTTGATAAAAATAAATAAAATATTTAAAAATTTATTGAAAAATTAATGTAAAATCAAAATATATTAGAAATTATAAAATGATAAAATATAAATAAAAAATTAAAAAGTATTTTATGAAGTATTAAAATTTTGAAATATTTCATCAAAAAAGTCTTCGACTTTGTCAGTCGGAGTATTACTATTCGTTAAAAAAAATTCGCTGCAATCTTCATTGAATTAGAGTAACAATAAAATTCAAATCTTCTTTTATTTTTCTACATCAAACTTATGCTCATTAACATTTGATGTAGAAAAAAGAAGGAAAATTTTTGCTTTATTACCAATTCAATGGAATGATGATTCCATTGATAATTTGTTCAAGGAATATTAGTAGGCTCATCATAGCCAGAAAGGATACTTTTTTGATGGTTTTTGTAAATATTTTGAAATTTGTATATTTTATATTTATAAAATTTGACATTTTTAATTTTATGTTTCTACTTACTTTTTAAATTTATTATAGTGTTTTTAATTTTAATATTTAATGATTTATCTAAATATTTTTAGAATTTTAATAATTTCTTATTTCTTTAGCTTAAATATTAAAATAGTTATCGAACATTAAATTAAAATCAATTATGCCCGAGAACTCTATAAAATAATTAATTATGCCATTGAAGTCGGTTAAAATACAAATTCAGCCCCTCTACCACATCATCATCACATGTGGATGGCCACGTTAGCATAGTGGACCGCCACATCAGCACCGTTAACTATCATGTCAGCACTTTAATGGTCAACTTTGGTGGAATGGCTTCGAGAGAAAAATTGACGCAAAAATTTAGGGGCAACATCGGTGATTTGGTTTTACCATAGGGGCATATTTGACCCTTTAGTCTTTGTTATATAAAATGCTTAACAAATCACAACCAACAAAACAATTTGGCCTGGTGGTTATGCCAGTAGCCATGGTTTTGACACTCCTTGAAGGTAATTTTTAAATTCATCTAAATTTAAACCAATTGGAGATACTACCTGTCAGCTTTCGTCTGGTTAGAAATAATTTAATTAATATATTTATTTAAAAAAAATCTTGCTGACGTGACATTATCCCACATCATCCTTAACATCAACATTGAAATTCCATGTCATCATTCCAGTCAATGTGAACTTGCCTAGTCAGTCGGAATCGTTGACCCTTAGTTAAGTAACAATTTCCATTCAACAAAGGGCTCTTTTGTTAAAAAAAAATGAAACGTTGTGAGCTAAAGTGCTTCAAGAAAAGAATAAAGGCTAAAATGAAAAGTGTGTGAAATGTTAGGGCATATTTAAGCATTATGTCAAGTCCCTTTGGATTGATATTCTCACTATATTGTAATCATAATAAAAATCATTAAAACGGCACAAAAAAGGAACAACATTAAAATATTCTATATTAATGTAATAGCTATAACATTATTCAAGGTCTTAAATAGTGCTTCTAAATCATTTGTTAGTAGTGCAAGCACACTTAGCCGATTGGTCAAGCTCCTCATCTTTGTTACTCATATTCCCTTAGGTCATGGATTCTAGACCCAGTAGGAGCACTCCCCTTTCTTCTCCTCCCCTCTAGGTAAGAGCAAGATTAGAATTAGGAATTGTTAAAAAAATCGTTCGTTAGTCAAATCCTTTTACTTAATTCGCATAATTCAAGTTTATAAACACAAATTTATCTAGCCAAGCCATGTGGATATAAAATACATGGTGATCATAGAAATCAAAGCCTAGCCATAAGATTTACACAGATTTAACAAATTGTAATCGATATTATAGAAAATATTGGTTGGTTGTAATTTTCACAACCTCTCTATATATTTGAAACGAAAGAAAAGAAAAAACCATTATACTTCCAAGCTAAAATAAAATATAAAAGACATGGCAATAAAATTTAATGTTGTTTCTACGGTGTCCATATTATTACTTTTAATCCTTTCTGCCATCGAAGCTCAAGCAGATGTTCTCGATGTCGTTGCTAAGTTTGGCGCAAAGGCTGACTTGAAAATAGATATGAGTAAGGTAAGTGAAATTGCAAATCACTTTAATACTCCAACGATAAAAACATGTAGAATTTTTGTATTAATATATTTTGTTTTAGCCATTGTTGGATGCTTGGGAAGAAGCTTGTAGTTCAGCAACTCCATCAACAATTGTGATTCCTAAAGGCGTATATATGTTAAGTCAAGCAACACTAGAAGGTCCTTGCAAGGCTCCTATTGAGATTCAAGTTCAGGGCACTATAAAAGCTCCAGCTGATCCTGCAGCATTCAAGGAGCCTAAATGGATCGAATTTCTCAGAATTGAAAATTTCAAAATGTCTGGCGGAGGAATTTTTGATGGTCAGGGAACACAAGCTTATAGGAGACAAGGTTGTGATAAAAAAGACTTTTGCAGTACACTCCCCATTGTAAAGTTTCTTGCCTTTTGCTAGAATTTGATATATATATATATTTTGTAGTTATAGCTAATATATAGTTTTCTCTGACTATTTTAACTCTGAAATTAAACAGAATATAAGGTTTGATTATATGACAAACGCAATTATACAAGATATAACCAGCAGAGATAGCAAACAGTTCCACGTTAATCTTTTGGGATGCAAAAACATTACTCTCGAACGTTTCAACGTACGCGCACCTCAAGATAGTCCAAACACAGATGGTATACATATGGGGAGATCAGATGGAGTTAATATTATTGACTCAGAAATTAAAACCGGTGATGATTGTATTTCCATTGGGGATGGTTCCAAAAATGTGGACATCAAGGGAGTAACTTGTGGACCAGGACATGGCATCAGTATTGGCAGTCTTGGAAAGTTCGACAATGAAGAACCAGTTCAAGGAATTAAAGTATCAAAATGCACCATGAGTGATACATCGAATGGTGTTAGAATCAAGAGTTGGGCGGGTGAATTTCCTGGGACTGCATCAGATATTCATTATGAGGATATCACCGTGAAGAATGTCAGTTGCCCTATTATAGTTGACCAGAAATATTGCCCATCGAATAAATGCAAAATGGATGTATGTAAACGCTTATCAAAATCCTAATATAGTGGAAAGAGTTTATCAACCATCTAAATATTATTGTGTTCATGCAGGCAGAATCAAATGTTAAACTAAGCAAAATCAGCTTCAAGAACATTCATGGTACGGCTGCGCTTCCAGAAGTTGTCCGAATCATTTGCAGCGGTACTTTTCCATGTGAAAATGTTGAGCTCGCCGACATTGACATTACGTACAGTGGACCCAATGGCCCTGCAGTATCTGAATGTAAAAATGTAAAACCCAAAATTACTGGCAAACAAAATCCAGCTGCATGTGCAGCCCCCGTACCACCAAACCCTACCCCTACGGTTTAAATGGCTTGCAATGATCAAGGGGAATGTATCTCATGAGCATTTTCATTTTACATAAATGCACTTACTTCATTTTAATTCTATGTTATTAAAAAACTTTTGGATTAAATTTTTTTGTTTAAAATATATATTTGAATAAAAGAACAGAACGTATGCGATAATATTTTATGGTATAGTGCACTCTTGTTGTTCGACGTTTTGTTTGTGAGAGTTGATGTTCTCTACCGTAAAAGTCTTTTTTGCCATGGCTGTTGATTCGACATCCTCAGATCTAGATCCTAGGAGTTCTACATCTGCAACGGATGTGATGTCCAATGTGTCGTCTCCTCAACAACTCCCTAAGCTTGAAACGATCAAGCTATCTGAAAGTAGCTATATACTCTGGAAGCATCAAGTGATGCTTATCATTGAGGGTTATGGTTTGCTTGATTTCATCTCTAAACACACACCTCCACCTTGGAGAGGTAAGGAATTTGCTAATACCCCTATCCATTGCTTCAAATTCTAAAACAGCTGGAGGAGCACAATTAGTAGCTTCCGAAAACTCGAATAAGATCTCGCCTTTATTGTTCTTAAGCAGGCCACCGATTCCACCTGCCTCACTAGATAGGACAGCGGTGTCCGAGTTTAGTTTCAGAAACCCGGAAGGGGGGGGGGGCTCTAACGGACAGGGGGCGGGAGGAAGGTTTCGGGAAAAGGACGATGCCACCAAAGAGAAATCCGATATAAGGTCGACTAGAGATGATGCACATACTGGATACTTAGCCTTGAACCATGAGGCGAGCCGAAATTTGACCAAAAAATTCCAAAAGAAATCTTATTTTTTTCAAAGTTATAGCTTTTGCTAAGACCGTAATTTTGATTAACGGAATGGTCGTCGATCAAATCAACGGTGGGAAAGATTAGTTTTGCCAAAAGTTTAATATAATTTAGGTAAAAGGCTAGGGGTGGAGATTGTAGGTAATGAAGAGGATGTGATTGAAGAAATGTTAAGTATTGAGTTACAAAATAAATAAGCGTTTTTGGAGGGTGAGTGTGATGGAAATATTGCAATAATGTGGAAAGAGTTAAGAATAAGGTTGTTATGCTTTTTCTGCAAGAAATTTTAAAGTTGTTCTTTTGCATGGTTATCTTTATAAGCTTTGTCAAGATCATTGAGGTTGCTTTCGGGGCTTTATCCGTAGGTGGAGAATCATATAAGTAAAATTAAGGAGAGTTGAAGGTGCATTAAGAGAATTTCAATGGTGTCGTTAAGAAGGCCAATGTCGAATAAATATTTTGTATCCGAAGATAGGGACATATTGGGTGAGTTAAGTTTTAGGGTGGTTTTTGGCTGGTTTGTTATATTTGGTCATTGATTCTGAAGTTGTTTCATCATGTATGTGTTTTTTTATCGACAAATGCATGATTTTATTAAGGGGAAATCATACAAAGCAACACAACCAATCGACCTCATTAAAACCCCCTAAGCCTAAATGGGGGGAAAGAGTATCGTCGGTTGTGATAAAGGAACCAAAATACACGACAAAGATCAACAAGCACGCTCTCATTTCCATGAGGACCTGACAACACCACCCTTAGCAAGAGTATCCGCCAAGTGATTAGCTTCACGAAAAACATTTGAAAAACACACCCTGGGCAAAGCCTCACATGCCTCATCTATCTGATAAAACCAACGCCACAATCTCCAAGGTCGACTCTCCAAACTCTGAACCCACGCCATAGCCACCGTCGAATTCGACTCATTTACAACCGATTGTACCCCGTCCCACGACATCTCCCGTAACATCTGCAAAGCAAAGGCAATCGCCTGTAACTCAGCCTCATTGGAGTCCGCCATCCCAATCGCTCCTGAAAAGAGCCCCACAATCCGACTATCCCAGTCCCGTAACACTCTTCCACATCCTGCCAATCCCGGTTTACCCTGGGCTGCCCCATCCACATTAAACTTCCACACGCCCCTCAAAGGAGGTGACCACACCACCCCCTTCGCTCCGATGGTGACACCCTCAACTCTACCATGCACTTAATCGGACATTCCCACCACGCCACCTCGCATAAGTCAGTAGGCCCAAACCGTATCCGAGTCCAATGAAATGATCGTAGCTGAGCTAGGAAAAAATCCCCTGACTCGTATGTCGCTTATCTTGAAACATAAGCTCATTCCGTGCTAACCATAACGACCATAAAACACTCGTGCATCCGATAATCCACCATTGTCGCATAGCACTATAGAAAAAGCTGTGGTAACACTGACTGATAAACTCCCTGACCTGCCAAGGTCTCACCACCATCACCCCCACCAGGCGAAAAAAGAATTCCAAACCCTCCAAGCAATCTCACATTGCCAAAAAATATGATCGATATCATCCTCGCCAACTCCACATCCACGGCACTGAAGCGAGGTATCCCCCAACGGCAAACCACGATCCGCCAACATACGCAACGTTGGCAAACGACCAACCAAGATGAACCAAAGGAAACACTGAATCTTCGGCAATAAAGGCAGTCTCTAAGACCAACTCACTTCTGATACGTCTGAAATGCCAAATGACGACATTAGCTTATGCAACGCACCAACCGAAAATTTTCATGTCGTCTCATGAATCCAAACAAGGCGATCCTCCACCCCGCTTCACAACGAAAAACCAACCACACACGCCTGCATCTCACGAACCAAACCCTCCTCAAAGGACCGAAGGTCACGTCGAAAACATGTCCCCCATTCCTTAAACGGTATGCGTAACATATCACACACCCTCACCACCTTGTCGTGCACCAACCCAAATAATCGAGGAAAAACAAACTTCAAAGGCTCCGAAATACACCAACAATCATGTATGTGTTGTACTCTTTTTTTCTTTCTTTTAAGCTTAATGAGGTTTTTAACGAGGCACACATGCATGGTCAAGGTGTGTATGATTCTATCTTTAATAAAATTTATTTGCCGAGCAAAAAAAAAACATTGGTGAATCAAAACTAAAAATCTCAATTTGAGTATTTGAAACCTAAAACGATTTTATTTCGTAATCTTTTTGAAAAATTCTAGAAATCCAAATCGGCTTTGAATATAAAACTTATGCTTGTTCACACAACAATTGTCACTATCAATACTTAATTTCATTAGAGTAAGTTTTTTTACTCTCTAAAACACAATTACATTGGTGTAATATAGTTCTAATTTCTCAAACATATTTACACAGATTGATTGTTCAATGTCGACATGGCTTTGACTATAAATCATGTTTGTTTGCATAACAATTATTACAACGATGTAAATTGATTCTAAACTATTACACTGATCGGTGAACCACCAAGTTTAAATTTCTAGAACCGTCCTATGAATGCGAGATTTCTACTCATGTTTAAATTTCGAGGGTGGTGGGCGATTTCCTTGCCTTTGCTGAAATCCTTAGCGGATTTCCTTCTCCCGGATATGCATTGTTCGTTTACAGGCGTTTTGAGGAAGATGTGGGTGTCGAGTATTGCTGCATTATTGTGGTCGTTGTGGCTTGCGCGCAATGACTTTGTGTTTAATGGAAAGTTTGTTCCAGCATCGGAGATATGCTTCTTGGTGAAATTACGCTCTTTCTATTGGGTGAAGACCCTCAAAGAGGGATTGTCGGTCAGTGAAACTCTTTGGTGAGACTGTCCGAGTTTGTATCGGGAAGGGGTTGATAAGCATTTGGACCGTGTGGGAGTGTGTTGGGAATCCCCTCTCGGAGCTACTTTGAAATTCTCGGTGGATAGTTTTGTGCGTGGGAAGCAGGTTTTGGGGGGGTGTTGCGTGATGCTCAGAGTCGTGTCCTCACATTGTTCTCAGGGCCACTTGGTTCTCTTGATTCTAATGTGGTTGAGATTCGGGCGATAGCTTTTTGCCTTGGAGTATTTTGTAGCGTCTAAATGGGCGGATCGTCCTTTAATTATTGAGTCGGATTCCAAAGTAGCAATTTGATGGGTGTTGCAGGTGGAACGTCGCCCATGGCACTTGTGGGAGTCATTTTGTGCGATTGACCGTGCTTGTGTGCGGTTAGGCTCTGTTTGCTTTTCTCATATTTTCCGGGAGGCGAATGGGTTAGCCGATGCGCTAGCGAAGGAAGGGGTGTCTCAAGTCTCTCTGTTTCAGGCTTCGATATGATGTTGTAAGGGGGGTCTTTTGCTTTGTTTTACAGTCGACATGTCGTACTCTTTTCCTTCATTAGGTTTAGGGAGGTTTTTGATGAGGCGCATGTTCGACTAGCGTTGTATATTTATCCTAATAATATATACTTCGCTTTGCTGATAAAAAAAACTAATAACCATTAATGGTAAAACCCAGTCATCATTCAATAATGCTGGCTCTAAACCTTAGGAGCACCTCCATGGCGTGGTGGATTTGGGCGGCGTTACGGCAGAGGGTGTTGCTGTGTACGAGGAACACGAGCATGGATTATAGCAGCATGAAAAGGTTGAAAAACATGCATGGCAGTAATCTTTACGTTACCCCCATAGTCTTCCTCAAATGATGGAATTACAAATAGTTGAGGGAATCTAAAGATGGTCCCTCAACTTTGCAATCATATAGCTTAAAATAATTAAATAAACCTTCGGTTTGAGATTAAGCTAATAATATTTTAAAACTCGCATGGGAAACGAACTCATTTTGTACTAATAAACAAGGTTAATTGCGTGGATGGAATAGTAGGTCCTAACCTCGCCCTAAACCCTAAACCTTAAAAATACATATTACTCTAAATTCTTTAAATCTTAACTCTAATTTTAAACCCTAAACCCTAAACTTATTTGTTTCATAATGGTCTTAGGATTGATTTTATGGCACGGATTAAGTATTTTCAGGGTCCCATAATCTTCCATTATGAAAGTTTGTTAGTTTAGTATTTCTTTCTCTTTGAATTACCTTGATTCTTTTACACTTGCACACATGTTAAGTTTTGTAATCCTGTATACAATTTTCTAGACTTTGATATAATTGATTATCGAACTTAACATTATTTGATGATTTGAATTATTGGACTTAGATGAACTACTGTTAAAATAAATCATAGAGTATAATTTATGCCAAGGAAGATCTGCAGATTGATCCTATACCAGTAGTGGGAACATGGCAATGTGCTATCATTTCCACCCCACACTCACAAGCATATTCCAAACTTCACCAGCCAGCTCAAATTGATGATCCTACAATTTGATTAACATTAAGAAAACAACCGACTAGCCCTCTTGAAAACACTATAAAACCCCTCTCCCTTCCCTCCAAATTCACCACCCTCAAACACTTCTACTCTCAACTCTAAGCCAACTGGTGTATTGAGAAGACCAAAATGGCTTCAAAAAGATCAGCTTCAATGGCCCTCTTTTTGGCACTCAACATTCTCTTCTTTTCCCTTGGCACTGCTTGCAACTCCTACCCTTCCACCAACCCTAACCCAAGGCCGAACCCCAACCCGAACCCATTTGCACGAGGCAAATGCCCCAGGGATGCCCTTAAGTTAGGTGTGTGCGCTAACGTGCTTAACTTGGTCAATGTTGTGGTTGGTTCACCCCCGGTGATGCCATGTTGTTCCCTTATCCAAGGCCTCGCCGACCTCGAAGCTGCCATCTGCCTTTGCACCGCACTCAGAGCTAACGTCTTGGGACTCAACCTTAACATCCCACTTTCCCTCAGCTTGCTTCTCAACGTTTGCTCAAGGAATGTTCCTACTGGATTCCAATGCTAAATCCCCATATCTTCACTCTCTTCATCTTTCTTGGCAATAATTAAGTGTTTTCTTGGCAGCTTTGTTGTTTCAATTTCCTTGTGGGAGTTGATATCGAATAAGTCTAATATTTGTCTTCAAGTGTGTTTTGTCTTAGAGATTTTTGTTTTTTTTATCGGCAACCGTATGTTTTTATTAAATTAAAACATACAGCTTGACGAAATCGCACGCCTCGTTAAAAACCTCCCTAAACCTATTGGAGGAAAATAGTACGATACGATCCTTCGATTACAAAAGAAAAAAAACACATAAGACCAAGTCACAAACATGGCACAAACGTCGAAAGTCTATCTACTCCCTCTTTCGCCAATGCATCCGCAAATCCATTCGCTTCCCTCGGCACGTAACAGAATTGGATATCATATATGACTTGACAAGCCTGATCAATTCCCAAAAATACCTCCCAAAGCCGCCAAGGTCGTTTTGCGGACTGAGTAATCCAGCTCAACGCGACTTGAGAATCCGACTCCAAAATCACACAACCCTATCGCCATTCCCATTCCTGTATCATACCCAAGGCAAAAGCTATCGCTCGCACCTCTGCTTCATTCGACTCCATCACCCCTAAAGGTCCTGAAAAAAGACCCAAAATACGACTGTCTGCATCTCGTAACACACCACCAAAACCTGCCGGGCCCGGTTTTCCCCGCGCCGATCCATCCGTGTTAAATTTTAACACATTTCGTAACGGGGGCTGCCAGCACCTTCCCCCCTTCACCCTTTTTGGATGGAAAGTAACCTCAATTTTGGAAGGACAAGTCCACCAAACTGCCTCGGGTACCAATTCCCCCCGCCTATCCGGTTTTATCCAGTAATATGATCTCAATTTTATCAAGAAGCACAATTCAGCCAAATTCCATCGTTTCCCCCGAAAAATAAATTCATTCCTTGCAATCCATAACGACCACAATACAGCAGCAACACACGCTATCCACCACAAATTCATGCATCCCGTAAAAATACTATGAAAATCAAGAACGTAAAATGCATCGAAACTAACCAGTAAGCTGGATTCAATTCCCCACCATTGTCGCATCCATAGCCACACTGATTGCGCAAAAGGGCATTCGTAGAGGATGTGAGCGATGCTTTCCTCGACCATCGCACACCAAGGGCATCGGCCTTGGTCATCCGGCAGTGGGATCCCACGTGCTCGCAAGAAATCGGCAGTTGGTAGTCGACGCAACCATGTAAACCATAAGAAAGCTTGAACTTTCGCCGGCACCAGCACCTTCCAAGCGAAACAGTCACCAAACTCCATCTCCCCCGGCTTGTCGAACATGAGCAGTTTCGATAAAGTCCCAACCGAAAAAATTCCACGCTCGTCCGGCCTCCAAATTAACATGTCTAGCTTGCCTTCCCATGCGCGAAAATTGGACACCATTTTAATTAAATCTCGTAGCATTTCTAATTCAAAAACTCGCAATGGGCGTCTAAAGAAATCTGCCCATATGTGATGCGATAAGTTGCCCTCCACCATATAATCACACACCCTTGCTAATTTGTCACATGCCAACGAGAATAAGCGCGGAAATACATCTTTTATGGCCGCCTGATCGACCCACGGATCAAACCAAAAAAGTATCGATCTACCATCACCAAGTTTCCATAAAAAACCGGTCATACCCATATGTTTTTCAACCTGTGCATCGCATGAGAGTGCTACAATTTGTCGCCATACGAGCGACATCGACGACATCTTTTCCGTGTTGAAGCCCCACCATTGCGGATGTTCTCCATATTTTGCTACTATCAAACAACGCCATAGTGAATCTCTATCTCGCGTATATCTCCACACCCATTTTGAAAGCATCGCCATGTTCTTAACTCGCAAATCCGCAACCCCCAAACCCCCTAACTGTTTCGGATGACATACCATCTCCCACCCTACTCTGCTCATCCGTCGTTCCAAACCGACACCCCCCATAGGAAAGCTCTTCGAATTTTGTCGATCCTCTCAATTACCCCTTTAGGGGCGACAAACAAACCCATATAGAATATCGGTAACGAGGAAAGGACCGAATTGACCAAAACCACTCGAGCCGCAAACGACAAAGAGGACCGTTTCCATCCCGCTAATTTTCGTCTAAAATTTGCAATTACCGGTTCCCAAGTAGCTATCAGTCGCGGACTTGAACCTATTGGAAACCCCAAATAAACGAATGGAAATTCAGCTTTCCTACATCCCATTACTTCGGCCACGTTAATGCCCGAATCATCCTCTATGCCAATTGAATACAAGGAGCTTTTGCCGAAATTAATCTTCAACCCCGAGCAAACTTGGAAACAATGCAGGATCCGTTTCAAGTTTTGCACAACTTCTAATGAACCCTCAAAGAACAATAGTGTATCGTCGGCAAACTGCAGACGTGTCACAAATATCCCAGCCGCTACTTCCACTCCACGAATTAAACCCCCTGATTCAGCCCTTCGCAGCATCAAATGCATTGCTTCCGCGACTATCACAAAAAGCAATGGTGATAGCGGACATCCCTGTCTCAAGCCTCTACCCATTCTGAATTCTTTGGTGGCATTACCGTTGAGAAGCACCGATAACCTGACTGAACTAATACATTCCTGAATCCATTGTCTCCATATGTCGCAGAAGCCCATTCTTCCTAACACCTCATCCAAAAAATTCCAACTAACGCAATCATACGCCTTGGCGAAATCAAGCTTCAATAAAAAGCCACTTGCGCCCCGTTGTCGTAAAGAATGCACCACCTCGAGTGCTAGGAGTACTCCATCTACTAATTGACGACCTTTTATAAATGCTGATTGTGTATCACTTATCAAATCCCCCAAAACCGCTTGGAGTCGAGTCGCAAGACATTTTGCTAAAATTTTATACACCGAGTTGACTAAGCATATAGGCCTATATTCGCCAAGTGTCGTGGGGGGTGTTACCTTAGGAATTAAGACAATGAACATGCAATTCACATCCTTTGGTAACCGCGCACTAGCATGAAAATTGTCGAAGAAGCGTAGGATAACGCCATTGAGCACCTCCCACCCATTTTTATAGAAATCCAACGTAAAACCATCCGGGCCCGGTGCCTTCGAACCATCACAACCCCTCACTATACCATGTACCTCTTCCAAAGAGAATGCCGCCACCAAATTCCCCCTAGCTGTCTGCGATAACTGCCTGAAATTCCCCTCGAATTTCCATGCACATTCCCTCTTGTCGCGAGAGAAATGTTTCATGAAAAATTGAGCTACATGACGGCGCATAAGTGGTGGCGAATTGATCCAATTGTCATTAACCATGAAACCTGGAATAAAATTTCTTGCCGCTCTCAGCTTAGCGGAACGGTGGAAATATGTTGTATTTCGATCTCCCAATCGCAACCATGTTGCACGTTATTTTTGTCTCCACATCGCCTCCTTATGCATCATAGCTTTCCACAGAGCTTGTACCCATTGTCGCCTTTCTTCCTCTAATTCCTCTTCAACATTAGATGTAGATGCCGCTATGTCCGCACGGTCAATTTTGTCTTGCATATCAGATATTATCTCATTCACATCCCCAAAACTATCCCGATTCCACTGTTTCAAAAATAACTTCAAGTGTCGCAGTTTCACCATGATGTTTACCGTGCCAATATCCAGCTTAGTTAGCCGAATCCATGTATCTCTAAGGGACATGAAAAAGACTTGTATTGTTTTCCTTCTTGTTCCTTTATCAAGTTAGTAATATGATGTCTGAAGCTGATTATGGTTATGAATTTAACATTTCAGGTTTAAATGAATCGAGTTTGAATGAATAAAAAATAACATGAATTAAAACAAATTTCCATGTATAAATTTGGGTTCGTGACTCAGAAAATGTTGAGAAAGATATAAGCCAGCTCACATGAAAAGCCAATAAGAAACATTAAAGAGAAACCTCATTTCACTGCACAAAAGGGAAAAGATTCCTTGGACTATTGTATTTATATAATGATAATAAATATTATATCTGGTTGGGATTTAGGTTGAGCTCAACCTTAAATATATCTTGTTTTGTATTTTTTTAATAAACATTAGATTCATCATTTTATTCTTGATTAAATTATTAAATTAAATTTATTCTAGACATATATGTGATTGTTAGAGGTATGTGACCAAAATTTCATCTTGTTTTGGCTCGAAAAATTTATGGTGCGACCAATTTGATGAAAAATATAAAATCTTTAATGGATGCAAAGGAAACGAGTTTAAAGTGTAAAATTCAGTTTGATTAAATTTCCTTTGCAATTAAGTATTTATCCCTATAAATATATACTTTGAAAGTTAAGTTAGAGTACGGAAAAAAATTCTCTATAGCGAATGGGCGATAGGCGGAATCAAGGTGGGCGAGAACGAACGAGACAGGGCGGAGGCCGAGTATGGACCCTGTTCGTGTCGAATCTGCCGTCACAACTGCATTGGCAGGGGGTTTGGCAAGTTTTCGATAGGCATGGGGTTGTGGTGGACGTGTTCATACCTAAGAAGAAAGGGAAAGATGGAGCGAGATTTGGGTTCGTTCGGATGTCGACTATTCAAGATGCAAATCGGGTAATCGAGCGATTGAATGGATTCTGCCTCTATGGATCAGTAATCATGGTCCTATTTGCTAGAGATGGGGTGAGGGATTCGTCTTGGCGAAAGAAGGGCTTGATGGATCATAAGCCTAAACCCTCGCAGTTAAGCAAGAATTTCGTAGAAAAAGAGAGATTAAAGGGTGATCAAGATCCAATTGCAACAACAAAACCTGTTCCGTTGAGGAGAATTGTGGGAAAAATTGATGGAGACAAATGGGAAATCTTGAAAACCTGTGTGGTTGGATGGCGACGCAATTCGATCTCGATCGCTCAAATGGCGAAGGAGCTACATGAGAACAATATGAGGGGATTCTCTATTATGCACATGGCAGGGCGAATGGTGCTATTAATGCCCAACGAATCGGGGGAAAGGATGGATATTATGTCACGGACAGATTTAGAGAGGTGGTTTGTGGATGTACGTCCGTGGTCGACAGCGATTGAAATGTCGACGAGAAGAGTATGGCTCGCTATGAGCGGGATTCCCATTCACGCGTGGGCAACGGAGACTTTTGAAAATATAGCCAAATTATGGGGATCATTGGTAAAGGTAGACTTATCGACGATCTCACCTTCATTGTTCGAGCGAAGTAGGATCCTGATCGAAACCAATTGGATCGACAAGATTGATGAGCTGATGGAATTGGAAGTAGAGGGTAATACATATAACATTCGGGTGCAAGAGTGGGAAAGAGAGTTGGCTCAAGAAGATAGGGACGAGGAAGAGAGTGACATGGAGACATCATCGAAAACTAATTCCCGTCGAGCTGATGTACCTAACGGGATCAATAAATCGAGTGAAGACGAGGATCCGATGTTGCACTCGTTTGTTCAAGACAGTCTTATGGGTGAGGATACAAATCTAATTTCCAGAGATGACCAGGAAATTGATTCGAAACAGGATGCTAATGTCACAAACAAAGGGTACACGTATGAAAAACAAGTTGATTTGCGGGTGGAATCAATGAGTGGAGGAAATTCGTGGGTTTCGGATGAGGTGGTCGCTTTGATAGATAGGGAGGGGACAGGCGATCGCAAGAGCTTAGATGTGGCTCAGTTTGAAGCTTATAGAGCGGACAGTGCCCAGGGGAATACGATTGCAGCGGATGAGGAGGTGGATATGCTAGTTAGGGAAAGAATTGGGGAGTGCACAAGCCTCGATATGGACTGCTTTGTCTGCTGTGTAGGGGATGTTGTCCGTGTGAATAATGACATTGAGGAGCGGGGGGTGGCAGTGAATATTGCCAATGCAACGATGGGGGCGAACACAGGGGAAATACTCGAGGATGGGCCTGAACAAATGAGGGCCTCAGATGCTAGGTATATTGAACACAATGGAGTCCTTCACACGGTGAGAAGCTTATCAAATGTTTTGATAAGTGTTTTGAATCCGGAGGAAAGGTATGAGGCTGTGATTAAATTAACAAAAAAGTCTCGAGGAAGGCCGAAGAAGAAAATACAGGAGGATACGGGGATTGCTAATGGTTCCTTATCGGACTCGGATTTTGTAAACAGGAAGAGGGTGATTTTGAGAGAGGCAAAACAAACTCTTGATTTGGGCAGATTGATAGGGGCTTCGACAGTAGGTAACGAGGAGGCGGTTGTTCAAGACATTGCGCGCATCATTGAGTCGCGCATTGAAAACAAATAGCAGCTGGCGATGCGGGTGTTGTCGTGGAACGTTCGCGGATTGGGTGCAGCCGCGAAACGACGTGCAGTATGTGATCGAGTACGACAACACCAGTGTGCGATGGTGTTGCTTCAGGAAACGAAATTGGAGCAGCTATCAGCAAATGGGGTAAGTAAATTGTGGCTTTCGGATAATTTTGATTTTGTTTTAGCACCTTCTATTGGGCGATTAGGGGGTTACTGTTAATTTGGGACAGTGACAAATTCCGGAAGATAGAAACACGTATATCTCGCCATTTTATTTTGATTAAAGGGGAGTGGGTGATTGAGAAATGGCCATGATGGATGGTTTTTTTTATCGGCAACCGTATGTTTTATTAAATAATAAGAAAACATACAGCTTGACGAAATCGCATGCCTCGTTAAAAACCTCCCTAAACCTATTGGAGGAAAAGAGTACGATACGATCCGTCGAATACAAATGTCAAAAATCACAAAAGACCAAGTCACAAACATGGCACAAACGTCGAAATTCTATCTACTCCCTCTTTTGCCAATGCATCCGCAAATCCATTCGCTTCCCTCGGCACGTAGCAGAATTGGATATCATATATGTCGTGACAAGCCTGATCAATTACCAAAAATACCTCCCATAGTCGCCAAGGGCGTTTTGCGGACTGAGTAATCCAGCTCAACGCGACCTGAGAATCCGTCTCCAGAATCACACACACCTGCCGCCATTTCCTCTCCTGTACCATACCCAAGGCAAATGCTATCGCTCGCACCTCTGCTTCATTCGACTCCATCACGCCTAAAGGGCCTGAAAATAGTCCCAAAATGCGACTGTCTGCATCTCGTAGCACGCCACCAATACCCGCCGGACCCGGTTTTCCTCGCGCTGATCCATCCGTGTTAAATTTTAGAACATTTTGTAACGGGGGCTGCCAGCAACTTCCCCCCCCCCTCACCCTTTTCGGATTTGCACTAACCTCAATTTTGGAAGGACAAGTCCACCAAGCTGCCTCCGATACCAATTCCCCCCACCTATCAGCTTTTATCCAATAATATGATCTCAATTTTACCAAGAAACACAATTCAGCCAAATTCTAGCATTTCCCACGGAAAATAAAATCATTCCTTGCAATCCATAACGACCACAAAATAGCAGCAACACACGCTATCCACCACAAATTCATGCATCCCGTAAAAACACTATGGAAACCAAGAACGTAAAATGAATCAAAACTAACCGGTAAGCTTGAGTCAATTCCCCACCATTGTCGCATCCATAGCCATGCTGATTGCGCAAAAGGGCATTCATAGAGGATGTGAGCGATGCTCTCCTCTACCATCGCACACCAAGGGCATCGGCCTTGGTCATCCGGCAGTGGAATCCCACGTGCTCGCAAGAAATCCGCAGTGGGTAGTCGACGCTACCATGTAAACCATAGGAAAGCTTGAACTTTCGGCGGCACCAGCACCTTCCAAGCGAAAGAGTCACCAAACTCCATCTCCCCCGCCTTATCGAACATGAGCAGTTTCGATAAAGTCCCAACTGAAAAAATTCCACGCTCGTCCGGCCTCCAAATTAGCATGTCTAGCTTGCCTTCCCATGCACGAAAATTGGACACCAATTTAATTAAATCACGTAGCATTTCTAGTTCAAAAACTCGCAATGGGCGCCTAAAGAAATCTGCCCATATGTGATGCGATAAGTTGCCCTCCACCATATAATCACACACCCTCGCTAATTTGTCACTTGCCAACGAGAATAAGCGCGGAAATACATCTTTTATGGCCATTTGATCTACCCACGGATCAAACCAAAAAAGTATCAATCTACCATCACCAAGTTTCCATAAAAAACCGGTCATACCCATATGTTTTTCAACCTGTGCATCGCATGAGAGTGCTACAATTTGTCGCCATACAAGCGACATCGATGACATCTTTTCCGTGTTGAAACGCCACCATTGCGGATGTTCTCCATATTTTGCTACTATCAAACAACGCCATAACGAATCCCTATCTCGCGCATATCGCCACACCCATTTTGATAGCATCGCCATGTTCTTAATTCGCAAATCCGCAACCCCCAAACCCCCTAACTGTTTCGGACGACACACAACATCCCACCCTACTCTGCTCATCTGCCGTTCCAAACCGACACCCCCCATAGGAAAGCTCTTCGAATTTTATCAATCCTCTCAATTACCCCTTTGGAGGCGACAAACAAACCCATATAGAATATCGGTAACGAGGAGAGGACCGAATTGACCAAAACCACCCGAGCCGCAAAAGACAAAGAGGACCTTTTCCATCCCGCTAATTTTCGTCTAAAATTTGCAATTACCGGTTCCCAAGTAGCTATCAGTCTCGGGCTTGCGCCTATTGGAAAACCCAAATAAACAAACGGAAAATCAACTTTCCTACACCCCATTACCTCGGCTACGTTAGTGCCCAAAGCTTCCTCTATGCCAATTGAGTACAAGGAGCTTTTGCCGAAATTAATTTTCAAACCCGAGCAAACTTGGAAACAATGCAGGATCCGTTTCAAGTTTTGCGCAACTTCTAATGAACCCTCAAAGAACAAGAGTGTGTCATCGGCAAACTGCAAATGTGTCACATATATCCCATCCGCTACTTCCACTCCACGAATGAAACCCCCTAATTCAGCCCTTCGCAGCATCAAATGCATTGCTTCCGCGACTATCACAAAAAGCAAAGGTGATAGCGGACAGCCTTGTCGCAAGCCTCTACCCATTCTGAATTCTTTGGTGGCATTACCGTTGAGAAGCACCGACAGCCTGACTGAACTAATACATTCTTGAATCCATTGTCGCCATATGTCGCAAAAGCCCATTCTTCCTAGCACCTCATCCAAAAAGTTCCAACTAACGCAATCATACGCCTTGGCGAAATCAAGCTTCAATAAAAAACCACTTGCGCCCCGTTGTCGTAAGGAATGCACCACCTCGAGGGCTAGAAGTACACCATCTACTAATTGACGACCTTTTATGAATGCTGATTGTGTATCACTTATCAAATCCCCCCAAAACCGCTTGTAGTCGAGTCGCAAGACATTTTGCTAAGATTTTATACACCGAGTTTACTAAGCATATAGGCCTATATTCACCAAGGGTCGTGGGGGATGTTACCTTAGGTATTAGGACAATGAAAGTGCAATTCACATCCTTAGGTAGCCGCCCACTAGCATGAAAATTGTCGAAGAAACGTAGGATATCGCCCTTGAGCACCTCCCACCCCTTCTTATAGAAATCCAACGTAAAACCATCCGGGCCCGGTGCCTTCGATCCATCACAACCCCTCACTATACCATGTACCTCTTCCAAAGAGAATGCCGCCACCAAATTCCCCCTAGCTGTCTACGGTAAAAGTCTAAAATCCCCCTCGAATTGCCATACACATTCCCTCTTGTCGCGAGAGAAATGTTTCATGAAAAATTGTACTACATGTCGTCGCATAAAAGGTGGCAAATTGATCCAATTGTTATTAACCATGAATCCTGGAATATAATTTCTTGCCGCTCTCAGCTTAGCGGATCGGTGGAAAAATGTTGTGTTTCGATCGCCCAATCGCAACCATGTCGCTCGTGATTTTTGTCTCCACATCGCCTCCTTGTGTCTCATAGCTTTCCACAAAGCTTGTAACCATTGTCGCCTTTCCACCTCTATTTCCTCATCAATATTAGATGTAGATGCCGCTATGTCCGCACGATCAATTCTGTCTTGCATCTCAGATATTATCGCATTCACATCCCCAAAGCTGTCCCGATTCCACTGTTTCAAAAATAACTTCAAATGTCGCAGTTTCACCATGATGTTCACTGTGTCGATATCCAATTTTGTTAGCCTAATCCATTCCTCAACGATTTTCCTCAAATGGTACCTGCCCTCCATCCAACAATTAAAAAACCGGAACGGACGGGGACCCCAATCGTTCTCATCACACTTCAACAATAATGGCGTGTGGTCGGATACACCCCGTGCTAGCGCCTCCTGCTGGATTGAGCTGAAGGCATCTATCCAACTTGTCGATATCAAGAATCTATCGATTCTTCTACATCTTCTCTTTGGGCCAAACCATGTAAAACGTTTCCCCAAAAGTGGTAAATCCATCAACCCTGCTTGTAGAACAAAATCGCCAAAAGCTTCCATTTCCATATTCCTGTCCGATGTGCCAATTCTATCCGACTCAAGTAGTATGGCATTAAAATCTCCCGCTATGCACCATGGGCCCTCTTGATTGCTAATCTTACTCAAAAATATTTGCCCATATAGCTTGCTGCCCTTCCAAGTCGGATGGTGCATATACCACGACTAGGCCACAACTTAAATCATCATGCAACCATCTACCTCTCATCACAATGAAATTGCATTCAATCTCGACCACTTCTAGTTTAAATTTACTTACCTCCCATATCACTAAAATACCGCCCGAAGCACCAATTGATGGCGCGATCACTGATTCGAAGTTATTGGTTCCCCAAAGACTTGCTAGCCACAATTTCAGACACTCCTCCAACTTTGTTTCTTGCAACATTGCCATATCCGCATCATTCTTCCTTATCACATCCCGAACAAACCGGCGTTTAGCACTCCCTCCCAAGCCCCTAACATTCCACGATAGCATTTTCATGAGTCACAAACCCCGACGGTCGCCACTAATCACTCTTGATATGTCTCGAATAATCTCTTCTTCCCGGTCGTTGGAATTAACCCCAATCAATGAACCCAGCTTCACCGTTTCAATTGCTTCTATTTCAATATTGTTTGTTGCGTGACCGTCGTCCACCCTTCCCGTATTCGATATTTCTTGGCTGACCTTATTCAAACGGCTGTTCTTCTTTTTTCTATAAAACCGACAACCTTCCAAATTTCCCCCAAGGAACTGTCTGATCTTGCAATAAGCCTGACCCACCTGAACAATTTCGGTTTTGCTCAAATCTGATTGTGCACTTGTCGAAAAAATAGGAGTATAATATTTTAATTCAGAATTTAATTTAGAGTGAAATTCTGAATTATCCATATTTTGAAGATTAGACTCATGTTCTTTGGAATCACTGGATTTTGAGTTAGCAATTCCCGCTATATCCGAACTCTTGCAATTTTGAATGTCTCCTATCTCTGCAGGACTCCTATCACAACCGTCCTTCTCTCCGCTCAGACTTCTTTCCGCCGCCTCCATTGTCTGTGCCGGAAGACTCACAGTTGGCCTGTCCGGTGATTGAGTGGAGTTGTTTGATGCCCCTTGTTCTTCATTGTGATTCCGATCAGAATGGTGTTCTTCATTGGTTTTTTCGGACGAATCTCCTTGTTGCCCTTCCCATGCTTCATTCGCAAGCCATAACACTGAATTTGTAGTTTCATTTAATTTTGCTGCATCCTCTACGTTTCCCACTCTCTTAAGCGGTGATGTATTGTTGTCGCTACTTCCTTCTTCGTCCGTCGACTCTGATTCCCCGCAATCACATTCCACCGCGGGGGATGTGCCATCCATCTCTAACACGCGGATAGTATATGATTCCCCCTCAAATTGAACTTCAATGTGTTCTTCAATCCGATTGAATGTGGATGTTTCTACCATAATCCTACCACTATCGAATGAAGATGGTGTTTCCGTTGCATCATCCATTCAAATAAAAACACCCCATATATTTGCAATGTTCATGAAAGTCCTTTTGTGCCATAGATGTATCGGAAGGCCGATTATCGACATCCATACCCGTCGCGATTCCACCTTGATCGCTGGAGACCATTTTTTTACCTTCACGAAACATTCTTTCACACGGTCAAGTTGCATGATTTTATCGCGGATGGGTGCCGATGTACACATTAGCAAGATCATTGAACCGGATAGTCGCATGATAGAGAAACCATCATGTTTGTCTACCTCCAATCGTTTCGCTAAAGACTTTATGCTGCACGGATTCAGGCACCAGCCCACCGCACACCATTGTAATATTGCCCATTTGTCTTCATCCACTATCCCTGGTACTTTCGATCTGTTTTGTTTCGCTTCTTCTCTCCCTATCGACGCTTCTGATTTTCTTGATTCCTCATTTTCCTTCTTCCCTTGTTGCTCATTGTTTCCCACTTTCTTACGGTACCACACCGTTTTTCCCTTCCACGCCATAGAAACTCTCAATCGGCCGCCGTAGATCCATTTACCGTCTAATCGCTCTATCAACCTGTTTGCATCTTCTTTCGACGCCATTCTAACGAAACCAAACCGCTGTCCATCCCTGGCCCGTTTGTTCGGGATGAACGCGTCTTTGACAACCCCATGTCTATCACACACTTGCCACAATCCTTTCCAGTGGATTGTCCGAGAAAGACCACCGATGAATAAGGTCCAAACTTCCTATTTCCCCTGATCTCGTTGCACCGAGCTGTTTCCTGTGTGTGATTCACTTTTCCGGCCGGTGATGTTTTCCTGCTCCGCGGTGAGACGTTTCCAAATTCCCGTGGAGAGCATTTTTTTCGTATGATGGATGGTTAATGTCTATGCTCCTTGCGAGGTGGAGAATCAAGGACGAGTATGGGGGGAATTGCGGGAGCTGTTCGGGGAATTAGAGGGGCCGTGTTGTATGGGAGGTGATTTTAATACGGTGCGGAAGGTGGGGGATAGATGTGGCTGTGTTGATGCATCGAGGGGAATGGAGGAATTCAACGAGTTTGTGGAGGATGTGGGTCTTTTGGATATCAAAGTGGTGGGAAAGAAGTTCACTTGGTTCGGATCGGGGAAAAAAGCTTGTCGCCTTGATATATTCTTGGTGTCGAGAGAGTGGATCGAGCGCTTTTCTTCATTGTATCAATTGATTTTGCCGAGGGGGATTTCGGATCATACGCTGATACGACTGACAAGTGAGGATAGTGATTGGGGACCTCGTCCGTTTCGGTTTCTAAATGTTTGGCTTGAGAAAAAGGAGCATGTTGATTTAATGGCGAAGGAATGGGAGAGAATTTCAGTGGAATTGGAGGGGTATTCGATATAATATAAATTAAAGGAGCTGAAAAAAATTTTGCGCACATGGAATAAAGAATGTTTTGGACATGTCGACACTAGAATTGGGGAGGTGACGGAACAGATAGACAAGTTAGATGAGGTGGTTAAGGTGTCGGGGGATAGAGGCCATCGGGTTGAAGAGATTTGTCGGCTAAAAATTGAGCTGTGGCGCCTTCACAAGTATAGGGAATCGATTTGGCGACAGAAGTCGAGAGCTCTTTGGCTAAAAGCGGGGGACCGCAACACCTCATTTTTCCATCGAAGTGCTAAAATTAGAGCTGGAAAAAATAAGATTATTGGCTTGCGGATCAATGGCAAATGGGTGGAGGATCAGGCGAGGTTTAAACGCCATATACAGGGTGAATTTCGCAAACATTTTGCACGTCGACCATGCCTTGGAACGATGGAGGCAGATGTGCGGTTTTTTAGGCTGGATAGGGCGGCTGCTGATATGCTTGAATCTGATTTTTTGCTGTCCGAAATTAGAGATGCAATTTTGAGTTGTGAAGGCGCGAAAGCTCCGGGGCCTGACGGATTTAGCTTTGCTTTTTTCAAGCGGGGATGGGAGTTCTTGCAGGATGATTTGGGGCGCTTGTTTAAGACCTTCCATGCGTATGGTTCTTTGCCGAAAGGGGCCAACTCGACATTTGTGGTATTGATCCCGAAAAAAGAGAACCCGCAGGTAATTAGTGATTTTCAGCCGATATGCTTATTGAATTCTATTTACAAAATAGTGGCGAAAGTACTAGCGGGAAGGCTACAAAAGGTACTTCATTCGGTGATTAGTGAAGAGCAATCTGCATTTATTAAAGGTCGGCAAATTGTTGACGGCATTTTATTAACTAACGAAGTTGTTCATTCACTTCGGATGTGACGATTTAGCGAAGGAGGTGTGGTGCTGAAGATTGACTTCGCGAAGGCGTATGATTGCATAAAATGGGATTTTCTTGAGGATGTAATGTGCCGGATGAACTTTGGGGAGATATGGAGGAATTGGATACTGAAATGTGTGGGTACAGCACGGCTCTCGGTCCTTGTGAATGGTAGTGCAATGCCGGAGTTTGCCATGGAAAGGGGGTTGCGACAAGGTGACCCCTTGTCGCCGTTACTTTTTGTGATTGTTGCGGAAGCATTACACCAATTTTTGGTGAATGCGGAAAGCTTGGGGCTGATTATAGGAGTGAGTGTCGCTGCGGATTGTCGGCTATTGCATTTGCAATTTGCCGATGACACGGTTATCTTCATTCAAGGGAAGGTTGAATTTGCTAGAAACTTGAAGCGCGTGCTGACGTGTTTTGAGTATGGTTCGGGGCTGCAAATTAATTACGCCAAATCGGCAATGTATGATGTGGGAATAGAGGAGGCAGTGGCCTTGGAGATGGCTAAGGAACTGGGATGTGTGCGAGCAGATTACCCTTTAAATACTTGGGAATTCTTATAGGAATTAATCCACGGAATGGTAAGGTTTGGGAACCGGTGATTAATCGGATGCGCGTGTGTTTAGCGGGATGGAAAAAAAACTCCTTATCTTTTGCCGCAAGGGTGACATTGGTGAATTCGGTGCTTTCTACGCTGCCATTATATTATATGAGTATATTTAGGGTGCCGAAAACGGAATTAAATAAAATTGAGAAGATTAGGCGTGCATTCCTGTGGGGCGATACGGATTTAAAAAGAAAATTGAACCGGGTAGCTTGGGCGAAAGTATGTCGGCCGAAGGAGCTAGGGGGTCTTGGAGTGGCAAATATTGAACTTCGAAATTCAGCGTTGCTTGCCAAATGGCTTTGGCGATATGCCGATTCCCCCAAGGCTTTGTGGAAATCGATTGTGGAAGCTAAGTATGGCGTTGCAGTGAGGGGGAGACTGCCGAATGTGGTGGGTAAGCAGCACATGTCTTTCGTTTGGAGGAGAATTGTTGAGATACAAGAAGAGGATGCCGCTGGTAAGTTTATGAGTGAAGACTGCTTCTTGTGGCACATAGGGAACGGGCAAAGGGTGCTGTTTTGGTACGATCGATGGTGTTTAGAGGAGCCTTTATGTGAGGTATTCCCGCACATTTTTAGATGTGCTAGCAACAAGGATGCCGTGGTGTGTGATTATGCGATGCAAGGCACATTGAACCATGAGGAATGGTTGCTGTTTTTTAGCCGTGACTTGCGATCTTTTGAACAACACTAGCTGAGACAAATGCGAGCGATTGTGAGGGGGTTTACCTTGTGTGCGAGCGAGAGGGATGTGCTGGTCTTGAAGCCGAATGCGGTTGGACAGTTTTCCGTGGGGAGCTTAATGAAATTGATGTCTTCGTTGGGTCTATCCGACTATGGTTTCGATGGTTTTAATATGTGGAAAATTGAAGTGCCTCCGAAGGTACAATGCTTCCTATGGTTCGTGCAATTATGCCGATTGCTGACATTGTCTATGCTAAGCGCTCGGGGCGTGCCTTTAGCGGGAATTCAATGTGTGTGGTGTAGGGGGGGTTGGCGAGGAAGAGCATATATTTTTTATATGCACGTTTGCAAACAGATTGTGGGAGGCGTTTTTCCGTTGGTGGGGGATATCATGGGTGAATCCGAGAACGTTTGCGGATTTTCTTGTGCAGTGTTGTAGTGGGGTGTTGTCGGGAGTAGGGAGAGCTTGGTGGATGGTTGGATGTACAACGGTATTGTGGTCCTTATGGCTTGCGCGGAATGAGGTAATTTTCAATCAGAAACAGATGGGTGTCGAGGAGCTGCTTTTCCTTATCAAGCTTCGCTCATTTTATTGGATTAAATACTTCGTGCACGGCAGCGACATTACAGAGGTTGCTTGGTGGGAGTGGCCAGTGCTGTGTGTGCCGTCAGGTACAGTAAAACATAGAGCTGGAATCCGTTGGTGTCCACCGATAGAAGGCGTACTAAAGTTTAACGTGGATGGCGCGGCGAGGGGGAAACCAAGTTTGGTGGGATGTGGGGGTGTGCTGCGGGATGCGAGGGGTGTAGTGCTGGCTGTTTTTTCGGGACCGTTGGGTTGTATGGAATCGAATGAAGCTGAGGTTTGGGCCATTTGTCATGCGGTTCGATTGCTGGCCGACTCAAGGTGGAAGGAGGATTGGTCGTTTATAATTGAATCCGACTCGCGGATTGCGTTATCCTGGGTTCTGCACAAGGACAAACGACCATTGAGGTATAGAGGGCTGTTTCGCGAGATCGATTATGCTTGTTTGCAGCTACGTTGTGTTTGCTTTCACCACGCTTTTCGTGAGGCGAATTCATTCGCCGATGCGCTCGCTAAAGGGGGGTGGATATAGTACCTTGGTTTCATGCTACTGCGGATAATGGGATGACATTGTAATGGGGTTTTTAGTCCGGTTCGGGGCGTTTTGGCCTATACCTTCCATGATGCACTCTTTTTCCTCCAATTTAGGATAGGGAGGTTTTTTAAGGAGGCATATGGTAGGTTGTATGATTTCTCTACACTGAATAAAATCATACAATTACCGATCAAAAAAAAAGAAAAAAATTAGGTTTAGGGTTTAAGGTTAGGGGTTGTTTGTACGATTACTGTTCGGTTATCCCCACGGTTCAAATATAGTGATCTCCGTCTCCATCCCCATTTGAGCTTCGGTGATAAAATTTATCCCGCCCCCTTCTCGTGAGTAAAGATTTTGGTTATTCCTCATTCCGTCGATTCAATAACCACGATTTTTTGGATATTCTTCACCCAATTCCAACCCCCACCAAAAATCCATAAATATACAGTTTAAATATTTTTTTTGCTCAGCAAAAACAATTTATTTAATTTTATTGAAGACCGAGATTGGACGCCTCGTTAAAAACCTCCCTAATCCTAATGGAGTAAAAGAGTACGATCCAATTTGGTATCATCTACAAAGGCGATACACTTTACTTCAGCAACCCATATGTTCAATTACAAAACAAGGTTCAAAACCCAACTCACCACCATGCTTTGAATAACATCGGTCTAGTGACTCCAATTTTCGCTAAATGATCTGTCGTGCTGTTTTACTCACGCGAAACATACTGAAATTCTACCTTTGTAATCTCTCGCTTTATGCCATCAATTTCCTCGAAGGTATCCTACCATCTCCATGATCTTGACAACGGATCTGCAATCCAGTTGAAGACGACTTGTGAATCTGATTCTACCAGCAGGGCAGCTTTCCCTTTCAACTCAACTTTCAACTACACTTTTAGTGTCGTATGTATAGCCATCTGCTCATCATAGTCAAAGCAGAATTTTTCGAATGGTCCAGAAAATAACGCATGCATATCTCCTTTTGAGTTTCGTAAGACACCTCCACAGCCTGCTCTCTCTTCTCGAAGCGCTCCATCGACGCTGAATTTAAGTGAGTTAATCGGAGGAGGGCACCACCGTGCAGCTTCATTGATGCTATTACAGTTCACTGTACATGCTATGGGATTTTTTCACTAATCACCGTCACTATTTATCAAGTTCTCATTGATTGCCCTTAACCATATGTAACCTCTCATCTTTGTAACAAATAAGAGGTCCTTAATCTTAATCGATTTGTCATTGAACACCTTATCGTTGCGTGCGAGCCACAAGCTCCATAAGGCAGCCGCTACTGCTATGAGCCAGAAGGGTTTCACTGAGTTTGGCATATGTATATTGAGGCAAAAATTCAGGAGCTCCTCAACACTTCCCACTTTACCCATACTATGGTCCACCAATTGTAAAATCTCAACCAAAAGCATATTACGAACCTGCAGTTGGAGAACAGATGGTTGGAGTCTTCTATTACTAGGTTACACCAAGGGCATTCTTTCTTTAAATTCAGAACTTGTACTCATTTGCTTACTTAAAAACATGCAATTGGTAACCTTTCCAACTTTAACATCCACAGAAAAGTCTTTACTTTTGGGGGGACTTTCAACGATCAAATCTTGTCGAAATCAAATGCTGAAATTTCAAATTCATCAATGATCATTATCACAGTCAACCTTTTTACCGAGAATGTTCCTGTTTTGTCATGTAGCCAAACTAGCTTATCCTGTTTTGCTTTGCTAATCACAACACCATTTATTACCTTTTTCAAATCTTCAAGGACTTTTTCCTCCATGTCCAGCAAGACTCTATTAAACAAAGCTGGCCAATTTAAATTCTAACTGTTGCTCTCGCCCAATATCAAGCCACAGTTTCACCTTTTCTCAAGCAATGCCGATATAGTCTCGGGTAGGCTAGTTTAAGCACAATTTCCCCACACCAGTAGTCTTCCTAGAAGAGTATTATTTTTCCATCTCATAAGATCCACTTAAAAGATTGTTGATTCATCCATTTCTTTGCCTCCCCTCGATATAGGTTCTTCACAATTCCTCTCCATACTATCGAAGAGCTCCTACGGTTGATTAAACTACTAATCCATTTCTTTTTTTTGATCGGCAACCATATGTTTTTATTAAATTAAAGAAAAAACATACAGCTTGACGAAATCGCACGCCTCGTTAAAAACCTCCCTAAACCTATTGGAGGAAAAGAGTACGATACGATCCGTCGATTACAAAAGAAAAAAAGCACATAAGACCAAGTCACAAACATGCCACAAACGTCGAAAGTCTATCTACTCCCTCTTTCGCCAATGCATCCGCAAATCCATTCGCTTCCCTCGGCACGTAGCAGAATTGGATATCATATATGACTTGACAAGCCTGATCAATTACCAAAAATACCTCCCAAAGCCGCCAAGGTCGTTTTGCGGACTGAGTAATCCAGCTCAACGCGACTTGAGAATCCGACTCCAAAATCACACAACCCTGTCGCCATTCCCTTTCCTGTATTATACCCAAGGCAAAAGCTATCGCTCGCACCTCTGCATCATTCGACTCCATCACCCCTAAAGGTCCTGAAAAAAGACCCAAAATACGACTGTCTGCATCTCGTAACACACCACCAAAACCTGCCGGGCCCGGTTTTCCCCGCGCCGATCCATCCGTGTTAAATTTTAACACATTTCGTAACGGGGGCTGCCAGCACCTTCCCCCTTCACCCTTTTTGGATGGATAGTAACCTCAATTTTGGAAGGACAAGTCCACCAAACTGCCTCGGGTACCAATTCCCCCCGCCTATCCGCTTTTATCCAGTAATATGATCTCAATTTTATCCAGAAGCACAATTCAGCCAAATTCCATCGTTTCCCACGAAAAATAAATTCATTCCTTGCAATCCATAACGACCACAATACAGTAGCAACACACGCTATCCACCACAAATTCATGCATCCCGTAAAAATACTATGAAAATCGAGAACGTAAAATGCATCGAAACTAACCGGTAAGCTGGATTCAATTCCCCACCATTGTCGCATCCATAGCCATACTGATTGCGCAAAAGGGCATTCGTAGAGGATGTGAGCGATGCTTTCCTCGACCATCGCACACCAAGGGCATCGGCCTTGGTCATCCGGCAGTGGGATCCCACGTGCTCGCAAGAAATCGGCAGTGGGTAGTCGACGCAACCATGTAAACCATAAGAAAGCTTGAACTTTCGGCGGCACCAGCACCTTCCAAGCGAAACAGTCACCAAACTCCATCTCCCCCGCCTTGTCGAACATGAGCAGTTTCGATAAAGTCCCAACCGAAAAAATTCCACGCTCGTCCGGCCTCCAAATTAACATGTCTAGCTTGCCTTCCCATGCGCGAAAATTGGACACCATTTTAATTAAATCTCGTAGCATTTCTAATTCAAAAACTCGCAATGGGCGTCTAAAGAAATCTGCCCATATGTGATGCGATAAGTTGCCCTCCGCCATATAATCACACACCCTTGCTAATTTGTCACATGCCAACGAGAATAACCGCGGAAATACATCTTTTATGGCCGCTTGATCGACCCACGGATCAAACCAAAAAAGTATCGATCTACCATCACCAAGTTTCCATAAAAAACCGGTCATACCCATATGTTTTTCAACCTGTGCATCGCATGAGAGTGCTACAATTTGTCGCCATACGAGCGACATCGATGTCATCTTTTCCGTGTTGAAACGCCACCATTGCGGATGTTCTCCATATTTTGCTACTATCAAACAACGCCATAGTGAATCTCTATCTCGCGCATATCTCCACACCCATTTTGAAAGCATCGCCGTGTTCTTAACTCGCAAATCCGCAACCCCCAAACCCCCTAATTGTTTCGGACGACATACCATCTCCCACCCTACTCTGCTCATTCGTCGTTCCAAACCGACACCCCCATAAGAAAGCTCTTCGAATTTTGTCGATCCTCTCAATTACCCCTTTAGGGGCGACAGACAAACCCATATAGAATATCGGTAACGAGGAAAGGACCGAATTGACCAAAACCACCCGAGCCGCAAAAGACAAAGAGGACCATTTCCATCCCGCTAATTTTCGTCTAAAATTTGCAATTACCGGTTCCCAGGTAGCTATCAGTCGCGGACTTGAACCTATTGGAAACCCCAAATAAACAAACGGAAATTCAGCTTTCCTACATCCCATTACTTCGGCCACGTTAATGCCCAAAACATCCTCTATGCCAATTGAATACAAGGAGCTTTTGCCGAAATTAATCTTCAACCCCGAGCAAACTTAGAAACAATGCAGGATCCGTTTCAAGTTTTGTGCAACTTCTAATGAACCCTCAAAGAACAGTAGTGTATCGTCGGCAAACTGCAAATGTGTCACAAATATCCCAGCCGCTACTTCCACTCCACGAATTAAACCCCCTCATTCAGTCCTTCGCAACATCAAATGCATTGCTTCCGCGACTATCACAAAAAGCAACGGTGATAGCGGACATCCCTGTCTCAAGCCTCTACCCATTCTGAATTCTTTGGTGGCATTACCGTTGAGAAGCACTGATAACCTGACTGAACTAATACATTCCTGAATCCATTGTCGCCATATGTCGCAGAAGCCCATTCTTCCTAACACCTCATCCAAAAAATTCCAACTAACGCAATCATACGCCTTGGTGAAATCAAGCTTCAATAAAAAGCCACTTGCGCCCCGTTGTCGTAAAGAATGCACCACCTCGAGTGCTAGGAGTACTCCATTTACTAATTGACGACCTTTTATAAATGCTGATTGTGTATCACTTATCAAATCCCCCAGAACCGCTTGAAGTCGAGTCGCAAGACATTTTGCTAAAATTTTATACACCGAGTTGACTAAGCATATAGGCCTATATTCGCCAAGTGTCGTGGGGGATGTTACCTTAGGAATTAAGACAATGAACATGCAATTCACATCCTTTGGTAACCGCCCACTAGCATGAAAATTGTCGAAGAAGCGTAGGATATCGCCATTGAGCACCTCCCACCCCTTTTTATTGAAATCCAACGTAAAACCATCCGGGCCCGGTGCCTTCGAACCATCACAACCCCTCACTATACCATGTACGTCTTCCAAAGAGAATGCCGCCACCAAATTCCCCCTAGCTGTCTGCGATAACTGCCTGAAATTCCCCTCGAATTTCCATGCACATTCCCTCTTGTCGCGAGAGAAATGTTTCATGAAAAATTGAACTACATGACGGCGCATATGTGGTGGCGAATTGATCCAATTGTCATTAACCATGAAACCTGGAATAAAATTTCTTGCCGCTCTCAGCTTAGCGGAACGGTGGAAATATGCTGTATTTCGATCTCCCAATCACAACCATGTTGCGCGTGATTTTTGTCTCCACATCGCCTCCTTATGCCTCATAGCTTTCCACAGAGCTTGTACCCATTGTTGCCTTTCTTCCTCTAATTCCTCTTCAACATTAGATGTAGATGCCGCTATGTCCGCACGGTCAATTTTGTCTTGCATCTCAGATATTATCTCATTCACATCCCCAAAGCTGTCCCGATTCCAATGTTTCAAAAATAACTTCAAATGTCGCAGTTTCACCATGATGTTTACCGTGCCAATATCCAGCTTAGTTAGCCGAATCCATTCCTCAAATATTTGCCTCATATGGTACCTACCCTCCATCCAACAATTAAAAAACCAAAACGGACGTGAACCCCAATCGTTCTCATCACACTTCAACAATAGAGGCGTGTGATCGGATACACCCCGTGGTAGCGCCTCTTGCTGAATTGAGCTGAAAGCATCCATCCAACTTGTTGATATCAAGAATCTATCGATTCTGCTACATCGTTTCATTGGTCCAAACCATGTATACCGTTTCCCCAAAAGTGGTAAATCCATCAACCCTGCTTGTAGAACAAAATCACCAAAAGCTTCCATTTCCATATTCCTGTCCGATGTGCCAATTCTATCCGACTCAAGTAATATGGCATTAAAATCTCCCGCTATGCACCACGGGCCCTCTTGATTGCTAATCTTACTCAAAATCGCTGCCCATACAGCTTGTTGCCCTTCCAAGTCGGATGGTGCATATACCACGACTAGACCACAACATAAATCATCATGCAGCCATCTACCTCTCATCACTATGAAATTACCTTCAATCTCAACCACTTCTAGTTTAAATTTACTTACCTCCCATATCACTAAAATACCGCCCGACGCACCTATTGATGGCGCGATCATCGATTCGAAATTATCGGTTCCCCATAGACTTGCTAGCCACAAATTCGGACACTCCTCCAGCTTTGTTTCTTGCAACATTGCCATATCCGCATCATACTTCCTTATCACATCTCGAACAAACCGGCGTTTAGCACTCCCTCCCAAGCCCCTAACATTCCACGATAGCATTTTCATGAGTCACAAACCCCGACGATCGCCGCTAATCACTCTTGAAATGTCTCGAATAATCTCTTCTTCCCGGCCGTTGGAATTAACCCCAATCAATGAACCCAGCTTCACCGTTTCAATTGCTTCTATTTCAATATTTTTTGTTGCTTGCCCGTCGTCCGACCTTAGGAGCACCTCCATGGCGTGGTGGTTTTGGGCGGTGTTACGACGGGGGATGTGGATGTGTACGAGGAACACGAGCATAAAGTATAGCTACATGAAAAGGTTGAAAAACATGCATGGCAGTAATCTTTACGTTACCCCGTGGTCTTCCTCAATTGGTGGAATCACAAACGGGTGAGGGAATCTAAAAATAATTAAATTAGCCTCTTGTTTGAGATTAAGCTAATAATATTTTAAAACTCGCATGGGAAACGAACTCATTTTGTATTAATAAACAAGGTTAATTGCGTGAATGGAATAGTAGGTTCTAAGCTCACCCGTGACACTCCAGTCGAATCCAGCTACAAAATTCCAATTAACAAATAACAACATGACAAGATCTCAACACTTTGCACCAGCAAATGCCATATACCAACAAAAGTAGGGTTTGTAAGAAGTAATCATAGAATATTAATAAGGAAGATCTGCAGATTGATCCTATAGGAGTAGTGGGAACATGGCAATGTGCTATCAGTTCCACCTCACACTCACAAACATATTCCAAACTTCAACAGCCAGCTCAAACTGATGACCCTACAATTTGATTAACATTGAGAAAACAACTGAGTAGCCCTCTTGAAAACAATATAAAACCCTCTCCCCCTTCGCTCCAAATTCACCATCCTCAAACACTCCTACTCTCAACTCTAAGCCAACTCGTGTTTTGAGAAGGAAGACCAAAATGGCTTCAAAAAGATCAGCTTCAATGGCCCTCTTTTTGGCACTCAACATTCTCTTCTTTTCCCTTAGCAGTGCTTGTAACTCCTGCCCTTCCACCAACACTAACCCAAGGCCGAACCCGAACCCCACCCGTACTCCATCTGCACGAGGCAGATGCCCACGGGATGCCCTTAAGTTAGGTGTGTGTGCTAACGTGCTTAACTTGGTCAATGTTGTGGTTGGTTCACCCCCGATGATGCCATGTTGCTCCCTTATCCAAGGCCTCGCCGACCTCGAAGCTTCCGTCTGCCTTTGCACCGCACTAAGAGCTAACGTCTTGGGACTCAACCTTAACATCCCACTTTCCCTCAGCTTGCTTCTCAATGTTTGCTCAAGGAATGTTCCCGCCGGATTCCAGTGCAAAAAATAAGAGTAGAAGTTGGGCCAAAGTAGTAATGGGGCCTGAACCTGGTGGGTGTGGGTGGAATGAAACCCAACAAGGTAAAAGTGTTGTAGCTGAAGAGAAAAGTGTTGTTTCAGAACCCATCCCGGATCAGTTTATTGTTTCTTCACGAGCTGTGGAGGGAACTGAAAATATGGGCCTAGCAGATAACCCTTTGTTCAAAAATGTGGAAGAAAAAAGATGGGAAGAGATAGTAGATTATCATAATAATGTTCAGAATGGCGGTCGTGCAGAGCAGGGATCTGGGCTGAATTTGGACGAGGCCCAAGACTTTGAAGAGGACCCTAGACTAGTTGTTTCAGATTTTGGTTTGATGAATAAATGGCCGAAAGAAAAAAGGTACGGCTCTCTTTCTGATTTCCAAGATAGAGCATTATCAGAGAGTGAAAGAAAGAAAAAAGATAGAGCAATTCGCAGGAACAAGATAAAGAATAAGAATTTGGAATCTCCGAGAGTGTCTGGGAGGTCACTCTCAGACTCTGACATGGTGGCACATTGGGAGATTCAGACAAGGGAAGCCAGAAGTGCGTTGGATTTGGTTAAAAGCCTAGGCGTGAAAATTGTGGGTGAAGAGGAAGAAGTAGTAAGGGAGATAGCTCGTCTTGAAAAACTTTAATTATTTGTGTTAAGCAGGAACTGAATAGCGTTTCAAAGTGATGAAGGTATTAACGTGGAATGTCAGGGGATTAGGGGAAGACTCTAAGATTTCAGCGGTTAGGGTTTTGGCTAGAGAAAAAAAGCCTGAAATGTTGTTGCTACAAGAGACAAAGCTGGAAAGTATCTCAGAGGAAGTAATTCGGAAAATATGGTATGATGATAATTTTGATTTTCGAATGTCTGCATCAATTGGTAAGTCTGGAGGTATTGTTACCATTTGGGATAGAGAAGTATTTAATTTGGAATCTTCTATACAAAACCACAATTTTATTTATCTGGTTGGAACTTGGGAGAAAGTTGAGTCGAAATTAGCTATTGTTAATGTGTACTCTCCTTGCGTTTTATCGGAGCAAATTCTGCTATGGAATGATCTTCTAGAAATTAAAAAGTCGAATGAGGCAGTGTGGTTGATAGGGGGGATTTTAACGCTGTTCGAAATAGAAGTGAAAGATCTGGTTGTAGAGGAGTCTTATCTGGGAGCATAGAATTTAATTCCTTCATTTCCGAAGGAAATTTGATAGATTTACCAATGACAGGGAAGAAATTCACATGGTTCGGACCCTTGAATAGAAGATGCAGACTTGACAGATTTTTGATTGAAGACAAACTCGTTTCAACTAGTAATGACTTTGCTCAAATGGGATTGAAGAGATTGGTGTCTGATCATGCTCCAGTGCTTTTGTGTTCTACAGATATCGACTGGGGGCCAAAACCTTTCAGATTCATTAATGCTTGGCTGAAAATCGGAGGGTGTAAAGAGGTGATTAAAGAGGTGTTTAAAGCAGAAAATAAATCAGATTTCTCAATTAAACTTCGAAGATTGAAAACAGCTTTAAAGAAATGGAACGCAGATGAATGTAAAGACTTAAATGTGAGAGTCAAGGAACTAGAAAAGAAGGTTGAAGAACTAGAAGAATCAGGGAATGATGCAGACCTTTCTGTTGAAAAAATGAAGGAATTGAAATGTCTTCGATTGGAACTATGTGACCTTTTGAAGTTGCAAGAGATGCTTTGGAAACAAAAGTCTAGGTTGAACTGGTTGACACTGGGTGATTCGAATACTGCTTTTTTTCATCGAGCTTCTAAGTTGAGGGTCAAGAAAAATATTATACATGGGTTAAATATCGCTGGTAGATGGTGTGGGGATCCAAAAAGCATCAAACAAGGCATCCTGGAGTATTTTAATAATCATTTTGATTGTAAGAGTCGACCTTGGAAAACTATCTTTGAGCTAGACTTCAAGCAGATTGATGAAGCTGAGGCAACCTCAATTGAAGGACCGTTTACCTTAGAGGAGATAAAAGATGCAATCTGGTCATGTGACGATTCGAAAGCTCCGGGGCCCGATGGGTACAACATGAGCTTCTACAAGAGCTGTTGGGGTGAGGTGAAAGAGGATGTGTTGAATGTTATGGAGAGATTTTTTTGAAGTGGAAAATTAGCACCTTCTGTAGGTTCTACATTCATTATGCTCATACCAAAAAAGAAGAACCCTATTGAGATTTTAGACTTCAGACCAATAAGCCTAGTCGGATCAGTGTATAAAATCATTGCAAAGGTATTATCTCGACGCCTTAAATCTGTTATTGATAAATTGATAAGTGATACGCAATGTGCATTTGTGCATGGGAGGCAGATTTTTGATGGGATATTAATAGCAAATGACGTTATTCATTCTATGTTGACAAGAGAAAAGGTGTCAGGAGGAGTGGTGCTGAAATTAGATTTTTCAAAAGCTTATGATTGCGTTAGATGGGAGTTTTTGGATATGATTCTTCAAAGAATGGGATTCAAGGAGAAATGGAGGAGTTGGATATGGGAGTGTATCTCGTCCCCAAGGGTCTCAGTTCTGATCAATGGTTCGCCGACAAAAGAATTTAAAATGAAGAGGGGGTTGAGGCAAGGTGACCCACTATCTCCGTTCTTGTTCATTATAGTTACGGAAGCATTGCATCTTTTATTAGAAAAGGCGGAGTCCGTTGGCAAAATAGAGGGAATTAGTGGAATTTTACCAGGGAGATCTCTATCACACTTACAATTCGCAGATGACACGGTGCTTTTACTGGATCAGAAGGAAGAGAATATTAAAAATGTCAAGAGGCTTTTGCGAGGCTTTGAAGTATGTTCTGGTCTGAGCATCAATTTTAATAAGTCGTGCATAGTAGGAATAGGGGTAAACTCTGAAAATTTGGAGTTGATGGCCTCTTATTGTGGCTGTCAAATAGGGAAGTTGCCTTTTAATTACTTAGGCATTCCTATTGGGGCAGATCCTCGTAGAGTTATAACCTAGGAACCGATGCTGGACAGATTTCAGTCTAAACTTGCTGGCTGGAGATGCTCGTCACTATCCTTTGCAGGAAGAGTGGTTTTAATTAACGCAGTTTTATCATCACTTCCATTATATTATATGTCTCTGTTTGAGATCCCGAAAACAATTATCAACAAGATTGAGACTATTAGAAGAAGTTTTCTGTGGGGTGTCAAAGATGGAAAAAGAAAAATGGCGAGAGTTAACTGGGGAAGGGTCTGTCTTTCTCGTAAAAATGGTGGTGCTGGGGTGATAAATTTGGAAGCTAAAAATAAAGCATTACTTGCAAAGTGGGGCTGGAGATTTGCGACAGAAAAGAATGCTATGTGGAATAAAGTAATTCGCGCGAAGTATGGCAGGATGAATCATTCCTGGTTCATGGACTTGGATTATACAAAGAAGGCGTCTATTATTTGGAGGGGGATAATTCGGAACTGGAAGAATGACTCAGTTACGTCCTGGATGAGCTTTGAAGATTTCAGATGGGTTATTGGTGATGGTAAAACAACAATGTTCTGGGAAGATATATGGATTGAAGACAAAGCTTTGAGGGATATTTACCCGAGACTCTATCGTATCTTCTCAAGAAAAGGAGAAGTAGTTGCAAATGTGGCAGTCGATGGCTCTTTTGCTGGAATCAATTGGGAGGAATATTTTGTCAGACCTTTACTTGATCGCGAAAAGAGACAGGTGCAAGTAATTGAGGAGACGGTAAAAAGTGTGAAATTGAAATCAGGTGTCGAAGACTGAATCGTCTGGAATCATGAGAAAAATGGAACTTTTTCAGTTAAGAGATTGACGTTGTTGTTGGCTGATTCGGAAGTGTTGAAACCAGAATTTAATTTCGAAAAACTATGGAAATTAAAGGTGCCACCGAAGGTAAGGAGCTTCCTATGGATGCTGAAATTGGAAAGAATTCCTACGAAGATCTTCCTGCGAGATAGAGGGATAAGTCTAGAAGAATCGCATTGTGTTTGTGTGCTATGTCATGAGAAATTAGAAGATGCCAATCACTTATTTCTTAATTGCAGTTTTTCAGTTAGTGTTTGGGAAGAAATATGCAGGTGGTGGGGGATTGCTTGGCAAGGGTGTCGTAATATAGAATTTATGTTCATCTTCTGCTTTTCAGTGTCCTACACTGGAAGTCAGGAATCAACATGGTTAATTTCTTGTGCTGCAGGTTTGTGGAGTTTGTGGCTAGCTAGAAATGATGCCGTGTTCAATGAGAAAAATACGAGTGTTCATAATCTCATTTTCTATGTAAAACTTAGAGCACAAACTTGGATTGAAGCTTCAAAAGGGAGTGCAAACTGGGATGTGACTCGATGGTGGGATAGCCCTTGGCTTTGCTTCTCAACTGTTTCGACAAAGAATATGACCCTAAAGGAAAATGCTGCCTCATGTTTAGGAAGCTTGAAGTTCTCAGTCATTGGAGGTATTTGGGAAGGAAGGGCTGGAGTAGGAGGAGTGGTGAGCACTGAAAATGGTATAATCTGCGGGCTGTTTTATGGTCCAATAGATAATATGGGAACTGATTTTGCTACGGTGTCAGCTATTAAAATAGCTTTGGAAATGTGTATTCAAGCTAAAGGGTGGGGTTTACCTGGTATGGTGATAGAGGTAACGTCCCTTTCGGTGCTGCATTGGATGCGTAATCCTTCAAGTCGTCCATGGTGTTGGTGGCCAGATTTGTTGGAGGTAGATCGACTGTCAAGTAAGTTTGTTTCATTGAAGTTTCAGCACTCGTTGGCAGGTAGGGAAGGATTGGCTGGAGGCCTTGCGAAGTCGGGATCAACAAAATCAGATCTGTTCAAAGCATGGTGGTGTGCTCTGTTTCGTCTTTTCTTTTGGATTAAAGTGGGTAAAATGATAGATTATTTACAGTAAAATTAGGTGCTGATGGGAAATTAGAAAGTGAAAGCTTGTCATGTGTTAGTTTGGTAGTTTAAGTTCTGGTGATTTTATGGGAGATAGAGTCTAAGTGCATGAATGTTAAGTGTTGTAATGTTTGTTCTTGGGTGTATTTCTTCGGGTCTGGTTCTGCAGTTTTTTGAATTCCTCGGTTGTTAAGCACTCTTTTCCCCCATTTAGGTTTAGGGGGGTTTTAATGAGGCTTGCAACCGGGTAGGTGTAAATGATTCACTCAATAAAAATCATTTTATGCCGAGCAAAAAAAAAATATTCCAAACTTCAACAGCAAGCTCAAACTGATGACCCTACAATTTGATTAACATTTTTTTTCTGATCGGCAACCATATGTTTTTATTAACGTAATAAAGAAAACATATAGTTTGACGGGATCGCACGCCTCATTAAAAACCTCCCTAAACCTATTGGAGGAAAAGAGTACGATGCGATCCGTCGAGTACAAAAGAGAAATTCAAGAGCAAAACACCAATTCATACTAAGCAAGCTCCAAAAGCATGCTACCAAGGAATTCCCAACCGCGACAATCTCCTATGTATCGAATTCCTTTGCGATGACCAATACACCTTCTTCTCCCACCGGAATGTATGAAAACATACATACAAGTGAAGACAGCCCTTGCACAACTCGTCCTGGAACCCATAAATCGCCTCACCATTTACAAGCATGCCACGAAAAGTGACAAACGGTCGACGCCCTCCTTGGCCAAGGCATCAGCGAAACCATTCGCCTCTCTAGGCACATAACAAAATTGCAATTCATATGCTGCTTGCCGCGCTTGATCAATCGCCATGAACACCTCCCACAAACGCCATGGCCTCTTTGCCGATCGTGTAACCCAACTCAAAGCCACTTGTGAATCGGATTCAATTATCACACACTGATGTCGCCAACTTCCCCCCACCACCAAGCTTAATGCGAAAGCTATCGCCCGAATTTCAGCTTCGTTAGAGTCCATCACCCCTAAAGGTCCCGAAAACAACCCCAATATACGACTCTCCCCGTCCCTCATCACTCCTCCAAATCCTGCTGGCCCCGGCTTACCCCTCGCCGCACCATCGACGTTAAATTTCAAAACGCCCGTGACCGGTGGCTGCCAAAACACCCCACACCTCTTCTTTTTGCCCGTCACGCTAAACACATGTGTAGACGGGCATGTCCACCAAACTGCCTCGGACATTAACTCCCCTTCTACGCCCACTTTAATCCAATAAAATGATCTTAATTTTACCAAAAAAACAGATTTCTTCTATCGTCAATCTTTTACCACGAAATATTCGCTCATTCCAAGCCAACCATAGTGACCACAACAAAGCACTAACACATGCTACCCATAAACGTTTCATGCTGCCTTTGAACGGACAATGCAAATGTTCAACAAAAAAAATCAGTGAAACTAACCGGGAAAGGCGTCGATATGTTCCACCAATTGCGCAGCCACACCCAAAAATGCAACACATTCGGACATTCATAAAATAGATGTGCAATCGATTCTTCCGATGAGTCGCACCACGAACAACTACTTTGTTCAGCACTTAATACCAACCCGCGATGTCTCAGAAAATCCGCCGTAGGTAACCTCCTTAACCATACGAACCAAAGGAACGCCTGCACCTTTGGTGGCACCAATACATTCCAAGCGAAACAGTCCCCCAAATCATCATCACCAAATTTATCCATCAGCAATAAATTAGATAATGTCTTCACCAAGAAGCTGCCATGCACATCCGCTCGCCAAATTAACATATCTTGTCGATCCTCCCATAATGGTACCCCTCGCACCAACTCTTGTAGACTATTCAGCCGCTCCAGATCAAACCCACATAATTGTCGTCTAAAAAATGATGTCCACTGCCCATGTTCCAAAGCCCCCCCCCCCCCCACGACATAATCTTGAATCCATGCCAACTTGTTAATTGACAACATAAATAAGCGCGGATACATGTCTTTAAGAGGTTGCTGCGAAATCCAAGGATCAAACCAAAATAGAACCAACTTCCCATTCCCAATTTTCCACCGACAACCTTCCATTCCCATATGATGCTCAATACTAATGTCACAAGAGTTTAACACAATCTGTTTCCACACCCCCGACATTGCCGAAAAATTTTCCGTATTGAACCGCCACCATTGAGTGTGTGCCCCATACTTGGCTGTAATCAATCTTCGCCACAAAGATTCCCGATCTTGTGCGTAATGCCACATCCACTTGGACAGCAAAGCCTTGTTCTTTATCCTCAAATCCGCCACCCCCAAACCTCCCAAATGTCTAGGCAGACACACAACATCCCAACCCACCATGCTCATTTTCCGTTCGAGACCTACACCTCCCCATAAAAATGCACGCCTAATTTTATCTAACTGTGCAATAATTCCTTTCGGTACTGTGAACAACCCCATGTAAAAAATAGGAAGTGCTGAAAGAACGGAATTCACCAAAGTGACACGTGCTGCAAATGATAGTGACGTGCGTTTCCATCCGGCTAACTTGCACCGGAAGTTAGCAATAATAGGCTCCCACACCGATAAATTTCTCAGATTGGCTCCTAACGGAAATCCGAGATAGGTAAAAGGCAGCCCCCCATGCTTGCATCCCAACATCTCGGCCACCACATCCCCTAATCCTTCCTCCACATCAATTGCATACAACGAGCTCTTTGCGAAATTTATACGCAAGCCCGAACACACCTGAAAACAATGCAAAATTCTTTTTATGTTTCATGCCACCTCAACCAATGCCTCAAAAAATAAGATGGTGTCGTCTGCGAACTGTAGGTGAGTTAAGGATATCCCCGGCACTACCTCCACACCACGCACCAAACCAGCCGACTCGGCATTAACCAACATCAAGTGCAAGGCTTCAGCCACTATGACAAATAATAGAGGCGAGAGTGGGCAGCCTTGGCGTAAGCCACGCCCCATCCGAAATTCTTTAGTTGCGCTGCCATTCACCAAGACCGATAAGCGAGGTGAGCTGATGCATTCCTTTACCCATTCCCTCCACCTACTGCAAAATCCCATACGCTCCAATACGAAATCAAGAAAAATCCAGCTTACACAATCGTAAGCTTTGGCGAAATCTAGCTTCAGAATAAATCCCCCACAACCACTCTTTCGTAGCGAATGAATTACTTCAGTAGCCAAAAGAACTCCATCTACCAATTGCCGGCCTTTTACAAATGCAGATTGCGAGTCACTGATCAAACCTCCCAGCACACTTTGTAGCCTATTTGCTAAGCATTTAGCCAAAATTTTATACATTGAATTCACAAGGCATATCGGGCGATACTCACCTAAACATTGAGGCGATTCCACTTTCGGCAACAACACAATGAAAGCGCAATTGGCACCCTTCGGTAATACCCCTGTTGCGTGAAACTGCCCAAAGAAATTCAGCACATCAAATTGCACCACCTCCCATCCTTTTTTATAAAATTCGAGCGTGAAACCATCCGGACCCGGCGCTTTTGAACCATCACACTCCCATAATATATTTTTAATCTCCTCCATCGTGAAAGACTGTATCAAACTCTTCTTATCCATGTCGTTAATTCTACGAAAAACACCCTCAAAATGCCACTCGCCCGACCACTTGTCACTAGCAAAATGTTTGGTGAATGTCTTCACCACAAAATTCCGGACCGCCGAAGGCTCAATAGTCCACACACCCTCAATTACCAGCCCCGGTATGTAGTTCCGAGCTGTTCTTAACTTTGCCGTTCTATGGAAATACGCCGTATTACGATCACCCAAGCGTAACCATGTTGCTCTTGATTTTTGTCGCCACATTGATTCTTTCATTCTCATTGCACGCCACAATGCACACATCCACCTACGCCTTGCAGCCTCTATTTCGTCATTTGCATCCCCCTCAACCATGGCCTCAAATGTTGTTGCACATCCGCAATCAATTTATTTACATCACCGAAATTGTCCTTATTCCAGCCTTTCAAAAACTGCTTCAAATGTCTCAATTTGACAACAATATTTTCATTTCCCACGCCCACCTTGGTTAAACGACACCATTCCTCCAAAATTTGTCTAACGTTTGATCGCCCATCCATCCAACAATTGAAAAATCGAAACGGGCGTGGCCCCCAATCATTGTCATCGCACTTCAATAATAACGGAGTGTGGTCCGAAACACCCCTTTTCAACGCCATTTGCTGTATAGATTTAAAAGCATCCAGCCAACTAGAAGAGACTAAAAACCGATCAATTCTACTGCACCGATTACCATAGCCAAACCAAGTAAATCGTTTACCTATTAACGGTAAATCAATCAATCCCGCGGCATGTACGAACTCCCCAAATACCTCCATCTCCTCATATCTATCTGAAACCCCTATTCGATCAGTCTCATATAATATAGCATTAAAATCACCCATTATGCAATATGGCCCCTCATACTCCTTTAATCGCGACAATACAGAATCCCAAACTGATTTTTGTCTCGCTACTTCTGTAGGAGCATAAATCCCTAACATGCAACACTCCATATCTTCTTGTTGCCAACGGCCTCTAAGCATTATAAAATTCGGATAAATAACAACATTAATCAAATTAAATTTGGTACCTTCCCAAATAAACAAGATGCCCCCGGATGCTCCCATCGAAGGTGATACAGCCATCTCAAAGCTATCCGAGTACCACAACGAAGCCACCCACATCAACGGCACCTCCTCTAACTTAGTTTCTTGCAAAACTACCATGTCCACCTGATTTTTTCGTATGACTTCCCCAACACCTCGACGCTTCGCGCCACCTCCCAAACCCCGTACATTCCACGATAATATGCGCATTAGTCACAAACCACGATTTTCCCCGGCTATCACCCGAGAAATATCCTTGATAATATCGGCTTCTCTCCCACTCAATTTCACCCCAATTAATGACCCCAATTTTACTGTTGCCGTTGCCTCGCTTGCGATATCCTGAGCACGCTGTGAGCCACACTCTTGCCCGTCCGTCCCTCCTGCTTTGGAAATATATCGTTACCGCTTTTCACCCGAACTTTGCCATTTCTTCGCTTTTAATTCACGACCAGCCACATTAGGATTCTCAATTGTATTTATTTTTCTAATTTTGCAGAACGCCTGACCAATCTTGATTATTTCCGTTACACCTAGACCAGCCTTGGAATTGAACGAGTGAATAGTCGGAGGAGAAAGCACCTCCTGTGAATTAGGATTATCCCAATTACCCGACCCCACCTCCTCCTCTTGTTTCGAATTTGCTATCCCAGTTATGGATAGACTTTCAATTTTTGAAATTCCTCACCCACTGTTAGAGTCCTACCACTACACTCCTTCTCTAATATTGGATTACCAACATTCAATGAATCTGCCACACCACCAACCGATGGACTTGTCCCCGCCGGAGCAGCCTGTTTCAACGGTGACCGGACAACAGCTTGCACCCCTCCATTCACCTCATCGGATTGTACCCTCATTATGTTCGAAATTTCCTGCCCTTGCGGCTCTAACCAAGTCTTGTTCATAACCCAGACCACACGATCATTCCCTTGTGGATTTGTTGACTTTTGTTGCATTTCATTCAGACCATTGGTGTCGACATTCACATTCTCCATTTGCTCTTTGCTGTCCGTGTCCGACCCTTGTTCCGAACTTTCCTCCGTGGAACGCCTCTCACAACAATCACACTCCACCTCCGGACCCTTTCCGTCCATCTCTAACACCCGTACCCAGTATTCAACCTTGTCCACCGTTACACGAATTCGTTCTTCGATCCGGTTAAGAGTTGTAGTCTCTACCATAATTCTGCCACTATCAAATGCTGTAGGCGTTTCCGTATCATCGTCTAAACAAATCAGAGAGCCCCACAAACTGGCGATGTTTGTGAACGTTTGTTTATGCTAAAGGTGTATCGGTAGCCCTACTATCGACAGCCAAACTCGCCTTGATTCGACTTTAATTGACGGCGACCAAACCTCTATCCGACCAAAACATTCCTTAACCCTGTCCATCTGCAAAATTTTGTCTCGGACGTTTGCTGATGTGCACATCAACAACACCATTTGGCCGGATAAGCGCATGATTGAAAACCCTTCCTGTTTTGATATTTCCAAACGCTCGGCAAGGGTTTTTATGCTACATGGCGGCCAGCACCATCCCACCGCACACCACTGGAGCAAAGCCCATTTTTCATCATCGACAATACCCTTTACTTCTCTGTATTTAGTTTGTCCCACATCCCCACTCGTCGCCGTCGATAAACGCTCATGAGTCCTACTCACCATCGGTTCTGCCCTTGATCCTCCACTCGCCCCGCCCTCTCTTTTTCCTTGAGACATAGTCGTTCGACCCCTGATCGCCAACGAGACTTTCATTCGAGCACCGTGAATCCATTTCCCATCCAATCTCTCAATCGCCCGATCAGCATCTACTTTCGATGCCATACGCACGAATCCAAATCTATATCCATCTCGTGCCAATCGAATAGGGATGAACGCATCTCTGACAACTCCGTGTCTATCGAACACTTGCCACAAGCCCTTCCAATGTATTGTCTTCGACAAGCCCCCTACAAACAGTGTCCACACCCGCTGTCTAGTCTGCTCACTCTTACCTTCATTGCCGTTGGATTTGGTGGCTTGTTCCCTAGCAAGGCGTTCCCACAGATTTGTCTTTCCCATCCCTATTTGATTAACATTGAGAAAACAACTGAGTAGCCCTCTTGAAAACACTATAAAACCCCCTCCCCCTTCGCTCCAAATTCACCATCCTCAAACACTCCTACTCTCAACTCTAAGCCAACTCGTGTTTTGAGAAGGAAGACCAAAATGGCTTCAAAAAGATCAGCTTCAATGGCCCTCTTTTTGGCACTCAACATTCTCTTCTTTTCCCTTGGCAGTGCTTGTAACTCCTGCCCTTCCACCAACACTAACCCAAGGCCGAACCCGAACCCCACCCGTACTCCATCTGCACGAGGCAGATGCCCCAGGGATGCCCTTAAGTTAGGCGTGTGTGCTAACGTGCTTAACTTGGTCAATGTTGTGGTTGGTTCACCACCGGTGATGCCATGTTGTTCCCTTATCCAAGGCCTCGCCGACCTCGAAGCTGTCGTCTGCCTTTGCACCGCACTAAGAGCTAACGTCTTGGGACTCAACCTTAACATCCCACTTTCCCTCAGCTTGCTTCTCTACGTTTGCTCAAGGAATGTTCCCACAAGATTCCAGTGCTAAATCCCCATTTTCACTATCTTCATCTTTCTTGGCAATACATTTGTGTTTTCTTGGCAATTTGTTGTTTCAATTTCCTAGTGGGAATTGATACCGAATAAGTCCAATACTTGTCTTCAAGTGTGTTTTGTCTTAGAGACTTTTGTATCTCTAAGGGACATGAAAAAGACTTGTATTGTTTTCCTTCTTGTTCCTTTATCAATTTAGTAATATGATGTCTTAAGCTCGTTATGGTTATGAATTTATATTTTACGATAAATAAATCGAGTTGGAATGAATATATAGATTCAATTCGTGACTCGGAATATGTTAAAGGAAAGATGTAAGCCATCTACAATTGGAAAGCAGAAAAAAGACATTAAAGAGAAAGCTCGTTCACTGCACTAAAGGTCAAAGATTCCTCGGACTTGCTTAACATTTTTTTATTTCCACCAAACTGCAATATCCTAAGAATTCAAGATATTAATGAAGGTTTTTTTCCCTCTATCAAAAACATTAATGAAGGTTATCCTCTAAACTTGTTGACTGTTATATTATATTATAGATATTTTTTGGTCATATATTATATTATAGATATAATTGATGAAGTTTTGGATTTATCATATGATAATAAATATTATATATGGTTGGGGTTTGAGCTCAACCTTAATCATGTCCTGTTTTGTATATTCATCATGATTGAATTAAAATTTTAATATAAAATAAGTGTTTTGTTATGTATATTTATCTATGTGGATGTCTATCATGATTAGAACTTTATTAAAGAGATTTGATTTATTTATTATTAAAAAATTATCTCTATTAATTAGAGTTTAATGTATTATGTACTTCTTATGCCTATAAATAAATGAAGGCATTGTACACAATTCTAATTTTTGGATAATAATATGAATGTCTCTCTTTCTCTCATCTCTTTGTTATTTTATTTTTATTCGTTGTTCTTCGTTGTTTTATTCACAACACGTTATCAGCACGACCTCGCTCGATTCATGGTTCTTGTTGGTGATTTCATAGAAGAATTTCAATTTTGATACATCCACTACATATTCAAGTTAGCTTGAAAAGTCTGGGCTTGAATCAAGAAAATAAATCAAAAGAGGTACGTTTCTTCAATATGTTTATATTGAGATCAATTTTTATTTATGTTATTCTATTGATGAAAGTTAATATTTTTAACTGTGTTTTTGAGTTTTTGCATGATATAATTATTACGAAAGAGACATGACATTATGAGAAGTTGTCTTGGTCATTTGTTACGTCTCTATTGTCCTCGAGAGGAAAACCAATATCGGTAAATTTTATTTTTATTCTTTAAAATATGATTTTAAAGTGCAATAAATCATGATGATTTTAAATCTACAAGAAGATTGTTATAAAGTCTATATTTGCTCAAAAGCAATCATTCTACCGTGTCAAAAAAAATCGACCATAGACTTCTCCCAAGTTCAAGTTACGAAAAATCGTCTTGATCCAAAATGTTTTATGGGAGACATTCCCTGAAGTGAATGCAAACATGATGTTTATTTCATGCAATTATTGGATCTGTTTCATTCCCTGAAGTGAAGGCAAACATGGTAAATCACTATTCAATTGGTAACATAACTTCGATATAATCCAAGTATATTGGCTGGACATCCCGTTTTACGAGGCTATTGGTCTCAAAGGAGGTTTTTAAAGGACCTTGTGAACTGGTTTAACAATATCGCGTAAGAGGATTAAATTTTTGTTCTCTGTGATAAGGATATGTGAAAAAAGTTTCAAAGGCCCACTGGCTCTACTCCATTCCCTGAAGTGAATGTGAGATTATATTATGGAAAGAATAAAAGTCACATTAGAAGTTGTGGTCGTGATTGAAACCATGAATATAGACATGGAAAATATGGTCATTTTAAGGATACTTTTACCCACTGGTAGTGAGATTATAAGGATGACAAGAGTGATAAAGATCATTCTAATGAAGTAAAATTCTTCTTATTACCAATGCGATGTTATAAATTATTGGTCTCGTACTTGTCGTACGTTGAAAAATCAACAATCATTAAATGATAAAGGAAAGAAAATAGAAGCAAATTTTGTTTGCGAAAAATAAAGAAGATGATACTGGTCCAACTTTATTTGGACATTGTTGGTCCAACTCATTTGGACGTTGTTGATTTTCTTATAACCCTCGAAGGAATAAATCATCTTTTAATTATTCTCATAACTTTGAAAAGAATTATTTATCTTTTTATTTTGTTTTATGTTTATTTACTTTACACACATTAATTATTTACGTTTTATATTTATATTTATATATTATGATATTTATTTATTTTGTTTAACATGATTACTTGTCGAATATAATCTATCGTGACGATTTATGCCCAACATAAGCATAAGATATATTTTCCTATTTAAATGCAAGGGAAAATGTGAGTATTATATCTCTAAGTACTGAAAATATTGATGCTCTAGAAGAGCAGAGAAAGCACATTATGAAAAGTGCATAATTGCAAATATTGCAATAATTACCGCTAATGGTAATAATATCGTCACCACTAGAAGTGGAAATTTTAAGAGAGCAATATGAATTCGCAAAATTTCTCTTTGGGAATTATAGATAACATATATTATTAATTGATATTTGAAATAAGCCAATGTGGATATAAGTTCTTGTAGCCAAAAAGTTAGTTGAAAGTTCTAGAAGAGTTATATATTGCTACCAAAAGATAATTTCAATTGAAAGCTAAGAAAGAGCTAAATATATTCATATTCAAAGGAACAATTTTGATGGTCGTACTAGACATGTACGAGTGAGATTAAAATTACATGTTATGATAAACAAGAAGTTTACAAATTCAAAGATATACACACACATATAGAAAGACGCTTTGAAGTTCCAAAAGAGAAGTATTTGGACTAGCAGTCCAAACACCTAAAGGTGTAATGCAAGTGAGGCACAAATAAGTAGTCGTAAATACGACTTGAATTATGATTTATGAAGAATTCTAATTACTTTATGGCGGATGCAATTATTTTGGCAGTTATGAAATATTTTATATGTGTCTAATCATTTTTGTGGATTCCTATAAAAGGACAGTTATCCTTGACGGTTTTAAAATGCTAGAAGCATTTTAAAATTTCTGAGGAAATTTATTTAGACATGTCTTATTGAATATTTTGGCGCATTTGGTATAATCGCCTTAGTGAGTACTAATTGAGGAAATACTATAAGAATGATCATATTTCCTTATGTTTTTTATAAAAGGAGTTTGGGTCAAGATTTATTATGATATTATTAGAACTCTGAAGAGCTTTCAAAGCATTTGGTTATTTAAGGAAATGATTTGAGAAAAATAATCTTGAAATATGTGTACTCTTTTTCCTTCACTAAAGAATTTTTTTCTCACTGATTTTTATATTAGTAAGGTTTTAACTAGCCACATTATCTTCAAAAGAAATTTATGTACTTCTTATGCCTATAAATAGATGAAGGCATTGTACACAATTCTAGTTTTTGGATAATAATACGAATCTCCCACTTTCTCTCACATCTTTGTTGGTTTATTCTTATTCATTGTTCTTCGTTATTTTATTCACAACGTTTTAATTTTTTTCTTTTTGATGGGTTTTTTTTAGACAGAGACAATGCATGTATCGTTTGTGTGTTTCATGGAGAATAGAGGGTTTGATTTTCAAACCCAAAGACTATAAGAAAGATTTGATTTTCCGTCTCGGAGATTCATGGATTTTTTAAGGAAAATATCTTGTAGAAATATTTTGTTTCCGTAAATTTCTTAATTTTAAGGATTAAGGATCTAATTTAAAGTTTTTTAATCAATAACATAAGGGGGGGTTTACCAACTGTTAGGTTTATTTAATTTTCTCAAATATATGCCAGTTTCAATATTTGATTATTTAATTTTTAAAATGTACCACATCAACAAATTAACTTGCGTGGCAACATCTGGCGTCCACATGTGTAGAACACTAACAGTTTCGTTACTCAAAACGGTTAAAATTAAGTACGAGAGCAAAATTATACAAGAATACTTTTTTTTTTGCTCAGCAAAAGAAATTTTTATTAAAAATAACCTTACTCGTAAGCCTCGTTAAAAACCTCCCTACACCTATGATGGAGGAAAAGAATACTATATGTACGATGTAGTGCTTAAGCCCGTTTAATGAAGCCTTAAACTAACAAAATGTTTATTTCTTAGAAATATAAATGCGTGACATTATTTGAATGGAAATTACGTAATTATATCATAAAACACATCATAGTCAAGGAAGAAGTTAAACTCCGGTAAAAGTATAATTGTTATTTCTGGTAAAAAATGAATAAAGTTGGTAAAAAATTAAATACAATGGTAAAACACATTGTTTTGTTGCAGAGAAAATTTAGATTCAAACTTTAAAGATCAGTATTATTGAGTGATAGTCCAAATTTCAAACATAAATAGAAAAAAATCTCAGAAAGACCATCGTTTCAAAGTCTTAAGCACCCATCAATAATATTTCAAATCCGTGAACCTTTCTTGGCGAATGAAGTAACCTCGGAATAATTGCAGTTTTTTTTAACATTTATTTGGATTATAATATAATAAAATACTAAACACAAAATCTTCAAACAACTTTAAATTAAGATGACATCTCGATTCTTGAGGGCTGTCATCTCCAACTCAACCTACATGATTGTGCTTAATTCACATTAAAAATGGCTTAATTACAAAATACTAAGTATTTAAATTATGTTTTTTTTTCAATAGGTATTTAAAGTGTTTTCTGGTTGAAATAAGTGCCTAAAATTTCAATTTTTGTTGAAATAGGTACCAAAATAGGTGTCTGGGTTGACTTTAAAACAACCCAAAAATGAAATTTTAGGCACCTATTTCAACAAAAAAATACTTTAGGTACCTATTGTAAAAAATAAACATGATTTGAGCACTTATTTTGTAGTTAAGCCTTAAAAAGGCTTAATAGTCAAAAAGGTGCCCGACCTATACCTTTTTTCCAGTTTGGTGTCTAACGTTTTTTTCGAGCCACTTTGGTGCCTAACGTTTCGTTCCGTAACTCAGATTGGGTTTTTTCGTCAACGACCGTTAAAAATTTTCCGCTATCCAATAAAAACACGACACGTGGATATTCTGGTATTTTCTATCATTTTGTTTTTCTAAAAATTATAAATTATTTAATTTGATAAACCCCAAAATCTTTAATTTCTCTAAAACCCCCAAACCCTAGATCCATAAATTTCTCCCCTTCCACCACCGATTCAACCACCACCGGCCACCCTTTCCTTTTTCGTCCCCCACTACTAAAACCCCCATCACCAGGTACATGCACATAAGCAGGACAACCAAAAACCCATATGTGTGAAAAATCAACTACATTGTCTGTTCATATATTTTCTGCAACTTTTCCACCCAAAGATGCATGTGGTAGCCTGTTGATGAGATAGCATGCCATACTCACAGCCTCTGCCAAGAAGTTTTTAGTAAGCCCTGCATTCAGTCTTAAGCACCGAGCCCGCTCAGCTAATGACTTGTTCATCCTTTCAGCAACACCATTTTGTTGTGGCGTCTTTCGCACTGAAAAATGTCTATGAATCCCATGCTCCTCACAGAACTTTAGAAACTGCAAATCTGTGTACTCTGTGCCATTATCATACCTTAAATACTTGATCTTTCTACCCTTTGGTTCTCCACCTCAACTTTCCACACCTTGAATTTGGAAAAGACTTCAGATTTCTGTTTCAAGAAATACACCCAAACTTTCTTAGAAAAATCGTCAATAAAAATAACATAATACACATATCCACCCAATGATGATTCTCTGGTAGGCCCCCCCCATACATCAGAATGCACATAATCAAGAATCTCTTCAGTTTTGTGCTTTCCAGTCGTGAAACTGACTTTAGTCTGTTTACCAAGAACACAAAATTCACAAAAATCGAGCTTGCAACTTTTGACACCATGCAACTAATTTCTTTTATGCAATTCAACCATTCCACGTTTACTAAGATGACCAAGACACATATGCCACAATTTTGTATTATCATCATATGACTCAACAAAATGAGCTCCACCTACAACTATACTTCCTAACAGTTTATAGATATTCCCTGCAATTTTCTTTCCTTTCATCACCGTCAATGCACCTTTAACAATCCTAATGGTTTCTCTATCCTCATCAGCTTTAGGAATTAAATTATTCTTATGCAAAGTGCCCAAAGAAATTAGATTCTTTTTCAAGTCCGGTATATGCCTAACATCACATAATGTTCTAACAGTACAATCATACATCTTAATTATGACTTCACCAATACCGACAATATTGCAACATCTATCATCATCTAAATAGACAGAACCATAATTAACATACATATAGGTAGAAAACCACTCCATGTTAAGCGTTATATGATAAGAACATCCTGAATCAAGAATCCAAGCATTCGTGAACTGAGTTGTTGAAATAGAAAGCATATCACCATTAATGCAATCTGAATTCTCATTCTGTACAACATTCACAGTTTTGGATGATGCATCATGTTTATCATTGACTCCTTTTCCACTTTGGACAGTCTCGCTTCATACGTTCTGGCTCCTTGCACTTGTAGCAACGAAATGTCTTCTTGCCTCTAGACTTTGATCTAGAATTCCGTCTTCCAGAACCCTCATTCTCTGACTTTCTTCCACAGTCGTGATTACCCTTAACATATAAACCATCAGCGTGAGAGCTTTCGCATGTATTCTACCTTCGCTGGTTGTGGGCCAACAAGGCTGCAGTAATCTCTTCAACTTTGATTGTTTCTTTCCCATATGTAAGAGTAGTCACCATGTGTTCATAAGAAGAAGGCAACAAACATAACATAACCATTCCTTTGTCTTCATCTTCAATCTTCACATCAAGTTGAGTTAAATCGGTGATTATTTGATTGAAGATATTCACGTGTTGTGCCAAATCCCGGCCTTCCCGCATCTTCAGCCCATACAACCTCTGCTTTAGATACAATTTATTTGTCAGAGACTTGGACATAAATTGACTTTCCAACTTGCTCCATATCTCTCCTAGAGACGTCAAATCCATAACGTGATACATAATCTCGTCTACCAAACATAATTGTATGGTTCCAGACGCTCATTGTTGCAGTTCTTCCCAATCGTCATCCTCCATCGATGCTGGTTTTGTAGATCGTAAAGCCTTTAAAATCCCTTGTTGCGCTAACAAATCATTTACCCTCGTCTGCGACAATCCGAAGTTACCTTCACCATTGAACTTGACCACTTCGAATTTCGCACCGGACATAGCCATCGCAACCAGACTCTTGATACCAGTTGTTGTGCACACGAAAAATGAAAAAAAAAATCAAACAAGCAAGAACACAAAAGATTTAACGAGGTTCAGCAGTGTGCTTACGTCCTCGGGGAGCAAAGATCGGTTGTTTTCTTTTATTCAATCGATAATGCCCGACAAAAACGAGGCTTAAAGCCTAATAAGAACAATTGAAGAAATGCCTAATGAGGTGGGGGTAAGCCTCTTTATATAGCCCCCTACATCCAAGTCCTATTCTAACTAGGATAACTACTACTCAATCCTACTTTAACTATGATTACAATTGTTCTAATCCTTCGGGGAGTAGTATTCCTTATCCTCCAATGATTCGTACTCCTTAACCTCCAAGGATCCCTCAAGTCGGTTGGTTATTAAGCCCATCTATTCTTTTACAGTATATGAGTCATACTTAACAAGCGGGGGATTACAAAGGTGGAATTTCAGTATGTACCGCGTGAGCAAAACAATATGGCGGATCACTTGGCGAAAATTGGAACCACTAGACCGATGTTATTTAAAGCATGGTGGTGAGTTAGGTATTGAATCTTGTTTTGTATTTGAACAGATTTGATTGATGGTGTAAAGTGAAACGTCCTTGTAGCAGAAACCAAATTGAATTGTACTCTTTTCTGAATTAGAGAGATTTTTAACGAGGCGTACAATTTTGGTCTTTAATAAAAAAAAATAACCATTAATGGTCAAACACAGTCATCATTAAATAATGTGGCTCTAAACCTTAGGAGCACCTCCATGGCGTGGTGGATTTGGGCGGCGTTACGGAAGAGATGTTGTTGTGTACGAGGAACAGCATGAAAAGGTTGAAAAACATGCAGGGCAGTAATCTTTACGCTAGCCCCATGGTCTTCCTCAAATGATGGAATTACAAATGGGTGAGGGAATCTAAATATCGTGCCTCAACTTTGCAATCATATAGCTTAAAATAATTAAATAAACCTTCTGTTTGAGATTAAGCTAATAATATTTTAAAACTCGCATGGGAAACGAACTCATTTTGTATTAATAAACAAGGTTAATTGTGTGGGCGGAATAGTAGGTTCTAAGTTCGCCCGCGACACAACAGTCGAATCCAGCTACAAAATTCCAATTAACAGATAACAACATGCCAAGATCTCAACACTTTGCAACAGCAATTGCCATATACCAACAAAAGTAAGGTTTGTAAGCAGTAATCATAGAATAATAATAAGGAAGCTTCTCACAAAAATCCTCAGCTCTTTCCGGTGTCTTTTTCTATGCTCCAACATTAAAAAAAAATTAAGCACTAACCTTATTTCTTAAATCATAAACCCTAAAAATACATCATACCCTAAATTTCTTAAATCCTAACTTTAATCCTAAACCCTAAACCTATTTGTTTCATAACGGTCTTAGGATGGATTTTATGGCACGGATTAAGTAATTTCAGGGTCCCATAATCTTCCATTATGAAAGGTTGTTAGTTTAATATTTCTTTCTCATTGAAGTACCTTGATTCTTTTACACTTGCACACATGTTAAGTTTTGTAATCTTGTATCCAATTTGCTAGACTTTGACATAATTGATTATCGAACTTAACATTATTTGATGATTTGAATTATTGTATCCAATCTGCTATTATTTGATCCTATAGGGGTAGTGGGAACATGGCAATGTGCTATTATTTCCACCTCACGCTCACAAGCATATTCCAAACTTCACCAGCCAGCTCAAATTGATGATCCTACAATTTGATTAACATTAAGAAAACAACCGACTAGCCCTCTTGAAAGCACTATAAAACCCCCTCTCCCTTCACTCCAAATTCACCATCCTCAAACACTCCTCTCAACTCTAAGCTAACTGGTGTTTTGAGAAGACCAAAATGGCTTCAAAAAGATCAGCTTCCATGGCCCTCTTTTTGGCACTCAACATTCTCTTCTTTTCCCTTGGCACTGCTTGCAACTCCTGCCCTTCCACCAACCCTAACCCAAGGCCGAACCCCAACCCCACTACCACTCCATCTGCACGAGGCAGATGCCCCAGGGATGCCCTTAAGTTAGGTGTGTGTGCTAACGTGCTTAACTTGGTCAATGTTGTGGTTGGTTCACCCCCGGTGATGCCATGTTGTTCCCTTATCCAGGGCCTCGCTGACCTCGAAGCTGCCGTCTGCCTTTGCACCGCACTCAGAGCTAACGTCTTGGGACTCAACCTTAACATCCCACTTTCCCTCAGCTTGCTTCTCAACGTTTGCTCAAGGAATGTTCCCACCGGATTCCAATGCTAAATCCCCATTTTCACTATCTTCATATTTCTTGGCAATAAATATGTGTTTTCTTGGCAACTTTGTTGTTTCAATTTCCTAGTGGGGAATTGATACCGAATAAGTCCAATACTTGTCTTCAAGTGTGTTTTGTCTTAGAGATTTTGGTATCTCTAAGGGACATGAAAAGACTTGTATTGTTTACCCTCTTGTTCTTTTATCAATTTTGTAATATGGTGTCATTTTTTTATCGAAATTTCATAATATGATGTCTAAAGTTATGGTTATAAATTTAATATTTTACGATAAATGAATCGAGTTGAAATAAATGTATAGATTAAATTTGTGACTCGGGATATGTTAAATGAAAGATGTAAGCCATCTACAATTGGAAAGCAGAAAAAAGACATTAAAGATAAAGCTCATTCACTACACTAAAGGGCTAAGATTCCTCGGACTTGCTTAACATTTTTTTATTTCCACCAAACTGCAATATCCTAAGAATTCAAGACATTAATGAAGGTATTTTTTCCTCTATCAAAAACATTAATGAAGGTTATCCAATAAACGTGTTGACTGTTATATTATATTATAGATATTTTTTGTTCATATATTATATTATATTATATTATATTATATTATATTATATTATATTATATTATATTATATTATATTATATTATATTATATTATATTATTTATATTATATTATATTATATTATAAGTTAGCTTGAAAAGTTTGGGCTTGAATCAAGAAAAAAATCAAAAGAGGTACGTTTCTTCAATATGTTTATATTGATATCAATTTTTTTACGTTATTCTATCGATGAAAGTTAATATTTTTAATCGTGTTTTTGAGTTTTTGCATGATATAATTATTAGGAAAGAGACATGACATTATGAGAAGTTGTCTTGGTCATTTGCTACATCTCCACTGTCCTCGAGAGGAAAATCAATATCGGTAATTTTTATTTTTATTTTTATTCTTTAAAATACGATTTTAAAGTGCAATAAATCATGATGATTTTAAATCTACAAGAAGATTGTTATAAAGTCTATATTTACTCAAAAGCAATCATTCTACCGTGTCAAAAAAATCGACCATAGACTTCTCCCAAGTTCAAGTTACAAAAATTCGTCTTGATCCAAAAGGTTTTATGGGAGACATTCCCTGAAGTGAATGCAAGCATGATGTTTATTCCATGCAATTATTGGATCTGTTTCATTCCCTTAAGTGAATGCAAACATGGTAAATCAATATTCAATTGGTAACATAACTTCGATATAATCCAAGTATATTGGTTGGACATCCCGTTTTGCGAGGCTATTGGTCTCAACGGAGGTTTTTAAAGAACCTTGTGGACTGGTTTAACAATGTTGCGTACGAGGATTAAATATTTGTTCTCTGTGATAAGGATATGTGAAAAAGGTTTCAAAGGCCCACTGGCTCTACTCCATTCCCTGAAGTGAATGTGAGATTATATTATGGAAAGAATAAAAGCCACATTAGAAGTTGTGGTCGTGATTGAAACCATGAATATAGACATGTAAAATATGGTCATTTTAAGGATACTTTTACCCACCGGTAGTGAGGTTATAAGGATGACAAGACTGATAAAGATCATTCTAATAAAGTAAAATTCTTCTTATTACCAATACGATGTTATAAACCATTGGTCTCGTACTTGTCATACGTTGAAAAATCAACAATCATTGGATGATAAAGGAAAGAAAATACGATGTAATTAGACTATTCGTCTTGCAAAAGCTTGTGGGTTTATATTTTAGGCTATATTAGTAGTTACAAAGCCTATTGGTTATGAAAATTACAGTTTAGCAAAATTTTAATTTGATGCATCCTCTTTGATAGCTAAACTATGAGAACAAGACAGATAGTATTCATATGTTATTTCCATATAGCAACACTTATACGCATCAAGCTAACGAGTTATATAAACTCCCCATTATGATTTGACTTTTGGTCAGAAGTCATATTTTCCATTTTAGAATTTTGAATATGTGATATATTATTGAATTACTCCACCACAACGCACAAAATGGGTAAATAAAAAGGGTTGAGAATATATATTGAGTACGAGTCTCCTTTTATGTTTAAATTTTTAAACATTAATTGGAGAATCATTTATGAAATGATTTTTCTCAACATCATGGGAAGAAAATAATCAGCTGGATAAAGAAGGAAATGAATTATTATTATCTAGATCTCCAAATATAAACTAAAAGTTCATAAGATAATTCAAGTTATTGTATGTCAACTGCCAGACATATTTACTGACCTAATGAGAGTAATCAATTCTCATATACCAGCTAAAAATGCTCTAACTTTAAATTACATGTTAGAGCGAATGTATGTAAATCATGTGTGAACATGATAGTTGAAATTGGTTCCAATGATCAAAATTCTCATAAGGTAATTTAATTGATTTCTTAACTTTTCTTGAGATGGACGTGGCTAGGTGAGGTTTATTATCTTTGTGGTGGCAATTGATGTAGGGTGGGAGAAAGACTAGTATTGTAGTACTACATCGTTTGTTCGTCGTTATTATAGGTGGGCTCAGGCTATGGTGGAGAGCTTTGCTTGGATTCTATGAGTTCCTGAAAATGATAATTATGTTCCGATTGGTTTCTTCTTGTTGGTTTTGTCTACATCTAGTGACAGGTTCCTTGGTCTAGCCATATTAGTGTGGAGATTTTATGCAGGTCTTTTTTCATTTGTGTTGGCATGCTTTGGTGAATTCTGTATGGCTCATCGTTGTTGCTCTAGCCCCTTGGATACTCTTTTTGGCCTAGTCCTAACAATGTGGACTTTTTTTGTGTGTTTTTATTACAATGTTCAAGGGTTCGATGATCTAGTTTGTTGAATTGTGAATGCCTTCTAAGGGTTATGTGGTATGCTCTTTATGGTGAAAGACAGTTAAAAATGAACTTCGCCACAAAGTTGAGGAATAACGGGTAGTATCATTCACACATTCGCAAATTGCATTTAGGTTGTATAGTTGTTGGAGCAGCCAGTAGCAATGCAGTAGGCTGTGGTGGAGAGCTTTGGTTTGGTTACTGGTGTAATTGATGTCATGTTTTCAGGAACTTTCCTCTTCAAGGAGCAGAATTGTTTGAAGTGTTGGTATGTAAAATAGATCTAGATGACTTTGTTGGATCAGTTTCGGGAAGAGTAAGATCGCCTCAGCACTTAATAGTGTCGGGGCTATGCTTGTTTGATTAGAGAGAAAGAAACGCCATGCAGAATTCTTTGTAAAATTTGATGTGGAAAGTGATTCTTTTTTCATGGCATGGAGGAAAGCTTAGTTGCTCAGAGCCTACCGTCTTTCTTGAATAAACAGCGGGTCAATTTGAACTTTTGTGTAAGCAGCAACTGTCAAGTGTAGTGTTTTTGCAAGAGCTAGCTGCATTGAAGTAGTAATATGAGAGTGTGTTCTAGACTTGTTTGCTTTGAAGATTTTCTTGGCTGTGGGTGATTTAATTGAATCGAGCTGCTCTTTTGTAATCAATTTTGGTTTTGGATGGGGGCTGGTGATCTATTGGTGTTAGGCGTGTAAAGTTTGAGTTTTAAGATTAGAGTTGGGAGCCCTTCGCTGTTGTTTGTACTCCCCTTGTCCGTAGGCACTCTTTTCCTCCATCATAGGTGTAGGGAGGTTTCTAACGAGGCTTACGAGTAAGGTTGTTTTTAATAAAAATTACTTTTGCTGAGCAAAAAAAAAAAGGGTAAACTACTGCAGGGGTCCTTTACGTTTAGCGTCTGTACAGAGTTAGTCACCACTTTTGAAAAGTGCATATTAGTAGTCCTCTACATTTTCGATGTGTAAATACTTGGTCACTCCGACGTTAACTCCGTTAGTCCCCTAACGGATTGCTGATGTGGCGAAAGGATAAATTACTGCAATAGCCATTAAAATTTATCTCATGTACATTTTTTCTCCTCAATTTAAAAAAGTAAACATTATAGTCACTAATAAAAATGTTTCTTTATAATTTCACCCTTAAATTTTTAAAAATTCATTTTTCAATCCTAAAACTTTACAATCAATTAACACAATAATATTATAAATGCTTAGATGAAAAATAGGTGCCCAAAGTATACCCTTTGAAACTTAGGTGCCCAAATTGCTCCTATTTAATAATTCAAACTTAAAAATTTAGTCCACTAACTACTAAAAAAATCGAGTTATTGGAATTTCTATTTTATAATTCAAACTTTATTTTGAATTTTTTAGTAGAGTTTATGAAATTATGAATCGAGTATTTTCACATCAAACCAAAAAATTTAATTTTTTCGAGTCAAGTCGAGTTATTGGAATTTCTATTTTATAATTCAAACTTTATTTTGAATTTTTGAGTCGAGTTTATGAAATTATGAGTCGAGTATTTTCACATCAAACCAAAAAATTTAATTTTTTCGAGTCAAGTCGAGTTATTGGAATTTCTATTTTATAATTCAAACTTTATTTTGAATTTTTGAGTCGAGTTTATGAAATTATGAGTCGAATATTTTCACATCAAACCAAAAAATTTAATTTTTTCGAGTCAAGTCGAGTTATTGGAATTTCTATTTTATAATTCAAACTTTATTTTAAATTTTTGAGTCGAGTTTATGAAATTATGAGTCGAGTATTTTCACATCAAACCAAAAAATTAAATTTTTTAAATACTAGACCTGATCTTAAAGGTTACCGCGGTGCCTAAGATTTGAGCATAAATGATTGTTATATGTAATGTGAGGAACTTTGTGCTGTGCAAATGCAATAACAACATAAGGTTTCAGGTTGACACACATCCGTATTTCTCAAACTTCAGACTTTCCAACTTCACAAGTTGTATAATTCCAATAAACTCGACTCATAATTTCATAAACTCGACTCAAAAATTCAAAATAAAGTTTGAATTATAAAATAGAAATTCCAATAACTCGACTTGACTCGAAAAAATTAAATTTTTTGGTTTGATGTGAAAATACTCGACTCATAATTTCATAAACTCGACTCAAAAATTCAAAATAAAGTTTGAATTATAAAATAGAAATTCCAATAACTCGACTTGACTCGAAAAAATTAAATTTTTTGGTTTGATGTGAAAATACTCGACTCATAATTTCATAAACTCGACTCAAAAATTCAAAATAAAGTTTGAATTATAAAATAGAAATTCCAATAACTCGACTTGACTCGAAAAAATTAAATTTTTTGGTTTGATGTGAAAATACTCGACTCATAATTTCATAAACTCGACTCAAAAATTCAAAATAAAGTTTGAATTATAAAATAGAAATTCCAATAACTCGAATTTTTTTAGTAGTTAGTGGACTAAATTTTTAAGTTTGAGTTATTAAATAGGAGCAATTTGGGCACCTAAGTTTCAAAGGGTATACTTTGGGCACCTATTTTTCATCTAAGCATTTATAATATTATTGTGTTAATTGATTGTAAAGTTTTAGGATTGAAAAATGAATTTTTAAAAATTTAAGGGTGAAATTATAAAGAAACATTTTTATTAGTGACTATAATGTTTACTTTTTTAAATTGAGGAGAAAAATGTACATGAGATAAATTTTAATGGCTATTGCAGTAATTTATCCTTTCGCCACATCAGCAATCCGTTAGGGGACTAACGGAGTTAACGTCGGAGTGACCAAGTATTTACACATCGAAAACGTAGAGGACTACTAATATGCACTTTTTAAAAGTGGTGACTAACTCTGTACAGACGCTAAACGTAAGGGACCCCTGCAGTAGTTTACCCAAAAAAAAAAAGTAGTAAGAGATGGTCATATATTGGAGGCGGATGCTCTTGAAGAGACCCAAGACATAACTAATTATAAAACTCTTGAAGAGTTTCAGGTACCTGAAATAAAGATTGAAATCTTGAAGAGATCTCGATGAGTTATGTCACTACGAGAATAGAATCAAAAAAATTGAAAAGTTGTCAACAACAATTTTGCAAACAATTTTACATAGAATACTTCTATAGAAGTAAAGAAAAAAAATAAGGATCTTGTATAAGAATCTATAGATGTTAAAATGATTGGCCAATATAGAAAGACGCTTTGAACTTCCAAAAGAAAAGTATTTGGACTACCAGTCCAAACACCTAAAGGTGTAATGCAAGTGAGGCACAAATAAGTACTTTCTTTGTAAACATAGAATTTCTTTAAGAGTGGAGCATTGTAAGTGCTGTTTTTGTAATCTTGAAGACGAAGATGCATATCATATGTTCATAAAGTGTGAGTTTTCGGCTGGCTTTTGGGAGAAATTTTGCTCTTGGTGGGAGATTATTTGGGGTAATTTTAATTCTTTAGATGATTTGTTTTCGTTTTGTTTTAATGCGGATTTTTCGGGGTTAGCAAGAAGTGTTTGGCGTAGCTCTTGGAAGGGCTCTTTTTGGAGCCTTTGGCTTATGAGGAATGAAGTTGTGTTTAATGGAGTTGTTGCTAAAGTCTCGGACTTGTTGTTCTACACTAAATTGAGATCGCTTTTTTGGTTGAAAGCATCTAAAGATAATTGCTTCACTAAGATTGAAGGCTGGTGGTTATCTCTGAGGGTTGGTTTGTTGGGTTCTAGCAGGTTACGTTATAAACCGTTGTCGTGGAAGCCCCATGTGATGGCAACGCTGAAATTTAACATTGCAGGTGCAGTTGGCAGCAAAGGGGCTGGGTTGGGAGGTGTGATGAGAATGGAGGATAGGGTTGTTAGATCATTATTCTCGGGTCCTTCTAAGGAGCGTTGTGAGGAGTCTGTTTTGTTGGAGGCGTTATTGATAGCTTTGGAAATCTTTGTTGCATTAAGGTTGGTTGGTAGTTTTCATCTTATAGTTGAAATGAATTCAAAAGTGGTGCTGCTTCAGATGGAAAATGTCTTCCATAGACCTTGGAACGGTGGAAAGATTTTTGAAGAATTGGATATCTTGATTTTTAAAGTCGGTGGGGTTAAGTTTGCTTTTGTGGATAGAGATTGCAATGTGATGGCTAATTGTTTAGCTTGTGATGGGATGGATCGAATTAATGTCTTCAAGGCTTGGTGGTGAGGTAGCTTTTTGGATCGTCCTTTTGTTTGGTCTGTTGTGTTTTTCTATTTGTTTTTTATATTCTCTGTTGGTGTTGATTGGTTATGAACTTACATTGGGAGTTTTGTTTATTTGGCTGTGTGTTTTGTATCTTCTTGTATGTGTTGTACTCTTTTCCTCCACATAGGTTTAGGGAGGTTTTTAACGAGGCACACATACAGGTGTGGGCGACTTCTTCCTTTAATAATATTGTCGATGTTCTAAAAAAATACGACTTAAATTATGATTTGTGAAGAATTCTAATTACTTTATTGTGGATGCAATTACTTTGGCAGTTATGAAATATTTTATATGCGTCTAATCATTTTGTGAATCCCTATAAAAGGAAAGTTATTCTTGACGGTTTTCAAATGCTAGAAGCATTTTAAAATTTTTAAGGAAATTTATTTAGACATGCCTCATTGAATATTTTGGTGCATTTGGTATAATCGCCTTAGTGAGTACTAATTGAGGAAATACTATAAGAATAATCATATTTCCTTACGTTTTTTATAAAAGGAGTTTGGATCAAGATTTATTATGATATTATTAGAACTCTGAAGAGCTTTCAAAGCATTTGGTTATTTAAGGAAATGATTTGAGAAAAAGAATCTTGAAATGTGTGTACTCTTTTTCCTTCACTAAAGAAATTTTTTCCCCACTGATTTTTATCTTAGTAAGATTTTTACGAGACACATTATCTTCAAAGACATCCAAGGGGGGAGTGTTATGAATACTTATCTAATGTGGATATCTATCATGATTAGAATTTTATCAAGGAGATTTGATTTATTTATTATTAGGAATATTATCTCTATTAATTAGAGTTTAATGTATTATTTACTTCTTATGCCTATAAATAGATGAAGACATTGTATACAATTCTAGTTTTTGGATAATAATACGAATCTCACTCTTTCTCTCATCTTTTTGTTATTTTATTCTTATTCGTTGTTCTTCGTTATTTTATTCTCAACATGTTTAGAATTTTTTTCCTTTTTGATGGGTATTTTTTTCCAGACAGATAGAGTGCATGTATCGCTTGTGTGTTTCATGGAGAATAGAGGGTTTGATTTTCAAACCCAAAGATTATAAGAAAGATTTGATTTTCCGTCTCGGAGATTCAGGGATATTTTAGGGAAAAATATCTTGTAGAAATATTTTATTTTCGTAAATTCCTTAATTTTAAAGATTAGAGATTCAATTTAATGTTTTTTAATCAATAACACTAAGGGGTTTTTCCCAACCGTCAGGTTTATTTAATTTTCTCAAATATATGCCACGTTTCAATATTTGATTATTTAATTTTTAAAATATACCACATCAGCAAATTAACTTACGTGGCAAATGCTGGCGTCCACATGTGTAGTAGATTAACAGTTTCGTTACTCAAAACGGTTAAAAGTATAAGATGATGCAATTAACAAAATGATACAAGATTACTATATGAACGATGTAGCGCTTAAGCCCTTTTAATGAAGCCTTAAATTAACAAAATGTTTATTTCTTAGAAATATAAATGCGTGACATTATTTGAATGAAAATTACGTAATTATATCATAAAACACATCATAGTCAAGGAAGAAGTTAAACTCCGGTAAAAGTATAATTATTATTTCTGGTAAAAAAATGAATAAAATTGGTGAAAATTAAATACAATGATAAAACACATTGTTTTGTTGTAGAGAAAATTCATATTCAAACTTTAAAGATCAATATTATTGAGTGCTAGTCCAAATTTCGAACATAAATAGTAAAAATATCAAAAAAACCATTGTTTCAAAGTCTTAAGCACCCATCAATAATATTTCAAATCCGTGAACCTTTCTTGGCGTACCGCGTATGAAGTAACCTCGGAATAATTGCAGTTTTTTTAACAATTATTTGGATTATAATATAATTAAATACTAAACACAAAATCTTCAAACAACTTTAAATTAAGATGACATCTCGATTCTCGAGGGCTGTCATCTCCAACTCAACCTACATGATTGTGCTTAATTTACATTAAAAATGGCTTAACTACAAAATACTAAGTATTTAAATTATGTTTTTTTAATAGGTGTTGAAAGTGTTTTTCTGGTTGAAATAGGTGCCTAAAGTTTCAATTTTTGTTGAAATAGCTAGGTGCCAAAATAGGTGTCTGGGTTGACTTTAAAACAAGCCAAGAATAAAATTTTAGGCACCTATTTTAACAAAAAATACTTTAGGCACCTATTGTAAAAAAAAAAAGACATGATTTGAGCACTTATTTTGTAGTTAAGCCTTAAAAAGGCTTAATAGTCAAAACGGTGCCCGACCTATACCTTTTTTCAATTTGGTGCCTAACGTTTTTTTCGAGCCACTTTGGAGCTTAACATTTCGTTCCGTAATTTAGAATGAGTTTTTCCGTCAACGACCGTTAAAAAATTTCCGTTATCTAATACAAATATGACATGTGGCATATTCTGGTATTTTCTATCATTTTTATTTTTCTAAAAATTATAAAATATTTAATTTTTATAATAAAAAAACCCCAAAATCTTTAATTTCTCTAAAACCCCCAAACCCAAACCCTAGATCCCTAAATTTTTCCCCTTTCCACCACAGATTCAACCACCACCGGCCAACCTTGCCTTTTGTCGACCCCCCACTAGTGAAACCCCCATCACCCTGCCGTCGAAAACCGACGATTGTTTCGTCGACGAACATCCAAAAATGAAAAAAAAAGAGACCGGTTGGGCTTCTAATTGACGGCTAGAGGGTGGGGGATGTTGAACAGTGAGGTACCCGACGCTTGGGGTGGTGAACGGTGAACCACTAGCGTGTGGGGGATGCCGGACGAGAGGGAAATGTGATTTGAGGGATTGATTGAAAGAAATTAAAACATTATGATTTTTTAAGAAGTTTATATTTTTACAGAAATTCAGAAATTAAATAAATAGATAAAAATAGGCCACATGACATGTTTTTATTGGATAACGAAAAAATTTGAACGGCCGTTGACAGAAAAATTCAATCTAAATTATGGAATAAAACGTTAAGCACCAAAGTGACCCAAAAAACATTAAACACCAAATTGAAAAAAAAAGTATAAGTTGAGGACCTTTTACACTATTAAGCCTTAAAAACAATAACTTTGATGCAACCAAATTGTGATGGGTTATAGCATATGATCCGATTAAAATTATTAACTTTGAATATTAATAAATGTACACTAAAAAAATCATACACTTTCAACTTATCCCGTCGTCTTCCTCAAATGGTGGAATCACAAATGTGAGGAGAGAATCTATAGATCGTCCCTCAACTTCACCTCAATATGTCAAAGCTGGCAGAGTTTGATTTCATTACTCAGTGATGCAATCATTTAACTTAATAAGTAATGTGAGAATTAGAATTGTCTCATGATAAATGTGAGAGGTTCGTTCTAACGTTGTAAATGGAGAAAATTAGAACTGAGAAGGTCGACCCCATGATGAGTCTCTACAAAATTTGATCCGAATTAGTCATCCAATGAGTTGGATATCGGTAGGGGTGAAAATGAAACGAACTTGAACGAACAAGGCTCTGTTCGTGTTCGTTTATTTATTTTTAAAGGTGTTTATGTTCAGTTCGTTTACATTTTCATTATTGTGTTCGTATTCATTTATTTATTTTTGAAGATGTTCGTGTTCGTTTATTTAGCGTTCGCGAACAAGTTCGTTTAATGTTCGCGAACAAGTTTGTTTATATGTCCGCAAACATGTTCGTTTATAGTCAAAATGGTGAAAAACGCCGCTAGTCCTTAACCTCCTTAAGCTTCACAGGTTGAACTTCGAAATTCACCTTCTATACAATTTACTCTTCTCTTCACCAATATTTAAAATGTAAAAAAAATAAAAGGAAAATGAGAACCGGGTAAACAAGCTTATAAACGAGCTTGTTCGTGAACATCAACGAACCGAACACATCTCTATTTGTGTTCGTTCGTTTATTAAATGAACATAAACATTTTGTTGATACTAATTATTTAGGTTAATAAAAAATATTATACAAACAGTTCACGAATAGTCCGTCAAACACTATATTAATTTATAGCTCTAAATACCGGTGATTAGTATAAAAAATAGTCGCATAGCTTGAGGAATGCGTTTTGTTGATTTGACATTTCTAAATTTTATCCTTTTGAGATCTTATAAAAAATGACAGCTTAGCAAAAAAATTAAATTAATTTTTTGGTATTATGATATTTATGTCCTTTTTACTTTAAATTTTAGTCATAATTTTTAAATTTAAAGATTTAATAAACTCTTTGTAGTTACTTTCTATTACTATTTTTTTATAAATACTGCTCTTTATTAATACTGAGACAAGAAAAAAATAAATAAAGACAATACATAGGGAAAGGGAACAGACTAGAGCGGCACGTGGACTCATCTTATCGAGATAGGAAGATGAGAAATAGGGGTTTCCTAAATCGAAACCTATCTGAAAAAAATCCTCAAAATAAAACCTAGATCAGGCGAAATCAAAGAGGGTTTGAGCTTCCTTTGTCCTCATCAACGAGGACCATAATCTACGGCGGAGCCTCTTCCACCCACATCCGATTCTGATTAAAGCTTCGCCCAGATTTCGCGAGGGCATGGGCAACCCTATTGTTCATGCGGCGAGTGAAATTGAAGCTGCAATGTTGAAATCCTTGGGCTAGGGTTCTGATGTCCCATATTCTCGATCGAAGGTCCGAGTAATCGTCATCTGAGGAGTGCAGTTTCTGAATCAACGTTCGCGAATCACTCTCCAGAATAACCCTGTGAAAGCCCAAATCTAATGCAAATTGGAGACCATGCAGAGCCGCTTGAGCTTCCGCCATGAATACCGAGGTAAAACTCATCTGAACCATTACACAAGCACCCATAACTTGACTCACTTCATTTCGGATTATAATGCCTGAGTGTGCTTTGTTTGTTTTCGGGGAGCAACAAGCATCCACATTGATTTTGACCCAGTCAGTTTGTGGAGGAGACCAATCTGGGGAGACCAACTGACCTGGTTGCTGTGCCGAGGTTTGAGCTTTCCGAAAGCTACATTCATAGCTCCTTACAAAGGTAACCAGTTCATGAGCCTCCTGCTTTTTACCTTCATGTTGTAGTTTATTTCTGGCAAACCACAACGCCCAGATTGTATATGCTATTACATCTCGTGACTGCCCAGTATACTTCTCGAATAGCCAAGCCAACCATGCATAGTACGGTAGTTGACCCACACTAGGTACCCAAGAAACATTTAGCATATTCCAAACTTCTTTTGCAAAAACACAGTCTCAAAAAACATGTGAGCCCGATTCTGATACCAATTGACATCGACCACATATGGTTCCATAAGCAATTTTCTTCTGATAAAGGTTCTCCAAAGTAGGTAGATAATTAAAAACAGACTTCCAAATCATAATTCTAACCTTTGTTGGGCAATGGAGACTCCAAATCGTCTTGTAGAGCTTCTTATCACTAGCATTTGTTTGAAATTGTGGAAACAAAAGTTTGTATCCACTTCGAACTGTATATAAACCTGCATGTTCCTCATTCCATGTTCGTTTATCTTGGATTGGTGATGACGGGAGTCGTATACTTAAAATTGCAGCTGCCTCACTAGGAATAAAATGTCTATTGATAATATCTGCATTCCAAACATTCTGGTTAGGTAGTAATAGGTCCTTCACTATGTTTAAACCTGCAATTCTTGGGGATTCAATTAGCTTATTGACAGGGTCTGGTAGCCAAAAATCATCCCATATTGAAATAGTAAGACCACTGCCAACATTCCATCTTAACCCATGTTGCAACAGCCCTTTTGTACTCCAAATACTCCTTCAAGTGTATGATGGATTGGACCCCAAACTAGATTCTAGAAATGGTGAATTAGGGAAATACTTTGCTTTTAGAACTCGAGCCAATAGGGAATCAGTGTGCTCCAAGATTCTCCATCCTTGTTTTGCAATGAGAGCTATATTAAATTTTGAAAAATCCCTAAAATCGAGACCTTCATCTTCTTTAAGAGAACACAAAGCCGACCAAGAACACTAGTGAATACCCGTTTTGATCCCGACTTCTGCCACCAAAACTGAGCTGCCACTGCTTCCAAATCTTTACATAGGGATGTTGGTAGAAGAAAACAAGCCATGGCATACAGTGGAATGGCTTGCAAGACTGACTTTATGAACACCTCACAGTCACCTGCGGATAAAGATTTAGTGTTCCATCAATCAGTTCCTTTTATAAAACGTTCTCTTAAACCACGAAAAGTCCGCCTCTTATTTTTGCCAACAATGGCAGGGAGGCCCAAATATTTCTCCAGCTTCGAACTGACATTGACATTAAGAATTCTGCACACATCATCTTTATTATTCCCCTGCAATTAGAACTGAAAAACACTCCGAATTTGTCAAAATTTACTTGTTGCCTTGAACATTTTGAATAAATGTGAAGAAGATCTTTTAAATTACTTGCACTGCTTGCATTTGCTTCACTAAAGATCAGACAATCATCGGCGAGTAATAAGTGAGAAACAGTAGGGGCGTACCTATTTATTCGAACTCCCTTTAGCGAACCATTAACACTTGCTTTTTGCAATAACGTAGAGAGGCCCTCACATCAGAACAGGAATAAATAGGGACTTAATGGATCCCCTGCCGCAGACCTCTAGGAAAGAAAGTGTCGCCCACAAAACCATTAATCACAATTGAGTAAGAGACATTTCGAACACACCTCATCACACGTTGTATCCATAACTCTGAGAAGCCTTTTTTGCAAAGCATTTGTTCAATGAACGACCATTCGACCCTGTCATACGCCTTGCTCATGTCAAGTTTTAAAGCAAAGCTACCTTTTCTCCCACACCTTTTATGTTTTAAATAGTGAAGAACCTCATAAGCCACCAGGATATTATCCGATATAAGCCTCCCTGGGACAAATGCACTATGGGCCTCGTCAATACATCCATGGATCACAGAATGACACCGGTTGACGATCATCTTGGAAATGATCTTATATAACACGTTGCATAAGCTTATGGGTCGAAATTGTGACATATGATTCGGATCGTCAACTTTCGGAATAAGAACAATCCTTGTGTGGTTGATTGTTGAAATATCAAACTGGCCATGAAGCACCCCAATACAAAAGTTGGCAATGTCAACCCCCACAATGTGCCAAAACCGTTGGTAAAACACTGCTCCAATACCATCTTCTCCCGATGCTTTTAAAGGACTCATTGATCTGATTACAGCTAAGACTTCCTCACTGGTGAAATCCTTATCAAGAGTCTCATTCATACTTGGTGAAATACAAGGCAAAATTTCATCAAGTATTAGTTCAGGAGAGTGGGAACCTTCAGAACTAAAAAGATTCGTAAAGAACTCCTTTGCCACCAACAGAAAACCATCATGTGTGTCATAAGAAAAACCAGAATCATCCACAAGCCTATCAACTCTATTTTTCTTTCTTCGATAAGAGGCAAATCGATGGAAGAAAGATGTATTCCTATCCCCATGACGCATCCAATTCACTCTTGCCCTTTGTTCCCAGTACAGCTCCTCCTTTTCGGCTTCAAAATTCAACTCCATTTTTGTATCAGTAATATCTCCAAGCACATCATCAGTAGGATCTTGGGCAATTAAACTAGCAAGTCTTTCTTTAAGGTTCTTCATAGTTATCTTTTTGTCTTTTTGGATTTGTTTAAACCATCTGTCCAGGCCCACACCCACAAACTTCAGCCTATCCAGACCTGGACCCGATGAAGATTCCCAAAGTCGCTTCACTTCAGATTCACAAGTGTCCTCCAAAAACCATGACGCTTCGAACTTGAAATGCCATCGTCGAGGTGGTAACAAATTATTTGTTGTCGTTACTAATAAAGGGCAGTGATCGGAAAAGAATATGTTAGATGTTGTAACCGAAATTGAGGGAAAGTATCAAACCACAACATATTTGCAACACCACGGTCCAGCCTTTCTCTAATATTTTTGCTTTGAAGTCTGCCATTCTCCCACGTGAACCATTGGCATGTGTATCCCATATCGTCTAACTCACAGTCAGATAACATACGTCTGAATTCTCTCATTTGCCGATCACATCGTGGATTACCTCCTTGCTTTTCATATGAAAAAGCAATTTCGTTAAAATCACCGATTACCATCCATGGCGTGTTTTGCATATCATTTAACGAACGGATAAGATCCCAAGAGGATGTTCTATTTTGTTCCTCGGGCGCACCATAAAAGCCCGTACATCTCCATGCAAAGCCATCAGCATCCTCTTCAATAAGCACATCAATATGACATCCCGATAAAGAGCAGAGCTGAACAGTACAATTTGTCTTCCATCCTATCGAAAGACCACCACTTCTACCAACCGAATCTACATCAATTCCAAACTGAAAACCACAATGTTGTCTTATTTGCGCCATCTTTTCACTTCGAAGCTTTGTCTCCATCAAGAAGACAATGGAGGGATTAATGTCTCGTAGCACATGCTTGAGACGTCTTGCAGTCCGAGGGTTCCCCAGGCCCCGGACATTCCAACTAAGTAGCTTCATTGCTTCCGGCTGGCCTGGATAGACAGGTCTGCCGATACATTAGAATGGGGACCAACATTAGCAGTATTGGAATATGAACTGGTAGCGATATCAGAAACCAAATCATGCCTACGTGGCCTTTTAATCCCTTCAGGTTGTTGCATTGGATTATCCTCATTTTCCAGCTCCATTACCACATCCATAATAAGATTTGAATAAACCTGAATTTGGCCTAATTCAGTGGGTTGTAGGCCTTTTTGAATAGCCAAGGGTCTCACGGTTTTACCGGCCAAAGCTGACTCAATAAACTCTGTCATAGTTGACTTTCCATAATTACCAGCACCGAAATCACTCAAATTCATTTGGCAGAATCCATAATTATAATATGATTGCTGAATCTGCTCATTGTTAACATTTATACCTCCTAGAAAAAAAGGCACAAATTAAGGACCCTTAATTAAATTGGCAGTGCCTGTTTCCTGTGACGCTTGCAACTCCGGTGCCCAGTCAGACTGTCATCGATCAACCATCTACTCTTAGGAGTTGCATTTCTTCTAGATGGAGCTCGTAAATAAGCATCCCATTCAAAAGTGAACACTTTGGATGGATGCAAGGCCCTAAGGGGGCAAAAACTTTCACCATGGCCTAATAAACCACAAATAAAACAGAACAATGTCAATTTCTCATACTCAAAATGAGTGTATGAGTGATTACCATTCGGTAGGCCAATTTTCCTTCTTCTCTTTAACGGCTGCCCAATATCAATACTTGCGCGAATCCTCATGATGCGATTGTGTCCCTTTTGGATTGTAGTGGTATCATATTCCAGGAACGTTCCCACAAAATTACCAATTAAGCGAGCCACCGTTTCTGACATAAATCCATGGGGGAGACTGTGAATGAGGATCCAAATGCTAATATGAGTAAGTGGCACAACCATCGGGTCATCATTCTCATCTAGACGATAAAGAATCAGAAGGTGATTAGTAAAGTTCCATGGGCCACCTCTCTCAATCCGATCAACATCAACTGCAAAGTAAAGTCGGAACAAATATCTACCTTCACCCAGTTCAGATATGGATATACCCCCAATCGGATGCCATACATTCGCTAGAGTTGAGTGCATCGATTGAAAATTGATCACACTAGATGTCAGAAAAGATCCCACAAAACAGTTGCTAAAAGAAATATTGGAAATAGTCTCTGGCGTTCCCAACTGCAACACATCATCTTCAACATCCCTAATGGTGAGATTTGCCAGGTCGTTTTCCACACCAGCCATGAGAAGACAAATAGAGAAAAAAACCAAAAAGACAGAAAAAGAATCAAACCAGAACCAGAAGACCGTGCTATGAAAGCAGAGGAACCGTGCTATGAAAGCAGAGAAATTTTTCTTTTGCTATTATATTCTTAGGGGTGCTTTCTATTACTAATAAAATAATTTATTTGCTAAGCAAAAAATAAAATTTAATAAACTATTGTCCCTCATAATATTTAATTTTTTTGCTTGCATGGAAATAAACTAATTTATTATTAGTAAACGAGGTTAATTGCGTGGATGGAATAGTAGGTTCTAAGCTTGCCCGTGACACACCGGACGACTCCAGCTACAAAATTTCCATCAACAACATGCCAAGATCTCAACTTCAATTGTCATATACCAACAAAAGTAAGGTTTGTAAGCACTAATCATAGAATATTAATAGGGGAGCTTCTCAAACTGAGACAAAAAAAATTGTGTGTTTTTTTTCTTTTAAAAATTCGTATCTTAAGCTATAATCCTAAAATTTTAAATCATAAATCTTAAAAATCACTCTTTACTGCCAATATTCTAAACTTTGAGTTTAAATTTAATTTTTTAATGATGAGATATAAATAAGAACATTGAAAACGGGCAAAGAATTACTACTCCTCAAACTACTCGGTTTGCATTAAATGTTGCCTAGTTCTATGCTTCAGATTCCATACGTCCTGTTTTTTTTTTAAGCTAAGGTGATTACAAGTAGTATATGTTCTGAATATACTCTCAACCATTTGAAAATGCATGCTCAATCACCCTGCTGCACGAACTCGTGACCTCTAGGAACAGAAACAACAACCGTTCCCTTAACCACTAAGTCAAGTTGGTTCGTGCCCATACAATCTGTTTTTAGAACATTTTTTTCTGTAGGATCAAATCTTTAGAAGATAATGGAAGAACATGAAGGTTTGACAAGCTTAGTTACCCTCCAGTCACAGATTAATTATTTCATCTTCAATCTGTCATCCATTTTGTCTTTACTTATTACCCAATCACAAACATCCAAACTTCTCCAGCCAGCTCAAACTGATGATCCTACATTTTGATTTGCAATAAAAAAACAACCGCCCAGCCCTCTTGAAAACACTATAAAAAACCCCTTCCCCTTTACTCCAAATTCACCATCCTCAAACACTCCTACTCACAACTCTAAGCCAACTTGTTTGAGAAGACCAAAATGGTTTCAAAAAGATCAGCTTCAATGGCCCTCTTTTTGGCACTCAACATTCTCTTCTTTTCCCTTGGCAGTGCTTGCAACTCCTGCCCTTCCACCAACACTAACCCAAGGTCGAACCCAAACCCGAACCCGACTCCATCTGCACGAGGCAGATGCCCCAGGGATGCCCTTAAGTTAGGTGTGTGTGCTAACGTGCTTAACTTGGTCAATGTTGTCGTCGGTTCACCCCCGGTGATGCCATGCTGTTCCCTTATCCAAGGCCTCGCCGACCTCGAAGCTGCCGTCTGCCTTTGCACCGCACTTAGAGCTAACGTCTTGGGACTCAACCTTAACATCCCACTTTCCCTCAGCTTGCTTCTCAACGTTTGCTCAAGGAATGTTCCTACCGGATTCCAATGCTAAATCGCCACTCTTCACTGTCTTTATCTTTCTGGAAATTATGGTTTCCACTATTTCCAATAAGTGTTTTCTTGGCAACTTTGTTGTTTTATTTTCCTTCTTGTTTCTCTATCAATTTCGTATTACGATGTCTAAGCTATTAATTTAATGTTTTAATAGTAAACAAATCGAATTTAAATGAATAAATTTATTCACAATTCTTTTATATTTGTATTTTTTTCGTATTGAAATATAGAATTTATTATGTTCGTAATCGCAACAAAAACAACACAAATTAAAACAAATTTTCATATGTAAATTAGGGTTCGTGACCGAGAATTTTCACAAACTAAAGGAAGACATTAAAAACAAAGCTCATCTCAGTACTGCACAAAAGGGCAAAGATTCCTTGGACTATATTATATTATATTATAGATATAGTTGATGCACTGTTGGATTTATCGTATGATATGAAATATTATCTGGTTGGGGTTTGAGCTCAACCTTAATTATGATCTGTTTTGTATAAGATGTTGATTTAACATTTTATTTTCGACCTTCAATTGACACTTCATTCGTCAATTTGTAGAGATGAAAGAGTAGGGTAATCGGTAGTGGAGGTCAGATGACGGAAGGGGTGAATGGTAGTGATTGATTCAACGACATTATAGATAGATTTAAAGATTTGAGATTTTATGATTTTTTTTCAAAATTAAATGAAATTAAGAAAAAAATGCTACATGTAATGCATTATTGGATGACGGAAACTTTCTGTTACAATTAACGTATAAATCTTAAAATATAACAAAATGAACATTAATTACTTAATTTGACAAAAAATATTATTTTATAATAAATTTTAAATTAACAAAATACTTATTTTAAAAAAATATAAATGTGTGACATAATTTAAATGAAAATTACTAATTATATCATAATAAACAGAACATCAAGGAATAAGTTAACTCCAATAAGATATAACGGGAAAAGTATAATTGTTATTTCTTATAAGAATGGAAAAAAAATATTGGAGCAATGCTAAAACACATTGTACCAGAATTCAATAAGTGTTCTAGTGAAAAAGCATATGAAAATTATTGTAAGGTTTAAAATTTAGGGTTAAAGCTTAAAATTTAATTTTTAGTGTTGATACATAAAAAGAGACACCGAAAAAGGACAAAATTTTTTTATCCGAATTAAAATCTATCAAAAGACTATTGTTTCAGTCTTAAACACCAATCAATAATATTTCAAACCCATGAGCGTTCCTTGGCGTCTGAGACTCTGAAGTAACCGAATCAGGAATAGATTGAGGGGCTGGAGAAGTAATCACTTTCTAAAAATTTGAAATTTGTATATAATTTAAAATTTTTAAAATAAAATTTATGTATTATTGAATATTTACTTTTGCCCCTAAAATTTTATAAATTCGTTCTTACAATTTTTTATAGACTTGCCCCTAACATAAAATCATACTTTTGTCCCTACTAAGAATAATTGCAGATTGTTTAGTTCAACTCGTACAAGTGTTGAACATTTATTTGGATTATAATATAATCAAATTTTAAACACAAAATCTTCAAACAACTTTAATTAAGATGGCATCTTGATTCTTGAGGGCTGTCATCTCCAACTTAACCTATATGATTGTGCTTAGTTAAGATGTCCCTCAACTTCACCTCAATATGTCAAAGCTGGCAAAGTTTGATTTCATTACTCAGCTTAACATAATTAAATTAGCATTTATATTAATATAACTCGAGTTGCAAGCCTAATTAAAAACCTACCTAAACCTAAATCGAAAAGAAAAAAACTCACAACCAGGGAGAAACTACGACCAGCATACACGAACCAACAAAATACAAGTCCCCCATCCACAAACTTAACCTCAGAAACCAGTCCAATAACATGTAGGAAGCTGATTATGTACCATGGAAGATCTGCAGATTGATCCTATAGGAGTAGTGGGAACTGGGTGTTAAAAAAAGATATGATACATGAACATTTTAGAGCTTGAATTTGAGTGGGTTTCATTAGTCAAATTAATTGAAATTAAGTGGATTATTAATCTACTACAAGAGTAGATGAAATGTATATATTTACATGCTCAAAATGTTCAATGGGTGAATGAGAAATTGTTGCTCAAAGTAACACCCATGATGTTGGAAAAAATGAGATGAAAAGTAAAATGTACCAAACTTGTTGAGAACATAGATTTGGAAAGCTTTATATGTAGAAGCTCTTCATGTTAATGTTGGAAACAAGACAAAGGCTTGGACTAGATACTTTGGACTTGGATTTTAAAATAACAGTTTTTTTCTTTTCTGACTTAATTTTTCAACAGAAACTATAGAATTAACCCACAGATTTTATGGAGTTACAGACCCTTCAGCTGGTTATAACCTCCAATTTATTTGGATTAATTCTGTGATAATTACCATTTTGATTTCTGAAAATTGTAACTCTTCAAAAATTTAAGTAGCAGATTAATTATGTAATGGGTAAAATACTGGAATCATCACTCAACTTTGGTCATTTGACCTATTTTACTCACTCAACTTTAAAAACGCTAAATTTACTCATTAAACTTTACTTTTTGACCTATTTTGATCACTTTGGATTATTTTATTAATATTTAGGTATGACATGACATATTTTATTATTATTATATATAAAAAATAATTTAAAATAAAAACCCTAATCCCAAACACCCCAAATATTCCAAATCCCAAACACCCCAAATAATATTTTGGTCATTCTCTCAATGTCGCGACCGTCGGACCTTCAGGCCATCACCGGCGCCGCTCCGACGAGATTTTCGGCCATGCAACGCCATCAACAGACCGGTCTCAACCTCTTCTTCTCTTTTATCGGCTTGGAACTCACAGAGAACGGCCGAGATACTCCAGATCTGGACCAAACTCGAACGACCTTGGATGCGTGGTCCGTCGTCGTCCGCCGTTGGATCGAGGCGCGGCCGAGATATGTTGCTCACCGCTCCAGGACGCGTCCCTTCACCGTCGGGATTGTCAATACGGAGCTCCGGTCACCGGCGAGCATCGAACCGAAATGTAAAAATGTATTTTTTTCCTAGTTTGTATTCGAAATAGATAAAAAATCAGATCCAGACTTCTCTAAATTTTTCCTGGTATTGATTTGTGAAAAAATGGTTACAACACTCTCTCGGGGCTATTCCCCCCCCCCCCCAATATAAAGTGGCACCGTCGGCGGCAGGTGATGTTGTCGTCGGCGGTAGAGGGAGTGGTGGCCGCCGGTGAGAGCGACACCGGTAAGGGGGTTTGAGAATTTGGGTGTTTGGGATTTGGGATATTTGGGGTGTTTGGGATTAGGTTTTTATTTTAAATTACTTTTTTATTTATTAATAAAAAAATATTATTTATTTTTATTTTAAATTATTTTTTATATATAATAATAATAAAATATGCCATGTCATACCTAAATATTAATAAAATAATCCAAAGTGATCAAAATAGGTCAAAAAGTAAAGTTTAATGAGTAAATTTAGCGTTTTTAAAGTTGAGTGAGTAAAATAGGTCAAATGACCAAAGTTGAGTGATGATTCCAGTATTTTACCCTTATGTAATTAATCATGTCCCCTACCTGAACACTATAAAAGGAGGACTCATGTTTCTATCTAAAACACACCATAAAAAACCATCTAGCCAGATTGTTAATAGTGTTCTACTTCTGTAAAGTTTGATGTTGCAATCAATGTTGCATTGCTCCTTTGGCTGTAATCTACCGTTGTATCTTGGGAGACAAACGTTCCATAGTAACTCCAACACCGGGAGGGGACGAATCTGTTTTAAGGACATTGTGATAACACAGACCTCAGTCTAAGTTTTTGATCGGTTACTGGTTTTTCCTTTAGTTTCTTTTATCTTTAAATTTTCGGTTTATTTTAATTTTATTTACAGAAATTTTTTTAATATATTTTTTTGTTGCTCTTTTTAACTTGCTTCGTTTGTTATCTAATACTGAGAACATGGCAATGTGCTATTATTTCCACCTCACAATCAGAGACATATTCCAAACTCTACCAGCCAGCTCAATCTGATGATCCTACAATTTGATTAACATTAAATAAACAACCGACCATCCCTCTTGAAAACACTATAAAAACCCCTTCTCCTTCACTCTAAATTCACCATCTTCAAAGTTCAAACACTCCTACTTTGAGAAGGAAGACCAAAATGGCTTCAAAAAGATCAGCTTCCATGGCCCTCTTTTTGGCACTCAACATTCTCTTATTTTCCCTTGGTAGTGCTTCTAAACCCTGCCCTCCCACCAACACTAATCGTAGGCCGAACACGAACCTCACCCCGACTCCATCTGCACAAGGCAGATGCCCCAGGGATGCCCATAAGTTAGGCGTGTGTGCCAATATGCTTAACTTGGTCAATGTCGTCGTAGGTTCACCCCCAGTGCAGCCATGATGTTCCCTCATCCAAGGCCTCGCTGACCTCGAAGCTGCCTTCTGCCTTTGCACCGCGCTCAGAGCTAACGTCTTAGGCCTCATTGATTAAAAGTGGCTTAGAAGAAGAGGATAGAGATGAGTGACCTATGTGGGGCAATGTACAACGACGAACCATCCCCAATATGAACAGAACCCTTACCTAAGTAGGGAGAGGCATCATGGAAGCATGAAAAAGTGTTGGCCACGTGATGTGTTGCACCTGAATCAGGGTGCCAAACAGAAGAGGCACCAGGTAGAACCACGAGATTGTTAACTTGTGCAGACTCAACTTCAGGTGAAGAAGTAGGCTGATCTGAGGATGGGGACGTGGGAATATAGTGATCATACATAGTCTCCACTTGATCAGATGAGTAACAGCATGCATTGGCATGCGTGGTTGGAGAGGGTCGTTGAGGAGCAGGAGATGAGACATCCTTGAAAGATTGATCGAAACGGTGCCAACAACGATCGACAAGGTGGCCCAGCTTGCCACAAAGCTGGCACTGTGGTCGTGGACGGCCCTTGAACCGTCCACCAGTAGCTTGTGTAGATCGAGGTTGAGGCTCATAAGTACGAGCAGAAGGAGTGTCAGGTGAGAACCTGGTGGCATGAATGCCAACAGACATTCGGAGAGGATCCGAGAGACGCGATTCAGCATCTATAAGAATTGACACAACACCTTAAACTGTGAAAGGAGTCTGGCTGGTGGAGATAACAGCAACAAACGGATCATACTCCGGGGGCAGCCCATTAAGAATCGTGGCAATTTGCTCTATAGTAGAGACAGGGTTTCCATACGATGCGAGGAGATCGCAGATCTCTTTAATCTGCATGTTGTAGGCAAGTATAGAAAGAGGATTTCTTCAGGGAACGAAGCCGACAGTGGAGGTGCATTACTTTGGTAGTGGAGAGTTGAAAGAAGAGCTTGGAAATGGTTGACCAGATCGCAGCAGAAGACTTGGCTCCAACAAGCTGAGGAAGGAGATCAGGGCTGATCGTCGAGAGAAGCCAGGATGCCAGGGAACTGTCCTGCTTGATGAAACGCAGGTACGCTGGGTTGGGAGTTGAAACACCATTGGTGCCCGGAATCGTCTTCGAAGGAGGTGAACGAGAACTGCCAATGTAATCTTCAAGACCCTGGCCACGGATCATGAGCATTACATGTTGTTTCCACAACAAGAAATTTGTGTCATCGAGTCGAACACCGATGCGTTTGTTGGAGAAGATCTTCTCATCGCCCACTGATAGGGAGGCTATATCATCAGTAAGGTCGCCGGCAGAAACGGCCGTCACGCAAAAGGAAGGACGACGCACAGAGGAAGAAAGATCGGCTCAGGCTCAGATCGGAACAGCTGATACCATGTTAAACATACTACGAAGGTGGTAAAATAAGAAAAGGAGAAACAGAATATGAAAAACTAGGTTAACTGAGATGAAGAAGGATGCATTTCTAAAAAAGGTTGATTTTACAAAGAAGAGAAGGTTCGTTTATATAGATACAAAAACTAAAAGCTGTCATCCTAGCTGTCAATGGTGAAACGGTGAAACGGATTTTGCACAGCTTTCCAAGTTTGTTGGGCTGGTATAACAAACTTTTCTCCTCGCAGCTGTGATTCTTCAACATATCCCACTTTCCCTCAGCTTGCTTCTCAACGTTTGCTCAAGGAATGTTCCAACGGGATTCCAATGCTAAATCCCCACTTTTCACTATCTTCATGTTTCTTATTTGTTTCCACTATTTTCCAATAAATCAGTGCTTTCATATGTAACTTTGTTGTTTTAATTCCCTTTTGGCAATTGATATTGAATAAGTTCAATACTTTTCTTCAAGTGTTTTCTAGGGATTTTTTGTATCTCTAGGAAACATGAAAATACTTGTATTGGTTTCCTTCTTGTTTATTCATTCATATGATATGTAAAGCTAGCTATGGCTATGAAATTTATTTTAATAGCAAATGAATTGAGTTACAATGAATAAATTTCTTTTCTAATGTTTGAAATTTTATCAACATACAAAATGCCTCTATTATTTATTTCTACTATTTTCAAATCTTGAGATAGAAGAGCAGAAATGTAACTAATAATAGTAACCCAATCTTGTATATAGGGGTAAAGCCAAGAGTATGTGTGGGGGTTGAGTTAAAATTTTTAAAAAAAATGTTGTGGGCTTAAGCAAGAAAAATATTAAAATGGATTGGATTGAATAAATTATTTTTGTAAGATTCTAAAAATGAAACTTTCCATTTATTTAAAAGCTAAAAAGGATTGAATTAAAATTTTCATTTTGAAGAGGGACTAAAACTGTTATTACACCCTAAATGTAAAAAGGTTATGCGGGGACAAAATCAGGACCGAATATTAGGTTTATTAAGTATTTAAACTCAAAATTGAGTGGTAATATCTAATTTATCTAATATTTAAATTTAAGGGACTTAAATTGTCATTAGACCGACAAAATGAAGAGGTTAAATTAAAATTTTAGAGGTTTTAATTAAAAAATATTCAAACAATTTAGTGTTTAATATGAATTTTTAAATATGAATTTTCAAATTGGGGGTGTGGGGGGAAGGCCCTTGGGCCCTCACTATGCTCCTCCTAGTTTCATGAAAGGATCTATGGACACTATAGTGAGAGCATTGTGTGTTGGAACAATTTTACCAGTTTTTTTTTTCTGTTGTTCTCTCGATTCTCTAAAGCTTTCCCTGATTAATTCGGACGGATTTGAGATGCACATTTGACTTTGGTGGGTGAGTCTCCCGACGAAGATTTTCTGCGTACACAAAGCCTTGAATTCGAGACATGCTTAAATGATACTAAGCTGCTTACCATTTGGGCCAACCCTTTGTACAATTTTACAAGCTTTTGAGCTAAGCTGGTAGCCTGGTAGGGCTCAACTGAAGATAATCCAAGAACTGAAGAACATGAAGGTTTGACAAGCTTAGCTAGGCTCCAATGCAATGACAGATTAGTTAATTCATTTTGAATCTGCAATCCATTTTGTCTTCATCATTTAGCTGTTTGTAAGTTGTAACTATCACCCTATTGATGATTGAACTTCACCTTGTGTAATGGTTTGAGCTCTGAATTATTACTTAGATGGAACACAGCTGCAAATCATATAATTTATGCTGAGGAAGATCTGCAGATTGATCCTACAGGTGCAGTGGGAACATGGCAATGTGCTATAATTTCCACCTCACAATCACAAGCCAGCTCAGAAGTTGATTATCATACAATTTGATTAATAATTGATGTAACATTATAAAAACAACCGACTAATCCTCTTGAAAACACTATAAAATCCCCCTCCCATCACCCCAAATTCCTCATCTTTTGAACTCTAAGCCAAGCAGCCAACTAGGGTTTAAACAAGATCAAAATGGCATCAAAAAGATCAGCTTCCATGGCCCTCTTTTTGGCACTCAACATTCTCTTCTTTTCTCTTGGAAGTGCTTCTAGCCCCTGCCCTCCCACCAACACTAACCGAAAGCCGAACGGCCCGAACCCCGGCCCTACTCCATCTGCACGAGGCAGATGCCCCAGGGATGCCCTTAAGCTAGGTGTATGTGCTAATGTGCTTAACTTGGTCAATGTCGTCGTCGGTTCACCCCCGGTGCAGCCATGCTGTTCTCTTATCCAAGGCCTCGCCGACCTCGAAGCTGCCGTCTGCCTTTGCACCGCACTCAGAGCCAACGTCTTGGGCCTCAACCTTAACATCCCACTTTCACTTAGCTTGCTTCTCAACGTTTGCTCAAGGAATGTTCCCGCCGGATTCCAATGCTAAACCGGCTCTTTTCACCATCATGATCTTTCTTATGGTTTTTCAAATTCATGGTTTCCACTATCTCCAATAAATCAGTGTTTTCGTTTGTAATTTTTGTTGTTTATATTCATGGTTTTTGAGACACGTTATTGTTATTATTTGGATTATTATTTAATACATTGTATGCAGATTTTTTTTAAAGTAACTTCAATTTACTCTAATATGTTCTTAATTAATATTTAAATAATATTTTTCGTTCAATCAATATAAATTTTTATTAATAGCTCTACAAGGAACAGAAATTTTATTTGGATTATTATTAATAACCCTAAACCCTAAATTATAAACCTACATTCTAAGTCTTAAATTCTAGATCTTAAACCTTAAAATATACTATACCTTTAATTTTTTGAACCCTAATCCTAAACTTAATTTTTTAGTGTGAGAACAAATAGAGAATTTCTATTCACCAACGGGGTATATTGAAAAAAAAAAAGAATATAGTAAGGAATTAAGAGCTTGCAAATTTTACGAAATTTTGAGAGATCAAAACTAAAAATTGTGTTAAAGAAACTTAAACTAAATTATTAATGCTTTGGGAGCGATGAGAATATGATTTTTATTTGAAAAAGGTTTTAATGGATTAAATTTATTGATTTTTTAAAATTAAGACTAAATTAATTAAATGTGTAAATATCAAAGACTAGATGTGTTATTATATAATTTTTTAACTAACATGTCACCTTCTGATGACAGTTAACGGTGTGACAACCATTTTATAACAAAATCATAAGTTCAATATTTATTTTATAATATTTAAAAATTAAATTGCCAAAATAAATATTTTGAGATAGTTCAATAATATTTTTAAACTTTATTTTAAAAGAATTTCGGTAGGAAAGGGCCTCTATAAATAGGCTGACCTAAAACATATATAATAAAGAAAATTGGGTTGAAATGGTTGCTCCTACAATGAGCTCTGTAAATATTGGTGGTTAAAAAACATATATGGTAAAGAAAATGGACTTTTGAAAGTGATTAAAAGAATTTTTTGTAGGGAAAGGCCCTTTATGGATAGCCTGACTGACGGGAATGGGTTTGTGACTTTCTAAGTTGAATTAAAATTGGATATGGAGGAAAATCTTAACGTTGGTAGTAAAATTCGAGGAATTTTTTTTAACAATGTTAATTGGATTTTAATAATAAAAATAATAGAATGAAGTAGAATTACAACCACTAAATCATTGAGAAAAAATTGGGGACAATAGTCATAAAAAACTCACACTTAAAACATTAATATTAAACTCAAAAATACGAAGAAAAAATAAATATTTTCTTGAGAGTGGCGTCTAACACCAAAAGAACACAATAATTTTTATAATAACTCAGTGTCTCTGTCGAACGAGACACTTTACAAAGTGATAAAGGAGTAATAAGCGGACCAAATTATTTGGCAGGATGCTTCGCTACACAATTTTGATTATATCGGTAAACAATCTTTTACCAAAGAGGGGATCTGACTATACGTGACTACCGACAAATCAACCAGAAAATAAATGTCTGAAGGTCTTTGTGCGACCACTAAAACAACAGCAAAGGTTTGCGAAAGGCATACTAAAAGTCGTAAAGATCATGCCACAAGAGCATAGAGGAAGCGTGCCACAATAACAAAGAAAAGCGTGTCACAAGAACAAAAAATCTTATTCAAAATTGAAAAAAAAAACTCAAGAAAAACAAAAAACAAAGGAAATAATATGAAAAAATAAAAAAAATAAACATCAACATAAACCACCAAACATTAAGATTGGTGTCGTCGTCGGCTAAATAAAGATCAAAGGAAAGAAGGAAGGCGACACAAAAATATTGAGAGAAAATCTAAATTTGAGTAATTTTAATAACAATTAATTATTACAATGTAGGATCAAACTGATAATATAAGAATATTTGAATTTATATTAAAATAAATTTAGACAACAGTTATACATGGTAAATTTTAAATTAATAGAGAAATGAACTCGAATCTTTTTTTTGCTCGGAAAATTATGATTTTATTAGATTAATTATATAGCCAAAGACTTAAATTGCATGCCTCGTTAAAAAGTCTCTGCACCTAAATGGGAAAAAGAGTACACACAATCAGGATAAAACATGCAAAATTTGCCTGAAAGGAGAACACCATTATTTACATATAGTTGGTCTCAAACTTGACGGGATACAAATTCTCGAGATTTTTTTTTTGATAGAAAGGAGTTGGGTAAACATATAGGTCTCGTTAAAAAACCCCTAAACCTAAATGGGGAAAAGAGTACCTATCGGAATACCAAGACAAAGAACAACGCGAGCAAAACCTCGTCTACATAAGCCTAATCACAAAAATACCATAACCATGCCTATAAACACCACGTAACAAGCGACAAGAACAACCTCCTTAACCACCGGGATCAACATGCCACCGAGCCTCAGCACCATTGCCTAAGTGTTGATCGGCTTCTACCTCCAAATCCCCTCGCAAGCACAGACCACGTTCTGCGGCAACCAACGCCATCACAAGTAGAGGCGACTCCAAGTAAGTCGACGCAGCAAGGCCCCCATCCCGACTCAAGGACGCAAGTTTGTCGGCAACACCATTATTCTCCCACTTGACATGGTTTATCATCACTCACCAGTCGCGACAAATCAACTCCTTAATATCTTCAACCAGCACACTACCGGCCAAAGTTACCGATTTACCGCCAATAATCCTCGTAATCTCCTTACAATCCATTTCAACTTCTACACATCTATAGCCACTCGTCCATGCATAGATCAAGCCATCATGCAACGCCCATAATTCCGCTAGGAGAACTGAGCATCTACCCACACGCCTAGAAAAATCGAAGAGCCACTCACATGTCTCATCTCGAATCACTCCACCAATCGCTGCCCGGTTATCTTTCGTGTTTACCGCAGCATCAACATTGAGCTTAACCCAACCCCACGTCGGTACCGACCAATGCACTAAAGAACGAGATTGGCCCGTCTCCTCTTGTCGCGTTGGTGAAAATGCTTGACCACACTCTTCCACCAAGCGATTCCCTCGGCTCAATATGTCTTCCTGTAACACAAAGCTCTCATCTAAGACCCTGCTGCATCGTGTTTTTCAGAGCAACCAGCAATACACCGAAAATTTAACACTCCAAGTTACGCCCGTCGATACCCTGGTACTGCTCTCGACAAGAATATTTTTAATAGGAAAGGGCCTATATCGATAGCCTGGCCTAAAATATATATGATAAGGAAAAAAAATTTGATAAAGCATCAATTTTATTGATTTTGTCCAAGTCGAGAGCCTCGTTAAAAATCTCCCTAATCTTAAACGGAGAAAAAGAGTACTCATCGACTGGAATAGTAAAAGCATAGACCGAACCAGGAGGTTTTACAATTCAATCAAATCTCCCCATTACACAAAGCAGTTCACTATGAAATCAAAAACTAAATATTACCACCATGCTTTAAATATCATTGATTTGTGCATACCCTCCTTTGCAAGGTGATCAGCAATCTGGTTCAAGTTTCTTGAAACATGAACAAAAGTGCAGTGTTTGATTTGGCTGCGCAAAATATCTATTTCTTCGAAAACGGACTACCATCGCCAAGGTCGAAGGCTTCTATTCGCTACCTAGTTTAGCACCGTTTGAGAGTCAGATTCAACCACCAAGTTTGCTCTCCCCAACCATCCTGTTTCGATAAAAATTTCCAGGGTTGTTCTTAATGCTACCAACTATGCAAAATCAGCACTGATAGGTTGAACAGGTCCAGAAAATAAGGCTCTTATATCTCCTGAGGCAGTTCTCAGCACCCCCCACACCCTGCGTGCTGGTCTTTAAAAGCACTATCGGTATTGAATTTAATTTCATCTTCCGCAGGGGGCACCACTCTAATTCTTCTTTGAGTTTTAGACATTCGGCAGGAGTATTCCACCAGTCCTGTTCATTAAGCAAAAGGTCTTCATTCACCGCTTTGATCCAAATGTACGCTCGCATTTTTGTGAAAAAAAAATTAAGTCCTTCATCTTAGTTATTTTCTCCTCAAATTTCTTTACATTTCTTGCCACCCAAAGACTCCAAAGAGCTGAAGCAACCGAAATGAGCCACAACAATCTTGCTTTCCCTGTCCAATTTGCATTAAAGCAGAAACAAAAAAAAAAGTCCTCCATGCTTAACAAGTTTGGCCAACAAATTTTCCACCAATCGCAAATTTTCCTCCAAAAACAGCTTGCGAATATCTGTGGTTAAAAAACATATATGATAAAGAAAATGGACTTTTGAAAGTGATTAAAAGAATTTAGGTAGGGGAAGGCCCTTTATGGATAGACTGACGGGAATGGGCTTGTGACTTTCTAAGTTGAATTAAAATTGGATATGGAGGAAAATCTAGACGTTGGTAGTAAAATTCGAATATTTTTTTTAATATTGTTAACTGGATTTCAATAATAAAAATAATGGAAGGAAGTTGAATTGCAACACATCAAATTATTGGGAGAAAATAGGGAAAATAGTTATAAAAAGCTCATATATAAAATAGCAATATTAAATCTAAAGATACGAAGGAAAATTAAACATTTCTTTGAGAGTGGCGTCCAACATCAAAAGAATCAGTAACCTTGATAAAAATTTATTGGCTTTATAGAACGAGACGCTTTACAAAGTGATAAAGGAGTGGTGAGCGAACCAAACTATTTGGTAGGCTGCTTCACTACACAATCACGATTATATCAGCAAACAACCTTTTGTCAAAGAGAGGATCTGACTATACGTGACCACCAACAAACCAATCAGAAAACAAATGTCGTGAGTGTTTTTGTGCAACCACCAAAACGACCGTAAAAGTTTGTGAAAACATACCAAAAGTCATAAGGATCGTGCCACAAGAGCATAGAGAAATCATGCCACAAGAGCAGAGAAAAGCGTGTCACAAGGACAAAAAATTCTTATTCAAAATTGAAAAAAAAATAACTAAAAAAATAGAAAACAAAGGACATAATATGAAAAAATAAAAAATAATAATAAACATCGACGTAAACCTCCAAACATTAAAATTGGTGTCGTCGTCGGCTAAATAAAGACCAAGGAAAAGAAGGAAGGCGACACAAAAATATTGAGAAAAAATCTAAATTCGAGTAATTTTAATATCAATTAATTATTACAATGTAGAATCAAACTGATAATATAAGAATATTTGAATTTATATTAAAATAAAATTAGACAACAGTTATACATGGTAAAATTTAAATTAATAGAGAAATGAACTCGAATTTTTTTTTCTCGGTAAATTATGATTTTATTAGATTAATCATATAGACAAAGACTTGAATTGCATGCCTCGTTAAAAATTTCTTACACTAAAATAGGGAAAAAAGAGTACACGCAATCAGCGAACACCATTATTTACATATAGTTGGTCTCAAACTTGACGGGATACAAAATTCTCGAGATTTTTTTTTATTATTTAGAGAGGTATCACATTCTCACACTGAAATTCGAACCTATACAAGATGGGACAATATGAACATCCTTAGTCACTAAGCTAATTAGTGGATCTCAAATTCTTGAGACTTCAATCTTATTACAATTTAAGTTGAACACAAATAGTTATAAATTTGACTACCATTTTACTTTATATAAACAACTTATGAATTATATGAGGCTAAGCTCATTTTTCTTAATCACGTGGATTCAATGGTATGTTCTAAGGTCTCCCGTGACACACCAATCGAATCCAGCCAGAAACTGTCCATGGCAACATGCCAAGATTCCGACCATTTTGTTATTTGATCAGCTGGCCTTCAAACAGAGATTATTACATTATTATTTTGGATCTGTAATCCATTTTGTCTGTACTTGGCGATTGTAAGTTGTAACTATCAGCCTATTCTGCAGTAACATGGAGCAGTGGAATGATAATACAACCCATAATACTCCTAACGAAAATAATACCGATTATCAATTAGTTTGGTGGCATGAGTCGTTAGATCTCTTAAATAGCATCTGAAATTTACGTTGACATTGTGAATGTAGTAAATTTGATTAAGAGGGTCGTCCCTATAGTAGACAATCTGTAGTTCCTGATTCGGATGAGGATCTAGATCCTTGAAGCAAGATTAGGGGTTTGAATTCTGATGTCGTAAATGAAACAAATTGGGTTGGAAGTGCCGCTCTCATAATGAACATCTACAGTATTCGATCCAAATTGGGTTGTGAATGTAGTAAATTGAAGGAGGGTCGTTACCCATAATAGATCTCTACAATACCTGATTCGAATGAAGCTTTTTTTTTAAAAAAATTGACGTGGTTCCCCATAAAACCAGAATTTAATACATTCACAATCAGGTACCTTCATCCGGAATTTAATTGTTGACATTGAGAATGTAGTAAATTGGATTAGGAGGGTGTTCCCATAATAGATCTATGCAATATTTGATTCGGATGAGGCTCTAAATCTTTTAAGTAAGATTAGGGGTTTGAATTCTGACGTCGTGAATGGAACAAATTAGGTTGGAAGAGTTAGTCTCATAATGAACCTCTATAGCATCCAATCCAGATTAGTGAGTTAATGAACTGGATACCGATAATTATCCGGAAGAAAAATTAAATGATTAACACCCAACTTAACATCGTTGAAGGTTTGAGGGACATTAAAATCCTTCATCTCTTTCTGTGCTCCAATACTAAAAAATTAAATTATAAGCCCTAACCCTAAATTATGAACTTTAAACTCTAAAAATTACATTCTACCTCAAATTCCTTATATTCTAATACTAAATACTAACTTTAGACCTTAACCTTAAACTCTAAACTTAAAATTTTAAAGTGGAGCATAACTAGGAGCACATAAAAGAATCAAAGTATTTCTATTCTGGTTTGAGTTGTTACTTAGTTGAAACACTGTTGCAATTCATATAATTTATGCCAATAGGGATCCAATTGGACGTATAGGAGAGTGATAACGTGGCAATGTACTAATTCCCACTTCAATATCACAAACATCCAAACTTCACCAGCAAACCCTAATTGGAAAAGGAAAAAAGAATATTCAAATCCATCTACCCTACAATTTGATCAATTAACCCCTAACATTAATAAAACAAGCAAGTAGCCCTATTGAAAACACTATAAAAACCCCTCTCCCTTCACCCCAAACTCCCCATCCTCAAACACTTGTACTTTTAACTCTAAGCCAAGCAAACCACTAGGGTTTTCAAAAAATCAAAAATGGCTTCAAAAAGATCAGCTTCCATTGCCCTCTTTTTCACACTCAACATTCTCTTCTTTTCTCTAGGCAGTGCTTCTGCCCCCTGCCCTCCCACCAACCCTAGCCCAAGGCCGAGCCCGAGACCGAACCCGAACCCCGCTCCATCTGCACGAGGCAGATGCCCCAGGGATGCTCTTAAGCTAGGTGTATGTGCTAATGTGCTTAACTTGGTCAATGCCACCGTCGGTTCACCCCCGGTGCAGCCGTGCTGTTCCCTTCTCCAAGGCCTCGTCGACCTCGAAGCTGCCGTTTGCCTCTGCACTGCCATCAGAGCTAACATCTTAGGCATCAACCTTAACATCCCAATTTCCCTCAGCTTGCTCCTCAATGTTTGCTCAAAGAATGTCCCTACCGGCTTCCAATGCTAAACCGGCTAGCTCTTTTCACCGTCGTGATCTTTCTTATTGCTTTTGAAATTTATGGTTTCCACTATTTCCGGTGAATCAGTGTTTTTGTTTGTACTTTGTTGTTTTCAATTCCTTGTGGAGATTGATACTGAATAAGTGTAATAGTACTTTTCTTCAAGTGTTATCTTTCAGTCTTTCTGATTTTTGTATCTCATAAAAATATTTTTATTATTATTTTTATTTGCAGACAAATTATATTTTTTAATAATTTTAAGGCGATTACAATGTAGTATTTGTTCATACAGATTCATATCCCTTTGACAATGCACACACCTTGCAGGCAAAGCAATTTGAACCCGAGTCTCCTAAGATGAACAACATCCGGTTTCGGTGATTAAGTGATATTAATACTTTAATGTTTAGGTTTTTGAACCTGACCCATTAGATAATGTCTTTTTTCACTCTAGAAATTAAATTATCGAGGTTTCCGTTTTTTAATTATATTTATCATGTAATTCCCTAAGATAGTCAACATTGAGTTATGAATAAATACGTATAAAATGTTTACAAGAAAATTTTAAAACCTGCCCGATTCAAAATTTATCATCATTTAAATTAATCCAAGATACATCAAACTAATAATTTAATCATGAAACAATTCAAAAAATAGTTAAATATAAAATCTCAACACTTAATTTACACATTCTATAAACGAGTGGTCTCGATGGAAAAGATGATGATGTTCATCTTAAGATACTCGGGTTCGAGCAGCTTTGTCTGCAAGGTGCGTGTGCCTTTTCAATGAGTTAACAAAAAGTATGATCATAGACTACCTTGTAATGACCAAATTGACATAATGTATAACGGTTAAGGGCAATATTTTTTATTAATCAAAATTATTTAAAATTAAAGGAAAACATTTGCTTGATTAATTGTCCTTAATTGATCACTTTAAGAGATTATAAGAGAATAAATTGTTCCTCTTTTTAACATGGACCAATTTGCCCAGTTTTAAAATTAAGGGGCCTAAGAGATCTTTTTACCATAGCATACATACACACTTTCATACAAACGCTAAGTCATTAATTTTTGTTTGGAAGTAGCGATTAAATTATATAATTTTGAGGGGTTAAAGCTAAAACTTTTGTGTTAAAGATATTTAAATTAAATTATCAAATTTTTTTAGTGGTAAAAAAATGAAAATTTTACATTTAATCGGAGGTTACAAGGGACTGCATTGAATTATTAAATTTTAAGAGTAGTTTAAATTGAAATTGTACCATTTAACCAAAGGGACAAGGTTACTTGGCTAGTACATTCGTCCCCTGCTTTTATAGTCATAACATTGAATAAAGATCTTAGCAGGGACAAAAGCATGATGAAATCAATCAATCATGACAGTAAATTGTTTAACTTTGAAATTAACAGGGACTTGAAAAGCATTTAAACCAAAAATAGAGATTATGGTTTAATTTATCTAATTTCAAAAATCGACAAGAACTTAATATATATTTAAATTGAAAAAATAGTGATTGCACGGTATTGAAATAGAAATTGAAGCTTAATTTCTATTGTTTCAAAACTAATAAGGACTTAAAAGATAATTAAACCACATGGATTAATTTCTTTTCAAGACAATATAAATTCAGTAAACAATGCATAGAATCTATATACAATAAGTGTCAGGGATTCAAGTAGTGATCCGCTATCGCGACAGTTATATAATGATAAAAATATTATCCGAAATTATTATTATAAAAAATAACAGTTCGCAATTATTATAATATATCTGTTATTGTCTATAATTGTAATAAAATATTGCGGCCGAAAATACAGTCGCGTCCGCAATTTAAATCTCAGGTAAGTGCATCAAATTTAAATCGGCATATTATTTCTTTGGTATAAGCAATCGATTTCTTTGGTCTTCCTCGTAAGGTAGAATTCAAAAGAGAATAAATAAAAAGATTTTCCTTCATCTTTCTCACAAGATGTCGAAGCTATCGACCTCGGCGACGCGAACCACGCTATTTTTTTAGGGTAAAATACTGAAATCATCACTCAACTTTGGTCATTTGACCTATTTTAGTCACTCAACTTTAAAAACGTAAATTTACTCATTAAACTTTACTTTTTGACCTATTTTGGTCACTTTGAATTATTTTATTAATATTTAGGTATGACATGGCATATTTTATTATTATTATATATAAAAAATAATTTAAAATAAAAATAAATAATATTTTTTATTAATAATATAAAAAATAATTTAAAATAAAAACCCTAATCCCAAACACCCCAAATATGCCAAATCCCAAACACCCCAAAAAATATTTTGGTCATTCTCTCAATGTCGCGACCGTCGGACCTTCAAGCCATCACCGGCGCCGCTCCAACGAGATTTTCGGCCATGCAACACCATCAACAGACCGGTCTCAACCTCTTCTTCTCTTTTATCGGCTTGGAACTCACAGAGAACGGCCGAGATACTCCAGATCTGGACCAAACTCAAACGACCTTGGATGCGTGGTTCGTCGTCGTTCGCCGTTGGATCGAGGCACGGCCGAGATATGTTGCTCACCGCTCCAGGACGCGTCCCTTCACCGTCGGGATTGTCAATACGGAGCTCCGGTCACCGGCGAGCATCGAACCGAAATGTAAAAATGTATTTTTTCTATTTTGTATTCGAAATAAAAACAAAAATAGATAAAAAAAATCAGATCCAGACTTCTCTAAATTTTTCCTAGTATTGATTTGTGAAAAAATGGCACCGTCGGCGGCAGGTGATGTTGTCGTCGGCGGTAGAGAGAGTGGTGGCCGCCGGTGAGAGTGACACCGGTAAGGGGATTTGAGAATTTGGGTGTTTGGGATTTGGGATATTTGGGGTGTTTGGGATTTGGGTTTTTATTTTAAATTACTTTTTTATTTATTAATAAAAAAATATTATTTATTTTTATTTTAAATTGTTTTTATATATATAATAATAAAATATGCCATGTCATACCTAAATATTAATAAAATAATCCAAAGTGATCAAAATAGGTCAAAAAGTAAAGTTTAATGAGTAAATTTAGCGTTTTTAAAGTTGAGTGACTAAAATAGGTCAAATGACCAAGTTGAGTGATGATTTCAATATTTTACCATTTTATTTATTAAAAGTTAAGATGATTACAAGTAGTATATGTTTTAAATTTACTTTCAATTATTTGACAATGTATATTCAATCACTCTGCTGCAGCTATTAGTGCTCGAAACCGTGATCCACGCTGTTTTACATTTTACTCCACGTGAGTTTGGTTTCATTTACTCAACAGTACAGTAGTGGATAGGACCGTAAAAAATGACTCGATCTAAAAATTTAATTGAAATCGACTCAAATTAAAATAGGTTCTAACTTAAGTTAGGATCAAATATTGCAAGGGCAAGAATATATTAAGCCTTAAAGTCTAAAAATTGGGAGGAACAAAGGCATTGTTTGACTAATAATTAAATTAAAAAAATCTAAAATACTATTATACCAAAGGATTTTGGAAGGGGCAACAACCTCTCCCAACCGATACATGGCTTCGTCTTCGGTGGTGATGATCTGAAATCAACCCAAATTCGATATGATATTGATCTGAACTCAAATTAGATCTGATTAATTTAGATATGTACTCGACATACACCTGACTTGAGAACGATCCGAATCTGAATTGGACCCGTTCTATAGGACTTGATTTTAGTTTTATTTTTTAATAGTCTAAAGGCGAACAAGGTAGTATTTGTTTATAGATATTTTGAACCTTTTGACAATGCACACACCTTTCAAACAAAACGATTGAACATAAGTCTTTTAAGATGAACATTATCCACTTTTCCACTAGTATCACTTGTTGGGTTCAAGACTTGATTTTAGTTGGCGAACATTTTTTATATTAATTAACACCTAAAAATTATGAATTCAAACTCCAACTTAAATATAAACAATTAATCCCAGGAGAGTAAGGTGTGAATCCAATGGTCGGTCCTAAGCTCGCCCGTGACACACCAGTCGAATCCAGCCAGACAACCTCCACCGGCAACATGCCAAGATTTCAAGACTCTGCCCCTACATACCAACAAAATTAAGCTTTGCTTGCACCAATTATCAACCATCTCGGAATACTACAGAAATAGAATATTAAGGAACCATCTCAAAATGGTCTCTTCCCATCAAACCTTGTTAAGTTCTATTGGGGTACTTGAATTAGTTCCAAGTTAAAAGTGAATGAATTTTTGTAAACCTTTAGACGATAACCGCTACAGAACGACCCTCCCGTCTATAAATTAAAAGATATTGAGCGTTTAAGTATGTTCGAAGTACCAACTACATAATTTATGCCGAGATAGATCCAAAAGTTGATGCTATAGGACAGTGGTAACATGGAAATATGCTAATTTATATCTCAAAGTTCACAAGCATACAAACTTCACCAGCCAGCCCAAATTGCCATAAAAAATCAAATTCATGTATTCTACAATTTGATCATTTAACCTAACATTAATATAAACAAGCAACTAGCCCTATTGAAAACACTATAAAAACCCCTCACCCTTCACCCCAAACTCCCCATCCTCAAACACTTGTACTTTTAACTCTAATCCAAGCAAGCCACTAGGGTTTTCAAAAAATTCAAAATGGCTTCAAAAAGATCAGCTTCCATTGCCCTCTTTTTCACACTCAACATTCTCTTCTTTTCCCTAGGCAGTGCTTGTAACTCCTGCCCTTCCACCAACCCTACTATCCCGAACCCGAGGCCGAACCCGAACCCCACCACCACACCATCTGCACGAGGCAGATGCCCCAGGGATGCCCTTAAGCTAGGTGTATGTGCTAATGTGCTTAACTTGGTCAATGCCACCGTCGGTTCACCCCCGGTGCAGCCATGTTGTTCCTTTCTCCAAGGCCTCGTCGACCTCGAAGCCGCTGTTTGTCTCTGCACTGCCATCAAAGCTAACATCTTAGGCATTAACCTTAACATCCCAATTTCCCTCAGCTTGCTCCTCAACGTTTGCTCAAGGAATGTCCCTACTGGCTTCCAATGCTAAACCGACTCTCTTCGCCGCCGTGAGGCGGCGATCTTTCTTATGGATTTTGAAACTTATGGTTTCCACTATTTCAAGTGAATCAGTGTTTTCGTTTGTAATTCTGTTGTTTTCATTCCCTTTTGGAGATTGATACCGAATAAGTTTAATACTTTTCTTCAAGTGCTATTCTTAGAGCTTTTTGAATCTCTGAGGGACATGAAAAGACTTGTATTATTCAGCTTGTTTGATTTATTAATGAAATATGTGTATTTGACCAGTTTGATCAAATAAATCTTTATTCATAATATCTTCTACTATTCAGATTTCTCATCTACAAATATCGCTATTCGAACTTAAATCATCGAAAAGAGAATTAAATCAATCCTATATCATTAAAACTCATCGTTAATAATTATTGATATTTACAATTACAACTAAGATAAAATAAATTAAACACACTTGCAGGTATAGTTTCAAGTCCGTGACTGAGAACTTGTTGAGGAATATGTAAGCATTGTCACATGGAAAACTTAAAAATGGGATAAAAAAAAAGAAATCTCATTTTACTGCACAAAAACACAAAGATTCCTTGGACTTTCTTAACATTTTCATTTCCACGAGACCACAATATTCTAGTTAATGGTTAATGCACAAATTGATAATAAAAACAAGATTTTAATTAATTAAGAATTATTAAAAGATTAATTATTTGTATAATTACATCAATTTTTACGCCTCCTCCTAAGAATTGAGAAGTATAATCGAAGGTCACTCGATTCAATATGTCCCACAAATTACAATGATTTTCTAAATATGTTATAATTGTATAATTACACTCAAATCTAACTACATGATAATTTCGTAAACACGTACTTATATTATGTGTAGATTTTTGTTATTTTTATTATTAGTATTATTATTAGGGTAAATTACATAAATTGTCACTAAATTTTACTCTCAAACCTATTCTGGTCACTGAAGTTTCAAAATGTTCAATTCACTCACTGAAGTTTAGACATTGGACGTTTTTTGTTACTCCTCCGTTAAATTTTTTACGACATCCATTTACCGATAAACAAAGTAACTTTTTCAAGATTCGAACGGTGAAAATCGGCACAAGAGAAACAACATAATGAAACATTATCCATCCAACGACGAAGGAAGGAGATCGACGAAAAAAATAGAAGATTTTTGGCCGATTCGTGAACTTCGGAGCACTTTTTGACAAAATGGATGTCGAATTCAGACTCGGTGGGAAAGACAAAGTGACTGACGAAATTTGAGACCGAAAGATCACTATTTACGACTATTTGGGGTTTAAGAGTACGTTCAATGTCTAAACTTTAGTGACCAAAATAAGTTTAAAAGTAAAGTTCAATGATAATTTACGTAATTTATTCTTATTATTATGTGTCGCTTAGCACTAACTCAAACCCGTGAACCATTCTTGTGGTCTGAAATAACTAAGAATAATTCTGGTTTGGATTTGGAATCACCTGCCCGTCTTACTTTAAAAAAGAAAGCTAATACAAGAAACAACGAAATTTAGAAAATTCAGATTAAATATGTTCAATACCCCACAGTCAAAACACCAAGGGGATGAAAGGAAAAGATCAAATAAAAGAAGTAAGACTTTATTTATTTATTTATTTATTCGGTGTGTTTAAAAAGTATGTATACATGTACTTTATATAGGCAGAAAATTTAAAGGCTCAATTAATGTTAAACTTAATTCACATTTATTGAACTGAAACATAAATTTAATTTAAATTTAACTAAAGATTAATTAAGTTTAATTAGACTTTCATTAATACGTATTGATGTTTCAACACTCTCCCTCAATACCAATTTCTATTTTGCTCTTTATGTTGAGCTGACGACAGAAACTTTCAAGTTTGTTGCCACTCATGCCTTTCATGAACAGGTTTACCACTTGATATTCTGTCTTCATATATTTAAGCTTAATTTCTTTTTACAAGACTTTTTCTCTAATAAAATGATAATACACATCCACATGTTTAGTTTTTGCATGAAAAACTGAATTGTCGATTAAGCGTATGAATGACAAGTTGTCATAGTACAAGGTGGCTGAAAACTCCGCTTGCTGATGCAAGTCCTAAAATAATTGCAAAAGTCACGTGCTCTCTTGAGCTTTCATTGCTGTCGAACGATACTCAACTTCAGTAGTTGACAAAGACTTAATGGGTTGTCTTTTGCTACACCAAGAAATCACTCCAGATCCAAGTACAAACACATACCCTCTAGTTGAACGTCGGGTGTCATAGTCACATGCATAGTCAGCATCACAATAGTCAACTAGGTTGCAATCTCCGCCTTTTTTTGTACAGAATACCATGATCAATGGTACTCTTCACATACCTCAAAATTCGTCGAACTGCTTTCAAGTGAGGTTTTTTTAAATTTTGTATGTATCGACTCACAACGCCAAATACAAAAAAAAAATATATGATCTTGTTAATGTTAAGTAAATAAGACTACCACCTAGTTCTCGGTACATCGTATCATCTTCTGAATCTTTCCCTTCATTAGCACAAATTTTGACATTTAGTTCCATCGGTGTAGAAATTGGCTTGCAATTGAGCATTTTAAACTTTTTCAATAGATCACTCGAATACTTTTTTTGATGGAGAAAAATTCCTTCCTCGGTATAATCAATCTTTAGACCAAGAAAGTGTTTGAGTTGCCCTAATTTTTTCATCTAGAAGCGAATTGATAAATTCTTCTTGATTCGAAAATTTTCATCCTCAAAATCACCAGTGATGATTAAATCATCCACATATACTAGCACAATAGCTAATTTTCCTCCAGTTGCTTTCACGAACAGACTGGAATCTGAAGGAGCCACAGAATAGCCAATATGAGTTAGAAACTCAGCAATCTTACCATACCAATCCATGGGTGCTTGCTTCAATCCATACAACGCCTTTCGAAGCTTACATGCATACTCAGGATGATCTATACTTTGAAAAACCATCGGTTGCTCTATGTAGATCTCTCGATCTAGCTCCCCATGCAAAAATGCATTATTCACATCCATCTGTCATAAATTTCAATCCTTCCTAGCTGTCAGTGCTAGTAAGACTCGTACAGTTGTATGCTTTACCATTGGACTAAATATTTCATCATAATCTAGTCCATATTTTTTAGAGAATTCTCGAGCTACCAATCGAGCCTTGTACCTCCCAATCGATATATATGTACAACGCTTTATCTTGTTGACCCATTTACAAGAAATGGGCTTCACATCTCTTGGCTTTGTTACGAGCTCCTAAGTTTGATTATGGTCAAGTGCAACAATCTCGTCTCTCATTGCTTTAGCCCATTCAACTTTTTGAGAAGCTTCTTCAAAGGTTTTTGGCTCTTTTGCATCGTCTTTTTCTACTATGGAAGCGCTAGCATCATTGGGATTTGGCTTCATGGTCTTTGTTGATTTTCTAAGTGGTGTTGGTCCTTCTATTTCACTCGGCTCACCGTCTTCGATCGGTTGCTAGTGAGCACCAGTTTGCCATGGATTTTGAGTTACATCTTCTTCTCCATCATATCAACGATTTCAGTTTCATCTAAAATCAACTGAACTTGAGAAGATTGCAATTCTCTCTTGAAAGTATATGAGTCTAGCAATAACTCTTTATTTGAGGACCATCATGAAGATTCTTCATCAAGCACCACGTTGTGGGAAATGTAACATTTTCCAATTGTAAGATCACAATCCGAGCCAATGATCCAATCGTTCTCATAACCTGAGTCAACGATCCAATAATTTTCATAATATGGGTCTACGATCCAATCGTTCTCATAATTTGTGTCAACGATCCAATTACTCTGGTAATCAATTTTATCTAACATAGTCGTCGTGAGAGTCAGCTCTTCATCTTCTACTACAAAGAATGCCTTTGGACCCATTCATCTTCACTGTTAAAAGTAACAACATTACTTTCCACAGATTTTTTTCTTTGACCAACAAGTTTTGGCCATGTGACCTTTCTTCCCACAATTATAACATTTTCCTTCAAACTTTTTATTTTTTCGTGGTTTTTGGAATCTCCCTCTTCACGAGAGCTTTATTCTCCTTGACTTCTATTGAACCCACCATTGTAATGCTGCTTAAGGTTTTGATTGCCTCTACTGGCGTAGAGTGCCTCTTCTTCATTTTTTTAACAAGACTCCTCCCATTTGTTTAGCTAAGACTTCTTGACTAGCTAACAAATTTTTGAATTCTACAAGCAATGATTTGAGTTTGCCATCCTTGTATAGCAGCAATAAAGCTCCTGAACTCTAGCTTTAGACCATGGACAATGATCCATATTTTATCCTAGTATCACCAATAAGAGCTACTGGATCCAACTCAGAAATCTCCCGACATAACAACTTTACTTTGTGAAAGTATTGTTTGATTGTCATGTTGCTTTGCTTTATAAACAACAATCCATTCTTCAAAAGTTGGAGCTTCGTATTCTTCTTCTTAAAAAATAATTTGGCAAATGTTTCTCAAGTTTTATTTGGGGTTTTGACATCTGGAATGTGCTCCAGCATATCTTCCTCCATTGTTGTCTTCAAGGTGTACATTATCTTGCCTGCTTTTATCTTTTATTTTCTTAGCATGTCATTTGCATCCTCTGCTTTTGGTTGCTTCTTTTCACTACCATTGACAATCTCCCACATGTCTTGTCTTTGCATATATGACATCATGCAAGTTGATCATGTATTGTAGTTGTCGTTGTTAAGCTTCTTCATTCCGCCGACAGCGTGTAGGCTCGTCATTGTGTCGACAAATGATTCTCACCAAACTAAATCCATCAATGAAAGTATGTGTAACGTACACCAGATAAGCTCTCAGGAAAGAGAGGTGGATCACTCAGATCACTCAAATACAAATTCTTTCCTAGCCAGAACTTTTCTAAACATGCACTGTCACAATACCTCACTACTTTACAGCAATCGAGCAAATGAAATAATCTTCACCGAGGCTCTAATATCAATTGTTGAACACCCCAAGTCAAAACACTAAGAGGATGAAAGGAAAAGATCAAATGGAAGAAGTAAGACTTTACTTATTTTTCATTCGTTCTGTTTAAAAAGTACATATACATGTTCTTTATATAGGCAGAAAACTAAAGCTCAATTAATGTTAAACTTAATTAACATTTATTGAACTAAAACATAAATTTAATTTAAACTTGACTAAACATTAATTAAGCTTAATTAGACTTTCATTAATACTTGGTATTGATGTTTCAACAAAATTAGCATATCTAAAAATAAAATTTTGAGTGAGTTCGTTACATTATAGTAAAGTCCAAAATCGTTAGTTTTTAATAATCGTGGTATCAAAACATAACAAAAATGTAATATTATGTATTATTTTGTCAAAAATAATAATTGAATATCAAAACAATAATACGAGCATAGTTGAGGTACTATATAAGTGGTTTACCCTATTTTTTATTTGAAAGATCATATATTTTTTATTATAGATATTTTAAAAGAAAAAATGAAAAATTAAAATAATATAAATTTCCACTCGCAAAATTACATTTTCCGGATTTAAGTTTCGGACCCTTTTCTGGTTATAGATAGTATTGCTAATCCAATTAGGATTTATATGTGTTTTATATTTCTTTAGTTAATCTTTTGTCAGGGAGTCGGGTGGAAAAAAATTGATTCGGATCGAAAAATTAAATTATTTGACTTAATTTGACGTGAAAAAATAGACTCATAATTTTATAAATTTGACTCGAATCCTTATTTAATCTTAGATCGAGGGTTTAGATTCATGTTTGTAATTAGATTTGTTTTATTTTCTCCAGAATATTTACACATTAAACATGTCGAGTCCTTATTGGCAGACATTTTTTTTAAAATAAACTGAGATGAAATTATAGTTTAAACATCAAAAATAGATAAAATAGTATAAAAATGGAAAACATCAACAAAGCCCAAGAAGGAAACAATCCCCCCCCCCCCCCCCCCACTATTCACTATACCATTAAAGTTGTTTCATATCTACAATGAGAATCGAACTTTCGACCATTAATTAAAAAAAACTCTTACAATCGCACCTAAATCCTGTGGTTAAGGAAACAATATTTTTGTAACATACCGTGCATCAAATATAAACCTTCGATAAAGTTGTTTATTTATAGAAATGTTGCACTGAAATTAAGGTACACAACTAGCACTGAAATTAAGGTACTCCAAATTAAACACACCCAAAACAGATTAATAAAACAAACAAGACCCAAAACATTGGAACTAAGTTTAATAAGCACATTTGTAACCGGCAGGCAATTTCTTGCCACATGAATTGAGCAGCAGGGACAATGAAAGGGGAACATTGAGGTTAGTCCCCAACACATTGGCCTTGATGGCAGTGCAAAGGCATACGGCTGCATCGAGATCGGCCAAACCCGAGATGAGGGAGCAGCATTTGGTCCTCGACGAGCTCCCGATGACGACGTGCACTACTCCTCCCAACAAATCAGCACAGACACCCAGTTTGAGTGTGTCTTTGGGGCAAGTGGCTGGCTTTTTCGGCCCCGAGGGCGGGCTCTTCGGTGAAGGCTTGGGGCTCTTGGGTGCCGGTGGGCATGGCACGTAGGTCGAGCTCACCAAGGTGAAGAACAACAGGTTGAGGGCAACGAGAAGTGCAGCCGATGCGACAGTGGTCGAAGCCATGGTTTCGAATCACAACAACTTAGTGGATATATCAGTCAGTTGGTGTGATGAAATGGTGAAGCAGGGCAAGGGTTTTTATAGGGGAATGGAGGAGGGGTTAGCCATGGGATTTGCATTTTCAATAGTTTTGAGTGAAAATGCCCCATGTGGGCACAACCTGGCAGACCACACAACATGCAGGGATAAGCCTAAAAAAATTATTGAAAAACTATGGATTTGTCTAAGATCATAATTTGTATTAGGGATTTAAATAGCGGTATGCGATCAGTATAACAGTCATTATATGGTGAGTTAATGTTGTCCGAAATTACGATACCTCTAATTGTTGTGTTTATAATAGTATATGTTCTTTGAAAAACTCACAATTACAATATCCGCAATAACATATGTTATGTTCGCAACTGCAGTAAACGTAACGCAGTCGTAATTACAACCGCAATTTAAATCCCTCATTTGTACATTAAAATATTAAAATATGAATACTTTTCATATGCATATTTTTACTTTGTTTCTAGAAGGGGGGGAGAAGTTAAAAATTTTATGTTTTTAGTTCAAGATAAGAATATTGGTTAGAAACTTATATATGGAAAAGTATACAATGTGATATCCTATGTAGTATGTATGTCATAATCGGTATATCTCAAAATTTGGTGTATTTTAAAACACACTTACCTACAAATAGTGGTCGACTTAAAAATATTTTTGAGGGTAGACACACATATAACACAAATTACAGAGTGGGCACAATTAATAAAATAGATAATTAACATAAGAAAATTCAGATTTCAGAATGCATACAATCAGTAAAATGAATAACTAAAATTATAATAAAATAATTCTTTAACCACTAAAATTATAATAAAATTCAATTTAATTATCAATTAAAATTTACTTACCCACCATCAACGAATAAAAAATATGTTAAAGTAATTGAGTTATATATACACAAAAATAAAAGGAAGAGAAATAATTGTGTAACCAAATTGAATGAATGAATGAAAAGGAAAAGTGAAAATAAACACACACATGTGAATGCTGATGAGGTAGCTTGTCTCTTAGCTTTCATGGTGAACTGGGAAAAAAAAACCAGTGCAATGGATGGGGATTTCTTTTATTATTATTATTATTAGCTAGATTCATATTATTTATTTTCTTTTGAGTTTTCTGGGATTTTCTTTTTTGTATTTTCCCGGAAAATTCAATCTGAAACCCTATTCGCAAAGAAACTTCCTTAAATCCAGGATAAAAAGATAAAAAAGAGAGAGAGAGAGAGAGATTTGAGGATTTGGTTTTTTAGTAAGGTCAATCAGAAACTGGATGTATAATATATATCAAAATAAATGATTAAGTGGCTAATTTTATAAACGAATTAACAAATGATCATGTGTTTTTAGTGTCAGAATAAATAATTACGCCTTAATCATTCTACTAATGTTTATAATGATCAATTTTATATACAGTAAATATGTATGCGTCTATAGTTTGATCTGTTATTTTTTATTAAGAAGAAAATATTATATTTCCAAGATAAATATTGGGGTTTAAACCCATATAAGGTAAAATAATGGTCATGTTTGGCAATTAGCGGATAGCTGATAGCGGATAGCTTATTTGACTAACTGATTGTATAAAAGTGTGGTAAAATTAACTAATAGCCGATAGTTGTTAGATTATTTAAACAAGTAAAATGACATATAAGGACATGATTATATTCAATATTTGTTTGAATAATTTATTAGTTATCAATATTTTGTATCTAACTAATATTAATTAGATCTATAAAATTATTTTTAATATAACTTTTCTAAACATATTTGAATATTTATATATTAGTTTATTAATTATATAATTATTTTAATATAATTTAATTAATAAATTTAAATACACATATAAATATGTGATAATAAAAAAGGTAAATAGGATTAGCTTATAAATAGAGTGAGAAAATATTTAATTTAGGTTATTTTGAGACTTTTGGTAACTGGTAAGGGTAAAAGAGTGTTTACAACTCTAATATCAAATCTCTAATCTCAAAAAGCTTCTATTATGAACTTTTTCAAAATTAGCGGTTTCACCCCAATCCGCTCTTTCAATCCGCTATTTACCAAACAACAATATTAGCGGATTTGACTGGTCAAACCTCTAATTTTTGCCCAAACGTCTTTTTACCAAACAGGGCCAATATGATCATTTTTGGTCACTCGATCAATTTTAAATCTGAATCATAATTTAAAGATATAAGACATCAAGATTTTTGTCGAAAAAAGATTACAAAAAAAAATTAAATACACGGTCAGGCTTGTTCAACTTATCACTAAAAAACTAATCTCTAACATTTATTTATAGGACAAGTTATTTACTTATAAAGAAAATTTGCATATAAAAATATCTAAAATTTATATTTTTTTCTGTCTTTTGGCACGTCTTCTTTTTTTTCTCTGTCTTTTGGTACGTCTTCTTTTCTTTTCTCCTCTATCTCTCTTCTCTTTGCTCGATCCTTGTTATCTCGATGGCCGATCTGGAAAATGGTATGAATGGGTTAACCATTGATAATGGTGAAGATGAAATTTTGGTTATTGATCAACAAGATTCAGTTTCCCAGGTTAGTTATGACTTTTGTCTGGTTGGAATTTTCCTTACAACTAGTATTGTCAATTTTCAATCTATGAAGTCTACTTTAGCAAACCTATGGCGTCCTATCGAAGGTATTACTATTCTAGAATTGGGCAGTGGTCGATTCCTCTTTCGTTTTTTCAACGAAGTCGATGTTGACAGAGTAGATTCTGGTGGTCCCTGAAATTTCAACTCTCATCTTCTGGTTCATAGAAGAATTCAGAATGGGGAAAATTCGATGCAGTTACCGCTGACTCATTTGTGTTACTGGGTCTTAGTTCACGATATTCCTCATGGTTTCTTCTCTGATAAAGTGGCTTGTTCCCTCGGTAATTTTCTGGGTACTTTCCTAGAGTTTGACTTTGGGGCTGTTTCTCTGGGTTACAAGGGAATTATGCAGATTCGTGTTTGTATGGATATCCGGTTGTCGTTGAAAAGGAGGAAAAAGTTACTATTGTCTGATGTTCGATCGCATTTTGTTAGATTTGAATACGAAAGACTTACACTTTTCTGCTTCATTTGTGGTCGTCTTGGCCACGGGGAAAGCTTTTGTCCGATCAAAGTTACGAGGGGATCGGAAAATATCACTCGGGACTGGGATTTGTCTTTGCGAGCTCCGACTCGCCGTGCTGCACCGCCGACCAATGTTTGGTTGAGAGAACCAGAGTTAATGGGTATGCGCAATTTGGGGAATCTGTCTAATACTGATTTTGGTAACGCTCGATCTCAGCCTGTCAGGGATATAACAAATTTCCCTCAATTTATGCCCACCAGTAATGTTACAACAATTAAACAAATCAATGCTCCTTCCTTTTTTCCACCGACTTTGTCCTTCTCAATGGACCCTTGTGGTGCTTCTGCTGGGCCCAATCCCATTATGGATATCACCATGGACCAGATTAATGAGGACAATCCAATGGATTCTACTGATGGCTCCAAACGTAAAAGAATTCAACCCGCTTCACTTGATGTTTTTAAGTCAGCTGATTCATCTGGTGCCCCTTCAAACTCATTGGCCGGCCTTGTTTCACAGGCCCGCCAATCGCAATGAAAATTGTAAGTTGGAATGTCCGTGGCTTGGGGAAGCTGCGGGCTGTCAGACGACTACGGTCGAAAATGCGTAGTATTCGTCCCCATGTGTTGTTTCTGATGTAAACTAAAGTTTCTGATTTGCGTATGAAACGGATTCGTCAGAGATGTGGTTTTATGAATGGTATTGAGGTGGCTGCGGATGGTTCTCGTGGTGGGCTATCTTTATCATTGACTCATGATGTTAATATTAGTTTGATTTATTTTTCATCTTCTCACATTGATGTTCACATTACTGATTTAGACTCTGCAAACACTTGGAGATTCACAAGATTTTATGGAAGTCCTATTACAAGCCAAATGAGTCATTCTTGGAACTTTCTTCGATCTCTCAACACTGATCCTGGTATGCCGTGGTTGGTTGCGGGGGATTTTAACGAAGTTTTGTATGCTAATGAAAAATGGGGTGGTCGTGTTCGGTCCCAACAACAAATGAACTCTTTCCGTGCGGCCATGTCAGACTGCGACCTTACAGACTTGGGCTACTCTGGTCGTTGGTATACCTGGGAGAAAGGGCGACTAGCACGGAATAATATACGGAAGCAGCTGGATAGGGGTATGGCTAACTCTAATTGGATTTCCATTTTCCCTTCTCATTCGGTAAAACACCTTTCTCACACAATATCAGATCACTGCCCGATTCTTATTAACACCACGGATTCAAGTATCGCAAGGGATGTTAGTTTGGCGTTTAAATTTGATGCGACTTGGATTCTGGAAGGGGATGTCGAAGGTATTATACAATCAGCGTGGACCGGAGCTAAAGAGGATTTTATGTCCAAACTCTCGGCTGTATCCTATGCACTAAAGAAGTGGTGTCGAACTCTTAATTCGAGGAGGAAAGTCTCGGCAGCTACTCTAACAAGTCGTTTAGAGCAGCTTTCTTCAGAAGATCCAAGTGATGATAATTTGGCAGAAATTCTTGAGGTCAAACTGGCCTTGAATATGGAATCCAACAAAGACGAGTTATTTTGGGAACAACGTGCGCGGGCGAACTGGTTTTAGAAGGGGGATAAAAATACGTCTTTTTTCCATAAGTGGGCCTCGTTTCGTAAGAGAAAGAATACTATCAGAAGGCTCAAAAGGAATGATGGCACTTGGGTGGGGAATGATCTGGATTTATTAGAACTTGCAAAAGATCATTTTAGTTCTATATTCTCTTCTACACCTGTTACCGATCCAGCTACTGTTCTCAATTCGGTTCGACCTTCAATCACTGTCAGTGACAATACTAGTCTCAATCAGCCAATTTCACCCGAAGAAGTTCTCTCGGCTGTTAAAAGCATGGCTCCTTTGAAGGCATCTGGTCCGGACGGGTTCCCTGCTCTTTTTGTCCAACAGTATTGGTCTATTGTGGGTGCTGATTTAGTCCACTTTTGTAATATGTTGTTCTCTGGTTCTGCTAGTCTTGATGGCATAAACAAAACTAATATTGTGTTGGTTCCTAAGGTAGCTGCGCCTTCCTCTATGGATAATTTCCGCCCCATAAGCTTATGCCAAGTTTTCTATAAGATCTATGCTAAGGTTTTAGCTAATAGAATTCGGTCTCTTCTTGACAAGTGCATTGATCACTCTCAAAGTGCATTCGTCCATGGCAGACTTATTACGGATAATATTCATCACTTATGAGTTACTTCATTCCATGAAAATTAAGCGATCTGGAAAAAAGGGTGCTTTTGCGTTGAAATTAGATATGGCTAAAGCATATGATAAGGTTAATTGGGGTTTTTTGCGAGCTATGATGCTACGGATTGGTTTTGCTGATTCTTGGGTCTCCGCTTTAATGCATTGTGTGACTTCGGTGTCGTATTCGGTTATCGTTAATGGATCAGTATGTGATTCCTTTTCTCCCACTTGTGGCATTCGGCAAGGGGATCCACTCAGTCCCTACCTTTTCTTGCTTTGTGCTGAGGGGCTATCTTCGATTTCAAATGTAGCTAAGTCCACGGGTGCTATTAAAAGTACTAAAGCAGGTTGTTTTGGGGTTCCTATCACTCACCTATTTTTTGCTGATGACAGCATTCTATTTGGACAGAACACTATAGACGAGGCGGCTAGATTAAAGGATCTAATCTCTTCCTACGAATTTGCATCGGGTCAACAGGTTAACTACGGAAAATCATCCATTTTCTTCAGTAGTAATTGTTCGCTTGCCCTAAAAAACGCCATCAGTGATTTATTTCGAGTTCGTGTTTCTATAAACCCTGAACGCTACCTAGGCCTTCCAAACATGGTTGGTCGCCAGAAGAAGGAAGCTTTCGCAAATCTAAGAGACAAGATGCATGTGCACACTGATAATTGGAGTCTAAGAGATCTATCAATGGGAGGTAAAGAGATTTTTATTAAGTCTGTTTTACAGGCAGTGCCATTATTTGCTATGCAATGTTTTCTGTTTTCAAAATCACTTTGCAATGATTTGGAGATGATCATGAATAGATATTGGTGGCGTAACAGTTCAACGAAAAAGGGTATACATTGGACTAACTGGAGTACCTTATGTTTTCCAAAGAAAGACGGTGGGTTAGGTTTTCGGAGCCTAGCTAAATTAAACATAGCACTTCTAGCCAAACAGGGTTGGAACATAATTCAAAATCCAACAAGTTTACTGTCTAGAGTTCTTAAAGGCAAATACTTTCCGAATGGCAATTTTATGACTGCATGGTTGGGATCTTACCCTTCATATACCTGGAAGAGCATTTGGTGCTCTAGGGGCCTGCTGGAACAAGGACTTGGTTGGCGGGTTGGCAGTGGTGATCTCATCCGTATCTGGAAGGATGCCTGGGTTCCCGATGCTGCAAGTGGTAAAATACAGGGGGTTATCCCCAATGTTAATTATCTCAGAGTTAATGAACTAATCAACACAGACAATAATTCCTGGAATGCAGAGTTGATTCAATCTATTTTCTTACCCCATCAGGCAGACTGTATTTTGGCCATACCTTTGCCATCCTTTCACTGTGCAGATACAATATGTTGGAGGGGTGATACTTCTGGGTGTTATACCGTCCGCAGTGGGTACAACTGGTTAGTCAATGTCGATCTTCGTCCCCATTTGCATCCAACAACTATTTATGAGGACTGGTTATCTAAATTTAGTAAAGCTTTATGGTCACTACCCTTGCCATCTAAGGTGTGTATCTTTTTCTGGCGCTTCATTCATAATCTTATTCCTACCTCTACCAATCTCAGAATCAGAAACATAAATGTATCTACTCGGTGTTGTCTGTGCGATAATGGTACTGAGTCTACTCTTCATTTTATCTATGAGTGCCATTTTGTTCATGAGGTTTTGTTGGGTCTGGGCATTGACAACTTTAGCATTCCCCCAGAACAGAATTTTATCAAGTGGTTTGCTACACTATTTGATGGAGGTCAAACTTCAAAGGAGGATGAGATTCAACTTCAAAGGAGGTCATAAATGCCTTTGATGGAGGTCAAACTTCAAAGGAGGATGAGATTCAACTAAAAGAAGAAGATACACAAGATCCACCTCTTGAAGCCTTGAAGGACTTGACTATTGAGGAAAAGGAAGTGAGCTACCCAAGGGAGTTGAACTATGTCAAAGATGGTGAAATCTTGGGTGATCCATCCAAGGGGGTAACCACTCGTTCTTCTCTTAGATTAATGAACCATGTTGCATTTATCTCATGCATAGAGCCTAAAAACATAAAAGAAGCATTGAAAGATAACTTTTGGATTATGGCTATGCAAGAAGAGTTAAATCAATTTGAGAGAAGTAATGTATGGACATTAGTTGATAGGCCTAGTAATCAATCTACAATAGGAACTAAATGGGTCTTTAGGAACAAACTAGATGAGAGTGGTAACATTGTGAGAAATAAAGCTAGACTTGTAGCACAAGGTTACACTCAAGAAGAGGGAATAGATTTTGATGAAACCTATGCACCCGTAGCTAGGATGGAAGCCATTAGGATGTTGCTTGCATATGCATGTTATCATAATTTCAAGCTTTTTCAAATGGATGTTAAAAGCGCATTTTTGAATGGTTTTATAAATGAAGAAGTGTATGTGGAACAACCACCGGGTTTTGAAGATTCAAAATTTCCAAATCATGTTTTCAAACTTACCAAAGCTCTTTATGGTTTAAAACAAGCTCCTAGAGCTTGGTATGAAAGGCTTTCAAATTTTTTGATTGAAAAAGGATTTGAAAAAGGTAAGGTGGACACTACACTTTTCATAAAAATGTATAAAAATGACATCTTAGTAGTTCAAATTTATGTTGATGATATTATTTTTGGTTCTACTAATGAATGTCATTGTCAAGAGTTTTCTAAGCTAATGCAAGGTGAATTTGAGATGAGCATGATGGGGGAGCTCTCATTCTTTTTGGGACTCCAAATCAAGCAAAAGAAGGATGGCACCTTCATCAACCAAGCAAAATACATAAAGGATATGCTCAAGAAGTTTGGCTTGGAGAATGCAAAGCCTCAAGCCACTCCTATGAGCTCATCTACAAAGCTTGACAAAGATGAAGGAGGTAAGTGTGTTGACTCTAAGCTTTATCGTTCTATGATTGGATCTTTGCTTTACCTTACCGCAAGTAGATCGGATATCTTGTTTAGTGTTTGCTTGTGTGCTAGGTTTCAAGCTAGTCCTAGAGAGTCTCACCTTATAGCCGTTAAGAGAATCTTTAGATACCTTAGAGACACTCCTTGTTTAGGCCTTTGGTATCCTAGAGACTCTACCTTCAACCTACATGCTTATTCGGATGCGGATTATGGGGGTTGCAAAATTGATAGGAAAAGTACTTCGGGAACTTGCCAATTCTTAGGTAGTATGCTCATATCTTGGTTCTCTAAGAAACAAAATAGTGTAGCCTTATCTACCACCGAAGCCGAGTACATATCCTTAGGGAGTTGTTGTGCTCAAGTCCTTTGGATGAAACAACAACTCTTAGATTATGGAATTAAAGTTGGAACCATACCCCTAAAATGTGACAACACTAGTGCAATATGCTTAACTAAAAATCCCATCCAACACTCTAGAACCAAACATATAGAAATAAGGCATCATTTCATTAGAGATCATGTCCTTAAGGAAGATGTGGTTATAGAATATGTAGACACCTTGAATCAATTAGCGGACATTTTTACAAAACCCTTAGACAAAGAGCGTTTTTGGTCCCTTAGGAGAGAGTTAGGTCTAGCTAGCCTATCTTGACCTTTTAGGACCTCTTTTGTGCTTAAAATGCTTGATTTTGTGAAATTGCCATGTTTATGTGTTTAAACTCCTAATCTTATCCATGCCTATAGTTAGGGGGAGTATGCTTCTGTTAAAACATGCTTAGAACTGTTCATTCATCATTTGCATACTTTTAGGAGGTGTTAAGTTCGAGCCTTTGGTTGTTCTTAGAACCAAACAGGTCATTCTGGGCATATGGTATCGATACGGATATACGCGTATCGATACGTGTTCTTCATTTTGTTTCCCAGAATTGTCCTCGCTTCATATGGTATCGATACGGATATACGCGTATCGATACGTGTTCTTCATTTTGTTTCCCAGAATTGTCCTCGCTTCATATGGTATCGATACGGATATACGCGTATCGATACGTGTTCTTCATCTTGTTTCCCAGTTTTTTCCTCGCTTCACAGGTATCGATACGCTTAAAATCGTATCGATACAGGTCGTTTCGATACAGGCCCCACCGTTTCGATACGACTTTCCAACGGGCATTTTTGAGAAAAGACAATTCTATCCCCGTATCGATACCCCTCAGGAGTATCGATACCCTATCGCGCAGATGGCATTAAATCAGTCTTAAATGAGATCTAATTTTACCAAAATTAAAACTCTTTAACCCTAACAAACCCTAGCCGTTTTTGCCTATAAAAAGGCCCTTCCTCCTTCATATTTTTCACTACAACTCAATTCTAAAAGAATTTTTGCATCAAGAAAAGAATTGTGCTCTCTCTCAAGTTTTTCTTCAATCTTCAAAGTTTCCTTCAAGGTAATCTCTTCTTTTTATTCTTTTTTTTGTTCTCTTTTTTTTTTACCCTTTGTTTTCTTAAATCTTTTTGTTTTTTTTTTTAAAAAAAAATTTTAAATCTTTTTACCTTGATTTTTACTCAAATTGAAGAAACCTTTTTTTTTGTTTTTCTTTTAGATTATGGCTCCTAAAGAACATTCGAGGAAGCGACCGAGGGTTACTCAAGCCGGTGAATCTTCAACTCCCGGAATGGTTGCACGCCCGGATTATGCTACAATTTATAACAAATCCTTTGAAACTTCCGCGGGTCTTCCCTATTTTCGCCAATTTGAGAACTACAAAATTCGTGCGGAAAGGGTCGTCTCCATTCCTTTTCTCGACTCCGAGCGCTTCAAGTTTGAATATCTTCCGTTGCTTCGCACTTGGAATTTCATGGAGTTTCTTTCTATCCCCGGTATTTACTATCGTCTTTTGGTTTTAATTTTCTATTCTAATGCCAAAATTATTTCTCGCAATGGGGAAGTTGTTGCCATCCGCTCTTATCTCATGGGGAAGCAAATCATTCTCGATGTCAAAGGGATTTGTGAGGTTTTTAAGTTAGAGGATGTAGGCTTAAATGATGAGAATGCCTTGGGCCATGTTCTCGGTGGTTCCGTAACCGTCCTCAATGCTCACGATCGAATCCTACATTTGATGGTGTCTTGGTGGTTACGTCCCTCCGGTGGCAAATACTCTACCATCCGTCAAGTGGATGATTTTTGGATCCGTTGTTTCCGTCAATGAAAGCGCCCAAACCTAGCTCGAATCATGTTCGATGAGATCGCCTATCATGTTCAAAATCGCCAAACCTCTCTCATCACATCTTTTATTTACGGTACGGCTTTAAGTTACTATTTTGTGAAAAAGGATATTGATTGCTCATTTGATCTTGCATCTCCTCTTACCGATCCTATTGATGAGCGATCCCTTGCTCGGGGAAAGTTCCATTACTTCAATGGAAGTTGGTTACATCTTTCCGAGCTTCCACCCGAGGCCGCAGCCGCATTGGAACAACCACAAGCTCCTCAAGCTCCTCCGGCTCCTCAAGTCCCACAGCCCAATTTGGATGCTCTCATGACCTATCTCAATGAGCAATTTACCGGGCTACGCACGGACATGAACACTCGTCTAACCTCCATGGAAACCACCTTCGATACAAGGATGACGGGTATGGAGAATCGCCTTACATCCCTTGAAAGCGAGCACAATTCCTTGAATATTTCCGTTGCCGCTTTCCATGATGAATGGCGTAATAGCATGCGGAGCAATGAGCCTATGGTCGATGATGATGAAGATGATGAAGACGACGAAGACAATGCCTAGACATCTCTTCTTGCATATCATTCATAATCATCTAGGATTTTCTATTTTTATGCACCTATGTTTCTGTTTTTAGGACTAAGTTTGTTTTAGGATTAAAAACCTATGCTTTGATTTCTTGTTTGTTTTCGTTTGGATTTTCTTATGCTATGATGAATAAAATTATGTTGCTTATTATTATTATACCTTTGATTTCCTTATGCACTTTATTGTCTCAATGCATTTTTGATCTAACAAAAAGGGGGAGAAGAAACTTGCTCACATCTTTAAAATATTTTGATTTTAACTCAAAGGTTACCAAGCTTATATTAAGGGGGAGTTACTTTGTAAAGGTTATTCAAAAGTGTCAAAATTTTAAGTTTTGGTTTTGTTATATCAAAAAGGGGGAGATTGTAAAACCTATGTTTGATTTTGATATAACTAGATATTTAAGGATCAATTTGAAAAACTTAAAATTGTTTTTACAAGTCTCTTAACAAGTTTTGAAACACCAACACTTTAAAACTGATTTGTAAAACTCAAACTCAAAATATTTTCTAAGTGTTCCAAGCCAAATTTATTGAAAATCGTCATAGAGTATCGATACCCATGAAAGCGTATCGATACCTTTTTGCCAAAATTGGCTACTGTCGGAACACGTATCGATACGGCAAACCCTCGTATCGATACGCCCCTGTGTTGAACTTCTAAGAGTTTGAAAGAGTGTATCGATACGGTAACACCAGTATCGATACTGGTTTAAAGATTTTTAAAGCATTTAAGTCGGTTTAAAAATATGATCGTTGGTGTCAGTTGGTTGGTAACCAAATTTTAAAAGGCCGTTGGCCGGTATCGATACGCCTAACCCCAGTATCGATACGCGTTTTGACAGTGAGCTAAGTTTAGAAAAAGGTATCGATACGGCCTTTGCCGTTTCGATACCCAGTACCGATACGCTTACGTGCGTATCGATACGCCCTATTAATTGCACGCAACGGCTCTTTCTTTTCTGAGACAGGTATCGATACCCATTCCCGAGTACCGATACTCGTAGCTGCAGAGGTGCATTTATGGTGGTAAGAGAGGGTTCCAACGGCTCAATTTACTTCTCCAACCACCCAAACGGCTAGAAATCAATGAGAAGGTATAAAAGGGACATCCAAAAAGCATCAGCAACAACTATTGAACTTCAAGCAAACATCCAACCATCAAATTCAAGCATTTGAGCAAAAATCCCAAATTTGTGTAAAATCCCAATTTGTGTTCTTCATTCATATTTTGTAAAATTGGGTTGAGTGCTTGTATCGGGGCTATCATTTGTATTGAGAGATACCTAATTAGCCTACAAATTCCTTTGTTCTATTGAGTGAGAGTTGGGTTGGTTTTTGGGTAGAAAAATCAACCGATATTGTAAAGGGTTGCCTCCTTGTCCTAGAAAAGGGGAAGATCAATTTAGTGAAATTGTTGCAAATCCTTAGTGAGACTAAGGTAGTGGATGTAGAGTTCATTTGGAACTTGAACCACTCTAAATTCCTTGTTCTTCAATTTTAATTTGCCAATTTCCACTACAATCCTTCAAATTTCCAATTCACCCCCCCTCTTGGTAAATATCGATCTTTCGATCCACTCAACAGAAGCTAAAGCCCCTAATGTTTCTAACACTGTTTGCCCTCTCGAGATAAAATGGTCCCCCCCTCCTACTGATTTTATCAAGGCAAATTTTGATGCTAGTTTCGATAAGGCTATAGGCTCATCAGTGTCGGGTATTATTATTCGAAACTCAGAAGGTTATATCATGGCAGCAGGTACTTACCCGAACCGATTCGTTTCTGACCCGGAGCAAGCGGAAGCAACGGCGTGTGACCAGGCGGTTTCTCTTCTCTCTGATTTAGGATTCCACAACGCCATAGTCGAGGGTGACTCCCTCTCCGTCATATCGAAACTCAGTTCCGGGAAATTGGATAAATCGATGCTTAATGTGCGGTTGAGAAACATTTTGAATAGAAGTACAGGGTTCACTAACCTGAAATTCACGCACATCCGGCGAACGGGCAATTCTCCGGCACACATCTTGGCCCGTCACGGTAGGAATTACAGTGGTCCGAGGGTTTGGATTGAAGAAGCTCCGTCGGCCGTCGAAGTGGCTGTTTCGGCTGATCGGTGGTGGGAACAACCTTCGGGCTGAGTTTTTAAAACCATCTCCAGAGCTTATTTATATTTTCTTCATCTCTGGAAGCATTGCATGCACCTTTCTCTTCGTTTCTTCATCTGATTTTTTCCCACTGCTTCGTTGTGGGTATACTGAAGAGGTGTTGTCGGTTGAGCTGGTCTTTACCTTTTCTTTACACGCATTTTTGCTTTCAATAAACGGTGGTGTTTTGTGCCCCGTATTTATTTGTAATAACTTTATGTCTTTGGTTCAGTTTTAATAATACTTATCAGCTCTACCAGTTCAAAAAAAAAAAGAGAAAAGCAAGTTCCGTCCACCACAGCAAATTCTCACTTCAACTATTGTATTTTTATAACTATTTTTTGAAGGGGCTCCTTTTGGCAACTGCCTTTCAAGACTTCATTAAGTTTGGATATGAAAACAGTTGGTGAAAATAAGGGACTGTCATTTGCAGCTGTTGAATTGTGTTTCTTTGAGCATTACCAAAGCTTGGCTGGAGATACGAGTACATAGGGACAAGGTGAGTTGACACCGTCTTGTTTGGTTTCCTATACATATTCTTAAACATGCTCTTATCGCATGGATGGCGATCCTAGGGAGGTTATACACTTGAAGAATAGCATAAATATGCAATTGAATTATGACTGAAAATAAGGTAAATCTTTGATTGCTTAGAGTGCCTTTCTTTATTTCGTATGGTGAAAACGAAATTGCAGAGTTTTTAGTTTGAATTCTGCTTCTTCTGCTGGTATTTTTTTCAGTATACGAGATATTGATATGAGATTGAGTAGGAAGGTTATACACTTGAAGAATAGCATAAATATGCAATTGAATTATGACTGAAATCTAATTGTATAGGGTGAGGGTTGCTTTTCCTTGTTTACTTGTACATAATTGTTATTTTCTATAGCAATTTTGCTGCGCTTTGGGTAATAAAAGTAATTATTAAAAAAAGATTTCAGGTCACACAACTAATTTGCAACACCAGAAATGACTCTCACACCAAAACCTTTGATTTAAACCATTAACATGCATTACACCACTTCCTTCACATTAAACTTGGTTTCAAAAAAAAACTTGTCAAAAAAATAGTTTCAAAATGCCAATTAAATCTTTATAGTATTAATTAATGACTTTATGTAGTGAGATCTACTAATTGATCTACTGGCTAAAGATGATCATCTTATTTTATTTTGTATGGCTTCAAATTTCAGTATGATAATATAATATCTTCATTTAATCAAAAAAATGATTTCACTTGTAGTTAGTATAAACATCTATTTTTAATACTATCTTATTAATGTTTTTCTGAATTTTAAATATACCGTTATATTATTTTTTGAAAGGAGAAAATAGTGCCTCGTGAACTCAATAAGTGTCTCAGTGAAAAAACAGATAATATTTATTTAAAGACATACAAGTTCAAATCGTTTTGTCTACAAATTATATATACATTATTGAAAAGTTAATAATATGTCTGAACAGATACAAGTTCAAATTCTTTTTTTTCCCAAAGCAACACCAAAAGAGTCGGTATCGAATCGCAGGAGGAAAAATTCCCTGCACGAATATATAAGATCAGGACAATAAAAATGTACAGGTGTTCATATTAACTAACTCCTGGGTCGGGGTTGCCTCGCTCAAGTCCTAAAATATATCCATGAATAGAAATCAGCAAAAAGGAGATTTATGACAAAAGATGGAAACCCCAATTGTTTGAGTGAAAAAACAATACTAAAAAATCAAAAATTAATTATTTAAAGTTCAATCATGTCTTTGTTTCATTGTACATATTAGGGGTGGGCAAGACCAGTTACTCGGTCAGTTTGCTCATAATTGATCTCGATTTTGGTAGCTACTAGTTCTTGAAAATTAAAATCAGTCTTAGTTCCAGTCAGATCGAGTCCTAAATTTTAAAAATTGATCCCAGTACTAGTGGGAACCGCTACCAGTACCGGGTACCTGGTCAATTGATCTACTATTAAGAAAATTTAAACAACATGGGGAAAAATTTCAACTACCAATAATAATATTAAATAATAAAGTCATAATATTGTAGGCTTAAAGGTTGAAATCTTAAAACGAGTCATATTCATAATATTATACATAAAGAGGAAGAATAAACTAAAAAACTTTAAGTTTACATCCACTAAAATATCAGCTAAAATGGTCCTAACAGACCAGTATTAGGTACGCACCGAGTATCGGGTCCAGAAAATCAGGATCCAATTCCGAACGCAACCATGACTTAAATTTTGAATCTAGCTCCGGTCTTACCGAAACTAATTCTGGATAAAGATCATCGAATTTGACCAAGTTTTATTCAATAAAAATATATACTATATACGTTTTATATTTAATGCAATCACATTCAATGAGAATCTATATTATATTTTTGAAGAATACAAATTTGGAGAAATTATATTACGGGTACTTTCCACCACGTTATCAATGGAACTAAGCAATAAAATATATTCATTTCATTATTTTTTTCATCTTATCGTTTTGCTAAGTGAATCTTCACTCATATTTATTGTAAATCAAATTTAAAAACAATTTTTACCAAGTGAATCTTCGCTTGGTAAAAAGATGACTTGAAAAAATTAATACATTTTATTGGTAGATCTAATGGATCATGATGTGGTGGGAAGAACTTATGGTATAATTTCTCTCAAATTTAAATTATAAACTTTTATAGAAGTACCAAAAAGTAATTTTATCCTTATATTAACTTGTAATATTATAAATTTTTAGAATGATTAAATCAGAAATGGATATTTTAGGGGTTCATGTACTAATATATAAAATTATAATTTTCAAAGACAATACCAACATTTTTTTTCATTTTAGAGTGGCCATTACTTTTGTCAGGTTGTAAATAAAATAAATTAAATTTAAATAGTCATCCCTAAATACGCTTTTATAATACTCGATTCTGATAAATTATAATAAAAAAACTAACTTAACCGTTTTCACGAAAGTAAAAGACCGAAATTTATTACTATTCTTTTGGGCACATTGAAATAGTTACATACAAATAGTGTATGTATAAACAACAACTTGCAAAAGGTAGAAAATTCCAAAACTCTTAAACCCAACCCGATGGGACTAAACACAAGTTGGACAATGGATTAGCCCATTTTCATTACATTTCCCACACCGTTCCCACTTGTCAGCGCCACTCGCCGCCACTTTACAGCTTCCGCCGCACTCGACACACGGCACGAACCTCGCTCCGCCGCAGCCGCCGCAAGCCAGCCTCCCCACGCCTCTCTCGACGCGCCCCACACTCAGTATCTTCCCCAGTTTTCCCGTCTCGTTCAGCTCGCTCACCTCGTCGGCTCCGCCGAGGTACCGCCCCTTAACGAACACCCTCGGCACGGTGGCTTCATCCCCTAACAACTCCCTCAACTCGTTCAAGAACTCACCATGCAACGACACGTCCCGCTCGTCGAACACCACGCGTTGGACCTCGAGTATCCCCCTCACCTTGTTGCAATCCTCGAACGTGCGGCGAACACCCCTCAACGACGTCGTGTAAATAACCACCGTGTCGTTCCCGCCCGGCGGGCATATCTCCGGGAACTCGCTTAACGGGTCTCGTTTGGTTATTATCTTATCGTAATTCGCCATCCTCCCTTCTTTCTCCCTCTCTTCCCTGTCCTTTACTATGAATATATTATCTTTCAACTTGGACGCTACCGGCTGAACTGAAACTCGTGGCTCCGGGTTCTTCGACTCAGTTGGTGTCGTTTTCGTCTCTTTCCCCATTGACTCAGTTTTCCTTAACTCGTTCGCAGCTGGTTTTGATTCTTTCGTAGACAACTTCGCGTCTAGCTCTTCTACAGTGTGAAAAGTTAAGCTTTTTCGAAGCTGATTCTTGTTTTCTTGCTTTGCTGGTTTTGGCGGCGACGCCGGAGCTTGAAGCTTCTTCTTGTTGTCGTTAATGGCGGGCTTGAGATCTTCAAGTGCTTTGCTAACTTCATCCCAGGAGTGAGGAGCAGCTTCCAAGGCGTTGAGCTTCTCGAGAAGCACAGCCGGAACATGCGTCGGCTTCTCTCGGTTCTCCTGCTGGCCTTGCTCCGCCTTGACCCACGGTTCATCTATGGCGTTTATGTCGAACACCGCAAAGCTCGACGGAGGCGGACGGTAGTAATCCACGGTGGCGGTGCTGCTTTTGGAGGCGGAGCAGCCCATTTTTGGAAATTTGGGTGGTGAGAGTGGAGATTTGTATGTGTTTTTATGGAGGGAAATGGTGTAGGGAATTTGTGTGGTGATGGAAGGGTATTTTATCCTTTAGGCGTTACGTTCTAAAATTGATGGGATTATTGATCTAAGCCTTAAGATGATCGAGTGGTGTATGGTTTAGCCACGTGGACCTATGGGTGATAGACACGTCGATTCGAGATTTTTCTTTGACAATGGCTTTGCCGGTTGTTTTATTGGATATGTGGTTGAGTTCTATACTTGAGGAGTTGAGGTTTAGCCACGTGGACCTAAAACTTGAGGTTTACGTTATTTGGGGTCAATTTTCTAATCAGATAATCTAAAGACTCATTATATAGACGATTTTTTAAATTTAATTTATTTTATATATAGTGTTAGGTCAAACACTAATATTCTCTAAAAAACCTAATGTTTCATCCCGCTAAATTAAATTTTGTTAGAATTATATTTTGATATGTAAGTTCTGTAAATATTTTTTACAAAACCCTTATTTTAAGAGATTACTTTGATACTCAAATTTGTAAAATTTACACAAGTCTTTTAATTTTAAGGTTTATGGATTTAGGTTGGGGTTTAGGGTTTAGATATTTAAGTTATATGATTCAAAGTTTAGGGTTTATGTTTAAAATTTAGAGTTTAGGGTGTTAGGATTATAAATTTAGGTTTTAGATTTTATAGTTTAAATAGGAAGAGTTGTAATTTTTGTATACATCTTCTTGTCTATTATGAAAAATAGTTTGATATACAAGCTTGTGTAAACGTTAGTTATACAAACCTTTCAATTTTAGGGTTTAGAGATGTATGGTGTGGTTTAAGGTTTAGGAGTTTAGGTCGTAGGATGTACAATTTAAGGTATGGTTTAAATTTTAAGGTTAGAGATTTAGGTTTTAGATTTTAGATTTTATAGCTTAAATATGAAGAGCTGTGTAATTTATTGTCTAATTCTTTTTTACATAGCTTGTGCATCAAAATATAACCCTAAATTTTATAGCTTAATGAAGGGTTGTGTAATTTTTCACGCATCTTGTGTATAACTCATCCATTATTTAAAGTATAAAATCTAAATTCTTAATCTTAAATTCTTCGATTCTAAATTCTAAATATAAACTCTAAATTATTAATATTGTATATGATTAAATTTCTACGTGAGAACGAAAGATGTCATCGACAGATTCCGTTGAGAATTCAATAATTCCTGGATTGGCTGTGAAAGTATGCTACCATTGAAGATAAATGGAGTTCGGAAGTGAAAATTAGTGAGTATTTTGCCGGAACAAATGAACACCAATGCCTTGGACTGAGAATCTGAGAAGATGAGGATGGTTCCAACTGCAGCAAGAACACTTTGGTGGTGGGCCGGAAGCCGGCTCCATCGAATGTGTTCGAGGTTCCCATCGATAACGGTCTAAGACGGGTGGTTCCCTTTACTACAAGGGGAGTTACAGCAGTTCAATAAATATAGCAGTGGGGGAAGACTTGGGGTATAAGTAACATTAATACATGGTTCCTTGCAGAAGTATTTCACATATATTGTTTGACAGACAAAACATTACGCATCGGTATTGGAAGGGCATTCCAGTACCGAAGCAGTGTTTCCGAGAGGCTATACCAGCCCCGCATTCGGAAATGAGATTCAAAAGTACCCGAGGAATAGAATCGAAACGGCAATTTAGTGTTCCGGAAAGAGAAACACTAACATGGCCACCATGTCATATGTACCAAAAGAGTTGTAAAAGGGCACAGATTAAGAAGCACGATGCACGGTTGCATTTGCATTGATATGCAGAAATTAAACAAAGTTTTTGTTGCCAAATCACAAAACTTGGCACATTATCAGAGCCATCAGGCACAATACTAGCAGATTGGACAACTGATTTAAGCTTCGCCGCTTCGTTGATCAAGAGAACAGTATGGAGGTGCGGGGAATCGAACCCCGTGCCTCTCGCATGCGAAGCGAGCGCTCTACCATATGAGCTACACCCCCTTGATGAAATAGGACTCTTGAGTTTCCATACAATTGGAAAGTAGTTTTAGGGTCTCAGTTTCTGAGAGCTCTGCAAAGCCAGAAGAAAGTGGGTTTTTAAGGCAGATTCAGACGAGAACAGAGTGGAAATGGCATTAAGGCGTGAAGAAAATGATAACCACATTCAACACAGGTTGACGCCATGAAAGCATGCCAGTTTACATCTGAAGAAACAGATAAAATCAACTTAGCACTTTCAACATTCCTCCCGGGGTTGTGCTTCATTTCAAACTAAACAATTTCAATGATCAAACTTATTATGCTATTTCTAAATCCACCTGCTTCAGCCACATTCAACACTCACTCACTACTCCATCCAATTCCATAATAGCCACCCCTTAACCTGATTAACAGAGTTAGCATATCATAGAAATGAAGATCTCGAAAACTGAGAACCTAGTTTAATTAATCTAGTCAACAATTTATAAGCAAGTAGTTATAGAAACCAACTGTTCCATTCCATACACATTCTAACGACTTAATAATGATAAAAGGAACACAAATGTGAAGTAAAAAGTGCATACCGAGAGTAATAGGACTAGGAATCTCGCATATAGACCATAGTCGACGCCAATGAAACGTTGCTAACAGTAGGCGTAACCATCATGGCGGTAGCAGCAGTCCCTAAAACACCCTCTACTGTTGAACCACCAACCAGGCACTAAAAGGTGCCACAGACACGTTCCGAACGACAGCCCCACTACCAGTAACAAGAGGAAGAGGGGGAAGTCCGTGCGCGCCACGGACATTTTGTGCGTGCGCAGCAACAGACTTATAGAGATCCTCCTCTTATAGGTACCAGCATTCAAATTGTTAAAAAAACTATCCCCATGTCATCCATTTGAGCTGGTCTGCAATGTACAAAAAAACCAATACATAAAATTAAAATATACATAAAATAAAGAGGGAAAAATTAAACCTTTGATCAAGTGGAGGTGCGGGGAATCGAACCCCGTGCCTCTCGCATGCGAAGCGAGCGCTCTACCATATGAGCTACACCCCCATGACGACGTAGAATTCTTGAGTTTCTTACAAATCGGAAGCTGGTTTTAGGATTTCAGTTTCTGAGAGCTCTGCAAAGCCAGAAGAAAGTGGCGTTTCAAGGAAGATGTTAAAAAGGCCGGCACATTTCCGTTGGCTATTGGGCTCAGTTCCTTTGTGAAGAACAAACCCTTCAGCCATTAGTCTTTATTGATCGTTAATGGCGGCCCATTCTTTCTACCGCAAAAGGACGATACTTTATTTACCTTCCAAAATGTTCGCGGGACGAAGGGAGAAACCAACCATGGAGTAAACCCTGTTCTGTTCCAAGACTGGCTTCTTCGTTTAAGCTCCGGAGAAAACCCTTTTCTCTTCTCGACACAATAGATTGAAACGGTAATCATTCGATTTGTATAATTTGTTTACTCTGTTTCAAGTTCCCAGATTTTGGGTCCATAAATCTTACTACATTCCGCTTCCAAATGATTTTGTTTGATTGTGGTTATCTTGCTTTGGTTGTGGTTTTAATTTGATTATTCTTATTTTGTTAGTGGAATTTTAGTTCTTCGAATCAATGGCGTTTAGGCGTAGTCTTACCAGTAGAGCAACGATAATAGCTAGACGATATCAGCCCTCTTTTGCTTACGCTCTCCATGAAGATGACCGTAAAAATCAACCTTCAAACGAGCTCCAATCTTATCAAAATCCTGGAAATTTTGCTCAAGGAAGGTCTTTCGGAACTGGGTTTAGTAATTCATCCTCGGGGTTTGGCGTGTTGTTCCAAGATAGAATGTCCTCCCGTGGGTGTTTTTATCGGCATATGTCGACTACGGTTAATGACAAGGCAGATAAATTCGAGCTCATTGGCGATGTTGCGGAAGTTCTCAAGGATGGTTCTGTTGAAGCTGTGGCTTCACAGGCTCCTGCTGTGAGTGAGGTTGCCGTTGCTGCTGCCGACTGTTGGTTACCTGTTGCTACCTTGCAGTATGCTATTGATGCAGTTCATTCTTTTACCGGGTTGAACTGGTAAGTTGGTTCTTTTACTTGTTTTATGTTTTCGCAGTTACGCAAATGTGTCAAGAATGCATTGCGTGTTCAATGGTAATGACTCGATCACAAATAAAAAAAACTTAATTACTTATTTTATGTTTTCGCAGTTACGCAAATGTGTCAAGAATGCATTGCGTGTTCAATGGTAATGACTCGATCACAAATAAAAAAAACTTAATTAGAGAGACGCGGCATACTATCAGGGCTGTAAATATAAGGATTCCTATCTATGCAACATTGATTTAAACTTATTTAGACTTGGCTTAAGTTTCTTGTCAAATCAATTCGTTATTATATATTTTATATATGGTTGAATTCAATTTGTTGTTGCAAATTGCAAAATGATCACAAATAAATGTTGATGTGAATCGGCACTGTGCATCTTATGCAATATGTATCTTGTGACTTGGCGGTTTATTATTTATTTCAGGTGGGCTGCCATAGCAGTGACAACACTTTTGATTCGTGGAGCAACTCTTCCACTTTTGATTAATCAACTTAAAGCTACTTCTAAAATGACGGTGTGTAATTTTACTTCTCTTTGTTTAATTTTTCCGTCCTCGTGTTGTTTTTACTCGTAGTGTGCTCTGCATATGTCGCCTTTTTTTTGTAGCACCTAAGTCTCTATTGAAGACATTATTTTTATGTTTTCCTTGTATTTTTGATGAATTTAGTGTATATATGAAGCTGCAACTCAATGATATGTAAATACTGGATAATTTGATTATGCTAATTATGTCCTGATCTAGTAATAGTATTACGGAAATTTGGGTGGTGTGGAATCTTTCCTTTGACCTTGTTAATAGTGCAAAATGGAAAAGAAAGAACTCAGAGCTATCATCTTATTCTTCTAGTACCATAACTTAGTATGCCTCAGCTCGTATTGTCTTGTACATTTTTGTTAAAAAAAAGATCCAAGTGTGCCTAGCATGGAGTCAACTGTTATCTCTTAACTTGTTACCAGCTAAGACTTATGCATGGACAAATAATAGGAACTTAGGGATGTCTCTCTTTAGGTATTTCTTCGCCTCGTAAGTGACTTCAGTTTTGCAACTTAGAAACTGTTCTTTCCTTTTCTCTCTCGTGGCTTCATTAACAAAAAAGAATATATTTAATTTGTGTTTATCCTGCACAGCTAATGAGGCCACGCTTGGAGGAAATCAGGGAGCAGATGACAAGCAAGGTTTGGTGCCAGCTTCTACTGTGATTGTGTTCTTTATTTGAACCACTTAATCTCTGTTGATAGCAAGTTGTTATCTGCGGTCGTTCATAAGCTTGGAGCGTGTTCTTATTCCATGGATGTTTTTGTTTTTTAACAATTGTCTGCCTATTTTTCTGCAGGGTGGGGATCCCCAAGCGATGGCTGAAGGCCAATATGAAATGACCAAGCTTTTCAAGGAGTAAGCAACTTTTCAATTATTACAAGCTCATATGCCTGTTGAGAGTACTCTTTGACTTTGTCATAGATCGCATACCCCTTTGTTCCCGGCTTGTGATTCCAATTTAGTATTTTGTAAAGGGAGAATATGCTGGTAGCTTCACCTTCATTTAAATGTGTTTTTAGTTAATCCATTATTCTAACGTTATCCTTCCCGATAACAAACTAGTCTAGGTCTCCATCTTAGTTCGAATTCGTGTTAGCTTCTTAACATTAGCATATCACTTAAGTTCTGTTTTGGAGGATACTAAATGATTTTAATCTATACATATAAGGTTAGAAAAGCAAACGTATATTAGGCATGAGTTGCTTTAGATGATAGTTCATTTGGTGGGTATGTACCTAAATTCAAGTTGATCAGGAATGTACTTTGATACAGTAGTTCGCTTAATTGTCTACTCAACGTGTTTTATCGAACAATTTCATTATTTGCAGATACGGCGTGACACCATTCACTCCACTGAAAGGGCTTTTTATTCAGGGGCCCATCTTTGTCAGCTTTTACATAGCTGTAAGACAAATATTCCTATAATATTACTGGTTTTGTCTTAGAATTGAATATATTTCATTTGGATTTAGTATTGGTGACTTCTCTTTTTCCCCAGATTACAACTATGGCTGAGAAAATGCCGTCATTTAAATACGGGGGAGCATATTGGTTTACAGATCTCACTACTCCAGATAGTTTATATGTCCTCCCTGTTTTGACAGCATTGACGTTTTTGATAACTGTGGAGGTAAGTGTACTTGTTTCTCCGTTCTCGATGATATTTAATTACGGAACAGTAATACACTATGACTTTTCTATTTTTGTAATCTGTTCTAAAATAATATGCCCGCAGTGTAACATGCAAGAAGGTATGGAAGGCAATCCCGCTGCTGCAACTATGAAAAATGTCTCTAGGGTTATTGCCCTTTTGACAGTTCCATTTACCATGAGTTTCCCAAAGGTATGTGCAAATTGTGCCATTTGTGAGTTTTTGTTTTAAATACATACACAACGTATATATACACGGATTAAGATCCATTTACACAGTGTAAAACATTTTTGGATAGTTGGATTAAATGATTTTAATAGCTGAGATTGAAACTTTTAAATTAAGAATAATTCACTTATTTTTTTCCTATAAAATCTTCTCATTATCTATTGTTAATCTCAGCCATCAATTTTCACTAATCCAATGATCCAAAAAAGCGTGTAAAACTCTTTAAGTTTTATTGTGTCAATGAATCCTAGCCCTATATATGTATGTATGTATTAAGGAATTAAGAAATAATCATCACAAGTCCTGGAGCTTTATGTGGATATTCAATGTTTTTCCATAAAGAATTGATGCTCTAATGGAAATCTGCCTCTGTCGTGTCGTGTGTGTTCATATGTTGATGATGATAATTTCCATCTCGATTTATTCTACAGGCCATATTTTGTTATTGGATTACATCAAATTTGTTTTCCCTCTCTTATGGACTAGGTGAGTCCTTACGATTCTGATTTTTCTCGAGATTTCCGTCCATGTCGATATATCATTTGCCTCGATTTTTTTTTTTTTTGCAGTGCTCAAGGCTCCTGGGGTGAAGAAGGCTTTAGGCATTCCTGAAATACAGAATCAACCAGCGGCTACTTCCCCACGGCCTTCCATTGATATGTATTCAGCTCTCAAACAAACTCTCCAACAAGCTAGAACAGCAGCAGAACAGTCTGCCTCGGGATCCAGTGCACCAACAAAAGTATCGAACCGAAGCACATCTTCTTCTTCTTCGACTATCCGTCAGCGGATTAAACAATTAGAGAAACAAGTAAAGGGAAGGAAGAAGAGCATGAAGAGGTGAGAAATCTTTCGCCCCAGAAGAAGTAATGATTGTTAGAGAATTTTCCTTTCCCCATGACTTCCCTTTTCAAACATAAATAAGCAAATCACATGTTGGAAGGTTTTGATGTAGCAAACTCTTTGTATTTCTTTATCAACGTATATTACTTCGGACTCGGGATTGTCGGATATAGGTATGTGTTTAACCTGTCCGAGCAGTTTTATTTACAAAGTGTATGTTTTATAAAGGGTTAAGAAAACGTATAAACATATACTACCCAATAATCACGTTACTATTAAAAAACCTCAATTAAACTTAAATCGAATTTCAAATGTTCGAATAGATCATTAGGAAGGAAATCATGGGCTAAAGAATCAGCCCAACAATTCAAAGGCCCAATACAAAGCAAAAAAAGCCTCTAAATACGCAGCCGTTTTTGACTTCAACCATGTCCGTCCAAAATCCGCAAGACCTTATCAGAACTCAGGCTGGGCAAAATCCAAAACCCCAGTCGCTATTCACCATGAAAAGGTACGCATAAACAATAATACTTCCAGGCGATGAGATGAGAAACCAGCAATCTGGACCTTTCGCCGTTCAGCCTGCCCGTCGTCGTTTCCTTTCGGACTTTCTGAGACTCCCCTGTAACGGCACCGGAACCCGCTAATCCTCCCCCTCTTTCCCGCCGCCGCACTTCCACGGGATAGGGTTTCTGCTACCTCGATGGTGACCGATGATTGTATCGACATGAACGGGAACAAGTTTAGTAAGGTTGAAGAAGAGTTCATCAAGAAGCACCATAAACACGACGTTGAAGAAAATCAGTGCAGCTCTTCGCTCGTTAAACACATCAAAGCTCCGGTTCATCTCGTATGGTTTCTTTTTCTTTTATATGATTTCAGTAATTATTTATTTTAATATAATCAATTCGATTCTTTTTTTCGCGTTAGATCCGTACATAGATCTAGGAGGTAGGAGCCTTTTCTTGCTTAGTCCGCTAATTTTCCTTTATTTTTCGTTGCATGTTGAGAGAATATATAGGAGATTGAAATTAAAGTTGGAATTGATTAGAATTATGAAGTTATCACTGAAAAATATCAGCCTGATTGTTATCTCGTTTGAACTTTTATATGATGATGTTAAACATTTTGTGAATCAATCGAAGTTGTGGACAATCTACGTTTACACTTTTAAACGCAAACTTCAGCCTATGAATTTTAAGAGATAGAATGCTACATGCTTGATGACTTCTGGTTAGGGATTGATTAGTAGAATTCACTCTCTAAAATTGTTGTTTTCTTGTATAATGAATTGCTAAGTATTTGCTTTGTTTGAATGTATATGGAACATAAAATTTTTGTTAAATTTTCGTTTCCCCCGAGTATGGAAATGATAACTTGGGTTCATATGTTTCATCTTAAATAGCTATGAACTTCACTTTGAACTGGTTTAATTTGAAATAACTTGTCCAATCGGAATGCCATGTAGTTGCAAATAAAGTTACTTTGAGTTTGAGATTAAGCTTCAGATTTTTTTTTTGCTTTGATTGAGGGAAAACTTGGCATTGTTTTCTTCACTAATGAATGATTATTGGGTTTTGATCAATCAGGTTTGGTCGTTGGTGAGGAGATTCGATCAACCGCAGAAGTATAAGCCATTTGTTAGCAGGTGTGTTCTACAGGGTGACCTTCAGATTGGAAGTGTAAGAGAAGTCAATGTTAAGTCGGGTTTGCCGGCCACAACTAGCAAAGAAAGGTTAGAGTATCTAGATGACGATGAGCATATTTTGAGCATGAAGATTGTCGGAGGAGACCATAGGTTGAAGGTATGAGTTTTCCATTTGGTTGAATTAGTTAAACACCACACGTAACTTAAAATGCTTGCTCTTTGAATTCCTATGGATTTTTAGTTTTTCAACATATGATCTTGGCTGAAATATAAGTATTAATCTTGAATTAACTTATCTTGTTTCATATTATATGATATTCCTCTGTTAGATTATGCGATACATAAATTACCTGAAAATGTATAAAGGTTTTGGATATGGTAACCTGTTAGATGGAGAATGGAATATGCTAGCTTCTGTTTCCAGTCATTGGGATAAAACTGGATTGAGTACAAATTGCCAAAATCATTAGTTAATCTATTAAGTCTTATAGGATCCTTTTTTATTTGTTTATGAAACTCGAAATTGGAGTTTTGAAACAAGAAAGTGATATATATCATACATAGTAACTTGCGGAACCTATTTCTGCTGAAATTTGACTAGTGGCATGAATGAGCTTCTTGCCTGCACTCTGCCTGGGGAAATTCTTATCCCTTATGTGGCCTTAATCAAATTATTTATGGTTCTTGTGCTAATGGAACATTTGACCTGGACACAGCCAATGGCTTCCTGGCTCTTTTTGCATGTAATGGATCTGGTAACATTTTTAGTTTATACACGTGTGGGTAAGCAATGATGTTTAACATGTCGTTGATGATGTTTTAGTTGTTGGTTCTGAGATATTTTGCCCTGCCTCCTTTTATTTTTACTACTTAAATTTACGTGAATGCTATTGTACCAATTCTACATTATTTACCTCTCTCCTCGGGGTCAAATTTTGAACTTTATAATGTCCTGAACTTTTATCATGATCTAAACTGCAAAATTGTCCTTATGTGCAAATTGGCAGAACTACTCATCCATTGTTACAGTGCATCCCGAGGTCATTGATGGCAGACCAGGAACATTGGTGATTGAGTCCTTTGTAGTGGATGTACCAGAAGGGAACACCAAGGATGAAACATGCTACTTTGTCGAGGCACTGATCAAGTGCAACCTCAAGTCACTGGCTGACGTTTCAGAGCGCTTGGCTGTTCAGGATCGGACTGAGCCGATTGAAAGAGTGTGAAAAATCCAGGTCTGTATCAACACCATCAAGGTAATTGCTGTGGGTGATAAGTGAGATACTCTTGTTATTAGAAGCTGATTAGGGCTTTCCTGCCACCCGAGTGAACTTCTATTTCCCTGCATTTTTATGCTGCTGCTTTCGATTAGAACAATGATCTTTAGGTGTCTTGTATTGACAGTAGCTGACAATTAAACTCGTCCGCTGCCTACGTATTTACTTAATGAAGAAACGAATCAAAAGTTTCTTTGTGGTGTTTTCTCTATGTTGAATAATGGGGGTGGTGAATCGGTAGTTGTTTGTAAATAGCTAAGCAGGATAGGTACTTTTATGTTCATGTTTCCAGTTTTGCATGCTCCGGTTGTAAAAAATCTATTCGATATGCATGTTAGTAATAGGTAAAAGTTAACTGCATGTTTTACATTTTTGAACCGTGGGATGAAAGTAAATGGATGACTAAGATTAATTGTTAGAAATGAGAAGTTTTGTATGGAAAAAAGAATGGGATAATCCCAACCATTCATTTATTCTCAATCTAACAGTCCAAAAAAGTGAAAAACGTGGACCGTTTCTACATTCAGGGTTTTGGTGTGTTGTACTTAAGGTTGTGTGGGCACCTTGAGGGAAATGTTCGGGTCGCCCATTAAATGCAAGACCGGCTCCAATTATCCATTAAATGAATCGATGAAGGGTGTATATTTCATGATAGAATTAAATTATCCTTTTTGGACCTACAATTAGTTTGTTCAAAATAAAAAGTTTAGGACGAGGTACTAGATTTTTTAAACAATGTAAAAAGCGTGAATTAAGGTGTTGTAAATGAAAAAAAATAAGTTGGGAGAGTCGTTATCATACTAAATAATAAACTTTTGTAAAATTTGATAGATTGAAAATATGATAAATAATAAACTTTTGTAAAATTTGATAGATTGAAAATAGGTGGTTAAACAAAAAAAATCTCATCTATCAGCCCTTATACAATGTTAAAGCTCTGGAGGCCAACCGTTCCATTAATACATTAGAATACACATAAATATGGAAAAGGAAAGTAGGTAACAAACATAAACAAACAGCCCAAACTTTGATGGCTTTATGGAAGTTTGTGCTGCCCTTATCCTTATTACTATTATAAAATCCTATTGGCAAATCTGGTTACAGACGGATCCATCATCCATGTGGGTCTCGGGAGGGGTTCCTGTCCCCAGTCCCACGAGAATTTTTTTAAAAAAATATTTTGTATATTTTTTAAAATATAGATTAATTATGAATTTTAAGAAATAGTTTTATTAATTAAAAATATTTTTAGTTAAGTTTATTTATTAAGAAGATTTTAATGAATAAAATTTCTTCCTCCTTGGGAATTTTTTAAGCGGGTGAGTTGTAACTTTATATGTACCAGAGTTGCATTGTGAGAGAAGTTTATAACGAACAAAAGTTATGGATTTAATGTGATAGTAAGTGTTATGAAAAAATTAAACTTCAGAAAGTATATTTAGTCGGGTTAAGCTTCTTATTTTTATTTTCTTTTATTCTCTCATTCCCCTCTCCTTTAGATAAAATAAATATTAGAATTTGTTAAAATAATTATAAACATATAATGCTTTTTTTGTTGCTCTTTTAGTTTTTATGGTTTCGACCTGACTAATTCGAACCGACCCGTATCGTACATCTGGTTATGGTGGGTGAGTCTTCCAGGGAAAATTTTCTGCATATACAACGCATCGAATTTAAGACCTTGCTTAAACGATATCAAGCTGTTTACCACTTAGATCAACCATTAGTATAAATTCATAATAATTTCAATGATCTTTATTTTTTTTCTATTTTTTTCAAGAAAATATAGTTATCATATAAAGTATGAAGTGTACATGCGTTACGTTATCATAATTAACAAAACTTTGTATGGAGTCTATTTAGTGTAATCAGCTCCACCTTTTGTCTAAAACGCACTCATTTCATTGTTGACGACTAGTACAACTTTTGTACCTTCTACATTTAATTTTATTGGTCAATTTATTCAAGTAGTAATCTAAAATTAACAATATTATTTTATTATTTTTTTGTAATTTTGCCCTTAAAGTGAACAAATTGTAGTAATGTTGTCCTTTGATCAATTTTGACCATTAAATACTGATGGGACAGATAACGGGTGCTAACGGAACAAGTTTACTCTCAAAGTTAAAAATAAATGAGATAATTAAAAAAATATTAAAAATAAAATCTAACATAAAAATAGTTATAAATATAAAGTTAAAAATATAAAAAATTAAAATTTTAAAATATATGCTAAGTCAACTAATATCCTTTAACATATTTTTAATGGAATCGTCCATTTATTAGAGTAGTGATAAAACTTATTAAATATCAATGAGCATCAATTTGATGTAGAAAAAGCGAAAGAAAATTTAATGCAATTTTTTAAATTTTTAATACTTTATAAATACTTTTAATTTTATATTTATATTTTATCATTTTATAATTTTTAATAATTTTAATTTTTATATTTATTTTTATTTTCAATAATTTTTTAATATCTTATCTATTTTATTGAGTTTATAGATTGTTTAAAAAAATTGAAGAATGTTTTAATTTTTTGTGAGAGTTCTCACTTTGTTTATTTTTAAAACTACCAATGACCTAAAGGATATTTACATCAATTTGTTAATCGATTTTTTATATATTTTGTTTGTTAAAATTTAACTCAGAAAATCAAATTATTTATCTAACTTTATTCAAAAACTAAATAAACAAAGGGTAAACTTGCTTCGTTACCACCGTTAACTGAACCGTGTCGCATACTTGGTTTTGGTGGGTGAGTTTCTCAACCAGAATTTTCTACATATAGAACGCTTCAAAAGTCAAAATTCGAGATAGAATTAAGTGATACCAATTTGTTTACCACATAAATCAATTTCCGTTAGTATGTGATCACTCTTATTAGTCATCCACATAAATTGATTCTGGCTAGGAGTATAAATAATTCATTCGATTTGAAAATTTAACTGAAATTAACTCGAGTCTAAATTGATTGTGATTCCCTCTATCACACTGAAATTAACCCAAGTTGTCATTTTATAATAAAAACCGTGCATCGGATACTTCATTCAATTTTTGCTAATTACAAGGGACATTCTTGCTCCCTCCAGTTCCACTGTCAATCTCTCTCATCTCTCCAGATTCCCAGTTTTTGATTCGATTTCTTCTTCTTTTTCTGAACTCATTAAAATAATCAATACCCATTGTAGTTTTCTCCTTGTACCACTCTCCAGATCTTCTCCTAAACCAAAAGCTCATTTTGTTCCTTCTCTTTGTCACTCTCCAAATCACTAAAACTCCCATTTTTTTTAAAACAATGTTTCGTCTTCGATCATTGCTTCCGATTTTCCTCTCTTGCTTCTTCTTTTGGTTTCGCATTTCTTTCGCCCACTTGATAACCTGCTCGGGGATAGTTCCGATGAGGTACCGGAGCGATACTGTGTCGATAACGGACTTCGGCGGCGTCGGCGACGGAAAGACGCTCAACACGAAGGCGTTCCGGGAAGCTATTTTTCGGATTCAACATCTGAGAAGGAGAGGTGGCACATTACTTTATGTGCCTCCGGGGGTGTACTTAACGGAGAGCTTTAACCTTACTAGCCGTATGACTCTTTACTTGGCTAGAGGCGCCGTTATCAGAGCCACTCAGGTAAGCTGAGAAATCTTTTCCATTTCTTACCAATATTTTGCTAGATTTTTTCTGTAATTGTTGCTGAAAACTCTACATTTTCCAACCTGAACTTATGAAATTATAAAATTTTAATAGGGCAAAAATATATTTTTAATAAAATACATAGAAAATTTCTAATTTTTAAATTATATGTGATTTATAATTTTTCAAAGGACGACCGTCTACTTCAGCCTCTCAATCCATCTTATTATTGGCTGAATTTTTTGTTGGTTGACATCATAAATTAGGGAGTCAATGTAATCTAAGTGCTAGTCGAGTGATAGTACTAAATTGCGGTTGTAGATGTGGATGCCATCGTGATATCTTAGTTGTAGATATTACATATGTTATTATATAGTTCTCCCCCTAAATGTTATTATGTTTTTAAATTGTGGTTACAATTGTAGTGTTTTAATGACTTTAAAAGTTGTTACAATGCAGTCGTTACATTATTAGAGGCAGATCTTGGCAAACTAATTTGAGGGAGTCTGTTAAAATTTTTCTAAAAGTTTTAAAAGTATATATTAAAATTTTTATAAAAAATAGGGTTTAACTAATTAATTCATAAAAGATAGACTATTTCATAGGAGATTTAATTAAAAGTATTTAAGAATTTTGAAATAGAATAATAAATTTTAATTTTTTTTGAAGAAACCAAATTAAAAATTTTAAAATACCCTTACATGCTCTTATAAAGGTCCGCACCTATACACTGTATTGCGGCCACAATTTAATACTATAGAGTTTTGTATGGCGACTCTTTGAATATTAGGGTCCAAGCATTATAGAGCAAAGAGCAGGAAAAAAAAACATTGTGGGTCTCCGTAGTACGGTGGCATGTGCATGCCACCGAGACCAGACAGAGAGAGAGCTGGCAACCATTGTTGTCCAACTTGGTGCTCTATCTGGATTGATTTTATGTAATAAATGTACTCTTCTTAATTAGCTGTATTTCTAGACCTATACTAGTGGATTATGATAGTGAGTTATTCGGATTCGAGTGTAAGTGTATGTGTTTGAGTTTGTATTTAGAGAGTCGTATCTTCGTACCCTGTTCGATTATTATTAGATACGAGCTATGGACGTATATATTTTTAGAAGAATGAAGAGTCGGAATAACAGTAGCAACATATGATTTGTTGGATGTTGTTACATTAGGACACCTTGAATTGGCCTTTAGTGGCTCCGCTGCCATCTTATGGAAGAGGAAGAGAGCGACCGGGAGGACGATATATGAGCTTCATTCATGGAGATGGACTACGAGATGTCGTGATCACCGGTGCGCCTCGATAACAATACGGTTTATGCTAATGGTTCACTTGAATATCCAGGACTGATCTCTGTTTTCCAACCCAATCAGGTGAGAATGGCACAATTGATGGCCAAGGTGGGATCTGGTGGGACATGTGGAGAAAGGGAAGCCTCCAGTTTACAAGACCAAATCTTGTTGAGTTCATGAATTGCAAAGGCATTATCATTTCCAATGTGATTTTTAGAGATTCACCTTTCTGGAACATTCACCCTGTTTATTGCAGGTAACTTCTTCTCCAAGCAACGTTGTTATTCGATATGTGTATGAATTCATAACCTTGTGTAGTTTTTCTTCTTCTTTACAGCAATGTTGTTATTCGATATGTTACCATCGTGGCTCCGTCCGACTCCCCGAACACTGACGGGATCGATCCTGGTAAAAAAACGAGAGCAATTTTACTCATTGTATTCACTTGCTTAGGGCTCCATTTTCACACACATGCAATCACTCAGGGTAGTCTTGGTTAATGGTTATGTTCAAGTTCATGCCATTGTTAGGGATTGAAATATAGGTTCCATGTCCTGCATACATGAAGAACTGTATCGAATCGAATAACTTGAAATCTCTGAATGATTAAGATTGTTTACTTTCATGCATCATTGGTACAGATTCAAGCTCCAACGTCTGCATAGAAGACTCATTCATTTCCACCGGAGATGATCTTGTTGCTGTGAAGAGTGGATGGGACGAATACGGGATTGCTTACGGACGCCCCAGCTCTCACATCACCATCCGACGCATAACAGGGTCATCCCCGTTTGCTGGAATCGCAGTGGGAAGCGAAACCTCCGGCGGAGTGGAAAACGTCTTGGCCGAGAACATAGTTCTTTACAACTCCGGAATCGGTGTAAACATCAAGACTAACATCGGCCGGGGAGGGTTTATAAGGAACATCACCGTATCACAATTCTTCATGGAGAACGTAAGAACCGGAATCAAAATCGCAGGCGACACCGGTGATCACCCCGATAACGGGTTCGACCCCAACGCACTCCCTTATGTTAAGGGTGTCACGTTGAAGAACATTTGGGGCGTGAGAGTCCAGCAAGCCGGTTCGATACAAGGCCTGAAGAACGCGCCGTTCACCGGCATCTGTCTTTCGAAGATCAATCTCCATGGCGTGACCGGACCAAGATCTCCTCCATGGAAGTGCTCTGATGTGAGTGGAGCTGCAATTGAGGTTAGTCCATGGCCATGCGCCCAACTCACTAGCACTCAACAGAGTGATTCATGTGCCGGCCATGTCTAGGTCCAATAATCTTAGAATGTGTTCTATGTATGTATGTATGTATTATTATTTCACTGAGAAATCCTATAATTGTTTGAGTGATCACATTTGTTATTTAATAAGGCACACATATCATACAGATAAACTATACGAATCCGAAACTTTTAAAGATAATAACGTTTCATTTTTCACTACAGTCATTGATGATTTCATTATTAGTTAACTTAATAAAATGAGATATTAAATCTTTAAGTAACTAGGTGTTTAGAAATACTTGATCTGGCGACCCAAACTTACATAACTCGGGTAATCCTTTAAAAAATTACTCGTCAAGACCGGGTACCCGACCCGGGATTTTCCTGGGTAGTTGGGCCGGGTCTGAGCTGATTTTTTTGGTAACCGGATACCCGACCCAATACTTTTAATATATTTGTTTTTTTAGTTTTAAATTATATTTTTTATTTTAGGTTGTTAATGTTTTTACCTAAAATTAAATTTAAATCTTTAAATTATTTATATGTTTGTATTTTGTACTTTTAAATTTTAAAATTTTCAAATATATATTTTTTGATTAAATAGAGAGCTATTACATTCAATACCAGGATTCGAAAGAAAAAAACGAGATTAATATTTTGGTGATAAACTTTAATATATATATATATATATATCTTCAAATATTTCATCTTAAAACTAACTCCAATCACTAATTTTTGTGTTTGGATTATGTATTATGAACTTTTAAATTTTTATGCGTTTACAATGTGAAATTTTAAAACTTTTAAATTTAAAAATAAATAAATAAAAATATAAATTGGGTACACGTTACTCAATTTTCTGAGTACCCGAGCTTTATGGATACGCAAGTAGCGAATACCTGAATAAAATAGGCCGAAAGACGAATACTGGAAAGATCAGGCACCTAAAAACCCGACATCCTGAAATGAACACCTCTATTAAGTAAGGCCAAACATTTGAATCAAATTATTTCAATGAAAATAAAATAGATGAGGAGGATCCTTCCCTAATATGTTTTTGTATTACTTAATTTGAATTAGTTGATAAATGAGAAGGATATAAGTAATTTATATGGATAAAAAAGTTTCGCACGTGCGGGTTTTGTGTGACAGAAGGGTAAAACGGGACCACCAATCCATGTGACTGACAGCTGTCTGTGTCCAAATTCAAATTGGCAATTAAATTCTTAAAAAGAATCGGTCCCCCCCGTTGAGTCTGATGAACCGACACGTGGATAAAATAAAGGGTGGCCCCTACATTGGACTGCCAGTCTGCCACTGCACTTTCACCCTTCTTTCCTACAACGCACGTAATGTTCCCACGTGCACTCCCTTTTTAACCACTTGGAGTTGGAGGTACGTACACATAACTTTTTTTTTTTTTTTTACGGTGGACACATGTCAAAATATTTTTGAACATGGGCACAGATCATAAAATTTAAGAATTAATTCATACAAATTATAAAAATTGAATTCAAATATGTAAACTTTTAAAAGTTTAGGGTGGGCACAAGCCCACCCAACTTTTAATGTACATCCGCCACTGGTCCGGTTAAAATAAGGCGGTCTTACACAAATTCTTACTTAGTTGGTAAGAATTTGTGTAACTGTACAAATTCTTAACTAAGACAAAATCTACCCAAATTCTTACACATTTAATAAGAATTACAATTCTATCTAAATTATTACTCAATTTTGTATAAACTTTTACCCAAATTTTTTTTTGATCCAAACTTTTACCCAAATAGTAAGATGAGTACGTTTAAGGTTTAATATCTTCTATTTATAAATGAAAGGAGTATGAATAATATAAGGAAAATACTTTGATGCACAAGCTGTGTAAACTTTAGTTTACACAAGCCCTTTAATTTTAGGGTTTTATGTTAGGGTTTAGGGGTTTAGTATGTAGGGTATATAATTTAAGGTTTATGGTTAGAATTTAGAGTTTAGGGTTTAGGTTTTAGGTTGCTAGGGTTTGTGATTTAGATTTTAAATTTTATAAAAGGGTTGTGTAAAAAAAATTTACACAGCTTGTGCATCAAAATAAAACCCATAATATAAATATTATATCAAATTACATGCTAAAAGAATTAAGAATAATTTGAACCTTTTCAATCATATATTAAGTGAATGTTGAATTAAAGAAAAACTATATTTGATGGACTGATGGTGAATTTTTTCTTATAAGCAAATTTATTTTAGGATCTATAAGCTTAGTTTAAGATTTAAGGTTTAAAAGATTTGATTTTAGGGCTTAGTTAGACATACGCAACTTCCATACAAAATTAGTGTTAGACATAAAAAAATCATGGAAATTTATGCGATTTCTTTCTTTGTTTTAATATAATTCTAGGTTTTGAAAGTATCTTAATTCCCTTTTAATCATATGCATGAACCTCGCGGAAAGTTATATTAAGACCTAAACATGGCATGTTCTACTATTACAATATGTTATTAAATTAATCCATCTTTAACGAAGAAATCTACTCATTGGTCGAGTGGTTATGAATATTCATAATATTTCATTTTGTATGAGTTTGAATACGGACATTTATTTTGAGGATATAATACGTCTCTATATAATGTGTATAATGAAGGTTATCTACTATTCCCTTGTCAATGTTTATTTTTGTATAATCATTGATATTTGATTCATTATTCGATTAATCAGAATCAAATAATTTAAAAACTTATTACGAAAACAACTCTATTAACCAGTTTATTCAGTTCACAACCTCATAATTTACTCATGATTAAAAAAACCAACCTCTTGTTCTATTAGATTAATTGTTAGTCTAAGACAATATCAACCAAATGTTATTATTAAATAGATAGATTCTCGGAGGTGTGAAATGCATCTTTGACTTTGAAGTTTGAAGCTAGTTGCTCATGGAGCTGACAATTAGAATCATTAGAATCTAGGCTTTGGGTGGTAGTTACGGACACAATATTTTATGTTAAAAGGTCCAATTTATAAAATTCTTAAGGAACAATAATAAATATTAATAGAAAACATATAAAAATTTTATTTTTTTTAAATCACATACGAATTTTAAATTTTCAGAAACAACCGACAACCGTACATTCGTATTAATGTTTCTCCTTGTCGGCAACAAGGTTAGGGATAGGATAACATAATATATGTTAGAAATGTTGCCGGGACACTTAAGGATCTGTTAAGGTCAATGAAAACCTATGTTCACACCTTACTCATTAATTAATTTATACACTCACTAGCTATACACAGCTCAGGTTTCAGAATTAGGGTTCCTTTTGACTTTTTTTCTCACACTCATCTCGGTTAATAGGGATAGAGGTAGATGGAAATTGGTATAGTCTGTAATTTCTTTTTTGGTTTTTGAAAAAAGTTTAAGTTGTATTTGAATATATATATATAGAGAGAGTAATTACTTGATATACTGACTGTGTAAATTAAAAATTTCCATAAGCACCTTAATTTTAAGGTTTAGAGACTTAGTTTAGGGTGTAAGATTTAGGGGTTTAGGTGTACGAGTTTTAAATTTAGGGGTTGTGGTTGAAATTTATAGTTTAGGGTTATAGATTAAAACCTAAGTTCTCACTATATTACCTTAAAAACTAAACTCTAAACCCTAAATTATAACCACCATATCCCTAAATTCTAAATCCTTACACCTAAACTCTTAAACCCTACACCCTAAACTAAGTCCCTAAATTCTAAAACTAAAGCGTTTGTGGAAATTTTTAGTTTCCAACGCCTGTATAGGTTGATATATATATAGAAAGAGAGAGTTAGGATCAACTTACACAATGTAAAACTCTTTTAAGTTTTACACGTTTTCTGGATTGTTAAATAGGGGGAATGGATGACTCAGATTAACTCCCTACTCTTTTTCTCTATGTGATAATCTTTACATATTTACTGTTAATCTCATATATTCATTTCACTCATCCAACGGTCCAAAACACGTGTAAAACTTAAAGTGTTTTACACTGTGTAACTGGATCTCATCCCATATATATATATTATGTGTTTGGAATGTGGGTCAATGTAACTGTTCATGTATAATTATAAATACCTACCATATAAAGCTGAGAATCCAAACTGACCAACCCAAGCTTGAAGAAAAGCAAAAGATCAGTGGCAATGGGGAGCACAAACCCTGAGTTGTACTTTGTTTTCATGAACTATGATCCCGAATACCAACGTCTTCGAGCTGATCGGTGAGTTTCATTACGATTATATATATTATCACTGCTTCATACTAATCTCCATGTTTATCTCTTTGATAGAACTAAGAAAGGGGCGTACGAGCTTGATTTGTATCTTAGCAAGAAGCACGACCAGCTTCTGGCAAGCACACTTCAAGCCGGAACCTACAACAAGACTTTGTCACTGGTCATTGTCGATGGTTTCGCAGTCGAAATCACAGAAACTCAGGTCATCTCATCTTTATCGTCTCCGAGTTTGATTATCTCTCAAACTCGGAGAGATTCTTTCAATCTTTATCATCTCCGAGTTTGATTATCTCTCAAACTCGGAGAGAGTCAAGATCATATTCGTATACACTTATGTCGAGTTAAACTCGACAAAAAAATTGGAGTGTGTATATTTATGTTGTTTTGTTTGTTTGATGAAATCAGGCCAATGTGCTTAGATCTGCAAATGGGGTGAGAGTTGTGGAGAAGAATCAAGAGCTTGCTTAGTGCAATATGAACAAAAAAGCTTGATCAAGGTTGCAGGAGATTGTTGAACATTTGTATACGTGTAGGTTTAAGCTGTTTTTGTTCAATAAAAAAGGTTTAAGAGTTGAGGTGTCGTTTAAGCTTGATCATCTTTCCATTTTTGCTACCATTTCCTTTTAGCTTTCAGATATGAACAACATTGTGTACTTTTTGACAGTCCAATCTTAAAACGACACCTCAAGAAATCGACAAACTGTTTGAGAAACATCATTGAACATGTTTTAGATAAGGGAAACTGATTTGTGATCCAAAACACAACAAAGAATTACTGCTAAAGTCCATAAAAACTCTTGTCCCCCCACACTGACAGGCACAAATGTGTCAATATCTCTCACATCGGGGAGTCCGCAAACTGGCAGGTCTAGTGTGCGGTTAAAAAATGATAAATTTAGAAATTTTTGTCAAAGAACCTAAAAGTATTAGATTTTTTGATAAATTTTAGATTATTTTCGACAAATCACAAAAAAATAACCTAAAATGTTATAAAAGTCTAACATGTGAAAAAAAACATGTTTTTGGATTACTAAAAGCCCTGCAACATGAACTTGGTGATCATTTACCTCGTTCTGAACATAGATTATAAAACGGACACGGAAGACATCGGAAAAAAAAAAGCATGTAACTTGGAAGAATGGTGAACTTTATCCACTCTCGCCCCAGGGGCTTCAGTTTAAGCCCTTGAAAAACCAGGCAAATTCGGAAGCCATTGAGGGAGAGTGAGCAATGAACACACCACTGTGAATTACTAGCTGATTGGTTTGGTTGATTCACAAGAAACCCCATTTTATAGGACTCGAAAAAAGTTGTGGAGATTATTCTGAAATGGACCACTCCATCTCTTGGTATTCGACAATGGACGTCTTCGTTGTTTCGAGTCTTCATTTTTCTCGAAACATTCGGATTCGATATTCGTATCGAACACATTCATGTCTATCGCTTGGTCTAAATCACAAAAGCACAGGGTTTTATGTTCTTTACAATCAGAATTTGAATGTTTTTAGAGCTTATCTTAGCTTGAAATTATTCAAGAATTTCCAAAATCACATGGGGAATTTGGCCCTTAAGAACCTTGACAAGGCATTAAGATAAAAAAAAAAAAGAATATGGTGCTTAGGCATCTATCTTTAGCCATGCATGAATATGATTGTCTATCCATAATGTCAACGCTAAGATTAATTCTCCATTGACATTCCTTTGCCTTTTAATCTCTAAAACCAGTTGCATATCTTGCAAATTCGACAATAGGGCCGGTTTACGGGGCAGGTCGTCCCCTGAAAATTAAAAATTCGTATATAGTGCTTAGGCATCTATCTTTAGCCATGCATGAATATTTTTTATTAAAAATCTATTTTTATCCTCTAGAAATTTATAGTTCGATCCCTAACATATAGTTCTGTGTCCGTTCCGGTGTATGGTCATGAAATTTGTGCTCCTTATTCATCATCAGCACAGTATTTCCATCCCAATCAGTTTTTGGAATTGTTGATTCTGGAAAAAAGATGATATGACTCGGTAATAATAATCCAAGCAAAAACCCAAGATCGAGAGGCGTCCACTACGCGCATTAAAAGAGTAAACTTTAAGTTTAGTAGCATTAAGCCATTAAATAGATAATGTTGACGTATTATAACGGTCCGCGTGCGATAACATAGATGGATTTTAACAACCAATGGTATAATTGAAACCTAAACTAAAGTTCAATATTAAAATAATATCGATTTTTAGTTCAGTGTTATAATCGATATTAAACTTAAAAGTTCAGTTGTATCCGGTGTAGTTTACTATATTTAAAATATGGTCAACTTTTGTTTTGTAAAATATAAGGGATTGTTGTGGTATTTGCAGATATGTATGGGGAAAAAGAAAGGCTCCACCCAAGGCAGAGTAATTGTCTTGTCATTTGTGTTTAGCTAATGTCTGTGATTAGGGCATTAATTTAAGAATGTTGATGTTCCATAATCAATGTTATGGTTCATGTTTTTGTTTAAGAATGTGTAAATTTCATGGAAGCTTGTTTGTATGTCCTATTTTAAGGTCATGTTTCTTTGTAGAGTCAGCTGCCCAGGAAGACATTGCTGCATCATTAATTGTTTGCTGAAGGTTCATCATTTGCTCACACTTTTGTGCTGTTCTGGTTTCAAAATTCGCATAGACGATGTCCATGGTTTGTTTTAGTGTATCTTATGAAGACATCCAAATGGCGATTCCGTATTATGCGAGTAAACAGCCATTCGTCTTCTGTTGTGGATTTCCCAAGGTTAATCCAACAAACTGTTATGAATTAGAATGTCGATATCGAAATAGTGAATTAGAATGTACAACTTTACAGTGTTTAGGCTACCATGTTAAACTTTACTTCAGCTTAAAGTTCCTGTGATGTTAGTCCAGGTACTCTCCTCACCTTAATACATGGTTCTTTATATGAATGATGTGGTTGTCTTCATATTTTCGTCTTTTGGTTGTACAAAAACCGCGCATCGATGTTAATTTATTCCTCTTCGTGTGTACACTGATGTGCCTGTAAGAGAATAAAATTTCTATTAGCATGATATTATCTTTATCAAATATGCAGCATGAGATTTTTGACCCAAATTTATGTAGAAATAGTTGAGGTTTTATGTTATAATGGATCGAAGTAAGATTCGATCTTTGTCGATGCACTTGTCTTGTCGTAAACAATGTAATGCTCCTCGTTTGATCTATGTCTCGGCAACAAAACAGATGAACTACAAGTTTGTCTGAACTTGAACATGGATTTCAACAGTTTCTGAACTGATCGAGATAGCTTCGATGATTGCGGCAGTTTCTTGGAAGCAGGAGGATCAGTGTGGAGCACATGAGGCATGGACATGGTTCTAGAGTGGATTGCCGAGTCGAGTTGACGATTGAAAGCATTGAGTTCAAACGAGTCATAAAGTGTGCTACCACAGTCCCATACAAGATGATTGCGCCATTGAGGCTTTTCCTGGGATTTCTCCATATTTTCTGGGAAAACAAACAGAAATGAAAGATTTGTAGAGGGAAAAAAAAAACAGAGGACAATGTTTAGACTTATACAAATTCATTGTATTTGCCTATTTTATTGAAAAAAAACGAGACCAGAAATTCAAAACAATCAGATCCCAGATGGAAGAACACAGTTCATCAAAAGGATTGATGTTCAAACAAAACACTTGAGAATTCGAACACAACACCGAAAAAGAAAAAGCCTTTCACTGTTCCTGCTGCTCGTTCTCATCTGCACATTTGTTATTGTATTCTTCCAGTTTTTTCTTGTATTCTTCCATGGCTGCAGCTGCTTTACCATTCCAAGCATTCCTCTCTTCCTCGCTCAGTTCCTAGTAACACCCGAAACCGAAAAAAACAACACAAACCCAATGTCACATAACAAGAAAGATCGAAACTTGAACCCCGAAAATCGAAATTTAAGATAGTTTCATATTCGTATACCTTCCATTTCACTGAAATCAGGGCATTGAGTGTAGAATTACTGACCCCATCTCGCTCTTGCACCAGAGTTTTCCTTGCTTCTTTGCTGAACAAAAGGAATGAAGATGCAGGCTTCTTTGGCTTGTTCGGGGTCCGAAATAGGCTTATTTTTCTGGCGTTTTTCCTTTGTCTTTTTTATGATACTATCTGTTTTCTCCTTCTTTTTAAGCAATTGCAGAGCTTCTTGTTTATGGAGTTTCATTGTCTCTTCCTCTTGTTTTCGAATACTCGAATCTTCTTCTTCCTTTTTCTGCTTGTACACCTCCATTTCCTCCATGTATTTTTCCTTGTTCTTCTTTGCCATCTGCAAGCAAAATCCACAGAATTAAATGAGACTTGAGAGCTCTTTCAAAAGGGTTTTGGTCTTAATTACCTCTTCGTAACGTCGTCTTTGTTCTTCGGTCATGTTCTTCCATTCTTCGCCGGCGATTTTCGCCACATCCAAAACGCTCTTGCATTTGTCCTCGGCTAGAAGAGTTGTCCTCCTCTCGGACAAGAACAAAAAGAAGGCCGACATCGGTTGCTTCGGCTTCAATGGATCCCTTTCTTTCTTGGTTTTCTTCTCTGCTTCCTGTTTGAACTGCAAGTATTGTTCGAGCAACTCCATTGCGGTCTTTTGCTTATGTTCGTCTTCGAAGAGCTTCATGGCTTCGCTCTCGCGCTTCTCGTTCGCAATCACCTGCAGATAGGCTTCCTTTTCAGCTCGGTATATCTCTTCGTAAGGCTTCTTTTCTTCGGCGGTGATCGTCTTCCATTTCGCACCCAAAACATTCGAAACCTCTTTGAAATCTGCCTCTGGGTTCTCCTTCTTCACCTGAAACAATCCCAAAATTAAAAAGAAAACAACAAAAATATAACTTAAATTCTTCAATGTTCAACTTCAACCCAGTACTCTTTACCTCTTTCCATTGATCTTTGCACCATAAAATGTAAGGCGGCGACGGCCTTTTCGTTTCAGATCCTCCAATTTTCTTCTCTTTCAAAGGCTGGGAAATTGCAAAAGTCTGAACAAGGAAAATCAGTACTAAGAATCGTCCCAAAATGACAAATCAATCAATAAAATTGTACCATGGTGGGCTTGAATTCCTTCATTTTCTGCAATTTCTTCAACTCCATCTGCAATTTCTCTTGTTCTTTACCTTTAATCACGATCTCTTCTTCCTTCATCTTCAACATCTCATCTTTCTCCTTCAATAACTCTTCCGTCTTCTCCTTCTCGATCCTCAGTTTCTGAAGCATATCTTCCATTTCTTGCAACTCTTTCTCGAAAGATTGCTTGCTCTGCTTCGCCTTGGCGGCGGCCGCCTTTCCTTTCTTGGGAGAAGTTAGGGTTTGAGAGTTCTCTTTGGCGGGATCATCGGCTTCCATCGGAGAAGGAACCGGTGGTGTCGGGGAGAGCTTTTGTGCCAAAATGTTGGCTTCGTTTGTCGATGGGTTCTTCTGTTTCAACGCTTTTCTTCCATTGTTTTTCGATTTCTTGGGCACATCGGCAACCGCTGTATCCGCCATTTTTGGGAAATTGGAAGAAAATTTTTACGAGATTAATCTTTGATTTCAGATGTTGAAATAAGTGAGCTTTTAAAGAGGGGGGAAGAGCGGGAAAACAACGGTCTGATTTTTCAAATTCAAAAATAAGATGACTGTTGAGTTATGTTCCATTTTTAGCAAGTTAATCGAGGTTATTTTTTTTTATAAAAAATTAATAATCGAGGTTAATTTAAACAAGTACAAAGAATGGAATTAATTTTAAATCGAATTCGAATTTTAAAATAAAAATTTAATCAAGTTTCAAAATACTCAAATTTTTACTATTGAACTTAATTCGACCTCAAGCTTATCACAACCGTATCTCAAACTTAATCACGGTGATAGTCAACAATGTTGACGGTAAAAAGACCTTCTAAGTCCTTTTCAATTTTAGACTTTGACAAGTTGATCCTTCAAAAAAAGTAATTTAGTCTCTATCATCTTTAAAAAGTGAACAGTTACTCACGATGTTAACGTTTTCATCAATTTTGTATAGTTTTAATGGGTAATTATATCATGTACGGACCGTAAAAGTTTTCACAAACGCCTTAGATTTAGGGGTTAGAAACTTAATTTAAGGTTTAGATGCTTAAAATTTAAGGTTATGGTTCAAATTTAGGGTTTATAAGTTAAAACTTAAGTCCCTAATATATAACCCTAACATCTAAACCCTAAACTATAACATAAACCCTAAAATCTAACAACACTTAAATCTAAAACCTAAACATAAACAAACTATAAACAATAAACTAAATCCTTAAACCCTAAATCTAAAGTTGTTGTGAAAACTTCACCGTCAATGTATGGAGTATTTTTCCGGTTTTAATTAATATAATAATAAATTTAACATTTAATATTTGTATATTATATCAATTTAATCCTAAGTCTATAAAAGTTGAATAAATTTATACCTCCCCATTTACATGATGTATAAGTTAAATAAGGATCCGATGGCAACCACAACACTTTCTTCTGCAGTGATCAATCTCGGTATCTTTCATATCCGTTTTACAGTCCAAATTCGGATATCTAAGAATTTAACAAAAATTCTATTGCAACATCTGATGTTTATAAACACATATATGGGAGCTTGGTTTCTGTTCTCAAAGTCAGAACTGAAGACAATGGCCCATGGAACGTGTTTTAAAACGAATAACAATATAACAAAATTACTGTCTTAATTCCAGGGTAATCTAAGATTTCTTAAACAATGCTATGCTAATTGCTAACTCATTTCATTTGATTTTTTGTCGTCTCCAGTTCACCTTCCCTCAAAAAAGCTAGTTTTCCAAAACACAAATACGCAGTTAAACTGGTATGCTTGCATTTACATTTGGAGTTACAAAAACAAAGTTACAGCACAGATATCATCCTACTCATCATCGGAAGAAAGCTTCTGTTTTTTCCATTTATAGGCGGCTTCTAAAATCTTGAGGTTCGTCGCCTGGTTTTCTTCGGGGAATACGTAATCGATATATTCTTCGTACCTGCCAAGCCAAATGATTCAACATTTAGCGTTCCAGCGGAATACACATATGCGGATACTGGTAGAAGCAAAGTAAATGAGGCGAGTTACGTACCCGGAAACGCCACCATCTTCACTTGTAATTTGCTTCCTCTTTTTGAGTTTCTTGGGTAACTTGGACTGGACCAAGCTTACGTCGCCAAGCTCGCTGAAACTGCTTTCCATGTTAAGCCACTCTTCCAGGAGCATTGCACGCTCTTCTTTCAATTCCGGTGCTGACGTTCTATAGTAGTTGATTGCTCTTTCAAAGACTCCTGGTGAAAATTAAATAAAAAAAGGTGAGAATTTATTTTACTAGTAAATTATCAAAGTAGATGTGTAGAAGGCGGCAGAAATTGGATTGGTTCGGACTCACTTCTCGCACGCTGAACACATCCCTTCTTTGCTTCATGATCATATTCTGGAACTCCGTCTTCCGGCACGTCCAAATCCCCATCATTCTCCATTGCAGAAGCTTCAAATTTGGCAAAACTAATCCATACCTTCAAGTGCTTGGTTCGATCCAGAAGTCTCTCGTACAATCCTCTGGTTCGTTCATATTCACCTTCAGAAATTTCAAAATCTATGTATGCCTGTCATCAACGAATAAGAAGCATTACCACCATTTAGTATTTACTATAACATCATTAGAAACGATATTATTAAAAAACCGAAAGCTATCAGTCGAGAAAGAAAAGACGAGCAAAAATGGAGAAACCACTCATTAAGACTCCATTGCTGTCCGAAATTTTACTACCATGTATATATCTTCCAGAAAAGATACAACTATTTATAAACTGAAGATTCATAAGAAAATCATCAGTCATTTCACTAGAGAAACCTTTAATCATGTGATGGGAATACTTCATTGGATCAACTAAGAAGCGATAAGACAATTATCCAGCAGGCCGCTCACCCTCACACCCAGGACTCGGTAAAAAAAAGCTTTTGCGCAGACAATAAATTGGCGTAACTATAATAAAAAGGATAAACGTCATCAAATAGCTGTCGATAGGGTAAATACCTTCCACAATAACTCTGGCATGTCCAATGCTGGTTGTGTGATGGCAAGCTCAAAAATAGCTCTTGCCCGCTCTGTTTCAGATAATGATCTTTCTAATTCGGCATATTTGCTCCAAGCGTAGCAGTTCTCAGGTGCCCACTCTAGATATTTCTCATACAATTTTCGGCAACGATCAATATTACCAAGTTGTAGCTCAATTTCAATATACTTCTTAAAGATCTGAATGTTAACAAAACAAAATAATGAGAATACTTCATGTTAAAAATGGTCTTATAGACTTCCAGCATCGGTTAGACACCTACCTTATCTTTGGGAGCTTTCCCAATAGCATTTCCCAAAATTTGCCGTGCACCCTTGAGATTGAGTTGTCTTATTTCAAACTGTGCAGCAAGAAGCCAGATCTTGGCAAAAGAAAACTTCTCGTGGGGAATAAGCTTAAGGCACTCCCTGCAAAAAAAAATTATGAGAAAATATATTATAGGTCATGCCAAAGATAAAAAATTTAAGTATTCTGTAATGTTCACTTTCCTTATAAAACATCATTTTCTCATAGCATTTTAGATATAAAGAGCTGCTCACGGACAAACCCAAAGAGAGGAACCGATACAGAGCAAGGAAATATGAAACGGATAGACAACCATCAAAATAATGAAGATGCTGATAGAACAGAGAAATCCAACACTCAATGAGAAAAAAAGGTGCAATAAAGATAGCTGTAATCAATAACTTAGCTCCTTTGCAATTGGTATCTCATTAAATTTGAGAATTCCTCATTCTTTATCCTTTCTCATCAGCAAAATTCCGAGAAAGATAAAAAATTCACCTTTCTTATTGCAAAGTTTAGTTGGCAATATTTATCAGCAAAGCACTGATTTCACTTGCAATTTAGCGACAATAACAACTAACATAACCATAAACCATTGGAGGAAAAGAAAGATACCTATACACATCTCTTGTCCGCTCCACATCCCCAGCATCAAGCTCCTCGTATAAAGCATAATTAATCCTAAATAACAAATAAACCATAATTCAGTTAGTTCAGAACAACAATAATAAACCAAGCTTACTGCCACTAGGCACACAAAAACTCACCACAAGTAAATATATCTCTGCCAATACCGTTTCTCCTCAGCTGGAGGAACATTAGAAATAGCCCTCTCATAAACCTCCCTAATTCTCCCCTTATTGCCTACACTCTCTTCCAATTTTATATAATCAAACCAAGCATCATAATTTAAAGGATTCTTCCTCACTTCATCCTCATACTGAAATCTCCTTTTTCCCACAATCGCATCCTCAATCCCTTCCTTATCTCCATATTGCTTCTCAAAAGCCACAAACTTTCTATACAAGTCCTCTGCCCTCCCTTTGGGTATATGATCGAGAGCAAACTTGTAAATACAACGAGCACGTTCTGTTTCCTTACACCGTTCCTCAAACTCAGCAAAAGCAACAAATAACTGCTCCGCATCTTCTTCATCCGCCAACTTCTCCACCGCACGTTCGTACACATTCCTTGCCCGTACAATCTCCCCGTTCTTCATCTCAAATTTGGCATATCTAATCCAAGCTCCGACTTTGGGGTGGCATTGAACAAAACGTTCGTAAATGGCACGGGCGCGTTCGACTTCATTGTAACGAAGCTCGAACTTAATGTAGGAAAGCCAACCTTGTTGGTCCGGCATCCACGACATCCAGCGTTCGAAAATCTGGCGTGCTCCAGCGACATTCCCTAACATCTCTTCCATGTGGATGTACTTGTACCATAGCTGGTCCACACGCGGGAGGAGCGTGACCGCACGGTCCCAAACATTCCTTGCATGGTTGATGAACTTGTTCTTCATTTCCACTTCAGCGTATTTCAACCATAAAGTGTGGTTCCGGTAATCAACTTCCAGAGCACGCTCCCAAACGCTCCGTGCTCGATTGAAGTCCTTCTGGGACTCTTCCCATTGGGCGTACTTGATCCAAACACTGACATTCCACCGAACACGGCGGATTACGTCTTCAAACTCCTTGCGTTTGCGGAGGCGATAGTCAGCAAGTTCAGTTGGGTCCGTAATCTTCTGTTTAGGAGGTCGGATTTCCGCCTCTTGCCGTTCCCGAGCTTCACGAAGGATCTGTTCTGCAGTAATTTGGATAGGAGCCGGAGTTTTGTTTTTGACGCGTGTCGGTCGAGGGAGTTTGACCTCGGTATCTTTACGCGTCAAGTACCCGAGTGACGGATCTGCATCTTTAGATCCCATGACTAGTAAATGATTTTCGAAACGTTAAGTCCCTGAACTTACGTCGAATATACAATGTGATATCTGTAAAAACAAACAGATATACAAAAATCAGTAACTGCATCATTCTACAACAAGAGAAACCTACCGAATTAATACATAATTTTTTTTAAATTCGTGAAACAAAGGAAAAACATACAACTGATATCTAATTTTATAAATTCAGCAGTTAAACATGTTATTTATCATAGAATAAAGCTTAAAAAATAAGGAGGAAAAGGAAAACGCCGCAATCCAAAAACCTAGGTTATGACGAACCCAATCGAAGGAGAAGCAAGTCGGAGGATTACGTTCATGTTTAAGCAAATCAGAACACTAAAATTAAACGGCAAAGAATTGAAATCTAACAAATTCGAGAAAGATGGAAAATCAGAGAGTTACCGGGCGGAGGGCGGAGGTCGGAGCAACCTTAGCTAGCTTTGTTTCAGTGCTCGATCGCTTTTCCCCGTCTTTTCTTTTCTTTTTTCTGTTTTATATTTCGAAGGATAATTTTAATTCGATATTGGTTCTTGAATAAGGCCGTTTCTGATTCGACCCGGCCCAGATTAAAAACAAATATTGGTTCTAATGGTTCTCAGGTAAAATATCTCTCCAGTCCCTCTAAGTTTTGATGTTAAACAAATTAGTTCATCATAATTGATTTTGAAATTGCGTCATTAAAGATAATTTAATCCTAATTCTAATATGGGTTTTATTTTGATGCACAAGCTGTGTAAATTTTTTTTACACAATCCTTTTATAAAATTTAAAATCTAAATCACAAACCCTAGCAACCTAAACCCTAAACCCTAAGCCCTAAACTCTAAACTCTAAATTCTAACCATAAACCTTAAATTATATACCCTACATACTAAACCCCTAAACCCTAACATAAAACCCTAAACCCTAAACCTTAAAATTAAAGGGCTTGTGTAAACTTTAATTTACACAGCTTGTGCATCAAAGTATTTTCCTTCTAATATTATAAAAAAAACTCCTAATTCTAAAGTGAACTTTAAGGACCACGTTTGTAGGTATAAAATTTAGGATGAATATCCTATAGACATGCGGTGGAAACTGAAAGTTTCTACAAGCACTTTAGTTTTAGGGTATAGGGAGTTAGTTTAGGGTATAGTGTATAGAGGTTTAAGTGTAGGGGTTTACAATTTAGGGATAGTTGTTTCAATTTAAGGTTTTGAGTTATAATTTAGGGTTTATAGGTTAGAGTTTAATTCTTAAGGTAATATGGTGAGTATTTATGTTTTAACCTATAAACCATAAATTATAACCTTAAACCTTAAATTGAAACAACTATCCCTAAATTCTAACCCTCTACACCTAAACCCCTAAACCCTATACTCTAAACTAACTCAATGTACCCTAAAACTAAGGCGCTTGTGGAAACTTTCAATTTCCACCGCCTGTATAATATTTATCCTAAAATTTAAACATATAAACTTAAATTGCGTGAAGAAAAAATAAATCGTTTTTTAATACTATTTTTCGTCTTCTAAATAAACTCGAAAACCGTCGTCAAAATTCCTTTGTTTTATCAAAGTAGAAGTAAAAATATCGATGTAAAAGGCGTGATTGAAAAAAATTATCTCGTAGACGGTTACGTTAACAGTTTTGATTGTATCAGTAAAATATCACAAATAAAAATCTAATCATACTAGACCATTGACTTTTTTGATAAAAGGGTGCGCTATAATAATTGTTACATGTAAATCAAACTACCACAAAATAAATAAAAAACCAGGCAACAAGTCAAATAAAGCCATCCCATAGAGACAGAGACAAATGCAATAAGATGAAAAAAAACATATAAAATTTTTATTCGAAACTAAAAAACAAAATGAAATAAACAAAAGAGTCAATAACACACTAAAATTATTATCAAAGAAAAAGAAACTTAATGACGTGTATCAAAGAAAAAAAAATCTAATGAACAGAGTTTTAAAGAAACATCTGCATTGTTTACAATAATTTTTTGTTGGCATTTGGTGGCACTAAAGAACATATTCTCTCTATAATTCCAAATTAATTTGCATAAAGCAGAAATTCAAAAGAAAAAGAAAAAGAAAAATAGATTACTTTCCAACTTCAATCAGATTTGGTATTACTTTCAATCCATTAGTTAAGGTGACGAAAATGTTATTGCTTTTATTATTATTTTTAAATAAAAATTATAAATAAATTAATAAGCCAAATATTTTTAAATATATATGTTTTTACTAACAAGTGTTCGTACATAATCGTACTTATTTGTAGTGAGAGAGCTTAAATTGTAATAATATTGACTAAAGTAAAATTAACCAAGTCGTTCTTCTCTCTATCTAGTTGTCAGTGAATGTGTTTAATTTTTTTAGTCTTTACGTAGACAGCACACACAACATATGTTACTAGTGCTCGAACTTAGGTCTCAAGGGATGATAAACATCTATCTTTACTACCAGGACACAAAAAAATTAGCGACTGTATTTAGTATTTTTCTCTGTTTGATCAATGAAATTATTAGTTTTGTTATTGGTCATCGACCAATGATGACTTTTATTTTCCATTGGTTTTTTATATTTTATTGTTGTTTTCCCTTTTTATGTTATTTTCAAGTTTAAATAAGAATATATTTGTTGTGTGTTTTTATTCTTTACACATTTTGTTACGTTTTTGCTATCTTTGTGATATAGTTTTTCTGTATTTATGTCAAGTCTTTATCTTATGACATGTTATACGTGCATCTTTAGGATCGTTAGGTGCTCAAACAGAGATCATTACGACGTTAGATTATGATTTAAGATTTATCGGTGGTCACAAATAACTTGATCCTCTTTTGTAGTTGTTTGTCAATGTAATTAGAAATGTGCAGCGGAGATGTAATCAGAACTATGCGGAGAGCAGCATGCAAAATTGCTTATTCCACTCACTATTTCTACATCATCTCTTATGCGTTTCATTCGATACAAACATTTCATTTTATTTGAGTCTCAAGGAAATATTTCGATGTTCTTTGCGTCTTTGAATTTTTTGTTTTATTTGTATGAGGTTTTTGGTGACTATAATTTCTAAATTTTTCGTTATGTTTAGGTATGTTGCATTTGTTGAGCTTCCATTGTTTCCAATAAGGCAATAAAAGCGCGATTACCATTGTTCAAAAAACTTGTAAGTATAAGAAATAATATAAACACATTCATCCTTAAACTATAATCTTGTTTCTAAATTGGTCCCATACTAACATATAATTTCATCTCTAAATTATGACTCTTATTCTAAATTATTCCCTTAAACTTTTGAAAGTTCAAATTTTATTATTAAATTATCGTTTATGCCGCATCATAATACACATCAATATTTACATGTCAATTAACAAATTTTATAACAATTTTATTAATACGATATAAATTAAATATGCTGATAATTTAACGTTGAAAAACCTTCAAAAATTTAAAGACCAATTTAAAATAAAAATTATAGTTTAAAAATAAAATTATAATATTCAAAAGTTTAGAAAAAAATTATAATATAAAATTAAAATTAAAATATAAATATAAAATAAGTAGTAATTTAAAAATATACAATACAATTATCGCAATTAGTTATATAATCTTCCCACAAGGAAAAAGAAAAAAGAAAATGGTTGGAAATTATTTAGAGAGAGAAAGTGAAGAAGCACATGGAAAAATCCGAATCCAAGCAGATGGTTCCAACTAATATGACAGACTATATAATTAATAATTACATATTCTTCCCTTTAATAAATTCTGGTTTTCATATATAAAATCAGCTTCAACCCTTTCTCGCCATTCGTTTTCGCATCGCTCAAAAAAAAAACCAATTCAGTCTCTCTTTCTCTCTCTCCGTCGTCTGCGAGGCTGCCGGCGAGCCGTTGCTCTCTGAAACATTCAAGGGACAGACGCCGCGGAGAGAGAGAGCATTTTGTTCTGACTTACCTGGAAAATAAGAATGGCGGTTTCCAAGGTGTCTTTCATGGCTGTTTTCGCAGCTCTGGTTTTCGCCATGGCTGCCTTGCCTTCTGCTGTCGACGCACAGTCGTCTGCTCCCGCTCCTGCTCCAACAAGCGACGGTTAGTTCTCTGATTCTCTCTTTCTCTCCGTTTTTCTTCAGATCTGACTTCCCGTATCAAACGCCATTTCATTGTTTTTTTTTTTCTTTTCAAATGTTTAAATTGGGGGCGGCAGGGACGTCGATCGATCTAGGGATTGCTTACGCGTTGATGCTGGTTGCTCTTGCGCTAACGTACCTCATTCACGCCGCGGATTTCTGCTTCAGCTTTTGAGAGCTTGCGTTGCGATACGATTCATAATTTTATGCGGTTTTCATAGATTTGGTGGTTGATGTGGAACCATGGTTGTTCTTTCGGATTCGGATGTAACTTTAGACTAATTGTTGGATTTTTTTGTGTGCGGATATTGATTATGTAATTTAATGTTTGGTTTCGTTATCACATTTTTTTTGCCATATTCTCCATTTTTGCCTCAACTTGTCTAGCATTCTCGCGAAGTTTTCTGGACAAGAAAAATATAAAAACACAGGCTGAACCGGCGTCGAATACTAAATCGAATGTTAAGTAAGTGTTAAATGTAATTAATTTTTAACAAAACTATACATTTGAATTAAATGTGTCATTTTGAATGTAAAATTGAAAATTTCAAATCTCACTATAAATAAAATTTTATCATATCGATCGTTCCGATTGGAATCAAGCATTGAATCGAAAGGGGAAGGCGAATCAGTTTAAATCCAAAATTATCCTTTTTAAATCCAAAATTATCCTTTTAAATTAGAGTGTCCATTATTCAATTAAAATTGAATTAACCAACCAAATCAAATTTTATTTTAAATTTTTGATTGGTTAATTAGGCGTTTAAACGGTCAACGGTTAAAAAATTTTCTTCAAAATTTGATTGTTAGTTAATTTGGTTCAAAATCATTTAATTAACCAAATCAACCGAAAATATTAAATATTTAATAATTTATATACATTACATATACATTTTAAGAATGGAACCATTAATATGTCAAGAAACTCAACTAATTTTTAACCCTAGACCCATTAAGATTTCAAGGCACAACCAATTTGTAACCCAATGAAAAAATACTGAAACTAATCTAATATAACTAAAGAAAAAATCACAAACTTCAAAACCAATAACGAAGTTAATTCAAAAACTAACCTAACTTTGTTCGGTTTGATTAATAATTTTCAAATAAATTTGAGTTCGGTTAACTAATAAAGAAAAAATCAATTAATTCAGTTTGATCACCGATCTAATTAACCGAATGAACACCCCTATCTGAAACTCAATGGACTTCAAATAACAATTCCGGTGAAACCGTAACACAAGGAGCTGATGCCGGAATTAAGCAGCTGAACCTGATCGGATTTTTCCACGAGGAAAATAAAAAAGGGGAGGAAGACAGAAGACAAGGTGTATATAGGAGACTGGGGGCTTTAAAGTTTGAAATATAATTTCCGTACAAACAAATAAAGCAGCAAATGTGTTTTAAGGAGGACTTGGTTCAGTACATGAAGTGGAGAGACAGAACACACATACCGGTTCATCGATTCAGACATATTAATTTAAAGACCAAAGCCACATGGAATAAAAGCGCTCCTATAGCATACATAGTAGCACACTAACCCATAGCATACTTCTGGGTCCAGCTCCGAGCAGTCGTCTCGTACTTGCTCCTGTCGGTCTTGTACATGTGGGCAATCTCCGGCACCAAGGGATCATCGGGATTTGGATCCGTCAAGAGTGAGCAGATTGAGAGCAATACCTAGAATCAAAATACGAATATGAACCAAAGCAAGCAAAATTACATGATAGAAAATACATAGTTAATAGTTTAACCCGGGGTGACCTTACATAAAACAGCAATAACCCATGAATGCAAAGCAAACTACTTGGCCAGTAGATGGAATGCTAAATTTTAAGGGCTTGTTGTAATCTTTCGTTTTAAAAGCCAGTTCAATTGTTTAATGGTTTTATGACAATCTGTTTTTCGATATGACATAACAGTGGAATCTATTATTCAAATTCAAAGATGTATGTACGCATGTTGAACAAACCTTGGATATGGTGAGGGCGGGGCTCCATTGCTCCTTCAAAATATCCAGGCAAATGCTACCGTTGCTGTTAATATTAGGGTGAAAGACCTTTGTCCTGAATGCAACCTGAATTGAAGGAATTTTCTTAAAAAAATAATAATACAAGGAGGCAAAAAAGGATAACCGAACAAAACTAAGCAAGGAATTTGCTGGTAATGAATCAGCTACTAAACGGGTAAGTTATAAGGCCATTATGGATAAAAAGAAGAAGCATGAAACAACTTCACTTTGTGATTTACCATGCAATTACTAGGTGAGGATTGATAAGCCATCGTCGATTGGTTACAATGATACTTCTTTCTAAAAAGTAAATTTGATGCTATTCCATCTTAAATATATGAACATCATTATTATTGCATAAAAAGTAAAATAAATTCCCACGGTGTCCATGAATAATATTTTTTGCTCAACTAAAAAGTATATTGTAAATGTGAGGAGCCATAATGAAATATCTATATGCATGTAACAGAGAAGGCTTACCTGAGGCTGTTAACAAAAGTAAAAAGAAAAAAAGATAATGTAAACTTTGGCACTAAAAACCACTTAATAATAGCCTTTCACATATAAACTAAACCATTAGACACCCAGCATGCACCACTGTGAATGCATACATGCCAATCGCCAACAAAATAAACTAACAAAAGCTAGAAGGAATTAGCATTTACAAAACAAACTATCAAGTAGAATTAGCATCTACTCATTTCAGTGCCAATCGATGTTTGCACACGCCACCAACCCTGTAAAGACATCATGATCAATATAAATTTTTATGCTAATCCATATCCCTCCAAATGTCGAAATATAAATGGGTACAAGTAGGAACATTGACCACATTAAAACAATAGATGTATGGATTTCGGAGGAGAAAACATTTGTGCCTGCAGGTACATATGGTTATTAAAAAAACCTTGTTGGAAAAATTGAACATGCAGTATACAAAGTAATAGGCAATTTTTCCCAAGATATTTAAAATGGCCGTTTGATGTTTCTAAAAGGAAAAGGACAGTCAGTTACATTTAAATACACAGTCAAGAAAAGTACACATTCCCAACATACAGTGAACCACGAAATAACGAAAACTAGAAGGTTAAGGAATAAGATTAAGTGCCTTGGGTGGTTTAAATGGATAGTCCGGAGGGAAATGAATGGTGACTAGAAACACTCCACCGGCGTACGGACTGTCCGGAGGACCCATAATAGTCGCTTGCCAATGAAACATGTCTTCAGCAACAGGGCCTTATTTTAATAATAAAACGAAGTAAAACATCAGTTACACAGAGCAACCAAATCCGCAAGTAACATTTAATTGAAATGATGATGCAAAAACAAACTCTTCAAAAAAAAAAAACTTCAGCAAAACCTGATCAATTCCTCACATATTCACCTATAATAATATAACAAACATGGATATGATTCATATGAATATCAATTAATGTCAGAAAAAAAGAAAACAATCTTTAACAATCTAGAATCAAATAGAACCCAATGATTTGAACCTAAAACTATAAAAAAACAAATATATTACAGTTTGACTCAATGAAATCATGATGGTCAAACACATATCTCTAATGATAAGTACAGATCCATGATATACAGAAATAATTATCTCATATAATGATTAAAAACAAAAGAAAAGAGAAAACAAAAAGGAAGATAAGAAAAACAACAAGATATAACGAAACCGAGGCTAGAAAGAGAGAGAAGGAGAAAAGACGAAGAAATTGAACCTGCGCTGCAAGAGGTAGGAGGATCTTTCTGTAGATCCTTGAGCTCCTTCAAGATCCGCTTCGAAGCCATCACCTAAACCCTAAAACAAACAAAAAAAATTGTCAAATCAAAGCTAGATCGCCTTCCTCAACGAAGCTAACACGAAAAAGAAATAAAAATCTAAATTAAAGAGGAAAAATATAGAAAATTACAGAGCGAATTGGAGGAATTTGAGAGAGAAAGTAGCTGAGAGATCCTCCTATTTGGTAGTCCTGAAAATAGCTGAAACAAAGTAAAAAAAGAGAGAAATATTTAAAAATAAAAAGCTTTTAAAAGGAGAGGACGACGAGAGGTCGAATAATACGCTTTAGATTTTGGATAAATTCGATAAATGATCACTGAATTTACTCTCTCATTTATTTTGGTCACTGAAATTTTAATACGTTCAATTTATTCACTGAAGTTTAGACTTTAATTTTTTTTGTCAGTCCTCCATTAATTTTTTTGACTGCATCTGATGTGTGTTTTATTTTGTTATTATTTTACCGTCAATTAATCCTTGTTGATTCCTTTATATTGCTGATTTGGGTTGTTTTTATTCGTCTTTTGCGCAGGACTTCAATTTTTAAAAAACACATTAAAAGGGGATGTTCTGTAGTTTTTATTTTTTTTTGGAATCAAGGCTGGAAACATAGGCATGACTTAGGGTATGACGATGCCCGGCGTGGCAGATTCTTGGTGGAAATCGTCTACCTCCTAACCATGCCCCCATTTATGCTTCCATGATAAAATTTGGTGAAAACATAAGTGACCAGAATAATCTTTTTTGAATCTTAGTGACCAAAATAGAACACACCCTAAACAAAAGGGGTCACTGGTGAAGATTATCTTTTAAAAAAAACAAAAACTAAAGTGAATGCGAACTCGTTCAATTCTCAAATTGGACCAGTGATCATACAATTGAAAAAATAGAAGTCATTGTATTTAACATCTACTGCAGAAAGCATTTCAAATATACATCGACTCCAAGAAACAGACGCTTACAGACAGTATTCTCGCATATTTTTTTTTGCAGTTTTACTGGAATTAGGTTGTTCAACATATCCAGTTCAAAAAACAGGACCAACTACAGATCTCATTTTGTAACTCAAGAACTAGAAGCCCCACTTCTGGACATTGCTATTTCTCGTTCAAGCCGCAGGATTCTTAACCTCTGAGAATCTATCACTTGCTGCATCTCTAAAATGCGTATGCTCTGATCCTCTATACATCTCTCGAGCTTAGTAATTGTTTCTTTTAAAGTCCTATTTTCGTCTTCCAGCGTTATTGCTTCAATTTTGAAGCAAGATTTATGAAATCATTATCCGATTATTTTTTGTACGATCACCAATATCTTCGAGAACATTAGGAACAATAGGTCATTATAACTCATACGTAGGTTTCTTGGCCCTCCACTACTGGAAAAGAACAATAAGCTTTTAAGTAGACTAGGCAAATAACTTAGAAAAAAAGAGTTTTATTAAGAAAGCTTGAGAGCTTACAAGGATGCTAAACTTGAAGGATTTATCGGATGGTTTACAAATGAGAGGGGTGACCTTATTTATAGGCTCCCACCTCCTCAATGGACGGTCGAGATCGTTTTGATCTGACGGTTATTATGTTGCCTCCTAAAATATCTTACAAGACCTATAATATTCTAGAGAACTCTACACATGTCCCTAATTATCTAAAGTATTCTAGATAACTCCCTATAGCTTTACACTTGTCTATAGACTTCTAGAATGTTCCGGAGATGTCCAGACTAGTCTCGAGCCTTCCGGAGTTGTCTCGATACTTCCACGAACTTCCCGAGCCTTCTAGGTCCTTCCGGATGAGCCTAGATGGTTGTGGAGCGTCCTGGAACCTCCTAGAACATGGTGAAAACGTTGCAAGAGAATTGTAGGCCTCTCTGGGGCGTTTTAGGAACTTTCTTGGCTCATGCTTGGCCTTAAAACGCCCATGGGTGCATTTTGCACACCCAAAGTTCTTAAGACTTTGTAGAGGACAAATTATATATCACATAGTAACACGTGTAGGTGATCAAATCCTTAAAACTTTTCGAAGATTCATGGACAAATATTATCTCAAGGCAATCAAGTTTAGGTTATAAGTTATGATCCGAATTCTATTTTGTTATGGCTGGAAATGTATATTTTTTATGATTATACTTTGATTCAAATTTAAAGTGAAATTTTTATTTTGAATAGATATTTTTTGTAATCGAGTATTTATTCGTATAAATATATACTAACCCATAATTGAATAGCATACGGACAGTGTCTTTTATTGTGAATTCACTTATTTACAACGAGGACCTTTTCTAAAAAGTTTTAGCCTTCAAGAGACGTTAGACAAGATGATCCATTATTCGAAAAGATTCGAACACAATGTAGATGAGGGAGTCCCGGGCAAGGTGTACAAGCCACATTTCCTTTTTTTTCTTCTTCTCCAAAGCTAATCTAGAGCTTCTTGAATGGATTACATCTTCTTCCAACCAATGCCGGTGTCGTGAATTTCACGCTGCGTTAGTGACATAACTTGGTGGTAAAGTTTAGGAGGGAAACTTATTTTTTTTTAAATTAGAGGTTTAAATTAAATTTTTTAAAGAATTTGATGGGTTCAATTTACATTTTTCTCAAAAATTTGGGGTCTAACTAAATTTTTTGAAATTTTGAGAGGCTTAATGAGAACTTTTAAAATTTATGAGAGGGATTTAATTAAGAATGTTGAAAATTTTTGAAGCTTAATTTGATTTTCTAATTTTTTTGGTGGGGGGATTAAATTTTTTATTAAAAATTTCCAAATTTTAAGGTGGCGTCCTCTTCATTGTTTTATGCCGTATTCTAGGGGTGTTCAAAAATATCCGACCCGAGCTTTAAAAAGTCAAGTACCCGGAATTTTTTTTCTGGGTAGTTGGGTTGAGTCAGGGCTGACTTTTTTTGGTAACCGGGTACCCGACCCGATACTTTTAATATATATATATATATATTAATTTTAAATTATATTTTTATTTTAGGCTCCTTAATATTTTTATCTAAAACTAAATTTAAATTTCTAAATTATTTCTTCGTTTGTATGATGTACTTTTAAGTTTTAAAATTTTAAAATATTTTTTTTTATTAAATAGAGAAGTATTGCATTCTCGTACTGGAACTCGAAAGAGAAAAACGAAATTAATATTTCTAATGTCTTTTTGATGATAAAATTTAATATATATATATATATATCCAAATATTTCATCTTAAACTAACTTCAAAATCACTAATTTTTGTGTTTGAATTATGTATGATTAACTTTTAAATTTTATGTGTTAACTATGTTGTAACCCCCTCGTCCCGGTCTGGCCGAATGATCGGTCCGAGTAGGCTACACGGGGAAAACCGATGTAAAACTCGTTAAGGTCCCACCTCGGTTAACAACCCTAATTTTTTTCTTTTACTTTAATCCTTTCTAAAGACACAATTAAGTCCTACGTGATCATAACAACGAAATAAAAAGAAGAAGACAATCAACTGAACCCAAAACAACAATTAAACGGCCCAATTTTAATCCATTAGACAGGCCGTTTCGAAACACCATTGAGGCGTATCGAAACGCCCTTGACCAGGTCAACTGCCCCAAGCCCATACGAGGAGGCCGTATCAGAACGGAGGTCAACTATTCCGAAACACCCTCAACGGTCAACTTCTCGTGGTCAACGAGATTTTGACCGTTTCGAAACCCTTAGACTCGTTTCGAAACGCTTTCATCTCGGCAATTTCTCAGATTTCCAGTATCCAAAACGTTCCGAAATCCGTATCGAAACAGGGGCTCTCAGTGGCCAAACCGTATCGCAACGCGTTCCGATACGGGGTCCCTGAAGCCTTACCCGTTCCGAAATGGCCCAGCTCGTTTCGAAACGCGGACTGTCTGCAATCTTCAAGAACCAGACTTAGGCATTTCTCAACAATTCTAAGGGCCCTAAACGACCCCAAACAACACACATCATAAACATACATGATCTAGAGGCATGGATCCTATGACAAACATGCTCAAACACACAAGGCATAAGATGAAACATCCATTCATGGCATTTACTCAAAGGCAACAAACTTCAACAAGACCAACACTTAGACAAAATAAGATAAGCAAATTCAACATGGTTTACAAGCAAGTCATACAACCCAAAAGCCAAATCGATACAACATATGAAAGGAGTCTAGCATGCTCCTAACAACAACATAACATACTTCGAAGGCTCAAACAACGACACCTATCCCATTGCTTTACTATTACGATCTTACAATTTATAGATCATACTTGCGCTACCAAAAGCGACACTTGAAGACCTTTCCTTGCCTTTGCCGCCCACAAGCTATTAATCTGCTTTGTCGAACAAAAAGAGCGTAAGCATAAAAGCTTAGTGAGGGTATGCTCATAAAACAAACATTCGACAATGTAGGGTCTAAGCACGAGCTACGACCATGATGAAATGCATGATCTTACCTCCGCTCCGCGTGAGCCCAAAACATACATGATGCATGAACATATAGTCAACATTATGCCATGCTCAACAACTCATAAGCTCAACTTACAGTGATACATAACTCAATGTATTAACCACATCAAATATCGATTCATAAAGGGAGTCACATTTCATATCAAATAGGCATATATATAATCTCATATTGGCAACACATCTCAATCATGAAGGCACATAGGATCTCACATTTGCATGTACATATAATCTCATATTGGCACCTAGCTATGACTCGAATACGCGAATAACATGTTGGAATGCATTTTCAACATAACCATTACCTGCGGTGGGATTACACTCATCACCGGTTCTCGCGGAGGGGATTCCACTCATCCTCACGCCCCGTCGATGGGATTCCACTCATCACCGACTAATATAAAGATTTTCGGGCGTACCCGTACTCCTCCTTGGTGCCTTAACGCCACCAAGGCCACGCGCGACTTTGACTCTCGTGTGCACACTCATCCTAATGATCGATCATTGTACCCAAACATACTAGTGCCAATATTAAATAAAATCCACAACCTTTCACAACATCAATTTCAATATAATTTTCGTGCTTAGCACGTACTCACCATGATCCTCAAAATCATGCAACCACCTCATAACCTCATTTCACAAGCCAACACTACATGTATATCATCCAAACAATTATCACATCATATTTCACACATGTGTATATCCACATTATATTTGTCATCAACATGCATATAACAATGCCTTTAGCCAAGCCTCAACATACATGTATATCACATTATACATAATCATCATAAGGCATAACATCAATTAAAGAGTTCATCCAAGGTCTTTAACTAAAGCTTAGGATTAGGCTACCACCCTAACCCTAACTCTAGGTGGTTCTACCAAGCCCAACCTAGTCCACATGCTTGAACCAACCACTTGAAAACCAATTTAAAAACATTAACCACTCACCTCCACCTCCAAGCTCAATTACCAAGCAACCAAAGTCTTCAAGTTTCCGAATTTGTTCCCAAAGCTTCACCAACACAAAATCTTGCTTCTAATCACCTCAACACAAGCAAAACAACTTCAAATCAACTCAAACATCAAAGTAGCTAACCCGGAATACTAATCAAACACCAAACACAACAATTCAAGCCAAGAACAATCCCCAAAATTACCAAACCCGAGCAGCCCTTATACCCCATTCAAAACTCATGTTTTCAAACTTTTTAGCACCCTCAAATGCTTCCAAAACAGCCCCCAACTATTACCCTAACATCAACCCTCAAATTCCAACACAAACCATACCCAAAACTCATCTAAAAACCCTCCTAAAACCCCACCAAAACCCAAATTCGGGAATCATGTTAAAACACTTTAAAATTCACATATGTTGGACCTTAAGGGTTGCAAACAACTTATCTAACAAATAACAATAATAAATCAATAGCTTAGGTTAAAGACCATAAAGCTCTCATTTTTAAACAAAACCCTAAAACTTCAAATTTCAAAATCATGAACAATAATGAGAAATATTGGTACCAACATGAAGAGGAAGACAAGGCCAAATCAAAAATGTCATTACCTTGCAAAAATCACCAACAGAATCAAAGGAGATGATGAAATAGGAATTTAGAGAGAAAAGGGGCATTTCACGTTCAAAGAAATAATGGGGGAAGTAGATAACATTTTTTTTTTGAAATATAATAAAAGGGAATGGGCTTATTTGAAAAGATTACCCATTTACAAAAATGCCATTAAAATGGCTATTGGGCTTTGTCATCCAAATTTGGTCCAACTTTTCAATTAAATTTTGCTAAATAAAACCGAGACATTATTTTATTTATTGATTTAGAAAACCGAGACTCAAATATTATTTAAATATTATTTTCTTACGGCCCCAAACCCGGGTGTTACAACTCTCCCCCACTTAAGGAATTTCGTCCCCGAAATTCATCGGGCAGGAAAATCTACGAAATCTACTCCTCCACACTTATCTTCTCACCACAACATACTCACCAACTTGGTAAACTTACCACACAACATTAGCTATCTGTCACTAAGATCTCAACTGATTCTTCGTCGCACGCAAATTTCAAACTCAACTCATTCTCTTCGCAAACATAACATGGGACAAATCTGACTCACACTTCCGAATCATAGATACACATAACACATTACGAATCCCCTCTCTAACTCTGGTGGTAACCGCAACGAATAAACAACAGAACTATCCCGATTCGCAATCTCATACAGCACTGTTTGAAAACTTGACCGATAACTTTCCCTGACTAATCATCTGGCTTCAACAGGCAACCAAACACTATGCAGACGCCTTCAAAAATCTAGTTGAAATCTCGAACCTCTATTACCCACTTTCATTAAGAACCTTCCACAGATGTAACAAACTAGAAGAAAACTGGTACTCGGTCTTGACACACTGGCAAACTACACACTTACTCTCATATTGAACCACATCATCCATCAACTCAATCCAGAAGTACTCATCTTCAACCCGCGATATGTCTTCATACTACTCTAATGCAATACAAATGAATTGTCGTGAGCTTCGGCCAAAACAATACGTCTAAAAACACTATGTCAATCGTCACAACTATTCCGTCTCTAAAATGCGAAACTCTATCAACTCTGAAACTGTATTCTGAAGGTCTTCATTCTGCCATGTCTTGCACGGGAGGTGCCAAGAACCTGTCTTGCAACTGTTTCTCTTCAAGCATTCTGACACAGTGTAGGTTTAACATGAAACTCGGCCACAAGAATACTATCATTTGGTAAACTAAATTTGGCAAACACATCTCGCAACTCCCCTACTAATCTAACAGCAAATATAACTCGGAACATTGGTTACTACGTCGATTGTCTTCGAATGATACTCAATCTCGAGATTACGGTCTTCAAGCAATTCTAACAACTTATGTTGTTCAAGTTTCAACCTTCCTAAGTCGTCAAATATTTCAAGTTCGTACGTTAAGTGTATATACTGTGTATTTCATACTATACAAGCTTTGTCTCTAAGTCTTCGAAGCAATCACAACTGTAGTTAACTCCATGTCTAGTGTCGAATAGTTCTTTTCAAGGTCTCTCAACTATCTCGAAAAATAGGCCACATTCTTCTATCTTGCATAAGCACACAACCTAACCCTACACGTAACGAATCACTATGGTTCACAAACTCCTTCTCTGATATAAGTTGATTCAAGGTCGAAGCTCTCTTCAAAGTTTCTTTCAGTTTCTCAAAGGCTCATTGTCTCGCATCTGACCACACAACTGAACATTCTTCTGTAGCAACTTGTCAAAGGAGCAGCTATCTTCAAAAGACTATTTACAATTCTCTGAAAGTAACAATGCTAGACCTAGGAACTATAGATAACTGTCACAGTCTTCATTTTCTTCCAACTCACATATTCTTTTGCCTACTTGGGATTTACTCTAATACACTCGGCTGAACTACATGTCCTGGGAGAACATCTTCATTAACTTGGAGTTCACGTTTGCTCAACTTGGCATACAACTAATTCTCTAATAGAATCTACAACACTAACTTCAAAGCTTGTCATGACCTTCTTCGATACGTGAATATACCCATGTGTCATCTATGAGAACTACTACAACTGATCAAGGAACTCGGGAATTATTCTGCTCAACATCTCTATAAAAGCAACTAACACACTAGTCAAACAAAACGGCATAACTCAGAACTCAAAGCGGTCACATCTTGCCCCGTAAGCTGTCTTCGGTACATCAACCTCTCTCACTTTCAACTAGTAGTAATCGGATCTCAAATTTATCTTCGAAAAGGCTGGAGCACACCCTAACTGATCCACAAATCACTGACACTCAGAAACGGATACCAATTATTCATTGACAATTGTTTCAACTGTATGTAATCTGAACATCTTCTCAATTTGTCTTCTCTCTTTTTCACAAATTGCACTGTCACACTCTAAGATGATGTACTAGGCCTACTGAATCTAAGGTCTAACAAACTCATAGTTGATTCTTCAACACTCTCAATTCTTTCAGGAACCATAAGATACAGAGAAATCAAAGTAGAAGCAAACTCGGAGACGGTATCGATAACAAACTCTTCTTCCCTATCAAGAGACAACTGAGCAATTCTTTCAAACACTTTTAGGAAATCACAAACTATTCTAACATTCTGTGGTCTAATCTTCATTCAAAAATCAAATCCATCAAAATTGCTAAGCAAGCCTGTCAACTAAACTCAATCGACCTTTTACCTCTAAAGCTGGATCAACATTCAATAAGAGGTTCACATCTCTACCTAACACTACAGTCTCACAGAAATCTGCAACTTCAAAGCAAATCTCTCTTTATCTTAAAGTTTACCCTAGCTATGTGTTCTACAGGCCAAACCATGTCAAAAGGTACATCGAAACCGTAAAAGACAAATATTTCACATATATTGGAAACACGTAACCCTGAACCACCAACAAACATCTTCTGTACATTTTTCTAGCCACCACTATCTCACCAAAAGGTCTAGTCACATGCGTCCCTAAGTCTAAAATCTCAACAGAGATATCTAGCTTCCTTACATGCTCACACACAGAAGGACGAATCCGTAGAAATTGCAACTTCACATGTACACCGTTGTTAGTCTTCGGTCCTCTTGTTTTCAGCCTGACTCTTCAACAAAATCTGACTCTTCTAGACCGTTCTTGGAGCATTTCGAAACTTTAAAAATGCAGTTCTGATCACACACAAACAACCATGCTTGAACTTGTTCTATAACATCAGTCCTGACGACCCGAAACATCCCACTACCAAACAATCTGGAGTCAAAGTTCAAGACTTCCTTCTCGGCTCAACTATATCGGAAGCGACTTCGTCTCTTCTTCTTGCTGGAAGACAACTCAGACGCACACTGGTCCAATCGCACAGATCAATTCCCACTCACGGATACTGATCGGCTGTCTTGTATCAAAACCATAGGCTGAACCCCAATGACCACTAACTAACATTCCTGAGTTTCGGATTACTCATACGGGACCCTTACTCTGATCTCGCCAAAAGAACTAAGGTACTTATACTTACCTCTAACACTTCACAAGAAGCAATCAAACTTTGCATGCTTGCTAACAATATACAGAAGTGCGGATCTAGAATCAACCGGAGGGAGCAAACTCGAAACTGTACCAAGGGCTTATCTACTGTAACACCGATACTACTCTGACTCCCACTCATAGGTCTTCACTTCTTTTCACCAACTAATACCATAATCGGTCTCATCGTCCCTCACGAACAAAAATCAACCCACATACACACTAACTCAGACAAACAAATTGTACCTCAACTCCGGTATAACCACACTTCCCTGACTATAGCAATGTTCTCCCTCAACATCATCCACATTCTCAGATACCACGACTCCCACTTATCGATCTACGACCCACGCCTTGGCCTCAAACTTACTAAAAAGCAATAAATCAACAACAACAGAAAATTAACATACAAACTGGGTTAGCAAAGGAAATGGTCCAAGTGGCTCAAGTATGATTCCCTCACTAGAAAATCTTTTTCCGATGTAATAGAAGCAATGAGACTCTACTCAACATGCTTCAAGCAACATACATTCACAATCAGGCAATCTCACATCACAACATACTCGAATAACAAGCAACATGCTTACATGGCAAGCAACCACCATGCAATTGCAATACAAAGATTAAACTTACCTCACTTACCTGCCCAAGGTCTCAGAAACCTTAGGCTTTGATACCAACAAATGTAACCCCCTCGTCCCAGTCTGGCCGGATGATCGGTCCGAGTAGGCTACACGGGGAAAACCGATGTGAAACTCGTTAAGGTCCCACTTCGGTTAACAACCCTAATTTTTTTTCTTTTACTTTAATCTTTTCTAAAGGCACAATTAAATCCTACGTGATCATAACAGCGGAATAAAAAGAAGAAGACAATCAACTGAACCCAAAACAACAATTAAACGACCCAATTTTAATCCATTAGACAGGCCGTTTCGAAACACCATTGAGGCGTATCGAAACGCCCTTGACCAGGTCAACTGCCCCAAGCCCATACGAGGAGGACGTATCGGAACGGAGGTCAACCATTCCGAAACACCCTCAACGGTCAACTTCTCGTGGTCAACGAGATTTTGACCGTTTCGAAACCCTTAGACCCGTTTCGAAACGCTTTCATCTCGGCAATTTCTCAGATTTCCAGTAGCCAAAACGTTCCGAAACCCGTATCGGAATAGGGGCTCTCAGTGGCCAAACCGTATCGCAACGCGTTCCGATACGAGGTCCCTGAAGCCTTACCCGTTCCGAAACGGCCCAGCTCGTTTCGAAACGCGGGCTGTCTGCAACCCTCAAGAACCAGACTTAGGCATTTATCAACAATTCTAAGGGCCCTAAACGACCCCAAACAACACACAGCATAAACATACATGATCTAGAGGCATGGATCCTATGACAAACATGCTCAAACACACAAGGCATAAGATGAAACATCCATTCATGGCATTTACTCAAAGGCAACAAACTTCAACAAGACCAACACTTAGACAAAATAAGATAAGCAAATCCAACATGGTTTACAAGCAAGGCATACAACCCAAAAGCCAAATCGATACAACATATGAAAGGAGTCTAGCATGCTCCTAACAACAACATAACATACTTCGAAGGCTCAAACAACGACACCTATCCCATTGCTTTACTATTACCATCTTACAATTTATAGATCATACTTGCGCTACCAAAAGCGACACTTGAAGACCTTTCCTTGCCTTTGCCACCCACAAGCTACTGATCTGCATTGTCGAACAAAAGGAGCGTAAGCATAAAAGCTTAGTGAGGGTATGCTCATAAAACAAACCTTCGACAATATAGGGTCCAAGCACGAGCTACGACCATGATGAAATGCATGATCTTACCTCCGCTCCGCGTGAGCCCAAAACATACATGATGCATGAACATATAGTCAACATTATGCCATGCTCAACAACTCATAAGCTCAACTTACAGTGATACATAACTCAATGTATTAACCACATCAAATATCGATTCATAAAGGGAGTCACATTTCATATCAAATAGGCATATATATAATCTCATATTGGCAACACATCTCAATCATGAAGGCACATAGGATCTCACATTTGCATGTACATACAATCTCATATTGGCACCTAGCTATGACTCGAATACGCGGATAACATGTTGGAACGCATTTCCAACATAATCATTACCTGCGGTGGGATTACACTCATCACCGGTTCTCGCGGAGGGGATTCCACTCATCCTCACGCCCCGTCGATGGGATTCCACTCATCACCGACTAATATAAAGATTTCCGGGTGTACCCGTACTCCTCCTTGGTGCCTTAACGCCACCAAGGCCACGCGCGACTTTGACTCTCGTGTGCACACTCATCCTAATGATCGATCATTGTACCCAAACATACTAGTGCCAGTATTAAATAAAATCCACAACCTTTCACAACATCAATTTCAATATAATTTCCGTGCTTAGCACGTACTCACCATGATCCTCAAAATCATGCAACCACCTCATAACCTCATTTCACAAGCCAACACTACATGTATATCATCCAAACAATTATCACATCATATTTCACACATGTGTATATCCACATTATATTTGTCATCAACATGCATATAACAATACCTTTAGCCAAGCCTCAACATACATGTATATCACATTATACATAATCATCATAAGGCATAACATCAATTAAAGAGTTCATCCAAGGTCTCTAACTAAAGCTTAGGATTAAGCTACCACCCTAACCCTAACTCTAGGTGGGTCTACCAAGTCCAACCTAGTCCACATGCTTGAACCAACCACTTGAAAACCAATTTAAAAACATTAATCACTCACCTCCACCTCCAAGCTCAATTACCAAGCAACCAAAGTCTTCAAGTTTCCGGATTTGTTCCCAAGGCTTCACCAACACAAAATCTCGCTTCTAATCACCTCAACACAAGCAAAACAACCTCAAATCAACTCAAACATCAAAGTAGCTAACCCTAAATACTAATCAAACACAAAACACAACAATTCAAGCCAAGAACAATTCCCAAAATTACCAAACCCGAGCAGCCCTTATACCCCATTCAAAACTCATGTTTTCAAACTTTTTAGCACCCTCAAATGCTTCCAAAACAGCCCCCAACTATTACCCTAACATCAACCCTCAAATTCCAACACAAACCATACCCAAAACTCATCTAAAAACCCTCCTAAAACCCCACCAAAACCTAAATTCGGGAATCATGTTAAAACACTTTAAAATTCACATATGTTGGACCTTAAGGGTTGCAAACAACTTATCTAACAATAATAAATCAATAGCTTAGGTTAAAGACCATAAAGCTCTCATTTTTAAACAAAACCCTAAAACTTCAAATTTTAAAATCATGAACAATAATGAGAAATATTGGTGCCAACATGAAGAGGAAGACAAGCCCAAGTCAAAAATGTCATTACCTTGCAAAAATCACCAACAAAATCAAAGGAGATGATGAAATAGGAATTTGGAGAGAAAATGGGCATTTCACGTTCAAAGAAATAATGGGGGAAGAAGATAGCATTTTTTTGTTTGTTTGAAATATAATAAAAGGGAATGGGCTTATTTGAAAAGATTACCCATTTACAAAAATGTCATTAAAATGGCTATTGGGCTTTGTCATCCAAATTTGGTCCAACTCTTCAATTAAATTTTGCTAAATAAAACCGAGACATTATTTTATTTATTGATTTAGAAAATCGAGACTCAAATATTATTTAAATATTATTTTCTCCCGGCCCCCAAACCCGGGTGTTACATATGTGATTTTTTTAAAAAAAAAATTAAATAAATAAAAATGTGAATCAGGTACCCATTATCCTATTTTTCGGGTACCTGAGTTTCACGTGTACCCGAATAGCAGGTACCCAGCTAACACGGGCCGATATATGTAGTACCTGGGAGAATGAGGTGCCTGGGAACGAGCACCCCTACCCTGCTTCGTGTTATTGAGCTTATGTCCCGAGAATTGCAGAAACATCTCTCTTTAGGGATTTGAAAACTACACAGCTAATTGGACTAAAAATCCTATGCACCCTAAGCATGCCTTAATTTATGTCTCATGCTAAAAAAATACTTAAAAATTAAATTATGAGTCCGAACTCTAATTTTCAAATCCTACACCCTAAAAAATACAGTTTATCCTAAATTCTCTATACCCTAACCCTGAACCCTGATTTTAGTATGGGGCATAAATGGAGGCATGGTAAGGGGTAGATGATTTCCATCCAGCTAATTGGTGAATTTTGAGAGAAAAAGAAAAGTCAAAGCTAAGGAACGCAAGATCGTCTTCTCCAAACTATAATATTGAATAAAAATCATATGCTCTCTAAGTATACTCTTTTCTATGCCTCACAATAAAAAATTATTAAAAAAATAAAACTCTAAACTCCACACTCAAAAAATACACTATATCCCTTAACTTTAAACCCTAAACCTACTTTTAAAGTGAGAGCACAAGGCATAAATAAGGAGCAAGTGATTTTCATTCATAAGAACAACCCTAAATCTACAAAAGATTCAATAAAAATATAGAGATTTGATCAATTAAACTTTTAATTTTGACTCAAAAAGTTATTTACCAAACAAGACCTATAATAGAGTGACTTATAAGTGGATAACAAAAAAGTTGAAGGAGTAATTAACCAAAATGTTTAAAAAATAAAAAAATTAATAAAAAAAAAAAAAAACTAGAACACCAAAACTGAATCAAAATACCACATAAGTGGAAAGAACCATAGCAAAATATCCCGAATAATGAACTATTCTCATTGAACATTAAAAGTCCATTTTAATCAAACAAAATTAATATACAAGACTAGCTATATCTATATATCAGTTCTATGGAAAACCTACATTCTCAAGTTATTGTTGCAGATGGCATTTTACTACTAAGATTAGCCCCTCCTTTTCCATAATGTCGAGATTCGGATTCATAACATAGAAACTTCAATGCCCGCCGACAGATTACCGGGTAGATTTGCTTCGTAAAGAGCTCAAGTTCGAGGCCTGTGCGATCCTTGAGATTATAACACAATGTGCTACCATCTTCAAATACTAATACTATGGCATCTCCTTCCTCCTCGGATTGAATACCACAAAAATACTTAAATGATCCTGGAAGAGAATAGTGTAATGCGAACCAAGCATCGGATTCAGCTGTCTGATCAAACGTATAGATCCACTGCCATCTCAAATACTTCAAAAGTATAACGAGGACTGTGTAAAATTGTCAAATTCAAATAGCCTCCAGACTCCCAAAAATACCATTCATCAAGACCATGAAATCTAGGCACGGGGATTGTTTTCAAGCATTCATTTTCAATGTCAAAATACAATGATCTGTGAAACTCAATGTCACCGAACCAAAAGATTGCACCCTTAAAAGAAAACCTACAAAATACTTTTAGGTTAACATGTTTCCTAGTGTTTCCTAGGACTTTTTATAGGTATGTCATGTAGTAACACATGTAGGCTATGCTGCATTGATATGGATACGAGTACGAAACAAGAATTGAAAACGGTAATTTCTAAAATTACAAGATATTGGTACGGGTATGAAACAAGAACGGAAAATGAGAAACAAATATAAAATAAATTTTACATTCTTAAAAAATGTAAAAAAATAAAAAGTTATACATGACTTCTTACGTACTTATATACTTATAGTTGAATTATATTCTCATCGTCTAACAGTTAGTTCGGCCCTGAGAAAGGGTATGTTTCTATGGTCATGTATTCACTTTGAAACATAGAAACTTCAATGCCTGACAGATTACCAGGAAAATTTGTTTCGTAAAGAGCTCAAGTTCGAGGCCTGTGTTCGAACCACTAATGCATTGAAAGTAAAGCCATCAAAGAAAAATGAAGAGAAATTCAAGCATAAAGCCAACATGAGTTTATACAAGCAAGAATAACTGGACAGCTCAAAATTAAAGATAAATTTGAAATCCTAATTAAACATAAAACCCAAAGAAACCCATAACCTCAGAGAACACAAGCAAGGGTCTCAAAGTATTGAGAACCCCATAACTGCAGATGAAAATAATTACTGTCAGGAATGAGAGCGGCACAATGCAGACCTTTCTTTATTGTACGGTCCTTGAGATTACAAGACAATGTGCTACCATCTTCAAATACTAAAACTATGGAGTCACCTTCCTCCCCGGATTGAATACCACAAAAATACTTAATTGATCCAAAAGAATGGCTTAATACGGACTTATAAAACGTTACATCTGTAAGATTTAACCTGTACTTTAGGTACCAACTTGAACGATCCGCAGCCATCTCGAATACTTGAAAAGCGTAAGAAGAACTGTGTGCAATCGTAAAATTCAAATAGCCTCCAGACTCCCCAAAATACCAATGCCGAAAAGTTTCAAATCTAGGCATCGGGATTGATTTCAAGCCTTCATTTTCAATGTCGAAATACGATAATCTGTGAGTCTCACAGAACCAATAGATTGCACCATTAAAGAAAACCCCTTTGCTAAATTCAACACCATGACCAAAAGTGAATTTGCATATCGATAAACTCCAGGAGTTGGTTTCTGATGAATATATGTCAATAAAACCCACAAATTCCCAGGGCAACAGCCCTTCTCTTTTCCTGCTAACATATATAATCTTGTGATGGGGTGACTTAAGAGGATCAAAAGCTAGATTAATACTAAGGAAACTAAACTCCTGAAGTAGACGTCTTGGAATAGAGAGCATCTTGAACTTTCTGGTTGTAGGGTTACATATGAAATACCTGGCATTTGTCCACGCAGGCTGATACCCAGTATTGGAAGCACAAAGAAGCAAGCCATTGCAAGATTGCAGAATGTTGACGTTGGGAGAATCTAAGAAATCAAAACATGGGAGTCGGATGCAATCACGAGTCAAGGGAAGAAGCATGCCTTGCAACTGTCCATAACGCGGGACGATAAACAAAGCTGAGGGCTTGACAGAACCTTTGACATGGAGGGAGCGAGTGTGAGCAAGACAGAACTTGGTACCGGAGATAATAGACATCCATTGTTTTGAAACCACTTTGAATCTGACCAGAGATTTCGCTGGCAAATTAAGCAGAATCTCGGTTATAAGATCCTCGTTGTACCCAATCTCCTCTGCAGAGCCGAAATCACCCATTGTTTTGTATCTAACAAAAACAAAAGTTTAGCTATTCCTACGTTAGCAATGACTACTTGTTTATATAATGATGGAAACCCTACAGTATCCTTTTAGGGTTTCTTCAAAAAAAATGGTAGGGTAAATTTCACCCCTAGCTCACTTAAGTATAATTTTAGTAATAAATAAGTCACATTTTTTTAAATATAACAATTTAGTCGTTCAATTGTAGATTTGGTAACAAACATATCACGTTTCTTCTAAAAGTAACAATCCAGTCACTCAATTATATGTTTAATAACAAACATGTCACTTTTCTTCTAAAAAATAACAATTCAGTCATTCAATTATAATGGGTCTATTCCATTAGTCTGTCAACATTCTAGTAGTAAAGTGACCATATCTGTCGAGCCATCACATCTTTCTGTTATCAAACTGATGGGCAATAACACAGAGTGTGATTAAGTGGTTGGAGAGTGTCATGATGGTGCAATGTCGAAAATTTTAAATATGAATGGATAAGTTTGTTAAATTATTTCGAATTATGATCAAATTAATAGAATGCATAAGTTTTGAAAATAAATTATTAGTATACCAAGTCGTTCATTTCAATTTTAATAACAAATTGATTTGTTTGTCACAATTTTTAATTGAGTGAAATGTTTGTTATTAAATCTATAATTCAGTGACTGAATTGTTAATTTTATAAGAAAAGTAACATGTCTGTTACCAAATATAAAATTGAGTGAATGAATTATTACTTTTAGAATAAAAGTAACATGTTCGTTACCAACCATATAATTGAGCGATTGAATTATTACTTTAAAAAATGTTTTTTATTAAACCTATAATTAACTTTTGGTGTATTTTACCCTAATGAAATATTATTTTAGATCTAAAAAGTTATTCTTTTGAATAATCCAAGTATTATTTTTTTCAATAAAATTAAAATTATCAAATTTGATGAAATTGATAAACATTGTATTTTTAATAGAAGTGGATAAACATTGGATACCTATAAAAGGGTATCAGTTTTGAACTATATCCATAATATTTGACATATTTTTTTTATCAATAAGTAAGGTAGTGACACATATCATCACCATTAATTTTTTAAGGTCGGTGATGATTCTAGACTAAAAATGTAATGTTAGTAGTGGCAAATTTACCAGAAAATTATTCGATGAACAAAACATATACACAATAATAATTGGATGACCAAACATATCTATCATATTTAAAATTTTACTCCCTCACCATCGGTTAAATGTAATGATCGTCTGGTTAATCGCTAAATTATCACCAGTATCTTACAAATATGGTGTGCCCATTAGCTCGAAAAATCGAAATAATTGTGTTACTCTTTCTAGCAAGTTAAGACCATTAACCTTCCCATGTTTAACCAAGTATTGAATTGTTGAAGATCATTAACAAGTTGAACTTAGCAAATTTATATTATAAATTCCAAACAAAGCAAAACTGACCATGTAATACTCTTGAAAGAAAAATCAGAAGCTTTTGGTGTTTTTAAGAAGTTCAAAGCTTTTGTCGAGAAACAAATAGATTTTTATATCAAGGTTTTGAGATCGGATCGAGGCGGTGAATTTACTTTGACCGCTTTTAACTCTTTTTGTGAAGAACATGGTATTCGACGTCATTTGAAAGCGCCGTACTCACTTCAACAAAATGGTGTTACGGAGCGAAAAAATCGGACTACTCTCAACATGGTTCAGAGTATGCTTAAGATCAAGAACGTGCCGAAAGAATTTTGGGTGGAAGAGGTGGATTGTGCCGTTTATTTACTAAATTGGTGCAAGACATCAAGCTTGGAGAACATAACACCCCAAGAGGCTTAGAGCGGCCTAAAACCGACATCCAACAACAATGGAGAGGCACCAACAATTACAACAAATGAAGCAACTTCATCTGATGACGAGCAAAGAACATCAAAAACAAGGAGTCTACGTGACTTGTACGAGGCGAAAAGCGAGTTGCACACTTGCACTTGGTGTGTCTTTTAACACAAGGCGAAAATATCTCTTTTGAAGAGGCGATGAGAGATGAAAAGTGGCGAGCCACGATGAATGATGAGATGCGAGCATTTTTTTTTGCTTGACAAAATGTAATTTTATTATTAGATCATAAAGTGACTTGTAAGTGGATAACAAAACAGTCGAAGGAGTAACTAACCAAAATGTTCAAAAGTAAAAAAGTAAAATAACTAGAACACCAAAACTGAATCAAAAGACCACATTCATAGCAAGATATCTCGAATAATGAACTATTCTCATTGAACATTAAAAGTCCATTTCAATCAAACAAAATTAATATACAAGACTAGCTATATCTGTTGGGTTATCCAATAATAATGGGCATATATGTATAATGTATGTTGCTATTATAAAGTTTAACACGAAAATTAAGTGACCAATTATGTTACACGTGTTATAGGTATTAAATTGTCATGGAGTTAAAAGTGTAGATACCATAAGTTAAATTTATAACTCAATGAGGGGCAGAGTTGTAAATATTAATAAACTGATTTTAATTCAGTTTATATAAAGGGTAGTGGTCCCCGAAATCTAGGTTAACTTGCATATCTTTCATTCTCGTCAGAGAGTTGTGTGGCAAGAGGTAACCTATCATCTTGGAAGATCAAACCCTTTCTGGAAAATCTCCATCAATGGATTCAGGTACGCTTCCGCTAATCTAGTCTTTGTTCTTAATGGTTTGGCATGTATGGATCTTGGGTTTAATATTCGTATGAATATATATTTTTTTGGTTCTAACAAGTGGCATCGAGCCAGGTTTTGTCAAATCATTAAGATTATAATTTTTGGGTTATTAATCTTCCTTTTTTTTCTTTCGATTCAAAATCCATTGCGCATGATATTTGGTGATTTGGATTCCGTTGTTAATAACTGGAAATTGATTTTGAATTAGGGTTATGTGCGTTGGTTTTTCAATCGGCATATGTGATTGTTTTTCTCTTTTCAATTGATTAACAATTGTTTGACATAATTTGGATTTTGTTTGCTTCTGGATTTTTTGACAACATTTGGTTTTGGCGGCGATAATAATCCATGGCAAATTGGCAATATTTTTTTAGGTTAATCGCAATATTTTTTTTAATTTACATTGTTATTATTTTATTGATTTTAGGGTTTGAAAACTTATAAACACATATGCGTGTATTTTGTTTTGGTAAAAAGAATACATTAACAATAACATGCCCTTATTTTGTATGGTTTTTACGCATACATAGTTTACTGTTATGATATATATATTATTTAAAAATATATATTTGTTTTGGTTGGATCAAAATTTTAGTTTTGATCATTAGGTATAAAGATAAATCTTTAGAAACGAATAAAATTCATGTTTTGGCTATGTCTAATATTTTAGTGGGTTAATTGAAACACAATGTCACCAAAGTGACCGCTTCTGCGTAGATTAACTTATTTAAAATATCAAGATATTTGTGTTTTTGTAATTCATGCGTTTATTAATTGGCCCAAAGGAAAATTAATATTTGGCCGAATTTCAACGACACCTGTGGTAATAAACGTGTGACAATTATAAGGTATTTTATGTGTGCAATACATTAGTCCAAAGATTAATCTGTTGTTCGACATAATTTATTGTCAATGTTTGATTACTACAACAAGAGTACCGCTTACTGTTAATATTACTGTCCAAAGACTTGATATTAATGTTGTGTTTGGTATCTTGAGGGGAATTAGTCATTTCTTTGAATTTATTTGTTTACTTATGGAATATTGATGTGAGCCTGTTTATTTTTTTTTATTTTGTTCTATATTCAGCTAGTTCTTCTGCTGCCACAATATCTGCTAATATCAGTTCTATACTCATCCTTAATGGGACAAATTTCAAGGAATGGAAAAGGCACGTACTTATAGTACTTGGTTGTATGGACATAGACCTTGCATTAAGGCAAGAACAACCTGCACTTCTCACTGCGGATAGCACCCCTGATGCTAAAAGGGATTTTGAGAGGTGGGATCGTTCTAATCGCATGAGTCTGATGATCATGAAACACAGCATTCCGGAAGCCTTTAGGGGCACTGAATCTGAAGAGATTACTCAGGCTAAGTCTTTCCTTGACGATCTTGAGCAACGTTTTGCTAAAAATGATAAGGTTGAAATGACATCACTTCTGAATTCTTTGATGTCTATGAAGTATAAGGGTCAAGGAAATATAAGGGAGTACATTATGGAGATGTTCCATCTCGCTAAAACTTAAGGCACTTAAAATCGAGCTTTCTGAAGACTTGCTCGTTCTTATGGTTTTGGTATCGCTTCCTGCACAGTTTAACCAATTTAAAATTAGTTATAACCGTCAAAAGGAGAAATGGACTCTAAATGAGTCCATTTCTCATTGTGTTCAAAAGAAAGATAGGTTGAAGCGTGATAAAACTGAAAGTGCTCATTTGGCCAGTGCCTCTAAGGATAAGGGCAAGAAAAGAATGTATCAGAATGAAGCTGCTAAGGGTCCAGCTCAAAAGAAACAAGAGCGAGTTCCAATTAATTGTTACTTTTGTGAGAAGCCTGGACACTTGAAGAAAGATTGTACCAAGTATCACGCATGGCGTGCTAAGAAAGGTATGAATCTTACTTTGGTCTGTTCTGAGGTTAATTTAGCTTAAGTACCTAGAAACACTTGGTGGTTAGATTCTGGTGCTACTACTCACATAAGTGTTTCTATGCAGGGTTGCCTGAGCTACCGAAAGCCAAATGATGGTGAAAGAAACATCTTTGTGGGCGATGGAAAATCGGTAGAAGTTGAAGCAATTGGGCATTTTAGGTTGTTATTAGGAACTGGTTTTTATTTAGATTTGAAAGACACTTTTGTTGTTCCGTCTTTTAGGCGGAATTTAGTTTCAGTTTCTTTATTGGACAAATTTAGATATTCTTGTTCATTTGGAAACAATCAGTTTACTTTGTCTTTAAATTCAAGTATTGTTGGAACTGGTTATTTAAATGCTTATGACAACCTCTATTTTCTAGATACAGTTGCATCATATAATGAAACCTTGCACGTGGAATCACGTGGTACTAAACGCAAATTAAATAAAGAAAATTCGGCATCATTATGGCATAAGCGCTTAGGTCATATCTCAAAAGGTAGGATTGAGCGACTTATATCTAATGATATTTTGGAGTCCCTTGACTTTTCAGACTTTAATGTTTGTGTTGACTGTATCAAGGGAAAATAGACCAAAACTAAGAGATTAGGTGCCAACAAATCTACAGACGTCTTAGAATTAATTCACACTGATATTTGTGGGTCATTCCCTACGGCATCTTGGAATGGTCAACAATATTTCATAACATTCATAGACGATTACTCACGTTATGGGTACCTATATCTTATTCATGAGAAATCTCAGTCTTTGGACGTGTTCAAATCTTTTAAGGCTGAAGTTGAGAATCAACTCAACAAAAGAATTAAGAAAGTTAGATCTGATCGTGGTGGTGAGTACTACGGTAGATATGATGGCTCAGGTGAACAACGTCCAGGACCATTTGCGAAATTCCTAGAGGAATGTGGTATTGTCCCACAGTACACCATGCCAGGATCACCTAGTATGAATGGTGTAGCTGAGAGACGTAATAGGACTCTTAAGGATATGGTAAGGAGTATGATTGCTCATTCTACCTTGCCCGAGTCCCTCTGGGGAGAAGCATTAAAGACAACATCGTACATTCTGAATAGAGTACCAACTAAAGGAGCTGAAAAGACACCTTATGAGCTTTGGATGGGTCAAAAACCTAGTCTAAAGCACTTTCACATTTGGGGATGTCCAGCTGAGGCAAGGCCTTATAGGCCACATGAAAAGAAATTGGACTCCAAAACTGTGAGCAGCTACTTTATTGGATATTCTGAGCGATCTAGGGGCTATAAATTTTATGATCCCACAATTAAGAATATTTTTGAGACGGGAACTGCAACATTTTTTGAGGATGTTGAATTTGGAGGGAGAAATAAGGTTAGAGACATTACTTTTGAGGAGGAATTGAGTTCCAACTCAATTCCTACTATCACTTTTGATAATGTTCAGGTTTCCATACCTGTCATTAATCAAGAAGTGAATCCGGAACCTCAACAAGATAATGTTGAACAACTTCCTCCTATTCAAGATGAGGTAATTGTTCCAGAAGAACAAATTCAACAACCTCAACAACAAGTGCCATTAAGGAGATCCACGAGAAAAAGGAGAAATGCTATTCCGGATGATTATATTGTATTTCTCCTTGAAAATGAGGATGATAATGGAATGGTGGAAGATGACCCAATCAACTTTCATCATGCCATGCAAAGTGTTAACTCTCAAAAGTGGATTGATGCCATGCAGGAAGAGTATAAATCCATGCAAGACAATAAAGTTTGGGAACTTGTCCCATTACCTGAAGGTGCAAAACCAATTGGTTGTAAATGGATATTTAAAACCAAGAGGGATGCAAATGGTAATGTTGAGAGGTATAAGGCACGTCTTGTAGCTAAAGGATATACTCAAAAAGAAGGCATTGACTTTACAGAGACTTTCTCTCCGGTTTTATCGAAAGACTCTTTTAGGATAATCATGGCACTTGTAGCTCATTTTGATCTTGAGTTACATCAGATGGATGTTAAGACTGTGTTTCTCAATGGAGACATTGAAGAAACAATTTATATGGTGCAACCAGAAAACTTTGAGTCGGGAGACCCAAAGCATATAGTTTGCAAATTAACAAAATCCATCTATGGACTCAAGCAAGCTTCTTGTCAATGGTACCACAAGTTTCATCAAGTAATTGTCTCATTCGGTTTTGAGATGAATATCGTTGATGACTGTGTGTATCACAAGTTCAGTGGGAGTAAGCATATATTTTTGGTTTTATATGTCGATGACATTTTGCTTGCCACGAATGATATAGGCTTATTGCACGAAACCAAGAGATTTCTATCTAAACATTTTGAAATGAAAGATCTTGGGGACGCTTCTTTTGTTTTAGGAATTCAGATACATCGAGATCGATCTCGATGTATTCTTGGATTGTCACAAAAGAACTATATCGATAAAGTACTTAAAAGGTTTGGCATGCAAAATAGTAAACCAATGGACACCCCTGTCGCTAAAGGAGACAAGTTTTGTCTTGCCCAATGCCCTAAAAGTAACCTTGAAATTCAAGAAATGCAGAAGATTCCCTATAGATCAGCTATTGGGAGTTTAATGTATTCTCAGGTTTGTACGCGTTCGGATATTGCGTACATTGTTGGGATGTTAGGCAGGTATTCAAGCAACCCTGGTATGGACCATTGGATAGTAGCCAAGAGGGTTATGAGGTATCTTTAGAGAACAAAAGATTACATGCTCACTTATAGGAAATCAGATCATTTGGAGGTCGTAGGGTATTCGGATTCTGATTTCGCCGGGTGCCAAGATAGCAGAAAGTCTACATCAGGCTATATTTATCTATTAGCTGGAGGAGCTATATCCTGGAAAAGTGCTAAACAAACACTTGTAGCTTCTTCCACTATGGCAGCAGAGTTTGTAGCATGCTATGAGGCATCCAATCATGGAATATGGTTGCGGAACTTTGTCACTGGGCTGCGTATTTTGGAGAACATAGAAAGACCGCTTAAATTGTTTTGTGACAATAAGTCAACAGTACTGTATTCCAACAACAATAGGAGCTCGTCTAAGTCAAAGCACATAGACATAAAGTTCCTAGTTGTAAAAGAAAGAGTGCAAAGTGGACAAATATCCATAGAACACATTGGGACAAACTCTATGATAGCGGATCCGCTCACAAAAGGTTTACCACCCAAGGTCTTTCATGAGCACACTGCTCATATGGGTGTTGTATCATTTGAGGATATTATTGTTTGAGTGGGAGTTTGTTATTTGTTTGCTTTATGTTTGATTTTGGACATTTATGTATTCGGTTATTTTTTTTCTGATCAGAAATTAAGTATTCAGTTTATTCACTCTTTTCTTATTTTTGATAAGGACCTCACTTAAGTTTAAAGAGGACCAGTTGGAAATAGGCATGTTCGGTTCACATTTACATGTAATTTCCATGCTACGCATCCATGATTGATCTATGTCATTTGATTGTGTTTGTATACGTGACCATTGATGGGTCCAGTCATGATTGATATGGCGAAGACCGCTTTGATCCTATATAGATATAGTTGATGGACGAGATTGTTAAAGAATACCTATTGTATGATAGCAAATTTTGAGCTCATAAGGTTATACATTTGTCAGGAAACATATGTTGCCCAAATGGGAGATTGTTGGGTTATCCAATAATAATGGGCACATATGTATAATGTATGTTGCTATTATAAAGTTTAACACGAAAATTAAGTGACCAATTATGTTACACGTGTTATAGGTATTAAATTGTCATGGAATTAAAAGTGTAGATACCATAAGTTAAATTTATAACTCAATGAGGGGCAGAGTTGTAAATATTAATAAACTGATTTTAATTCAGTTTATATAAAGGGTAGTGGTCCCCGAGATCTAGGTTAACTTGCATATCTCTCCTTCCCCGTCAGAGAGTTGTGTGGCAAAAGGTAACCTATCATCTTAGAAGATCAAACCCTCTCTGGAAAATCTCCATCAATGGATTCAGGTACGCTTCCGCTAATCTAGTCTTTGTTCTTAATGGTTTGGCATGTATGGATCTTGGGTTTAATATTCATATGAATATATTTTTTTGGTTCTAACAATATCTATATATCAGTTCTATAGAAAACCTACATTCTCAAGTTACTGTTGCAGATGGCATTTTACTATTAAGATTAGCCCCTTATTTTTCACAATGTCGAGATTCAGATTCATAACATAGAAACTTCAATACCCGCCGACAGATTACAGGGTAGATTTGCTTCGTGAAGAGCTCAAGTTCGAGGCCTATGCTCGAACCATCAACGCATTGGACAAATAAAGATAAATTCAAGCTTAAAGACAGCAGGAAGAGGGGATCAAATTCATTTTTTCATATTTCAAAGTTTATATAAGCAAGAACAACTGGACAACTCAAAATTAAAAATAAATTTGAAATCCAACTTAAACATAAAATCCTAAGCAGCCCATAATCTCAGAGGATACAAGCAAGGGTCTCAAAGTATGGAGAACCCCGTAATTGCTGATGAAAATATTGATCGTCGGCGGGAATGAGAGCGGCACAATGAAGACCTTTCTTTATTGTACGATCCTTGAGATTATAACACAATGTGCTACCATCTTCAAATACTAAAACTATGGAGTAATGCGGACTTATAAAACGTTACATCTGTAAGATTTAAGCTGTAATTTAGGTACCAACTTGAACGATCCGCAACCGTCTCAAATACTTGACAAGCATAAGAAGGTAGTAACAAACAAGTATAAAAATGGTAGGGTAAATTTCATCCTAGCTCACTTAATTATAAGTTTAGTAACAAAAAAAGTCACATTTATTTCTAAAATATAACAATTTAGTCGTTCAATTGTAGATTTGGTAACATGTCATTTTTCTTCTAAAAAATAACAATTCAGTCATTCAATTATAAGTTTGGTAACAAACATGTCACGCTTCTTCTAAAAGTAACAATCCAGTCACTTAATTATAATGGGTCTGACAACATTCTAGTAGTAAAGTGACCCTATCTGTCAAGCTATCACATCTTTCTATTATCAAACTGATCGACAATAACATTGAGTGTGATAAAGTGGTCGGAGAGTCATGATGGTGCAATATCGAAAATTTTAAATATGAATGGATAAGTTTGTTAATTATTTTAAATTAGGATCAAATTAATAGAATGCATAAGTTTTGAGAATAAAATTATTATTATACCAAGGTCGTTCATTTCAATTTTAATGACAAAGTAACTTGTTTGTCATAAAAAAATTAATTAAGTTAAATGTTTGTTACTAAATCTATAATTGAGTGATTGAATTGTTACTTTTATAAGAAAAGTAACATGTTTTTTTACCAAATATATAACTGAGTGATTGAATTGTTATTTTTATAAGAAAAGATTAGCTCCTCCTTTTCCACAATGTCCGGATTCGGATTCATGACATAGAAACTTCAATGCTTGACAGATTACCAGGTAGAATTGTTTCGTAAAGAGCTCAAGTTTGAGGCCTGTGCTCGAACCATCAAATGCATTGGACAAACAAAGAGGAATTCAAGCTTAAAAGCCAACAAGAAGAGGGGATCAAATTCATTTTTTCACATTTCAAAGTTTATACTATAAGCAAGAATAACTGGACAACTCCAAATTATATGTGATAATAGCTTATGCATGAAAGTGATATGTGTGTGAGAGAGAGAAATAACCTATGCATATTATAAAGAGTAATACATAATGTCATTGCATATGAAATGAGTTATACAATTATACATGTTATTTGTATGTTTATTATACATAGATTATAAAGTTGAGAATACATCACTAAGCTCTATAAGCTTACTTACAAGTTTAACTACCATTGAAGGAAATTGATTTAGTAGAAATGTTCGGGATTGCATTTAGACGTTGCAAGTCAATTTTGGCCTTATCGGTATTCAGGTTATATGTTCTAAAATCTTATAAGGGGCTCGGCAAAATGATTTTATTAATTAATGTTAATCGTACAACCTTAGACTTACATTGTGTGCCTCATTAAAAACATCTCTAATACTAAATAGAGGAAAAGAGTGCAACACAACTAGGAACCCTACTTTCTCAGGTTACTGTTGCAGATGGCATTTTACAGCAAAGATTAGCCCCCCTTTCCTCAATTTCCGGATTCGGATTCATAACATAGAAACTTCAATGCCCGACAGATTACCAGGAAGATTTGTTTCGTAGAGAGCTCAAGTTAATGCATTGAAAGCAAAATCATCAAGAAAAATGTTTCCAGGGAATTATAGGAAGAAGGTGTCCAAGCATTAGACAAACGAAAGAGAAATTCAAGCTTAAAGCCAACAAGAAGAGGATCAAATTCAAGTTCATATAAGCAAGAAAAAGTGGACAACTCAAAATTAAAGATCAATTTGAAATCCAACTTAAACATAAAATCCAAAGAAACCCATAAATAATCTCAGAGAATACAAGCAAGGGTCTCAAAGTATTGAGAACCCCGTAACTGCAGATGAAAATAATGACTGTCGGGAATGAGAGCGGCACAATGCAGACCTTTCTTTATTGTGCGGTCCTTGAGATTATAACACAATGTGCTACCTTTTTCAAATACTAAAACTATGGAGTCACCTTCCTCCTCGGATTGAATACCACAAAAATAATTCAATGATCCAAAAGAATGGTTTAAGTCTGTAAGATTTAAACTGTACTTTAGGTACCAAGTTGAACGATCCGCAGCCATCTCGAATACTCGAAAAGCGTAAGAACTGTCTGCAATTGTAAAATTCAAATAGCCTCCAGACTCCCCAAAATACCGATTCCGATAAGTTTTGAATCTAGTTATCGGGATTGATTTCAAGCATTCATTTTCAATGTCAAAATACCATGATCTGCGACTGTTACCGAACCAATGGATTGCACCATTAAAGAAAACCCCTTTGCTAAATTCAATGCCATGACTAAAACTGAATTTGGATATCGATAAACTCCATGAGTTGGTTTCTGATGAATATATGTCAATAAAATCCAGAAATTTCCCGTGCGGCGGCGCTTCTCTTTTCCTGCTAACATATATAATCTTGTGGTGGGGTGACTTAAGAGGATCAAAAGCTAGATTAATACTAAGGAAACTAAACTCCTGAAGTAGACGTCTCGGAATGTCACGTTTCTTCTAAAACATAACAATTCGTTCATTCAATTATAAGTTTGGTAACAAAAATGTCACGTTTCTTCTAAAAGTAACAATCCAGTCACTCAATTATATGTTTAGTAACGAAAATGTCACCCCACTAAAGTTCTGTGACAATCATGTCACTTTTCTTCTAAAAAATAACAATTCAGTCATTCAATTATAATGGGTCTATTCCATTAATCTGTCAACATTCTAGTAGTAAAGTGACTATATCTGTCGAGCCATCACATCTTTCTATTATCAAACTGATTGACGATAACATAGAGTGTGATAAAGTGGTCAGAGAGTGTCATGATGGTGCAATGTCAAATTTTTTTTTTTTTGAATATGCTGGTGCGATGCAAGGGTAGCATCTGTTCAACTTTCTTAGTCTTTTTAAAGACGGCACACACAGCATGGCATAACTGGTGCTCGAACCCGGGTCCCAAGGGATGATAAACATCTACCTTTGCCACCAGGACACAAGGGGATGAGCACAATGTCAAAAATTTTAAATATGAATGGATAAGTTTGTTAAATTGTTTCAAATTAGAATCAAATTAATAGAATGCATAAGTTTTGAGAATAAAATTATTATTATACCAAGTTGTTCATTTCAATTTTAATAACAAAGTGATTTGTTTCTCACAAGTTTGAGGCTTGTGCTCGAACCATCAAATGCATTGGACAAACAAAGAGAAATCCAACCTTAAAGCCAACAAGAAGAGGGGATTAAATTCATTTTTCACATTTCAAAGTTTATACTATAAGCAAGAATAACTGGACAACTCCAAATTAAAGATCAATTTGAAATCCAACTTAAACATATAATAATAGGCATGTACTTTTTTATGTCCCGTTTTAAAAAAAAAAATGGGTTTAAAAGTTTAGAGTTTAAGGTTAGGAGTTGTAGTTAAAGTTTAAGAAATTAGAGGTAGGGTAGATTTTTTTAAGTTTAGAAATTAAGGTTTAAAATGCAGAAATTAGAGTTAAGGTTTAAAATTTAATTTTTAAGGTGAGACATAGAAGGATTCATAATTAAGGAGCAGAGAATTTTTACCACTTTGTAGGCGTTCAATATTCTTTTATTTTTAAGTGGGGAGGGTTATGAGGGTTCTGTAAAAGCTTCTGCTTCCGGTTCAAAATGCCATTTTTTTAAGTGAAGATCTTTAACAAGTTATATGCTTAACAAATCTATATTATAAATTCCAAATAAGTAAAACTGACCATATAGTACTTCTTTAAACCTGCTCACAACCTCATTGTCTAACAGTTAGTTCGGCCCTGAGATGTAGGACTCCATTTATAAAGTAATTGCTCTCTTCGGACATGAATAATGTCCACGGTATACCAAACAGGTTCCGATAGCCGACAGCCTTTCCACCTGTGAATGAGTAATTACCTTTATACTTAGTTACATAATCCTCTGATGGTTTTGACCTTGCTGCAAACTCGTAGTCGACGGCGAATGTAACAGATCCCCTTTCTTGCATTCCCAAAAATAGCCCAAAGCTGTGGAATGCGCTTTGCTGGTCCATATTGCAATGTGCGGAAAAGAAAAACCCCTGTCCGCCGAAATGAAATGCTTGTGAATAAACCTTACCGGCCGGGAACAGATGCGCGCACTCCTCTCGCTTCAGGTCCAGGTACACAACACACTGCTGTCTTGGTTGCTCGAACTCTACAATCTTGACCGGCCGGTACTTGTAAGCCCGCTCCACGAAGCGACGAAAACTGACATTGGCGGCCTCTGATGCAAGAGCACGCTGTCGGTACGATGTCTCAGCCTTGAAAAACAGAGCTTCAAGCACAACTTTGGATATAATTTCTGTATCGAAGTCATCGCAGGTTAAAACTTTTTTCAGTTTCCTGCAAGTCATATATGGAAAACGGATTAGGCAGACGACCCGCATAGTGAGAACTTCACGGCGTTCTTCCAGTTTTGGATAACGAGTCCGGGCCCACTTCAGCAAAAAGTCGTAAACAGCATCCTCTGAAGCTACCCGGAGATCATCACTTGAAAAAACTGCCTCTATACCAACAAGAGGCAACTTGAGTACCTCATCCTGGAACCTGAGGGAAAAAAGAGCAAATTAGTTCATACAACATCTACATTTTTTGAAGGGAAAAAATTAAATGCTGCATACGCATTCATGTATACCGGGAAAAAAGGACATTGTTGCTACAGATAAGAAACTACTCGATCATCTAATATAGCAGATAATGACAGCACTCACTTGGTTACATCCCTGTAGCTCGCGGCAAGAAATTGCTTTGCTACATCTGTCAGTGGCTGAACAGTCTCTGCCATTAAAACAGTAGAAGGAAGATCCAAATACAGCAAGGCAGATTCACAGGTCATAGGCAGGTTTCGTAACAATCGACTACAATATCTCATGCATGATGCAACCTCGAATTTGTCAGCAGCCATCAACACATCTAGCACGGCAGTAGGTGCGGTAGTTGACAGTGTGTTGCTATACATAAAATTAAGAAGATCCATGAGAGCCGCTTCTTCTGCTCAGAGGGAGGAAAAAGATACAATGTCATATTTACGGTTAACCTTGTCGCTAAGTACTAACTCAATAAATAATATAATGACCTTTAGATCATCAGCAAATGCATAAGCGAGCCCACACAAATATTACCAGCTCTTGCATGGAAACTGTCGAAATTCATTGGGTTCATAGCAAGAGGGCACTCAAGAAGAAAGGTATATGATAATAGGAAAAATACTCAATACTCTAATCATTTACCAGAGGCACGTATCCGCAGTGTTACATGTCGCTGCTCCGACTCCCTCATTCCATTTGAAAACAACTGTAAAAAAAGAGGCATAAACTAGTATGACAATCAATGACAAGGCGAAAACCAGCCAACCAACCAGGATCCCCTTACCTTGTAAAAGAAGGGGCTTTTTGCTGCTAAAATGGGAGAACTAATATGCATGGTATTGACTCTTAGAACCGTAGAACAATCGCGATTAAAAGACGAATCATTCCCTACAAAAGAACAAATGTGTGTCAAGTTTCATTCTTTGCAATACAAAATTAACTTTCTTGAGTAACAGAATCCATGATTTTACTTCTACTCATTTGCTCATTTCCAGTCAAATTCGACTTCAAATCATACTCTTTTGTTCTTTTAGCAATTTATGAAGAAGCAGAGCATAAACAACAAAGGGAAAGCAGTACAAGAAACAAAACCACAATACATCAAGATTAACTAAAAAAAGCATTATATTTGATGAAATTTACTAGTTACCAATTCGATTGCAATTCGATCCAACATCCGAAGGCGACTCTTCGATCATTGCCGCAGCATCTTCATCTCGATTTTCATACGCCACGCCATCCACAGTTTCCGGCGAGTTACAATTCAATATTTGCTCCTCAGGTTGCACAACATCTGCAAGACCGGAACACACAAAAAAAATCGTCAAAACCTAAAACAAACACAAGCACTATTGTACACTAATAATGTTGACAGTAGAAATAAAGAACCAATTTCTTTCTTGAAATCCCCCCTCCGCCTCTTTCTATTACGTGCCCAATCCGCGACGGAAGAGCAACATTCACCGTCGGATTTCGCCTCCGGCAGATCCGGAACGACCTCGATCCTCAAGACCCGATCGGAAAAATTACTGTCGTTAAAAGCAAAGCCGAAGTCCAGTTCGGCGGCATCGGAACCGGAAGGTTCGCCGGGAAAGAAGTCCGAGAACATAATCGTTTGCGGATAAAATAAGTATCAGCGTTCAACACTCTCAAATGCCCAAACCTTCAAACCCTAAATTACTAACAGAGAATAAAATATAATATATATATATGTAACGTATAATAAGCAAAGATTCAAACTTTGAACAAATTGGGAGTTAGTTGAAGAAGGAGTTTAAAAATCGAATAGTTTAAGAATCTGAAACACTGAAACGTTCGCTGGTTAGTTTCCGAGTTTAGATGTCTTTCTTTTTTATTTTTTTAATTATTTTAGTTTAAAAATCTTTTGAAGAAGAAAGTAGCTTTTCTACTTCACAATATTATATATTCAATTGAAATTTGTTAGTTTTATTTAATGATAAAATATTTAAAATTAGAATAAAAATTATAATTAGCAAATAAAAAAATTTAATCCAGACATATTATAATCATTAAAGTAAGAAGTTAAAGTCTCAAAACCGTAACACCATAGAAAAGAAAAGGTAAAAATTAATTCAAATACTCAAAACAAAAGATAAATATCATTAAAATTGACGATAGAAAAGTAAAATTATCAACAAATAACATAAAAAATATATATTATAATGAGATGTTGTTAACACAATCATTATCATAATTTAATAATGAAAAGAAAACGATAATTGTGAGTGCGTATCGGTGATGACTTGAAAGGTTTAATCTTAGTGGTATATATGACATGAAAGAAAGATGATGTAGAACCTTTTAATTGGGTATGGGGCATGAATGATGCGTGAGAAAGATTCATTAAATATATTTGGGTAAACTACAACAAAGGTCACTCAATTATGGGTAAAGTTATATTTAGGTCACTCAATTATTAAAAGTTACATTTGGGTCACTCAATTATGGGTAAGGTTACATTTGGGTCACTTTATATTTGGATCACTCAATTATGGGCAAGTTTACATTTGGGTCACCCTTCATATTAAAAAAAGTATATCAATTTGTGTATTAGATTAATTAATGATTTCAAATGATGTATTCTAATGTTAACAAGGGTATACAAGTGATTTGGAAGAAAAATGACTAAATTAATGTACATTTTTAAATATGGAGGGTGATCCCAACGTAACCTACACATAATTGAGTGACCTAAATGTAACCTTTAATAATTGGGTGACCCAAATATAACATTACCCATAATTGAGTGACCCAAATGTAACTTTTAATAATTAGGTGACCCAAATGTAACGTTACCCATAATTGAGTGACCTATGTTGTAGTTTTATTAATAATGAGTGTGATTAGTATATACCAATTGTTTGAGGATAAAATTAAAATGTTCAACAGTTTGAGGATTAATTTAAAATCAGAGTCATAATTTGAAATGAAATTAAAATATTAAAAAGTTTAGGATCTAATTTAAAATTGGAACTATGATTTGAGGATGAAATTGAAATTAAAAAATAAGGACCAATCTAAAATAAGTATCATAGTTTGGGGACGTGCAATAAAATTAACTCTCTTTTGTTTTTCTTTCACCAATTACGAAATTTGTTAAATTCTCATTTTCCGACAATACACAGACACAAATATATTCCCTTCTGACTCACCCTTCACTCGTCCCAACTCAATTTTTTTTTGTAAGTTGTAACAATGGGTAACAACAACAGTCTTCCCACCGCCGATAACCGGTCCGAACCAGGCTCTAGCTCCGGCGGTAGCCACCGTAACGGCGCCAATGTCAAACCCGCCGGTCCTTCATCGTCAAGACACCCAAAACCTTCAACCCACCACCTCCACCACCCTTGCTCCGCCGCCTCCAAAAGCCGCCTCGCCACCCCCAGCATTCCACCCATCGGCCGTGTTCTCGGCCGTCCGATGGAGGACATCCGGTCCACTTACGTCTTCGGCCGCGAGCTCGGCCGCGGGCAGTTCGGCGTTACCTACTTGGTCACTCACAAAGAAACTCAACAGCAGTTCGCTTGTAAATCAATCTCCACGCATAAGCTTATCAGCCGCGATGATATCGAAGACGTCCGCCATGAAATCCAGATCATGTATCATCTCACCGGCCACAGGTTTCCCCTAAAAAAACCTTTTTTTCTAAATTCCGTCTCTTTTTTGTAATTTTAAAGGTTTTAGGTAAATGGGGTTTATAGGAATATTGTTGAGCTGAAGGGAACTTATGAGGATCGGAACTCGGTGAATCTGGTCATGGAACTGTGTGCCGGAGGCGAATTGTTCGATCGAATTATAGAGAAAGGTCATTATTCAGAAATGGAGGCTGCTAATTTGTTTAGGCAAATTGTAATGGTGGTGCATAATTGTCATTCCATGGGGGTGATCCATAGGGACTTGAAGCCTGAGAATTTCTTGTTCTTGAATACGGACGATGATTCTCCGTTGAAGGCTACGGATTTCGGTCTCTCTGTGTTTTTTAAGCCAGGTGAGCATTTGTGGTTTACTCAGCTCGAACTCGTCTATGTTACTCGATTTCGAATATGAATGTATGCTGAACTTTCTCTACTAATGCAGGAGATGTTTTCAAGAGCCTTGTTGGAAGTGCTTATTACGTAGCTCCGGAAGTATTGCGCAGACAATATGGACCCGAAGCCGATATTTGGAGTGCCGGGGTGATTCTTTACATTCTCCTCAGTGGGACTCCACCATTCTATGGAGGTAGTACTATTGTTTCTTATGAAGATGAGCACTTCTCGTATTCGTATAAAATGAACATTGCTACGTTGTGGATCGGTGAGAGGCTCTCTTGTTTCTGCTTTTGGTTTTGTATGCAGAATCTGAACAGAGTATCTTTGATTCTATTCTTCGAGGAGACGTCGATTTCTTATCAGATCCATGGCCTTCTATTTCCGACACTGCCAAGGATCTTGTGAGTAAGATGCTGCAAGAAGATCCTACGGAACGGCTTTCAGCATTTGAAGTCTTGAGTAAGTTGGCTGTAGAATTCATGTTTGTCTCACTTCAAGATTATTAGCAATTTATGAAAAAGAAATAAAGCTTTGACTACTGCAGATCATCCGTGGATGCGTGAAGACGGTGATGCATCCGATAAGCTTCTTGATGTTGCCATTTTAACTAGAATGAAGCAATTCAAGGCTATGAACAAATTCAAAAAAGTTGCTCTGAAGGTGAATTGTTTTCCCTCTTATGTATAAGATATCATACTTGGGGATGAGCCATTAAATTATAACATAATGAGATGCTATCCCGCTCTGGTTCACTAACTTGTCCCTGGTGCTCGTAAGTCGTACCCGAGTTTGATTAACCTAGATTAGGTGTTCTAAGTTCTAACCCATGAAGTTTTGAAAGCTGAAAATGCAAAGGATTTTCAGGATCCATTTTCAAGAGAACAAGCTAAAGATGTTCAAATCCTATTACTTTCTGGCTAATAGTTGAAAGTAGCAATGCGGCAACATAATCGTCATCGTCATCATCCATTTATTTTTACTTTCTTTGTCTTCTTCCAGGTAATTGCAGAAAATCTATCTGAAGAAGAAATCATAGGTTTGAAGGAGATGTTCAAATCCATGGACACGGATAACAGTAGAACAATCACCTTTGAGGAGTTAAAAGCTGGCATTCATAAACTTGGTACTAAGCTTTCCGAGTCTGAAGTGTGGCAGCTAATGGAAGCGGTATGTTTCGTTCCTCGTTTATATTATCCTGCATGATAATGTGTGCTCCTAGCTCAACCTGTGCATCTTTATTAGCTTTGTTCAAATTCAAGTTCGGTGCTTTTATACCAAGGAATGATGTAGAAACCGATAGCTTTTACAAGAAGAGTAATGCCAAGTGAGGCTATCGTGTAACTTGTCATCTCATTATATAATGCTAAATAGATGACATGACCGCACTCTCTCCGACCGACCTGAAAGAAACTCGAAAACCAAGTGACAGCCATAAGTAACCCACAACAATAGCTTATTTGTATTTTCATTCATCTCTAAGTTATGTATCGGGATATTGTCGGCATATGTCATTTTTGTTCTGCAACGCACCATCTCGGAATTTTTCCATGAATGGAATTTTATTCGGTCACAGCCATGAACTGAAAAAAAAGAAAGAAAGAGGGAAAGTATGTGTATGAATATTTAGATTCCATATGTTCCATGGAACATATCGAATGTAATTGCAAATCTTGTTAAGCAAAATTTTCTTCATGCTGCCCAGGCTGATGTTGATGGAAATGGAACGATTGATTACTTCGAGTTTATAACAGCTACCATGCACATGAATCGGATAGAAAGGGAAGAACGCTTATGCAATGCCTTCCAACACTTCGACAAGGACAATAGCGGGTAATCAGTCTTACCATTTCTTTAGTGAATAACAGTTTTCTTACAATCCGAATCATATATCCTCGTTGTGGTGTCTGAGCATATTTGTTTCAACTCGGTTTAGGTACATAACAATGGAAGAGCTTAAACAGGCCCTTCGGAAGTATAATATGAAAGATGAAAAAACAATTAGAGAGATCATTGCTGAAGTTGACACAGATAGGGTATGCTTATTCTATCTCGTTTCAGATGTATATATATGTGTGTGTGCGCGCTCCAAATGTTATTTAAACGAAATTATTCCAATCGAGGCACTGAATTACATTCCAACTGTTATTTAGTTTCTTTGACCATTGAAATGGAATCTTCATGTTCGATGTATGTGTTGCGTCCTGCAGGATGGAAGAATTAACTACGATGAGTTTGTTGCCATGATGAGAAAAGGCAACCCGGAGTTGGGCGGAAACCCGCGACGCAAGTGATTTGAATGCAACTTGCATATCTTCTATTTGGTGCCTTGACTTGTTTGTTAATTTATACGGTTTTGTTATGACCACAATCACGCTGTCCACCGCCTGATCTCAGTTTCCCAACCGGGAATCGCGAGCCTGTGCTCGAAAACCATGTTAGTAGGTAGAGTCTATTTCTGCCTTTGCCATAGAAATGGACCAAGATTGCATCAAATTGTGGGGGAGTATTGGCTAATATGTACTTTAGCTTAAACTCGGATGTGTTGTAGATTAAGAGAGCGAGTGTTGTATATTGTAAATTAAGAGAAAATCAATCGATTTAGTTCTTTAATCTATGGTTACAATATGCATATGGACACATGATTTTATGTAAAAAGTGTGATTTTTAAAAGATATATTAGACATTTAGTAGATGTGAACGGGGTGATAACGAGCCTGACCGGCTCGTGAGCTACTCGGGCTCGGCTCGGTTAAAGCTCGGCTTGAGTGAGCCCGACTTGGGTTCGGGATCGGCTCGAAACCTTAACAAGCCGAGTTGAGCCTACCCAGGCTCGGCTCGAAAAGCTCGTGAAGAGGCTCGAAATCTACATATGCACTAAAATAAATTGTGTTTGTATTTTTTTAGTTGGTTTTTGTTTGATTTTGTATTTTCTTTAATTATGTGTTTGTATTATAAGAATATGTATTGATTATTTTGATTAATCTAAATTTTAGCACTTTTTTCCCCTTTTCAGTCATTGAATTTAATTTTAGTGTTGGTTATGAAATGAATTTTTAACGAATCTTTTATATAAAAAAAACTATAACAAAACTTTTTATTTCGAGTCGAGCCCGAGCCGAGCCTAATGAGCTTCGAGCTCGAGCCGAGCCCAATAGAATTGTTTTCGAGCCGAGTTCGAACCTAAAATTCCGAGTTCGACGAGCCTCGAGCCTGGCCAGGCTCGGGCTCAACTCAGCTTGTTATCACCCCTAGATGTGAAGTTACGGATTTTTTACTGTGCGAATTTTTTTTGAATATGTTGGTGTGATTACAAAGTAGTGTTTGTTTACTTTTTTATCCTTTTAATAACACTCATACATAATGTTCGAATGCGGGTCAACTGAATGAAATATATCATCTTGTACCAATGGGACCGCTCCACGAGTTTTTTAGAGTGTGAAGATATAAATTTCAAAACTATTAGTGGAGTACTTAAAGGTTTTAATTTTTTTTCTTTCAGTCCCTGAGTTTTTATTTTTTATACATTTTTGTTTATGAGAACTTAGTCATCGAGTTTTCCTCTATATATTGAGGTGTATTTTGTTATACATCTCTTTATTTTAACAAAATTTGATTTTTCATTAAAAATTAATGAGTTTTTTTAATATTATTATTAATTAAAATCGGCATGGCAAGTGGGAACTGATTTTTGGACTGAATGCAAATAAATTCGACATGAAAAGTATCACAAAGTAAATTATCATTATTTTTTTTAGAAAGAAGATACGTGGAAATTTCCCGAAATTCTCATCACTAAGAATAATAAATTCCTCGTTTCCAAACACTCCCTGAAATCCTCTGTACCAGAAAAAACCATTCTACCAAACTCGAATCGAAACGAAAAATCTCAAATTAGGGATTTTGCTTTACAATTCCCAAATTACATGTAAAATTATGCGTTTTTAATTCAAAATATTACAGTCATTGAATTTAGTGCCTCATGTTGAGTTCGTACTGTTCCAACTCTCTCTCTCAGCGCCCAGTTCTTGCTCCTCTCTTCAAATTTCGGGTTCCGAACCGACCCTGTACCTTTTCTTTAGCCCAGAGCTCTCGGATCTTTCAACCCATTCCCAAGCTCACAAATAAGGTTAGTACTAATCCATAAGCATTTCTGTGTTTTGCATTCTGTTTTCTGTTTCGTTAATTTGATAATTTCTTTCTTATGTTAAATTTTGGTTTTTGAGGATCTGAAGTTGAAATTTTTGAAATGGGTTGTGTTTGGTTAACAAGAAAATGGAGGAAATAGTCCGAAGTTACAAAATTGAAACCTAAATGCAGACTTTGTTTAAAAGTTGGTTTTTGACCCTGAAGCTGAATCACAGTTAGTTGGGTTCTGTTTGGTTGGTGAGAAAATGGGGGGAAATTATGTACGGGTTCTGTTTGGTTGGTGAGAAAATGGGGGGAAATTATGTAGCTCAAAACTAGATTGATGTATAGGCCTTAATATAGAATTTAGTAGCTTTATTAATTGGTTGAGTTTTAAATACAACTGAGCATCTCGTCTATTGTGGTTATACTACTAATTTACAGGTACTTTTGGTTTTTGTTTGTTTTTCAATTTGCAGAAATGGAAAATTTCATGCTTTAGGCATGAAGGGTTTTCCCCTGAAAACCCAAAATCTGAATATATTGAACATTTTCTGTCCGAAGAATTAGTACAACCCGAGTTCAAGAAGCCTAGTGCTGGCGAAAGAGATTGGAAATCGACTCTCCGGGAGGTAATGTTTTCCTTTAATTGGTTCAGGTTAATGAACCTCTGATGATTATTTATTTACATGTGCAATAGATGGTACTTTCAGTTTAATCTGTATGCCTGTTTTCTGTTATCGGCTGTTCATCGAGTCTATTGCATTCAGTCTCTTCATTGGTCAGACAATCGACTTGTTAACTAAAGTTTAGTCTTGGATAGTATTTATGGCCGTGGGAGAAAATTTGAACTTTGCTCATTTGTGGACAATCAATCTTAATACGTACAATGCCAGTATTCGAACGTTGGCTATTCATTGAGTCTATTTCAACATGTTTGCTAATCTCTTTGCAGGCTGCAGATGCAGTATCGGGGGCCGTTGGTAGCAGGTGGACCGTACCATGGACAACAGAGACCATTCTGCAGGTTGGTTTGTTAGCTTGCTTTACTTGAAACGATAAGATTGTTTTACTTTGGATGAATTACATGCTCGAACCAATCTGATTATTTTGACTTGAAACTATAAAGATGGATTGAACCGAGGAACAGCATTGTGTATGCCAATATCATTCAAGGATGAATTTTACAAACGAGTCAATCAGTTGCGTAATGATATTTTCTTTGTTCACATAGGTTATGCTTCTCTGGGTAGCTGCATTCTGGTTCATCGGGTCTTGGATGATTCCTTTCGTTGCTCACGTGTCAGGGTTCACCAAGGAATCCTTAACATTCAGAGGACAAGCCTTGTTCAGCCTTGTGACTGATGTAACTGAAGGCCTTGCCGGGATTGCGATACTCCACCGCTGTCTGTCTCGGTTTCATCCCCTTCCATCAGATTGGTTTAAGTTTAGCTTGAGAGGGAAGTGGGTTTTTGATGTTATGCTAGGATGCCTCATGTTTCCTCTCGTCAACCGATTATCACAGTTCAACCTCAGCTTGTTGCCCATTATGCCTTCTGCACCCGTAACTCTTTCAAGTGTCGAGCAGTCAATTTTAGCGAGGGATCCAGTAGCAATGGCTCTATATGCGATAGTAGTTTCGGTTTGTGCTCCTGTGTGGGAGGAAATTGTTTTCCGCGGTTTCCTTCTCCCTTCATTGACGAAGTACATGCCCGTTTGGTGCGCAATACTCGTGAGTTCAGTTGCCTTTGCTCTGGCACATTTTAATGTACAGAGAATGTTGCCACTTATTTTCCTCGGAATGGTGATGGGTGTCATATTCGCTCGGTCGAGGAATCTATTGCCATCTATGCTCCTGCACAGCCTCTGGAATGGCTTCGTGTTCTTGGATTTAATGAGATAATGCCGCCTCTGTTTTCTCATATCAGCTCGATTTAGATCGATGTTACGGTTCAGGTCAACTTCCCGAGGTATACTTCTTGACAAACTACTTCATTGTATCTGTGAAACACAAATTGGAATGCCTAGAAAACTTGTACAAGTCCCACCAACTAAATTATAACATGCATGATGTAGCATGAAGATTATATATTCCATTTTGGTCAAATGCAATCTTCCCTCTTGGAAATGATTCTTCTTCTTCTTCGTAGTCGACGAAAAAGCAATCGAACACCAAAATAATGAATTCGAAGCCCGGTTGTGCTCCGGCGAACGCAAAAACAAACTACATTAGCATAAAGTCATAAACAAAAAGAAACCTGAATCCAAATATAACCACAAAAGCAGACAACAAAAGCAACAAGCTTACTTGTGGATGAAGGTAGAAGCATTCGACCACAAGAAAAGTAATGCAAGAGCAAGCATATTGACAAATGACACACTAGAGTTAGAAGGTTGTATTCGAGCAATTCGAACACCGCCCAAATCACCAAGAGCTCCGGCAAAACCTTTTTGTTCCTCTACAGGAAAACGTCGGCGGCTATAACACGTGGTGGAGGGGACTTTCTCTTCCGAAGAGACGGAGGATTTTGGTCGTGACTGACGATTCCGACGGCTTATCATCGTCGGAATCCGACGATGATGATTCATGGCCATGGATCTTCTCCGTCAACGTTTTCCTGTGCTTCTCTTTGTCCTCCATTTATTATATTCAGGGTTTAAGTTGTTTTTCCAACAATATTATATCCTAATTCAAACTAGAAAATATGTATGCTTAACATAAGTTTTAATTTTTTTTATTGTTTATGTTCGATATCTAAAATTATCTTTTCTAATAATATCGTATGTAAAATTTAAACTTAAATTCTCTCCTTGCTACTACTGTCTTGTTGCTGAACACACCCTTTGATAGTTTTTTTTTTTTTTTGGTAATACATATGGAATAAAATCTCTGAAAGGGACCCGCCAGAGCTGATACGATTGTGATCGAGAGAGATGATCATTGTTTAACCAAATCCTGGAACCAAACACAAATCCAAACCGTGTAAAGATTCCCTCTTGTTTTTGAACAAAACAAAGTTTTGCCATGTAAGAATTTTGATTCTGGGGATCTTGATTCACTCACATTGGAACATTGTTTTGTTGCTTTCCGATGAAATCATTTCATAAAACCACATTCATAAAACTTATATCCAATCACTTCGCCTTTTAATTATGTCCTTTAAATTACGATTACGGCTATATTTTCAGTCGTGTGTATTAAATTTTTAATGAATAAATGTTATTGTGGATACAACAGTTGCGGGTATGATAATTTTGAATAGTACCAAACTATATAACGACCATTATTACGATTATGGACTGCTATTTAAATTTTTGATTCTGGTAATAAAAAAGATCAAACCAATGACTAATCCTTTCGCGTTTTGTTGGTTTATATAGAGTACGGACGCTAATCACAAGTTTTAAAGCTGTTTCATTCTCAAAGACCAAACTAGTAACTAATTTTTTCGCGTTTATATAGAGGACGGACGTTGGTCACAAGTTTTAAAGTTGTTTTATTCTTAAAAATCGAACTCTCAACTACTAATTAAGGTAAATATAGAAAAGACCAAGTGACCAAATACCCTTTGACTATGGCCATGAAAGAACAACGACTGATTTGCTGGAAAAGTAATATGCCAATGGGGACACAACTCACCAGACACCAGTCCCACCGTTCACTAATTTGTTTCTATTTATTTGGACATCAAACAATTAGGGGCTAGTATTCGTTTAGTTAAAAAAAAATAATTAGTTGATTACTACTTTATAACTCAAGTTTTATTTAAAGAATTTAGTTGTAAATATTTATAATGTTTACGGTAGTAATTGATTTTAATTTAAACAATTTTCTATAATCATATGTTACGATATACATAATATTTCTCTATATTTTATCATATGTAATATACATGTATCATGCAGAGCTGAGAGACTCAACTCAAACTTAAAATTATATTCATTGATTATTAAAAATTTCAAGTTATTTCAGTCTCCTTTTATACTTCAAACTTTCGAATATTTTTTATGTCGAGTCAAAAAAATTAATTTTTTCGAGTCTAGATTCGGTTGATCTCTATCAACAACATGTAGAGAAACCAGACAGCCAATGGTATCCAACCAAAACCTATGAATCCGTGAATGTTACAATTTCCAAAACTAAAAACAGTGAAAATTTCACACCACTTGAGATTAAAATAAACAAGTTAGGTAATAAGCTTGTCTGTTGCACAATTTGCAGAAAAACAAAACATAAAAAATGTTGTAGCTTAACTAACTTCAATATCGTACACTGAACCCTATAAATATTTTTTCCTATGACCTTGTCGAGCTTCACAAACGGTTGTTCAACCGACTTAAACAAACACAAAGAAGAAGAAGAACACATGTTAAGAATGTTTCTTTTCTTGAAATCCTTGTCGAGATCAGTCCGAGAAGACGAACATCGTCGAGAACGGTCCGACACATCAGAAACCCGAGGCGATCCATGCACATCACTGACAGTGTGGAGAAAATCACTTGTGATCAGCTGCAATGGTTTCACTGTGATTGATTCTTATGGAGACGTGGTATATCGAGTCGACAATTACACTGGTCGCCCCAAGGAACTCGTTCTTATGGACGGTTCGGGAAAATCGATCTTGGCAATGCGACGTAACAAGGTACTTACATAACATAATTATGTTTCTCCGACTCTTCATTTTTTATCGAAATACATTTGAGGATTAATTCGGCATTGTTTCATGGACAGAACCTTAGACTGTCGGATACATGGCTTGTCTATGGAGGGGAAGTAGGTGATCATTGTACATCAACAAAGGAGCCAATTTTCTATGTAAAGAAGTGCATTAACATCTTGCATGGAAACCCTAACGTGCTCGCGTACGTATATCGGTGCCGGTCGTCGGAAAAAGGGCATGCGTATATGATCAAAGGGTCGTATTCGCATCGATCGTGTAAAGTGGTCGACGAAACGAAGCGGGTGGTGGCTGAGATCAAGAGAAAAGATGCAATAATCGGAGGCGTTTCATTTGGTGTAGAGGTTTTTATGTTGATTGTAGAGGCAGGATTTGATCCTGGATTTGCAATGGCTCTGGTTCTTTTGCTGGATCAGATGTTTTCCTAGGGTTTTAATTTCATTTTGTTTTTATCTGAACTAATAAATTCATACAATTTCCAATCCAAATCTGCCATTTTAATCTTTAGCTACTATAAACCATTCGGATTATTTTGTTTATTTAATTTTGTTTCAATTATGCCCTCAATTCCTGTCCAATTTCAATTAAGGGTATGTAAAAAATTTAGTAAAAAATCAATCAATTTTATTATTAAAATAGAAATAATTGAATGAATTTATTTTATTTTTTATGATTTATTTATTTTTCTTAATTGGATTGAGTTATTTCACGTTTGGACATTTGATCTCATATTTAGATTAATCTAATTAAATATGGATAAATATTATATACACATGTGTAAACTGAAAGTTTCTATAAGCGCCTTAGTTTTAGAGTATAGGGAGTTAGTTAGGGTATAGGATTTAGGAGTTTAATTGTAGGGGTTTAGAATTTAGGGATAGTTGTTTTAATTTAAGGTTTAGGGTTATAATTTAGGGGTTATAGGTTAGGGTTTAGTTTGTAGGGTAATATGGTGAGGATTTAAGTTTTAACCTATAAACCCTAAATTATAACCATAAACCTTAAATTGAAACAATTATCCCTAAATTCTTACTACCTACACCTAAACCCTTAAACCTTATACACTAAACTAACTCCCTATAGCCTAAAACTAAGGCGCTTGTAGAAACTTTCAATTTACGCAACCTGTGTATAAAATATTTATCCTTAAACATATGCATATATTTTATTGTTTGAAAAACTTATTCGGTTTAAATTTTCAAAATAAAAAATCAAACTTAATTAAAATCAAACACAAATAAGCTAACTGAATAAACCGAAATAATTTTTTTTGATTAACCGACTAACTGTTTATAGTTAACCAAAATACTAAACCGATTAGTCTGTAAATTTTATTCTTAGTGTAATTAGAACACATTATCTTTAAATATTATCATCTAATTGCACTAAGAGCACAACTTACATATTAGCCGTTATAGCATTTTGGTTAACCATAAACACTCCTACTCAATTCCATGATTACTAGACTTTTGTTTTGTTTAATTATTGGAATAGTCTCCCAATACAGAGTTAGTCACCAATTTTAAAAATCGACCATACGACCAGTAAGGTCAATATTCAAATTTAACTAAAATTAACTTTTCCATGACAAGTGGCATCCCCGAAACAAGCTCAATAACTAATTATCTAATCATCGTATTCTATTAAGTTCATATTAGAATAAACATTAGTCATAAATTTCAAAACTGCTTCATACCCAAGACGAGAATCGAACACCTCAAACACTGATGAGGTTACCATCTCACTAAACCCCGGGGTGTTACACTCAACCCGGGGTTTAATAACAAAGGTTAACACTGCAACCTCAATCTAAGAAAATAAAGCACAAAAGCCAGAGTGAGAGAAACTGAAATTTCTATTGCCTCATCAATTGCTCTACAATACACAAGGCAAAGAATTCCCCTGCAGTATTCTACAACGAGATATATACATACATATAATCACCGGGAACACCGATTTCACCTCGTAGAGAGGTTGATAAAATTGTAGTATTTGTTGAATGCAAACTTCTACATCAAAAAACAAAGGTACCTGATCAGTCGAGCCTACCTCTCCCCCTTTTCCAGTCTACGTGCATTAGCTTCCGTAACTTATGTCGACTGTTGCAAGGCTTATCTAAAACCGTTGCCGGAAGATTTGTACATGGCGGCTTTATTACATTGGCAGTGGAATGTCTTATTTCACTTACTGATTTGCCGGGCGATGATCTACTTGATTTGGGAGTAGACCAAGCCATCGGTCCCTTTCTAACACCGTTTATGTGATTGAGATCCTTCTTATTCTCGACTACAGAGAGCTTAGGCCTTTTCGAGAGAATTATAAGCTCCGTGTCACATCTCAACAGTTTGTCAGATCCCAACAACGAAGAAGTTGTCACATGTATTTCATCCGATTTCTCGATTGGTTTTGTCTTGCGAGCTTTCATGGCCTTTGGTGAAGGCTTCTTTGGCCACCTTATAATCCCGTCTGGGTTTTGCTTCAAGGGTTTAGTCGCAATATCACACAGTGTTCGAGCTGCAGCCATTATTCTTGGACAGTGCCCAACTATCATAAAAAAGGAAACAATAAATGACAGATAGAGAACCAGGATGGCAATAAATTTGTCTATGTTCAAACAACAGAATGATAACAAACAAATCTCATGCCACATGCCCTATATTTCAACCTAAAGTTTTTAGTCCTAAGATTTCTACAAAAAAGATCAGAGCATATCTAGGCACGGAAAGATCAGGAAGCTACCCTTCACAAAATTGTTACCTTGTGGAACATTAAAAGCCTTGGAATAAGTTGCAAGAGGTGCTCCGCGCTGTTCACATAAACGGAGAGTACCAGATGCTGATGCTATTTCACCTTCCGAATTACCTAACTTTGGAAAGGAAGGAATCAAGCTTGGATCATAGGCAAGTGACTCCAAGTTGGTAAAACAACCGGTTGTAGTCTCTGGTGAACTGGAAGTGTTTGGTATTTTTACCCATCGCCCTTGGCACATGCTCTTATTTGATAAGAGCTTAACCGTGTCAGTATTGGATCTACACCCATTAATAGTATGTGACCAAGGAAATGGTGGCAAGCTAGCTCGGCGGAGTATTTGCTTGCCTGAACGAGTATCAGAATTGTTCCTTGTGGATGATGAAGGCTTGGTTGCATCAAGAAGTAAAGAATCCAGATCTTTTGGTGGAGGTAATGCCAAACGCTCCAGAATATCTTTGGGTTGACACAACGAAAAATCTGGAGGACTGGCAGGCATTTCAGGCTTACCAGATGAATCCTGGGATTGGAACAAGATTATCGTACAAAGTTAATGACTTGTCAGCATCCATAAAGTCAAAGAAGAAAAACTTCCCAGATGGACCTAAAACTTCAAGGCACGATAACAAAGTAAATGAATTTCTCAGCATGGTATGGTTATAATCAAATGACCTTGGCACCATGAAAAATTGCAAAAAGAAAAGAGATAAATAGAGACTATACTAAAGGCTCCAATAAATAGGGAAAAAGTGTTTTATTAATTATTAGCAGGTATCAATATTATTACTTAATTTATGGTTGATTTCAGGATCAAGTACATTAGATTTTTGCTCAAAAACTCACCTTGTTGCATGGTGATGGGTCTACAGAACAAGTGTCTTCTTTATCACCATTAATACTACTTGCCGAAATAGAAACAGAGCTCAGTGAACACGAGGGCATTTTCTTGTGGGAAGAACTGTCTATATCTGCAACATTGTGAGACTGGACCCTTCGTACCGGAAGAGCGGAGAACACCTTTTTAACAGAATGTAGAAAATTTTCAGTTGTGTTAGTTGCTTTTCTACCCTTCTCGATGCCTAAAATGGGATGCTCATACATGCCATCAAGGAGTTCATTTAATGATAAATCCTCTACAAGCTCGGTGACATCATTTATATCATCAGACTTCAGTCCATATAATCCTGAAATTGATGCCCAAAAGTGAATGATGCAAAAAACAGAAACATACAACCAATAGCTAATTTTAAACTAAATGCATAGATAATATCATACAGCCAATCACCAGCAAATTGGTTAGGCTTGTATCAAACCCAAGCATAAAAAAAGCGTACATGTTAACAAAACCAGTATTTGGTAACAATGACATACCAAGGAAGTTGTTCCCTCCAGAGGCCATAGTAAAGCTTGCAAAACCAGCCTTCTTGGAGAAAGAATCAAATTTCGGCTTCATAGGAACTTTGAAATTTTTCCTGTCACCTCTCTTGCCACTAAAGTTGTTCTTTTGTCTCGACGTTTGTGTTTTATCTGGAATGTATTTTACAAAAAGAGAAAACAAACAATCAGCACAAACTCCAACATTTGACCAAGAATTCCAAACTATAAAAAGGAGCCACATACTCGAAAACTAAAATGCGACAAAACAAGAGCATAAAAAGAATCAGATGAGCTCTGCCAGCTTGACCATTTAGAGACATTAGGGGGACAAAAACCTTCTTGATGATCATACAATTAACTAGACTGACTTAAATCTACATCAAATTAATGTAATATTTCCAAACATGGGAATAAAAGTTACAACCTGGTAAGTTACATTTTGCAGAACTACATCCTAGCTTATCATTCATATCCTTTATGTCATCAGCTCCAGTTGAAATCATAGTGTCTTCTAGTTGACCAACACGTGCTCTCTTAGAACATCCACTACTACTACTAAGCATTTTGCCGGCTTTTCTTGGTGTGTTAACAAGATCAGAACCCGGATTTGTTAAGGGAAAACTGCTGCCCCTGTGATCAGGCAGTTCAGAAAATTCTTCCATATGAAAACCGGTTAGCTCACTACCATGCCATCAAAGTTCAGCACAAGGAATTTTACTCCATGAAGCCAACTTTAAAGTAACATAATGTCAATCCCATCTGCAAAATCAGACGTTTTTAGAATATATGTCAAAGATGAATTTCAGAACAAAACATTACACATTAATGACCGATAAACTGTAAATAAAGACGTTGGGATAAGATTCCAACCATATAAAACCGTATGAACGAAAGATAACAAGCACCACAAGTTCACAACCAATTATTGAAGAGATACAATAAGTTACATAAAATATTGCAGCAAGAGAAGAACATTCTAAAACTGGTAGAAATTTTCGCCTCGTAAACAGCTACTAGCCTACTACTGTATCACCACGAACAATTTTCTTTTAGTAAAAAGAAAAATTCTATGAATAAGGAGAATATGTTGTTTTCCGTGGTTAGTTTTGGAAAAGGGGAGGTGGCTGTTAATTTAGGATTCTCTTTTGGACGGATGAGAGTTTGATTGATGATATGATAAGAATGCTGGAAGGGGTTGAGAATGGGAGGACCGCCAGGCAAGTTCAGCTGACTGAAGCTCAGATAAGGCAAGTTTGAACTTTGAATTGCCTCCAATGAGAGCTTCTTAGTTAGCCTAATCTTGTGTTTGAAGCACCTATCAATATTTTTGGTAATAATTAGTATTTCATAATCTTCTATTTTTAGGAGAAAAGAGACAGAGGAAGGAACCAGGTTGAAATTCGTGTAACCAATTCTCGATTTTTTCCGGGGTGCCTTTTTAATGATTACATTAGGGGTTCAAGGGTAGTCTTAGTTTATTGTAATAATTGAAATTAATCATTTATGGATGCCACAATCAGCAAATTCATACCAAAGTTTCCAACTTCCATTTGCAATAATTTTACTGGACTGAATTTTAAAAGATTCCACTGACTTGGAGAAAGTAACAAAGAAATTGTGAAGTTTAAAGCGTTACTTAAATGGTTCCTGGTAATACATTCTTAGACAAATAACAACCAAGATACTCCAGCATAAAAATCCTAAGAATTAAATCAGAGATCCGACTTTAATAACTCATTTCATAAATAAGTTCTCATGCACAAGAACTACATAAATATTAGGGTACTGCATTTTAAATTAGTATTTTTCATTAATTTAGCTTCTCTCAGCTGAAAATCAAATAAAGTTCAGAAATTAGAAACAGTAAGCCAAAAGCAAAATACTGAGCTAAACAAAACGAAGCAAATCAACATATACACACACCTACCGCAAATCTGAAGTCGTTGCCTTGCCGACTTGCCGCTGAAAGAGTTCCGACGCAACCTTCGCCGGCCGGAGGCGGATTCCGGAGTTGGGAGAGAAGTAAGGTGCGGCGGAGAAGGAGAAGGAAACAGCTACAGTTGGGAAGAAGAACAGCAAGGAGGCGATGGTGCGAGATGGAGATGGGAGAGAGAGAGGGAGAAAAATTAGGTTAGGAATTAGGATTTTTCAAGTATATATATATTATGGGTAAAATAGTAAATAAATAGAAAAGGAATTTAAATTTAAAATATTATTAATTTCATGTTAATTGTGAATTTTTTTAGATAAGAATGGAGGTAAAATTCTTCTACTAGTCCATGTATTATGTATAAGTTGTAGATTTAGTCTTTATATTTTGATTTAGTCATTTTTAATCCTTTACTTTTTGAAATTCGGGTACCGCAAAATTCGGGTACCCATAAAATCGGGTACCGCAAAATTCGGGTACCCATAAAATCGGGTACCGGGTACCGGGTACCCGGTTTATTTTTTATATTTTTTTGAAATCTATTTTTTTAAAATACATAGGAAACACATAAAATTTCATAATATATATTTCAAACACAAAAATTATTGATTTGAGGTTAGTTTTAAGAGAAAAATATTTTGATATATATATATGTATATATATATTAAAGTTTATCGATAAAAAAATATTAGAAATATTAATCTCCATCATGATTTTTCTTTCGACTCTCATATTGACAAATTAATATAAATAATTTTAAAAAATTGTAAACTTAAAAGTATATAATACAAGTATAAAAAGAAGTTAGGGATTTAAAATTAATTTTAAGGAAAAATAATAAGAAACATAAAATGAAAATAGAATTTAAAATATAAAATATATATATATATATATATATTAAAATTAGCGGGTCGGGTCGGGTACCCGGTTATAAAAAAAGTTGGCCCTGACCCGACCCAACTACCCAGAAAAAATTGTTGGTCGGGTATTCGGCCCGAAAAAATCGTGTACTTTAATATAAATATCCGGTAAATTTTATTCGGGTAGGCGAGTCGAGTAGTTCGGGTCAGGTATTTTTGAACACCCCTAGTACTGATGACATATTTGATTAAATTCTGTTATTAATCCATGTATTACATAATTATAAGTTATAATTTTGATTTATGTTCTTTTATTTGATAATTTTATGTTATTGTAAATAAGTTATATTATCCTTGTATTATTTGGGTAATTATTAAAATTTCAAAAATAAAAAACACAGGATGGAATTTGGTCAAATCATAATACAAGGACTTAATCTACAATGTATATAATATATGGGACTAATGACGTAGTTTGACCTAAGAATAGATGTATAGAAAAGTAATATATTTTTGTAAATTAAATAAAACCATCCAAACCCAAGAATTAGCGTGGCGTTGACTACACCTAGAATAGGTCAGATTGGGTGGAGCATTGGATATATCTAAATCTATCTAGATAAAATTCTTTTTAATTTTATTAAATATACAATTGTTTTTATTTTAAATATTATTTTATCACTAATAAGATTTAGGGTAAACTACATAAATGGTCTCCCGATTCTTTGTTGAGTCCTCTAACTTTGAGAAATTACAAATAGGTCCTCCAACTAATTGCGACAAACAAATCGGTTCAGTTCTGTTAAAAAATAAACGAATGATGACATGGCAAAAAATAAAATTTGTATAAGGGTAATCTTCACTGATGGTCACTTTTGTTTTGGGTTTGTTTTATTATGGTCACCTGAATTCAAAAAAGATTATTCTGGCCACTTACGTTCGAAACCGTTTCTGTTTTAGTCACTGGACCGTTAACCTCCGTTAGTTAAAAATAATAATTTCTAATTTGACCCCCAAACTTTCAAAACTTCATTTTTCACCATCTTCCCCAAAACTCAATAAACTTCCCACTGCAGGGGAGAACTGCAAAAATCATTGATTGATTTCTTGATCTATTGAACTGCAAAAATAAAATGTCTACATGTTAGACCCCCTGCTGATGAGGTGTGCTGATGTTTTTTTTTTTAATTTAACTGATTTAATTAAGAACTTTTTATATTAACGAGGAAATTTATTGATTCTTTACCTCTTTCAATCAAATCCTGCCAAGCAAAGCCTAAAAACAGTTCAATTCGTAGAAGGAAAAAAAAACCCAAGCAAAAATATCATAAATACAACAACACATACAGTAATTCCAATGCTCCTCATATTAAAATAAACAACAACAATAATAAACCCTCTTTCACCTGGAATCTTATCTTAATAACATCAAGAGGAGAAGTAATTGTTCGAAAAATTTCGTCAGAAATAGCGCCTGCACTGGCATCAAGTAATGCCCTTTCAAACTGTCCTGGCTCTTCCATTGCTAGAGCTTTGTTTTTTTATAAGGAAACAACAACAAAATCCTTTTTTCCCTCTCGCCCTCTGGATTTAGGCTACCAAATTGGAAACCCAATTTTCAGAAGGAGAATGGATTAGAAAGATAGGGTCAGTGAAAGAATGCGTGTAAAGAAGAAGAAGAATAAACGAAAAGGTAGCTGAAAAATTTGGAAGCGCATGACAAAGGGAAAGGTTACCATCGAATTAAAACTACTTTTTTGATGAGAAATTGAAGAAATTACAGATATGATATTACAAAACTCAATGAACTTAAAAGTTCTTAATTAAATCAGTTAAATTAAAAAAAAGACATCAGCATACCTCATCAGCAGGGGTCTAACATGTAGACATTTTATTTTTGCAGTTCAATAGATCAAGAAATCAATCAATGATTTTTGCAGTTCTCCCCTGCAGTGGGAAGTTCATTGAGTTTTGGGGAAGATGATGAAAAATGAAGTTTTGAAAGTTTGGGGGTCAAATTAGAAATTATTATTTTTAACTAACGGAGGTTAACGGTCCAGTGACTAAAACAGAAACGGTTTCGAACGTAAGTGGCCAGAATAATCTTTTCTGAATTCGGGTGACCATAATAAAACAAACCCAAAACAAAAGTGACCATCAGTGAAGATTACCCTTTGTATAATAACATATTTGATCCTCAACTTTTACATTTTATTTTAATTTGGTCCTAAATTTAAAATTTCATCTCTCGATATTTAAATATTACAACATTTAGTCCCATAAATTATAAACTACATCTTCTTCCCTTCTAAAAAACTTAAATTGATGTTAACCATAGCCATCTACAACCCTATTTGTATGAGCAGTGAAAAACTGTTAGAGAATCAAAACCTCCATTGATGTTTATGGTAGCCATCTACGATGAGTTACCCATAACAGGATATGCACACCTTTTGTTTTTAGAAGGGAAGAAGATGAAGTTTAAGATTTAAGGGACTAAAATGTTGAGAGCTAAAATTTTAAATTCAAGACCAAATTAAAATAAAATATAAAGGTTAAGGGTTAAATTTGTTATTATACATATTTTATTAACTACCACATCATCAACTGTTTATTTTTTAAAGAAATTGGACTGATTTGTTAGTCGTGATTAGTCGGGGGACCGATTTATAACTTCTCATAGTTAGAAGACTCAACAAAGAATTATGTCATAGTATGGGGCATTTATATAGTTTACCCTAAGATTTATTACAATCGATTGGTTAGGTGAAATGAGATGTTAAGTCCCTTAAGTAAAATTTATTACACCTAATATTGGTCAAATTACCCCATAATAAGTTTATATGGTATCGAATCTGGATTAATTAACCAACATAACAATATCAATGAATCACTACATAAATAAATTTTATTTTTAAAATATATATTAAATGAATTTACTTGACAATAAATAATATATTAATTTATCATTAGTTAAAAAAAGTTGAATATTCATATCGAATTTAATTTTAAATATTAATATATATTTTAATTGGTATGTCGATGATGGGGATTTAAAAAAAATTAAAATAGTCTAAAAATGATTATAAAGTAATATTTGTTCATATATATTTTTAACTCTTTGACAAATTGCATATACCTTGTAATTTTTATATCAAATATTTATTCTTAATTACACATCACAAGATCAAAACCTCGGTCCTCGAAGCTTCTAGAACATCTACATTACCATTAAGACAAGCATCATAAGGTACTTAATTATATTTTTTAAATATATTGTTTTATTAAAATTGTATTTTGATCTCACCCAAGGAAGTAAGTTAATTTTATGACCAGTCTTTTGCATTTAGTGAGAGCATTTTACGATAAAAAATGGTATAATGTCAAAAAAATGCCTATAATGTTTAACTGAATAGTCATTTTAGCTCACATTCTCTTTTTTTTTTAAGTAATTTAACCCTCAACTTTTTATTTTTGGTCAAAATGACCCCTCTACGGATGAAAACTGTTAGTCAACTGACGATAGATGGCTTGAAATTACGTGACAAGCATACATAACAGTACAGGCCACAATAGTAGTGTCATATAGACAAATATGTTGACTTTATAGAATGACACACGAGTCAAAAATAAATTTAAAAAATTGTACAAAATTTAAAATATTTTTTCTTCTGGCATGTCATTCTCTCAAGTTATTTCAAGTTGTCTATCGTCAGTTGACTAATAGTTTTCATTCGTAGATGAACCATTTTGACCCAAAATGAAGCATTAAGAGTTAAATTATTTAAAAAAAATATGAGCCAAAATGACTATTCAATCAAACGTTAAGGACATTTTTTGGCATTATGCCTAAAAAAATTGTCATTGTTATCAATTATGATATCTTAGTTATAATAATGTTGAGTTGTGTGGGGCTCGATTCGATCAACCAATATTGCTCACCAAGTGGTGGAGAGATGGATTTTTGGGTGGAAGGGTTGAGGAAGCTAAAAAGAAATGTGACACAATGATTTATAGTGGTTCAACCTTCTAACCAAGGTCTACATCCACTACCTTAGCTCCCCACTAAGGATTTCACAATCAATCCACTATTGATTCGTCCCCTTTTCTAGGATTAGGAGGAAACCCTTACAACCGATCAAGCTTCTACCCAAAGCCTTGATCAAAACCCTCTTTACAAAGAGAAACAATAAGCAAACTTAAAACCCTCTAATAGGTGTTTGTTTGCACAATTAAGCACTCACCCAAAACCTAAAACACTTGAGCAAATTTGACAATTTTGGCTCACTAGTGTTTGTCTATACAAGAATTGACAATTTAAGCACTAAGACACTTTTTGATCATTTGATGTTTGACAATATGAGCATTAACCTTCTCTTGATGCTTGGAGGTCCCTTTTATACTCCCAAATGAGTTTCTAGCCGTTTATGGCCGTTGGGGATGAGTCATAGCCGTTGGGGATGCAAAATAGTCGTTACCTACAAAAAGTTCAGCATTTATAACACGAGGGATCGATCCCATAAACCAGGGGATCGATCCTTTTTCATAAAAATATGACCGTTACAGTCAAGGGATCGATCCCAGAAACCAGGGGATCGATCCTTTTGCACTTGGAGGCTGGAAGCAAAAATTGAACGAATCTGCCAACCAAGGGATTGATCCCTTTTATCAGGGGATCGATCCTTTTTGCCTTGGAGACTGGAAAAACAGCTTTAGTGCAAAAACGGATCATACATGTTTTGAAAAAGATCGGCTAAAGTTAGAAATCATTCGAAACGAAATTTTCAAGTTGTTTGGACTTAAAGATATGTTTTAAATTCTTTTCAAATTAGTCCAAAACATTTTTCAATTATTATATCAAAACATTAGTTCTACAATCTTCCCTTTTTGATATAATAAAACTCACTTGAATAATTGTTTGGGATTCTCCCCCTTTAACTTAAAAAATGTGAATAAGAGATTAAGGAAATGAAATCAAATAAAGCTCCCCCTTATTCATTTGAAAATTCAATTTTTCAAACCAATTTCTCTCCCTTTTTGTTATATCAAAAAGAATTTAAAACATTAAGTTCAAAATAACAATAGAGGTAAAAACTTTGACAAAAATAAGAATTTGGTTTTAAAATGGCTCCCCCTTACTCAAAGCATCATTAAAAATGTTAGTCCAACATTTATGATCATCTAGTTGAATAAACTAAATATAAAACAAATTAATGCAAAAACAACTAGATTTTTACCAACACTTGAACTCAAGGGAGGATGTGAAGCCTTCCTTCTTCAAGTGTTCTTCCTTGTGTGCATGGAGCTCCCCCTCAATGTTTGACTTGTTGAACATCTCCATCACACCTAACAATAGACAATCAAGTAATTTTTGGTATCCAAATTGCTTTGGATCCATGAACGTTATTAGCACAAATTTAGTCCCCTTTGGAATCCATTTTTCAATGTCATCCTTTTTAATTGAAGTACTAAGTCCTTTTGGGACCCAAATACTTCTAAAACATTTTCCTTTAATAAATCTAGGGGCACTAGATTGTCTAACATAAAAATTTGATTTTCCAAAATTGTTTTTCTTTACAAGCTTTTGGAAATCAAATCTTTTTTCTTTTTGAACATTTTGAAGCAATTTTTGTAAATCAAAACATTTTAATTCAAACTCCTCAAGTTTTGCTTCAAGTTCAAGTTTGGTTTTAGAAAGCAAATCATTTTGAATTTTTAACTTTGAAATAAATTTATTGTTTTTCAAAATGTGGCTTTTAAAATCTAAAACCAAATCATCATAGGCATCTTGTAATTCATCAAAGGAATAAGAACATGAAGTAGATGAATTAGAAGTTACCCTTGAATCTTCTTCGGTGGCCATAAGGCAAAGGTTGGCTTGATCATCGTCGGTGGAGTCCTCATCACTCCAAGTAGCCACATGTGCCTTCTTCTTATGGCTTGAAGTGCTTGCCCTCTCCTTTCTTTTAGGTTTTCGTTCAAGCTCTCTCAAGACTTTCTTCATGAACGGGGCACACTTCTTGAAGAGATGAACTATCTCTTCATCTTCATTCTCCTCTTCACTTGAGTAGACATGATGGCAAGTGGAGGATTTGAGAGCCATGGCACTAGCATTGATGCCAAGCCCTTTGATTTTCTTCTCTCCCATAGCTCTAATTTCTTCCCTCTTCTTCTCATCCTCTTTATTCTTCTTCATGATTTGATGAGTAAGGAGTGACCCCATGAGTTCATCAAGCTTCAAAGTCTTCAAATTTTTGGCTTCGATGATGGCGGTCCTCTTTGAGTCCCAAGACTCGGGAAGTGAGTAGATGAGCTTTCGAACAAGCTTTTCTTCCGGGATGGCTTCTCCAAAACCTTTAAGACCGTTGGTGATGGTGGAGAACCTATCAAACATCTTCTCGATGTTCTCTTCCGGATCCATTTTGAAGTTCTCATACTCCAAGGTTAGGAGCCCAATCTTGGTCTCCTTGACTTCATTTGTCCCCTCGTATGTGACTTCAAGCTTGTCCCATACCTCCTTGGCACTCTCACAAGAAGACATCTTCTCATAGATGGATGGACCAAATGCACAAAATAGAATGTGCAAGGCTTTGCAATTTAGCTCCATCTTCTTGCGATCGTCGGCACTCCACTCATCTTTACTTCTTTAAGGCACGAACGGACCATCTTCAACTATGTCCCATAGCTTGTAATCTCTTGACTTCAAGAAGAATTTCATCTTTGTCTTCCAATGGGCATAGTGGTCTCCGTCAAAGAAAGGCGATTTGTCGATTGATTGTGCCATTTGAGCTGGTTGATGAAATAGTGATCGAGCTTGCCGGATCTTCTCAATAGGATGTTAATCCTCTTCGATTGAGTCAAGCTCTGATACCAATTGTTGAGTTGTGTGGGGCTCGATTCGATCAACCAATATTGCTCACCAAGTGGTGGAGAGGTGGATTTTTGGGTGGAAGGGTTGAGGAAGCTAAAAAGAAATGTGACACAATGATTTATAGTGGTTCAACCTTCTAACCAAGGTCTACATCCACTACCTTAGCTCCCCACTAAGGATTTCACAATCAATCCACTATTGATTCGTCCCCTTTTCTAGGATTATGAGGAAACCCTTACAACCGATCAAGCTTCTACCCAAAGCCTTGATCAAAACCCTCTTTACAAAGAGAAACAATAAGCAAACTTAAAACCCTCTAATAGGTGTTTGTTTGCACAATTAAGCACTCACCCAAAACTTAAAACACTTGAGCAAATTTGACAATTTTGGCTCACTAGTGTTTTTCTATACAAGAATTGACAATTTAAGCACTAAGACACTTTTTGATCATTTGATGTTTGACAATATGAGCATTAACCTTCTCTTGATGCTTGGAGGTCCCTTTTATACTCCCAAATGAGTTTCTAGCCGTTTATGGCCGTTGGGGATGAGTCATAGTCGTTGGGGATGCAAAATAGTCGTTACCTACAAAAAGTTCAGCATTTATAACACGAGGGATCGATCCCATAAACTAGGGGATCGATCCTTTTTCATAAAAATATGACCGTTACAGTCAAGGGATCGATCCCATAAACCAGGGGATCGATCCTTTTGCACTTGGAGGCTGGAAGCAAAAATTGAACGAATTTGCCAACCAAGGGATCGATCCCTTTTATCAGGGGATCGATCCTTTTTGCCTTGGAGACTGGAAAAATAGCTTTAGTGCAAAAACGGATCATACATGTTTTGAAAAAGATCGACTAAAGTTAGAAATCATTCGAAACGAAATTTTCAAGTTGTTTGGACTTAAAGATATGTTTTAAATTCTTTTCAAATTAGTCCAAAACATTTTTCAATTATTATATCAAAACATTAGTTCTACAATCTCCGCCTTTTTGATATAATAAAACTCACTTGAATAATTGTTTGGGATTCTCCCCCTTTAACTTAAAAAATGTGAATAAGAGATTAAGGAAATGAAATCAAATAAAGCTCCCCCTTATTCCTTTGAAAATTCAATTTTTCAAACCAATTTCTCCCCCTTTTTGTTATATCAAAAAGAATTTAAAACATTAAGTTCAAAATAACAATAGAGGTAAAAACTTTGACAAAAATAAGAATTTGGTTTTAAAATGGCTCCCCCTTACTCAAAGCATCATTAAAAATGTTAGTCCAACATTTATGATCATCTAGTTGAATAAACTAAATATAAAACAAATTAATGCAAAAACAACTAGATTTTTACCAACACTTGAACTCAAGGGAGGATGTGAAGCCTTCCTTCTTCAAGTGTTCTTCCTTGTGTGCATGGAGCTCCCCCTCAATGTTTGACTTGTTGAACATCTCCATCACACCTAACAATAGACAATCAAGTAATTTTTGGTATCCAAATTGCTTTGGATCCATGAACGTTATTAGCACAAATTTAGTCCCCTTTGGAATCCATTTTTCAATGTCATCCTTTTTAATTGAAGTACTAAGTCCTTTTGGGACCCAAATACTTCTAAAACATTTTCCTTTAATAAATCTAGGGGCACTAGATTGTCTAACATAAAAATTTGATTTTCCAAAATTGTTTTTCTTTTCAAGCTTTTTGGAAATCAAATCTTTTTCTTCTTGAACATTTTGAAGCAATTTTTGTAAATCAAAACATTTTAATTCAAACTCTTCAAGTTTTGCTTCAAGTTCAAGTTTGGTTTTAGAAAGCAAATCATTTTGAATTTTTAACTTTGAAATAAATTTATTGTTTTTCAAAATGTGGCTTTTAAAATCTAAAACCAAATCATCATAGGCATCTTGTAATTCATCAAAGGAATAAGAACATGAAGTAGATGAATTAGAAGTTACCCTTGAATCTTCTTCGATGGCCATAAGGCAAAGGTTGGCTTGATCATTGTCGGTGGAGTCCTCATCACTCCAAGTAGCCACATGTGCCTTCTTCTTATGGCTTGAAGTGCTTGCCATCTCCTTTCTTTTAGGTTCTCGTTCAAGCTCTCTCAAGGCTTTCTTCATGAACGGGGCACACTTCTTGAAGAGATGAACTATCTCTTCATCTTCATCCTCCTCTTCACTTGAGTAGACATGATGGCAAGTGGAGGATTTGAGAGCCATGGCACTAGCATTGATGCCAAGCCCTTTGATTTTCTTCTCTCCCATAGCTCTAATTTCTTCCCTCATCTTCTCATCCTCTTTATTCTTCTTCATGATTTGATGAGTAAGGAGTGACCCCATGAGTTCATCAAGCTTCAAAGTCTTCAAATTTTTGGCTTCGATGATGGCGGTCCTCTTTGAGTCCCAAGACTCGGGAAGTGAGTAGATGAGCTGTCGAACAAGCTTTTCTTCCGGGATGGCTTCTCCAAAATCTTTAAGACCGTTGGTGATGGTGGAGAACCTATCAAACATCTTCTCGATGTTCTCTTCCGGATCCATTTTGAAGTTCTCATACTCCAAGGTTAGGAGCCCAATCTTGGTCTTCTTGACTTCATTTGTCCCCTCGTATGTGACTTCAAGCTTGTCCCATACCTCCTTGGCACTCTCACAAGAAGACATCTTCTCATAGATGGATGGACCAAATGCACAAAATAGAATGTGCAAGGCTTTGCAATTTAGCTCAATCTTCTTGCGATCGTCGGCACTCCACTCCGCTTTACTTCTTTGAGGCACGAACGGACCATCTTCAACTATGTCCCGTAGCTTGTAATCTCTTGACTTCAAGAAGAATTTCATCTTTGTCTTCCAATGGGCACAGTGGTCTCCGTCAAAGAAAGGCGGTTTGTCGATTGATTGTGCCATTTGAGCCGGTTGATAAAATAGTGGTCGAGCTTGCCGGATCTTCTCAATAGGATGTTAATCCTCTTCGATTGAGCCAAGCTCTGATACCAATTGTTGAGTTGTGTGGGGCTCGATTCGATCAACCAATATTGCTCACCAAGTGGTGGAGAGGTGGATTTTTGGGTGGAAGGGTTGAGGAAGCTAAAAAGAAATGTGACACAATGATTTATAGTGGTTCAACCTTCTAACCAAGGTCTACATCCACTACCTTAGCTCCCCACTAAGGATTTCACAATCAATCCACTATTGATTCGTCCCCTTTTCTAGGATTAGGAGGAAACCCTTACAACCGATCAAGCTTCTACCCAAAGCCTTGATCAAAACCCTCTTTACAAAGAGAAACAATAAGCAAACTTAAAACCCTCTAATAGGTGTTTGTTTGCACAATTAAGCACTCACCCAAAACCTAAAACACTTGAGCAAATTTGACAATTTTGGCTCACTAGTGTTTGTCTATACAAGAATTGACAATTTAAGCACTAAGACACTTTTTGATCATTTGATGTTTGACAATATGAGCATTAACCTTCTCTTGATGCTTGGAGGTCCCTTTTATACTCCCAAATGAGTTTCTAGCCGTTTATGGCCGTTGGGGATGAGTCATAGCCGTTGGGGATGCAAAATAGTCGTTACCTACAAAAAGTTCAGCATTTATAACACGAGGGATCGATCCCATAAACCAGGGGATCGATCCTTTTTCATAAAAATATGACCGTTACAGTCAAGGGATCGATCCCATAAACCAGGGGATCGATCCTTTTGCACTTGGAGGCTGGAAGCAAAAATTGAACGAATCTGCCAACCAAGGGATCGATCCCTTTTATCAGGGGATCGATCCTTTTTGCCTTGGAGACTGGAAAAACAGCTTTAGTGCAAAAACGGATCATACATGTTTTGAAAAAGATCGGCTAAAGTTAGAAATCATTCGAAACGAAATTTTCAAGTTGTTTGGACTTAAAGATATGTTTTAAATTCTTTTCAAATTAGTCCAAAACATTTTTCAATTATTATATCAAAACATTAGTTCTACAAATAAGAAAAAATGTAGGGTAAAGTTACAAATGGTCACTAAACTTTAATCAATTGTTTAATTTGGTAACTAAATTTCCAATTGCTTCAATGTTACCATTAAACTTTTAGTTTTGTTTCAATTTGGCCACTGACCCGTTAACAACCGTTAAAAGAGTAATGTGGTTGTTAAAATATTTTGTATAGTAACACATCTAGTCCTCCACGTTTACACATTCAAATAATTTAGTCCTAATTCGAAAGAAATAATAAATTTAACCCTCATTATTTCAATTTGACCCTATTTTTAGTTAGAAATAATTTAATATTTTATTTTGATCCTTCAATTATAACTAATGCTATATTGTCTCTCCCAAGTCTCAACCATACCCAATTCATATGTTCACAAAGCCAATTGATGGAGATTTATAAGGATTTAAGCATCTGGGAGCACCATCCTTATCCTGCACACACCACCATGGTAAGGACCCGTCAAATTCCATTTTTAGATATAGATTTGTGAGCACAGACAATAATCATCAAATATGGTCAAAATAAATATTATCTCTAGTTAAAAATATGGTCAAATTAAAATAATGAGGGTTAAATTTATCATTTTTTTCGAGTTATGACTAAATTGTTTGAATGTATAAACGTGGAGAACTAAATGTGTTATTATACAAAGTATTTTAACAGCCATAACACTCTTTTTAACGGTTTTGTTAACGGTTCAGTGGCTAAATTGAAACTAAACTAAAAGTTTAATGATAATATTGAAGCAATTGAAAGTTTTGTTACCAAATTGAATAATTGATCAAAGTTTAGTGACCATTTGTGAACTTTACTCAAATTCATCAAATATGTATTGGGCCTTGGGCTTGTGCTTTGCTTGACGGTGACTCCATCTTCACCAGCAACCTTGATGCATTGAACCTTTCTAACAAACTAAAGTTGTTTTGTGGTAGGAAAATGGGATCCACTTTATTATCGACCTAATTAATAATTATGACATATTCATTAATATAATTTTGTAAAAATGAAATGAGGAACGGAACTATATTCAAAATTGAGTATTTAAATTTAAAAATTTAAAGGATAAATGTCTCGTTTAACTGATAATTAAATTAGAAATAACCTAAAGCGTCATTATATACATTAAAAATTTCGAACACAACTTGTCCCGTTATCTAAATGACTCCGTCCCTAAGTGAAATGCTAAACATCTTTGGCTATGCATGCCTCACCTATAAGTTCTCCTGTGTTATTTTATGTATGTATCTATAAAAAAGATTGACCGGTCTTTGATATGGTTGTTTTCTCGAGACTAACATTATACGTATAATTTAAGTTATGTAACTCAAAATTGGTGTCAAAAATCATGGGTGTCGGACTTGACACTCTCAATGGACGAGTTAGGAGTACAAGTTTTTTTTTTTTCTTTTTAAAGACTTCATTTTTAGCTATTATAATTTGTATTAAAAAATAATATTCGAGCTTTATAAACAAAATTAGAGTAAAATTTATGATATTTATGTTTAATTCGGACATTCTAATTCATTGAAGCGCCATCACGTGTTCCAAAATTTAGTGAAATTTAGGTCTGTGTTTTTGTTTGGATTTTGATTCGTTCAAATCTCAAAGTTCCACATTAAATTCATCAAAGTACATGAATTCCACATGATTATTGAAATAATGTTAAATTAAATATTGTTTTTCCGTACGTAATTTCCCCACCCCAACACGTAAACTACAAAGGGAACAATACAAGTATGATGTTTTGTAATGGACAACTCAGGTCAAAGCTATAATTAATTAGACGTAAGAAATACAAGCTTATAACTCACTGGCAGCCAATTATTCTATTTTTAATGATATTTGTAGCTACGTTTTTTAATAGTCTAAAAATAATTACAGTGTAGTATTTGTTTATGTATATTTTTAATTCTTTGACAATGCACACACCTTGCAAATAGAGCGATTGAACATAAATATCTTAAGATGAATATCGTCCGCTTTTCTACTATGATCAATTGATGTGTTCACTACATTTCTCTTTAAATATACAATATTAGAGATTTGATTCGAATTTTATATTGTTCTAGTCTGAAAAATTCGTGGCATGATTTACTTGATAAAAAAAGAAAATTAATAGAAATTGAGATATGTATTGGATGCAAAAAAGTAAAAGTATCTAATGTTTTTTTTTTGAAAGTCATGTATCTAAGGTTAAGTGTACGTCTAACAATATTTTTTTTTTTTGTAATTTTTTGTCGATCATAGTGAAACTCTTCGGCTGTCCATTTTTATTCGTATTTTTTGGGATAAAATCTAAATACTTATGAAATCGTATATTTAATATATATATATATATATATATATATATATATATATATATATATATATACGGATAGGATCAAGTTACATGATATAAAACTCATTGAGTTTTACATTAATTTATAGCCATTAGATTAGTGAAATGGACGGATGAGATTAATAGTAAAAATGTGAAGATTATCACTTGGGGAAAAAAGATAAGAAAATAATCTAAGCCATTAATTATCATCATCAAACGGTCTAAAAACTGTGTAAAAGTAATTGAGTTTTACACAGTGTAAGTTGATCATAACCTATATATATATATATATTAAAGTGGCGAATGCGCTTGACTATTGCTAGAGAGGGAAATAAAGCGGATGCGCTTGCGAGGCTTGCATGGCAACAACCTTTTAATTTTTACGAGTTTGTCGAGCCACCTAGTTCGGTAGCTCTTTTGTTACAGTTAGATTTTCTGAGTTAGTTTTCCTTTGGTTTTGTCGTTTGTGTTTTTCTTTTGGTTTTGTCGTTTGTAAATGCATTTAAAGGCATTTTTTCTCCATCTAAGTTTAGAGAGATTTTTTAACGAGACCCTTACTTGTATTTCCCTTTTCATCTAATATATATACATATATATAATACACAGGCTATGTAAAAAAAATTACGCAACCCTTCTATAAAATTTAAAATTTAATTCTCAAACCATAGCACCTTAAAACTTAAAACTAAACTCTAAACATAAACCTTAAATTCTAAACATTAAACCCTTAACACTAAATTCTAAACATAAACCTTAAATTCTACACCCTACAGATTAAACTCCTAAACTCTAAGCCATAACTTAAAACCCTAAACCCTAAAATTGAAAGGATTTATATATATAGTGATGTTTTTAGTGCACCATCCACTATAAGGAAACGTTTTGAAATGGTCTTACACTTTTACCAATTCAAACATTGCATCAAGGATCAATTTTAGTTTATCTAATCATCATGTTTTACTTGAAATTTTGAAAAAGAGAAAAAAAAATTAGAGTCGGTAATATAATTTGAAATTATCGGGTTTTGATATATGTTTTAAGATCAGAAACGAAATTAGGACCAGGTATTAAGAGAGGTAAAACTTCAGAGTAAAAAAAAGACTAATTAAGTATTTAATTTTAAATATTGAAAAAAAAATTAGCGTGTCATAATAATATCTGTTTATTTTTTCTTAGCTCTATAATAATAGACACTTTACGAACAAACTATTTAAATTCAAATCTCTTAAAAATAATAATATTATATTTTTATTGTGAGAACTTAAAGGGTTCAATTTACAAAGCTTTTCGAACTTAAAACTTAGCATCTCATCAGCCTCTCTGACCATGAATCCAACATCACTCAGCCTCCATTGAAGCCGAGAAAGACTTTATTAAAAATAAATATATCAAATATGAATATGTGTCTGTCACGAGTATATTTTAAAAATTAAAAAAAAAACACAAATTAAAGTATTAGTAGTATAGAAAATCTTGATCAAATCTTAGCACGTGTAATCAATCCAACTGTCCTAAAAGTGACAACCGAGAAGAAACCAAATAAACAAGTCATTGCACATGTCAGATGCCACATCACTTTGCTGCTAATATCTTTCATGAATTCAATCACATATGGAGTTATATTAAAAATTTAAAATTACGAAATTTTAAAATTTTAGAGAGTATAAATTTAAATAATCGATAGAAAATATAAAGAAAATAAATACATTATATGAGCTGTGACGGAGCCACCTTATAGATGGAAGGAGCAATTGCCCCCTCCCAAATCTGATGGGTTAATTGTATTTTAGGCCTAAAAATTTTAAAATAATTATAATTAAGCTTTTGTCCCTCTCAAAAGTTTACGATTTATTGTTTTTAATACCATGTCAATTAAAATTAATAAAATTAGAATAAATATTCTATACACAGGCGGTGGAAACTGAAAGTTTTCATAAGCGTCTTAGTTTTAGGGTATATGGAGTTAGTTTAGGGTATATGATTTAGGGGTTTAGTTGTAGGGGGTTAGAATTTAGGGATATTTGTTTCAATTTAAGGTTTAGGGTTATAATTTAGGGTTTATAAGTTAAAACCTAAATTCTCACAGTATTACCCTAAAAACTAAACCCTAACCTACAAACCCTAAATTATAACAATAGACCTTAAACTAAAACAATTACCCCTAAATTCTAAACCCCTAAACCATATACCCAAAACTAACTCCCTATACCCTAAAACTAAGACGCTTGTGGAAACTGAAAGTTTCCACCGCCAGTGTATAGGATATTAATCCATAAAATTAAACATAAACTCCATTAACTTTAAGGTTTAATTACTTTTTAAGACCTATTTGTTTCAAAGCTAATCAATCTGCCCCATCGTAGTTCAATCTTGACTTTGTCTTTGTATATGAATTTTTTTTAAAAATACGACTACTCTAACAACCCTCGATCCATCTCCGGATGAAATTCTTCTTTGTTTTTGAGTGCCAAAGCGAGTTGAATGATGACTGTAGGGGGCCATTGTAGGTAAGCAGATTGAGACTTTGTACTGAATCTGATTGATTGGTTGATATCACACGAGCAAGTTTGACATAAAAGATTCTTAAAAACTGTCTTAAGCAAAGTCGGTCGAGTCGAGCCTTAACATTTCCCACTAATTAACATGTTGTCGGTGAGATTAGTGTCGGATTAGATATGAAACAGTTTGCCTCCCTTGTGTCGGGTTGTCGGTATGCTTATAACTGCACACGTGTACACTCTTCTCGTGGTTTACAGCCAATGCTCGATAGTGTTGGTTCCACTAATCTTTGATTTTTATATTCTTCAGTGTCGTTGAACTTGTCTTGTTTTATTATAGAAAAATGATGAAGTTTTGGATTTGATTAAATTAAGAATGTCTGAAGGTTAGGGACGACAGCACCGAGGGTTGGTGTGTTGGTAGCCTTCGGTTCTTTGAACAAGCTGATCCCACGTCGGAGGCTGGACTTTGAAACTAATGTTATTCCGACTCTTTGTTTATCTTTGGTTGGATTTGATACGTTTTTGAATTTATAGGAGAGATTTGTAAAAGAATGAATGTATTTGTATCGAATATGTACCGACATGAAACTATTTTATTTAGGGTAAAAATTCTCTACCCCTAATTATGTCCTCTTCTATGCCCTATACTAAAAATTATTTCAAAATTAAATTCTAAACCCTAACCCTATTTTCTACATCATAAACCTTACACCCTAAAAAATATACCATACCCTTAATTTTCTAAACCTTAACCACAACTTCTAACCTTAAACCTTAAATTTTAAACTCTAAACCCACTAATAAAAGGGCAAATTTGTGTAATAAAAGGATATAATAAAAGGGCAAAAGATTTTCATCATTTTGTTTAAAAGTTGAATGTAACAGTAGCACATTTGTGTAAGGGTAAACTTTATATTTTTATCCCCGAACTTTTTTCTTACTCCTATTTTAGACATTAAAATTTAATTTTTTTTATTTAATTAGTGGACTTAAATTCTTTTGTTTCGATCACTTTGCTGTTAAATACTTAATGATGTTATGATTCAGTATTTGTCTTCTGAAAAACATAAAATGACTCCAAAACTTTCTTTTTTATGTAAAAATTCGTTAATTTTCATATACTTTTCTTGACGATGACACATCTTCCTCCAAATCCCAACAGTTTGAGAAGTGGGGAAGGAGGAAACAAGCTATATTATTTTGATTTTATGTATGCGGGTGGGATTGTAGATCGAAGTGGTTTGCAGTTTTTTGAATTTTGGTTTTGAGGTTAGTTTTGCTGGGTTCTAACACCGATGAGTCATAAGGATGAATTTAGGGATAGACCGAGGGGGTTGGCTCCTAAAAATTTGAAATTTTTATACGACTTAGAAAAAAAATAATTTTTTTTATATATTTTTTATTAAAAATTTATTTTCGTCTCCCCTTAAAAATTTATAGGTTCGCTCTTCTAACCTAAAATTGCGTCCGCACGTGGATGAACTATAATGTTTTTATGTACGTAAAATAAAAGAATAAAATACAAAAAAATGGACAACATGTAACTGTCAGATCAACAAAAAGCAACCCATGTTAACTCACGTTTTTGTCATATCTCTCTCACATGTCAGTTTTAACATACATACGAGTGACCAAAACAACATTAATTTAAAAGTTCAGCAATCGGATTAAAAGTTTTTAAAATTTAGTGATCAAAATAAGAGTAAGAAAAAATTTAATGACTAAATTTAAAATTAACCCTTTGTTTAACAGGTGGAGAGTGGAAACCAAATCCCGAATCTTTTCAAAGCATATCAATATGTTGTAAACTTGTAGTCCACAACTTTCATGGAACTTTCTTATACACTATAAATAGAGCTTGCACGAACACCAAACAAAACACAAAACCTAATCTACTTTTTTCTGTTTGCTTCCCGAGAAAAATCTCATTTCTTTCATTCTTTGTACAAACTCCAAGGACAAAGTATTCCTTTTTCAATGGCAGCCATTTCCAAGATTGCAGCAGGCAATGGCCATGGTGAAAACTCGCCTTATTTCGACGGCTGGAAAGCATACGAGGCCAATCCTTTTCACCCCATCGACAGACCCGACGGTGTTATTCAGATGGGGCTAGCTGAGAATCAGGCACGTTGAAAATGAAAATCTCATGAATTTTGCAGTAAAAAGTTATGTTTTTTACCATGGAAAACTCATGTTTTCTTCCTCTTTGAACCTCCAGCTTAGCTTTGATTTCATTGAAAAGTGGCTCATGGAACACCCGGAAGCTGCCTGCCCGAGTTCAGACAAATTCAAGGAGACTGCACTTTTCCAGGATTATCATGGCCTGCCTGAGTTCAGACAAGTATGGGAAATCCATAATTATTACAGTATATGTATATGTGTATGTATATGTATGTGTTAGTTTATAGACTAAAACATTAATTTGTGTTACTCTTACATTACAACAGGCTGTTGCGAAATTCATGGGGAAAGTGAGGGGAGATAGAGTGAAATTCGATTCGGATCGGATCGTTATGAGCGGCGGAGCCACCGGTGCTCATGAAATGCTTGCCTTTTGCTTGGTGGATCCTGGTGAAGCACTTCTGGTTCCTACTCCTTATTATCCAGGGTAATGTATGATGTATCGGTTTTCAAGTTCGAGTTTTAATTTTTTTTTACATTTATCTCACACGGTGTTCGGTTTGTAGATTTGATCGGGACTTGAGGTGGAGAACCGGGGTCGAACTCGTTCCGGTTGTATGTGAGAGTGCCAATGATTTCATGATCACCATTGATGCCTTGGAAGATGCATACGAGAGAGCACAAGAAGCTAAACTCCGAGTCAAGGGTTTGCTCATAACGAATCCATCGAATCCATTGGGAACGTTCATGAACAAGGAGACATTGAACAAAATCGTACGCTTCGTAAACGAAAAGAACATACATTTGATCAGCGACGAGATATACGCCGCCACCGTTTTCATGGAACCGGAGTTCGTTAGCATATCGGAGATCATAGAAGAAGTCGAATGCAACCGTGATTTGATCCACATTGTTTATAGTCTCTCAAAGGACATGGGGTTCCCCGGATTCAGAGTCGGTATCGTATATTCATACAACGATGTTGTGACGAACTGTGCCCGAAAAATGTCAAGTTTCGGGCTAGTGTCGTCACAAACACAACACTTAATCGCGTCGATGCTGTCCGACGACGATTTTATCGATAATTTCGTGTCGGACAGCAAAGACCGGTTGTTCAAACGGCACAAGTATTTCACTTGGAGCCTTGCACAAGTCGGTATCGGTTCGTTAAACAGCAACGCCGGGCTGTTCATATGGATGGATTTGCGTAAGCTCTTGAAAGAGAAAACGTTCGATGCCGAGATGGAGCTGTGGCGAGTGATCATCGACGATGTTAAGCTCAATGTTTCGCCGGGATCGTCGTTCCATTGCCACGAACCGGGGTGGTTCAGGGTTTGCTTTGCTAACATGGATGATAACACCATGGAAGTTGCTTTGTCGAGGATCCGAAACTTCATGGTTAAACACAACGAGACCGTGGTTCCACCGCGCAACAAATTATGGAGACGAACCAGCCTTAAGCTCAGCTTATCTCGGAGAATGGACGATTTTATTATGTCGCCAGGCATTTTGTCTCCTCAGTCCCCTTTGCCGCAGTCGCCGCTCGTCCGAGCCCGGACTTAAACCGGAGCTGCGGCGGAATCCAAACGGACCCTTTCTTATATACATATACATATATATGTGTGTACTAATAAGCTTTAGATATCACCATTGTTTCCCATGGAGATAACCCATACAAGAGGGACTCCATGGATTGATATGAAAAATAAGGGATTTTTTTCTTTAATTTCTTTTTCCATTAGTGAGTATGCATTTTGTTGATATTCACATATAACATTATGTATTTTTAGCATTTATTAAACATGTTATTTTCTTGGTTTGTTGAGTTAAATAATCTTCTAAACTCTAAAACTATTAAAATTATATTATGAACTTTTCTCGCCACAAGATAATAAGTAATGGTGCAAAAATTTAAAAAATTTACTTTACATATATTTTATAGAAAAAAATTAAATTATATAAAACTAAATTGATACATCATCTCCTACCAAACATCACAAAAAAATCCAATCATTTTATTTTCTTTCGATGTCATCGCTGTTGAACTAAATTCCTCTTATTCTCTTGTATTGGGCTGCTACGGGGATGCCTTGATTCTTTGGTAATTTCAAAAGGTTTATGAATAATTTAAAAATTATACTCGATTGAGTTTAGCTCGGTTGATTTGTCGTTGATACAATATATAGAAGGATGTATGATCGAACATGTTTGAACTAGGGGTGTGCATTCGGTTAACTAACCGAACCGAATTACTCAAAATTCATTAACCCGTTTTTTTCCTTTTAACTGTTAATCGAACCGAAATTTTTGAATTTTTTTTACCGAACCTAAAAAACTTCGGTTAATTCGGTCGGTTTTCGAATTAACTAAAATTTATTATAAAATTTTGGATAAATTACACAATTGGTCACTAAATTATGCTAAAATGGTCTTTCTTAGTCACTGAACTTTAATTTTATGCTAATCTGATAAAAGTTTAATGGTCATTTTATAATATATCAAAAAATTTAGTGATCATTTTATATTTTTTAAAAGTTTAATGACCAAATATATATATATATATATATATAATATTTAATATATAATAATTTTGGTTAATAAACCGATTTTGAACCGAATTAACCGATAACCGAAGTTTGAAAAAACTCTTAATCGTTAACTGATTTTACCTAAAATTAACCGACTGATTAACAAGAAAAAATTCGGTTCGGTCGGTTAAAATCGAATAACGCACACCCCTAGTTTAAACGTTTAATATTCTCCCATTCATGGATAAATAGATACTTGAGTAGTATAAACATTTTATCAAACTGTATGTTAAAAATAAAATAAAATATATATTTTTTATAAGGGTAATTGTTCTATACACAAGCGCTTGTGGAAATTTTTTTTACACAAGCGTCTTAATTTTAGGGGTTAGAGACTCCGTTTAGGGTTTAAAGTTTAGGGCTATAAGTGTACTAGTTTTGAATTTAGGGATTGTTGATAGAATTTTTGGGTTTAGGGTTAAAATTTAGGGTTTATAGGTTAAAACCTAAATCCCTACCCAAATTACCCTAAAACTAAACCCTAACCCTAAACCCTAAATTCTAACCCTAAATCTTAAATTCTAAACATGAACCCTAAATTCTAAACCTTTACACTAAAACCCCTAAACTCTAAACTCTAAACCCTAACCCTAAACCCTATAATTGAGGCGCTTGTGGAAACAAAAAATTTCCACCGCCAGTGTATAGGATATTAATCCTTTTTATAATTACTTTCACTGCTTTGTAATGTTCTTGAGAAAAATACTGGTTGAAATGGAGTGAAAGGAGAATTATTTTCTCGTGTATGGATGGTGCTATAGTACCTTTATAAAGTCATCATTTTTTTTCTCAGCAAAAAAAAAACTACCATATTTTCTCGTGTAGAAATGGTGCTATAATACTTTTATAAAGTCGACATATTTTTCCGACGATTTTGAAAAAGTGTCATGACTACACTACAACTTTGAATATGCATGCTGAAAAAAAAAACTTGTCGTGTCTTCTTGATAACTTTTTTTTTAGTTTTTTCGATTCATAAAGTTTACCCAATTTTTTTTGGTTTTTTGTTCAAACATAACTTCCATTAACGTCAAAAGAGAACTACAGAAAAAGAAAACAAAAAGTCTCGTACACGTACGGGATCAACCAAATATCCGAGAAAAAACAAGACAAAAGGCCATGCAAGACCTGAAACGCCTAAAAACACATCCACGAGCCATAAGCTGCAGTGGGTACCAAACTCAACGGAAGAAAACCAACATACACGAGATGCTGAAACAAAGGTAACGTCCACTGGTGCATCCAGGGTGTAACCCCCTCGTCCCGGTCTGGCCGGATGACCGGTTCGAGTGGGCCACACGGGGAGAACCGAAGCAAAACCCAAAGGGTTCCCCCTCGGTTAGCAACCCTATTTTCTTTTTTCTTTCTAATCTTGTCACATTTAAACCCCAAACCACATTCAAACAACCCAATTTTAATCTTGACTAAAGGCATCTTAATACCTATGGGTTTTTCTCTTTAAAAAGGCCAACAAGGATCAAACAGTGCAGTCTTAAGCAAAGGTTTCGAAACCTCCCCAAAAGATTTTGAAACTTAGACTGGCAGTAAGGTCTGGAACCCAGATTTCTGCAAAAGTTTCGAAACCTTACCCATGGTTTCGAAACCCTCTTCCATGGTTTCGAAACCTTCCTCAAAGGTTTCGAAACTTAGGCCGGCAGTGAGGTCTGGAATCCCAGATTTTGCAAAGGTTTCGAAACCTTCCCCAAAGGTTTCGAAACTTAGGCTGGCAGTAGGGTCTGGAATCCCAGATTTCTGCAAAGGTTTCGAAACCTTACCCATGGTTTCGAAACCATTGTGCAGGGGATCACTTACTGCCTAACTCTAAAGACTTCCTATGGATAAAGAACACTAAGATCATGCATAGACATATATAAGAGCTTAAGAAGGACCAAAGGCATGAATTAACACTCATAAGACTTGCACATACTAACATTTAAGCAACCATACATGAACCATAGATAGCAACCAAGCAATTAACAAGGCATCCATACATAGCATTCATACAAAAGGGCAATTTATGCATATATGGTCATACAAGCACATAAGATTTCATGCCTTAGCAACCAAACAAATAGACATTCAAGGCATGCAACAACAACGATATTTATAGATCAAACAAGGTATCCAAGAATCAAACCAATATCGACATACATCAAAACTCAATCATCAAAACCTATCCCATTGCTAAACTATTACATTCATTTACACAAAACTCATACATTGAGCTCACCAAAAGCAACACTTGGAGACCTTTCCTTGCCCTTGCCACCCACAAGCTATTTATCTGCATTGTCGAACAAAAGAGAGCGTAAGCATAAAAGCTTAGTGAGGGTAAGCTCATAAAACAAACCTTCGACAATGCAGGGTCCAAGCTCCAGCAACTATCATGATATTATACATGATTTTACCTTCGATTCACATGAGCCATAAGTATAGGTGATGCATGAACATATTACCAAATTCATGCCATGCTCAACAACTTATAAGTTCAACATACAATGATACATAACTCAATGTATTAACCACATCATATATCATTTCACATTGAAATTCACATTTCATATCACATTGATACACATATCAATTCATATTATCATGTATGCATAATTTCATATTGGCATAAACATACTTTCTCTTATTGGCACCTAGCTATGACTCGAATACGCAGATAACATGTTGGAACGCATTTCCAACAACAACATTACCTCGGTGGGATTCCACTCATCACCGGTCCTTGCATGTGCGGGATTCCACTCATCGCCACATGCCCTACGGATGAGATTCCACTCATCATCACGTAGAAATATATAAAAGCTTCCGGTGGAATATTACATCACCGTACTCCTCCTTGGTGCCTTAACGCCACCAAGGCCACGTACGTTTTGACTCAATTTGTGTGCACACTCATCCTAATGGTCGATCATTGTACCCAAGCATACTAGTGCCAATTAATCAAATTTCACAACCTTTGATGTTCAAGAGTCATAATATGGCATCTTACATCATATTAAGCTCAACATCAATTATCTCAACAACATAATATCATAATGTCATGTTCAAGAGTAATAATATGGCATCTTACATCATATTGAACTCAACATCATCATGCACAATTACAATTCAAACCGCATGCATAGCAATGCATCAAACCATGTCTCAACAACATGTATAACACATTATACATACACAGATAATCATGAGGCATAACATCAATTAAAGAGATCATCCAATGTCTCTAACTAAAGCTTAGGATTAGGCTACCACCCTAATCCTAACTCTAGGTGAGTCTACCAATCTCAACCTAGTCCACATGCCCGAACCAATTGCTCAAAACCATTTAAAATATTTTAACCACTCACCGACTACTCCATTAGCACAAGCCGACAAGCCTACCAAGCATCCAAGTTTCCGGATTCGAGCCCGAAGCTTCACCATTGATTTCTCTTGCTTCTAACCATTCAAAAACAATATATATTAACCTCAAAATTAGACACAAACCCAAAGTTTAACATCAACACACAAATCCACTTCAATTCTCACAATTCAAAGCCAAGTTCATTCTTCAATTTCTCATTTTCGCACTTCCACTAAAACCCGTCAAAAATCAGAATTGTAGTCATCCAAAACACTCTTAAACATGTTCAAAACACTGCCCAACTATAGTATAACCATCAACCCCCAATTTCCAACATTAAACACACAATTTAAGCCATAAACAATCCCCAAAATCATCAAATCCGAGCAGCCATGAAAAACAATCCAAAACTTGTGATTTCAACATATTTAACACATTCAAACACTTCCAAAGCAACCCCCAACTATTACTCTAACATCAACCCTCAAATTCCAACATAAATCATACCCAAACTCATCTAAAAACCTTCCTAAAAAACCACTGAAACCCAATTTCGGATTTTTACCCAAAATTACTCATTTTAACATATTATGTGTATTTTAACATGATTAAACAAAGCCTCAACTCAATTTGTCAAAACAAGATGAAAAAACCCTTAAAAACCCAAACTTTGATATAAACCCTAATTTTCAAAAGTTCATATTTTTAAAATCTAAGACCATGTATGAATAGGAAATGGAAAGGAGAGTTCAAATATGTGATTACCTTTCAAAAGCCCCTTGAATTGATGAAGAAATCGAATGAAATTAGAGCTTGAAAATTGAGAGAGTTTGGGGAATGAGGGGTGTTTCTCACGTTGGGTATAAAATGAAAAGGGGGAAGAAGATGACAATTTGAAAGTTGTCATCTTTTTTAAAAGCTTTTGGGCAAATTACAACATAAGCCCTTCCCTTTTTATTAAAGTTCAATTACACCACATTTTAGGTTGATTTGTTTTAATTTAATTTTATTGACTCGAACTATAAACCCGAATAACTCCTAACCCCAAAACACGGGTGTTACAACTCTCCCCCATTTAAGGAAATTTCGTCCTCGAAATTCATCGAACAGGAAGAGTCACTGAAACATGCTCCTCCACACATTCCTCTCTCACTACAACATACTAACCAACTCGAAAGATTTACCACGCAACACTTGCTATCTTACACTATGATCTCAATTGATTCTTCGTTGCGCACAATTTCAAACTCAACTCAATCTCTTCAGCAAACATAGCACGGAACATGTCTGACTCACACTCCCGAATTATAGGTTCAAAAACACATCACAAACCTCTTTCTAGTTCTAGTGGTAACCGCAACAAATAAACAACTATACTAGCCCGATTCACAAACTCATACAATACTGCTTGAACACTTGACTCATAACTTTCTCTGACTGATCCTCTGTCTTCATCAAGTAACCAAACACTATACAAATGTCTTCAAAAATAATCTAGTTGAAATCTCGAATCTCTATTACTCACTTCCATTAAAAAATCTTCCGCGAACATAGCAAACTAGAAGAAAACTGAAGCTCAGTCTTGACACGCTGGCAATTTACATACTTACTCTCATACTGAACCACATTATTCATCCACTCAATTCAGAAGCATTCATCTTCAACCCACAATACGTCTTCATACTACTCAGATGCAATACAAATGAACCACCGTGTGCTTCGGCCAAAACAATACATCTCAAAACACTAGGTCAGTCGGTACAACTATTCTGTCTCTGAAATGCAAAACTCTATCATCTTTGAAACTGTATTCTGAAGGTCTTCTTTCCGCTATGTCTTGCACGTGAGGTGCCAAGAATCTGTCTTGCAACTGCTTCTCATCAAACATTCTGACTCAAAGTAGTCTCAACCCGAAACTCGGCCACAAAACTACTATCATTTGATATACGGAATCCGGCAATTGCAACTCGTAACTCAACTACTAATCTAACAGCAAACACAACTCGGAACTCGGTTGCTACGTAGACTCTCTTCAGATAGTACTCAATCTTGAGATCACAGTCTTCAAGCAATTCTAACTACTCATGTTGTTCAAGTTCCAACCATTCCCAAGTCTTCAAATATTTCAAGCTCTAATGATACGTACATATACACTGCGCATTTCATACTATACAAGCTTTGTCTCTAAGTCTTCGAAGCAAATACAACTGTAGTTAACTCTATGTCTCATATCGGATAACTCTTCTCACGGTCTTTCAACTAACTCGATGAACAAGTCGCAATCTTCCGTCTTGCATGGGCACACAACTTAACCCTACATGTAACACGTCACTACAGTTCACAAGCTCTTTCTCTAGTATAGGCTGGATCAAGGTCGAAGTTTTCATCAAAGTTTCTTTCAGTTTCTCTAGGGCTCATTATCTCGCATTTAACCACACAACTGAACATTCTTCTATAGCAATCTATCAATGGAGCAACTATCTTCAAAAGACCATTCACAATTCTCTAAAAGTAACAATGCTAGACCTAGGAACTATAGATATCTGTCACAGTCTTCAATTTCTTCCAACTCATATCTTCTTTTGCCTACTAGGGATATACTCTAACACACTCGGCTGATCTACATGTCCTAGGAGAACATCTTCATTGGCTCGAAGTTCATGTTGCGCAACTTGGTGTACAATTAATTCTCTAATAGAATCTACCACACTAACTTCAAAACTTGCCATGATCTTCCTCGGTACCTGAATATACTCACGTGACATCTAGAAGAGCTACTACAACTGATCAAGAAACTCAGGAAAATATTCTGCTCAACATTTCTATGAAGGTAACTAATACACTAATCAAACAAAACGGCATAACTCAGAGCTCAAGGTAATCACATCTTGCCCCTAAAGCTGTCTTCGGTACTTCAAATTTTCTCACTTTCAACTGGTAGTAAACAGATTTCAAACTAATCTTCAAATAGACTGAAGCACACACCAACTGACCAACAAATCACTGACACTCGAAAATTGATGCTAATCATTCACTGTCACTTGTTTCGACTGTCTGAAATCTAATCACATTCTAGTATTGTCTTCTCTCTTCTTCACAAATTGCACTGTAGAACTCTGAGATGATGCACTAGGCCTAATGAGTCTAAGATCCAACTAACCTCGAAGTTATTTCTTCAACGTTCTCAATTCTTCTGGAATTCATAAGTTACAGAGCAACAAAACTGAAGCAACCTCGGAGACAGCATCAATAATAAACTCTTCTTCGCTGTTAGGAGACAAACTGGGCGTTTCTTCTAAACACTTCTAGGAAGAATCACAAACTATTTTAACATTCTGCGGTCTAATCTTCGTTCAAAAATCAAATCCATCACAATTGCTCAGCAAGTCTGTCAACTAAACTCAATCAACCTTTGATCTCTAAAACTGGATCAACATTCAATAAGAAGCTCACATCCTCACCTACCACTACAGTCACACAAAAATCTACAATTTCAAGGCAACTCTCTCTTTGTCTCAATGTACACACTAACTCTGTGCTCTTCAAGCTGAACCTTGTCAAAAGGTACATCAAAACCGTAGGAAGACGATCGCTTCACACCTACGAGAAACTAGTAACTCTAAACCACCAACAACATCTTCTGTACATCTTTCTGATCACTACTGTCTCCCAAAGAGGCTAGTCACATGTGTCCCTACATCTAAGGTCTCAACAAACTTATCTAATTTCTTACATGCTCACACAAAGGAGGTATCCGCGGAGATTGCAACTTCACATGTACACACTGATAGTATCCTCTTGTTTTCAGACTGGTTCTTCAACAAAATCTGAATCTTCTAAACTGTTCTTAGAGCATCTCGTAACTTCAAGACTCAATTCTGATCGCACACAAATAGTCTAGCTGGACTTGTTCTACCCCTACCAAACAATCCTGAAGTCAAAGCTCAAGGTTCCCTTCTTGGCTCAACTATATCGGAAGTGACTTCATCTCTTCCGCTTGCTGGAAAACAACTCAACGTACACTGACCCAATCACACAAACTAGCTCCCACTCACGGACACTGATCGGCTGTCTTGCATTAAAATCATAGGCCAAACCCCAACGGTCACCAACTAACACTTCACCAGGCATGTTCAACTTGCATACTTGCTAACGATATACAAAAGCACGGATTGAGAATCAACTGGAGGAAACCAACTTAATACTATTCCAAGGGCTCATTCGATAAAACATCGACCCTACTCTAACCCCCACTCATAGGCCTTCACTTCTTCTTACCAACTAATGCCAGAGTTGATCACACCGTCCCTCATCCACAAGAATCAACCCATATACACACCGTCTCAAACGGACAAATTGTACCTCAATTCTGGTACAACCATACCTCCCTAACTAAGGTGATGGACTCCTTCAACACCGTCCACCTTTTCAGAAACTACAACTTCTACTTACCGAAAAGCAATTTAATCAACAACAACATCAACAGTAAAACATACACAATTGGGTTAGCAAGGCAAGGCTTCCAAGTGGCTCAAGTATGTTCCTCTCACTTAAAATCTCTTTTTCGATGTAATAGTAGCAATGGGACTCTACGAACATGTTCAAACAAATCAACACACATACACGCTAAATCAAGCATATAACAGGCTTACTTGCTAAACAAGCAAACATATGCGTACCATCAAACAACATATACTCTCAATCAAACAATCATACATTACAACATTCACGGATAACAAGCAACATGCTTACATGGCAAGCAAACACCGTGCATATCAATCACAAAACACAACTTACCTCACTTACCTGCCCAAGGTCTCGGAAACCTTAGGCTCTAATACCAACAAATGTAACCCCCTCGTCCCGGTCTGGCCGGATGACCGGTTCGAGTGGGCCACACGGGGAAAACCGAAGCAAAACCCAAAGGGTTCCCCCTCGGTTAGCAACCCTATTTTCTTTTTTCTTTCTAATCTTGTCACATTTGAACCCCAAACCACATTCAAACAACCCAATTTTAATCTTGACTAAAGGCATCTTAATACCTATGGGTTTTTCTCTTTAAAAAGGCCAACAAGGATCAAACAGTGTAGTCTTAAGCAAAGGTTTCGAAACCTCCCCAAAAGATTTCGAAACTTAGACTAGCAGTAAGGTCTGGAACCCAGATTTCTGCAAAAGTTTTGAAACCTTACCCATGGTTTCGAAACCCTCTTCCATGGTTTCGAAACCTTCCTCAAAGGTTTCGAAACTTAGGCCGGCAGTGAGGTCTGGAATCCCAGATTTTGCAAAGGTTTCGAAACCTTCCCCAAAGGTTTCGAAACTTAGGCTGGCAGTAGGGTCTGGAATCCCAGATTTCTGCAAAGGTTTCGAAACCTTACCCATGGTTTCGAAACCATTGTGCAGGGGATCACTTACTGCCTAACTCTAAAGACTTCCTATGGATAAAGAACACTAAGATCATGCATAGACATATATAAGAGCTTAAGAAGGACCAAAGGCATGAATTAACACTCATAAGACTTGCACATACTAACATTTAAGCAACCATACATGAACCATAGATAGCAACCAAGCAATTAACAAGGCATCCATACATAGCATTCATACAAAAGGGCAATTTATGCATATATGGTCATACAAGCACATAAGATTTCATGCCTTAGCAACCAAACAAATAGACATTCAAGGCATGCAACAACAACGATATTTATAGATCAAACAAGGCATCCAAGAATCAAACCAATATCGACATACATCAAAACTCAATCATCAAAACCTATCCCATTGCTAAACTATTACATTCATTTACACAAAACTCATACATTGAGCTCACCAAAAGCAACACTTGGAGACCTTTCCTTGCCCTTGCCACCCACAAGCTATTTATCTGCATTGTCGAACAAAAGAGAGCGTAAGCATAAAAGCTTAGTGAGGGTAAGCTCATAAAACAAACCTTCGACAATGCAGGGTCCAAGCTCCAGCAACTATCATGATATTATACATGATTTTACCTTCGATTCACATGAGCCATAAGTATAGGTGATGCATGAACATATTACCAAATTCATGCCATGCTCAACAACTTATAAGTTCAACATACAATGATACATAACTCAATGTATTAACCACATCATATATCGTTTCACATTGAAATTCACATTTCATATCACATTGATACACATATCAATTCATATTATCATGTATGCATAATTTCATATTGGCATAAACATACTTTCTCTTATTGGCACCTAGCTATGACTCGAATACGCAGATAACATGTTGGAACGCATTTCCAACAACAACATTACCTCGGTGGGATTCCACTCATCACCGGTCCTTGCATGTGCGGGATTCCACTCATCGCCACATGCCCTACGGATGGGATTCCACTCATCATCACGTAGAAATATATAAAAGCTTCCGGTGGAATATTACATCACCGTACTTCTCCTTGGTGCCTTAACGCCACCAAGGCCACGTACGTTTTGACTCAATTTGTGTGCACACTCATCCTAATGATCGATCATTGTACCCAAGCATACTAGTGCCAATTAATCAAATTTCACAACCTTTGATGTTCAAGAGTCATAATATGGCATCTTACATCATATTAAGCTCAACATCAATTATCTCAACAACATAATATCATAATGTCATGTTCAAGAGTAATAATATGGCATCTTACATCATATTGAACTCAACATCATCATGCACAATTACAATCCAAACCGCATGCATAGCAATGCATCAAACCATGTCTCAACAACATGTATAACACATTATACATACACAGATAATCATGAGGCATAACATCAATTAAAGAGATCATCCAATGTCTCTAACTAAAGCTTAGGATTAGGCTACCACCCTAATCCTAACTCTAGGTGAGTCTACCAATCTCAACCTAGTCCACATGCCCGAACCAATTGCTCAAAACCATTTAAAATATTTTAACCACTCACCGACTACTCCATTAGCACAAGCCGACAAGCCTACCAAGCATCCAAGTTTCCGGATTCGAGCCCGAAGCTTCACCATTGATTTCTCTTGCTTCTAACCATTCAAAAACAATATATATTAACCTCAAAATTAGACACAAACCCAAAGTTTAACATCAACACACAAATCCACTTCAATTCTCACAATTCAAAGCCAAGTTCATTCTTCAATTTCTCATTTTCGCACTTCCACTAAAACCCGTCAAAAATCAGAATTGTAGTCATCCAAAACACTCTTAAACATGTTCAAAACACTGCCCAACTATAGTATAACCATCAACCCCCAATTTCCAACATTAAACACACAATTTAAGCCATAAACAATCCCCAAAATCATCAAATCCGAGCAGCCATGAAAAACAATCCAAAACTTGTGATTTCAACATATTTAACACATTCAAACACTTCCAAAGCAACCCCCAACTATTACTCTAACATCAACCCTCAAATTCCAACATAAATCATACCCAAACTCATCTAAAAACCTTCCTAAAAAACCACCGAAACCCAATTTCGGATTTTTACCCAAAATTACTCATTTTAACATATTATGTGTATTTTAACATGATTAAACAAAGCCTCAACTCAATTTGTCAAAACAAGATGAAAAACCCCTTAAAAACCCAAACTTTGATATAAACCCTAATTTTCAAAAGTTCATATTTTTAAAATCTAAGACCATGTATGAATAGGAAATGGAAAGGGGAGTTCAAATATGTGATTACCTTTCAAAAGCCCCTTGAATTGATGAAGAAATCGAATGAAATTAGAGCTTGAAAATTGAGAGAGTTTGGGGAATGGGGGGTGTTTCTCACGTTGGGTATAAAATGAAAAGGGGGAAGAAGATGACAATTTGAAAGTTGTCATCTTTTTTAAAAGCTTTTGGGCAAATTACAACATAAGCCCTTCCCTTTTTATTAAAGTTCAATTACACCACATTTTAGGTTGATTTGTTTTAATTTAATTTTATTGACTCGAACTATAAACCCGGATAACTCCTAACCCCAAAACACGGGTGTTACACAGGGATAGCTTCAAACAACAACCGATACTCGGCAGATACAGCAACGACCCATCCACGATCAGCCGGGGCTTGAGACAACAGGGAAACGCTCGAAACTCGCCTGAGAGCTCCCTCCGGAGGCAGGCTCCCACTCTACACGAGATGGGCCTTATCAAGGCAAGCGGAACGTAGCCCCTACGTTGTGGCCACGACACATTGGATAGGAACGCATCAGCTTTGGTAAAACTGTCCTGAAAACAAATCACAAAAAGACCAAAAGCGTGATCAATCGAAGAGCGATACTCCATCATCCGAGACTTTACTGTAGCGTTAGAGCCTCCCGGGTCCCATCCAAAGCTACAATCCAATAAAAACCGTAGCCTTTTAGGAGCCAAAATCAAAAACCGGATGAGATCAATAAAACTCCAAGGATCTACAGACTTCCAAATCCTAAAAGGTAAGGATTTGCTTGGGTTAAAATGGGAAAAGCTGATCCAAGATCCATAAAAACCGAGAAAGTGAATAGAGAGGTTTCCAAAATAGGAAAGGTGGGTCCCATGAGTGATAAAGCTAGGTAGGAAGAAAAAAGACCAAAATGCCCCTGCCATTGTTGCCTTCTCCAAAGAGGACACGCTCAGGTAGGCCGTTGAAGACCCGGGCCAGGCTTCGGCAATCCGACGACCGCCGTGGAGCCACACTCCCTGACCTAAAACCTCGCCCAACCACCTTCTTTGCGAGCCCATCACCATTTGTTCATGGTTGTCTCGTTTTCCATTGAATTGCATCTCTATGGTTATAGGTGCACAGCGGTTGCCGGCTATCACCACTAAGGACTCACAGAGCCCCGACACAGAGCATCAAAGACCAGCATGCCTCTCGCTTCTCAATCCTCCCGGGTCAAAGCATTCATTAGCCGGAGGAGAGCTTTATCCATGACCAAACCAGAGGTAACCCACTTGAAAACCAACGAAAACCAGAGCTTCAACAAAAACGTTACCGTGGGGATTTTTGCAGGGGAGGAAAGTAGAAGGCCAGGGGCGAGGACGACACCTTCCGTGATCAGCGGCCGCCGTGACGGCCACAGAGCTCCCTGCAGCGGTTAAAGTGTCAAAGGTTACCGACGGAAACCTGAACTTGATGCCAAGACCAGACGCATCTCGACCGCGAGCCTCCCTCGTTTCTCCACCGCCGAAGCCCCTGTGAGCAAACCACCAGTCAACATCGTACCCTAATATGCCGGCAATCAGCTGGCCACCCGACGGCGATGAAAGCGCCCGTGTAGCGACCAAGCAAAAGGGCCGGTTCCAGCAGATCAAATCGTTTGTCTGAGGCTCGAATAGCTTTGGGGGGAGGAGAGCTTGGCGCGCGTGAGGCGCGTTCCCCTTTTCCATTCGTTTGCGATCTTAAAGTTTACCCAAAATTACCGTGTAGTCATGACGCTTTTTTAATATCGTTAAAAAAGATGAAGATTTTATAAAAGTGCCATAACAACATCCCTAAACAAATAAATAAATTATCTTTTATCCCATTTAAACCATTATATTCTTGTAGGAGGAGCAACTACCGGAGCAACGCCTAAGAGCTTTATCTAGATGCAGACTTTTATTGCGAAGGGAATGGTCCTTGTCAAGGCAACTACTACGGTGAACCACAAACAAGATCGCATAGATGCAGTGAGACCCAAAACCTTCCATGTTATATGGGCAATCCCAACACAAACAGTTCGAAAGAGCAGGACAAAAACACAACAGCACCTAAAAAACCCATCAACCAACAACATCGTAGGAAAACCAACAATCGACATAAAAAACTAGCATTCGCAAGATGCTGAAACTAAGGCAGCGTCCACTGGTTCAACCAGGGATAGCTTTAAACAACAACTGGGGAAACAACATCGATCCAACAACGTCCAGCCGAAGCTTGACACAATAGAGAAACGCTCGAAACTCGCCTGAGAGCTCCTTCCGGAGGCAGGCTCCCACTCCACTCGAGATGGGCCTTGTTGTGGCCACGGCAAGTTAGCAAGGACCGCATTAGCAGACAAAAACCAATCCTGAACCATGTTTAAATCAGACGAAATTGAAACCGTGATCTTCCGAATAAAGGAACCACGTCAATCGTAGCTCAAAGGGAGGGGTAGAACCGCCCGGATCTCATCCAAATCTTATAGCATTTGATTTCCATACCCCGTCAAGATTCCAAAACCCAGTAGATTTCCAAATCCCGTGAGTCAAGAGATTGTTTGGCTTTTATGCAAAAATTTGGGGTTAACAGCTGGAAATGGACATTTATGGTAAGAAATCACATGGAGGACGAAATTACCCTCATCCCTAAGCTCCATCTTGAGCAAACTAACTTCCATGATTTCTCCACCATAAGGCTACGACCGGCAAGATCTACTACCCTTGAGCAACCACCCGGTGCTTGCAGAGAAAACCAAAGAAGAAGAAAACAACAGACAACCACAACGATCGGCAAAAACCAACCACAGGAAAAAAGCAATCAAAGATTCAAAATTTAAGGGACGTAGCATGCAAATCGTCAATGCATGAAATTCCGTTTGTCGGAGCATTTGCAAATCGTCAAAACGACAGATCAAAAAACGACAGACAACCACCGCTGAAGTCGCCACCAGAGCGTTTACCGAAAGTTCCGTTTGAGAAACAATGGGATCGTCGAAGCTTGCAAACGTTTCTGTAAGGGAGCAAAAGTACCGCTCCGACACCAGCGGTGACACCTTAGGCAGAGGGAGCCAACAACGCGCCTCACAACCTCAAACCACCAGATTCCAAACCATCCGCGAAGAGACCCACCAAGAAAATCACCGCCTAGGGGAGCGCATACAGTACCGACACCGTCAGAGGAGAGCACCGGCGGAAAAAAACCCCACCGAGGTTCTTCCAAACACTTACCGACAGGGAAGCAACAACCAACCCAGACGAAACCCTGAGATATTCGGGAGAGAAATAGGGTTTGGCGCGTGAGATCCACGATGGGGCTTTTGAGGATGTCTTACTAACATTCCTCATTTCACTTCTTTCTTTAGGAGCTGGAAACAGACATACATAAATTATCACAAAGTTGAGTTAGGTGCAGCAAGGCATATTGCTCTCCTAATGAGAAAACACGAATTTGAACTTTCGAGATGGCATTGTTGGAAGGGAGAGCCACAAATCCCGAACATGGACTATAAAATAGACATATACTTTAACATAGACATACATAAATTATCACAAAGTCAATGAGCCCAATCCAAACAAATTTTATCAAATCACGTTCTAAAAAAGTACTCAAGACCTGAAATTGAACCCAAACCGTAAATTCAGTACCCAAATCATTAGCTCGAACTTTGGGATGTTACAAAAATATATTTTTACCATATATATAACTTCTAAAGGATTATATTGAAAACTTATTGTTTATGGGTCGAAAAACAATTATATTACTATCTAAACTTAAAACTTTAAGGGATCAAATAATATTTTTCAATTTTATAGGATTGACCCTAGTAGCCCCTAGCTTTATATTTGGTCACATATCATTTAGAAAATAAATATTCTAATTTCATAATTATTTTATATACTCTCATGTTTCACTAAATTTGTAGTTTATTATTTTTTGGGATAATGACACATTTGCCCTTGTACTATACAAAATTTGTCAATGTATGTACTTTGAAAATATCCAATCAGCCCATATAGTTTCTTTCTGTCATACAAAGTGCCCCTTTCTCCTAACGCCGTTAGGGTGAGGGATATTTTGTATGACGGAAGAAAAGTACAAGGGGTTGATTGAACGTTACAAAGCACAGACACCACATTGGTAAATTTTGTATAGTACATAGACATTTGTGCCATTATCCCAAGAGAAGAAATAATTAGGAAGTCCATGGACTTCATAGCAATAAATTTATTTTTCTGTTTTTTGTCCAAATAAAGTTAAACATTTTTTTAATCATCTCTTTCCAACGAAATTTGTGACTCTTCTCCACTCCCACTGCTGTCATAGTCGTCGAAAATAATAATAATAATTTTTTCCTTGTCTTTTCTTCTACTCCACCACAAAACTTAGAGTCATCATCTATTACCGTCGTTTCTAAGTTCTAACGACCTTAGGCTTTTAACACGAAATTTAGTATCAATAACATCGGTAAAAATCCTAACGACGTTAAGGGCAAGAGGCACTTTGTATGACGGAAGGAAAGTACATGCCACACATTGACAAAATTTGTATAGTACATGGGGCAAATGTGCCATTATCCCTTGATTTTTGTGTGGTCAATTATTTTAACTTTGACTCCTTATTATTTAGAATATTATTTTGAAAAAAATGAGAAATTATTTTTTAAAAGGCTTAAATCAAGTGATTTTTAATATATGTTTTATAAAATTACTTGTCCCTCTCACTTTTAAAATTTATGTTTTATCATCTAACCCTCAATTCTAGTCTCGTCTGTGTCCTCTAGTGTCCAACTATTTCTTTGCAAGCTTCTAACACGCCTACACTATGATCAGGGACGAAGCTATGCCCCTTCTCACCCCCTAAGAAAATTTTTTCACCTTTGTTCTCTTATATAAATTTTTTTAAATTAGTGTATTTATAAATTGACCCTCCCCATTTTCAAACATTTATGTTTTACTCTTCTAACTCCAAATCATAGCTCCGTCCCTGCCTATAATCACCATAATAAGAAGTTTCATTTTTATTTTTATATTTAAAACTATTACCAAACATAGAACTATAATAAGTAGCTTTGGATACTACTATAGAAATCAATGACAACTTTGTGTTTGACCTAAGTGACTAGTGCAACAATTTCTCTAGGGACAAAGTTGCAAATTTCCAACTAATGCTCAAATATAGTTAATCCCCACGTGATTATATATGGCAAAAAACTTGGCTTACTTTAAGTAAACATGGAATTTAAGTTTTGTGGATAAAAAAATTGGTACCCAAAGAACTTGATCCTCGAAAAAAGGTCTGATCTAACTCGACTCTAAACTTAGTACAATCCTTGTGGCTACTTAGGTATGTAAATAAATGTACATTGTATTTATGGTTTCAAAATCGAGACTCCTTGTCGTCTTCTTCCATGTAATGTCAAACACTTTCTCATAAAAACAAACTCACTTTCTGGTGCTTTCTGTCCGTTTCACTGCCGAAAACCAAACCAAAATTTCTCTGTTTTTTTTTTTCCTTCTTCTTTCTTTCCGATTGTGTTCTTAATTTTGATTCTGTTTGGTTTCAAAGAATGTCGTATGATATTTCGGTTTCCGACTACGATTCCCTCGACATTCCTGAAATGGAAACGATTGATTACAGCATACTGTTTGATGATCTTCTTTATGATTCTTCTTCTTCATCTGATTATAATCTTCAAGCTTTGTTGAACAGCAATGGGTGTCGGAATTCAGACGAAGGGTGTCGGAATTTCGACGGTTTGAATTGTTTGGAAGTGAAAAACGAGGAAAATGTAGCAAATTTATCGTCGCAGAATTTTCAAGGACAAGCCTTGAGCTTGCCGGAGAACAACACTTTCGCCGGAAAAATGACGAATGTCTTCGGAAACGGAGATTTCGAGGTTGGTTTCGCCGGAAAAATCCCATTTTTTTCTCTGTTTTGTTCCATTTTAAAAGAATCTTTGTTTTTTTCAATGAAGAACTCGTTCATGGAGGAATTGCCGGGGTTCAAAGTAGGGCGTTACAGCCCGGAAGAGAGACGGGAGAGGATTTCAAAGTACAGAGAAAAACGTAACCGGAGGAACTTCAACAAAACAATTAAGGTTTATGTCAATTTGTTTCGAGTTTTTTTTTTTTTTTGTCTGATTCGGTTTGATTGTGTGTTTGATGTTCTGAACCTGGTTTGTTTGTTTGTTTTTCTTTTCTCAATGGTGATGTAAAGTATGCATGCCGGAAAACGCTAGCCGACAACCGTCCTCGAATACGCGGCCGATTCGCGCGTCACGATGAAACTGCCGAGATTCCAACTCCGGGAGCTGCATGTTCAACCGGAAATGAACACGGCGACTATAAATCATGGGTACGGTTTTACTTCTTCGTTTCTCAATTCTCATATAAATAATGAATTCTTACAATTTAGTCCTAATTGATTCTAAATTAAAAAGAGTTAATTACTCTGTATGTCTTTAAACTATGACTCTCATTCTAAATTGATCTCTACACTTTTAACGCTCCAATTTCATTCCCGAACTATGACTCATTCTAAATCAATCCTCAAACTTTTGAATGTTCTAATTTCATCCTTAAGCTATGACTCTCATTCTGAACTGGTCTCCAAACTTTCAAACATTCTAATTTCATCCCCAAATTATCAGTATATATTAATCACATCACATGTTAGTAAAACCTTAATAAAATTGTTGATTGTCATGTAAAGCATGATGTGTATTATGTATTAATATTTTATGACATAAACGATAATTTGAGGATGAAATTGAAACATTCAAAACTTTATAGATCTATTTAGAACAGAGGTTATATTCCAGGTATGAAACAAATGTTTGGGATCATTTTAGAATGGAAGCTATAGTTTGGGGATGAAATTAAAATATTTAAAAAATAGATTAATTCAAAATAATGATCATAATTTAGAAACATATAGTACAATTAAATATGTATTAAAAAAATTCTTTGGACCGCTCAAAGGTTCGAATTCTAATAATAGTTAAATAAACTTAATTCGAGTTTATTTTAGTTGATTTTAAGTAACTAGTGAGTACAAATAGTTTACTTATATTCTTACTGATATTCGAATATATGTCGAATACAGATATATTATAACTAAAAGCATTGTTCTTTTTTTGCAGGCATTACCTAAGGTGGGAGATGAAACAAAGGCAACAAAAGGAACATTTATGAACAGTTTCAGCTCACATCAGTTTGGCCATGGCTGCTAATGTGAAATTGTAAAAATTGTAAAATAGAATAAAATAAAAATAATTTGTAACATATTACATAATGATAAATATTAGGAATTTTAAAATGTTTTGACCTCGAATCTTTGACCATTGTAAAGATCCACTCAATTGCTTCTTTTTTTAATGTAATTATGCTCTCAATCATGAAGTGCTGTCGTACTTTAAGATTAAAATATGAACTTTATGCCATTATTTTGGTCGCACGAACTAAACTTAAATAAATAAAAGGAATTTTGATTTAATATTTATATATATATGAGCGTTAAAGTTGTTTCGATTTTTTAATTTGTTTAAAATATTTTTACATAATATCTATATTTGATTTATTTTTAATATTTTTTAATAAAAAATGTCCCCTGATGTTTGACTGAATAGTCATTCGGCATCTATTCTTTATTTTAACGTCTAACATTTTGATTTTAAGTTAAAATGGTCAAATTATTAGTCAACTGACGATAATAAATTTGAAATGACTTGATAGAATGACCGCCAGAAGAAAAAAATGTTATATATTTCGTATAATTTTATAAGAAAAATTGACTGATGTGTCGTTATATAAAGTCAACATATTTGTATGTATGACCCTGCTGTCGCGTCGTGCACTGTCATGTAGGTTTGTCACGTCATTTTAAGTTATTCATCATTAGCTGGCTAACGATTTTTATCCGCATAACGGTCATTTTGATCATGAATGAGCATTTTACCCGACTCGGTCGGGTTCCAACTCGACCCGGTCTGATCAGGTCAATTTTTTTTAATAAAAAGTAGGATTCGAGTTGGGTCGTATCGGGTTTAGTATGAAAAATATCTGACCCGATCCAGGACTAATTGTGTAATTTTCTCCTAATTTTTTAAGGATATTTATAATAATACATATTCTTTATATTTTTATAATTAGGTCCTTAAATTTTTTAATTTTTATTCACAATTTAGTCCTTAAAATTATTATTTTTTATGATTAAGTCCCTAAAATTATTTTTTTACAATTAAGTTCCTAAAATCATTTTTTCTATAGGTCGAGTCGGGGTCGGTTTAGTGTATTTATTTTCGGGTCAATTTTTTTTAAAGAATACGTTCGGGTCGAGTTGGGTTATAATTTATGGTATTTATTTTTCGGGTCAGGTTCGGGTGGGCCAAAAACTTGACCCGACCCGTATCCGTCCCTAATTTTGACCCAAAAATAACTATTTAATTAAACGCTAGTGATATTTTTTTAGTATTATGTCGCTCATGAGGAAAAAAAAAAGGTGTCTTCATGTTCTTCGTGAAAAGAAATAGATTCGCGGATGATATGGCCAAAATTTGTGTTACATTATCATTATCTCTCCATTATCCATAATATAGATTGTGATGTTCCCACTAATCAATAGCATATTGAAAATTTTAAATAATACATATTTATATAATTATTATGTCAATTTCAACTTTATTTGATAAATCGAATCTATTTAACTCTAAAAGTATTGATATCATAATCCACATTAATTCTGATTTAAATATACATTCGAGAGCAAAAGTTCTTTAGATACCAACTTAAAAAAATAAACGTAGCTCAAATACTAATTTAAAAGAGAAAATTCTTTAAATACCAATTTAAAAGAAGACATTTAATTCAAGCACTAAATATATATTTAAACCATTTATAAAGTAAAGTCCGTTTTGGTTCATTGTGTCTCATAATTGTCCATACAAAAGGTTATTGATAATATCGAACTCAAAATTTAAATATATCTCCGAACTAATACATTTATAATAAATATCGAACTCGAGATTTAATTTAATATTCGTACAATATTTTTTTTATAATTCCGAACAAATGTAATCTACTTCTGGATACGTACTATATTCGTACGGATGACCATCAAGAAGTATTCTATTTCCAAGTTCAGTTAATCAAGGTATAAATTTGAATGCTTAAATTAGATAGACTTGGACAGCCAATATTTGGTGGAACATCAAATCCCACATCGAAAGGCCACGCAAAGAACAATTACCTGATTGATTTATACTGGGAAATTGACTGCCAAAAGAATCTGGAGTTTCTATCGGCTTTTTCTCTCTTTTTTGGATGAATAAAAACTATCTATCTAAAAGAAAATCGAACAATAGTCGTGTTAAACCGTCGATAATTTTCGATAAAAAATTTGCTATGGTGACGGCTACACGAATGTTGGACTATTATTAAAATAGACAAAATTTGGGTCGCAAGACATACGAAAGTCGTGCTATAGAGGTTGACGAACAAGCACAACAAAATATGCGGAAAAAAAAATCTAAAACAAAGAGTAATATTGTTTGAGACTAAAAACAAAAAATAAATAAATAAAGTCAGACGAAAACACTAAAACTGCCCCTGAAAATAATACTCTTAAAAATATTATTCGAAAAACCCTACATGTATCATTCCTCTCCTCACAATTTTAAACTATGTTTTTCTATACATGATAGGAGGAGCAATTGCCCCAACTTTGATAATTAATTACATTCTGCGTTACTAATTGTGATACATGTATCTTCGAAACTATTGTAATTAAATTATTTTTTTTTTTAACTTTTGGTTTATTGTTTGTCAAAACCCTGTTAAAATTTATGAAATTAAATTTGACATTTAATTTTTATGGTTTAATCACTTTTAAGACCCTATTCATTTCAAAGTTAATAATTTAATCTTCAAATTTAATTTTGACTCCGTCATTCGAATAAACATTTATTTTTATTTAAAAATATTTACTTCTTGCATGAACATGTATTTAGACGGGGACAAAGCCATTTAGTGGATGAAAAGGATTGTTGTCCAATTTCTTTTGTGTATAATAATATTTTAAATGTGCATTATATATGTAAGTTTTTTCTAATAGTATATAGGTGATACAAGGCAATATTTTTAACCTTTTGACATGTATATACACACCTTATAAATATTATGATTGAACCCAAGTATGTGCATTATATGTGTATGTATATGTACAAGTGATCCGGTCATACATTACGGCGTGATATAATATATAGTGTGGCATTTAAATAATGTTGTCTTGAATTTTGTGATCTCCCACTACTTTGGGTGGTGCTAATGTCAATCTTCCCATTTCTTCATAATAAATACTAGAAATTTAACACCACAAAAGGACTTCCCAATACCAATTAAACAATGTTTATGGTTGGACTAATTTAATCTATGTTATTAACTATATGCATTCATCAATACAAAATTGGATTCTGATTCTAAAAAATTAGGGTAAAGTACACAAATAGTCACTAAACTATTTCTAAATATATAAAATGATCATCAAACTTTCAAAAATTACATAATAATCATTAAACTTTAATTTTTATTACAAAATAATCACTAAACCGTTAATTGTCGTTAACTAGAAGACATGACAATTACGAAAAAAATTATATAATAACATATTTGATCCTCAATATTTACATATTCAATCAATTTAGACATCAATAATGAAAGTTAAATTAAGAATAAAATAATTAAATGTATTAATATAAAAGATTAAATGTTATATTATTCAAATTTCTATAACTACCACGTCACCCAATTAATCCCAATTAATGACAGTTCAATGCCTATTATGTAACATTTGAAAATTTGATGATCATTTTGTATTTTTAGACATAGTTTAGTGACCATTTGTGTATTTTACCCAAAAAAATATTTGAAGGAAAGTCTCTACAAAGGTTACATTCGAGTGACTAAATTGATTAAAACACAAAGTTAAAAGGATTTTAAAAAATTAAAGTTAAACTGTAGTCGATGGTCGAAATTAGATTTAAAATGGAAGAATTAAAGAGACGAGAAAGTCAGGACCAAAGTACAAAACAATCAAATTACTTCGCAAATTCAAACTCGAGTGGAACTCGAAATCCAAATAAAATTTTGAAAGAAAAAAAATCAGAATTATGAACACATGGGGCAGGCTAGGCAAGGCCAGACCAAACTCAGGTCGAGCTATGATACTATATAGTTTATATTCTTCGTTCAACCCCGGTCCGGTCTAAAATATTACTCAAAATTTATCCAAATCCGCCCATTTGTAAATAAATGACCCGAACTGATTTAGAACCGAAATATATAGCAAAATCTCAAAACAATTAATGATAGAACATTAGAACAATGCCTAAAGGAGGATGTTATACCAGTCAAAACCCTAATCTCATCTCAACACCACCTATAGAGGGCAAGTCTCATCCATCCGAAATGGAGGACTGCATAAAAATACAGCTCTCGAGACACAAAAAAATGGTGGAATAGTTAAGTTTGTTGCTCACCATTATTGGGTCTACGATAGGGCATGAACCGATGATCCTTTGCAGCATTCTTCCTTCTCTTTTTCTCGATGAAGGATTCAAGTTTACCGGATGCCTGATGACATATCATCAATATAGTTAATTAGTTGAGAGAGTTGATGTCATAGGGAACATGTTTAAATTACAAGGTTTCGAATGTGTACCTTGAGCTTTGTATACTTCTCAATAAGCCTTTGCTTCCGAATTTCAGCTGCGAAGGAGTAATACGAGTTAGCATCCATGCATAATCGACATGATACAACATTATGTGGAAGGTTAGAAAGCTAAAGTGATAACCGTCTGTACGGTTTCCTATATTATACTCGATGGATACTAACACGAGATTCCAAAAGCTATAGTGAGAGGGAGAGGATTCATGACATTACATTTCTTAAGATAGAAAGGGCGCTTCCCATGCTTTGCTGCTTCTCTTTCTCTCTTCTTGTGTGCACCCAGAATCTCGGCATCGGTATTCTTTGCTGACTCGAACTTTAATTGCTTGTCCTGATATGCGATCCAACGTAAATAAGTTGAAAAGAAAGTGCTTTGATGTATCCAGGGGCCATAAAGAAGACCCTAGAGACTGTAGTGGTTTCTATCGAATAGATATATACTTACAATCCAAGAAATATGGTTCTTCAGTTCACTAATGACTTTTGGGTCTTTGGTTTTTTTAAGTCGTTTCTGCACCTCCTGTCATATCCGGGAAAATACATCGTTGAAAAAATGACGGTATAAACCCAGAAAAGATGTCAAATAGATGAGAATACCTCTCTTTCAGCTGGTAGGTTGTTCTGAAACAGAAAATTATATCTTTTTCTGAATCTGCAAAATAAAAAATATATATCATCGGTTTCCTATAATAATCCGGGAAGTAGAAAGTCACATATGAGATGCAGTCACATGGTAAACCGTAAACTAGACTACTATCAAAGTAAAGCTCCATAAACTGATAAAAGATAAAAACAGGATTCCAGTCAATACTCTTTAGATTTCGGTAACGTATCAGCCGACCAATCAAAGAATTGTCGATCATGGAATGGATTACTAATGACTAATCCATGAAAAACTCCTCATCCCACTTGTCTTATACGCACAGGTAAGAGTAGTTAAACTTTGTGTAGGGAAATAAAAGTTGCAACGGGACCAACGTAGAGAACTGAACAATGGAAGCAACAAATGAAATCAAGGTAAATGATTGAATGATAAAGAGAGAAGAGACAAACCCATCGACATCGAGTGTACCACATAAAGATTCAAAACGCGGGTCTCGTGCCACCTGAACAGAAAGAAGCAAACAGATTCGATTCACCTTTTAGTGTTCTTTATTCTTTCTTACTATTGAAAACAAGAACCAGCAAGTGATACGGATACCCATTCCCCCAAAAAAGAGAGAACCCAATTATTCCGATTTTCCATCATAAACAATGCTACAAATAACTGGGATCTCGTGCACATAAATTAGCAAGGACAGGCAACTCAAAATGGTCCAAATTACTAAACATGTGACATTTACAAAAACAACAATGTCCATGCTATTTATTATACCAATCGAGATATAGAACTTTCGGGAAGGGTCATGAATATTAACATCAAGCAGAGATGAACAGAGGGGGTGTTGGGAGATGCAGCCGCAACTCTCTGGAGATTTATCGAATTCACCTATAGTTTATGCATTTTCTATTGATTATCTAATTTCACCCCCACCCCCTAAATTTCTAATATCATAGCACCTGCGTCCGTCCCCGACATCGATTATAAGCACAAAAGCGGAAAACAGGAAAAGAAAATCCATGACCATAAATCATTAGACCAACTTCAATAGTTAAAGGAAAATTATAAGCTCAGATATCATGGACACGATTAAGATCATACAAAGGTAGTCAATCCGGCGCATAAAAACCGAAAGAACATCAATTTAGGCAACCAAAACTACAATTATACTAGTCAATATGTTATTCTTTTTACATTCAAAACAAAAGCAAAAGCTTGAAGAAACAAAATTTACCTTTTTAGGAGCTTGAATAACCTGTCTGAAAGACCTCACTGGTTTCTTGCTGCTAAGCTCCATTGGCCTACAAAACACAAATCAAAACCCAGAAAACAAAAACAAAAAATTGCCCTAAAAGAAAGCCACTTTTTTTTTTCTAATTTCTCAATTTGTTAAAAATATACCTATTCTTGTTAGCGCGGCGGTGCTTGGCATCCGAACGGGGTTTACGAGAAACTGAATCGGTGCCGTCGGCTCGTGCCTTTTGTAGCTCTTCGAATGTAACTTCTGCTAACTCACGCTCTATCTCTTCCTCTTCATCGGAATCAATGGAGTCGTCGGAATCCTCTTCTTCAGATGAAGATTTCATCTCTTCTTCTTCTTCTTCTTCTTCTTCTTCTTCACTTTCTTCGAAATGGGTTTTGCTTGAAGTTGCAATTGAGTTAAAGGGTTTCCTCATTTTTCCTCAATCTGAGAGTGGGAAAAGTTTCAAGTTCAAAACCAATATAACTTGATAAAGAAGAAGCTACCGCCCGACCTGACCTAACCGCCGCCCACCGGCCACTTCTAAAGCTCTTCGTGGGCTGGTTTAGGGTTTCACCGTTTATACTATTTGGTTTGGGCCGAAACTATGAAATTTATTAGCTAATCTCCTTTAAGAATAGACCACGGACGGTGGGCCAGCATTCTGCTGGAAGCCTGCCTCTGGATAGAGCTCTCAGGCTCGGGTTTTGGAGGCTTTCCTGAAAGGATATGTCTGTTTTCACATTTTAGCCCTTTTCGGAGCGATCTGTTTAGTAATTTTTGTAGACACTATCTTTGGACTCTCCCATGGAAGTGTGTTTCGGGCTTTGATGGCTCTCTCGTTGTTGTGTCCAACATGTTTGTGTGGAGTCAAAGATCGGCGTCTCTGCCTTTGCCTTTCTTAGCTTCACGTTCGCCTGGGTGTTCTCTTATTTTGCTCCATGTGTGGTGCTTTGTGACTGTGCATGGTTGCTGTAGGTTTTTGTGCATGGGGTTTACGTCCCACGTGTTTGGGACTTGTTTCCGGTCCTTTGCTGCTTCGGTTATTTTGTCCTTTGTAAGCCTTGCTTGGCTTGTAGGTTTCCGTTCTTTGACGGACGGTATTTTCTTTCTCGTTGTTGGTCGGCCTTGTTTTTGGGCCCCGCTTGTAGGACCCCTCTTTTATGTTAATGAAAGTTAAGATTTGAACAAAAAAAGACCACGGACGGTGGGGGTTAAACGATGTACCGGATGGATTCAGATTCGAATAATGAATCTCTACTGTACTCGATTTAATTTATTTAATTCTTAGATCGAATCCGATTTATGATTTTTCATCCGTATCAGGTTATTAATATTATTATAAACTATATTTAAATAAATAAAAACTCTCCAAAAAATGGAGTGCAATTGCTCCTCTAAATAATCTTATAGGTCCGCAATTTTTTTAATATGGCACACAACATGCATTACTGATGCTCGAACTTGAGTCGCAAAAGATGATAAACATCTAACTTTGCCACCAGGACACAAGGAGGTGAACATATTTATATTAAATTTTAAAACAAGGACACATCTGTTGATATTTCTTTAAAAAGGTGATATATGAAAAAAACGAAATTCTACGTATAAATATATATTATTGTTTTATATATATGTGTGTATATATATTTGCGAAATTCAACTAACACTACAAGAGATCTTTGACCTTTCGTCTTGTATGTATCGGTTTGCAACAAAGAGTCGTTATAATTTATAAAGAAGTCAACAATATGACGTGTGAAATATTTTTTGACCTTTTTATAAAAATGAAAACTATAATATGGACATTTTCAATTGCATGCATATTTTGAAATTTTAGGGATATGTTGTTGTTTTTTACTTCCCAATTTTTTAAAATTTTGTCATGATTAATTAGAATCGATTTGCGTCATACAACTAGTTTTGATGAGTGACTCTCCCATCGAAGATTTTCTATATACACAAGGTCTCAAACTTAAGATCTATTTAAATCAAGTTGTTTATCACTTTGATCAAAACACGTTGATGATATGTTATTTATTTAATAGAGAAATATGAATATTAAAAAATATATTTAGGAATTTGCAATGAATCTTATAGTAATTGTTAAAATTGTACTAAGGCTAATTTGGTCTTTACGGTTCAAAGAAATTACAACCAAATCAAAGCCAGTAGTAAGTGCAACTGTGATTAATATTATCGTCCACGTGTTTTTTTAATAGTCTAAAGGTGATTATAAGATAATATATGTTTATATATATTCTTAATCATTTGACAATGCGTATACACCTTGTAGACAGAGCGATTTGAACTCGTGTCTCTTAAGATGAACATCATCCGCTTTTTCACTGAGACACTTGGTGGGTTCATCGTACAATTTAAAAATAATAAAGTAAAAAATTTAAAATCAATAATAAATAACAAAAAAGTAAAATTAAAAGGGAAAATGATGTTTTTTAGACGAAAACAGTGACAAATATTGTAGCATTTCAAATACTTCATCTCAACATACTTATTTAAAAAAAAAAAAAAACTAGCAACTTAAACTTACAATTTAACTTCGAACATTTATTTTAAAAAATATTTTAATATCAACACTTTTAAAGATAAATTATATAAACCATCATCGAACTTTGTTTAATGACATATTTTGGTTATTAAACTTTCGAAACGATCAATGTGAGACAATTTTCTCTCCGCATCACTTTCTCAATCTTTAAATGCTCAATTGTAGGTGCAAAGGTAGGAACTTGATTGCATTCTTCAGTTGCAGGCATTGTTTTTTTTTTCCTTTAATTTTTTCATCAGAAATTGATATTTTTGTTGATTTTAATTGTACTGCAAATTTTCATCATCTTGAAACAGAATGAGAGGCTAAAATCTGTTGTACAAGAACAAATAAACGGTATGAAAATGAAGGCTCTGTATTTGATGAGGCGAAAACAAGAAGACTTGGCAAGAGCAACGCACTTGGATAGTTAAGTGATGAGAGGTTTAGAGAGATTTGGGTTGTGATTTAGGTATTTTTTAGATTTTAATTATTTTATTATTTATTTTAAGTATTTTTTGTTTGTTTTACATGTGTGTCTAGTTGTATTATTATTTTATTATTTATTTATGATAGTGACCAAAACAAGTCGATGTATAAAGTTTAGTGGGTAAATTGATTGTTTTAAAAGTTCAATGATCAAAACAAGTCATTAAGCAAAGTTCAATGATAATTTGTGTAATTTATTCTACTTTTAAATTTTCTTCCAATTTAATTTTTACAGTACAAAAATAAAATAAAATAAAATTTTAACTAATTGTTGTCGTCTACCGCCATCGACTAACAAAATTTATAGAAGGCTTTGTCTAACCTATGCCCTAGAGCATAAGTTAAAATAAATTTAATAACATTAATTAAGTAGAAGATTATGTTGTTGCATTTAATAAGAATCTTATTTAAGAGAATTCTAAATATTTTGAACATTTAATTTATTTAATAATATTAATTCTCACATTAAGTTATTTAAGTGTTTCAGGTATACGATTTTTGTTTATGGTTTATGATTTTTATTTAACGTCTAGGGTTTAGTGTTTTATTTATTATTTATGATTTTTTTGTTTAAGGTTTAGATTTTTGTTTATAGATTAAGGATTATTGTCTTTTAAGTTTAGGGTTTAAAATTTTTGTGTTGTGTTTAGGGTTTAGGGTTTTGCTTAGTAGTTAAGGTTTAGGGTTTTTTGTTTAGATATTAGAATTTTTGTTTTAGGATTTAGGGTCTCTTGATTAGGTCTAGAATTTATGTTTTAGAGTTTAAGATTTTTATTGTGAGTTTAAATTTTTGTCTAGGTTTAGAGTTTTTTATTAGATTTAAGATTTATGGTTTAGAGTGTTTATACATGGTTTAAGGTTTTTAGGGTTTAAGGTTTAATGTTTTAGAGATTAAATATCCCTAAACCCTAAACAAAAAACTTAAAATCTAAACCCTAAACATAAATCCTAAATCCTAAACAAAAACCATAACCCTAGACAAAACTCTAAATTCTCATTAAACTCTAAACCCTAAACAAACCAATAAACCCTAAGACCCTAAATAAAGACCCTAAACCCTGAACAGTACTATAAACAAAAACCATTTATCCTAAACTATAAACCCAAAACCAAATCATAAACCTTAAACTCAACAACCTTAAACCCTAAACAAAAACTCTAAACCCTGAACATCAAACAAAACCCTAAAATATTAACCTTAAAAGCCATAAACATAAACCTTAAACTCTAAATAAAAATTCCTAAATCATAAACCTAAAACCTCCTAAACCTTTTGACAAAACCCTAAACATTAAAAACCCTAAATCATAAAAACCTAAATCCTAAACCTAAACAAAACTCTAAACCCTAGACAAAACACCTAAACTATAGGCAAAACCCTAAATCATAAAATAAAATCATAAACATTAAACACTAAGTAAAACCCTAAATAGAACCATAAACCATAAACCATTATCATAAACAAAACCCTAAATAAAATCATAACTCATAAACCCTAAAACCCTAAACATAAACAAAACCCAAAACCCTAAAACATAAACCTAGATAAAGAACCCTAAACATTCGACAAAAATCATAAACACTAAACCCTAAATAGAAACCTTAAACTCTGGACAAAACTCCTAAACTATAAACAAAAGCCACAAACCCTTAACTATAAACAAAACTATAAACCCTAAAATCGTAAATCATAAACAAAAAATCTTAAACCCTAAATATTAAATAAAACCCCTAAATTATAAGGTCCATAATTTTCTTAATTCTCTATTTAAACTTATACATCCCTAATTTTACATATATATATTGTATTATAATTATTTTATATTTAAAAAATTATAGCCAGTTAATTCATAACACCTGGATATAGTTCACAAGGAAAAGGCATAATGCCAAAAGACACATAGACTGTTATTAACAAATCTATACATATAAATATAGTTTACAAAGAAAAAAAAAGTATAATACTAAAAAATGCCTTTAATGTTTGACTGAATAGTCATTTTAATTTTTATTTTTAATTAATTTAACCTTAACGTTTTATTTTGGATCTAAATATTTTCTCTATGGATAAAAATTATCAGTCAACTGACGATAAAGAACTTGATAAAATGACGTGTCAGAAGAAAAGAATATTTTACACAATTTTATAAAAACATGTTTTGAATGATGTGCCATTATATAAAGTAAGCAAATTTGTTTATACGACAGCTATCTAGGCGTGCATTATTATATAATTTTGTAAATCATTTCAAGTTGTTTATCGTCAGTTGACTAATAATTTTATCTGTATTATACACCATTTTAACTCAAAATAAAATATTTTGAGATAAACTAGTTAAAAAATATATATTTTAAAATTAATATTTAACCGAATGTTAGAATTATTTTGACTTTATGCAAAGGAAAAAAAAACAGTATACGTATATACTTCGATAATAGTATATAGACAATTGGCCTATATTACCGGACAAAAAAAGACAAACCTTCAGCATCCCCAATTCGTCATCTCCGTCATTCCGTAGAACCCTAATTCTCCAAATTAAACCTTCCCCGTGAACTAAATGTTCTCCCCAATGCCATTAAATTGGAAACCCATTTGAAATTCAATTGTTTTTGTGTATACTGAAAATCTTTTAGGGTTTCCCCCCGCGAAATCCCACATATGTCTTCGACGACTGCAAGGAATCGATCCCCGACGGCTGTCATCAACGACGCGACGACGCCGTTTCTCTCGTCACAAAATGGCGTGTCACGGGACGGTTCCTCTCGTGGATCTATGCGTCGCCAGAGGCTTCGGGAAGCGGCTCGGTTCCTGCGCCGAGCCAGTAGCCGGAGACTGATGCGTGAGCCGTCCATGTTGGTTAGAGAAGCTGCTGCCGAGCAGCTCGAGGAGCGGCATAGCGATTGGGCTTATTCGAAGCCTGCGGTGGTCCTCGATGTTATCTGGAATTCCACGTTCGCAGCGGTGGCGGTTGGGGTTTTGGTTTTGAGCTGGAAGGAGAGACCGAGCATGCCGATGAGACTGTGGATAATTGGGTACGCATTGCAGTGTCTGTTGCATATGGTCTGCGTTTGTGTTGAGTATAGGCGGCGGAGGCGGCAACGGGGCGAGGAGTACAGACCATTTAATGCAGGAGATGAAGGGGCTTTGAGCACACAGTCGAGGGTGTATTCGGAGCACTATGTAACTTTGGCTCACCTGGAAGAGGATAGTAGAAGGTATATATTTATATATTTGATTAAGAGGTTTTTTGGTATTCAGTGAGTTTATGAACTTAGGCTTTGCTTGGTTCTAAAGATGGAAAATTTCTTAACCAAATGGTTAAGATTCAGAACCACTTCTTTGGTGGCAAGTGCGATGCCAGTTTTTAAGCTGTGGGGATATGTAGAGGAGTTCAAAAAGTTGTATTTCATTAGTCATTTTGGTAGTTGGAATAAATAGGTTTTAGGCCCCATCAGGGAAAGTGCAACTTAGAACATTTTTCATTATGATGTCTGGAGTGCAATTAGGAATTCGATGAAGATTTTGAATTTTTGTTTACTTATTCGATGTTACATGGTTATGTTGTGCAAATTAGTCACATACATTGAAGTTGTTATGTGTTATGAGAATTAGGGGTGATAATGAGCCTGACCGGTTCGCGAGCTACTCGGGCTCGTCCGCTCGGCTCGGTCAAAGCTCGGCTTGAGTGAGCTCGACTCAAACCTTAACAAACCGAGGCTCAGCTCGAAAAGCTCGTGAACAGGCTCGGAATCTGCATATGCACTAAAATAAATTATGTGTTTGTATTTTCTTTCATTAGTTGATTGTTGTTTGATTTTGTATTTTCTTTAATTATGCGTTTGTATTATAAGAATATTTATTGATTATTTAGATTAATCTAATTTTTGGCACTTTTTCCCCTTTCCGGTCATTGAATTTCGTTTTAGTGTTGGTTATGAAAGTGATTTTTAACGATTATTTTATATAAAAAAAACTTTAGCAAAATTTTTCATTTCGAGCCGAGTCGAGCCTGACGAGCCCGAGCCAAGCCTGACGAGCTTCGAGCCCGAGCCGAGCCCAATAGAATTGTTTTCGAGCCGAGCTCGAGCCGAGCCCAATAGAATTGTTTTCGAGCCGAGCTCGAGCCTAAAATTCCGAGCTCGAGCCGAGCCCAGTTACACTGTTTCCGAGCCTGGCCAGGCTCGGGCTCAGCTCGGCTCATTATCACCCCTAATGAGAATCCACCCTTTGCATTTCACATTAGTTGAATCAAGTGTTTGAAACTTTGGGGGGCATATTATATATGTTTTATTGCGTTTTTTTGGATATTTTAATCTCACCTATTATAGATTATGTTGTATATGATACTGTAGACCCCATTTTGTAGCTAATCATTTGAAAATGTTTTCAGAAGTGTTGCAAAGCAGCTGGAATCTGCAAATACTATGTTTTCATTCATCTGGTGGATCATTGGATTCTACTGGGTATCTGTAGGTGGCCAAACAATGGCTCTTAGCTCCCCCCAGCTTTATTGGTAAGTTCTTGTGTCCTTTTTCCTGGCTTTTTTTTTGTTTGGGAGTTCGAAGTTGTTTCCCGGTAATTGGATCCTAACTCTTACAATGCATTTCTCTTTGCAGGCTTTGTATAGTGTTTCTCGGTTTTGATGTGTTTTTTGTTGTATTCTGCGTTGCACTGGCATGCATCATAGGCATTGCAGTTTGCTGCTGCCTTCCATGTATTATTGCAATCCTATATGTCGTGGCAGATCAGGTAACTTTCACACCCTCATGCATGTAAGATTGTCATTTTCGTATATGCTTCATAATTTCATTAATATGTTTGTCTGCATTTGATGCTTGATTTTTGTTCTTGAATATCTAATTTTGTAATGAGAATATGAGATGGTTAATGGAGGTAAATACGCCCAGATTTTTCTTATAATCACTTAGTTAGTATGGGGAAGGCCTCTTTGTGTTATTGCATGAATTTTGAGCTTTAAACCTGAATCTATTTCAACCCGGATAATTGTATCGTCACAGTGGAATATGGACAATTTAATGGTGTCTGATTCACATTTTGAATGTTGTATTTTACTTGATAAATAAAGAATCTGATGCATTTGAACAACAGGATTTAGTTAAGCACATTTAAGTTAAATATTTACGGACCCTGATGTTGTATGGCTCATGGCAGTAAGATGGATTTACTTGGATTTCTTTTCATCTTTCTTTTTTGGTATACTTTCCTTTTTACCGGTTTCGTATGGCCTCTTGCATCAGGAAGGAGCTTCCAAGGAGGACATTGATCAGTTGCCAAAATACAAATTTCGAAAAATTGGCAATGGTGAGAAATGTGCCGGTGATGTCCAAGGACCTGTTGGGGGCGTAATTATTGAATGTGGTATTGATTCCCCCATGGAACGAGCGCTTTCCGAGGATGATGCTGTAAGATATGCTGTTTATTTCCTTTCTCCTATTATTTTGTATACTTTCAAGTGATATCATGTGATGCCAGGCTTCTTTTGGTAAGTCCTTTTATCGTTGCTGATCTGAACCCGAACTGATTTTCCATTATCGGGTCAATTCGTAGGAATGTTGCATATGCCTTTCTGCTTACGACGATGGAGTTGAGCTAAGGGAACTTCCTTGTTGTCACCATTTTCACTGTGCCTGTGTAGATAAGTGGCTGCATATCAATGCTACCTGTCCTCTCTGTAAGTACAACATTTTAAAGAGTAGTACCCATGAGGAAGTGTAGACGAAACGGTCATATGGTCATATCTGTGATCTCTGCATATGATTTTAGCTCGAGAGCATTACAATGCACGGCATGCCGGGATAGACTCGTCACAGGTTCTCGTGGTGATAGTTGTAGATGTTGTCACAACCGGGAACCGTGAACTCAGTGACGTGCTTGTTTTAGCTCCGGCATTTATGGAGTTGTCTTGTATATGAATGTTTTCCCGGAGCATGTAAGCATTGAGTCCAAGAATTGGTTTGCATCTGTTCTCTTTCTTTTTATCGTTCGAGTCGAGTTAACTCGGTTTAAGACTTCTCCTTCTGTACTCTTTCTGAATTACGTATGTATAGTTTAATTGTGAATTTCATAAAAGTTTAATCGGAATTATCAAACTAAGAAGTTATTAGGTTAGATTGTATTTTTATATTATAATTTTGAATTTCACTTCTCTACTTTAATAAAAACTAAGAAGTTAATCCATAAGAAATTGAATTGCCTTTTTTATATAGTTTGTTACATAAACATTGTTAAGTATTGATATTTTTTGGTTAATTTAGAAAAATATAGAATAAAAAGTTAGGAAAATGGTGATAGGCCAAAATTATTTAGGGTTTTGGATGATTTTACAATAATTGTTAAAGTTGTTGTATTCAGATGTTAATGATATTGGCAAAATGATCCTCTAACTAATATGTTAAAAAAATTAAAAAAATGAAATTCGGACCCGCCGTAATTGTCGGCGTAAAACAAGCAAGGACACGGGTAGGATGAGTAGGGATGGCAAAAAAAAAAAAGGATCCGGCGGTTTTGATCCGATCTGATTTTTTTTTTAGGTCGGGTTGTGTCAGATTTTTAAAAGAGTTTGAGTCGGTTGGTTTTAAGGTGAAAATTTTCTAACCCAATTTATTTATAATTATATACATTTATTATATTTTGTTCGGGGTGGATCAGGTTTAAACAGGGTTTTTATTAAAATTTCGAAGTTGCGTTATATTTTTATTATATCGGGTCAGTTCAGGAATAAAAATATGTTATGCTCGGGATTAGGTCGGGGTCAAATCAAAATTTTAAATTATCGGGTTGGACTCGTCCCGTCCCGTTGTCATCTTTGTTATTCAATTCGTTGCTCGTTAAGCTCACTAAATAAATTACATTATTTTTAATTAAAAGTAAAATTTAACAATACTGAGGCTTAATATTAACATAAATTAACAAATTTAACCAAAAAATATCAAAAGAGTGTATAAAACACTTTCAAAGTCTAAATTCCAAACTAACAATCTACAAATACACCAAACTAACATATTAAAACTAAAGTAACAATCTACAAATATTTTTAAAAAATAACGAGTTGCTCGCAAACTTATCGAGTCGAGTTAGACTTTGCTCGACTCAACTCGTTAAGGTCTTGAGTCGAGTTCGAGTCAACTTGAGTCGAACATTTACCGAGTTTTAACCGAGTCGAATTCAAGTAATGTTCAGACCATAAACCCGAACAGTTCATATATGGTATTTCTTCACATACATGGTAGTTGACTTGTAGGTGGCGTCTGTGAATTCTTTTCACTGTTTCCTTGTGAAACGAATATACAGAAAGAGATCCAAGAAAAGTGGGAAACAAAGCAACTCTCTTATTATATATATATATATATTGCACCGTGGGATCTGGTCTGCCTTCACACATTTTCTTTTCTTTCATTCTCTCTCGGTGTCTACGCCCTTAAAACATGCCTCAAGGAACTCTTCAAGTTGTTCTTGTTAGTGCCAAGGGTCTTGAGAACTCAGATTTTCTCTGTAAGTTCTGTTCCTTTTTCCTGGTTTTTGTGTTTCTTTACAGTTTACTCAGTTTCAATGTTATCTGTTAAGATCTGGGGTACATTTAGTTGCTTTTAGATGTTTTCTGTTATGATCTCGGGACGATTTCGATCGGATCGTATGACGGATCGAAATCCCATCTGAACCTGCATTGACCATTGTAGATTTACTACTTCAAGGGATAGTTCAGTTTTTCATGTTCATAAGATCATATATGTAGATATAGATATAGATATTCGCGTGTCGGATCTGATATAGGTACATGTTCGAGACGATTATGCTCGATTTTTTCAAAGGAATTTGGCCTCATGTTTCTGAGAATTAGGTAACATGGATCCTTATGTGCTTCTGACTTGCCGAACACAGGAGCAGAAAAGCAGCGTTGCATCAGGTTAAACTTTGTTCTTAGTCTGTATATATATGTATATATATATAATTGAGTTTTGAAACAATGATTTTCCCAGGAAAAGGGTCAGAACCAGAATGGAATGAGGATTTTGTATTCAATATCTCGGAAGGTGTTTCGGAACTCAAACTGAAGATAATGGACAGTGATGCCGGTTCTCAGGACGATTTCGTCGGGGAAGTAACGTGAGTATTACTACATCCTCTCCTATATTACTCGGTTCGAGTGGTTCGAGTGCAAGTATTCGGATATGGATACAGGCTCAAGTTTTACTGATAATTGCAGCATACCTCTGGAGCCTGTGTTCGAGGAAGGACACCTTCCCCCAGCTGCATACAATGTTGTCAAGGACGAAAACTATTGCGGGGAGATTAGAATCGGCCTCACGTTCACCCCAGAGGTACTGTGTTCGGATCCGAATCTAGTTCGAATCTGAATCTACTAAACTAAACCTGACTCTTCTACTTATGGTAACTAAAATGTAAAATCTTCCAGGAACATCAATCCAGGGATTATCAAGTTGAAGAATCTTATGGAGGGTGGAAGCAGTCTACATACACTGACTAGGCTACTTCTAGTTTTCGAATCTTGTTTTCTTTTCCAGCAACTAATTATCATGTTTGATTTCGAACTGTTTTCGTGTTTTATTTCGGTTACTTGTGACACCGGGACATTATTAATAATCGAAATGTTTGTGCCACCAAGTATTTAACACCTTAGATTATAAAGCAGCCCTTATAGCATTGTTAACAAAGATCAAGATAGTTCAAGGGGACAGCGGATTAACGCAGCCGACTATTTAAAACTAGCCTTTACCGGTTTACCCTATTCTGTGTTCTTGTAAATAAGCATTCCGATATACAAAAGCCGGAACACCAAGTAAAAAACCAAAAGATGTTGGCTTCAAAAAGAAATATCTAACCTGAACTTGACTTTAGATTCTGGCAGTAGCATGCTTCCTTTACGACAGCTTTATATCTACGACTTTACGTCCTTGGCCGGTTGTTTCTTTTTGCCCTTCCTGTATGATTTTTTAGCACCGGTAGTGCTGCTTTTTGGTAAGCTAAGTGATGGAGGGTTCGAACGGAATTGTTGTTGCTGAACTGGTTGCCCCGTGACCGATGCAAAGTAAGGTTGGTGGAAGTTCCTCTGAAAAGAAAAACTATCCCTTGCGGGACTAGTGCTTGTTAGAATCTTGAAAGGTGACTCGAAGAAAGAATTGGACCAATCAGACCAAGAGCTCCCGTATGGAATTGCCGATGGCTGCCTTGGATTCTCATCATTCGTTTGTGCGGGAATGGTTTGGTTTTTACGAGGCACTTTGCTCTTGCTTGATGATTCGTCACGAGACAAAGTGGTATTGTATGTAAAGTTCTGATGTTCAAGTGCTGTTCTTGGTCCAATCTCAAGTTGTCGAGATGATTTCACTGTCGGATTCACTGGAGTCAAATCCACGTACCGAATGGCTTTGCTATCATAAATCTTCCCCGCAGCAAAGTCGAGAACTTGTTCATTGGACAAACGATTTTCCACCAGCTCAGTTGCTTGACCGACAAGTTGTTTTGAACATCCCTGTTGCAAGCTCACATCTTTCCTTTTATACCCAACTGAGTTAAAAAGAGTTTTCTTACAGCTGCTATGTTCAGTTCTTGTTTCATTTAGATTCTTCTGTTGCTGGACATTAGCAACGGACGTTAAATCGAGCCCTTCGCTGATAGCATCCTCTAATGGTATTGCACCTGTAAGAGTCTTGATTGCAAATTCTAGGCACGGGTCGGAACAAAATAAATGTTGTACTTCATGGGGACTTATCTTATCAAGTACTGTATCGAGTGTCACGGGAGAAGCTTGATGCGGAAGCATGGCATTAGGGTCGACGTTTAGCTGCCGAGTTTCTTTATCCGCCAAAACACATGGCGGTTTTGCTTCATTGGCAACCTGCTCATGTTCAAGAACAGCAAATGGTATTGAAAACCGATGAGGCATGTCAAGCTCTTTCATCTTCTTGTACTTGCTCGAGCTCGTAGTTTCTACATTGCTTCTCTTGCTTTCCGTTCTTGTTTTACCTAGATTCTTCTGTTGCAGGACATTAGAAGCTGGAGTTGAAACAAGTCCGTCGTCGGGAGCATCCTCGTGTAGCACCCCGCCTTCAAGAGTCTTCATTGTATGTTCTAGGCATTGGTCTGAAGAAAACAAAGGCTGTACTTCTGATTTACTGTCACTGGTCTTTTCAGTCTCCAACTTTTGTGGCTGCTTTCCGAGAATATCTCGGTCCTCAACGGGCTTTATAATCTTCTCCGCCAGCCCACAATGCGATTTAATTGTTGAAGCATAGGCTTGCTTTGCTACCTCTGGATCGGAGTGAATACTATCGAGCTCTTTCTCATTCTCACACTTGCATGAACTCTTAGAGTCCATGCTGCTCTTCTTTTCCGTTGCATCAGCTGCAGCATTCGAATCAAGCACGTTATCGGCAGAGACTACTTTACGGTTTTTACCCTGCTTTCTATAGGAAGCAGGCTCCGTATCTAGCTCGGGTGAGATACTCCTATCAGATGTAGCAAGCTCAGTTTCAGCATGGTCATTATTACTTTGTCCTTTCTCGAAGGTCTCCGTATCTAGCTCGGGTGAGATACTCCTACCAGATGTCTCCCCACCTGCAGAAAAAAAATTCACAAATGTTTCGCTTGTAAGCCGCCTCCCCGATTCAAATTCTCAAGTTGGTTGTTCACAACTTAAAAGGGTTTATAATTTTCCACCCCTCACCTATATCGAGCTCCTGCCCGTCGGCAAGATGTTTCACTTTCTTCCTCCTAGCTGCTGGGAGTTGCTATCATAAACAGACCGCAAGGATAAAATCACTCGTCTAAATACGGATATCATAATTTCACTTTTGATACGACATGCATCGTTGAATTTTTAATTAAATCTAGCATGTGAAAATTTGACTAAGTAAAATGATAACGGAATCGGATGAAACTAAACTCGGCAAGGAAATGCAGAAGCTATGCACAAACTTACTGATTCATCTGCATTAGTTAAAATTTGGTCATCATTGTCCTTCTTTGGTAAAAACGCGGTTTTAGCAATCTCTCCGGTTTCTAGATAGTGAAGAACAGTCCTTTTCGAGCGAAAAACGTAGCCGCTGACTGGATCGGTGTAATACTGTAGCAGTCATAATTATTATCGAAAAATACCATCAAGGCAAAGCTTTAAACAACATGAGCACAAGAATCAGCACGAATTATTTCGGTATGTGTGTACTAAAATAGAAGGCATGAACCAAGTTGGATTTGTCCATGTATGATTAAAATAAAATAAATATTCTAGGGGACTGCACGGGTTAGAAAGAAATACCGTACCGCATATCTTCGGATTCCGTATACATTCCTTCTAATCTTAACTTCCTTAGTCCACCCTGATGGTAAATCGTCATCGGTTGATTTCTCAATTACAACCTAAGATTTAGAAAAATCAAGACATCATATGTTATTGAGAAGCTATAAGAATAAAACAAATTTCTATATTCGTAAAAGATATCGTAAATTCGGTACAACTTTTGTATGTATGTACTAAAATGCCACCAATCTCTCCCTCTGCAAACAAAATAAATAGAAATGACAAACAATAATGGTAGCAAAATGATTTTTGAGAACCGACTTTTTTTCTAGGGCGGGAATCTCGTTTCTTTTGCTCAGGGTTTCTCTTACTCGATACTGCATTGCTAAGAAACCGTAACACCTGTGGCTCGGATTGGAATCTAAGTCCAGTTGACGGATCAACATATGTCTGCAACAAGAAAGTAGTTCAATTAAACTAAAATTGAAATATTACAAAGAGAAGAAAAGAACACGAAACATTAACAATCTTGTTCGTTTATGCATCGGTAATAAAGATACAATTCAGATGCCTACGAGACATAGGACAAGGCAAAAGCTAATCCATGAAAATACAGTATTACGAATTCCATGTGATACTCGAAAAGGGAAATGCACCACTTCCTATGCACAAAAGAAGAACACATGCCATATACCTTGTATCGTTTTCCAAAAGTTACACCACTCTTTCGGGTTTTAACCTCCACGAGCCAATTCTTAGGTAACCATTCCGGACGTTCATTTTCATGTACAGCAGTCTGTATGATGATCAAATAAATAAAAGTAAGAAACGAAGCCTATGAACATGTTTGAAATGTTGCCATAATTGATTATCGAGACACTATAGTTCATTTTTCGTTTTATGATTCCTTCTTTAGAGTTCTACTCTGTTAAGATACCCGAATACCTCACTGATTCGGAGTAGAATCCAAATCCAGCTGATGGATTAACATATATGATGATTAAATAAACGAATGAACAAATGACGAAAAGTACGGTTAAATAACTAACAACACTTACAGTTACAACCGCTTGATCGTTCGCTGTCGACGTCATATTTTTCCTTAAAGTTGGCAACTTGTCAGCACATTGTTTGCTTTCGATTTTCGTATATCGGATAAGATCATCCTTGGTAAAGAACCTTTGACCGCTTGCTAGATTCACATATTGCTACATAAAGAAAACAAGACATATAATGCCCCAAAAACGTTAACCGATTCGAGGTAAATAGACTTTCTTTCTACATATCATGTTGCCAAACAAAGAGGCAGCGGAATTTCGACACGAATCAAAAGTATCGAATTTCTGTCACCATATCATCAATCATTAAAGCATGAACCAACAAAATCAATGTTTCGATGCCACGATGCCACGAAACATCCCGGTGCGGGAAAACGACAAGAAGAACATTCCAATGTCTAAAGAGGATCCTTCGAACAGAACAAAATCGACTCGTGGTCACCGGCATTTCGGCATTTCGAAGAACTCCCATTTCCATGCAATATATATCCCAAAATGCAAAACCAACAAAATCAAACCCCAATCCCTTCGAACTCGAAAACTTACAAATTCGACGAAAACACAACCCTCGTTCATCCATCTAACCCCCAAATTCAACATGCAGGAATTAACAGTTATAATCCGACATCATTTCTTCTACATGCAACTGAAAAAAACAACCGATCATCGACTAATACAAACTCAGTAAACTTTGTCTTAAACTTCATCAGTTCATTTTCTCTTTTATTTTACTTAACATTCTTCAGAAAACAACTAATTTTCTTCTAAAATAAGAGCTAAACACACATACACAGTACCAGCTGGGTAATAATTAACAAACCGTGATTCGGCGACCGGTCTTTTGGAATCTGAACTCTCGGGTCCAGCCAGGGGGAAGCCAGTCCGGTGAAGTTTCCACCGTCATTATCACCGGAGATTCGATTTCCGGCAATCAAATACTTCTGTTTGATTTGTTCAAGAAGTGGTCTTTCCGGAGGTTTTTATATGAGCTTTGGACTTCGTATTTTTTTGTCTGAAAAGTGGAATGTATCTTACGAGGTGTAACTGAAAACCACCACGTGGCTATTTTTTTGAGTTAATTGCATCATATATCCTCAAACTACGACCTTCATTTTAATTTGATCTCTAAACTTTGAATGTTCCAATTTCATCTTAAATTTTGATTAATTTTAAATTAGTCCACAAACTTTTGAATATTCTAGTTTCATCCCTAAATAATGATCCTCACTCTAAATTAATCCTAAACTTTTGAATATTCTAATTTCTTTACAAAATTATCGTTTATGTCACATTATGTTATTACATAATAATTAATACACATTAGTGCTTATGTGTCGGTTAACATTTTTTTATATTTTTTTATTAAGATGGGACATGATTATCATATATTATTAATTTGGTGAAGAAATTAGAACATTCAAAAGTTTGAGGGACCAAATTAAAATGAAGATCATAATTTAAGAATAAAATTGAAATGTTCAAAAATTTAAGAATCAATTTAGAACAAGATTCAATTTCTTTTTTGAAGATGAATTAAAATGAGTATCAGTTAACTCTTTTTTTCAAGATTCCTAAATATCTTAAAAGCAATTTTAGTTAGTTTATTTTCATATCATAAATAATACACGTCTCTTTTCGCTAGCCGTGAATCGATTGGCTTTGGTTGTTAACTATTCGGATGAGGGCATTTTTCAGCATGACCGTTGGCATGATTTCTTTTGTAGAGGCTTACGCTCATTCGAGCTTTGACAACTTAGGGAATTCATTTCGCTTTTGGGTGCTGTGAGACTCCGACATGGTACATTTGATATGCTGATCTGGACGCCCGATGAGCATAAGATTTTTTCAGTTAAAGCTCTCTCACTCTGCTTATGTTGGACAAGGTGGGGGAGAACGATTTTGGTGAGTGCTTTGTATGGAAAGTTCTTGTATCACCGAAGGTTCAGGCTTTCTTATGGTTCACATGGTTGTGTCGTTTGCCCACTTTTAATTTTTTGAGGCATTGCGGCATTGTGTTGGATGAATAGCAAGATTTATGTGTTCGGTGTCGTGAGGGGGAGGAGGGGATTGATCACTTATTTTTTCTGTGCCCGTTTGCACAAGGCATTTGGGATTGGTTTAGGCGTTGGTAGGGGTGTCATTACTGTTGCCGAGGGCCTTCTTTGAGTTCTTTGTCCCGGGTTTTTACTGTTCTTTCACATGAACCTTAAGGCATCTGTGGGTTTCGAGCATTACAACGTTGTTGTGGTCTCTGTGGCTCGCGCGCAATGAGAGTGTTTTTAACGGCAAGTTGTTATCAGCTTTGGAGATTTGCTTTTTGGTTAAGCTGCGCTCGTTTTATTGGGTGAAAACTTTAAAGGCAGGGGTGTCCATAAGCGAATCATTATGGTGGGATTGTCCGAGCTCGTTCTGTGAGTCTCTTACTTCTCGGCCATGTCACGTGGGGGTGAGTTGGGAACCTTCGATTGGGGACACGCTGAAGTTTTCGGTTGATGGTTCAGCTCGTGGTGAACCAGGACCTGCGGGTTTTGGGGGCGTATTGGGCGATGCACATTACAGAATTCTAGCTCTTTTTTCGGGTCCACTTGGTTCCTTTGATTCCAATATAACGGAATTACGGGCGATTTCTTTCGCTTTGACTTTCTTTACAGCTTCTAAATGGGCATTACGTCCTCTCGTGGTGGAGTCGAATTCTAAAATTGCTCCTGGTTGGGTATTGCATTTGGATCGACGACCATGGCGCCTTTTGGGAGGTTTTTGGCATGATTGATCAAGCACGCCTCTCTTTGGGCTCCGTTTGTTTTAACCACATTTCCCGTGAAGCGAATGGGTTAGCGGATGCTTTAGCAAAGGAAGGAGTGTCGCGGGCATCTTTATTTCAAGCTTGTGTATGATTGTTTTGCTATGTGAGGGGTGTCATGTTCCGTCGTTTGTTCTCTCTTTTCTTTTGTCTACATGCACTCTTTTCTTCCGTTAAGTTTAGAGATGTTTTTAACGAGGCGCATGTGTGACTTGCGTTGTATATTTCCTCGTTTAATATACAACTTTTTGCCGATCAAAAAAAATATTTTTGATGGTTTCTTATTTTAAATATGTAAATACAATATCTGAATATTTATTTATACTATTAATTAAGTAGGATTTATATCCTATCTGTATAAGATTATATTTTTTTATCAGGTTTAGATTTAGATTTAAAACAGATTTCATATTAATTAATTTTATCTTTTTGTAATTAGATTTCTTTCTCATCAAGCAATCAGTCTTGTCTTCTAACATTAAATTTCTTACTCCCCAAGTAATTAACTTTATAAATAGATCTGCATATGCATTGAAAATCATTAGGTTTGAAGCATACTGACAAACCCTTCTCTGGGATTTTTCAGCCTTGTTTCAGAAACGGTTTTGTTATGGCGTTGCCAGAGAACATTGTCGCGAAATCGGCATCACCTAGGAGCACCGCAGCTCCGAGATCGGCACCTGCTGCCGCCTCGCCCTTGTCCAGTGCAAGGCCTTCTGCGCCTCTCAGCATATTCATTGTTGCAGACAAGGCAAGCATTCACACCGGAACAGATCGACGAAGCATGTTCCGTTGATGTCAATGGCAACCGAGATGTATTCGATGGCTCGAGGAGAAACTTGAAAGTAAATTTCGATGGAAACCTATGCTTAAATCAAAATATGTCAAACAATAAAATTCGAATCGAACTGAATTAAATAGATAGTAAAAAAATCAAGCCATTTTGCAAGTACAAAGGCTTGATGTACATAATTTTTTGATAAGAGGGCGTTATTTAGTAATTTAATCATTTTTTTGAAAATTCGAATACAAACATTTGCCGTGACATTAATAAAAACATAAGCTTAAATCAAAATAAATACAACAATATATCCAAAGTTGAGTAATTGGAAACCTATGAGCCCACATCCAACAATAAGATGTTAAAGCTCAATGTCTCATGAATGTATATAAGTATTTCATCATTGTTCTTCCCCGGCCGTTTCCGCCGCCACGGTTTCGGCCTTCACTTCTTTCGATTCGGGATCGGATTCGGGATCAGCATCGCCCGGGGCTTTCTTCATCGAAGACGTCTTCGTCAGGTGAGTATAACTGCCTGTCTCCTTGAACAACTGAGAGAAATGGTGCTTGCAGTAGAGGAAGCCATCTAGTGCAGCATAGGACGATGTTGTAAGAAAACAACCTCCATGAGCACACCTGAAGCAATTCTTATGATATATTTCTCCTTCCACGGTCACCTGTAATAAATTTATCGGATCATATCCTCGTACTCATGTTTCGAATTATGTCCGAATTCGGACACTTAAAAACAATATAAACAGACCTTCTCTAGAGGGTAGCAAGTTTTTTTGCACACTCCACATTTCTCTTGAGTGCCAGAGAACATGGCTGCAACTTTGCTTGGAGCCCTTTGCTGTAAAATAAAATAATACGATACGAATACACGAATATTTACATCGACACGACAAATAATACAAAGTCTTGACTAAATTTTGAGTTTACCAGTGCATTTGGCTTAGAATCTGAAAGAATCATTAAAAAAAATCGTTAGACAAACTGTAGTATGATACGTGAAAGTTAAATACGAATATATTTTTCGAATATAATCATAAACCTCACCTTTGGATGTATAGGTGCCGGTCGCCCTGCAGACTTGCTCGAAGTGAGGCTTGCAGTAAAGGATCCCATCCCTTGCACAATAGGTGCTCATCTGTTTAAAAAATATAGGTGTTCACCCGTAGTTAGTCGAGTCTGACTCGATCAAAAATTTGTCAATACTTGACTAGATTGAATTTGACTCGAGCTCGAACTCGGCTTAAGTTGTTAATAAGCCGAGTTGAGCTACTCAATATTTGATTTGATAAGCTCGCTAGCTACACAAAAATATAATATACTAAAATTTTAATTTTTTTAAATTAAAGTGAACTAAAATATATGTTGGTGGATAATAATATAATAAGGGTAAACTACGTAAATAATCATTGAACTTTACTCTCAAATCTATTTTCGTCACTGAAATTTTTAAACGCTCAATTTACTCACTGAAGTTTAGACATTGAACGTTTTTGTCACTCTTTCGTTAACTTTTTGACGGCCTCTATTTACCGGCGAACGAAATAACTTCTCCAATATCCGAACGGTAGAAAACTTCATTGGCACGAAAGAAGCAACATAATAAGAAACGGGCTCCATCCGACGACATAGGGGAGAGATTACTGAGAAAGAAATCAGAAAATTTTTGGAAGATTCGTGAACTTCTAAGCACTTTCTGGCAAAATGGAGGTCGAATTCAGATTCATGGGTCCGAGATGAAGTGACTGCTGAAATTTAGGACCGAACGATTGCCATCTAGAACCACTTGAGATTCACAAAGTAACAAAAAACACTCACTGTCTAAACTTTAGTGACCAAAAATGTTCAATTTCTAAACTTCAATGAGTAAATTGAACGTTCTGAAACTTCAGTGACCAAAATAGGTTTTAAGAGTAAAGTTCGATGATATTTACGTCGTAAATGGACCAAAACTCGTTTTGAAATTTAAAATGGTCATTGAATAGAGCCGAGTTATTTAAGTCTGATTCATTTAAAGCTCCCTCAACACTCGATTCGATTGGAATCGACTCGAATTCTTAACGAGTCGAGTCGAGTCAAGCACAACACTACTAGGCTCGACTCGAGAGACTCAAACTTAAACATGACTTAAATTTTTAATTAGCCGAATCGAGCTCAGTACCACGAGAAGTCCATTGCATTTGCTGCATCTGAAGCAAGTCTTGTGATAAGGGGTTCCATCGGCAGATATCATGTCGTAGAAATGAACAGTCTTATCACAGGACCTGCATTTCTCTGTTGTCCCACTGAATGATGCCATCTCCTTCTCTGATGGAAAACCTTAGGCGCAGATGGCAAAGAAAAATAAAATTAAATAAAATAAATTAAAGAAAAATAGAGATTAGGGTTTGTGGAATACAACAGGGATGAGTTTCTGGAGCTCTGTCTCCAAGCATTCATATAGGGAAACTATTTGCATGCACGTGTTTTTCAAACTTTCTTTAATTAGTAAATGTTGAAAAACATGCAGGTTTTAGGGTACGTAATGTAAGCTCCATCCCTAGCTAACACACTAAGAATAGTATCTTGTTTCCATGGAAGAACGGGATAGCAAGGTTGTATGCTGACCAAGTTTATATATATATATATATAGTTCTACAGTGTAAATGTCTTTAAGTTTTACACGATCGTTGGATGAGTGAAATGGATGGTTGAGATTAAGTGAAGTTAATCTCAACCATCCATTTTCCTCATATGACGATCTAAAAAACGTGTAAAACTTAACAAGTTTTACACTATGTAAGTGGATCCTAACCCATATATATATATATATATATATATATATATATATATATATATTAGTGGTTGAGTAGTAAATGATTACAGGTTACTCTTGAATAGAAATTATCGGTCCTTTTTTGTGTCTATACGTATGTTTTAACATTAAAAAATTAAGTTATGGTTAGATTTTAAGGTTTAAGTGTAGTTGTTAGGGTTTAGAGTTTATGATAAAAGAATTAAGGTTTGAAGTTTAGAAGTTATGATTTAGGGTTAGAGTGTAAGGTTAATTTTTTAGTACTAGGGCATAAAAAGGGCACCAGAAAGGAGTATAAGATTTTTGTTATGTTACTTATAAGTGATCCAAGTTCGAGTAGCGTAGTCTGCACGTGTACGTGAACTTATCCAAATTTGAAAACCGGACTAAGATATTACATTCAAGTTCGAGTCGAGTCTCTCAACTGTATTTGATATATGTGATATACATATCACATATGAAGAAATATATCTATATTCTATATGGTTATAGTATGTCATTTAAATTAGAACAAAAATAATATAATATCATTATAAATATTTACAATTAAATTAAAAAAAAAAACTCAAACAACCAACTCAAAATAAATTTAAATAACATTTGAATTATAAAATAGATAAACTCACTTGACATGCAAACAATAATGCTCAAATTTTGGTCACCTAAGAGAGAACCAGAGATCTTTAAAGTTTTATAAGTCCGTCCCATAAAAATTTATAAGTTAATCCTTTAATCTAAAATTTTGCATCCGTCCCTGAAGAAAGTATGCTTTTTAAATTCATAAAAAGACCTCAACATTTTTTTATAGTTTGTGCAAAACTGCCTTGTTTCGAATTTTCTTTAATTTCTCGACGACCATTTTCTTTCAAATTTTAGAGGTAGAAGATGGAGAAGGAGAAAGAGAGTAATATATTATGGTTTCACGCTGATTAAATGATGGATATTATAAATTAGGGTAGTTTAAGGTTTTCTGTATTTTAGATTAAATTTTACAAGTTTTAAAATTGATTTTAAAATTTTTAATATGATAAAATGTTAAGAGAATGAGAAAAATTTATTAGTGTCTCGAGAGTGGTTGAGAAAAACATTTAAAAATAGTTATTTCAACGCATGCCTAACAAATTAGTAAAAATTGTAAAATTTCCATTTTTAAAGAAAAAAAAAGACTAAGGGGAATGAGACTTGTGTAAAAAATCAGTTTACACCAGCACACGTGATTATAAATTGATGTTAGACCCATTTAACAATGCATGTTTAATTATACTTTTGTAATTATTAGTGCTCAAACTCGTGATATTTAAGAACAATAATAATTATTTTAACTATTTAGGTAAATTGTTTCGTGCTCGAATGATCTAAATATGAATAAATTGAAAGCATAATGATAAAATTAAAATTTTTAAATTCCAAATGAATAAAATAAGAGTTAGACTTAGAAGAACATTGAGGGAAGAAATGAAAAGAGCAAGGCAAACTAATCAAAGAAAGAAGATAAGCCAAAATTAAGAAAACAGAGAGTAAAGTATAAAGATGAAGCTCAAAGTATATGCAGATCGCATGTCACAGCCGGTTCGAGCCGTCATCATCTTCTGCAAGTACTTGTTTTCCTACCTTTTTTGAACTATAAACCGGGTTTTTCTTCTGCTTTGAAAGTTTCCTTCACTTCCCCTTTTGCTTTTTTGGTAAATTAGGGTAAATTGTATAAACTACGAGGAGGTCAGATTAGATATCGCGAAGCGTCAGCATTTAACCCCTGAATATGCAGGTAATCGTTTCTTCTTCCAGTTTTAGGTTATAGAGAGTTAGTTTAGAGTATAGGGTTTAGGGGTTTAGGTGCATGATTAGAATTTAGGATAATTGTTTCAATTTATGATTTAGTGTTATAATTTAAGATTCATAGGTTAAAATCTAAATACTAACTAAGGCGCTGTGTAAACTTTCAGTTTTCACGACAGTGTATATGATATTAATCTTTTTAGAAATTGTGAATTATTGGAAGGAATTGACTATTGGTAGTGCGTTCTTGTTTTATTTCAATGATTTTGTTGCAGAAATTAATCCCATGAAGCAGCTGCCGGCCATTGTTGATGGAAGATTTAAGCTTTTCGAGAGGTAATTGAAAACCCCCTCTTTTGTTCCGTTCGTTCGAAGATTCCGTGTATGTTAATTTTGTTTTTGTTTCTTTTGCAGTCATGCTATTCTTATCTATCTTGCTTGTTCATTTCCTGGAGTTGCAGATCATTGGTAAGTATTTGTTATTATGTTCTATTTTACATGGTGTATTCGACAATATAGCGGATTGCGGATTACGGACATGGATAGTCATGTAGAAGTTGAATTATTTACTTGGTTATTTGTTGGAATTCTTTCTCAGCATTTACAGACACGGATACTTATTTATTGGAATTTGAATTTATGGTGTTATTCCATGTTTTCATATGGATGGCTGAACAACTTCGATGGTATGTCGATGGCTCAGTGTTTTATGATGTTGATATTGGAAGGATTAACTAACTTATGTGCCGGTGTCGGTGTGCTTCGGGTTACTGTGTTACCGAAAACTATGCAGTTCAATCTTGGGATTATTGAGATAATTTAGCATATTTTCCATTCAGTTCGGATATTCCACCCTGATTGTTACAAGTTTTTTTTGTTTCTGTGTTTCAAGGTATCCGGCTGACGTTTTTAAGAGAAGTAAGATACACTCGGTGTTGGATTGGCATCACTCCAACTTACGTCCTGGTCCAGGTGTATTTTTAACGCCACGATGGATCAAACTCTTTTAAGTTTTTCTTGTGGTTATGCATATCAATGCCTCCTTTCCTCTGGTGAGATATGGTTTTTGAACTCGATGCTTCTGTTTTTCAGTCACAATTGCTCGTAATACTGTTCTGGCACCCGCACTTGGCCTTCAATTCAACCCAGAAGCAGCTGCTGAAGGTGAGAAGATTTTATCTGCGTCTTTGGAAAAGATAGAAACTGTTTGGCTCAAGGATAATGGCCGGTTTTTGCTCGGTGGGAACCAACCATCTATAGCCGATCTTAGCCTTGTTTGTGATATAATGCAACTTGAGGTATACTTGTTATGAAATGATATTTTTGTCCACATCAGCATTCAACCGTGTTTCTTCTCAAAACATGATCATAAATTCATAATGAACTTTTTGTGATTCCGTGTGATTTATACAATTTCTTCGGTGTAGCTTTTGGATGAGTCGGATCGGGACAGATTATTGGGTCCTTACAAGAAAGTTCAGCAATGGATTGAGAACACAAGAAATGCTACAAATCCACACTTTGATGAAGTGCACAAGATTCTGATGAAAGCGAAAGAAAAACGGCAAAATCAGCAGTTAAAGGGAGAAAATCATGGAGGGGGTGGATCCGACATGAAAAAACCTTTGGTTTCAAGAATCTGAGAAATGAAGAAACTGCATTATACTAGTATGTATCATCAGAACTTGTGTTGTTTCAATCTTTTTTCTTTAAAATTGAACTTACAGTAATGGTTGATCAAGTATTACAGTTGTTTCAACTGTTGCTTTCTATACCGCGACTTCTCTAGTTAGCTGTTTATTCGAACTCAAATGTGAATGTCGGATAAGCGTATGCGTTCATCGATCAGATCTTGTGGTATTTTGTCATCGATCAGATCTTGTGGTATTTTGATCTTTTTATACAAATAGATGATGAGTAACACTTGATTTTGTTTTCTTACCTATGGTTGCTTTACACTCTTAGTCCTGTAATTAGTTATTGTACTCGGATTCGAAGACGTGGTTGAATGTGAGAATGTGCAGGGACGGACGCAAAGCTTTAGGTTTTCAATAAAAAATACATAAAAAAAATTTAAAAAAAATTAAGTCGTATAGGAATTTAAAATTTTTAGGGGGTGACCAGCCCCTCGTTCCATCCCTGTCCAATATGTGTATGCTTAATTTTAAGATTTCCGGAAAATTTTAAGTTAAAGTTTGGACTCTATATACGAAACTCGGTTCATCCTAGTTCAATTGGATTTTACTTCCAGATTTTAGACTAGATTCAAGGTAAAGATACAACTTAAGTAGATTCGGTTTAAGGTAAAGATAAAACAATTTAGGACATCTTAATTTTACTCTATATATCAAAATTAGGACATTAGAATGTCGAGTATTTATATAAGTTTTTATTAATTTTGAGTAAATTTTGTGAAAATTCAATTCAAAAAGAAAAAAAAATGAAACTGTATACACTTTATCATCAATATTTTTGTAAATTACAATAAGTGTAAACTACTCCAATGACCAGCGAACTATTAAGACGTATTTATTTTGATCACTGAACTATCGAATTCGTTAATCAGGCCATTAAACTTTTTAAATTGACTTATTTTAATCACTGTCGTTAAAAAATTAATGGAGGGTGACGTGGCAGTTAACGAAAATTTATAAAATTATACATTTGGTCCTTATAATTTATCTATTAAATCAATTTAGTCTTAATTTTAATTTAATTAAATAATATTAACCAATTAGACGAATTTTCTCTAATTTTGATTTAATTTATTTAATAGTTTTCACCCAATTATGTGGTGACACATGTCGCCTAATTAGATGAAAATTTAAGCAAATGAGATAGGTGAGAATCGAACTCGCAACCATCAATAAAAACTACCCTCAATCTACTGATAGGCTAAACTTTTCAATTGTTTTAAATATGCTAACTTTTTTATTTAATGACATATTGGATTTTCCTGTTCGTCTTCCTTATTACCAGTGTAATAAAAAGTCATATTTGAAACAATTGAAAGGCTTAGCCTAGCGGTAGACTAAGGACAGTTTTTATTGATGGTTGCGGGTTCGTTTCTCACCCATCTCCTTTGCTTAAATTTTCACCCAATTAGGGACACATGTCAATTTAATAGGTAAATAAAAAATAAAAAAATAAAGTTATTAAATAAAAAATAAAGTTATTATCTGATTGGTTGGTTAATTTTATTTAATTAAATTAAAATTATGACCAAATTAATTTAATAGGTAAATAACTGGACCAAATATGTAATTTTATAAATTTCCGTTAACTGACACATCACCGAACCGTTAGTTTTTTAACGACAGCGGTCAAATTAGGTCAATTTAATAAGTTTGGTGATTTGATTGACGAATTTGATAGTTCGATGGTCAAAATAAATACGCCCCAATAATTTAGTAATCACTGGTGTAATTTACCCTTACAATAAATAACGACACGATTGACTGACAACAATGTTCAAAGAAATTAACTATTTTATACAGAAAAATAGGGAAGAATGATCACATTAAATTTTCTAACAAAACATTATATTTTATTAAGAAAAATAAAGAAAACAAAACAAAACGTAATACACACACCCTAAAATATATTTAAAAATTCATCATTAGATCTACGTGATTTTTTATTTTTGAATAGTACGTGATGTTAACTCTATAAGTAGTATTAATCCATCATTATATGATTTATTAATCTAAAAATTCCATAATCATACATTATAGATTAAAAATAAAAAAGTAACCAGTTAGACATTCTAAAAAAATAACTAGTTGTTCATCCTCATGTGTCTTGGTGGTAAAGGTAGATGCTTATTATCTCTTGGGACCCGGGTTCGAGCACCAGTAATGTCATATTGTGTGTGCCGTCTTTGAAAAGACTAAAAAAGTTGAACAGATACTACACTTGCATTACACCAGCATATTCAAAAAAAAATAACTAGTTTAATTTTATTAAAAAACTTTTTTATTAAAAAAGCAACTAGTTCATTTTTAAAAAAAGTAACTTTATTTATTTATATATATATATATATATATATATATATAAACATTTTATAGGATGGCATTAGGGTAATATATTAAGGGGTTTCTATTGAATCGAAATTCGGATAATTGACATATATATATTATTCTTTGATCTAGGTTTTTAGTTTCTTTTGCCCAGCCGCCTCTTTTATTTTTAGTTCTTGCCGGTGATCGATAACCAATTTTGTTACTGGTTATTGATCACCGGATTTATTATTTTCATAATTTTTATTTTTTATTTTTTTATTTTTAATAAGAGTTTATGTCCTTTTAGTACGTATTTTTTCTGTCCTTGTGGCACGTTTTTTATTTATTTTTTATGGTTCGTTTCATCTGTCAATTTGCCATGATTTCAATTTTTCTGTATGCTAATATCTATGAAAGTATTTATTTTTCTTTGCATTTTTGGGTTTGTTTGAGATTTTGGTGAGATCTCATTATTCTCCATTTTGGATGCTTTGTATTTGAAATATTTTTCATGGTTATAAATAAAATCCAGTTGTCATTGTCAAAAAAAAAATTTGAAATCCATTTCCTTTATAAGCCTAAAAAATATATAGGGTAAACTACAAAAATCATCACTCAACTTTACGTCCAGACTTATTTTGGTCACTCAACTATCAATTTGTGCAAACCACTCACTCAACTTTCCACATTGAACAAATTTGGTCACTCTTCCGTTAAGTTTAGGACGGCATTATGACGCGGAAAAAATAAATAGTTTAAATTAATAAAACAAACACGTGAGAAAACATGTGAGAATTTGCTTAGCCTAAAACGACGAGAGTTTGTGTGGAGAGACCTTTGGCATTGTTTACAGAAAGATTTCAAGTCTGCCGGCGGCTATGGTTGATTTTAGATAAGGATTTTTTGTGGAGCCGAATCTTGGTGTTGGAGATTCTAGGGTTTCAGTTAGGTTGTCGAAGGTTAAATCATGTAGGAGATTAAATTTCTAATTTTCTAATTTAGGCCATGTCTAATATTATGTGTCACTGAGGGGCGGTGGTTGTGACAACGGCGTTATTACGAAGAAAGACAAGTGAAGTTTTGTTGGCTTAACTACAAAAGTTAAAATTAAAACAAAAAGAGTTGAAGAGAAAATTGAAAGACGAATGAGCCCAACTCAAAGCAACTTTAGGAAAATTATAATCTTCATGTTCTTCCTCCGAGTCAAGTGACAATAAATGTGGGGAGATAGTTGACATGAAAGTTCTGAGAAGCAATGCTTTGAAACTATCCATAGAGATAAAATTATTGGCTGACAATTCTTTGAAACGACTCAAAAAATTAAAAACAGAAGCACCAACAATGGCAGAGAAATCAACATTAACTAGCTCACTTTTAAAGCTAGAAAACTCATATTCGAGTTCGAGTTCGAGTTTCTCGTATTAGTTTCGATGGTGAATGTTGCAGCGGCTCAAATAGCTTCAAGGAATGCCATAACAACAACATTAAAGAAGGTCAATCAACCAAAAAGATTAAAATTTTAATGGGCAGCAAATACAAGAGGCTAAGAGCTTCTACATTGTCAAAAGAGCTCGAAAAGAAGGTCGGTGCAGAGGGGACTATTGTTTCTTGCAAATGCATGGGAAAGTGAAGGACTGCTCCAAATATGAGGGTCTCAAACACCCAAAACGACAATACTCCATTCTCCATTAATTAATGAAAACTCTGTTAGGCTTGGAGTTAATCCTACACACACTGGTGTTGGAAAAATTATTGCATGGTCCCGGACCACCACGTTATCTATGGTCCCTCCCACTAAAAATCAGCTACATAATTTATTTTTTTCCATGTCATTTTTTCTAAGGATGAATCTTCATCTTTTTAAGCCATGTAAATAGAATAGGGAGTGGGTGGTTACATAAAAGTTGATTATAAATAAAATAATGACATGGAAAAATGAAAATTATGTGACTTATTTTTAGTGGATAGGGACCATGGATGACGTGGTGGTCCGGGACCATGTAATAATTTCTCCTGGTGTTGAGTTGCAAGATGTTGACCTGATCCTACGTGGATGAATAATTAATTTACGTCAGCGGACTGTTAACGAAAAAACGGAAGAGTGACCAAATTTGTTTAATATATAAAATTGAATGAGTAATTTGCACAAATTGATAGTTAAATGACCAAAATAGGTCTACACCGAAAGTTAAGTGATGATTTTTATAGTTTACCCAAATAGGCTTAATACATTATTAAATGCCCCCTAACGTTTACTCCATTTCTCATTTTGGTACTTAAAGAATTTTTTCGGCCATTCTGCCCCTTAAAGGTTACGCCGTTACCCTAATATCTTCAAAAATAAACGCCGTTTAAAAAAAATTAATAGCCAATAAAACAAGGCCATGTCACCCTCTTTATTTATAATTTCTGAATTTAAATAATAATTTCAAAAATTAAATAAATATAATGTAATAATAATAAAATATTGAAGTCCATCAGAAAAGTCAACAATGCTTGCAGCTACATTCCAAATTCCAGAATTTGTTTTGCTCAAGATATTAGAAATAAAAACTGGAACCTATCTGAGTTTTAAATCTAAGTAAACCAAATCCATTCAGTTCCACTAAAAAAAGTTGAGTTTTTAATCAAAAGAACTTCCACTGAAAAGATAAATTTCATCCAAAAAATACGGAGAAAATTTGCACGAAAAAAAAACTCAAAATCTTGTTAAAAAGAAGTAATAAGATGGTAGAGAGTCTAAAATCCTAAACCCGTTAGGAACGAATTCATAAACCTAGAATCTTGTTCAATACAATGATTTTTTCCCCCAATTCGTCTACATGAAATCAATTTGAAAGGAATCGGTAAAACAGAGAATGGGGATAAAAAGATTTGTGGGTAATTTATTTATTGAAGAGTTTTTTATTTTATTTTATTATTATATTATATTATATTTATTTAATTTTTGAAATTATTATTTAAATTCGAAAATTATAAATGAAGAGGGTGACGTGGCCTTGTTTTATTGGCTATTGATTTTTTTTTTCAAACGGCGTTTATTTTTGAAATTATTAGGGTAACGGCGTATCCTTTAAGGGTCAGAATGCCCGAAAAAATTATTTAGGTGACAAAATGAGAAATGGGGTAAACGTTAGGGGCATTTAATGCATTAAGCCACCCAAATATATAAAGAGCACCGACATTTAAAAAACTCTCGAAAATACCCGCAAAGAAGAAGAAGAAGAAGAAGCCTTGGTCCGAAATGGGAAACCGAAGGTTCGCTCAGGTCTCCACTAGCGACGACGAGGACGAAGCTCCGATGCCTCTCCGACGGTCCCGACCCGAAGATACGCGGCCGGAAAGAAAGAGGAAGAAAATGAAGCTACTGGAAGAGGACGATGAAGATGATGCGAAGGAAATGAAGAAGAGTAATAGTAAGAAGAAAAAGCGGGACGAGGACACGGAGGAAGAGGAACAAGAAGAGGAAGAACATGAGGAAGAGCCAGTTCAGGAGGATGCGAAGCCGATAGGGGATGCTGTTAGGGTTTCCGGGAAAGGAAGAGGGAGGAGGAGTCATTATGAAGCTTTTGAGTTCGATGGCAATCGATATGACCTCGTAAGTTAGGGTTTTGCTCTCTCTTTTTAGTGTTCGGATTCTGAAGTTAGGGTTTGTGGGAATTAGGGTTTTGGACATTTTAGCTTGTTGGTTCATTTGTTTGAAGTTTTTTATATGAATTTGTTATCTGATTTGCTGGCTGTTTTTATAATTGTCAGATTGCTTGATTGATTTCAATGTATTATCAACTGCCTTTTCCTCTTTGAGTGGCTGAAGGTGCCTTCCCTGGGTCATTTTTCCAATTTTAATTTTGAAGAGTTCAGTGGAAAAGGCTTTTGCTTTTAGTATTTCTTTATGGAAATTTTTTGGTTTTGTGTTATTTGCAGTTGTAATTGGGAAAAAGGGTTTTTTCCCTTCCCTTTTTGGACTTTTGTTTATAGAATGTTTCCAAGTTTGTGAAGAGTGATAGTGCTTTCTTTAGCTTCTCAGGGATTTTAAGTTTGTGAAAAGTGATAATACTTTTTATAGCTTCTCAGGGATTGTGGTCAAACTTAAAAGAAAACTGAAATGAAATATTGATTCCTGCTATAAACGAGTTCTAATTTTGGTTTTATTTTTATGTTTTTCAGTTACCCTTTCAAATAAGTATAATTGTTATGAATTATGTTTATTTTGTTGCATTTTCGGTTCATTACAATGGCATTCATAGCAACTGGAACTAATATTTTGTGAATCTAAAAGCGAGTGTGCGTGTAGAACTGCTTTGAGAAAAGTTGTTACCAAAGATTCAAGTGGCCCATTTTCTGTGGCATTCTGTTTTATTTTGTTTGCAGCTGTAGTTGGGAAATTTGGGGTATTGTTATTCTTCACTTTAATGGTTAAATTTTGCTAATTTGTAACTTTGCACCCTTATGTCATTATTTATGTTATCTAGTGTTCCTTCCTCTACAGGAAGATCCAGTTCTTTTAGTTCCTGAAGATCAGGAGCAGAAGCCTTATGTGGCAATCATTAAGGTAATTGCATTGATTGGTATTACATTTTAGTTTCTTTATTTTCGAAAGACCTTTTAGTTGCCTTCCTTTGCATATAACGAAGCTTTATTTATTGATAGGACATTAGTCAGACCAAAGATGGGAGCATTATGGTTACTGGCCAGTGGTTTTATCGCCCTGAAGAAGCTGAGAAAAAAGGTGGCGGAAGCTGGCAATCACGTGATACCAGAGAGCTGTTCTATAGCTTCCATCGGGATGAGGTTCCAGCAGAATCTGTGATGCACAAGTGTGTGGTGCACTTTGTTCCCATACATAAGCAACATCCGAACCGTAAACAACATCCAGGTTTTATTGTGCAGAGAGTTTACGACACTGTAGAACGGAAGCTTTGGAAGCTAACTGATAAAGATTATGAGGATAGTAAACAGCATGAGATAGATCTACTTGTTCAGAAAACTTTATCACGATTGGGAGATCTCCCTGACCTTGAGACTGATGATCCTGCTGCAGTTGGCGATCTGGAAGAGCAGTTGAAGGCAAAAAGATCTCTCAGGAAAAAGAACATTTCACCTCTTGATGTTACAAGGAGTGATGAAGGAACTACAAGGTCTGATCAACATCTGAAAGCCGAAACTCCCGGAAGCTGTACAAGTAATACCAGTGAATACTACACAATTTTGTCAAAAGCTAAGGTGCTAACTGGAGTGACCCATCGTGATAAGTGGATGGAGAGGCTTCTCCAAGCTGTTCAATACATGTGTAGTTCTCCTGAACTTGATGACAAAGCAAAAAGTGGTTCTGATAGCTTGGAACCCGAAAGAGACACTAAGAGTTCAGGAACTGCAAATGGATCTCAAGAGAAGAGTTCAAATGTGTGCAGTGACTTTCTTGCCTATGTTTACCTTTTATAGTAGGGATATCTTTCTTTATTCCCCGTGTGATGATCAATAGGAATATGTAGTTGTTGATTAAAGAGATGCTATGATTTGCACGATATTTATTGTCCTTCTCCGTTTGCAGGGTAGCAAGTCTTTTCAGTGGCCAGATGCTGCTGTTTCTGCTGTAACTGCACTTGAGAAGGCCTCGTATGATGCTTTTTCACCTGACATGAAATATAACCAGAAGTTACGACAGCTTATGTTCAACCTGAAGGTTGAGAGCTTTCTGCTTAAAGCCTATATGGATATCTTCCCTTGTTTCAATTTAAGATGACATCGATTCTTGTTTCTTTTTCACAGAACAATTCATTTCTAGCTCGACGTCTACTAAATGGAGAATTGGAACCTTCAACAATACTTAACATGACACCTGCTGAGTTAAAGGTATAGTCTAGTACGGTGTTGACTTCTAATCTTTCATGTCTGTTTAAGAGAGTGGTAGCTACCTCATGTAGGTGGAAATCTATTGAACATAAACTATTCAACTGTAGGAGGGTTTAACTGCTGAAGAGACGGCAAAAAAAGAGCCTGATGAATTTGAGCGCATGCAGGTCATTCTCTCCACCTAATTCAAGAAAAAAAAATCTGATAACATTTTGTTAACATGGTTGACATGTGCTAACTAATGGTTCTATTACTCTTAAAGCAGATGACTGATGCCCGGTGCTCAAGATGCAGTGAATTTAAAGTCTGTTTAAGGGACATTATCCAAGCAGGACATGGAGACCGCTACCAGGTTATCTCATATTTTCGTCTCTGATTCCGTCGCTATTACTAGGAATCAGTTTGGATTGCTATTACGGTAACCAAATTGAGTTGGTACTTCTTTGTTTGTGTTTCACTCTGACTAGGCATGTAAATGCACAAATTTTTAACTTGTTTATGTGAGATACTAATAACCGAAACTACAGACTTGGATCTGTGATCCTTATGCATAATGTTGTCAACTTGATCATGCATTCTTATTTGTGGATTTGTCTTTGTACAAGATTTCAGACAATGACTAGAAGTTCACTAACCATGTCAAGAAAGATGACAATTGTTTTTGGATAGAGATTACATATATAGACAAGTATATATAAAGCGTACTAGATGGTATTGTAAATCTTTCTGGTCTGAAATAGATGGACACAAAAGTATCATGTCAGATTTCATAGTTTATAACTTGAAGGACGAGTATTATGACTGTAGTTCTCGGTAAGTATTGGGTTTGTCGGACTGGAATCATTTCTTACAGACCACATTTTCTGGAAATCTTGGGGTAACTGCATACTGACCACATTTGTTCTTGAATATATATTCAGATATTCGTTTTCATCTATAACCATTAAACCTTCCTTAAACTTCCATTTCCATTTCAGTTGCAATGTATTGCGTGTGGAAATTCCTGGTATGCTTCTAGAGATGAAGCATCTTCACTTACAATAGAGCCATCATCGAGTTCTGCCAAGGGAGTTGGTTCGGGACCAGCCACAGGGAAGCCTGAAATTCCTGAGAAGAAGTCGGTTAGCCCTTCTGCCAAAGGTGTTGGTTCGGGACAACCAGCCACAGGGAAGCCTGAAATTCCTGAGAAGAAGTCGGTTAGCCCTTCTGCCAAAGGTGTTGGTTCGGGACAACCAGCCACGGGGAAGCCTGAAATTCCTGAGAAGTCGGTTAGCCCTTCTGCCAAAGGTGTTGGTTCGGGACAACCAGCCACAGGGAAGCCTGAAATTCCTGAGAAGAAGTCGGTTAGCCCTTCTGCCAAAGGTGTTGGTTCGGGACAACCAGCCATGGCAAAGCTTGAAATTCCTGAGAAGAAGTCAGGCAGCCCTCGCGAATCAGAATCTACGAAAAATGTGGAGTAGGAAAATTTTGCTCAGGTTACGAGAAAAACCAACCTTTTGTACAGTTGAATGTTTGCATATCAGTTAGAAATAGTCATATAAATGTATACATCTATTTATATGAAAGTTAGGATAGTAATGAGATCTCAGCAAGAATTGTTGGTTTATATTCTCAGACATGAGTCGAATTAGTCCCTCGTATCAGGATTTAGTTCAGTTAGTTTTTTTAGTTTAACTACCGGTTTCTGATTCATTGGTCGACTAATCTAGATCGTCTTTTGTAGAAAAAATCATGTACAATATGTATTTGTTTAGGGATCTCCTATTGCGCGATCAAATGTAGTATTTTCCAAGAGTGTATGCATCCATTTGAGTTTATCTTTCAACTCATACGAGGTAGAAACGTGGAAGAGTTGCGGGGGACTAAATTGAAGAATCTAGAGACTTACAGTGCTTGGTTGGTGAAATTAGAAAAGTTGAAATTTCAACTCATATGGTAGGTTTTTGGGTTTTAACCTATAAATTCTAAACTTTACCTTTAAACCTGAAATTCTATCAGAAAATCTTAAATTCAAAATTACTACACTTAAAGCCATAAACACTAAACCTTAAATAGAATCTCTAAACATTACAACTAAGGCGCTTGTATAAACAAAGTTTCTACAAGTATTTGTGTAAACAAAGTTTCTACAAGCGCTTGTGTATGAAATAATCACCCATATTTTAAAACTTTGAGTTTAACTCGTTTGTGAAAATATTTTTTCCGCTGTCAGTGCATTAAATATTTTTTTTTGAAAAATTGTTAAAAAATGTAATGTATTTTCGTAACCATGTATTTCGAGTGGCCTTCTAGGTTTCCTAGAGGTGTCTAAAAAAAGGGAGATCTAGGGCGATCGACCTAAATATTAGATTTTTTATATTTTTTTATATATATTTTTGATAAGTTTTGAAATTAAAAAAAATAAATTTTGATATTTATTTTTATAACATTTAACGTTTTTTTACAAAATTTCAAAACTTATCAAAAATTATAAATAAAAATTAATCTAAAACATTATTAAAATGTCTAATATTTTAAAGTTTTGAATAAATTTTAAAAATTATCATTTTTAACCGCACTCTAAATATACCGCACCCCAGACTACCCACGTCGAGAAAAATGGCAGATTGGGGTGTAATAATGATTGGTCGTGGAGGGTGCAGTGCCGTGTACAATGTAAGGCGGTGTTTGTCAGTACTGATGACTACTTTCAACACTTTTTCTTCTGCAACTCTGTCAGAAACACAACATGTCAGAATAACAAGATCCACCTAAGATTTTGTACTGTAATAAAAGAGAATCTACTCGTTCATATCCAAGCTTATTTTCCTTTTAGTGCTTTTACTCAAGATTTCAATACATTTTCTCCAGTGTGGCCATGGAGATTCCCATGGTAAAAGCTTTTAATTCATGCAATTAGAGGGGAAACGAGCCGAATTGAGTTCGATTAATGTTAAATTTAAATTAGTTTGTTAAGATTTCGAATCAAGTTCGAGCTTGTGTGATTTTTAATGAGCCTGAAAAATCTAAGCTAAACTCGGCTCGTTAAGAACTCGAGTCGAGTTCGAGCTCAATCGAGTCAAGTGTTGACTGATCTTCAACCATGTCAAACTCGAGTAGCTCACGACTTGTAACCTCTCATTTAAGCCCTATTAAAAAAATAATACACAAATTTTGTAATCTCAAACTTGCTAATTTAAGGTTTAGATTAAATGTTTGGATTGTTGGGTTTAGAATTTAAATGTTAAGCTTTATAACCTATATTCAGGGTTTATGTTTAAAATTTTAGATTTTAAAAAATAAAAAATTTAATATTATATTTTTAAATAGCTCACGATCTTTTTGAGTCAAATATCAAATAGCTCGACTCAATTCGTTAAAAACTCGAGCTCGCCGAAATCGAGCTCGAGTCCGATCGAGTTAAACTTTGACCGAGCTTTGACTGAGTCAGAAACGAATAGCTTGCGATCTGTCTTGTCTCATTTACTGACCTACATGCAATCACATGAAGAGAAGAAACCATAAGCAGAAACAAGCTTTGTTCAGTCTTAAAACAGATGATGAGTGTTTTGAAATATCAAAGCAACAGTTGACTTAATTTACAGAAGCTGAAAATATCAATGTACAACACAGAATTTTTCTAGTGAAAGGGTTTATCTTATGCTGTTGGCCTAAGGATCAGCTTTTCCGGCGATTTCATCGTCGTCGGATGCAGCATATTCGTCTTCACTCAGCTCTTCATCACTGGACATGTCTTCTGCCTTTGCTCCAATGTCTTCTGGCTTAGCATATTTCTCACAATATTCTGGAAAACCGAAACAAAAAAGGCGTTAGCATTGCAGATTGATCGGCATCCTTGAACCAATATCGAAAGGCCAATGACCGATGAACGTTTCTGCAGAGAGAACAATATTTACAACGCCAGCAAACGCTTTTTCGGATCTTGTCAAACTTCGGGTTTGCACAACTGATCAACTTCTTAGTCATGCTATAGTAATGTTTAACAATTGATACTCACTAGAAAAGTAACTCATTCTCTCTTAAGAAAGAAAATCTACTTTGCTCAATCGAGAACACCTCGAGGTTTACAGCCAACGTACTTTTTGTTTTAAATCGAACCATGAAAAGAATCAAAGATTAAATAAAATTATTGTCACAGGGTCAACAAAAGGTTCAATTTGCATGATAGAGATTCTAAAGTAATTTGCAGGTAACTAAAATCACAACCGAAACAAAACCTGCTAACTCAAAAAGAAGAGTGAATGATCCACAAGTATTCCGTCAAATGGTACAAACAGAAACGAAAAAAAAAAGGATTAGACTCTGATAAGAAAATTTTGTATAGATATACAGGCCAAGTATTTTTCAAACATCAAGTACTAGTACCATTATCAACCTTTATGCCTGAATTGAATAAAACATGTAAATGACACAAAATTATTCATTCAAAAACTACAATTAGTTTAGACTAATGATGAAGTTCGAGATTGGTGTTTGCTTTAGACTGATGACAAAGACCAAGACTGTAGACTTATGTTGTTCCAACTCTTCGTTTTGCTTAAAGCACCTATGTCCGACACATATCCGGTCATACATGGGTGTGGGGACATGACCTACCAAAGAACCTCCAAAATACATAGAAAAAATTGAAAAAAATTGAACATAACCGTGTAAAATAAGTACTCGTATTTGACACTTACGACCGAGTCCAAGTAACATAATTGTTGGCAACTCGATAAAATGGACATTACTCATTTGGTCAACCGAGTCCAAGTACTCGTATTTAAGATCTCATGTAGGTAGCCAAGAAAAGTTATTGTAAGCTCACTGGCCTGCTGCCTAACTATGACTTCATTAGCTTTAGAAAAACCGGAAATCGAGATAAATACAGTATAAAAGCTTATGAAAAAATGCTTACCTTTAACTCTTTGGTCATAGGCAGCACGGTCGCGCATCATAAGAGCTGCAGCTTCTCCATTCAACGGGTCCGATGGGTTGGGATACAAAAGAAGTTGAGGAAGGAACACTTCAAACACATTTACCAGATCTGAAATCAAATCAAACATAAGGATTGTCAAGTTCAAGAGTAATATCAATTATCAGCATATAATTAAAGCAAGAAAGAACAAGGAAATCGAATATCGTGCAACGTTTACCGAACATGGGGCTCCAAGTCTGGTTGATGACATCCAAGCAAACTGAACCAGACCTGAAACTCATAGCTCAAAGGCATCTTAAACCAGAATAGATCATTTAAAAGTCAAAACAAGAATAAATCAATTCTAAAATTACCTCATAATGTAGAGAAAGCTAAAACCAGCCAAATTTAGAACTTTTTAACATAAAAGAACCTTACATTTCATCAACATTTGGGTGGTAGATCTTGTTTATAAAGCCAATTGATGGAGATTTATAAGGATAAGCATCTGGCAGCTCCACCCTAATCTTCCACACACCACCATGGTAAGGACCTGTCACATTACATATCAGATAATCTGTGAAGGAAAAACAATAAAATAAAAAATACCCACAAAACACAAAACCCCATCCCCATTTAGAAAATTCAAAGAACTAAAGCAAATACAAAAGTGGCAGCTTAGGTAAGAACAAATAAGCCAGAAAACACACACACATATATAAATACCAATCTTCAAACTTCAAAATCATCAAAAAAAGAAAAACCCAGCAACAATAATCAGATAAATGAAATAAAGAACACAACTTTCCAGATAAATTAGAAAACCCAGAATCAAAATTTTGAGAAGAAAGTTAATAGATGGAAAAATTAAAGAACAAGAGGAAGAGGGCTTAAAGGAGCGATTTTTACTGTCTTTTGGTCCATTGAATTCAACATAAAATTCCTGCATGCCATCATTGATCATCTCGACCTTGTAGTCACTCATCATCCTAGTAAAAAAATCAATAAAATTACCCAAAAAAGCTAAAAAAAACCCAAAACAAAGATAATATAGAGAAATTAATTTACAGTTTCATCAGGTCCATCTCACGGCGTTTGCTTGGGGAAGACATGTTGTTTTGGGGATAATTTGGAGAGGAAAATAGAAGAAAAAACTGGGATTTCTTCACAAGGGAAAGCAGCCCCAGACAAGTTGTTCAGGCATCAATGAGTGTTTCCAGGAGCTTATATATATGTGTGCAGCCACCGCAGTACTTTTTACCCTCGGTAACTTTCTTATTTTTACTTTGCCAAGACTCTCAATTTTACTTGGATTTCGTTTTTAACCTTAACGAAGTGTAAATATTCGATTGAGTCTAGTTTAAAAAATTATGACATTGTGAATGAAAAAATTTAAAAAGTTATCCATATATTAGTCCTCTGTAAAATTTAATCTATAGATTAGTCAAACACTAAGTTAGTATCGATGGTTAAAATTATTTATTTTATTTTTCTTTTTTTAAAATAAACGGATTATATTCAAAGTGATGAGATTATAAATGTATCACACCGCGAACATTGAAAATTTAATGTGTAAAAATAAATACAATAAAATCCTAAGGGTGTAAAAAATATTAAAATACAAAACATATCACTTTCAGAAGAACTTGAATAATCTTCTGAATGAAATTCAACAAACGATTACTTTGACCAAAATCTCTATAAAGAAAGCAAATAATTATATTGCTTGTTATTGACATATCAACACAACCACAAAAGGAATCATAAGTATATACATATCGGCCTCCTTCGCTGACAAGAACGCTCATCGATACTCGTCACTCGAACGTTAAACTGTCAAAAGACGGACTATTACTGCCATAAAAGCATACAAATGAACTGTCATAAAAACGTATGAAAGAACTGACATAAAAGCATATGTAATAAGAACCTGACAAAGCAAAAAAAAACTTTGAAAATAAAATACTCATCCACAAAGATAAATTTTATTTATATACAAAATCAACGAAACGATCAAAGTCGTCACCCGCGAAGAAAAAACATCACGAAAAATGTAATGAATTAAGTTTGAAGAAAAATATATTTATTCTAATTTTCTTTGTAAGGTTAAATTTTGATATAAAATTATGGATTTTGCTATTGAGAGCCCTTAGGGCTGTCAATAAGAACTCTATAAATTCTTATAATTAATGTTTGTTTTGCTTTGTAATGAAATTTAGCAAAATGTAATTAAATACATTCTTAAAAAATCATGTTTAATTAATTTTAGGTTGTTTAATGTAATTAATACTCACTTAAAACGGTTTATTGTTTAGAGTTTAGGGTTTATGGAATTGGGTTTAGGGTTATGGCTCATGGTTTAAGTTTTAGGGTTTGATGTTTGGTGCTTATGGTTTGGGTTTAGGGTTTGAAGTTTGGGATTTGTGATTTATGATTTATGGTTTAAGTTTGAGGTTTGGAGTTTGAATTTAGAGTTTGGGGTTTAAGATTTGGGGTTTTATTGTTTAATTAAATTAAAAAATTTAAATTAATGTACCACAACTTTTTAGGAATGTAATTAATTACATTCTATTATATTTCTTTAAAAAGCAAATAAACATTAATTACAAGAATTTATAGTGTTCTTAACTGTCAATAGCATAACCCTAAAATTATAGAATAAATTCTTTCATTGAAGTGTAGTCTTTGTTTTGACTTTGATAAAAAAAAATAGTCTTTGTTTTGACTTTGTTAAAAAAAATAAAAATTTAGTATTTGTTATGAATATTTATCTATGTGGAAGTCTATCATGATAAGAATTTTATTATAGAGATTTGACTTACTTATAACATTGAGAATATTATCTACATTAATTAGAGTTTAATGTATTATGTACTTCTTATGCCTATAAATAGATGATTTATTAAAGACATTGTACACACAATTCTATAGTTGTTAGTTCGGCCAATCCTCTTATACCTTTTGTTAAGGATATTGAATAAAACATATCTATGTAACCGCGATTATATGACCAATCATATATCAAATATATTATTTTATCCAAAAAAAAAATTTTAGGACCCTTTTTCGAAAACGAATTTAGTAAGTTCAAATTTAGTAAAGATGAATAAAAAGGCTTATATAAAAGGAATGCTGTAAATATTCCGAAACCTGCTATACTCACCGAAAAAGTTACATTTTGGATAATATATCCAAATGTATTCCTTTTTGATTCAAAGGAATTGCTGAGAATAATACAAATCTCTCTTTTTCTCTCATCTCTTTGTATTTTTTTGTTTTTCGAGTTATATTATTCATCTTTTCGAAAAGAATGCTTTTCTTTGTTAACTTTTGTGAATAAACACATAAAACTATTGCCTAAAATAAGATTTTAAATAATTTTGAATTTTTTTATGAATTTAATAGAGAAAAAGTATACATCATTATCGCTTGCCAAAATCAATTTAATAGATTCAAGATTGCAGCTCTCGCTAAAGTCATTGCCTGACCTACCAATACCATCAATTGTCTTCACTTATTTGTTTGTTATAATTATTAGGCAAAACAATTATCATAGTTTTATAATGGGATAAATATTAAATTTAGTTACATATACAAGATTTTATATCAGAAATATAATTTTTAAAAGTTAGATTAAGAAATTAAAAATATAAAATTAAATTATCAATAAAAAATACCTGAACTATACGAGAATTCGAAAATTTTCAGCCTCTTGATTAAATATACACCTAAACTTACATCACAATACACATATCTTTCGATTTCTCGTCTCGCTTCGGCGACGATGATGAAGACGAAGACGAAGAGCTCCGTCCGCTGCTTCTCCGCCTCTGCGAACTCTCGGTCAGATTTTTCGAAGTTTTTTCATGTATTAAAAGGGTCCTATGCATGTTGGATATTGTACACTTGGGCAACATACAAGAGAATAAAATACCTGGGGACTTGTTACTAATCTTGAACCACCAACATTGGGTGGCGTCGGACGCTGCGGCGGCGGCTCTTCTTCGAACTCTTGTTGTTGCAGAGCTATTGCAAGCTGTAAATCCGAGCTAGAATGAAAACTTCATAGAATTATTATAGAACAGAGTGGCAGGCTAGTATCGATACAACTCATACAAGTAACACGGAGTTTCGGATAATTACTTAATGTCCGTTCCGGCTTGCACTGCGGTATCGATGCTGGCAATGTAGTCCTTGCATCATGTAAATTTCCTCGGTAAGTACTCGTTGAAGTCATTCGAACCGGAAGAGAAATATATATACTTACAGCAGTGGTGGCCATTGCATTTTGTTCATCCCAAGTACTAGTGGCATGACTATCATCCACCTTGAATTCCTTGAACTTTCCTGTCATAAACAATGTGTCTCCATTGACCTGAAAACACGAAGAATCGAATTTAGATGCTAAACTTCGAAAAAGAACCAATCTATTCGACGTTTCTTGGTTAAGAAGATACCGAGGTAACGATTTTACCTCGTTTAGTTTCTCCCAAACCAAATTCGGCTGATGTAGATAGCCTAGGTCAGTAGCTAAAAGATAGAGTTCACCATCATACTGCAAATAAAATCAGCTCAGTAGCTTATCGGTTAAGTCGAGCCATTTTGAGAGGACGCATAAATCGGATTTTTAAAACGATACTAAGAATACCCGTAAAAAGTAAATTGACTGGCATTGTTCTTCAAGAAGTTTTCAATCTATTCTCCTGAATAGCATTAAGTGTTAACAGATAGCACAATACATTAATTTTCCTTTATAACAAAACTTAAGCAGCAAGCAACAAGAGAAATAGAAAACGAGACGAAGAACGGAGCTCGAATAGATGCATTATGAACCTTGTTGTGGAGTGATTTCATCTTTAGGCCTTGCACTGCAGTCATCTACAGGTCTTTTGTTGACTTGTTTTGCAAGATTTGCATCACCTTCATATAAAGGCTCCCGGTGTTCATGTGTTGTTGTTGCAGAATCCACTATGCTTTCTTCGCCTTCGTATACAGGTTCGTTTCCAGGCACATTTCGATGATGTATTCTGCCACTAGAAGAATCTGAATCGGCATTTTGTAAAGACACCGATGATGCTGTTGTCGTGTCACACTCATTCACATATCTGGAATGTCTCGAGCATTAGTTGAAGAGGCGAATTGAGTCTCGAATTTTTCAACCCCTTGGGGAATTTCAGTGTTCTTTCCATCCATAGAAGCAATACTCCCATTAACGATCGGTGACACGACATTACTCTTCTCGACCACATCATTCGGAAGAGTTACAGTTGTTGGAGCAGCAAAATCAACACAATCTCCGGGCTTATTTTTACGCAAAGCCTCCATATTCTGTGCTTCCAGTGCAACAAGCTCTTCCATGACCGCATTATACGATTTCGACCCGATGGCACAAGCAGTTTCATAGTCCTGGCACATGTGCACCTTGAAAATAAACCAACAATTTCACAAATCCTATGCAAGCCAATGGCTGCTAATGTTTCCTTAATCCTATAGCACATAACAAGCTTCCATTGGTTACACGAGGAGCTCGGCAGGATTAACACGACACGATCCGCACCGTACCGCACCCCATCGAGCCATAGCAAGTGCATTGCACACAACAATCATACAATCAACAAAGACAATAACAGCACATAAATGCACAATTCTTATTAGCTTAAGAGTACCTGGGGATCAACTATCCAACCATGATAGAGAGGAATATCAAGCAGATCGAATATGGCACACTCGGAAGTGAACTCGAAATCATCTGTTCTGTATGTTGTACACATAATTCAACACGGACCGCAACTGATTCGTCAAAACATAAACAGAGAAAGAAACGAAAAGGCTAACCTCCTGAATTTGATATTCACATCAATCCCGGTAGCAAGACGCGGGAGTAAATCGATCGCATCTGCGATATTCCGGCATTGATTTTCGACATATCCGGCATCTCTATTCTACATTACCAAAAAAAACAGATTCATCACTATCAAACAAACTATATCCCAGGGCAAAAATCAAACCAGGCTAGGCATAAAACAGGAAAAGAAATTACATCGACATTACTGTTCGAATCAATGAGGCGCTCAGCCACCAATGAAAGTATGTTATCATTTGAAACAAAGTATGTTCAAATGTACAATTTGTACTAATAGACTGCTGTCGTAAAATTACATGTCAAGATCCGTCGCTGAACCGAACGAAGAGAACTAGGAAAAGCTAATGTGAAATGGAAGTGTTCATAGATCGAGTCGGATCGATAACGGATTAACGGAAGTTCACATTTGTGCTGTAAGTGAGGCCTAAATTCCAATTTGCAGGTGCAACATTCCAACATATGATAGTCTCCTTGGTTGTGTATGAAGTGATCTTGAAAGAAAGAGATTGGCCTCTAAGAGTTGCAAATGCTTGATATGAAGCTCCCCAATTATGGCTCATGCTAATCCACCCTGTTTTGCTTCCTTTAACCCACATTTTCGCAATGTCGCCGCCGCCTCCGACGTTCATCACATACACCAACAACCAGTACCCGTTCCCTTGGAACTGAAATCGAAGCCCTCCTTTCGTTATGCACGGTACCCTGCAAAGAAATTCAAATCCATCAATCATAGAACAATGATCTTTGATTGTAACGTGACGAAAAAACATACCTTCGATACATGACGGGGACAATGCCAGCCTTCCACTGAGCAATTTTCATGAAAGCGGGCTTAGACATGTCGAAATGGACTCGAGGAGGGTTGCACCATCCACCGTTGTTGGAGTCCTCGGCCCAATTAGGAGGGCAAAGGTTGGTCGCGGTCACCGTGGTGAATTTAACCATAGGGTAGCACCACTTGGACTGAACACACTTTATCTGATAACAAGTCCCGCAAGCGAACCCGTTGTTGAACAAAGTCGTGCTCAGTGCGGCGGTGTCCGTACCGTAACCATTGCTAAACAAATTCCCATAACCACAAGCTCCCCCTGCAAAACACACAACATTAACCACCAATGGAACATTATATATTCTCGTACTCATGTCTGAATATGCATACGTACCGAGAGTCTCGGAGGCGCTTTCGTCGCCATAGAAGGTGGCATGAGCTAGTGCCCAAGGGCTCGGCCGGTACATGGCTAAACAAGGTTTGCCGATGATTGCCAATGCTGTTAGTGCCATAAGAACAAACCCAAAACTCCATGAATTCAATGAAAAAGACATGATTTTTACTTATTTTTTTCCCCTTTGAAACCTTTGATCAAACAAATTATGAGCAATGCTTGTGTATATTGAGTTTACATGTTGCCTTTATTTATAGTTTGCAAACTCGCCAACCATTTGATTAAAAAACCGAAATGCATGCGTTCTTCACACGATCATGAAGCAAAATTTTCCAAAGTCAAACTCAAATTATCTGAAATTGATATTGTTTATCATATATGTTTTTTAAATAATTTTCGACGTGCGTGCAGGTTCTATTTGTTAAACAACTATTGATGTTTAAAGTATAATCTTTCATGAAAAATCAAAGTGCATGTTGGTAGTTGAAAATGAGGACTTCAAAGAGAAAAAAATACATTTATGTTGAGCACGAATTTAGAATTAAATATTCGGAGTGACAAAAATTGTTAAGTCTTTGAATATAAAAGCGAGAAGAATAAAAGTTTTATTAATATTTAAATTAGTACGAACCAACTTGCCTCAGTGGTTAAGAGAATGGTTGTTGTTATTAGAGGCAGGGGCGTATTTACCATAGGTCAAGGTAGGTCACTTGACCTACCATAAAAAAATGGATAAACTACTTTAGATGTCACTTAATTATTAATAAAGTTACAATTAAGTTATTCAATTATTAAAAGTTACAATTGGGTCACTTAATTCAAGTTTTAATTACGCCCAGATCACTCCTCCGTTAAAATACAAATGAACATCTAACAAGGTTTGGTATAATGATAGTTTCAGTCCTCAAAACTTATATATTCTACCAATTCAAATTAATTCAAAAAATTTAACCATTAATACTTACAAAAGTCATTTTCTTCTCCAAATCACATGTATACATTCGTTAACACTAGGGTACTTCATTTAAAACTATTAATTAATCTAGTACAGAAATTTATAAATGTAAATATATTTATAATTATTTTTAATGCTAGATCTATAATTAGTATCTACATTAGAATTAAATTCATTGAAATATATTTAAAACTATTTATGAAAACGTTCTACTATAATTATTGTTACCCCGTAATTTTCTACAAAAATTAAAGTTTTTATATTATTATATAATTTTCTTAGTAATTTCATATATTTTTAAATGACTTCATTATTTCCTTTTTATTTTAAAACAAATTAATAATTAAACTTTTTAAGTTACAAAATTTTTATTATTTAACAGGTTTCTTAAATTCTTAGCAAGTCTGTGTATTTTTATTAAAAAATGAAGTTATAAAGATTTGGTGATAGAGATTAGTGATTATTCATATAAAAGTGCGGGAAGTCATTTTAGATGGTTTAAGTTACTTACAAGTAATATAAAATGTTTTGTGTTCAGAGTAGACCTGGCAAACTTGACCCGAGAACCGAAACCCGAACCGAATTACCCGAACCCAGACCCGAACCGAAACCGAAAATCAACCCGAAATTGACCCGAAATTTGATCCGAAATTTGATCCGAAACCCGAAATAAACCGAACCGAAACTGAACTGAATTTAGTTGAACCGAATGGACCCGAACCGAATGGACCCGAACCGAATAGACCCGAACCGAATGGACCCGAACCGAATAGACCCAAACCGAATGGACCCGATTAATAGAAATAAAGAAAGATAAAATAGGAACAACCGCACAAATCACTAAAATGTCAAATATATTGACTTTATAAAGTCATATATAGGGTGTAAAAATCTGACAAACCTAAAAATTTGATTAAAAACGACTGATCTCTCATTGAACCGAAAATAACCGAACCGAAATCAACCGAACCGAAAATAACCGAACCGAAATCAACCGACCCGAAATGACCCGAAACACAATAGACCCGAACTAAAACCGAACCGAAACCGAACCGAAACTGAAACCGAATCTGAACCGAAAATATCAGACCCGAAATAACCGAAACCGAAATGACCCGAACCGAACCCGAACCGATTGACCCGTTTGCCACCTCTAGTTCAGAGCATTAGTTTTAAAAATGATGTTTTAGAATTATTTGTTTAGGGAGAAAATTTGTATAGACTAATGTGAATTGCTCTATACATGTTTTATTAAAGAGAGTTAGTAACTAAATCATAGTGGACCCTTTATATATGTATTTATGTGTAATTGAATGGTTCTTTGTTATGTCAGTTATGAACATTTTAAGTAATTTTTGATGACTTATTCAATCTATTCTTATCTTAATTACATATGATTGTATTTATTATCGGTGGTGAACTACCAAGCTTAAATTTCTAGATCCGCCCCTGATTAGAGGTCACAGATTCGAGCACCAACAGTTGCAGCAAGGTGATTGAGCATGCATTGTCAAATAGTTGAGAGTATATTCAGAACAGATATATATCAATTGCAATTACATTGTTTTATAATTTTAAATTTCAAAACAATATTAATTACTTTTTAAATATTCTATTCTAATTACAAAATAATACTATTTTAGTCTGATTTTATATTTGAATAAACTTACGTACACTTATAAATTACGCTACTTAAACCCGAGTCATTCAGGGGAAGAACACACCTTTCACCAGTTAAGCTGACGAAACATGTCACATATGTGTAATTGTAAAATAGAATGGTGTAACTATATGTATAATTATATCAATTATACTTCCTCTCCTTAATTATATTAATTTGTATATGGTTCAATAAAATTAATACTAATAAAACTCAATTTTTAATCAATTATCAACATTAAGGTGACATCTTAAACCGACCAACTATAATTTAGTAATTTGTGCAGGGTTCAACAAAATTAGTGCTAATAAAACCCAATTTTTAATCAATTATTATTATTTATTAATAAGAATAAGAAGTTAAAAACCAAACCAAAGGACTCCCGGTTGGGTTCGGTTTTTAATTTTTTGTTTTCCGAGTTTCGTTTTGCTTTCCTGGGCCTGGCTTCCACCAAAAAGATAATTATTTTTCTAGTCTTCCTATATAAATAATTTTTCAATTTCCCTTTTCTGAAATTTTTCCTTCCATCATATTTATGACTCTCAAATAATAAAACTCGTCATCGTCTGCGAATTTCCTTTCTCGTCGTTCGACGCTGACCTGAAAGAGATTACGGCGAGAAGCAAATAATCTCCGATTACCGAATTAACGAGGTATGTTTTGCGGTTTTATTTAGGGATTTGATTTTTGGGGGTTCTTTTCTAGGTCTCATGTTCGTCGATTGAATAAATTTTAGGGTTTCCGCCCCTTTTTAAATTACTATTCGACTCGTAATTACTGGTGGTTGTTCGATAAATTCCGATGGACTGCTGTTATTAAATAGGCTTTTCTGCGTGTTAATTTAGGAGATCGATTGGAAGTTTTTTTTTTTCTGGGAATCTTAGGTTATTGATGGAGTTTTCGTTTAAGTTAGCGTTTGGTAGGCGAAATTACATATCTTTCTAATTATTTGCATTAAAATTGGTTTAAACTAAACAGTAAACGTCTCCCTTCGGCTCATTCTCGAGCTCGAGCCGTGTGCGTGTCTGTATCGATGGCCGGCCGAAGCTTGCTGGAGTAATTGAACTTTGAATCTTTCTAATTCTTTGTTAGAATCGAAATGAAGTAAAGCCCTTATCCTGTTCTTGTCATCTTTGATTGTAGAAAACCAAAGCAAACGTGCACAGAAGAAAGGGGGAAAAGAAAAGAAAAGAAACTATGGGTTCTGAACAGAATGAGGGAACCAGCTTTCCTCCATCCGAGCCAAAGCTTTGTGCCAACGGCTGTGGGTTTTTCGGCACAGCGTCGAATATGAACCTCTGTTCCAAGTGTTATCGTAACCTCCGCGCTGGAGAGGAGCAAGCTGCGAAGGCGAAAGCTGTCATGGAGAAATCTCTCGGTGTCGAAACAAAGCTGGAAGTGGTTGCAGAAGCATTTAAGCGCGTCGAGGAACCATCTCATGTGGCCTCCTCATCGACAGCCGTTGAGCAACAGGCGTCTGTTGTTGTCGCTGCTGATGAACCGGCTGAGCCAAAGCTGGCAAACAGGTGCTTTATCTGCAGAAAGAAGGTTGGATTGACTGGGTTCAAGTGCAGATGTGAGAGTACCTTCTGCGGTGAGCACCGTTACCCGGAGAAACACGAATGCTCCTTTGATTTCAAGGGTGCCGGACGTGAAGCCATTGCCAAGGCAAATCCCGTCGTGAAAGCTGATAAGGTGAATCGATTCTGAAAGGAACAAGGCAAGTTTGCTCGAATTTACCTTTTCTGTCTTGCCTGCTGGCTTTTCAAGGTTGCTACTAGATTTAGGATCAGTGGGAAATCGTGGGCTGTTTTTAATGTTCTTGCTAGTGTTATATCGGGGTCGGGAGGGGTCGGGAATGATCGGACGGTATCACTGCTCTGCTTAAGTTGATTCCATTATCAAAATGGATCAATGAATTATGAATGTTTACCATTGAATTCGCTTTGAACGTTTCTGACTCGGTCTTCATTTTAGCCATATTTATTGTATGTGTGTATTATGCTATTTACTTGTTATGCTTGTTGACTTAAAATCTGTTTGACATATTTTTTCTTCGTAATTACCGGTATCGAATCTATTGTCCAACTAATCTGAATTGGGTATCATAAAGATCTATTACAATATCAAGATTCGAACTCCTAACATTGTTTAAAGAATTTAGTGTCTTATCTCACTAATATCATCACAATCTAATATTAATAGTAAAACTTGGATTTTTGGTCATTTTAAAATTTTAATATCGTGTCTCTCTAATATTATTAAGAGTATTGAAAATGAAATAATTTGGAAAAAGGAATTCAAGGACTGATTTGAAAAGAAAAAAAAATTATCAAGTTCAAAACTAAACAAATTGTTATCCTAGAAGAAAAAGAGTAATTTTCATACATGTTTTTTATACATAAATTTGTATATTTATTCAGTAAAAATTTAAATTTGAACCTAAAATGTAAATCCTATATTATAAGTCATAAACTTTAAATTTTAAATCTTAAATTCTTAAATCTTAAGTTAAATTTATAAACCCTAAAAATTATATAATATGTATATTACATGTATCAAAATTTTATTCTAAAAATGAAAGTTGACCCGTAGAGTTAGAGAGTGTGTAATGATTTCAATGTTCCACTTTGAATATATACCAACAGCAGTACTTTGAGCAATAGCCCGTTCAACAATACTTCTCTAACAGAGTTGGAGCGTCAACCTGAGAAACAATGCTGAACAACTACAAATATTGTGCGTTTTACATGTTTTTTCGCCGAATTTAGCGCCTAAACGAGAGCTTTTCTGTAGCTAGAAAATTCAGCTTTTCTACCCAGTCGGGCGTTGAACAATCTTTAGTGAACACAGCTAAATATGAGAATTTAAAGGAGCAAATATTTGATTAAAATTTAAACTAAAAAAAACTTAAAATATTATCATACTAAAAATTTTAAGAGAAACAACGATGCCTCACATCAATACATGACTTTATCCATATGTGCCAACAATTACGTTACGCCGGTATCGTAGATTAAAAATTAAAAAAAAAAGAGAGAGAATAAATCATAACAACATTTGGGCAACAAAAACATGAATTCATGGACAAAACAATGTGTTGATGTTGTGTGATTAGCCAGCAGGTGGGGAGGAAAATCTCCTCCCTTTTTTCTAATGATTTTGTCAATCTACCCACCCAGCACATGATCTTCCACAGAAAAATAAATGAGCTTTAAAGGGCATCAAGGGTCAATTTGCCTCTAGGATTGTTAGCTCCTCGGGCATGATATTTCAAAAAAAAAATTCTCGTTATTCGGTTGTGATATAAATTTCGATTATATTCAGGGATAGAACTTTCTCTGTATTATTTTGTTTTTATATAACATTTGAATTTGAAATTTTATTTAAAGAACATTGAACTCTTTTTCACTCCAGCTATTAAAGATTGATAATTTAAAATTTTATTATTGTTACATGAATTAAAGGTGAAATCAAATGAAACAATCAAGAATTTTAAAGGGAATTTGTCCAAAACTTCATGCGTAATCATTAAAAAGGATTTCTTTTTTTCTATTTGTTGGATAGAGCAATGGAATTAATCCAATTTTCTTTTTTCATTTCTCAATTTGTTACCTTTAGACACACAATAAGTACTCAATCGGATTGGATTCCTTGTCAAAGGGAGCCAAAAGGCCCACATATCTTTCGATTCGTTATTTCTCAATTATGTTTGTATATTCTTGTGTGCTTACAGGAGTAATATTTATTTATTAATTTTAATCTCTTTAAACGACATATACATCATGCAAACAAATTGTTCAAACTCGAATTACCTATAAACAACAAAAAAAATCATTTTTCACCGAAATCGCAACCGCTTGATAGGTTTCCTAAGAATAAAATGCACACACACCTTGCAGACAAAACGATTTGAATTCAGGTCTCCTAAAATGAATATCATCTGTTTTTTTTTTTATTAAAATCACTCGTTGAGTTATTCCATCGTTATATTTTATCTGAGTTTGATTCGACCAAGATTATATTTGGTAGTACTGACCATTGACATGCACAGCCTTTGACTTTGAAACGTTAAAAAACATGCCATGTCTTAAAATCAGAAGAAGAAAAACTAAAAATATTTAGGGTAAAGTACACAGACGGTCACTAAACTATACCCGAAAAAACAAAATGGTAACCAAACTTTCAAAAATCACAAAATGGCAATTAAAATTTATGTTTTATAACAAAACGGTAACTAGACGTTAAATTCCGTTAAGTTTCTGTTAAAACTTTGGTATAATAACATATTTAGTCCTTCAACTTTATAGAGTCAATTAATTTAGTCCTAATTTGAAACAATTCACTAAATTTAGCCCTTTTTATTTAAGCATTCTTTCAAATTGGTCATTAAAGCAAAATTTCAAAGTATGGTAACATGATAAATAATTACAATTAAATTCTTATAGGAACTCGAAAACTCGACTCGACTTGGCTCGAATCGAAAAAATTCAAATAAAGTTTGAGTTGTAAAATATGACGCGTCAACTCGAATAACTCAAAATTTTTTGACTCGACTCGATCAAACGCCCACCTCTATCTTAAGATATGACGTGTCAACCTGAATAACTCGAAATATTCTTATATTTTAAATCATTTTTTTCTTTTAATCGAATATTTTTTAAAATATAATATTTAATATTTTTATATTTAAATCACATTGAATATTTAATAACTACTTTAAATATTTGATTTAATTTAAAAATATTCGATTGAAAAGAAAAAATTGATTTAAAATATTCGAATATTTAATTAAATTTTTATAGGAACTCGAAAACTCGACTCGACTTGATTCGATTCGAATAAAAAAATTCAAATAAAGTTTGATTTGTAAAATATGATGCTTCAACTCGAATAACTCGAAAATTTTGTACTCAACTCGATCGAACGCTCACCTCTATCTTAAGATATGACGCGTCAACTCGAATATTCGAATATTTTAAATCATTTTTTTCTTTTAAATCACATTGAATATTTAATAAATACTTTAAATATTTAATTTAATTTAAAAATATTCTATTTAAAAGAAAAAATTAATTTAAAATATTCGAATATTGAAAGTAATTATTAAATATTGGAATATTTAAAAGAAAAATATTTAATGTAGTTATTAAATATTCAAATATTTTAAATCTATTGTTTTTTTAAATCGAATATTTAAAGAAGTTATTAAATATTCGATGTGATTTAAATATGAAAATATTAAATATTCTATTTTAAAAAATATTCAATTTAAAAGAGAAAATGATTTAAAATATTCGAATATTTCGAGTTATTTGAGTTGATGCGTCATATCTTAAGATAGAAGTGAGCGTTGGATCGAGTTGAGTCAAAAAAATTTCGAGTTATTCGAGTTGACGCGTCATATTTTACAAATCAAACCTTATTTGAAATTTTTTTCGATTCGAATCGAGTCAAGTCGAGTTTTCGAGTTCCTATAAAAATTTAATTAATTATTCGAATATTTGAAATCAATTTTTTTTCTTTTAAATTTAATGTTTTTAAATTAAATCGAATATTTAAAGTAGTTATTAAATATTCAATGTGATTTAAATATGAAACATTAAATGCTCTATTTTAAAAACATTCGATTTAAAAGAAAAAATAATTTAAAATATTTGAATATTTCGAGTTATTCGAGTTATCATATCTTAAAATAGAGGTGAGCGTTCGATCGAGTCGAGTAAAAAAAATTCGAGTTATTCAAGTTGACACGTCATATTTTACAACTCAAACTTTATTTAAAATTTTTTCGATTCGAGTCGAGTTTTTGAGTTCCTATAAAATTTAATTGTAATTATTTATCATGTTACCATACTTTGAAATTTTGCTTTAAGGGCCAAATTGAAAGAATGCATAAATAATGAGAGCTAAATTTAGTAAATTATTTCGAATTAGGACTGAATTTATTGACTGTATAAATATGAAGGACTAAATGTGTTATTATACAAAAGTTTTAACAGAAACTTAACGGAATTTAACGTCTAGTTACCGTTTTGTTATAAAACATAAAGTTTAATTACATTTTGTGATTTTTGAAAGTTTGGTTACCATTTTGTTTTTTCGGGTATAGTTTAGTGACCGTCTGTGTATTTTGCCCAAATATTTATAGTAATCCAAGTGCATGCCTCGATTAAATTGGAGATTTGGGCAACTGATAAAATGGAAAGTTAGTGCATGACTTTGAATCTAGGGGTGGCTTTACCTGGGCCAGGGCACACCCCATGCCAATTTTATTTTTATTTTCATTAATCATTAATACCTAAATATCCTAATTTTGAGAGGTAAGGTATTTTTTATAGTTTTTTTTAGTTGTCCTAAACATCTAAGCCAAAAGAAAATTAGTTCTATTGTTTACAAAAAATCAAAATTGAAAGTTAAGGCATATTATTGTTCATTTTTTATTGCTTCATTATTTAGTTTGGTGGTACCGTGATCATGAAAATTGTAGTGTGTTTGCTAAGCTATTATAGTAATTCTCAATCACTTTTTTATGTCATATTATGTTATAGAATTATCCTAGAGAAAAAGTTCAATACATATGCACTTTAGTATATACGAGCCTTTTAGTTTTAGAGGTCAGTGATGTAGTTTATGTTTTAGAGTTTAGGGGATTAAGTTTTAGGGTTTAGAATTTAAGGTTATGGTTTAGAATTTAGGGTATAGGATTTAAGGTTTAGTTTTTTAAGGTTAGGGTTAAAAATTCAAGATCCATGTTTTTATAGTATAAATATGCAGGCTTGTGTAAAATTAGTTTTACACAGCCTGCGTATGAAAATTTTACCCCTAATATTAATAGGTTCTTTTATTTTTTTAATTATATATCATGAATAATAGTGATACAATTACACAAATAAGTTAGGGTTAGATAATACATTGTTAGTAAATTTTTTGTTTTATTTATATTAGCCTAGATAGTAATATTTTTCTGAATCCATCACTGATAACATGTAATACGTTAATATAGTATATGAGTTCACAATATTCAAATCTATAAGAAAAAATTGAATATGTAAATATCTGAATCCCTAATTCAAATTGTAATTCTTAAAATATTGTATGAACCTAAAGCATGAATCTAATCGTTTTGGGAAAATCTTGTATTATTATTTAATCAAGTTGTTTAATCAGTTTACCTACTTTTTAAATAACGCAAAACATGCTTCCAGTGTCTCACGAGAGATCTGCGGCGGCGCTGTATGGGATCCTAACACCCGACCCATGCGAATAAACCGAGCTTAAATAAAAAAGGATTTGTTCATATCGTTTATTTATTTTTAAAAGTGTTTATGTTTGGTTCGTGTTCCTTTAAACTTTCAATACAATAATTGTGTTTGATTGTTTATTTTTAAAAATGTTCGTGTTTTTTTGTTTAGCGTTCACGAACATGTTTGTTTTATGTCCACTAATATGTTTGTTTATATGTTCACTAAAATGATAATATTATATCAGTAATCCTTAAGCTCCTTAGGCTTCACAATTTAAATTCCAAAGTTCACATTGAGTTCAATTTAGTTCTTACCTAATACCTTCACCAATATTTAAAATATAAAAAAATAAAAGGAAAAAGGAGAACCGGATAAATGAGCTTATAAATGAGTCAATAAACGAGATTATCCATGAACATAAACGAACCAAACACACATTCATGTTCGTTCATTTATTAAACGAGCATAAAAATATTGTTCATACTCCTTAATTTAACTTAATAAACAAACATAAACGAGCGTTATACAAATAATTCACGAACAATTCGTCGAACACTCTGTTCAATTACACCCGAGTTCCGGATCGGCTTTTCATGTTTTTTTTTTCCTTCGTTGGGGTAGTAGAGACGTGCGTGTCCGGAACCGATGGAGGACACGGTGGAGCTAAACCTGAGACCGTGTTTTATGACGACGATGCATCTGATTTGCAGACAGTGGGCCCCAAGATATGTTAATTGACAGCATGTTGTGGGACATCACTTGAATGTTCGAAACGTGTAATCCAATAATTAAAAAAATCAATTTTTTTTATTGTATAAATAATTTAAAATTAACAAAATATACTATAACAACTTCACAAAGCGTGCCTCCACGAACTCATGCGCGCGTTTTCGGTGCCTTTTCTAACAAATTAAATGCCACCACGCAAAATTTGCAATTTTTTTTAATTTAACGTAGAACAGGTTATGGTACATTTTGTTATAAATACGAAATTTAAAATTTTATGAAAAATATAATATTTTAAATTATGTTTTATAACATTTCGGTTGGTGTCGCACTTTACCCTGACACATCTTAGACTCACTCTTTACTTTTAGCCACCGAAAATTAGGAAGAAAGAATATTTGGTTCATTTTTTTTAAATTTTCACGATAAAAAAATCGACTTAATTTAGTTTTGATTATTATTTTTATAAATTTGACTCGAAGAAATTTAATAATGAAATTTAAATAACTTAAAACTTTTTGTAATTAATAGATTTATTTTCAAGTTTGAGTTGAGTCTTTTAACTATGTCTGATATATGCATATCACATATGAAATGAAATAAATATATATATGTAGAACGTGTATGGTTATAAAAATTCATTTAAATTGGAATCAATTAGTATCTTAACATTATAAATATTTACAATTACATTAGAACAAAAACTCGAGCAATTCAACCCGAATTTTATAAACTTGACTACAAAATTAAATAAAATTTAAGTTATAAAATAGTACTCCTCAACTTAACTAACTATTTTTTCCACTCGACTCAATAGAATATGTATCCCTAAGTGAAACTAAGATGTAAGAAAAATAGGTCAACGCGGGAAGACTTAGGCTCCATTCAGGAACAAGTTTAAAACCAACTTTTAATTACCAACGAAAAAACTGCGCTGAACGACCCAAAAATATCGTCGTTTTAAATAATTTTTACACCTAATTTGATCTTCAAACTAAAATTTTAAAAACGCTGAAAATTTCAACTTTTCTTCAAACTATCGTTCTTAAATCTCACCGCTTTTTTAAAATCATTCTTGAATGAAGCCTTATTGGGTAGGCGTTACTCGCTCCATTCTCCTTCATTACATACTATAAATACTACTAATCAATGCGTAGAATATACTAACACATGTTATACATATATCAGTTACGATGAACTTACACAATATAAAATTTAAAAGTTTTTATATGTTTTTTTGGATCGTTGGACGGAGAAAATAAATATTTGAAATTTACTTTTTTTTCCAAGTGATAATCTTTGCATATTCTACTGTAAATGTCATTTAAAAAGTTTTACGCTGTGTAACTGGATCTTATCTCTATCTATATATATATATATATATGGAGAGCATTAAAGGAGGAAAGGGTTAAAGGAAAAGCGTGCTTCACGTTTTCAACTCTTAAATTCCTTTTTTCCAAGAGTCAAAAACACGGGAAGGACAAAAAATGCAACAAATATGAGCTCGTGGAGTTAGTTGTTAGAAGTTTTCGTGGAATTCAAAGCTGAACAAGTTTAAATATAACCCTTGAATCTGTTCTTGTTTGATTCAGCCAAAGACCATTGTCGGTGATTACTTCAGTTTTCAATCAAAGAAACAGCAAATTAACAACAACAACAAGAAGAAGAAGAAGAAGAAGAAACAATGGAGTGGCAAGCTTGTCTTGACGAATACCAGAAGCTTATCATACGGATGAGTACTCCCAGGTTTGTTTACCCGCTTTCTCTCCTTCATCAAAAACACAAAAAAAAACCCTTTTTTTGTTTTCAGACAGTGAGTTTAAGGTTGTTGGTTTTGCCTCTTGTTCTTCTTACAGGGTCGTGATAGACAATGCCGCTTGTACAACAGCGACCATTGTCAAGGTTGATAGTGCTAGAAGACATGGAACTCTGTTAGATGCTGTTCAGGTTTTAACAGATCTGAATCTTTCAATTCAAAAGGCTTACATTTCATCAGATGGACAGTGGTTCATGGATGGTAATAATTTTACAAAAAAACATGTTTTTTTAGAGATAAAGTTTGTTCCTTTTCATGTTACAAAATCTGGGTTTTACTTGGAATTCATGTTTCTGAAATTTCCCTTTTGGGTTTTGCAGTTTTCCATGTGACTGATCTGAACGGAAACAAATTAACTGATGAGAGCGTTATTAGTTACATTGAGCAGGTAGTTATTGCACAAAAGGGGTTTTTTTAGTATTAATTTTCTTTGTATTACCTTAATTTAATGTTGAACTGATGTTCTGTTTTGTTTTGTTACAGTCGATTGAGACCACTTATCTTGATAGAAGCCATGGATTTAATGGCTTAACGGCGTTGGAATTGACCGGAACGGATAGAGTCGGTATTTTATCGGAAGTATTTGCGGTTCTGGCTGACTTGCAATGCAATGTGGTTGATGCTAAAGTATGGACTCACAACGGTCGGATCGCGTCTTTGATCTACGTAAAAGACTGCAATTCGGGGTCTCCGATTGAGGACTCGCAACAAATCGACAGAATCAAAGCGCGTTTGAGGAATGTTTTGAGAGGAGACAATGATATCCGTAGTGCGAAAACTTCGGTTTCTATGGCCTTGACACACACCGAGAGAAGGTTACATCAAATGATGTTCGCAGACCGTGACTACGAACGGAAACATGTTTTGCAATGTGGAGCGGATTCGCCGGTTGTCAATGTGCAGAATTGGACGGAAAGGGGTTACTCGGTCGTGAATGTTCAATGCAAGGATCGAACCAAGCTCCTGTTCGACGTCGTTTGCACGTTGACAGACATGTTGTATGTTGTGTTTCATGCCTCCATCAACACATCAGGGGATAAAGCATATCTGGTACTAAGTTGTTTCTGTCTTTGAGGTTTTAGTTTCATGATTCCAGTATTATTTACTTAGGATTTGCTTATTCTTGTAACAGGAATTCTATATTAGGCACACAGATGGAACCCCGATTAGTTCGGAACCGGAAAGACGTCGAGTAATCCAATGCTTACAAGCTGCAATCGAAAGGAGAGCATCCGAGGTACATTCCGATTCCGAATTCTTCTCAACTTTCAAAGTTGATCCGATATTCCAAACTCTAATTGATTAGTCCATATGATTTCAGGGCATCAGGCTGGAGTTATGCACGTCGGATAGACAAGGTTTACTAACAGATGTGACCCGAACATTCAGAGAAAACGGTCTGAACGTGACGAGGGCCGAAATATCGACTGCAATGAGTGTGGCGATGAACGTTTTTTACGTTACGGATGTAACCGGGAGCCTAGCAGACCCCGAAATCATTGAATCAGTAAGGCACAAGATTGGTTTAGGGAACTTAAAGGTGAAGGAATTGCCATTTAGGTATCACCAAATGGCTGAACGGCCGGAAGAACAAGGAATCGGTGTCGGCGGGGCGGTTTTGGTATCGCTTGGGAGCTTAGTGAGAAAAAATCTATACAATTTGGGGTTGATTAAATCTTGTTCTTGAATGTGAAAACTCCATATTCTTTGCTCCAGGTTTGGAGACCAGCCTTTATGTACATATGAAAATGGTGGGATATTAAAACTATGTGTGATACATAAGCAAAGATTTATTAGTAAAATGGAATATTTAAATTCGAATAGTGTAGTCCGTAAGTATGTGAGAGTTATTCAGATATAAAATTACACTAAAATATTACCTTGACATTAAAAAAATTAACAGTCTAATCTTAGGGATGACAATTTGACTCGTCCCCGTCGGGTCCCGACCCGATAGGGGTGGTTTTTTTTATTAAAAAAATATAGTTCAGGTCGGGTTATTGGAGAAATAAAGTCGGGCCGGGGCAGGTTCGAGTTTAGGGTGAAAATTCCTCGACTCGATATATTTATATATATTTATTATATTTTTATATATTATATTTAAAAATTTTATTAATTTTTTTTCGCTCGGGTCGAGTTTAGTCACATTTTTTATTAAAATATCAAGGTTGGATTATATTTTTATTATGTCCGGATCGGAGATATAATATATTAGAGTCGAGTCGGGTCAAGGTCAGACGAATAATTTAAATTTCGGGCCGGGTTGAGGTCATACGGATGATTTAAATTTCGGATCAGTGTCGGATTGGCAAAAAACCCGCCCCGCCCCGTTGCCATCCCTATCTAACTCGAATATTCTCCCTAAAGTAAATTTAGATGGAACTTAACTATGAACGTTAATGACTTTTTAAATTAGTTTTGGGCCTTGCTAGGAAACCCAATAACTAGATTATATGTTTCTGCGTATGTAAAAATGGATCCTATCGGTCCATTAAAAGATTTGGGTTGAGTAGTTTTTTTTGTACGATATGTGTGACAATGCGAGCTTTATTATTTTAGAAAATATATATTATTTTATTTGCCCCTTGTTGTTTTAATGGTAAAGAATGACTTAATTCATTTAGGTGATTCGAGTTCGAGCACCAATTCTGCACGGTGTGAGTGTCTTATTAAAAAAATTAAACAAGTGCTATCCTTGTATCACACCAGCATATTTAAAATATATATATATATATTATTTTAAGATCACAATATTTACAATATATATGTTATTTTATTGTATTTGTAACATATCAGCCTATTTTAAGTTCTGATTAGATTTTGAAGTTTTGTGTATTTAAATTCAAGTCTTGTCATATATAAATATAATTTGTAAATTTTCAGTTTAAACTTATTTCAAATTTTATATATTGAATTTTATTTATAGTTCTAATGTTCTCTAGGTCCGGATAAGTTCTAAACTTCTAATTATCAATTTATTCGTAAGTGTAAATTATACTTATTGATTTTATTATAGTTATATAGATGTATCGGTGGTGGTGGTGGTAGTATATATATATATATATATATTACTTTGGTGGGGTGTATATATATATATATTATATTGTTTTTAAAATTTTAAATACATGATAAATGATTAATAAAATTATAATGATAAATTTAACAGATAAACTATAAAAAATACTAATTATACAAAAAATTTGCAAAAATATATAAAAATACATTTGATTTTACAATAGAGAACGTGTATATATATATATGATTATTATCCTATACACAGGCGATTGAAATTTTTTGTTTTCACAAATGTTTTTATTTTAGGGTTTATGATTTCAAATTAAGGTTTAGAGTTTATGGGGTTCAATACAATGGTTTAAATTTAGGGTTTATGGTTTAAATTTAGGGTTCATGGTCAAAGTTTAGTTTTAAGGTAATATGGTTAGGGATTTAGGTCTTAACTTATAAACCCTAAATTTTAACCATAAACTTAAAATTCTATCAACAACCCTTAAATTCAAAACTACTACACTTAAACTCCTGAACTCTAAATAAATTTTTAACCTGTAAGACTAAGGCGATTGTGTAAACAAAATTTTCATAAAAGCTTGTGCATAGAATAATTACACACATATATATATACACGCACAAAAAGGGGTGATAGGGCTTGCGTCTCCCAAAATTTTTATCTAATAATAATGTAGATTTCTATAAATTTAAATATTAAATAAATTAGACATTATTTCATTTAAATTTTAAGTTTAAAAATTTAATAAATTTTATTATTTTTAAAAATTTAATAATTTAACTCTTCTAATATTTGATTCTTGTCTGTCCCTCCGTATAAATATATTGGAATTCAAATAGGCATAGCCATGTTCTATCAACTGAATTGGATTGCCGGCAATTAACCTTTTTCTGATTAGAAAAAATAATATAAAATATTCTCAAGTATTTTCTTTATGGAGAAAGATTATTAATCATCTCTTCTATTTTCCCCTGATTTCGAAAACCAAAATAAAAAAATAAGTTAAGGCTTTTTACCGACAAAAATATAAAATAATTAAAGATGTTTGTGAATTCCACCACCGCGTTCGAGTAGTAATAATAATATGGGTAAATCACACTAATAGTTACCGAAATTTTAAGGTATTTTTTATTTTGTCTAAAAAATACTGATATAACATGTTAAAGTATTATTCTCCAAAAGAATCATATCTTGTTTTCAAATAAACAACCACAATCAAGGCTAAAAAATGAATAAAATAATACTTGGTTAATTCCAATGGTGAAAATGATATGTTTTACTAAAGGATTAATATAACTTGGTTTTGGTTTCAAATTGATACGAAGGTTAATAATGGTGAATCATAATTAAAATTAAAAATTTCTTATATGTCATAGTTTTTTTTTTATAGTAATTGGTGACCTCGTTAAAAACCCCCTTCATATCGATCAAAAGTCCTAAGGACATATAATCGATAGCGGAAGGAGGAAAAGAATGTCACAGTATAACTTTTATTAAACTTGTCAAAACATACACACTGTCGTTCCTTAACAGGAACAAACATTTCAAGCAAAGTCTCTTACAATGGCCACAGAAGTACTAGATCCCTGAAAACTCAAACAGTACCCAACCTCTATCCAATACCAATCTTTGCCAGACCATCAGCCTCCACATTCTAAATTCTGCTAATTTTCCTGAAAATGCAGTTCCTTTTTGCACCTAGATCCACAATTTCCATGATTAAACCCCTGAACATCGAGGGACAAGAGTAAGGATTGGCTACCCACTTCAATAGCGTGCTGCAGTCGCTTTCAATGATCAAACGACAACTTGAACATCTGCTGTCAGCAAGAGCCTGATTTATACCAACACGCAGTGCCAATATTTCAGCAAGAATCGGAGGGCCATCACCCATAGACTCGGAAAAGGAGAGAATTATCCTGCCTTTATCATCGCGAATTAGCCCACCAATGCCTCCTGCACTCCGCGCTTCATTCATAGCACCATCAACGTTTAATTTCATAAACCCAGGAGGAGGCTTTTCCCAAGCAATTGCTGTTCCACAACTAGATTTGAGTTTACCGATAACAGCAGCAGGTAAGTTTAACACAATATCCTCCAGCGAGTCGGTAACGTCCTGGAACCGGGCTTTGAACCATGACGCCGCACGGAATTTGGTGGTGAAGATCAGTTGCCTAATGTCCAGTATTTTATTCTTGAAAACTATTTCGTTCCTCATGAGCCATACGGACCATAGAACCGCCGCTGGAATAACATTCCAAATTGACCTTTGGCCAAAACGCAAACCAGCCTCCCTCCAAAGGATCAACAAATCTGCAACGTTATTAGGCATAGCGAAAGTGAAATCCCAATCAGAACAAAGATTTGTCCATACCCGCCAAACTACCCCGCAGTGAAGAAACAAGTGCGATATAGATTCCGAAGCTGAATTACAGAACGGGCACGATGTCTCTTCCAAATTGCATCCACGTTTAATAAGAACCTCTCTAACCGCGATTTTATTTAGGATTAACTGCCAAAGGAAGAAATGAACGCGGGGAGGGGCCAATCCATTCCAGACCAAAGAATTCCACGCAAAAGAATTTCTATTCTTGGGATAAAATAGTTCACAACAATTTTTAACCGAGAAATTACCATCCCCTGTACCCTTCCAAAGGAGACAATCGTGAGTAAAACCGATCGAGTTCAGCGATGCTAGAAGATACATGAGCTCATCCCACTGCTGTAATTCCCAATCAAATAACCGTCGCCTTAGATGAATGTTCCATTCCCACCTTCCATCACACATCGCACCAAAATCACATACCTTTCCAGACTTGTTGGTAGCTAACGCAAAAATCCTTGGAAACCTGACTTGAAGTGGAGAATCCGCAATCCACACATCCGACCAAAACATAATTGACCTCCCGTCCCCGACGCGTAGACTTGAGTTCTTGCGAATGGCTTCACCGAAGTTGTCAGCACTGTGAAAGGAATTAGAGATTCCTTTCCATATCCAAGAAAAGCAGCGGTTATTGGTATTTTCCGGAATAATCAAAGAGCAATCCCAGTTCAATTTGCTGCAGAGGAAACTCTTCCATGGACACTCCTTTTGATTAGCAAATTTCCAAATCCATTTGCCGAGGAGGGCTCTATTATGCAATTCCAGATTCCGAATGCCCAAACCACCAGCTTCCAAGGGCTGACAAATAGATAACCAATTCGCCCAGTGAACCTTTTTCTGATTGTCCGAGTCGCCCCAAAGAAAGCCAGCCATGATGATGTTCAGTTTCTTGTTAACCGCTGCAGGAATCCTAAACAAAGATAAGTAATAAGTCGGAAGAGAAGTTAGCACTGATTTAATCAGTACAAGTCTTCCGCTGTAAGATAGATTTTTCCTTTTCCACCCAGCTAAGTGTTTGTAGAATTTATCAATTATCGGTTCCCATAAAACGGCTGAGTTCCTCTTTGGGCCTAAAGGAAGACCAAGGTAATCCGAAGGAAAAGTACCTTTAGTGCACCCTACCTGGACGGCCCACTCATCGAGTGTGTTATCATCGATATTAATTCCAAAAAGCCGGCATTTACTAAGATTCAGTTGAAGGCCCGATGCTATTTCAAACACTCTGAGAACCCTTTTAACGTTAAGAATTTCCCTTGAAGATGCTCCACAAAAGACCATAAGGTCATCCGCAAACTGAAGATGGGATAAGTTTTGTGAATTTAGGCCTCTTCCAATAGTAAAATCGTAGAACAGACCAGAATTAACAGACTTGTCGATCATTAAATGAAGTGCTTCACCTACTAAATTAAACAGTAGAGGTGACAGCGAACAGCCTTGGCGTAAGCCACGCGCAATGGAAAAACAAGGTGTTGGAACGCCATTCACTAATATCGAAATTGAAGCAGACGAAATGCATTTGAAAATCCAGTTGCACCATATCTCGTCGAACCCCATTTCCTTCATAACTCTCATCAGGAAATGCCAATCAATTGTATCGTACGCCCGTTTAAAATCAATTTTAAAAACTGCTCCTTTCAATCCATTCTTCATCATATAGTCAATACCTTCATTGGCTATGAGCGAACAATCGAGAATCTGTCTACCTGGTATAAAAGCAAATTGAGAATTGCTTACAACCGTATCCATGCACTGTTTGAGTCTTCTAGACAAAACCTTGGACAAAATTTTGTAAATCCCACCCACCAGGCTGATAGGCCTATAATCCTCATAGAGTCAGACCCAAGCTTCTTCGGAATAAGGGTAATGAAGAAGTGGTTAACTCCATTCTCCCATTGTTTCCCACAGTAAAAGTCGTCACAGAATTGCATAATGTCTTCTTTTAATACCATCCAGAATTTCTTGAAAAAGCCCGGATTGAAACCATCCGGACCCGGGGCTCGTGTACTGTCAAAGGAGGCAATGGCATTCCAAACTTCATTTTCGTCAAATCTCCTCACCAAACTAACTCGTTGCAAATTAGAGATCTTCTTGAAATTCAAAGATAATTCATCCACTTCCAAAGTAGATTTTCGATTGTAAGCCAGCTCAAAAAATTTAAATATATGATTCTTCACTTCATTAGGACCCGACACCAACTCACCTGCAATTTTGATTGAATGGATAGAATTTCTCCGTTTTCGATTTGATGCTACCAAATGGAAGTAACGGGTGTTTTTATCACCCTCAGAGAACCATCTTAACCGGGAGTTTTGTAACCATATCCGCTCCTCTCTTCGAATTTGCACCCACAGATTCTTTCTCAATGATGCAATTGTGAGGCCAGCATTATCTATAGCTAATCCCATACGCATATGCTCCTCAATCCTGGAAATTTCCATCTCTAATTCACCACTGGATTTGGAACTTCCCATCCTCTTGTTACTCGACCATTTCTTGATCGCCAATTTGCTGCCCTGCAGGATGCTCAATAGGCCGATGCATTTGTTTTTCCTTTTCATCATTTTAATGTTGCTCACAATCAGATCTTCAAATCCCTCTTCATCCATAAGGTAATTAAATAGTTTGAAGGGCTTAGGACCCCAATCGCAGCCTCTATTGACCAAGGAGATGGCATTATGGTCTGACACTGAATTAGGGAGCCTAGATTGTTCCAAATTCTGCCATGACGAAGCAAAACCAGTGTTAATTAGGAACCTATCGAGTCGAACAAATGATGACTCCTCCCTGTAGTTAGACCAAGTAAACATACCACCGTTCAAAGGAAGGTCTAACAGATTCGCATCCTGAATAAAGGAGCGAAATAACTCCATTGTAGCCAAATTATGTGTAGCACCAATTTTTTCCTCTTTATGACAGTAAGCATTAAAGTCCCCTCCCAAACACCATTCGACAGTATGGAGCCGCATAAAAGATAAAACTTCCACGAAAAAGCCTTCCTTCTCTGCTTCAACAGTAAGATCATTTTTAAAACCAAACTATATTAAATTTTTGGCTAAACAGATTCTTTTCACCACACGTGAGAGGTAATGATGACTAAGGGCATGCCCTTTTTTTGAGAAATTAGAATTTGGCCTCTAAAAAAAAACCTTTCATGGTTTAAAAAATCATATTAAGCTTTACAAATTTAAATATTTTTAATTAAATCTCATCTTATAGTTTTTAAAAGGTCTCACTAAATTATTAAAAATTTTAGTTAAACCCCTTAAAATTTTTAAAATAATTTAAATTGCTCCAAACTCTTTCCCCAAGTTCCACAATTATTTCCACCATTACCCCCCTCCCCCATTTTGGCCTTGATGGCTATTGTAGATTTGAAAAATTAAGGGTTTTTTTTTGAAGAATGCTTTAACGTGTTACGTAAGTATTTTCTTCACATCGATGACTATAATGAAAGAGAATTGAAAGTTTAATGACTATAATAAAAGTGAATTAAAAAAAATTACTGATTGTAATGATTTTTTTTAATTTCAGTGACCAAAATAAAAACACTCTAAAAATTTAGTGACTATCGGTAGTTTATCGTAATAATAATACTTGCCATTATTAATAAATTAAAATAAAAAATAAATTATGGAGGTTAATGACTTAATTTTCATCGAGCTCATCAGCAATATTTAAACAAATTTAAAATTAATTAAACAGTATGGCTTTTGTTTGTTCTTATCTTGAATTAATTTTTTAATACAATTACCTTTTTTTGGTACCTTATTTTTAAATTTTGTTATAATATTTTATATCTGAAATTAATTGCATTTTTATGGGTCAATGCTTGTGGTCCATGTATGATCACAATATAAAAATAATTATATTTATTCCCATTTTCCAATAAATATTTTATAATAATTTGTTGGAAGAAAGTTACAACTATTATTACTTTCTCTCTCATCCTTTAGCAGAAGAGGTTGAATATTAATTAAAAAAAGAAATTAAGAAATTATTGTGATTAAAAATGTTACAGAATTAGGGGTAAGTGGAAAGTTATTTAGAAAATTGTCCCCTCAGTCCCTCACCCTTCCCACTCTAATATTTTATTTTTCTTTTGATTTATAGATTAAATTTAAAAATTTTACAGAATAATTATGAATTATTTCCTCACTTTTTAAAATAAATTATGTTTTATCCCCTCGAGTTGATATCTTAATTAATTCCGTTCTTAAAATTAAACCCATAAATTAAACTTTAATCTCTAAAACAAAATGACTTTAACATAGATATTGAATAAATTTCCTTACATAAAATACTAATTTTAGACCAATAAGTTATTTTTACTTCCTTATTCCCTTTTTAAATTGTGATGGAAGAAAACAATTTGAAATTAGAAAATTATTTTTTCTTCAAATTTCAAAGATTTTTGTACTTTTTATTTAAATAATAAGTACTTACTTTAAAGAGTTATATTTTAAAAAATATTTTACACAACTCTTTTATTTAAATTATAAAATTTAAAATTTAAATCCAGACTCTTAAATCTAAATCATAAACATTCTAAATTTTAAAACTCTAAATACTAAAATAAAACATTTAAACCCTAAAATTAACCCTATAAAATCATGGTGTTTTTTGCTTTAATGCATCCATTATTATTATTATTATTATTATTATTATTATTATTATTGATTTTTAACAATTTCTTCAAACATTAGCAACCTAATTTTACTTGGCATTCACTCAATAAACAAATTAATTAATTAATAACTATGTTTTCAATAAAATTATATAATAATAATATACCCCCTTCATGGTCTCTTAAAAAATCAAATTAAAAATAAATAAATAGAAAAAAAAGCTCTACCCACTTTCATATTTTTCTTTCATTTTTTAATTTACAAGATTCCAACTGAGGACAAATATCAATATATTAATTTAATAAAACAATTAATTATTACAAATGAATAATATTTTATCAAAATCACACTATTGCATAATTTCCTTTTTATTATTTTAATAATCTTAAATTCAGACAGATTTAAAAAGAAAGTTAGGAAGCTAAATAAATAAATAAACTCATCATCAAAAACCTCCCTTTTATTATTAAAATCTCTTATCATTTTTTTCTTCTGAAAAATTAGAAGTAAATAAAACCAGAGATTGCTTAATTATTTTCAATTTTCCTTCTCAAATCTAGTTTAATCAATATTTTTTAGCTCCAAAACCTTAAATTAGTATTAATTTTTTTTTTAATCTTTGCCTGGTTTTGAACTCTAAAGATGTACTGTTTTTAATTCATTTTTGTTGGCTTTTTTCCTGGAAAATTTTGAACTTTGTTTTAGCTGGTTGAGCTAATTTTTCTGAGAATTAAAGCTTTAAGTTTCAACTATGGAGTCAAAAGAATTTGAAACAACTGCTGCTGCTGCAACCGCCGGAGTTACAGTGGTAGGATCCGATGCTCCGTCGGCCTACCACCTAGCTCCGAGGTCCGAAAACTCGACCCCAAACCCGAACCCGACTTCGGGATCCGCACCGCCGCCGCAGCAGGCGGCGCAACCAGGAGCACCTCCGTCGATTTCGGTGGTGGGGATGCCAGAGAAGAAGAAAAGGGGAAGACCTAGAAAATACGGACCAGACGGCTCAGTCAGTAAGGCGCTATCTCCGAAACCTATTTCGACAGCTGCTCCGCCGCCTTCGGTTATCGACTTCTCCGCCGGGAAGAGAGGGAAAGTGAAGTCTCCGACGTCGTTTTCCAAGCCTAGGAACGAGCTGGAAAATTTAGGTAAGAAACCCATTTGTTTTGTGTTGTTTTTAAAGTTGTTGCTTGTTGTGTAGGCGTAAAAGGGTTGAAGTGGGGTCGATAGATCCCTTTGATAGGTGTGTTTGCGGTAGTTTTTTCGAACGCGGTGAGTTGAATTTAAATTACGGTTGCGGACGTGTTTTCGGTCGCGGTAATATACCGTGATTACAGACATAATTGATATTGCGATCATTGTGGACCGCTATTTTCTGCGACAGCGGTTTCGGACCGCTATTTGAATCCTGCCCGATGGTGAGAGTTTTTATGGTGTGATATCGTAGTTACGGACATGATCGATATTGCGATTATTGTGGACTATTATTTTTCAAACCACGGTTTCGGACCGCGGTTTGAATTTGGAATCTTATCGTTTTCATATGTCCTTTGCCACTTGGCAACCGTTCGGGGAGAAAATATCGTGCGAGGTCCCTAATTCGAACACCATTTGCTCATGTCTTTCCGAGTGATTCTCGGAGAAGAAAGTCGCTTTTTATATAGTTGACTCTTCGATTTTTTTTTTGAAATATCCGTATCCGACATATATCTAGACATGTCTATGATGAGATGACTGTAAAAATCTATACAAAACAACCTTTGAGAAGTCGAATAATCGAATAACATAGGTTGCTGTTGTATGCTTTGGGTTTATTCAGCTTGGATATGAGTTCTTGTTGTTGATACTTTCTAGTTTGTCCTCCAGTGGCTTCGGTATCAAGGCGAATAAGTCGAGTGTCATGCGGTTTTATGTTAGCGAACAAAGGGAATTCTAGGTTTCATAGGACGCGGGCGGTGAACTTTTGATACATTCTGCATTGATTAGAATTTACGGATGAGTAGCTCGGGATAGTTTCTCGGAAATTTCATGTTTATTCATTTCAAGGATGTAGGGTCTTAAGGTAGAACTTTAGTTTCTATTGTACCTATTGTGTTCAAGGGTGTTCGGTTTTCGGTTAATCGTCCTCTTTTTGTTTAATCTGATTCTGTTTCTGCGATTCTCTGTGTGGTAAGATCTCTTGCAATCTGGTTGCTGATTTTTTTTTACGACTTTTCTCATTGTAGGTGAATGGGTTGCATGCTCTGTCGGGGCTAATTTTACGCCACATATCATCACGGTTAATGCCGGTGAGGTATGTTGTAAAAGATTATATCGAGTTTGCGTGATGTATTCGTTATGCATGCAAAAGCTCTGTATTTTCTTGCTGAAAATATATGGTTTGAGAATATTGCCAGTTCCATTCTGATGTCTATTTCGTATTTTAGGACGTCACGATGAAGATTATATCGTTCTCCCAACAAGGGCCTCGAGCTATATGTATTCTCTCTGCAAATGGGGTCATCTCGAGTGTTACTCTTCGGCAACCCGATTCTTCTGGGGGTACGTTGACATACGAGGTAATGCGCTCTTTCTTTTTAATTCTAGACCACTTATAATGAATGACACCATTGAACTATATATCGGTCCTAGCATGGATAATCATTCATTTCGATAGTTCGAGTCGCTTGTGATGTCAAGTTTTTTCATATTTTAATCTTAACACCTTAAAGAACGAAGGACGAACTTCTCGTGTTTCTGAAATTTCACTTAATCAACAGTTGTGAGCCATTGCATGAACATATTACCGACGTACATGTGATGTGCATGCATTCGCGCATACGCATGCATTCGGAATATGATATCTGTATACCTATGAAAAGATAAAATTTCCAGGAAACCAACATTACTCTGTTATCTTATCCTTCACCGGTAAACATCCGGTCTCTTCTCAAATTTCTTGCAGGGTCGTTTTGAGATATTGTCCTTGTCCGGTTCATTCATGCCCAATGAAAGCGGTACAACAAGAAGCAGATCCGGTGGGATGAGTGTTTCATTAGCAAGTCCGGATGGACGTGTAGTAGGCGGTGGAGTTGCTGGTCTCCTAGTAGCAGCTGGCCCTGTGCAGGTTCGGCTTCGGTTTTGCCAGTTCCACTCTTTTAACCGAACATTTCCCACAACCCCGGTGAAGACATAGCTTCTAAATTATTTACTTTCTGTTGTCCCGAACCAGGTTGTAGTGGGCAGTTTTCTAGCCGGGAACCAGCACGAACAGAATCTGAAGAAGCAGAAGCATGAGTCGACGACCATATCAGCTGCAACGCCAATGTCTATTATTCCCATTTCCAGTGCCGATCCCAAATTAAACATCTCATCATCCTTCCGCACCGATACTTGGTCGCCGACTGATACAAGGAATAAGACCACCGACATAAATGCATCTCTGCATGGAGCCTAATCTAAACATTACAAGGTTTGATATCGAAAGCACCGGCAAATCTCGTTCTCACCGTTGTTGTTGTTGTTTTATGTGTAAGCTTATCGACTTCTCACAAGTACCGGCATGTTCATCCCCGGTTCGGGTTTTTTTTAGCCTATTTACTTTCACCATTAGTTAGTCTTTTGAGTGTAATGTTTAGTGGGAGAATTGGCCTTTTTTTACCAAGCTATGGATTGTGATTTAGAAAAACCATTGTATTCTGAACATCTCAAATTCATCTAATTTATGTAGCTTCAGCTTTTTAGATCAGATAAATGATTAAAAGTCCGGATTGAATCGGTTAATTTATCCGACCGGTTGAATCAGAAACGATGGCTTGTCCGATCCTGTTGGTATATCATTGAATGTGTTAGAGTTTGTGACTTGAATTTCGGTGTTAACTTGGCTGCCGGCGGCCCTACATGATCAGAACGGCAATGAAGACACCACCAGCAACGGTTCTAGAGGTGGAAAACACAATGAAAATGGCAGCATTCTCAACCGGCATAGGGGCATTTGATTCGTTTTTGGCGAGAAAGCAACGGCGGAGGACTTAGTTCAACCTTCAGCGGGCTGCGGTTGGTGGAGTCGTGATCGGAAAAGGTGCAGGTCGAGGGACTGCCTTGGAGCATTGGATGTAGAAGTGGTCGGAGAGTGGGCTGGCGCCTAGGATGGAGATTGTTGTGTACTCGAAAAAATTGATTTTTCTAACTCGAGTCTACATTAAAAAAAAATTCAAATAAAATTTGAGTTATAAAATAAGACTTGAATAACTCAAATTATTTAGGACTCAATGGATCGGTTTTCAAGTTTGAATCAAGTCTTTCAGTTTCGTCTAATATATGTATTCACATATGACAAAATACGAATATATATATATATATATATATATATATATATATATATATATATATATATATATATATGGTTATAGAAAGTCGTTTAAATTGAAACCGACTAGTATCATAACATTATAAATATTTACAATTAAATTTGAACAAAAACTCGAACAACATGACTCGACTCGAATTTTATAATATTGATTCGGCTTGAAAAAATTTCAAATAAAGTTTAAGTTATAAAATAAAATTCATTCTCCAATTTACTCGAAATTTTTCACTCGACTTGATTCAACTCGATCGAATACTCAGAAAAATCAAATTGAAGTAATTGAAAATGACAAATGAGATTAATAACCTGGCTACAAGGCGAGTTGAGAAAAAAAATGTCAAATTTAGTGACTAATGCAAACATAAAACGGTTTAGGGATTAAATTAAAAATATTTCTAATTCAAGGACTGCATGATGCTTTATCCAAAATAAATGTAAAACTTTGGCTTTACACGTGCGAATGTAAGAGTTAAATACCCCGGAGGACTCCCACACGCTGTAGAATCTCTTTCTTACAAATTAGGCAGTTTGATCATCCGATCAAAATCAAAGCAATTAGGGTTTCGATCGTCCCAAACTTGCCTAATTTCCTTTCTATAGCCAAGGTAATCTCCTTCTTTCTCCATTTTAGGCTTCAATTTTGATTGAAATTTAGTGTATATGTTTCGATGGCCGCGTTCTATCCGATCACCGATTAGTTCTTATTTTTTGCCGATTGTTTGTTACAGAATTATTCATTTCTAATCATTTATTGTATTTGATTTTTATTTATCTGAAAATTTTCCTCCAATGTTTAGGTTTTAGGGTTTAGATTGATTTTCTCTTCTGAAATGTGATACAGTCGCTGTGTTCTTTTGGGTATTTTAAGTTCAATAAATTGGACTGAATTGCTTTTGTTGCTCTATTTGGTGATCGTTTGAATGAGTTGTGTTATCTAAGTAATTAGAAAGCTTGTGTTGTTCTTAGTGGTGATAACGAGCTGAGCCCGAGCCTGGCCAGGCCCGGCTCGTCTCAGAAACAGTGTAATTGGGCTCGGGCTCGACGCTCGCCGAGCTTGGAATTTTAGGCTCGAGCTCGGCTCGAAAACAATTTTATTGGGCTCGGCTCGAAATGAAAAATTTTGCTATAGTTTTTTTTTATATATATAATATTAATTCAATGACTGGAAAGGGAAAAAAGTGTCAACAATTAGATTAATCTAAATAATCAATAAATATTCTTATAATACAAACACATAATTAAAGAAAATACAAAATCAAACAACAATCAACTAATGAAAGAAAATACAAACACTTAATTTATTTTAGTGCATATGTAGATTCCGAGCCTGTTCACAAGCTTTTCGAGCCGAGCCTGACTTGTTAAGGTTTCGAGCCGAGCCCGAACCCGAGTCGAGCTCACTCGAGCCGAGCTTTGACCGAGCCGAGCCGGAGTAGGTCAGGCTCATTATCACCCCTAGTTGTTCTTTCGTTTTTGGAATTCATATTTATTTTTCTTTTTCAGAGTTTAGAGGGTTCCAGAAAATGCAAGGAGGCAGAGGTGGAAGGGATCCTTTCTTTAATTTTGGTGGTGACCCCTTTGGTGGTTTTAGGGGCTTTGGTGGTCCTAGAAGTTTACTCTCCAACTTCTTTGGTGGAAGGGACCCTTTTGATGACCCTTTTTTCACTCGCCCTTTCGGAAGCATGTTCGAATCAAGCTTATTTGGCCCGGGCCAAAGTCCTTTTATGGATATGCATCCGACTGGGTTTATTGAGCATCATGCTCCAGAGCCGAAGAGACGAAGGGGTCCAATTATTGAAGAACTAAACTCTGATGATGAAAAGGATAGTGGGACGGAAGGAAATGTAAGGAAGCATGGTCGGTCGGGAGTTGAACCTTATGTTGAGGTTCCAGATGATGAAGCCGAACAATCTGTGAGAAGGAACCAGCATTTGCAATCTATGAATGCTTACAATAGTTCATATCAAAGACAACTGCCACAGCCTCAAACTCGTAGCTTCACATTTCAGAGCTCCACTGTCACTTATGGTGGTGCTAATGGAGCTTACTATACTTCATCCAAAACAAGGAGGACCGGAAGTGACGGAGTAAGTTCGTCTGAAGTTTAAACAATATCCATTTGTAATCCCTTTCTTATATGTCTTACATTTTTCTGTTGTGGAATAGATCATCTTTGAAGAAGCTGACACAGCCTCAGGTCAAGCAAGCCACCAGGTTTCTAGGGGACTTCACGACAAGGTAGCTTGCACATATTTTGTTCTCTGAACAATCTAAATCTCGAGTCTTTTTACCTTGGATTATGATGAGAACATTTTTGTAGGGTCATTCTGTCATGAGAAAGCTGAATTCAGATGGTAGAGTGGATACAATGCAAACCTTGCATAATTTGAATGAAGGCAAGTTCGTGTTATATACGACAGATTGATGTGGTATATTTGTTGATAGAAGTAGATTAACTGGTCCAATGGCAGTTTAAAGGTAAATGTTCTGAATTGGTGAATTTTCCAGATGAGCTTGCTGGTTTTGAAGAATCTTGGAATGGAAAAGCCCGAAAGCATTTGCCTGGCTGGTCTGGGAATTTTATTGGCCATGATACCATAGGTAAGATATGTCCTACTACGATGATTTTTCGCGGCCTGAATAACATTAAGGCAATGCTTTTTTACATCCTATATCCTCGAATCATATTTGTTGCTGCAACTTTTGTCTCAGGGACTGGCAGCAGTGGACGGAACAGGCAGGCAGGTCAGCAAGGATGGGCACTTCCCTCTACCGAGCATTCTCAGTCGAAAGGGAGGGTGATGCCGGATGCAAGAGACGGGACAGGCCCCTCACGCAGCCAGCACTCTACAAGGATGAAAGGATCGACAGCTTTTAAAGATAAGAGTTCCCACACTCAAAGGAGGCGAAGGGACTAAGTCGGAACACACGGAGTAAACCCTGCATTGCAGAGGGCATTGCCTTTTCTCATATATATAGTATGCAGCCATGCTTGTCCGGTGCTATCTTTTAGACCTTATATTCTCCTTTAGTTTTAAGCTCTTCAGGTCTGTTGCAGTCCTTCAGCCGAAGGGGTAGCTAATGTCGACTTTCCGGATTAAACATTGCAATTTGACATAAGCAAATGCTTTTCTTCACTTTCTAATGAATTTTATTGTTGTGGCAATGTTCTCTTGTGAATGGTTTCTTGTTTTAAGGGTGGTCAGACTAAATATATCAGTGTAATACGCGTATTTGTATTTATTCTCGCATTCGACTACACATTTGTGTTCGATGCCGATTAATATCGCAAGATTTAATAATAAAGGAAAGGTACAACATTGTCAATGGAAAAACTTGGGTTGTTCGCAACAATGTTTGTGTATGAAAACCGAACACCGAAAAGAAACTTGCTCATTTATGTTCTATTTACAGCAGTTGTCTGAATTTCCGAGCATTATTAGAAGAAATGTACAATGTACCAACACAAATGGGGAGCAAAGAGACAATAACTAACTCCCAAGTCGATTGAAGAAGGATTCGAGTGGCTGCATCGTGTTGATTCATCAACATCGCAGAACGATTCAAAACAACTGAGTTTTCGAGATGAATTTCAGCATTACTGAGCAGTTGAGAATCTAGGCCATGAAATTCTGAACTCTGAGGAGCCGAAGGAGATGACTGGCTTTCTTCAGAGTTACTATCAGGATTGCCTCCATAATCTTTTGGTTCGTCGTCGGGATCCTTATCGTTTTCTTTGCTGTGGCTCCCACCAGTGCCATCTTTTGGGATGCTTTGGACCAGCTCCGGGTGAGCTTCTAATCCTACCCGTCTTAGGTGCAGCTGCCATGATTTAGATACCAGATGAAATGTCAGTCTTCTCGATATAATGACCGTGCAATCATATATGAGTTAAGCCTTTTATATAGAAACAACTTCATATACCTGAAGATGAAGGTTTACTTCATCCGGGCGGGAAAGAAAGGGGAAATCACCTCCTGTTTTCAGATAAGCTCGCCTTGCACCCGGGTACCTTTCACCCAGCAGATCTTTGAGTTCTTGAGGGATTGACGAGTAGTCGTTCGTCTTCAAGGGCATGTCAAAAACCGTGTCAATTATAGAACCATCAGATAAGCTTATATTTCCCTTTCAAGTACGAAGACTGAAGGCAAAAGCGTCTGAATACGAACACAAGGTTTTGTAGGAAGGAAATCATATGGTGCTTTGAAACTTTTCTACAGCTATGCAACTAAGGAAATTTGGCATTTTAAACAACAAATTAACTAAAAGATATCTAAACAAACGAAAACGAACAAAAACCTTTTTAGTCATAATTAATAGAATCGACAACCTACGAAGATAAACCATCTTCTCTATGTTTTCTTCTTCAGCTAGGCAAAGAAACCTTGTTTCTGAGAAAAAGCAAGAATACTAGAGATGTGTTTTGTGTGCACTTACATCCATTATAGTAATAAACGAATCTGAAAGTAGAAGCGGTTTAACTGAAGCGTTGTCAACCGTCAAAGTCAACCTTGATGCTAAGTCATCTCTTTTGAGTGTTTCAACCTGAAATGATTCACATATGGTCTAAGATAAAGAAAACAATCTCTTGTTTTGCATTTGAGAGATGCATAGTACAAAATGATAATAACAAAATCCAAAAAAGAAAAATGGTTTGGGTTTTTCATGAAACATACCTGTGAAACAACAAAGTCCACAGAATCAGCAATAAAAGGTTCATGAGGGCCATCACGGATTCCTGTTAAGACGTATCGTTTCAACAAAAAAGTGGGGGCCCAACCAACACTGCATGTGGGAAGTTCATCTTGAGAACACTTTCACATTTACAAGGAATATGTAATATTAACAAAGATCATGCAAGGATAAAAATCAAGGAACAGTTGCAGGAACTACGTAAAAAAACGTAGGGTTTCAAAGGTTTTGATTAAATTTGATATCCCAGAAACTACGCATAGCAAAATATGTGAAAGCAGAACAGGTATACTTTTTCTTTCATCCAAGAAATGCAATCAAACAAGCAAGTCGATAATTTACAGGGAATTGACTCATCACAAGGAAGTTTTGATCAACACGATTCCACCCAAAAACTGCATGTTCACAGCCCACTACAACAGAAATCTAAATGAATTACTGATATGGATAATCCAACAAATGAAGCAAGTTTATTATAGCCTAGAGTTTATAACAAGAAATGTAAAACATACATAGGTGCCCAAGGCATTGCTGCTGCAAAAGTGCGTGTCTCCAAAAATGTATTTGATAGAATCAAGGATTTAACACGTCTAGGACGATGTTGAGCAAAAAGTTGAGCTAGGAAGCCTCCGAGGGATGTACCATACAGATGTATCTGTCAAAGACATGACACTTGGTCTGTTAAGCAAGTCTTACAATTCAAGGTAAACTACTGCTACCATAACCACAAGTCCACAACAGTAGAGCAAGCATATTAGAATAATATTTCTCCATTGTAGAACCGTGCATTCTACTTAATAATACAGTAATAGAGTAAATGCCATTTCACTTTCAGTAGGCAACCTATTCTTTGTTCTAGAACATATAATAGGAATAATAAATATGAAATATCCAGTGAAGGACACATAAATGTTACAATAAGAAGGAAGGAATGAAGCATAGGCCACAAATATATTAAGTGTTCTCACATGATGAACATCGATGGCATCCAAGAACTTCTCAAAACTTTGAATCCACTCTTGATGATTCCAAACACAGGGAATATCAACGGAAATCACCCGGTAACCCTGACCATTTGTGAAATTTAAATTATTAGGCTTAATGAGAAGTGAACATTCTTCACAACAGTCTAGTAGTAAATACCATTTGGCAATAAGCCACACAAAAAAATAGAATAAATCCATATCAGGAACAAGAATAATCTTTCCACCAACCAATAAATGAAATGGGGAACTTTCAGGCTGCCTCTGTCTAAAGTAAATTAGGAACTCAGCTTATTTAAATGATAAGATCCATAACTTGCTATGAGATAACTCTGAAAACAAATAGAAATATCCACTATATCAAGCAATAAGGGAAGAAAAAATATAGCCTGTGGAAGCTTCCTTTCAATTGTCTTGTAGTTTTGGAGAGATAAAACAGCCTCTTTTTGCTCCCAGAGAACTTCTTCCATGAACTAAAACAAGAATATTTTTTTTTTTTTTTTTGGGGGGGGGGGGGTATTCACTTGTCAAATATACTTATAATAGATAGCTTACAACCTTCATGGACAAGGACATGATCTGTTTGTAGTAGACATCTGCTGTCCCTGCAGTTCCAGGAAGACATATGAGTGGAGGAACCACTTTGGGACCAAAATCATAATATCGCCACTGCTTTGTGCCAATCTGTGAGAGAAATAAGGAACCCCGGAAATGAGATTCATCACAATTGATAAAAAGTAATAGAAGAGAGACTCCCCTTGTGTCTATCTTCAAGAAACATGCTAAGCAATGTGATAACCAACAAGGTAAGGAGCAGGGACGGACGCAGAACTTTAAGTTAGGGGGGGAACCTATAAAATTCTAGGAGGGGCAAGCTTATATTAATTTTAGGGGGGCGAAAATAATTTTTCAATATGAAATACATAGAAAATTTTTAAATCATATAAGAATTTCAAAATTTTAGGGGGGCGACCGCCCCCTCCAGCCCCCCCTCTAGGTCCTTCCCTGTTAAGGAGTATTTTACAAATAACAATTCAAGCAACAACTGATTCTACAAACCACAATTTTGAAGCTAAGGAGTCCACAATCATAAGCATAAAAGTTCGGAAATAACGAAACTCCGGCACCGAGAAAAATCAGACAACAACCAACTGGTTAATACCTTTTCTAGCATAGGCGACCTTAGTGATATAACAAAGTAAACTAGAAAACTCCAGCAGATAAGAATTCAATAACAAACATAAGTGAAACCCGATCCTTCAGATATCAAAGTGGAACCCAATACAGCATTTTTCCAATTGAAGAAACATTTAAGTTCATAAAGATGTCTAATTTACTGAAAAAGGGAATCAAATTAAGCAAATTCAACCCCAGAACAACGTTTTGCCCTTATAAAAATCCATAATAAAAACTAGACCATAGCTAAAACAAAAACAAACCCATTATCACAATTGAGTTAAACCATAAAACCCATAATCAAAACCTTATAAAAATCAACAAAAACCAGATACAAATTAAGAAATCTTACGGGGATCTTGTGAAGAGGGACTTGGGACTTGAAGTAGACGTAATCTCCGGGCGCCGAGAAGACGCTTTTCATTGCTGAAATCAACTCACTCTACATTCATTCCATTCGATGGTTTTTGATGAATTAAATCGATCGACAATCTCTCTGATTTTTATTTGTTCTGGATTTTAAGTTTTAATTTTAAATTTTAAATTTGACGAGTAGACGATAGAAAATTAGAAACCACGTGGCTGGGCGTTAACGATCAATTAACGGAAACGTTTCCCATCTACCGCTCAGCGTTATCTGAAGGGGGTGCGCAGTTTAATTTTTGTGACACCATACCGGTGCATTTTAGAAATTGCTGGCATATTCCCTAAATTATTATTATTCTTTTAAATAACATAGGCGTAGTTAGAAAATTAGTAGTTAATATTTATAAATCTTATTAATTTAGTTTTTATTTTTAAATTACTTTAAATTTTCAATTTTTTAAAAATAATTTAAAAATTTTAGAAATAAAATTTTTAAAAATAATAATATGAAGGACATATTATTGTTATACGAATTTGTTTAAAAATTAATTTAATATTTAAAAGTAAAAATAATAATTTTACATGCTTATTTTAGAAAAAAATTATATTCTTAAATTTTTAAATCCGTCACTAATTTATATACAAAAAATTATATATGAAATTGAGCACAATTTTACAAAGAAATAGCCCACTTGCTTCTCGAGAAGAGATGGAAAGCATGCTCAATATCATTTGATTGAATAGTTGACCTAGCTCCTTGTTGTTTGAAGAAACCCTCCACTTCAATTGATATTTTTTCACGAAAAGCAAACATGAGATAACAAATTCAGTCTTTCATTAAGATTTCGAATAGCTGTCATGAGTTTAAGTTAATTATGTTTCACCTCTTACTCGGAGAAAGACAATCAAACAATTTCCAATCATGGTCTTTGCGGATCGAATCATTCATATAATATACAAAAAGAAACTCTAAATATTAGATATCTTTTTCTTTAAATGAAATCTCAATTTCAACAACAGTTTCATTAGATATCTTACAATTAGAGTTTTTTTTTTTGATCTAGTTCTTCGACCACTGCAACCCTGGTTAAATTCAGGCATGATATACTTTTTTACCTCAAGAGAGCAACTAAGTATTGTATCAGACAAACAGTAGAAAATATAAATCTGTAAATTAAAACATTCGATTTTACCATCATTTTCTCACTCGAAGAATGTTTGAAAACTCTTAAATTCGTAATTTTCAATAGTATTAAATTACATGAATGCTCCATAAACTAATACTTAGTCAACTAATCTGAATAATCCCAATGGATATCACTTCAATTCAGTGCTATAGAGATGAAAAGTAGGAATAAGATGGTAACTCCAGTTAATGCTATCCTGTCAGCACCTGCATCTTGATTTACAGCTCCTCGTCCTATAGAAAAACCATAAATAAAAAATAAATTACGATGTTAATTAATATTAATTATCAATTAATCTAATTAGATGAGACGTTAAATTTCTCAAGTAAAATTAAAGGATCAAATTTTAATATTGTAAATAAAATAAAGTAAATCATGACGATTGCCTCACTTGTCGTACTCATCCAGATCAATAGGTTACTACTTATTTTTTTCTCGTCCAATTAAGCATATGTGTTTGACTCTAAGGTTCAATTTAGTACTAAACTCTTTTTTTATCCAACTAGGTACACAAACTTCAGTTCAGATTGATGCTTAAACTTAAACCAATTTGAACTAATGAAATCAAATTTAAGTATCAACTTAAACTATAAAGCCAGATTCAAATACCTAAACAGATAACAAAATGTTTATGTACCTAATTAAATTTTAAAATTAAGATCAAGTATCTAATTAAACCTAAAGGCTTCAGATATCAAATCAAACTTAATAGACTAAAATACTGATCAACTCCTCTAAGCAATATGAAAATATGAAATAAATGGAAATTAATTTTGACGAAAAACTATTAGATGGACTCGGCTCAACGGATCATTCACGATCTCAGCAATACAATTCATCCATCTCAAAATAACGTTCAAATAACTACCTACTCCTTATTTGCATATAAAAAAAGCGAAAATTTATTTTTTTAAAAAATAAATCTTACTAGCTAAAATACAGATAATATAGTGAATCAGATCTATATAATAATTTTTCCTTTATGACCATAGTTTTGAGGTCAATATTGGAAGCACATAAAGCATCAAATTTAAAGCTGGCAATGAAATCACCACCAACTCCTCTTTTTGACATTTTTGAAAGCTTCAACTATGTGGCTTCCCAAATTCCCAATCAATACAAAAATCATTTCTACCAGGTCCATGTGTTCACACTTCACATGTTTTCTCTTCCTATTAATTAGCAATAACAAAAAAATTGAAATTTTTATATTTCATAAAGGATTATGATCATATACAGCTGGTGGAATTTTTTTATTTCCACAAGCATCCCAATTATATGGTTTATGTTTAGGGTTTAGAGTTTAGGGGTTTTGGTGTAGAGGTTTAGAATTTAAGGTTCATGTTTAGAATTTAGGATTTAGAGTTAGAATTTAGGGTTTAGGGTTAGGGTTTAGTTTTAGGGTAATATAGGTAGGGGTTTAGGTTTTAACCTATAAACCCTAAATTTTAACCCTAAACCCAAAATTCTATCAATGACCCCTAAATTCAAAACTACTACATTTTTACCCCTAAACTTTAAACCCTAAACGGAGTCTCTAACCCCTAAAACTAAGATGCTTGTGTAAAAAAGTTTCTACAGGCGCTTGTGTATAGAATAATTACCCTTTCATAAAATGCAGTATTTTCTCCGGATTTAAATATCAAATTTATTAAGCATGCGAGGAGGACCTGGTAGTCAGAGTACGCTCACTTGCTCCACTCCTTTTCCCTTATGTCTCAAGTTCAAGACCCCTCAAAAACGTTACTTTCACTTAAATTTTTTCCTTCCCCCTCTAGATAGAAGTAGAACAATATTGTAATGAAAAAATATCAAATTTATTACTCCTGTTTTAATATAATTTGCTCTGTTTATAATATAAATATTTAAATTTTTAATCTTAATTAAGAGATCTGGCCTCCTAAATTTTATCCCACTTAATCAATTGATTATTGGTAATTTAAATAGTAATCTTTAAACATCTAATATGTTAATTCATTTCAATAGTCTATTTATTATCCATACACATGTGCATACACACAAAAATAATCTACTTGCATCTGTGAGTTATAAATTTGGTTTAAAAATCTATTATCTAAATCCAAATTTAGAAAAATTGCAAATTCGATCTGCTATAATCTCTAATTGTGTTACCTGGCGGGGATGGAACAGAGGTCGGAGAAGTGGCTGTAGAAGAAGAAACAAAATTCAAGAGATGAATTAATTACTCCATTAATCGAAATTACAAAGGAATTTCAATTTCGCGTATGTTTCAAAGACGAACAGATCGAATCGAGACTGAACAAAAAGGATTATTAACCAAATTTTCATCGGAAAAAAAAATTATAAAATCGACGGCGAACTTACAGTTGTTGCAGTTGCTTAGATCAGTGCCGACGCCGCATTCACGAGAGATCCTGAGAGCATCGGAGACGTTGACGTGCAGAGAAGGGAGCAAATTAGGGTCCTTGTAGAGGTTGCAGAGGCAGGGAAGCTCGGTCTTAACCGCTTCTTTGATAGGGTTACAGCAGTCGTCCTGAGGTTTAACGGTGGCGTTGTTGATGTAAGGGTAACAAGCCACCAGCTTCTGCGCGCAAGTTGCTTGCGCCTCCGTCACGGTTGCAGTTGATGCCGCCACCAGCAGAACCGCCACGATCACGAACTTAGCCATCTGGGGAATACAATTCTACTTTGTTTTCCTTTTTCGCTGGCTGGTACGCTTTAGCTTTAAATAAAAACATACTTTTCTTTGCAACTATTTATTACGAAAATCTTTGATACGAAATTCGGATAACTTAATTTAGGGTTTATATTTTATGATATAAGCTTAGAAATTAGATTTAAGATTAAAAGTAGGGGTGAGCAAAATTCGACTTGATTCGAAAAAATCGAATAGTTCAACTCGACTTGAGGCAAAAAGACTCGACTCGTCTTGACTTGACTCAAAATTTTATAAACTTGAATGACTCGAAAAAATTTTAAATAAAATTTGAGTTATAAAATAAAAATTCGAATAACTCGAAATTTTTAGTAATTAGTGAAATTATTTTTAAGTTCGAGACGAGTCCCTTAATTTTTTATGATATATATGAAGAAATATTGTCACATGTGGAAAAATATGAAGAAATATATATGTGTGCATATCTTATATGATTAGAGAAAATTGTTTAAATTGGAATCAAATCGTACTATAACGTGATAAATAATTACAATTAAATTTTTATAGGAACTCGAAAACTCGATTCGAATTTCTTAAACTCGACTCGAATCGTAAAATTTTCAAATAAAGTTTGAGCTGTAAAATATGACGCGTCAACTCGAATAACTCGAAATTTTTTGACTCGATTCGACTCGATCAAACGCTCACCCATAATTAAATGAGTTTGTGTAATATTTTTTTACATATATTATTTCTTAATATATTACATTTTTTATTAAGTAGAGAGATAATTGTATTGTCAAATAAATGTTAAGATTTAAATTTATATAATAATATTTATTTTAAGGGTAATTGTTCTATACACAAGCGCTTGTGGAAACTTTTTTACACAAGCGCCTTAGTTTTAGGGGTTAGGGACTTCGTTTAGGGTTTAAAATTTAGGGGTATAAGTGCAGTAGTTTTGAATTTAGGGATTGTTGATAGAATTTTGGATTCAGGGTTAAAATTTAAGGTTTATAGGTTAAAACCTAAATCCCCACCCATATTACCCTAAAACTAAACCCTAACCCTAAACCCTAAATTCTAACCCTAATTCCTAAATTATAAACATGAACCCTAAATTCTAAACCTTTACACTAAAACCCCTAAACTATAAACCCTAAACACTAACCCTAAACCCTATAATTGAGGCGCTTGTGGAAATAAAAACTTTCCACCGCCAGTGTATAGGATATTAATCCTTATTTTAAAATACCCAAATTTACTTAGTTAAAAAAACTCATATTTAAATAATTTTATCAAAAAATAAAAAATATAAACAAATATTACCTTACAACTATTAAAAAAAATCTAACGTATTATTTCTTTAAAAAAAATATCTAACGTCCAAACAAGTTCAAAATACTTTTAGTCTGGGTTGACTTGACTTGAAAAAAAAGGTCTACACTGTTTTTTTTTCTTCCAAATAAATTAATGATAAAATTTTTATAAATTAATACTCGATAAATTAATAACTTCTCTATAATAATAATTTGTTGTCCCGATTTAAGCCCAAGATCTAAATTAATAATTTTGATAAATTAATAAGATAATAATTTTTTAAAAGACCCTTATATAAATTTATAGTCCCTTCAATATTATAAATTAATAATTCTATAAAATTACAAATATATAACTAGGACAACTTAGTAAAATATGATTCTATTATTGTTTGCTTCTTTCTAAAATTCAAATCTAGTTGTATTTCATCTTTAACTTTTCTTATTGCATTCAAAAATTTCGGTGTTGCATTCTCATACTGTAACAAAAAATTAAGTTGTTGCCGCTATGAGTACTTACTTTCGCGTAATTGGTTGCAAAGATGTTGTATCATCTTCAGTTTCATCTTCAATAGGATTTTCAACAACATTAGCTACAATTCCTTCTAAACCGTAAGCCTCTGAACACATATCATTTTCACCTCGAATATTTAATAGGTGATTGACATTTATTTTGTTACAGTAACCAAGGCCAATAATGTAGTTTGTTAAATATCGTTTGGAAAAACTCTTTGGTCATGCAACAATATGTAATAATGGCAAAACATGATACTCCATTATGATTAGTTTTTTTTTCTTCTGATTATCGACTAGTTTTGGTGAGTGAGTCTCAGTAAAAAAAATTATATATGTACCACCTGAGTTTGGGGGTCAGGTAAATTAAATAATTAAAACAATGTTTCGAATTTTCCCTTTCTTTTTAAAATTTATTTAATATGTTAGACCCGGTTTTAATTTAAAACCCAGATTTCCATGGATTTTAGAATATTGGAAGATGACCATTTTTCATTAATGGTAGTTTTGTAATTACAATGTCTTTGTAAAATAAAATCATTTTTTATTTCAAATACCCAAATTTCTATCATCTTCTACCTCCAACAACATTTCAAACGTGAAACTCTTCTCTCCATTGAAGTTATTATTCCATCTCCTCCTCCCTTCATCCTTAGTAATTTTTGAAAGGTAATTACATTTTTGAGTTGTCCTCAACTCCCTCTTTCTCTTCATGTTTTTAGTTTTCATGGAAACTCATTATTTTGTGTTTTGAGTTTTTGAGCTTAAAGAATAAAAATCCAAACTTTATTAACCTTTAAGTAAGCTTTTGATTCTTTGAAGTTAGATAAGTGTTTAGTAGCCCAAATGGTCCAACATATATGATTTTTACTTGGTTTTATAAGGATTTTCGGATATGGGTCTATTGGGAGTTCTAGAGGGGTTTAAAGATGAGTTTTGGGGCTATTTTGTGTGGGAAATTGGTGGCTGGTGTTTGTGTGGTGTTTAAGGGTTATTTTGGAAGCTATTAAGTGTGTTAAAAGTGTTGGAATCAATGGTTATTGGCTGTGCTATTGGGCTGCTCGAAAATATATGTTTAGGGGTGTTCTTGATCGGCTAAATGCTTGTTTTGTGCTCCGAGGGTTGCTACAGTGATTTGTGTTTGTTTTGTTGGCTTTAATTGACTAGCATCGGGATTTGGTGTTAGAGAATCTTCGGGAATCAATCCGAAACTATTGGGAGCTTGACCGATTGTTTGCTTGTGTTTGAAAAGTCTGGTGAGTGGTTCTTCGATTTTAAATTGATTTTCAAATGTTGGTTCGAACATGTGGACCTAAGTTGGGCTTGGTAAACCCACCTAGAGTTGAGATTAGATTGGTAGTCTAATCGTAATCTTTAGTTTAGAAGACTATGGTTGAACTTATGATTCGTGTGTGATTATGCCTCTTGTTCCATAATTAATTGTGATTGATGTTATTATGTATATTGTGATATACATGTGTGTTGAGGCATGATGTTTTATGCATTGTGATATGCATGTGATTGTGTAAATGTGGATGCATGATGATGGATCATGGTGAGTACGTGCTAAGCACGGAAATTGGTAAGAATGTTATGAGTTTGCGCAATGACATGAGTTAGTATTGGTACTAGTATGCTTGGGTACAAATGATCGATCATTAGGATGTTTAGTGTGCACACGAGAGTCGAAATGTGCGCGCGGTCTTGGTATGATGGTCACCAAGATGGAGTACGGGTACGCCCGGAAATCTTTTCTTATATTTTAGTCGGTGATGAGTGGAATCCCATTGACGAGGCGTGAGGATGAGTGGAATCCCCTCCGCGTGAATCGGTGATGAGTGTAATCTCACCGAGAGGTAATGTAATGGTTGAGTTGTTGGATGTGAGTTCCAACGGTTGTTATCCGCGTATTCGGGTCATAGCTAGGCGTCAATACGTATTGTTGAATGTGTTTCATATGGTTGTATTTATGGACATGTTGAGCATGGCATGATAATTGAGATTATGTTCATGCATCATATATATTTGACTCTTGTGGCTTCGAAGGTAAGAAAACATGCATTCTTCCTTGGTTTGTTTCTCGTGCTTGGACCCTGCATTGTCGAGGTTTGTAACACCCGTGTCTTGGGCCTAGGAGTTAGCCGGGTTGTTGTTCGAGTCAAATAAAATCTAATTAAAATAAACCAACTTTGAATAATGACCTATTTGAATCTTAATAAAGAGGGAGGGACCAATGTTGTGATTTACCCACATTTTAAATAAAGCAAGACAACTTTTAGGGAAAAGTTGTCATCTTCCTTCTCATTTTTCCCCTTTCCCAATTTCAAAACCCTCTCCCCTATTTCAAACTCTCCTAAAACCCTAATTACTATTCCATTGATTTTGCCACTCGATTTCAACACCAAATTAAAAGGTAATTATATTTTCTTAACCTCCTCTCTATTCTCTACTTATCTATGGTCTTGGATTTCAAAAATATTGAGTTTTGGGAATTAGGGTTCATATTGAAATTTGGGTTTTTAATGGGTTTTTTTCAAATTGTTTTGAGAAATTGTTTTGGGGTTATGTTTAATCATAATGAAATATACAACATATATTAATTTGGTTGATTTTGGATGAAATTTCGTAGTGGGTCCTTAGGGCAAATTTTAGTATGAAAAATTGGGTTTTTGAGAGGTTTAGTGTTGGAATTGAAGGGCTGATGGTCTACCTATGTTAGGAGGGTGATTTGGGATGTTTTGGAAGTCATTTGGGTGCTTGGAAATGGGTATTTCAGCCAATGGTTGTTGGAGTCCGAAAATTAGGTTTTTGAGATGTTATGAGGTTTGGGAATTTGAGGAAATTGGGTTGTGTTTTGCAAAGTAGATTGATGGTTGAATTAGCATTGAATTGGGAAGTAACGTAGGTGTTTTGTTTGACTAGAAGCAAGAGGAAACGTGGAAGAGGCTTTGGGACCGAATCCGGGAAGTTGAAGGTGATTGCTTGCTTGGTCGTTGAGCTTGGAAGCTTAGGTGAGTGGTTACTTGTTTTTAAAGGTTTTAAAATAGTTGGTTCGAGTATATGGACTAGGTTGGGCTTGGTAGACCCACCTAGAGTTAGGATTAGGGTGGTAGCCTAATCCTAAGCTTGATCTAGAGCCTTTGGATGAACTCTTTTATGTGGTTGTGTATGTCTCATATGATATGTGATATGAATGGTTATGTATATTGTATTATACATGTGGGTTGAGATATGAATTGTGATGATTGAGACATGCATGATGATGGTTGTTGGTGAGTACGTGCTAAGCACGGAATTGGTTGAAATGACTAATGTGAAATGAGTAAATGTTGGCACTAGTATACTTGAATACAAATGATCGATCATTAGGATGTTAGTGTGTACACATGAGTCAAAAGTCGCGCGTGGCCTTGGTGGCGTTGAGTCACCAAGGAGGAGTACGGGTTCGCTCGGAAATTGTATTTAAATATAGTCGGTGATGAGTGGAATCCCATCGACGGGGCGTGAGGATGAGTGGAATCCCCTCCGCGAGGCCGGTGATGAGTGTAATCCCACCGTGAGGTAATGTGGTTGTTGGATGTGAGTTCCAACGTGTCTATCCGTGTATTCGGGTCATAGCTAGGTGCCAATGTTGGTTGATAAATGTATCAATGTGTTGAGATTAATGATCTTAAATTTGGATGTATTATGTGACTACTTGTGTTGAGGATTTAGAGCTTGTTGATCATGACATTTACTTGTATATTGCTCATGCATCTTATCTTATGGCTCTTGTGGATCTTTGGGTTATATGTGGTTTGCCTTGGCTAGATCGTGCTCGGACCCTGCAATGTTGAGGTTTGTTTTTAGAGCTTACCCTCACTAAGCATCATTGCTTACACTCTCTTTGTTCAACATTGCAGATCCTTAGTTCGTGGGTTGCTCGGGCAAGTGGAGGGCCTCCAAGTGTGGTTTTTGGCTTGAGTTTATCAAGTATGGATTTTTAATGCTAGACATGTAATAGTTTGAGCAATGGGACATGTATGGTTTGTTGGATAGTTGTTGGTTGCTAGGAGCATGTTTAGACTCCATGTTATGTTGCTTTTGTATGGCGTGTGATGCCATGTTTGAGTTGTAATCCATGCCTAAATTGCTTATCTTGAATGTTGGTTAAGTGTCTTGGAGTTTGCCTTATGTTGAATGTTGAAGTATGGGTTTTGGATGTTTAAGTGTCATCTTGATTCAATTGCATGCTCCTTTGATGTATGTACATGTTGGATGCTTGTATGGTTGTGAAGTGGTATGTAAATGATGTATGAATGCTTGTTGGGGTCTAAGAGAGTCCTAAATTGCATTTAGAATCGAGTCTTGATCGTTTTTGCTGAGTTTGGAGGTTTTTGCTGTGCAGGGGTATCGATACGGTTGGTATGGTATCGATACCACCTTCTTGTTCAAGCCTCGTGTATCGATACACTTGAGAGGTGTATCGATACTATTTTTGCAACTGGAGCTACTGTCCAGTTCCGTATCGGTACGGGCCTTCATGCGTATCGATACGGTCTCCTTAGCGTTGACCGTGGGAAGTCAACAATTGGGGAGGGTATCGATACACTCCTAGGTGTATCGATACGGTCTCCACAAGTTGACTTGGACCAGTTGACTTGGTCAAGGGGTATCGATACACCCCTTAGGTGTATCGATACACCTGCAGTTAAGTTTTAAAATTGGGCTGAATTATGATTGTTTGAGTTCGTTCGATTGTTTCGTTCATGTTGTTCTGCTATATGATCACTTAGGGTTTAATATCCATCTAGGCAAGATTTTTAAAATGAAAAAATAGGGTTGCTAACCGAGGGGGAATTCCTTAGGGAGTTTTCGCTCGGTTTTCCCCGTGTGGCCCATTCGGACCAGTCATTCAGCCAGACCGGGACGAGGGGGTTACACTTGTTGGTATCAGAGCCTAAGGTTTCCGAGACCTTGGGCTGGTAAGTAAGGTAAGCTTAAGTTTTTGAATTAAATTGCACGATGTTTGCTTGTTTTGCAAGAATGATTGCTTGTGTGACAAGTATGTTGACTGTTTTATTTTAAAGCATGTGTGTGTGGGTCCCATTGCTACTATTACATTGGAAAAATGATTTTAAGTGAGGGAACGTACTTGAACCACTTGGAAGCCTTGCCTTGCTAACCCAGCTTGTATGTTTCGTTGTTGTGGTTGTAGTTAATATCTGTGAGAGCGATGTCTAGACCGAGAGGTAGACCGAGGTTGGTTCGTCAGGAACCACGAGTTGCGGCTCCTGTTGAGCCGGTAGTTGGTGCGGAGGCTCACCTTGAGGGGCCGGTAGCCGCGGGAGTTGGCGCTCCTCCACCACCTCCACCACCACCACCTCCTCCACCTGGAGTTGGGGGCGAGGATGGAGTCGGAGGAAATGGACCACAAGTTGGCCAAGGTCCAGCTGGAATTGACATGACTCCGCTTGTGCAAGCAATAGCGGGAGCATTCCAGGCCGCAGTTGCGAGAGCTCAGGCTGCAGCTCAGCCTAGGTGTGATGATGCTAGTCTACCTTTGGAGAGGCTCCGTAGCTTGGGGGCCGAGGAGTTTAGGGGATCTACTCCGGAGAGGTCGGAGTTATGGTTGGAGAAGACAATTCGTATTTTGGCTCAGATGGGTTGTACGGGCGCACGTAGATTGGGTTGTGTGATCTCATTGCTTCAGGGTGATGCCTACACCTGGTGGGTCACCATCACTACCGGGGTTCCAGAGACAGAGATTTATTGGGAGTTCTTTGAGTCTGCCTTCCGGAAGAGGTACTTGGGACCAAGGTACCTAGATGAGAAGAAGAGAGAGTTCATGGCTCACACTCAGGGAGATGCCTCTGTGACTGATTATGATATTCGTTTCGTTCGTCTGAGTCAGTATGCTCCGGAGTTAGTACCTACTGAGAGGGCTCGATGTGATCGCTTCAGATACGGGCTCCATGAGGAAGTTAAGAGGTATACCTTAGCTTCTGATTATTCTGACTTTGATTTCTTGGTTGCTAGAGCCAAGGACATTGAGCATAGCTTGGGGCTGGCCAAGCGTTCTGGGGGATCTAATTCTGGTAAGAGGCACAACAACTATGATGGTAGAGATGCCAAGAGGCACAAAGGTGGCAGACATCAGTTTGACCATAGACGTGGCGGTGGCCACCATGGTAGGGGCCATCAGGGCCATAGAGGAGGAGGGCGGTTGCCCGAGTGTACCCGTTGTGGGAGGCAGCATGCTGGTGAGTGTTGGGGTAATTTCCATGGCTGCTGGAACTGTGGTTCGAGGGACCACTTTAGGAGGGATTGTCCGCATCAGACGGCTCAGGCACCGAACATTGCTCAGGCTCCTGCGAGAGCTAATGATTTTCAGAGAGGTCGTGGGCGCGGTCGTGGCTACTTCCAGCCTAGGGCTGATGCACCTAGGGTAGATGCTCAGAGGAACCTTGCTCATGTTGTGGCTGTGCAGCCAGAGGCGGGAGGACCGGCGAGAGTCTATGCTCAGAGAGAGGCCGGGAACGACACCGATGTGATAGCAGGTAATTTCGAGTTACAGTCTATGTCTTTGCTTTCTTTGGTTGATTCGGGTTCTACGCATTCCTACATTTTGAGTGAGCATGCATAGAAGTTAGATATTCCTGTTGAGATCTTAGATGTAGGTATGCATGTTACTAGTTCTTTTGGTGAGACAGTTGTGGTTAGACGTATGTATAGGAGGTGTCCAATGAAGATTCAGGGTCATGTGTTTTCAGTTGATATGATGGAACTTCCCTTCTATGGTTTTGATATTATTTTGGGTATGGATTGGTTGGTTGAGCATCAGGCTAGTGTGGATTTCGAGACAAAGAGAATTTCTTTGAAGCTTTCTGATGACTACGAGGTAGTAGTAGTAGGCGAGAACATTAAGTTCTTGTCTAATGTGGTGTCAGCTTTAGAGGCTCATAGGTTGATGGACTCTGGATGTGGGGCTTATTTAGCCTATGTTATGAATCCGGATATGAGTGAAGCTAGACCGAAAGATTTCAGAACAGTGTGTGACTTTCCAGATGTGTTTCCTGAAGAGTTGCCGGGTTTGCCTCCTGACAGAGATGTTGAGTTTGTGATTGAGACAGTTTCAGGGTCTAATCCAGTTACGATAGCTCCGTATCGTATGGCTCCGAAAGTGTTGAAAGAATTGAAGAGTCAGTTGCAAGAATTGTTAGACCGTGGTTTCATTAGGCCTAGTAGTTCTCCGTGGGGTGCTCCAGTGTTGTTTGTGAAAAAGAAAGATGGTAGCATGCGCATGTGTATTGACTATAGGCAGTTGAATCAGTTGACTGTGAAGAACAAGTATCCGTTGCCTCGTATAGATGATTTGTTTGATCAGTTGAGAGGTGCTTCAGTATTCTCGAAGATAGATTTGAGATCCGGGTACTATCAATTGAAGGTGAAAGAGTGTGATGTTCCGAAGACAGCTTTTAGGACTAGATATGGTCACTATGAGTTTCTTGTGATGCCATTTGGGCTTACGAACGCACCAACAACATTCATGGACATGATGAACAGAATTTTCAGAGACTATCTAGACCGTTTTGTAGTTGTCTTCATTGATGATATACTTGTGTATTCGAAGACAGAAGAAGAGCATGATGAGCACTTGAGGTTAGTTTTACAGAGATTGTTGAGCAATCAGTTGTATGCGAAGCTTAGTCAATGTGAGTTCTGGATTCGAGAGGTGGTATTTCTTGGCCATGTTGTTTCGGCCGAAGGCATTCGAGTTGATCCATCGAAGATAGAGGCTATTGTAGAGTGGAAACAACCTAAGTCTGTGACCGAGATTAGGAGTTTCCTAGGATTAGCCGGTTACTATAGGAGATTTGTTGATGGCTTCTCTAGAGTAGCTGCTCCTTTGACTAAGTTGTTGCAAAAGGGAGTCAAGTTTGAATGGTCAGATGCAAGACAGAAGGCCTTTGAGAAATTGAAAGAAGCTTTGACAAATGCCCCAGTGTTGGTGCAACCTGTTTCAGGTAAGGAGTTTGTGATTTACAGTGATGCTTCCTACGTAGGCTTAAGATGTGTTTTGATGCAAGATAGGAGAGTTGTTGCTTATGCTTCCAGACAGTTGAAGATTCATGAGAAGAACTATCCTACTCATGACATAGAGCTAGCCGCAGTGGTGTTTGCATTGAAGATTTGGCGTCATTACTTGTATGGTGAGAAGTGTGTTGTTTACACCGATCACAAGAGCTTGAAGTACTTGATGACACAGAAAGAGTTGAACTTGAGACAGAGAAGATGGCTAGAGTTGTTAAAGGATTACGATTTGACCATTGAGTACCATCCGGGTAAAGCAAATGTAGTAGCCGATGCTTTGAGTAGAAAAGTGGTCGTTGAGTTGAGAGCTATGTTTGCTAGATTGAGTGTGTCCGATGATGGTGGTTTGATCACCGAGTTGCAAGTGAAGCCTTCTTTGATTCATTTGATTAGAGAAAAGCAGTTGCAAGATGTGAGTTTAGTTCCTCATGTTCAGGACATAGCTGAAGGAAGACCGACTGAGTATAGTTTCAGTGGTGAGAGCTTGTTGTGCTTTAGAGATAGAATTGTTGTACCAGAAGATGTTGAGTTGAGACGTCAGATTTTGAGTGAAGCACATTCGAGCCCATTTTCTATGCATCCGGGTAGTACCAAAATGTACCGAGATTTGAAGGATGATTACTTCTGGGTTGGTTTGAAGAGAGATGTAGCCGAGTATGTGAGCCGTTGCATGGTTTGTCAGAGAGTAAAGGCAGAACACCAGGTTCCTTCAGGTTTGCTACAGCCTTTGAAGATTCTGGAATGGAAATGGGAGAGGATCACCATGGATTTTGTATCGGGGTTGCCTTTGTCTCCTTCGAAGAAGAATTCAGTTTGGGTGATTGTTGATAGGTTCACTAAGTGTGCTCACTTCTTAGCAGTGAACACTACGAATTCTTTAGACAAGTTGGCAAACTTGTACATCCGTGAGATTGTGAGACTTTATGGAGTTCCGAAGTCCATTGTTTCAGATAGGGATCCTAGATTTACTTCGAGGTTCTGGGGTTGCTTACATAGTGCTTTGGGTAGCCGTTTGCATTTCAGCACATCTTATCATCCGCAGTCCGATGGGCAGTCAGAGCGAGTGATACAGATTCTTGAGGATATGCTTCGTTGTTGTGTGATTGATTTTCAGGGTTCTTGGGAGAAGCACTTACCGTTGGTTGAGTTTGCTTACAACAACAGCTATCAGTCTAGCATTCAGATGGCACCTTATGAGGCTTTGTATGGTAGACGATGTAGGACTCCGATTTGTTGGGCTGAGATAGGTCAGAGGTTGTTACCTATGTCAGACTTGCTTAAGGGAACTACAGAAAAGGTGAACTTGATTTGTGACCGATTGAAAGCAGCTTCCGATCGTCAGAAGTCTTATGCAGACTTGAAGAGGAAAGAGATTGAGTACTCAGTGGGTGAGAAAGTGTTTCTGAAAGTATCTCCGTGGAAGAAGGTAATGAGATTTGGCCGAAAGGGCAAGCTGAGTCCGAGGTTCATTGGTCCGTATGAGATAGTTGAGCGGATTGGGCCTGTAGCTTATCGTTTAAGGTTACCTTCTGAGTTAGAGAAGATCCATGATGTCTTTCATGTGTCCATGCTTAGGAGGTATAGATCAGATCCTTCTCATGTGATGCCCGTTGAGGAGATAGAGTTAAATCCGGATTTGTCCTATAATGAAGAGCCCGTTGAGATACTTGCTTCTGATAGCAAGGTACTGCGCGGCAAGACCATAGAGTTGGTCAAGGTGTTGTGGAGACATAGAGGCGTGGAAGAGGCCACGTGGAAGATGAAAGTAGATATGGTTGAGCAGTTTCCGTATTTGTTTCCACCAGGTAATTTCGGGGACGAAATTCCTTAAGAGGGAAAGAGTTGTAACACCCGTGTCTTGGGCCTAAGAGTTAGCCGGGTTGTTGTTCGAGTCAAATAAAATCTAACTAAAATAAACCAACTTTGAATAATGACCTATTTGAATCTTAATAAAGAGGGAGGGACCAATGTTGTGATTTACCCACATTTTAAATAAAGCAAGACAACTTTTAGGGAAAAGTTGTCATCTTCCTTCTCATTTTTCCCTTTCCCAATTTCAAAACCCTCTCCCCCATTTCAAACTCTCCTAAAACCCTAATTACTATTCCATTGATTTTGCCACTCGATTTCAACACCAAATTAAAAGGTAATTATATTTTCTTAACCTCCTCTCTATTCTCTACTTATCTATGGTCTTGGATTTCAAAAATATTGAGTTTTGGGAATTAGGGTTCATATTGAAATTTGGGTTTTTAATGGGTTTTTTTTCAAATTGTTTTGAGAAATTGTTTTGGGGTTATGTTTAATCATAATGAAATATACAACATATATTAATTTGGTTGATTTTGGATGAAATTTCGTAGTGGGTCCTTAGGGCAAATTTTAGAGTATGAAAAATTGGGTTTTTGAGAAGTTTAGTGTTGGAATTGAAGGGCTGATGGTCTACCTATGTTAGGAGGGTGATTTGGGATGTTTTGGAAGTCATTTGGGTGTTTGGAAATGGGTATTTCAGCCAATGGTTGTTGGAGTCCGAAAATTGGGTTTTTGAGATGTTATGAGGTTTGGGAATTTGAGGAAATTGGGTTGTGTTTTGCAAAGTAGATTGATGGTTGAATTAGCATTGAATTGGGAAGTAACGTAGGTGTTTTGTTTGACTAGAAGCAAGAGGAAACGTGGAAGAGGCTTTGGGACCGAATCCGGGAAGTTGAAGGTGATTGCTTGCTTGGTCGTTGAGCTTGGAAGCTTAGGTGATTGGTTACTTGTTTTTAAAGGTTTTAAAATAGTTGGTTCGAGTATATGGACTAGGTTGGGCTTGGTAGACCCACCTAGAGTTAGGATTAGGGTGGTAGCCTAATCCTAAGCTTGATCTAGAGCCTTTGGATGAACTCTTTTATGTGGTTGTGTATGTCTCATATGATATGTGATATGAATGGTTATGTATATTGTATTATACATGTGGGTTGAGATATGAATTGTGATGATTGAGACATGCATGATGATGGTTATTGGTGAGTACGTGCTAAGCACATAATTGGTTGAAATGAGTAATGTGAAATGAGTAAATGTTGGCACTAGTATACTTGAATACAAATGATCGATCATTAGGATGTTAGTGTGTACACATGAGTCAAAAGTCGCGCGTGGCCTTGGTGGCGTTGAGTCACCAAGGAGGAGTACGGGTTCGCCCGGAAATTGTATTTAAATATAGTCGGTGATGAGTGGAATCCCATCGACGGGGCGTGAGGATGAGTGGAATCCCCTCCGCGAGGCCGGTGATGAGTGTAATCCCACCGTGAGGTAATGTGGTTGTTGGATGTGAGTTCCAACGTGTCTATCCGTGTATTCGGGTCATAGCTAGGTGTCAATGTTGGTTGATAAATGTATCAATGTGTTGAGATTAATGATCTTAAATTTGGATGTATTATGTGACTACTTGTGTTGAGGATTTAGAGCTTGTTGATCATGACATTTACTTGTATATTGCTCATGCATCTTATCTTATGGCTCTTGTGGATCTTTGGGTTATATGTGGTTTGCCTTGGCTAGATCGTGCTCGGACCCTGCAATGTTGAGGTTTGTTTTTAGAGCTTACCCTCACTAAGCATCATTGCTTACACTCTCTTTGTTCAACATTGCAGATCCTTAGTTCGTGGGTTGCTCGGGCAAGTGGAGGGCCTCCAAGTGTGGTTTTTGGCTTGAGTTTATCAAGTATGGATTTTTAATGCTAGACATGTAATAGTTTGAGCAATGGGACATGTATGGTTTGTTGGATAGTTGTTGGTTGCTAGGAGCATGTTTAGACTCCATGTTATGTTGCTTTTGTATGGCGTGTGATGCCATGTTTGAGTTGTAATCCATGCCTAAATTGCTTATCTTGAATGTTGGTTAAGTGTCTTGGAGTTTGCCTTATGTTGAATGTTGAAGTATGGGTTTTGGATGTTTAAGTGTCATCTTGATTCAATTGCATGCTCCTTTGATGTATGTACATGTTGGATGCTTGTATGGTTGTGAAGTGGTATGTAAATGATGTATGAATGCTTGTTGGGGTCTAAGAGAGTCCTAAATTGCATTTAGAATCGAGTCTTGATCGTTTTTGCTGAGTTTGGAGGTTTTTGCTGTGCAGGGGTATCGATACGGTTGGTATGGTATCGATACCACCTTCTTGTTCAAGCCTCGTGTATCGATACACTTGAGAGGTGTATCGATACTATTTTTGCAACTGGAGCTACTGTCCAGTTCCGTATCGGTACGGGCCTTCATGCGTATCGATACGGTCTCCTTAGCGTTGACCGTGGGAAGTCAACAATTGGGGAGGGTATCGATACACTCCTAGGTGTATCGATACGGTCTCCACAAGTTGACTTGGACCAGTTGACTTGGTCAAGGGGTATCGATACACCCCTTAGGTGTATCGATACACCTGCAGTTAAGTTTTAAAATTGGGCTGAATTATGATTGTTTGAGTTCGTTCGATTGTTTCGTTCATGTTGTTCCGCTGTATGATCACTTAGGGTTTAATATCCATCTAGGCAAGATTTTTAAAATGAAAAAAAAATAGGGTTGCTAACCGAGGGGGAATTCCTTAGGAAGTTTTCGTTCGGTTTTCCCCGTGTGGCCCACTCGGACCGGTCATTCAGCCAGACCGGGACGAGGGGGTTACAAGGTTTGTTTTATGAGCATACCCTCACTAAGCTTTACGCTTACGCTCTCTTTTGTTCGACAATGCAGATCCTTAGTTTGTGGGTTGCTTGTGCAAGGAGAAGGCCTCCAAGTGTGCTTTTGCTATCATCAAGTATGAACATTTAAGTTAAGGGTAAACTACTGCAGGGGTCACTTTCGTTTCCCGTTTGTACAGATTTAGTCATCAGTTTTGAAAAGTGTCAATAAGTGGTCATTTACGTTTTCGATGTGTAAAGACTTGGCCACTCCGACGTTATAGTTCGTTAGTCCCCTAACGGATTGCTGATGTGGCGGAATTAATTAACGAAAAAATAAGGATAAATTATTGCAATAGCCATTAAAATTTATCTAATGTACATTTTTTCTCCTCAATTTAAAAAAGTAAACATTATAGTCACTAAAAAAATGTTTCTTTATAATTTCACCCTTAAATTTTTAAAAATTTTATTTTAAATTTTTGAGTCGAGTTTATGAAATTATGAGTCGAGTATTTTCACATCAAACTAAAAAATTTAATTTTTTCGAGTCAAGTCGAGTGTTGCACTTCCCTACATACAAACACGGATTAAAATTAAAAATTATATTTCTTCCCTACATACAAACCTAAGTTAGTGAACATCTTATCTTGCTTAAAGGACATAATGTCTCATTCTACTAGAATAAAAATATATTCAATATAACATTTCCTTCTGTTTGGGTAGAGATGACAATGGGTCGAGCTTTTAGTAGACCCAAACCTGACTCGACAATAACACATCAAAATATTACTTCGATCCGCCCCCCTTTTAAAATACATTTACACGATCTTGATCCGAACCGAAAATAAAATTAAAATTCTGATTCGTATCCAATCCAACCACTGTTTAGAGAAAAAAATCAATATCAACCATTTTTTCAAAATACGATCCTATAAAATTGATCGAATCGAACTTATTGAATTTGGATAAAATTATCATCTTGTGTTGATTAAAACTAATAACTATATTAATGATGACCAGGTAAATATTCAGATGTTTGAGCGAGTATTTAACTTGAACTGAATTTAATTTTTGGAGATGTTTTTGGAAGGAATATTTGCTTTTGTATTCCCCCTGGGTTGTAATCAGTGAAGGGAAGTGCAACACTCGACTTGACTCGAAAAAAATAAATTTTTTGGTTTGATGTGAAAATACTCGACTCATAATTTCATAAACTCGACTCAAAAATTCAAAATAAAGTTTGAACTATAAAATAGAAATTCCAATAACTCGAATTTTTTAGTAGTTAGTGGACTAAATTTTTAAGTTCGAGTTATTAAATAGGAGCAATTTTGGCACCTAAGTTTCAAAGGCATGAAACCTTATTTTGGATTATAAACCATGCTTATATTGCGTATCATGAATGCTTTTGTGTATGTTTTGTTCTAAGGCATGAAACCTTAATATGCTATGTATGTCTTTTATGGTGAATGCTTGATTCCCTTAAATGTATGCCCTTTTCATGTATGTGGTGTGATGAACGTGTTTGGACTAGGGTGTATACCTCTAGAGTTTATGTGTGCATGTTGTGTTTGCTTCTTGAAGTTGTTGGGGTCGTTTGAGATCGTTTAGAGATGATTAAAATTGGTTTTGGAAATTCACTGGTTGGAGGCGTTTCGAAGCGGGTAAGGCTGTTTTGGAACGGGTGTGGCTCCAGGGACACTCGTAACGGAACACGTTCCGGTACGGTTTGACTATTGTGAACCCATGTTCCGATACGAGTCTCGAAACATTTTTGCTACTGTGATTGCCTGTTCCGAAACGTGTTTCGGAACGTCTAGGCGAAATGGTCCCCTGTTCCGAAACGAGGTGGATGCGTATCGGTACGGGTGGTTGACTTTTTAAACTGGGGTCCGTGTATCAAAACGGGCAAGCCTGTTTCGAAACACATGCCTGAAAATGGGGCTTTTGGCATCTCTGAAGGTTCTCAAGTGTTGGGCATTAGGCCCTGTTCGATGTTAGCTTTCTTGTGAGCCTTGTTTTCCGCTGTCGTTTCACACATAGGTCTAATTGAATCCATCTAGACAAGATAATAAATGAAAAAATTTTCTCGGATTGTTAATCGAAGTGGAGCCTTAATAGGTTTCATCTCAGTTATCCCTGTGTAGCCCACTCGAACCGGTCAATCACCCGAACCGGAACGAGGGGTTACAATATATACAAAATCTCAAACTCAAAACTTATTTAAACAATATTCAATTATTTATTATTTGAACCAACCTCGATGCTGAATCACTTCCTCTTTCATCCTTATACTTGCCCGTAAACTATTTACCATTTCAACGAGAAATTATATCATAGGCCCGGCTCGCCACATCATCCATGGTCCCAACCAATAAAAAACATCTATTTCATTAATTTTTTACATGTCATTTTTTACCGAGTGAATCTTCACTCAGATTTACTGTAAATTAAATTAAAAAACAGTTTTTACCAATTGTAGATTCACTTGGTAAAAAGATGATATGAAAAAATTAATGAAATGAATGCTTTTTATTGGTTGGGACCATGGATGACGTGGCGAGCCAGGCCTATGATATAATTTCTCCATTTCAACAAAGTTGGCATAAAAATAATCTTCTTTCTTTTTTCAATAGAAAATAATCTTGTATCTTAGATGATAGTAGGTAAATAATAGTGTCAATTTTGTTTAAAGAGTGTCAAATATATATTTTTTAAATTGTGTCATTATATGTAAAAAAAAAATTTAAACTTGAGTTCAAATTTTAGAGAATATATTGTTAAAAAAATGAATCACAAAATTCGAATATAAATCATAAAATGCACATATATTGTAAGAAAAACTTGCACCCAACCTTCTATTTCTCTCCACCAGGCCCTCCAAACAATCTGTGTAGGAGTGAATATGAGTCGATTGATGAATTAATTAAGGTTTCAAAAGAATGATTAAACTATTGGTTAAACTATACTTATAATATTATTAATTATAAAATTACAGTGATTTTTCGATTACTTTTAAATGATAATATATATATATATATATAATTTAAAATTACATAAAAATATTAAAAATTATAAGAAAGCCCAATGAATTAACAATCAGAGCCCAAAACGAATCCTTGTTTTAATGGTGCAGATAAAAGCAATCATTCCAACAACCATTGCTCCCGCCATTACCCAACAAATCCACCACAACTGAAAGTAGTGTTGGGCATTTTACCGACCCGGGTCAATTTTTTTTAATGAAAACCCGAGTTTGGGTGTCGGGTTTTTATTAAGGGTGAAGTCGGGTCGAGTTTAGATTTTAGGTGAAAAATACCGTACCGATCTGGGACTAATTGTTAATTTCCCCCTAAATTTTGTAAGGATATTTATAATAACACTTCATCTTTATATATTTGTTATAATTAGGTTCTTAAAACTAAATTTTTATTTATAATTTACTCTTTAAATTTATAATTTTTACGATTATATCCCATAAAATTATTTTTTTTATAATTAGGTCCTTAAAAATTAATTTTTTTCTATAGGTCGGGTCGGGGTCGGGTTTAGTGTATTTATTTTCGGGTCGAGTCATTTTAAAAAAAAATATGTTCAGATCAAGTGCATGTATAAAATATTTATTTTCAGGTCGGGTTCAGATGAACCAAAAACCCGACCCTACCCGTGTTCATCTCTATCTGAAACTCCAATCATTTTACCCTCATTTAAGGCACTTTGCCCTAAAACTTTCCCATAAAATTTATTTAATTCAATTCTCATACATTTTCTCCTCACCACTTCGAATCTCTAACTTCCAATCTGATTTTCTACGTATAACCAACATTTTTTAATAAAAGCAAAATCTAAAAAAATAAAAAATAAAACTTTTATGAATAAATGAACATGTGTGGAGGTTGTCAAAGTTTAAGCATTGATAATAACTATTTTTAAAAGGATATATATTCATGTGGTCTTTATATTATTATAATTATGTTAAAACATTATCTATATTAATTTGTAAATATGGAGTAAGAAATTATGTTTTTATTATTTTTTCCGTATAGAATATGATAGGCCGAGAGGAGTCCACTAGGGAACCCTACGCCACCATCCATGTTTACGCGGATATACAGTTTCGAGCATACGTGGCACCTTCGCAGCCGTTAGTTTCCAACCTCACCATCAACTGGAGGTGACAAACGGGTAAATTCGGTTCGGGTTCGGTTCGAGTCAATTCGGTTTCGGTTATTTTGGGTCTGATATTTTCGATTCAGATTCGGTTTCGGTTTTAGTTTGGGTCTATTGTGTTTCGGGTTATTTCGGGTCAGTTGATTTTCGGTTCGATTATTTTCGGTTCAATGAGAGATCAGTCGATTTTAATCAAATTTTTAGGTTGGTCAGATTTTTACACACTATATATAACTTTATAAAGTCAATATATTTGACATTTTAGTGACTTGTGCGGCTGTTCATATTTTATCTTTCTTTATTTCTATTAATCGAGTTCATTTGGTTCGAGTCTATTCGGTTCGGTTTATTTCAGATTTCGGATCAAATTTCAGATCAGTGTCCGAGTCAATTTCGGGTTGATTTTTGGTCTCGATTCGGGTCTCGGGTTTGGCAGGTCTACCATCAACCATAGGGAGGGTCATTTTCGTTATTATATACATACTTGATGGGTAATCTTATAAACCACATCAGTGAGAAATAAAACATCACCAAGTTATCGTTATCCAATATCCCTAGCCTCACCCATAAAAAGGATAAAAACCAGAGAAAAACAGAGAACCGATAATTTCATTAGACCAAGAAAATGGCGGCAGAGGCAATGCTTAGAGTTTCGGGTTCGGGTTCGAGTTCAACAGTTTGTAATCTAAATGGGTCTCAAAGGAGGCCAATCCCTTTATCTTCTTCGACCCGTTTTCTGGGTTTTCGTCCTCGACCGCCGTCTTCAATTTCCTCTTCACTCTCTCAGTTCTTGGGAAGTGTGCGAATTGGCTCTCGACTTCCCATTTCACGTCACCAGAAGCGAAGGCAAAGGAACTTCTCCGTCTTTGCTATGGCCGCCGATGGTAATTACTAATTCGTTTTCCATTTCTGCCTTTCTTGCTCTGTTTTTATTTTCTCGCTTTGGGTTACTGTTTTAGTTGTTTGGTTGAATTTTTAAATTTTCTGAAGTAATTCAGTGTTCTGTTTGTTTGAATTGTCTTGTTTTGAGTTTTTGAAGAATGGGTTTTTGTTCATTTCGGGTTTAATTTAGTTGTTTCATCGTTTGGAAATGGGAAATTTGGTATACTTGTTTGTGTAAGCTAAGGAAATTATTCCAAATGCTAGGGAAATTTGGTATAATTGTTTCCGATTTGTTGCTATTTTCGTGTTTTTAAGTTGGATATGTTTTTCATTGCTTCGCAGAGTCAAAGCGTGAGGTTCCGTTGAAAGATTATCGAAATATCGGAATTATGGCTCACATCGATGCGGGAAAGACGACGACGACCGAACGTGTTCTCTACTACACGGGAAGAAACTATAAAATCGGTGAGGTGCACGAGGGTACAGCTACAATGGACTGGATGGAACAAGAGCAGGAAAGAGGTATCACCATAACATCGGCCGCGACTACCACGTTTTGGAAAAACCACCGGATTAATATTATCGATACCCCTGGCCATGTTGACTTTACACTCGAAGTGGAGCGTGCTCTCAGGGTTTTAGATGGAGCTATATGCTTGTTCGATAGTGTTGCCGGTGTTGAACCACAATCTGAAACTGTCTGGAGGCAGGCTGATAAGTACGGGGTGCCCAGAATTTGCTTTGTCAATAAGATGGATCGACTAGGAGCAAACTTTTTCCGGACAAGAGACATGATAGTTACAAATTTGGGTGCTAAACCGCTCGTGATTCAACTACCAGTTGGTGCAGAAGATAATTTTCAAGGTGTAATTGATCTTGTAAAGATGAAAGCTATACTTTGGTCCGGGGAAGAATTGGGTGCAAAGTTTGAGTATGCCGATATTCCGGCTGATCTTCAGGAGTTAGCTGAAGAGTACCGGGCGCTAATGATAGAAACGATTGTTGAATTAGATGATCAAGCTATGGAGAACTATCTTGAAGGAGTTGAGCCTGACGAGGAAACCATTAAGAAATTAATTAGGAAAGGCACGATTGGAATCAGTTTTGTGCCTGTATTGTGCGGTTCAGCTTTTAAAAATAAGGGAGTTCAGCCGTTACTTGATGCCGTTATGGATTACTTGCCATCACCTGTTGAGTTGCCGCCAATGAAGGGGACTGATCCGGAGAACCCTGAATTGACAATTGAAAGGAAAGCAAGTGATGATGAACCATTTTCCGGACTAGCTTTCAAAATCATGACCGATCCGTTTGTGGGATCCCTTACATTTGTCAGGGTGTATTCCGGAAAGCTTAGCGCAGGATCTTATGTACTGAATGCGAACAAAGGAAAGAAAGAGAGAATTGGTAGATTATTGGAAATGCATGCCAACAGTAGAGAGGATGTTAAGGTTGCTTTGGCCGGTGATATTGTTGCTCTTGCAGGTCTAAAGGATACCATTACGGGTGAAACTCTCAGCGACCCTGACCATCCCGTTGTCCTTGAGCGGATGGACTTCCCCGATCCCGTAATTAAGGTTGCTATTGAACCCAAGACTAAAGCTGATGTCGATAAAATGGCTAATGGTTTGATCAAGCTTGCTCAAGAAGACCCTTCTTTCCACTTCTCACGAGATGAGGAGATCAACCAGACTGTAATTGAAGGAATGGGAGAATTGCATCTCGAGATTATCGTTGATCGTCTGAAGAGAGAATTCAAGGTCTGTAGCAACATCAAATTCTTGTCAACTTTGTGTGTGCATTTAATAGCTTTACTGATGCATAAATTCTTCGAATTCTCATTATTTTGAATCTTTGATTGCTTGGTGCATGTAGGTAGAAGCTAATGTCGGTGCACCCCAAGTTAATTACCGTGAAAGCATTTCCAAAGTTTCAGAAGTCAAGTATGTGCATAAGAAACAGTCAGGTGGGCAAGGGCAGTTTGCTGATATTACTGTTCGTTTCGAGCCGATGGATCCAGGTAGCGGGTACGAGTTCAAGAGTGAAATCAAAGGTGGAGCTGTGCCAAGAGAATATATTCCCGGAGTGATGAAAGGGCTGGAGGAGTGTATGTGTAACGGTGTCCTTGCAGGCTTTCCCGTTGTTGATGTACGTGCTGTGCTAGTAGACGGTTCTTACCACGATGTTGATTCAAGTGTCTTGGCGTTTCAACTGGCAGCCAGGGGAGCCTTCCGAGAGGGGGTTAGAAAGGCTGGCCCTAGGATGCTCGAACCTATTATGAAAGTCGAGGTTGTTACACCCGAAGAACACTTGGGTGATGTGATCGGTGATCTCAACTCTCGGAGAGGCCAGATTAACAGCTTTGGTGATAAGCCTGGTGGACTCAAGGTACATCAGATTACTTCACATCCCTTGTTTTGCTTTGAAAACTTCTTGTTTATATACCCAGAAAAAAGTCGATCGAATACAATCTTATCGTGTCGATGCATTTGGTGCCGGATTAACTGCAGGTGGTGGATTCCCTTGTTCCGCTCGCCGAGATGTTCCAATATGTCAGCACTCTCCGAGGAATGACAAAAGGTCGTGCATCCTACACAATGCAATTGGCCCAGTTTGATGTTGTCCCTCAACATATCCAGAACGAGCTTGCTTCAAAACAGCAAGAAGTTGCTGCTTGATTTGTTATTTATTTTCCCGGGATCCAAACACTATTTTTTGTTCATAATATGAAGTGCAACAGTACTCTTCTTTTTCTCGTTTAAATTCCAAATTTCACGTATCAGTTTTGGATATAAATGCAGCAAAACTCTGAAGTAGAAATTGCAAGATAAATCAGAACTTGTAATTTTTTTAGTTCATTTGATGACATGAAACTGTTGGGATTGTGTTGTACGAATTAAATGTTCATAGGATAATTACATATGTGTTTGAAGTCCACGAATTCGATCTCCATTTTGTAAAAAAATGTCTTGAAATCCATGAATTTGACTTCTATTTCGTAGAAAAGTGTCTTGAAATCCATGAATTGAGTAATTTCTTTTTAATTTTTTTTTTCTATCTTCTTCCACCATGGTATGGAACTTATTTTTAGTACATTTCTTTTTTCTATACCGATTAAGTTTTTTACCATTCATTTTTTTTCATTCGTCGATAGGTAGGCATAAAAATATTAACAAAAAAACGTTCAATATCTAAATTTTAATGAATAAATTAAATATTTTAAAACTTTAATGACCAAAATAAATTTAAAAGTAAAATTTAATAATGATTTTCATAATTTACCTTTTTTTGAGCTGACATCTAATAGTTAAATCGAATGTCATAATAAAAGACTAATTAATACAAGGATAAATATTTTATACACAGGCGGTGGAAACTGAAAATTTTCACAAGCGCCTTAGTTTTAGTTATATGGAGTTAGTTTAGGGTTTAAAGGTGGGGCAGGGGATTAGAATTTAAGGATAATTGTTTCGATTTAAGGTTTAGGGTTATAATTTAGGGTTTAATGGTTAAAACCTAAATCCTTCCCATATTGCCATAAAACTAACCCCTAACCTATAAACCCTAAATTATAACCTTAAACCTTAAATTAAAACAACTATCCCTAACTTCTAAACCCCTACACCTAAACCCCTAAACCTTATACCATAAACTAACTCTCTATATCCTAAAACTAAGGCGCTTGTGGAAACTTTCGGTTTCGACCGCTAATGCAGAGGATATTAATCTTTAATACAATATTGACATTTTCAGGACTTAATTAGAACATAATTTGAAACTTATGGATCAGTTTAAAAATTGAATGACTTTTTAGGGACGGTTAGACAAAATTAATCTTTTCTAATCACCTAACCAAACACCTAGGACTACTCGAATTGCCGAGGCGAAGAAGCTTCGAGAACCACCGGATATCTCTAGTCTGCTCATTTTCTTTATAAACATTAATTTCTTCAGAATTTCTAAATTAATTACCCTAAACCTCAAAGATCACAATCGTCTTCCCCAAAGCGAAATTCGAAGCTAACAGATTCTTCTTCCATGGCCGACGAAGCCAAAGCCAAAGGCAACGCCGCCTTTTCCTCCGGTGATTTCAACGCCGCAATCAAACACTTCACCGATGCTATAGACCTTGCTCCGACCAACCACGTCCTTTACTCAAATCGATCCGCCGCTCACGCTTCTCTCCATCAATACGATGCTGCATTATCCGACGCCAAAAAGACCGTGGAACTTAAACCCGACTGGTCCAAAGGTTACAGCAGGCTCGGCGCGGCTCACCTCGGTTTGCACCAATATCAAGATGCGATTTCGGCGTATAAGAAAGGTATCGAGATTGATCCTAATAATGAAGCTCTGAAGTCTGGATTGGCTGATGCTCAATCGGCGTTGGCTTCGGCTTCACGATCTAGGGCGGCTCCGCCACCCAGTCCATTCGGAGATGCTTTTCAAGGGCCGGAGATGTGGGCGAAGTTGACTGCCGATCCAACGACTAGGCTTTATTTACAGCAGCCGGATTTTGTTAAGGCGATGCAGGATATTCAGAAAAACCCTACCAAATTGAGTGAGTATTTGAAGGATCAGAGGGTTATGAAAGCTTTGGGGGTTCTATTGAATGTTAAGTTTAACGCACATGGTGCTGGCGACGACATGGATATTCCTGAGACGGATTCACCTCCAGCTCCGCAGTCTTCACAGCCGGCTAAGGAGGAGGTGAAGAAACCTGAGCCTGAGACGGAACCTGAACCGATGGAAATTTCGGAAGAGAAGGAGAAGAAGGAGAAAGCTTTAAAGGAGAAGGAGGCTGGAAATGCTGCATATAAGAAGAAGGATTTTGAGACGGCTATTCAGCATTACACGACAGCAATGGAGCTTGATGATGGGGATATTTCGTACATCACCAATCGGGCTGCTGTTTTCTTGGAAATGGGCAAGGTATGGTTATCTATATTTATTTGTTTACAAGTTAGAAATTTTACTTAATTAAATATGGGTGTTTTATGATACTAATAAAGCATAGAAACTGTTGGTTGATTTTATACTTTATATAAGTTTTTTTTTTCAGCTGAGAACATTGAAATTTAGGTGGCCTAGATTAGTAATCTTCATGCTAATTTCATCTAGAATAAAATAATTTAGACTTTCCTTAAGAATGATACTGTTGGGTTTGTTCTGCTCTAAGATGGAGATAGATCCTTTGTTTTTCCAAGCATCTAAATATGGCTGAACTTACAGAAGTTAATTTTTTGCCAGATTAGAAGCACATTTTGATTATCATCTTTTAGTGATCAATGAATTTATGATGGCATGATTCTGAGTGCTCTGCCTTGCGTCTGCTTAATTATGTAAGCTTTTAATGATGCTATATCCGAACTAGGGGTGCTTAATGAGTTGAGCAGCTCGCGAGCTGGCAGCTGCTCGAACTCGACTCCGTCAAAACTCGGTAAATGCTTGACTCGGGTTGACTCGACTCGAACTCGAGTCGAGACCTTAACAAGTTGGGTTGATCAAAGTCTAGCTTGACTCGATTAGTTCATGAGCAGGGCATTACTTTTTTAAAATATTTTTTTAGTAATTACTTTAGTTTGATGTACTTGTGGATTGTTACTTAGTTTTAATATGATAGTTTTGTGAATTTTATTTTAGTTTTAAAATGCTAGTTTGGTGTATTTGTGGATTGTTAGTTTGGATTTAAACTTTGAAAGTGTTTTATACAATCTTTTGATTTTTTTTTTGTTAAATTTGTTAATTTATGTTAGTATTAAGTCTCATATAGTATAATTAAATTTTAAAAATAAGGTAAATTTTTTAGTGAGCTTAACGAGCAATGAGTCAAGTTGAGCAACAAATTTTTTAACGAGCACGAGTCGAGCACAATTTTAACGATCTTAATGAGCAACGAGTCGAGTAAATTTTTTTAACGAGCACGAGTCGAACACTGCCCACCTCGCGATCGACTCGCTTGATAAACACCCCTAATCCGAACCGAACATGAACACATATTCTTTTATTTTCTTCAACAGCGGCAGTTAAAGGTCTAGTTAATCCTTGAAAAGGAAACGGAAGTCTTTGGTTGATTTTACTCTTTTCTTCTATGTTACCAATACCATTACTGAAGGTGTGATAGTTTTTTGAGTTTGGATAGATGTGAACTTGTTATCATTATTATATTTTTGCTTGCCTATTTTTATTGGACCAGGTAAGAGAACTTTCTCCCCAATTTCTATGTTGGCATTGTGACGAAATTTGCTCTGTGCTGGAAAAAGATTCTGCTTTTGGGTTGTAGTTCTTAATTTTTTGCGCGTGTGTGTATATGTAACTTCACTTCCTTTGTCTTGCTCACTGTCTTTGTTGAGTACAGTATGAGGATTGCATTAAAGATTGTGACAAGGCTGTTGAAAGAGGTAGAGAGCTCAGAGCAGACTATAAAATGATAGCAAGAGCTTTGACTAGGAAGGGGACTGCTTTGGTGAAGATGGCTAAATGCTCGAAAGATTATGATCCGGCGATAGAGACTTTCCAGAAAGCTCTTACTGAGCATCGCAATCCAGACACTTTGAAGAAACTAACCGATGCAGAAAAAGCGAAGAAGGATTTGGAGCAACAAGAGTACTTTGATCCAAAGTTAGCGGATGAGGAGCGTGAGAAAGGTATTCTTCATCAGTTTCTGTTTATTTCTTGCCGGCAACTTCATGGTTCTTTGAATTTGTTTCCTTGTATATTCCGGTCACCGGCATATACTGTTCATTTACTGACTGCAGAAATATATTTGTAGGGAATGAATATTTCAAGCAGCAGAAGTATCCAGAGGCTGTGAAGCATTATACAGAGTCATTGAGAAGAAACCCCAAAGATCCAAGGGTAAGAAATCTAATTCCTTTCTTGTGAGTTTGTGGCGACCATTGGCAAAAGCACACGAAAAAAGAATTGTTTTCGACCGTTCGAATTCATTTCGCATGTCAGGCATACAGCAATAGAGCTGCATGCTACACAAAATTGGGAGCAATGCCTGAGGGACTGAAAGATGCTGAGAAGTGCATCGAGCTCGATCCAACCTTTTCTAAGGGTTACACAAGAAAAGGTGCTGTTCAGTTCTTCATGAAGGAGTATGACAAAGCTTTAGAAACATACCAGGAAGGGTTGAAACATGATCCAAATAACCAGGAACTGCTCGATGGTGTTCGAAGGTACGCAGCGCTCTCTTTTCGATCTTTTGGTTTTGTGTTCCTATATCTGCTGTACATTATCTGATTACCTGGTTCTCTCGGCAGATGTGTAGAACAGATTAACAAAGCTAGTCGAGGTGATTTCACCCCTGAAGAGTTGAAGGAAAGACAGGTGAGGATCGAGGAATTGTTTCGCGCGGTTTAGGATGCCGATGTTAATTTAAATTGATGTCATATTATTGCAGGCCAAGGCAATGCAAGATCCTGAAATTCAAAACATTCTCTCGGATCCAGTCATGAGACAGGTTAGTGCTTAAAAGAAACTATTACTTTTGGCTGTGTTAAGTACTTACAATGTGAACATATCTGTATACTTTTGCTGTTTGGCTTGCTGAGAAAAAAAAAAGGGGATTTGGGCAGGTTTTGATTGATTTCCAGGAAAATCCAAAGGCAGCACAAGAACACACGAAGAATCCTATGGTGATGAACAAGATCCAAAAGCTGGTCACCGCTGGAATTGTCCAAATGAGATAAAAAAATGTGGTTGAGGTTAATTTTAGTCCATTTTGCCTTCTCCATTGCAGTAAATTTGTGCCCTTTTTCTTGTCATTTCAGTAAATTTGTACTGGCTGCTGTCTGAATTTGGGTGGATTAATTCACAAGGAAAAAAAATAGTTGGAAATATTCAGAAAGCTTGCATGGGATTGATTAATTTAGCCTTAATAGGCAAAAAAAAAATGCCCCACCTATATATTTTTTCAGGTGCCTATATATATATTTTTCCAGATAAGTGCTTAACATGTTTTGATTTATTTTATTTTTTTATTTCTTTTAATTTAATTTAAAAAAATCTATTTTTTAAAAAAAATTACAAAATAACCGGGATGATGTTCAAATCTCGACACGGGATGATGTTCTCATTTTCTTGCCGAAAGATTTGTACGTCGTTCGTCGTGTGTGTGATCCACCAGCATTGTGGTTGCCAGCATTGTGGTGGATCTAACCAATGCTGACGCCACGACGGTAATCGAAATTTGAGACATATATTTAACGATTTAGGAATATAAAAATGAAATAAAGTATGTCACATGTCATGTTTTCAGAAAACGTTAGATAAAAAGATATAATTTGAGATTTTTTACCTATTAAGCCATTAATTTACCATTCTTCCTCTGAATCCAAAGAAGAATTTTGGAAAGTAGGAAGAAAGCAGTAAAAATTCACTAGGCAAACATATCTGCTTCTTATTTACTAGTACTTTTCTGATTCTCAATTGTTCAAGGAAATTGATCCACAAGTTTTTGATATACCCCAAGAGAAACTGATTACTTACATTTGAAGCAGCTAATTCCTCACAGTTCTTCAACTTTTATTTAAAAAATAGCCGTCTAAAGTTCAGCCACCACCACTTCCGATCGATGTCCCTGATTTCCGACTCGGCAGCGGGTCATGTTTAGGATTCGGCATAGTCGGAGCATAGTCATTTACAGTGACAACCTCCAGTTTCAGCTTTCTCATCTGCACTTCAAAACCCAGATTTCCCTAACCATCTTCTTCCCGGTTTAAAAAAAAAAAGCAATCCCTTTCTGTTAAAGTTACCTCATAAACTGCAGAGCTTGCTGAGGTTGCACCAGAAGAATCCAAGCCCTCGACTTCGCCTGCAAAATGTAACAAAAAAGCACCGATTAAATCACCCCAGAACTATCTTAATTCTTAAGATCAACTCTGAATGAACTGGAAATCTGTTGCTGACATATAAGTGGATCGAGACAGAGAAACAAGAGAAGGAGAAGTATGGTTTTAGCATGATGACCCATGGTGGCTGTTCTGGTTCAAACGGAGCACAAATTGTGCAGATTTATATTAGTATTTCAGCTTTGTAATTGCTGCTGGTAAGAAGACTTTATAGCCACAGCTGTCCTAGCAAGGGGACAGGTGTGAGTCCAAAGGCTAGGACACTTACCAGCAACAATTACCATTTACCTCAATGCTGAAATACTAATAGTTGAGAAGGTGGGCAGAGTCCCCTGTTTGGACGGCAACCACTCAAAAGCTTTGATGGATTATCATGGGATTGCAGCCTCCATGCACAAAAGTGTAGGGCACTATAGCCGGCAAACGAGTCAATCGGTTCGAGTCATTTCGGTTTCGGTTATTTTAGGTCTAATATTTTCAGTTTAGATTCAGTTTCAATTTCGGTTCGATTTTAGTTTGGGTCTATTGTGTTTCGGGTCATTTCGGGTCGGTTGATTTTTGGTTCGGTTATTTTCGGTTCGGTTGTTTTCGGTTCAATGATAGATCAGTCGGTTTTAATCAAATTTTTAGGTTGGTCAGATTTTTACACCCTATATATAATTTTATAAAGTCAATATACTTGACATTTTAGTGACTTGCGAGGCTGTTCATATTTTATCTTTCTTATTTCTATTAATCGGGTCTATTCGGTTCAGGTCTATTTGGTTCGGGTCTATTTGGTTTAATTTCGGTTCAGTTTATTTCGAGTTTCAGATCATATTTCGAATTAATTTTTAGCTTCGGTTTGAATAATTCAGTTCGGATCTCGAGTCAAGTTTACCAGTTCTATAGTGCACTAACTTTGTGTCAGCTCAGGGAAATTTTGAGGTTCCTTGAAAAGCAATAATTAGGTAGCATTAGCAATCAACCTTGCATGGTTCATGTAGCTCTCTTCACAGTTTCTTCCGTGTAGGCATTGCGCAAGTCTTTTATGAGGAAATTTGTGTATTGTTTAGAGAGTTATAAAGTAGTGAAATGGTGAACATTATGGTGGTTATTTATGGTAATCTTCATTGCGTTATCTTAAACAATAGATCGGATTTGATGGCAAATTGAGTAATAAATGGGCTTAAATGAAAATTAAGTGCTAAAAGTATCTCTCTTTTGAATTTTAAGTGTCTAAATATCTTTTTTTTTTTGTAAAAATAGGTGTCTAAAATTTCAACTGTTATAATTTTTAGTGTCTGACAATTAAAAGGTATTGAAAAAATTATTAACCAATTAATGCTTGACACGTGGCATGTTTATTTTTTATTTTTCTTCAAAATTTAAAACTTAAAACAATTTTTTTTATAGATTTTTTTAAACTTTTCAAAAAATTCCAAAATTTTGATTTTTTACAAAATAGTCCCCAAATCCTTTAAAACTCCCAAACTCAAACCCTTAAATCGATGCCGCTTCCGCTACCTATCGCCGTGCCTGAGCATGCTCATGTGGTCGCCTGACCAAGATGGTCATCTTTCCCAATACGGTGTCGCCGGATACGGCGAATGGCGTGCAGACGAACGTTGAACGCCGAATGCAAAATCGACGTTTAGCTGGTACGTCGTTCGTCGTTTTCGGTGACGTCGTGTTGGGGGAAGTGACTGCCTTGGTCCGACGATCAAAGGGGTGTGGTCAGCGGCAACGATAGGCAGCGGAAGCAGCGGCGATTTGGAGGTTTGGATTTGGAGAATTTTAGGGGATTTGGGACTGTTTTATAAATTTTTCAAAATTTCAGGATTTTATGAAAATCTAAAAATTTGGGCGTTTTCTTAAAAAAAAAACAAATTAGTGTCACGCGTTAAGCATTGATTGGTTATAAATTGTCTAACACCGTTTAACTGTCGGCACCTAAAATTATAACTGTTGAAATTTTAGACACCTACTTTTATAAAAAAAATTATACTTTTGACACCTAAAGTTTAAAATAAGGATACTTTGAGCACCTATTTTTCATTTAAGCCTAATAAATATGTAGCACTACCATATTTATAATTAGAAGGGTAACCATTTGATGCACAGACAATGAAAAATATATTTTCTACAAATATGTCTAATTTTACTTTAAAAACTAAAATCTAAATTCCTAACATGAGAAACCTAAACTTAAACTAAATTGTTGGCTAGTTGTCAATTCTGAAAAGTACTTTTAAAAAGTAATATAGAATAAAAATTTATATTAGTAAAAAAATACTCTTTTTATTGAAAAGAGAGATATTTATATTCTCAAGGTAAATAATAATATTTTAATTTAGATGAGATTGAAATGCATACAAAATAAAGTAATATGAGCTTTTTTGGTCACTCGACCGATTAGTGAATATTAATAAGAAAAACGGTAAAAAAATAAGGACTATTTTGATAATAACAAATATTTTTTTAAAAAAATACTTAATTGCATAATAATTTTTAAATTACCATCATCAATCTAAATTGGTTCTTAAACTTTTAATATTTCAAATTTATCCTCAAATCATGACCCTCATTTTAAATTGATTCCAAACTTTTGAACATTATACTTTCATCCTTAAATTATCAGTATATCCTAATCAAATCCCATGGTAATTAAACCATTATAAAAATTATTAACCGCAATGTAAAGTTGATGTGTATTATGTGGAATGAACGATAATTTGAGGATAAAATTGAAATGTTCAAAAGTTTGGAGATTAAGTTAGAATGATGTCATAGTTTGAGGATAAAATTAAAACATTTAAAAATTTTGGGGTCAATTCAAAATGATTGTCATAGTTTGAAGATAAAATTAAAACATTCAAAAGTTTAAAGATCGATTTAGAATTTAGGTCATAGTTTGGAGATGTATCATGCAATTAACACAGAAAAAGCTGTTGTTGGGCTGGTCCAAAACGACGCAGAAACGGTGCGTTTTGAGTTCTGGTGCCGGACTACTAGTCAAAGTCATCCTATTTATAATAATTTTATAAATAAGAAAATCAACGAGTAGGAAGCGGACACGCTAACATAATGGGAAAGTGAACGGCTGTGATGTCCCCAACACAAGATCTAATTTCATTGGCTCAGTAAATCCGTATTCGCTTTTCCATTGGTCCACGTCACCACCGATGACATGTTCACTCGTTTTACGCCCACCCGAAGAAAACTAACGTTAGATTCGGGAATTTCCGAATATAAAACGGCTCGAACCGCGACTCCCTCTCTACAAGAGAAAGTCTTCTTCCTAGAAGCTCAGTTAACGGTTCAGCGAATTTCAAAGGAAATAAACTTCTTCGAATAGAGAAAGAGAGACAAGAGTTGAGGACGCGCGATGGCTGGCTCGTGGAGAGCACGCGGCTCCTTGTCGGTTCTAGCGATAGTCTTGTTCGGTGAGTGCTGTGCTGCTCTTTGCTCTTTTGTTTTGTTAGATCTGCTTGTTCAAATGCGATTGAATGATTTCTTGATTCGGTTTCATGTTCGAGAAGGAAATTATGTAGATTTTAGTTCAGTTTTGATGATTTTATCGCGCGTAAAGTGCATGTTTGGATCTGATTCAGGCTCTATGGTTTTAGTGATGCATTGGTTCGTGAATGAGAGTTTCGGCGATCTCATATCGTCTGATTCTTCTGCATTGATCCGAGAATTATAAAATCTCTGGATTTTTAGAATCATTGACTCGCTAATTCGTTTGATTAGACTATTATCTCGTGTTTTAGTTTCAATTTTCTATTTACGCTACGATATCTTTATTTAGAAATGTTGATGTTGTGCTCGAGAATGTTCTAGAAAATTCGTTAGGCTTCCGTTTTAACTAGAATGGATCGTATGAGATAATTATGTTGCTGTTGACTAACTAAAAGTAGATTTGTTGATTGAGATCTTCTTCTAACTTAATGCACGATGGAAATTGGAAAGAGCCGCTGCAAATTTCTTTTTGGCTGCAGAAAACAGTTTCTATTCTCTGATATTGATTTCTAACTCGATAGTAGTTTAATTTGAATCATGTGGGCGAACATCATGATTGCATTTAATGGCAATGAATATTGATATTGTGTAAGCTTTGAAACAGGATGTCTCTTTGCAATCTCAATTGCAAAAGAGGAGGCCACTAAATTGGGGACAGTCATTGGAATTGACCTCGGTACAACTTATTCATGTGTCGGTGTTTACAAGAACGGTCATGTTGAAATCATAGCCAATGACCAAGGTAACCGTATTACACCATCTTGGGTGGCTTTCACCGACAGCGAGAGGCTGATTGGTGAGGCTGCAAAGAACCAGGCAGCTGTTAACGCGGAGAGAACCATCTTCGATGTCAAGAGACTTATCGGAAGAAAGTAATGTGCATTGTTCTCAAGTTTCTTGTTTTATGTTTCGGTGTATTGGGATATAATGCTTACTGGGACATATTTTTTCTTTGCAGGTTTGATGATAAGGAAGTCCAGAAGGACATGAAACTTGTTCCATATAAGATTGTGAACAAGGATGGGAAGCCTTATATCCAAGTAAAGATTAAGGATGGAGAGATCAAGGTCTTCAGCCCTGAGGAGATCAGTGCTATGATTCTAACTAAGATGAAGGAAACAGCCGAAGCTTTCCTTGGGAAGAAAATCAAGGATGCAGTGGTTACTGTTCCTGGTGAGTGCATTATAAGAAACATTGTTCTCTTTTTGGAAAAAAGATTATGTTTTTGATCCTTTATGATGCTCAAATTATCTCTGTTTGATTTGCAGCATACTTCAATGATGCCCAGAGACAGGCTACCAAGGATTCTGGAATTATTGCTGGGCTCAATGTGGCTAGGATTATCAATGAACCAACTGCAGCCGCCATTGCCTACGGTTTGGACAAGAAGGGTGGTGAGAAAAACATTCTTGTCTTTGACCTTGGTGGTGGGACATTTGATGTCAGTATCTTGACAATTGATAATGGGGTATTCGAGGTTCTTTCCACAAATGGAGACACTCATTTGGGAGGTAAGCATCATTCTTGTTTTTGGTTTTAGGTTTGTAGAAGTTCGTTTTTATTATGAGTTTTGCTTATGGTAATTTTTCTTGCAGGTGAGGATTTTGACATGAGGATTATGGAATACTTTATTAAGCTGATTAAGAAGAAGCATGGAAAGGATATCAGCAAGGACAACAGGGCTCTTGGGAAGCTCAGGAGGGAAGCTGAGCGTGCCAAGAGAGCTCTCAGCAGCCAGCACCAGGTCCGCGTGGAGATTGAATCACTTTTTGATGGTATCGATTTCTCTGAGCCGCTTACCCGGGCTCGCTTTGAGGAGTTGAACAATGACCTGTTCAGAAAGACCATGGGACCCGTGAAGAAGGCAATGGAAGATGCTGGTTTGGAGAAGCGCCAAATCGATGAGATTGTTCTTGTAGGTGGAAGCACTAGAATTCCCAAGGTTCAACAGCTCCTTAAGGACTACTTCGATGGAAAGGAGCCCAACAAGGGTGTTAACCCAGACGAAGCCGTTGCTTATGGTGCCGCAGTACAAGGTGGCATCTTGAGCGGAGAGGGTGGTGATGAAACCAAAGGTACATTTTCGTCTCCCGTAATTCTCTCTATCCTAACTACACAAGCCTATAGCTGATGAAGACTATTCTAACTGAATCTAACCATGTACAGATATTCTTCTTCTTGATGTGGCTCCACTTACCCTCGGTATCGAGACTGTTGGTGGAGTAATGACCAAGTTGATTCCTAGAAACACCGTTATCCCGACCAAGAAGTCTCAAGTTTTCACCACTTATCAGGATCAGCAAACCACCGTCTCCATTCAGGTACATTTAACACGATCCTTGTTAAAACTTGAGAATCGGAATACTCTGACCGTATGCGTCCAGCTTATATGAAATTTTGTGGTTTGATATCAGGTCTTTGAAGGTGAACGGAGTCTCACAAAGGACTGTAGGCTGCTAGGGAAGTTTGAACTTACTGGAATTCCTCCAGCTCCAAGGTTTGCTCCTCTCTTCTATAAACTCACTTTTATGCTTTAGCCTTTATGCAAATATTCACCCGAATTGAGCGGTACCCGTTGTTCGATTTCTCAATTCCTCAGGGGAACCCCTCAAATCGAAGTTACATTCGAAGTTGATGCAAACGGTATCTTAAACGTCAAGGCCGAAGACAAAGGCACGGGAAAATCAGAGAAGATCACAATCACTAACGACAAGGGTCGTCTTAGCCAAGAGGAAATTGAGCGAATGGTCCGCGAGGCCGAAGAATTCGCAGAGGAGGACAAGAAGGTGAAGGAGAAGATTGATGCTCGCAACAGCTTGGAGACGTACGTTTACAACATGAAAAATCAGATTAGTGACAAAGATAAGCTTGCCGACAAGCTCGAATCCGACGAAAAGGAGAAAGTCGATACGGCAGTGAAGGAGGCCCTCGAGTGGCTCGACGACAACCAGAATGCCGAGAAGGAAGACTTCGAGGAGAAGCTCAAGGAGGTTGAGGCTGTTTGCAATCCTATCATCACGGCTGTATATCAAAGGTCAGGCGGTGGCCCCGGTGGTGCCGATTCAAATGAAGAAGAAGACGATTCACATGATGAACTCTAGAAAAAGGAACTGTAATGAAAAAAGATGAGAAGATTAGAGTTGAAATGAGAGACTGTACTAATTAGAGGTAGGATATTTTGTTTTAATTAAAACAAACCGTTTTTATTATTCTATGAATTGATTATATTCCTCATATCAAAGTAAAGGTATGATTTTGATAGTTTTTAAACTCAATCCTTTTATTTTTACGAAAATTATGTTTCTCCATTAGAATTTGATAATGTGTCAATCTTCGGATTAATTTCTTAATTTTGATAAAATAAAGTAAGGTTTTAATTTATAAATTTTAAATTATAATCACTATTTTTAAATTATAAATTTAAATATCTAAATTTGTAACTTTAAACTGTATTCTTAAAGCCCACAATAAGACATTTGTAATGATCATTAAATTTATTAAATTGTTAGAAAATATCATTAAATTTATTAAATTATTATAAAATAATCATTATATATTATAAAATAATAATAAATTTGAACAAATTTAATTTATTGATAATTTGTGTACTATAACGAATAAAGTAATGAAATTTCCGATAATACAATATATATCAAATTATTGGTGGAGGGAATAAAACCTTAAAAAAATCGAACCTTAATTTGTCATGATTTACTAACATGGGTACCACCGGCGAGAAAAAAAATTAAAGTCGAAAATTCTAATATAAAAACAATAAAACAAAGGTATAAAAATGACGGGTGCTATAAGAAAATAATGGTCGGATGGTCAGAGTTTTTTCACTCGTCTTTTTGTTTTTTTAAGTTTTGAGTTCTAAATTCAGTAGGAGCAGGCTCTTTCCTACTCGTTTTAAGATTAATTATCGCAGCAGCAGTTTTCGTTCTTTTGTTAATATATATTATTAAAATCTCTAATTACAGCCCTCCACGTGTCGCTAGTCAGTCGTAATCAATCTGAAACTGTTGCCCAGATTCATCGTCCTCCCCAACAGACCACCCGCAAATTATGATCGTCGTTTTCCAAAAGAACAAACAAAAATGGTTCTTTTTCAAACATTTTAGTACACTTTTAAATATAGTAATTCTCTTCACCAATCTTCTTCATTTGACTATTTCGTGACCAACTTTCACTGTTCAGTGTTCACTACTGTTACAGACCTCTCCAATGGCTGCTGCTAATAACTCACTTTCAGCTCCTTTCTCGTGTGGTAAAGATTCAGGGCATGTAATTCCCACGACCCCTTTAGTTTCTTTCCTCGAACGTGTCCAAGAAACAGCTTTCCAAACTTATGGGAGATCAAATTGTGATCTCAAAGACTACGTGGACTTGTCGTTGAAGTTCGATTTTCCAAGCACAGTGGAGGCGTTCGATGAAATTCCCAAGAGAGAAAATGGGGTCGTCTCGGTTACGGATTTCGAATGGTTTATAGGGAAATGGTTTAGAAGTGCTGGGGAGGAGCTTTTGTATGCCGACCCGGTGGATTTTGAACCCGAGCCTCGTGGGTTCTTGCCCAAGGTGGAGAACGATGAGGTGAGAGCTTGGGCATTGGAGGTGCATGGTTTGTGGAAAGAACTGAGTAGGAAGGTTTCGAACTCGGTTCTTGATAAACCCGAGTTGCATACTCTGCTTCCACTGCCGGAGCCTGTCATGATCCCTGGTGAACGGTTCAGAGAGGTCTATTATTGGGATTCTTACTGGGTTGTAAGGTCAGTTTTGATTTAATGTTTTTCTTTTGTTCATACTTTTGATTTAAGAGTGTTTCGAAACACTTTAGCTACTGGAGAGTCATATTTCGATACGAGTCTCAGAACGCACCCGAGTATCAAAACGGTCAACTCCGTTTCGATACAAGGGTCATCTGCATTTTAAATTGTTTCAAGTTCTTGTTTCTTACATTTTAGTCCGTTGAAATTTGACAAAGATGCATGAAATACGACTAATTGAGTATTGATAAACTTAAAATCTGCAAGGTCGTCATCTTTTGTAAAATTTACGTTTTGGTCCCTAAAAGTTTAATTCTTACAATTAAACCCCTAAATGAATTCTGATCGCTGTGCCTTTTCTTACATTTTAGTCCGTTGAAATTTGACAGAGATGCATGAAATACGACTAATTGAGTATTGATAAACTTAAAATCGGCAAGGTCGTCATCTTTTGCAAAATTTACGTTTTGGTCCCTAAAAGTTTAATTCTTACAATTAAACTCCTAAATGAATTCTGATCGTTGTGCCTTTCCTCCCTTTGGTCTTGAGTGATCACATAGGTTTAATATTGCATTTAGAAAAGATAAAAAGGAAAAAAAAAAGTCGTTAATCAAGGTTGACTTTCGGGTTGACTTTGGTTTTCCCGTGTAATCTTCGTAGTTCGGGTCAAGCCTCAAGGCCGGGCTAAGGGGTTACATTTGTAACTTTACGTGATTGTGATTTGTTTACTCACATTGTGAATGCGGTTCGGTGTTGCGCAAACCTCCAAAATCGTTACGATAGACTAGTTACTTTGCTTTTGCAGCTCCGCAATTTAATACTATGCAAAATATTGAATTTAAGTAACTGTTACAAATTTTCCTAACTGCGATGATCATGATACAGAGGGCTGCTAGCAAGCAAAATGTACGAGACTGCGAAATCGATCGTTACTAATCTCATTTCGTTGATAGAAACGTATGGTTATGTACTTAATGGTGCGAGAGCCTATTATACGAATCGAAGGTAATGCTTTCGTTTATTTATTTTTCTTACATTGTTTGTAAATTGTAAGAACCTTTGTCATTGGTAGCAAAGTTTTAACTTTTCTCATTTACAGTATCTTGCCTATTCCAAGCTTTGTTGTACTTTTTTGCAGCCATCCTCCACTCTTGAGTGCAATGGTTTATGAGATATACAATAAGACTGATGATGTAGATTGGTTGATGAAGGCTCTCCCGCCGTTGCTTAACGAATATCGGTTTTGGAATTCAGGTATACTTATTACTTGGATGAGCAATTTCGTGCTCGTTCCGATCTTTGCTTGAACATAAGGTTTATGGTATATAGCATTCTCTCATACTTCAATCTTTCTTCATTTTGAGTGTTTCTGAGTTTTACAATGGTGTAGAAATACATGCGTTGATCATTCATGATGCTGAGAATCGTAATCACTCGTTAAATCGGTATTATGCGATGTGGAACAAACCAAGGCCTGAAGCTTCAGCTACTGTGTGTTCTTGTTTTCAACTTCATGTTGTATAAATTCAAGGAATTTGCCTTTTTTTAACTTGATCAATGCACCAGGATAAACAATTTGCTTCCAAGTTCTTGAATGTTGATGAGAAACAACAATTTTACCGAGAGGTTGCTTCGACTGCCGAATCCGGATGGGATTTCAGCTCAAGATGGATGAGGTTATACAAATTATATACTTTTATTATCAATTTGGTTAACTAAAGCTATGTTGCTACTTGCCCTATGGTACTTGGATTCGAGTTTGAGTGTCAAATTCGGATAGTTAGAACTTAGAAGTTAATTAATCGAAACCATATCTCTTGTTACAGGAATCCTCCTGAATTTACAACTCTAAGCACAACAACAATTTTACCTGTTGATTTGAATATATTCATACTGAGGGTATGTTAGAACTTCTCTTTCGAGCAACAATTTTACCTCGGATCATAACTCCATGGATTTATTACAACCGCTGTTCATGTCTTGATATAGATGGAACTTGACATTGCCTTCTTTGCAAAAGTTGTTGGAGAGAATGCCATTGCTGAGGATTTCCTCAGAGCTTCTCAAACAAGAAAGAAGGCAATTGACTCTGTTTTTTGGAACGAAAACACGGGACAATGGCTCGATTATTGGCTTAACAATGGTGCTGAATCCAAGGTTTGTGTCCGAATTTGCCATAGCTTGTAAGATGGTATCAAACAGTTTTAACATTCTCTTAAATTTTAGTGTTGTTTTTCTGTCGCTCTCCTTCAGGAACTGCATACATGGGAAGCTCAAAATCAGAACAAGAATGTGTTTGTTTCAAATTTTGTTCCCTTGTGGATTGATTTGTTCAACTCAGGTTTGTAATTCTTGAAAGCCTCAGGAAATGCTCAAATGGATTTCTCCATAGACTAATTTAAAATTTCATGATTCGAGAATTAGTGTCAGATAGGAGTGTGCGTCTAATACTAATAGGATAAATATTCTATACACAGGCAAAGTTTCCACAAGCGCCTTAGTTTTAGGGTATAGGAAGTTAGTTTAGGGTATAGGGTTTAGTGGTTTAGGTGTAGGGGGTTAGAATGTAGGGATAGTTGTTTTAATTTAAGGTTTAGGGTTATAATTTAGGGTTTATAGGTTAAAACTTAAATCCTCACCATATCACCCTAAAAACTAAACCCTAACCTATAAACCCTAAACCTTGAATTGAAACAAATACCCCTAAATTCTAAACCCTTATACCTAAACCCCTAAACCTTATACCCAAACTAACTTCCTATACCCTAAAACTAAGGCGCTTGTGGAAACTTTCAGTTTCCACCGCCAGTGTATAGGATATTAATCCATACTAATATACTCAACTTTTGATATTTTTCTTTTCATATGTAAGAAGGATTGTACCATATCATACCTATGTTGTAATATAAGCCGTGTTGCGTTTATCGTAGTTACAGAAATAATAAATGTTATCATAATCAATCATGCTAAAAATTTACAGAAATTGTCTTTTTTGCTTCATAAATGGAAGAAAACTTAAGAATCTTTATATACAGATGCTCTTCTGGTGGAAAAGGTGACAAGAAGTCTTCAAAGTTCAGGCCTGCTTTGTGCTGCTGGAATTGCTACCTCTTTGGCAAATTCAGGACACCAATGGTTAGCATATCATTTCACTCGATTTTAAGGCTACGTTTCGACATGGATATAGGATGTTATGTTGTACAGATTCGGGTGCGAGTGTTAAATACAACTATGTTCTCGCCTCGTAAAGGATTATATTTCATATTCATATCTGGGTATGCGTTGATGTTCGGGAGGGAATATTAAAATGTGTACAGGGACTTCCCGAACGGTTGGGCTCCGATGCAGCACATGATAGTCGAAGGCTTGTCGAGATCTGCATCAGCAGAAGCAAGGAAACTGGCGAAAGACATTGCCGAGAGATGGATCAGAGCCAATTACGTGGCCTACAAGAAAACAGGGAAAATGCATGAGAAATATAATGTGGAAAAGTTTGGCGAATTTGGTGGTGGTGGCAATTATAAACCCCAGGTATCATCCACATCTCATTTTTATTACGACCGATGCTGTTCCGATTTAGTGGCGGATTTAATCGGACACGGATATATGTCCGACATAAGTATGGTCATGTTATCATACTTATGTCCACATGTGTGTCGGATACAAGTGTCGCACACGAGTTCTGTTTTAATGATTCGAGTCTGGGTTCTTTTTGGTGATGTTGTAAATGCAGACGGGTTTCGGATGGTCGAATGGAGTAGTGTTGACATTCTTGGAGGAGTTTGGATGGCCGAAAGATCAGAAGATAAAATGAAGCATTAGGGTTATTTTCTGCCATTGTTGTGAGTACGACCAGATCGGACGTCGAATGTTGCAATTTCGAGTATATAAAACGGATTATTCTGTATTATATTAACGCGACAGATTTAAACTATGATTCTGTTTAGAAGTTAAATTCTTCAGATAGTCGAGATTTATATGATTATCGAATACTAACATGCATATAAGGTAAGCAAAATTCATATGCACCAATAACACATATGTAGGGGTGGATGATATTGTCACTAAAATGAGTCTCGAATACAAGTTTATGTCTAAATACGAGTATTAATTATATCTATATCTGTATGTGTATCGGACCGGATCATCGATACAAGTATGTCTAAAGTATGTGATTAAAGATCTTAGTTAACACCTTCTCGTTCAAAGCCCAATAGGAGTAAAATTCTCATTCTTCCATGAAAAAATTGTTCAAAAAAATATTTAATGCGTCTTTTGTACTTTACCAGCTAATCGCCTTTAATATTTTTAATGTTTTATGTACTTTTAATATATACATTGTCCATTCTTAATTAAGTGATAAAGAATCAAATGTTTGTTTGTTTTTTTCAATATTTAAAAAAAAAAACAAATTCTAACTCAATTTTGAAATTCGAACTTACGCGAGAATTGAAGAAATTGATATATACAATCGTATATTCATATATTGTTGATCATATTTTTTTTGTTGATTGAATTTAGTTCAATTACCATCATTATTCATTACCGGTACAATATACAGAACGACGCGGAATCAAACATGCTATCATTTTATATCTTTAAATTTAGGTGGAGTGGGATCTAAACATTATACCCAAATCATATATAAAAAAATCATTGTCATTCATTCAAATTTTTATGTTATGAAATGGCAACCGACCAGCTCTATTTAAATGCATTATGGAGTATATATATATATATATATATACTATCAACATTAATTTTGCTAATAATCAATATGTACCAAGATTCTACTGATACAAAGGATTTTCTAGCCAATTATATATAGAGAGAGAAGTAATATCCTATTCGTGTATTCATAATATTTGCTTATTCATTAATGAAGACCGTGTGTGTATGTATATATATTATATTATATTATATTATATCAATTTGGCCCTAAAGAATTTCTCCATATAATGTCTCCGATAGGACCATTAGGCAAAAGAATGGTGGAATCGCAGCAGTTTTAATCTGAACTGCCATGATTTACATCTTTTGCACTGATTATATAGAATTGGGGAGTTTACTTTACCGCTACTCGAGTTTTACAGCTTTCACGCATCCGCTTCCCTTCTAATCCCGTTTTCTTCCGCGCCGGACATGAACCTTAGTTGTTGCTGCAACTACATGATGATAGTAAAATTGTTAGAGCCAGGGATGAAACAAGGGTTGCAGACTATGTTACTCGAAGTTGAGTGTCGGTGTCAGATATGTGCATGTGTTCGGTATAGGTATATTCAACTGGTTTTATTTCGAGGGTTCTTAAAGGATTATATCCTATGTCTGTGTTCCAAAATACCCGGAGTAACATATAGAATGGATGAATTAGGAATCGAGCGAGGGGTTGTTTAAACCTAGGACAAGAACCAAAATTGGATAGACATGACAATGAAATGAAGTAGAGAAACATAACCGTTGCAAACGTAATCGTATAAAAGCCGGTAAAGAAACTCACTTGATCATGTTTCAACTTTTCAGCAGTCAATTCATCACTCAAATTCATCATTCTGCAGAAAAGTTTTTTTAAGAAAGAGTATCAGAAGAGAGTGATGCATATATATATAGGGTGGAAAGAATGGAAGAACTACTTTGTATCGATTTAGAAGACCAACCTAGATTGAAGCTCAGAGATCTTGCCGAGCAATAAACGTTCCCTCTCGGAAGCAGCTGTTTCGGCCTATTGACAAAGATTTGATAAGAGAAGAAAGAATAACCCACTAGAAATTAGTCATCAGAGAGATAGATAAAAGCTTCTTACATTCCCATTGCTTTCAGGACGAGGTAGAGGAGGCAACTTTCCGTTTTGTGAGGCTGCTAAAAAAGAAAAAACAGATCACTTTACTAATAAGTAGTTTATTTACTAATCTAAACAGGTGTGATGGAAAGACGGCTTTCACTGACCATCTACAACATCAGCGGACTGTAAGGTATTCAACAAATTCACGATAAGATCCTAGCATTCCAGAAAAATCCCAGTGAGAACATTAATTATTAGGCAAACAGACATTCTATCACCAAACGATCATCCCACGCTTAAGACTTTACCTGTTGAAGCGAAGTCTGCTGGAAAAGATTCTGAAGGTGAGTCATAACAATTGATACAGGCACATTTCCGTTGGTTTCCTTGGGGGGAGGATTGGTAGGCTGAAAAACAGGAGGAAATGATCAACCAATAAGCAAACAACTTTTTTTATGTGGTGCAGTGGCGTACAAAGCGGGTTAACATGTTCCACTACCAGATAGATGGAGGCACAAATAAGATGAGATGAATTCATATTTGAGATGTAAGGCGTTACAATAAAATGAAATAATACATAAATTCCAATCAATGATGTTAAAAGATGATAGAGTGCACTGACCACTTGTTTGGATTCAACTTTCCAGTCACCTACGCTAGCAGACTTTCTGAGAGGTGAAGTCTGAAACAAGAGAAGAAACAGAGAGACCAATAAGAAGTTGCCAATTAATACTGTTAAAAGAAGGATATTAAGGAAAGGGCAACAACCCACCTGTGAAGATCGGCGTGAAACTGCAGTTAAAGGAATATCCTGAGGAACAGTATTTGGTTAGTAAAGTTGCAAAGCAGAAGAAATATAGCATTAAAATTGCCTTTCAAAGAAAAATGGAACCTTACCTTTACAAGATCTAAATTTTCTGATGTTACTGAAAATCGACCTTTTATTTGAACCAGATTAGCCTTTGACTTGTCATCCAAAGAATCCCTAAACCCTATTGAAGGAGAAAAAAAATTACAATAAATATCCACAGAAGTAGCCAGTGGTGGTGATGCTGGTGATAAAAACAAACAAGTATTCTAAATGCCATGAGCTTGTTACCTCCTGATGATTTAATAGGAGCTGACAAGCTATTTGCAGATGCTCGATTAGGAAGCATCAATGGACCACTAAAGCTTGGTGCTTTACGAACTTGGCAAACTTTTTCATTGGCCAGTAAATATTCATTTTCAAACCTGATCATTAGCAGGCTGTTAGCTCAAAATCTACATTTTTTACTTGCGTCTCTGATGATATAGAAATTATTTACTCAAGTTAAAATCAGTAAGAGATTGATCACATTGGTGAACACATAAGCTGTAAATCATTTTCTTACTCATCCTTCAAATTCCCAATTATAGCAAGACCAAAGCAATAACACAAGAAACTATATTAAAAATATATACATAGGTAACCAATCAGTCATAACCAAATGCTCTGTTGAATCAACTCAAAGCACATTAGAATCAAGACTTGTGAGATTGTTGCTTATACAGTTACACTTTGTTTTATTGGAGAGAGTGAGCGCCAGATAACTAAAAAAATATCCCATAGCAGCAGTATATTTTTATAACCGCTTGGCTTTTCACTACCTAAATTCAAAAGCAAAGTCAAAAAAAGTGAGAATAAAATTAAGCGGCAGGCCAAATTCATCTATTCTCACAATCATGGAAGGCAAGACCTACTTTATGTTCGGTAGATAAAATGTTATTCATTTTTCTACAGCCATCATATAGCAGATCGAGCCCCCTCCCCATATGTTATAGACTCTGTTCAACAGCAGTTTGAACCAAATGTGCTATACTTGTTTAAGGGTAAACATCATCAGGTAAGAATTAATTGGGTGTTGAAGACCACTTTATAAACCCATAAAAGGAAGGCATAAATGGCCTAGCAAACCTACTATGAACCATGACTGACCTTTCTGGGTTACGAACACGATCTGAAGACGAATGACTAAGAACAACACCAGGTGTAAGTGGCCCACTTTGGGTTTGCCTAGGTTTCGCTGTTTTAGCCCTGGTCAAAACCATATCCTTTTCCGAAGTTGACGGCATAACATCAGTGTTTGATCCATTTTTCCTCAAATCCTTATCCTGGATGCTGGCTTCAACTATATTACATTCCACATTCTTTCCCGTTCCATTCAAGCAATCAGACTGTAATAAGTCAACACTCCTTGGTCCTCCAAATTCAACCAGAGGTACTTCCCTATTTAAATTCAGGTTTCCCGAACAAGATTCATAGTCAGCTGCAGCCTGTCAGGCAAGACCAAAAGCCAATTAACATAGTTTGCTAAAAAGACAAATAAAGAAGTAGATACCTTGGTTAATAACAAAAGTATAATTTTAAATATTTCCAGACACGCATCATAACCACTAACAGCTAAAAGTACAACTGCTGACCTTATGACCATGGCTTGGTTTCATGATTTCGTCATCTTTGCACTCATGAATATCATCATCATCACGCACCTTAGCATGTTAAAGTGAAATGAATATAATCCGAGTAATTGATGTAACTAACAAAAAAATTACTACAATACCATCTGCCTGGCATTAAAATCTTATTATTAAAGGTTAAAACTAAATATTGGCCTACCATAGATGCTTGCACTTTCAAATCCTCAATATCAAAATTCCACGCACTAACTCCTCTTTGGTACTCACTCTGACAAGCACATGATATAGTATTAGAGAAAAAGGCAAATCTAATTTAAGATGAAAATGACGTCCAACTGATGGTACCTAACCTGTGATAAAGCTTCTTGTTCTGCTGAAGGCATTTTCTTTAGAGCTAGTTGTGCAGCATCTTTAATCTGTGATAAAATGAAAAGCATTAGACGCATACTGTGGAAACTGGAAGCAAACACCCGCATTGTGGCATTGTGATCACTAACCTGAAGGGCCTTCACACGATTCCAAAGTGGAGGCAGATCAGCAAATAATTTCTTCACAGAAAGCTCAGGAGGCTTTGCATGCTTGAAAAAGGAGTGCTTTAATAATTTCTCTGCAGTTGGCCTCTTTGCTTGATCTTTAACCAGGCACATTGCAACCATTTCTTTAAAAGCCTGATCACAACTGGAAGTCATTCAATTAGAAACTTGCTACGACAAGTAAGCAAATGCAAAACGCCATTAGCACCAGTTAATTTTTTATTTGCATAATGACAAATAACATCGTCTGTCACAGTGATGATTCAGCCAGGAAGAATAGCAGTACCTTGGAGAACTTTTTATCACGATCATAATCTAGTCCTGGAGGAGCATTTTGTATGGTCATCAGGAGAACCTGTTATTGTTAGAAAGAGAAGTTGTAAAACAAAACCATTCATTAAGAAACAAAGTTACAAACACTCATTGTGCAGCTTTATATAAATTCTGGTTATATTTTCAATGGGGATTTGATACCTTCATTGGTGGATATTTTGAAAAGGGTGCATGACCATGAGCCAACTCCAATGCCGTTATGCCAAATGACCATATATCAGCCCTGTGCAAAATTGCAATCTTTTAATGAAATTACAAAATTGAGGTGGAAAGCAAAATGTACCAAAAGATACCTTGACCCATTATGCACCCAAGCCAAATTCAACACAAACCAAGCATAATATCCATTAACTATATAAACTATAACCAGTCTCCCATACAGTACCATTTGAATATTTAAGCATTGCAATGTAAATGCAAATTGGAAACTCTGAGGAGTGTAGATACTTTAATAATAAGCCATGATGCGTGGATAAAGAGAATTTTTGGGTTTTAGAACTAATATATCACTCAAACCTAAATTATAAGACCGTGGCAGTTCAAACACACGGATTAACAAGGCCTATTGAACCATGTATGGTAATTATATGAATTTAAGCAAAATTACAAGGCCTTAAATACTTTTTAAAGTTTCAAACACAGATTAACAACTGACTTGGAGTTATATCCACTTCCAGGCTGCAAGACCTCCGGTGCCATCCTGCAAAGCAAGGATAAATTGGAATCTCAGATCATGGAAATTCAGAAAGGAAAACAATCTCAGTGGCTTCAAAGCAGGAGAGGTGCTGAAACATAGATAACTATTAGACAGATTTTGACAAAAATTGCTCACCAGCAAGGAGTCCCAACAAAGGTGTTTCTAGAACGCTGTCTATCTCCTGAATCAAACATGCAAGCTGAAACACCGAAGTCAGCGAGCTTTACTGTGCCATTGTTATCAAGCAGTATGTTTCCAGCCTGTAATGTTGATTAAAAAACTCAAATCAAAGGAGTGAATTAATCTGGATAGAACAATGTGAACTCAAATTGGGCACTGACCTTAACATCCCGATGAATGTGTCCTTGTCGATGAAGATAATCCAAAGCCTTGAGAGTTTCTTTCAGAATAGAACTTATAGCAGGCTCTTCGAAACCGTCAGGATAAGCTATCTTCATGAGGTGCAAACAGGAACCCTCTGACATGAAGGGCATGACTACCCAAAGGTTACTGTCAACTACAAAGGAACAATATGCCCGAATAACATTTGGGTGATCAATCAAACTCATTGTTTGAGCTTCCCTTCGTATGTCATCCTGTAAAAGGGCATTAGCAGTCAAGACAACCACTCGAGCAAGAGGTTACAAAAAAAGAAGCTATCCACTAACATGAAGAGTAGAAAATATAGAGCTATACTTTACCGCACATGATACATCAAAAGGTATAACTTGTTCAGGAATGATCTATAGTAATGAGAGAAACAAACATACCAGAAGTTTAGCATAGATGAACTCGAGCTAAGGCCTAGGTTTCACATAAGAGCAGAATAGGGAAAGGGAAAAGGTAGGTGTAGAGACTAGTACTGTGTCGTCTCCCGTGTTTAGAAAACATTTTAACAATGCACACCTTTAATCTCACCACTAGCAAGTAAAAACTTTTAAATCTCTTTTACTCTAATTGGAATGAATCCCACTAATCTCTCAATCCTTTCTGAAGCTGAGTAGCAAAAATCATATTCATATGAGAACATAATCAACTCCTTGGTATATATCAAGTGGACAGTAATTGAATTTCATAAGTAACCCCAACTTGAAGAAAAAAATTCCGAAACAAAGTAGACAAAAAAATCGCATGGAACAAGTGGTGCAACCATTACAAAGTATAAGTAACCATGGAATGTTGATAGACTATCTTTAGTAGACACAGTAGCAAAGGCAATCCAGCACTAAAATACATCAGCAAAATTCATGGCATGGACGCTAAAAACTAAACCCTCCTCCTATTGAATAACACTAAATTGAATTTTCTTGCTTCCTCATAGAAATAAAAATAACTTTCAACATTAAGCGGTTTAATACCAAGCATTATCTAGAAAACTAGAACTACAGAAACAACTTAATACACAACAAAAGAAGAAGAAGAAAAGCTTCATCTGAATCATCGCTCAAAATCTAATAAACTCCAAATTAAAAAGTATTAAAAACAAATTTCAATAACAAAAAAGTAAGAATATCTGAAATTCATCCAATTCGACGACAAACAATCAGCGAAATCAACAATCAAATCAATTCTAATTTCTAATCAAAACGAACTAAAATTAAATCAACTTCCAGTCATTTATTTGACTAGAAACAGTCAAAGTAAAGAACAACAAAAAAAAAGAGAAGACGAACCAGATTACTATTACAGCGATCGAGATCCAAGCACTTAACAGCTACGACGTCGTTGAGAGGAAGATAGATCGCTCTATAAACAGTAGCACTAGCGCCATAACCAACCTCTTCCAAGAGCTTGTAATCGCTAGGATTCGCCGAGTAACTCCGGCTTCCTCCCATTCTCCTCGAGACCTAAAAGCGCCTTAAACCGACGCCGTGGTAACCAAACCAAAAACCGTCCAGAAATCGCCGGCCAAAGTCTCCGGCGGAGAAATTGAAGTAAAAAAAAAAAGAATTATCGTGAGAAATTAAAAAAAAGCGGTTTTTTCTAATTGGATGGGGAAAGTGTTTATTTGGATCCGTTGACCGCCATAAGCAGAGCGAATATAGAGGGGACTGGTTTGAGCCTTTTGCGAGAAAGAGAGATAGAACCGGGGTGGGGCCGTATGCTGACGTGGCTGTTTGCTGCTACGCTATTGGAATCCTGACACGTGGATCTGATGAATGAATTGTTTATCATTTAATTTTGGTCTAATTACGAAATCCATCCCTCTATCTAACAAAAACTAAATAATTGGTCTCTCTGTTTTACTTTCTTAAAATTTGATCCTCATATTTTATGAAATTAGTTTAATCGGATAACATTATTAAACTTGACCATTAAACCGCTGACTTAAAAATCAGACATCTAATTAGCAATTCAATAAATTTTATGTAAAAAACTATCCATAACTAAATTAACTTTTTATTTTTTTATATAAAATATGATGATTAAATTCTGATAAATTAAAATAAACAGACTAATCTCTTAAATTTTTTAAAATATAGACTTTTTATTTTTCCTTCATCGAGATTTGATATATTGTGATTTTGTTTCTATATTTATATATATAATTTTTTTTTGCTAATAATTTGTCTTTCTATAGATGTTGATAAATCCGTACGTTTATATAATATTTAATATAATTGGATTCATCTGATTTTATTCTCCTAGAATTTTGGAATATTATTATTTCTTACTATAACTAATAAAAGATTAACAAAGTTAAAATCATGATTGCTCACTAATAATGAAAAGGGAAATTAAAGTATTTTCGTACAATACTATAATATGCCGAAATCTTTTATTCTTCTTCATTTATGATAATGATTAAATATCAACAACAACAAGAGATTCACTAATTTGTGGAATAGTTAAATATGTTCATTTTATTTTATCTTATGCAGGGGCGAAGCCAAAAATTTATTCAAAGGATATTATTTTTTTAACAGTATTGAAAAGGGGTTAATTATTTTTAAAAGGGTGTCAATTATATATTTTTTATTTTTTATATACAAATAATATAAAAAAATGGGGTGTCAAGAGACACCCATTTGTAAAGATGGCTCCGCACATGATCTTTTATATATATATATTCAAATTTAGGCATGAAAATGCAGTATTTCTACTTAATCAAAAAAATATCAACAATCATTTGATTCAATAAGATGAGAAATGAATTAAAAGTAAAATTAAAGGTTCAAATCACGACATTGTGAATGGAGCATGAGTTAGAAGAGTCGTCCCAAAATAAATCTTTGTAATATTAAATATGAATTAATCAATAATAAATTAGATTAGATGTCAAAAATTATAAAAATGTTATATTTTGATACACGAGTTATATAAAGATTATTACACAATCTTTTTTTAAAAGTTAAATTCTTAATTACTAAACTTAAACCCTAAATTCTAACCATAAACTCTAACCCTAAATTCAAAAGTTTAAACCATAAACACAAATTCTAAATTTTAAAGTCTAAAACTTAAACTTGATAAACTTGTGTAAAGTGTAAATAAACTAAAGTTTATATAAATTTATGTATCAAATTTTTTATATAAAAAAATACCAAAAATTAATTTAAAAAGTGACTAAAACCTAAAAGTGGACTAAACCATTGCAAGTTTAGGAAGAATCACGTGAACAAACAAAAATCATTTAAATTTTCTGGTGGATTTGTGGATAAGTTGTAGTGCATTTAAGCTTGCTCCACTACTTTGTTTGATTGGATGGTTAGAATGATGAAAAAGATAAAAATATAAATAAATGGAAATATATTTATATATAAAAAAAACAGTATTGTTTTGCAATGATATTGACCTATTCATGGCCGAGCAACAGCTTTATTTAAAAATTGTTTTAATCCTAATTCAAATTCAATCAGATCATTTTTTTATTGTTTGTATACTAATAAAAAAATACTATGTACTATTAAATATTTTACTTACTTTTAAAATTATGAGATCGAAAGTGTTATTATCTATTTTTAGAATAAAATTTTAAAAAACAATTTGTATATTATTTTTCAGATATTTTTCTTTTTGGGTAAAGTACACAAATGATGTGTAAAATTTAATAAATTATTCAATTTAGTAACCAAACTTTTATTTGCTTCAATTTACCATTAAACTTTTAGTTTTGTTCCAAATTGGTCACCGAACCGTTAACAACAGTTAAAAAGGTGACATGGCAGTTAAAATATTTTGTATAATAACACATTTAATCCTTCATGTTTGCACATTAAAACAGTTTTGTCCTTATTCGAAAAATAATAAATTTAATCCTCATTATTTACACATTATTTTAATTTCACTATGTTTTAATTAAAATAATTTAACCCTAAAATTAAAATCTTAAACCTTAAACCCTAAATCGTAATTTAATTTATTTAACTCCGTATATATTTTTTTTTGCTCAGCATTGCAATTTATTTAATAGAAATTATAGGGATAAATCCCAACAGTACAGAGCACTAAGAAGTGCCATCATGCTTAAACAGAAACTACACGAATTCTGCTCCTCCCATACACCAGCAATCTTACACGCTATCAAAAACAAAACAATTTTAAAAAACAAATGTCCCATGTTACACGTATAGCCCAGGATTTTCACAGAGTCTATTGATAATATAGACGATACAATAAAATTGTTTAAATGTGTAAATGTGGATAATTAAATGTATTATTATACAAAATATTTTAACTGTCACGCTATCTTTTTAACGGTTATTAATGGGTCAATGACCAATTTAGAGCAAAATTAAAATTTTAATGGTAACATTAAAGCAATTGAAAGTTTAGTTATCAAATTAAATAGTTTACCAAAGTTCAGTTACCATTTGTGTACTTTACCAAAAAAAATCAAAAAATTATTTTTTAAATTTTATTCTAAAAAAGATAATAACGCTTTCAGTACCTATGATTTTAAAAGTAATTAAAATAGTTAATGGCATATAGTGGTACACATGATTAATACTACATAACGGTAAAATCATCCACTAATAAAATATTAAAAACACAATATATATTAATATTTATATATTTATTTTAAAATATGCCTCACTAATGATTTATGTAATGTGTATTAAAGATTTTTTTAATGTTTTATTGATTGTTTTTGTTTTATTATTAATACGTGTAGCATAAAATCATTAGTGGAGCATAAAAAGGATAAAAAATTTATGTCCCTTTTCGGTGATCCTAACTATAAATTAAATTCCAAGCTCTAACACTAAAAAACACAATAAAATTAAATTCCAAGCTCTAACTATAAATTCTAAATCCTAAACTCTACACCATATACCCTAAAAAATACACCCTACCCTAAATTCCCTAAACCATAACCATAACCCCTAATCTAAAACTATAAACCGTAACCATAACCCCTAATCTAAAACCCTAAACCTAATTTTGAGTGTAGAGGCATAAATAAGGACACCGAAAAGGGGTAGAGAATTTCCATCTCACAAAGAGGAACGCAAAAAAGAAAAAAACGAATTCTATTCCGGTATTCAACTATATTGCAGAAGTCTATTATAAAATAACCGTCTTTGAACCTACACAACATTCTCATCTTTCATTAATGCTCTGTCATCTAATGACCAGAAGAAGACAGCTAAGGATCTAAAAACAACAAAACCAAGCTTTCATAACGGAGACAATCCCCATGTGGATAGCCCTTTAGGCATTGGTGGGATACGTAATATTTAGCTAGTACAACTTTTCATCATGCCCTATGTATGTGGTTGTTGCTTACATTCTTGCTCCATTTCCGGCCATTCTGCAAATGTACATGGGACTTGCTTGTCTTGCTGGGGCATAGGGATGGGAATTGTCGGGTAACCGATTTTTCATCGGGTACCCGAAACCCGAGTATCTCAACATTCGGCCTGTGTCCCGACCCATTTTATCCGGGTACCCGAAACACCCGGGTAATCGGGTATCGAATACCCGTCTATTCTTCTAAATTTAAAATATTAAAAAAATACATATTAAACATAAATATTTTTTAAAAATTTTAAACTTAAAACTTAAAAGTATATAATACAAATATAAAAAGAATTTAGGGGTTTAAATTTAGTTTTAGAGTAAAAATATTAAGAAACTTAAAATAAAAATATAATTGAAAATATAAAAAAATATATTAAATATTATCAGGTCGGGTACCCAGTAACTTAAAAATCTCCGCCCGTGTCCCGGGAAAATCCTCGGGTCGGGTAATTTTTTTGAAAAATTACCCGGTATTTTTTAAGTTATGGTCATCTGGTCATCGGATCGAGTCAACCGAGTATTTTTGCCCACCCCTAATAAACATGGCAAGTGACTATGGGAAAGCAGCAGTATTTTCATTAATGGCATTGTCGGGCAAAGGGAAATGGTGTGGTCGTAGGGCTTGTCGGATGTGGGTCTCAACGAATCTTATTGTTTCAGTTGCTCGCACTTTTAATGCAAGATTTCAGGACAGTTCAATATACAGACAAATACACGTACATACATACGTACATATATATATATATATATATATGTATATATATACATGTATGTACTCGTACAGCTATAGTATACACTGGTTCAAAAGATGACAAATTCAAGCAGAGAAATAGAGAAGCTCCTGCAGAAGAAACATAGCCTACCAGGGTTTTAACCAGGTTTGAGTTGCAACAAGAATAAAAACAACAATGGCGAAAAGCAGAAGCGATAGCAGAAAACTATGGTGCAAAATTCCGTCATTCGATAATTACAAATCAAGCTTAAACATTCTAAATTGCTGAATTTTTTCAGCGTTGCCACCATCACTGTCGAATGAAGCATAAGTGCGGGCAATACATCATAGTAATACGATCTCATTACTTACTTGGTACAGGGAGTTTGGCTATCAGTCGCTTGTTTCAAGCAGAAATGTAAAGTACCTCCGATCCCTGAGGCTTTGCTTGGTACGAAGAATGAAAATGGGGAAAGATGGAAAATTTGTTAATCGAATGGTTAAATTCATAACCACTTTCTTGTTTTGTAGCTTAACCATTCGATTAAAAAAAATTCCATCCTCGCTCATTTCCATCCTTCGTACCAAGCAGAGACTAAATATTGCAAGAATTGAGGAAAAGTTTAAAAAAGAATGAGTGAAGGAAATTGACAAGAAAGAAAGAAAGAAAGAAGGCAGAGAGTTGTACTAAATCTTGTCGCGCAGGTTGACCACCAAGTCATGGGCATCATCCAGAAGCTTCCAGACATCGAGTTGTCCGGCCATACTTTGGCATTCTCTCATTATCTCATCCATGCTGTTGTATGTCTCGATGATCTGTTTCCTCCTTTGCAAAACACAAGCTGCAATTGCATAAAGCAAAAGATCATCTGTAGGGGGAGGTTTAAGTTTCTTCTTCCCCCAACCAGTCTTTGTAATACCGGCACGAATCGCTGCCTGGTCTGCCCAGACCACTTCCCAGAGGCAAAGAGTCTGCTCGAAGTTTAACTCCCTCCTGAAGAAAACTACAACCATTCTATACACAAAGAAGCAGTCCTCTGCTTGAAGCTCCTCCAGATGTCTATATAAATGAATATCCTTACACCTGATAATCTTGGACACAGTATTCAACTGTCGTCTAATGCCCTCTTCGTCAAGTCGGAAATTGTGACGAGCTTTTTTCATGAAACCTGCAAAGCACCAGAAAGCTAAAAAGTCATCCTCTAACACCGAGATAATTGGAGAGAGCAGATCGCTCATTCCTTGGCAGTAACCTATCTCGGGATCATAAAGGGTATAGGCCTCAAGTATAACAACAAGCCGAGCAGCATGATAAATCCTGCATGGCTGTAGGTGATCATATTCCTTCAAGCCAACACTCTGAGCCAACTGTTCTACTTTAATTTCTGATACTGAAGCCTGAGCTGAAGCATAAGCAATCCATTCATCATTTGCCCTCACAGCATCAACACGGATGATTCTCTGCCACGTGGCAAAATCTTCATCTGTGGGGGATTTGGACTTGCCTTTTATCTGGGAAGCAGCGGAATTATCATTCTCATCACCGATACTATTTTCCTCAGTTCTCTCTAAGGCAATGAGGGGTGTGTTTTCAAGTTCTTCGGAGGAGTCGGAATCAGAGGATTCCCTGTTACCAGTAATTGCACTCTTATCAGTATCTCCCTCCAAAACTGAGTCAGAAGATTGAAGGGTTTGACGACTTTGATCACACAGAGGGTGATCAGAATCATCAACCTCAGGGCTTCCATCATCAGTGGAATTGGACCTTCTACCACTAACAACATCCTCTAAGCCTGGAGAATCAACAACTTGACCCAAATCCTCACTGTCTTCATTGCGGTTGTTCCCAGTAGTTTCCTTCGCCTTACAGCTATCCTCAAAGTCGATAAGTTTAAGAAGTTGGCGACACCGTTTCCGCAAACTTTCAAACTCTTTCCTGTATCAGAAAGAAGTAGACAAATAAAAATCTAAAAAAAGGAGAAAAAAGAAGCAAAAAGGAAGAAGATAACAGTAAGAAAGAATAGGCTGTATTTTGAGGAAGCACAACAATGAAAATGATTGCACCTTTTCCGACTTCTAACGGATTCTCTTTCTTCCTTCGAACTGTTGATGTCATATCTGTTAAGCATGCAGACATCACAGTTAGTTGCTAACCTGGTGTAACCAGTCAGTTATGATCCACATCTAAACTGTTTTCCAGATAAATAATTAATATGAAAAAATTACAAATGAAGAAAAACTCGAGCAGCAAGAGAAAGAAGAGCCTAAAATGGATCCTTTGAGCAGAATTCAAATAAATACATTCAACGCACCATTTTCCCTTCTCTCACTTCCAAAGTAACTAACAACGCACCATTTTCCCTTCTCTCACTTCCAAAGTAACTAACAACGCACCATTCAAATAAAATTATTTAACCAAGACCTATCCAGAGAAGAATCATTGGGATGATGAAAAGTCCATAAAGTGCCAAGATATGATGGGACGATGAAACAATGATTCATTAGAAACAGGGACCAGGCCACTAGCCAGTAATCCGGAAAGAACAATCTATCCTAGAGGTTTAAGAGTTACAAGAAGCAGAATGGTCCATTTGAGGCAAAGTATAAAGTGATAGATGAAGAGTAAAAAAGTATATGGATCTTACACTCCAAGGAGGAACGGCCATACCTCTGCTCTGATACTTGGATCAACACCCTGCATTCAAGATGAAAAGAATGATATCTCAAACAACATATCCCTAAAACAGACTAAACCTGATAAAGGAGAAGGCAAATAAGTCTGGAGCAATATAATAACATACTCCACTTCGAACTTTCTTCAGAAACTTGACACCACCATCATTAAGTTTACCATCCTTTGTGAATAAACTTTTCCATTGTTTAGGTTGAAGCGCATGATTTTTTCCTCTAAGGGACCAGGGAGATTTTAGGCTACCTCTAAAGAAATAAACAAAATTATGAATTTTTTATCAAGATTATCATAACTGGAAAAAAGAAGTTAAAGAAATTTAACAGGCAATGAATATGAATAGCAATTCTTATCATTTTGGATAAAAAAAAAACAGGTATTCATTTTTGTTAGTGCATGATTTATGAAATACACTATACAAGTCGATACACTTGTAGAATAGTAATGCATCGCATGAAACGAAACTTACGAAACACCCAACTGAGTAATGCTAACAGCTGAAAAGATACATAGACGAGACTAGAAAGGTAAGCAGAAAACCTCAAGTATTCTGCAAATAGTATTGATTGCAATCAATAAGAAGATCTGTAAGACTGTAACTGTTGCAAACAAAGATGAGAACAAGCAACAATCACGACTCAACAGTCAACGGCAACAATTAAATATCCTAATGAATAGCTATGATGAAGCATTATTAACATACAAATCATGCCTAATATTACACTCTAAATGAGAATTCCAATGGCTATTTCGAATTTTTGCTCAGTGCTACTGAAATGTGAGAAGAATTATGCAGCAGACCAGCATGATCAACATCAGAACTGAATATTTACGACCTTCAAATAATAACCACATTCAGAACCTCCAGAGAGAGGAAGAAAATATGAGATAGGAATCGATCTCCGATTAACAACTTAAGGATCATGACATTGATTAAATTTATTCGATTACGTACAGATGAGGATCTAAGAACAATAGAATGAAAATTAAGAGGGGGAATGGAGGTAAGATTAGAATCTAAAATCGTAGCGAACAAAACGTGACGGCAAGAAGAAATACTTGATTCGTTTTTCCTTACAAAATATATCCAATTCACCTAATTAACAATAAACAATTAATCTAAGCTGCCAAAACACGGACGCGATTTAAAACGTGAATGAAGCTATAGCTTTCGAGAAGAAATACTTGATTCGTTTTTCCTTACCTTCGAGAATAAACGATGGTGACGGCGAGGACGATACCGGCCATGGCAGTGACGGCGATGGCTACGCCAGAAGGCGAAACCACAGAGTCGCCGACGCCACCGCCGGCGGTGCTAGCTTCCGCGAATAAGATCCATTTCTTAAAACCTGCAATGCCGTCGTCGGATGAGAGAAACAGCATGAAAAACGCGATGTACGGTAAACCGACGGTTAAGCCTAAGCTGCTCATATACCGACTCGAATCTCGTCTTTTCTCCGGTTCGTTCGTTCTTCTTCTTCTTCCGGTAGGCAACGCGGAGGAAAGCACTAACTATCAACAAACGGAGAGAGCCGCTTGGGCCTGTTTTCTTTATCTGTGAATTTTTGGATGATTATGAATGATTATTTATTCATGATTACTATTTCTATATTCAATTTGAAAGCTTTTGCTCGCTTTTGATGAAAACGCGGTAAATGTAGCCAAAGTGTTCGTCAAGGCAGATGGCAAATTTTCAGATTTCATTTGTTGGGCCAACTTTTGAGCCTTTTAGCTCAGCCCAGTTTTCCTAATTTTGTATATATGTCAATATACGTAATAATTTTAATAATCATATTTACAAAATATTTAAATAATTTAATTTTAACAATACTCAATTCACACTCACTCTTATATTATTTTTAAAAAATATAATATTCACGGAATTACAATTTATCGATTATGACCTAATTCAAGGTTGCGATAACTCATTATTATTTTTAAAATAATAACAAATGAAATAATATCGCATATGCGGTAAGAGTTCGGAAGACATATATTTCATACTTCATAAAAAATAGTTTATATTTATTCAATCGTTATTTATAAATAAATTATTTGAAGTAGATTGTGAGACTAATATCGCAGTGGTCTTAGAACCCACATGGGTTGTGGGGTGAGGATGGTTCTACTTTTACAGGTCGCGTGATGATGATGATTTTAGATTTTGTACCCGCAACATGTCGTGAACCAATAATGAAATTACAAATTATTGATGGGAATGAATATACGGAAAGCACCCTTCGCACCTGTTTCGCTCAATTGATATCCCTAATTTTAATATACATGAGAAAAAGTAAGTTTTACTAAAATTAAATTATACGGTTTATTATTTATTTTTTTCAATCTAAACTTTTAATATCGACCATCAATTTGCAGTCATCTAATAATTTAAAATTAGTGTAATTACTCGAATGCATTGAGAGAGTGCTCGGGCTGTAACATTCAAGAAATACCAAATTTTCGTATTGTTTGTGTATCTTCTTTGTGTTTTCTATTGATGGTTTAATTTCGTGTTTTTAAAATTTTGTAATTTCACATTCTAAAATTTTAATTTTAACTTCTTAAAAGTTTGTACTTCTAACTTAAAATTTTGAATCTGTCACCGGGTGAAAATTTTAAAGTTTTACATTGTGTAACTTTTTGAAAATTTTACAACCAATTGCTCTAAAAGACTAAGCGTTAAATCTCTTAAATAAAATTAAGAGATCGAATTATGATATTATAAATAGAACAATTATATCAAAATTTGTTAATTAATGAACTCAAACGGAATCTATAATGGATAGAAATCATCTCCTATTTTTCGGTGCCCCTACTTATGCCCATAAATTCTAAATTTTAAATCCTACATATACTAAAAAATACACCTTATCCTAAATTTCTTAAACCCTAACCATAAACCCTAAACTCTAAACTTTAAACCTAAATTTGAGTGTGGGGCATAAGTAAGGACACCGAAAAGTTGCACTGTATTTTCATCCGTCTATAATCGGATAAAATTCGCCTGCCACTTTTCGGTGCCCATACATATGTCCCAACACTAAAAAGACACTACAAAATTAAATTTTAAGCTCTAACCCTAAATTCTAAATCATAGCCCCTAAAAATACACTCTATCTTAAATTCCTTAAACCCTAACCACAACTCATAACCTAAAACCCTAAACCTTAAAATTAATTTTGAGCGTGGAGCGTGTGTGTATATATATATATATATATATATATAGGGGCACCGAAACGAGGAAGAGTATTTCATTCTCTATAATCAGCCTAAAAAAGCAGTCGTTTAGTAGTTGAACTACTCCATGAACAAAACCAGTAATCAGCTCAACTTCCACCCAACCACCTACCTAACTTCCTCCTCCTCCTCCTCCGTATTTCATATATATATATATATATATATATATACAATCCTCAAGTCCCATACCACCGTAGCCAATACCATTCATTTCCTCAAAATCAAACATCACAAACACACTTCTAACTTCACCTCCGAAATGGCCAGCACCACCACCGCCACCAAGGAAGTCGAGCAGCGAGCCGGGGCGGAGATCGTCCACGGAGCCGAAGACTGCTACCGCCACTCCGTCGACCTCCTGCAAGAACTGGGGTTCCCTAAAGGCGTGCTTCCATTGAAAGACCTCGAAGAATGCGGACGAGTCCGGGAAACGGGGTTTGTCTGGATGAAACAAAGGGCGCCGTACGAGCATTTCTTCGCCGGAACGAATACAAAGGTGAGTTACGCGACGGAGGTCACTGCATACGTGGAGAAGTTCAAGATGAAGAAGATGACCGGGGTTAAGAGCAAACAGGTTTTTATATGGGTGCCGATATCCGAGATGAGCATCGACGACGCCACCGGCGACAAGATGTACTTCAAAACTCCGATGGGGATCGGGAAGTCGTTTCCGGTGACGGCGTTTATGACGGAGGAGGAGGAGAAGAAATATTTGGAGGACAAAAAAGCCAAGAATGAAAAACAGTGATTTTATGGGATTTTTTTGCTTGCGTTTTTATCAACACTGATTATTGAACAAATAAAGAAGAATTATATTTATTATTGCAATTTTTCTAATGTTTTTTTAGTTTTGATTTAAATATTGCAGTAGATTTCTTTTATTCCAAATTTATGGCTTTAATTTCTATAATATTGTACTCTTTTTTTTTCGAATTAAAGAGAACTCAAAGTTTAGAAATTATAGCTGAGCATATATTCGATAAGGAGAACTATTAGAATCTCGATCCAGCAACGATTGAACCATCACTGGTGCTGAAGTAAATAGTGAAAGCTCATGATGCAAGGAAAAAGACAATTTAAACATGGCATCCGCCACCATATTGCATTCGCGAGGAATCTATTAAAAATTAACATCCCATCCACGATCACGAAGCGAATAAAGACATACACGAGCAAGTAAACACAAAATCACAACGCCTCCTCCAGACTTGCCAAAGAAAGGAGGGAAAAAACAATTATACGATTGTACATGTAAAGTTGAATTTAGCTCAGTTCGATTTTGAATAATAAATTTTAAAAATATCCCTAAAGATGAGTACAAAAGAATTCGATTTTAAGAAAATTTTAAAGTTTTTTGAAAAAATAATGTTCATAGTCGGATTCAACTGAATTCAATTTTATATGTACTGCAAAAAGTGTAATATTATAAGAATTAAAGTCGATTGTATCATATATTTGAAATTAAAAAAAATCTACTATAATATTTGAGTCAAAACTTCGAGTTTTTTTTCTTTCTTTCGAGAAGTTGCATTGGTCCAAACTATGATGTGAATCATGTGATGTTGTTAGTTTTGTTTGTTTTATTGTTATTATTATTATTTAAAAAAAAAGCTTTATCTAGTGCAATTATATAGTTTGTATTTTCTAGTGGCAGCTAGCTAGAACTAGAAAGCTCTATATTACCAAAAAAAAAGAGGAAAAAGGAATAGAAAGTTATGGTTCAAACGCATTAGATTTAATACGATTATTAATAAGAAAAAGTTTTTGAAATACAGAAATATTTTAAATTGATTTTTGTAACCGATAATTAAGTAATATATTTGATGCATCTTTCGGTGAAACTTTTAAAGAATTTATAAGTAATTAGACTTTGTAAACGAATCGAATGAACACGAACGAGGTATGTTTATATTCGTTTATTTAATTTTAATTGAACAAATGAACGAGCACGAACAACTAAACAAATATATTTGATGTATTACTAGTGCTCGAACCCGAGTCACAAGGGATGATGCACATCTACCTTTGCCACCAAGACACAAGGGGATGAGCACATGTGAATAAATTTAAACAAACATAAATGAAAGAACATGTATGAATAAATTTATTTTTTAAAATTATAATACTTTTGTTATGAAAAATAATAAATATAAATGGATATATGTGAATAAATTTAAACGGACATAAACGGACAAACATAAATGAACAAATTATCGAATATTTACGAACGTAAATGAACGAACGAGCTTTTTGTTCGTGTTCGTTCATTTAATTAAACGGACATAAAATCCTTTCATGTCCGTTCGTTTAATAAATAAATGAATATAAACGAAATTCCCACTAAACATTTCGTTGAACGTTTGATTCGTTTACAGCCCTATAAATAATGAGTTATGGTTTAATACACAATATGCGTAGAATCCAACAAGCAGTTCTAGTGTAAAACAGATAATACTCATTATATGTGACTCGAGTTTAAACGCATGTATGTACAAAGCGTGTGTACGTTGTTAAATGATTAAAAATAATGTAAACAAATTCTAATATATATATATATATATACTTCTAGTTCTGGCCTTGTCGGTCTCGGGAGGATTGAATATTCAGTTCACTCTCCTTCAACACCGCCCACATGGCCAAACTCTCTTTGGGCTCCACATTCCCCATATCCCTTTCCCGCCACAGATATCACCCACTCACCGCCTGCCACGTCGCCACTCCCTCCACCACAACCAGCAGCACACCCTCCCCCGATCACCACCCTTCCCTGGAGGTCATAGGCGGAGCTCGCGACCGCTTCCTCCCACCTCTCCACTCCACCCTCCGCCAACCCTACCACCCTTTCCCCCTCATCGGTTGGAACCGACACGTCGAGACCATCTTCGCCTCCTTCTTCCGCAACGTCCCCGACGTCAGGTTACGCCGGGAATGCCTCCGTGTCGAAGACGGCGGCACCGTCGCTCTCGACTGGGTCTCCGGCGACCACTACAACCTCCCTCCCGACGCCCCGATCCTCATTTTGCTTGTATATCTTGAAATGCTATAACACTATACTAGTTAATCATCTTATCCAAAAAAAAAACTTGGAATTTCACTTTTAACTTCCTTTTTTTCTTTGAAATTTGCAGCCGGGTTTGACCGGAGGAAGCCAGGATTCTTATCCAAGATATATGATAACTAAAGCAAGAAGTAAAGGGTGGCGCGCCGTCGTTTTCAATAGCCGCGGTTGTGGCGAGAGTCCAGTCACCACTCCTCAAGTAAATGCTTACCCTTTTCCCCTTTTAAGCTCTTCTATTTTGGCCACTGGATTTTGTTCATAATATATATATATATATATGTGTATGTATGTATGTATGTATGTATGTATGTATCTGTGTGTGTGCAGTTCTATTCAGCTTCGTTTGTTGGAGACATGCGTGAAGTAGTGGCACATGCTAGCTCTAGATACCCAGAAGCTAATTTGTATGCTGTTAGTTGGTCTCTTGGTGCTAACATTCTTGTTCGATATCTCGGCGACGTAAGTTCGAAACATAAATGCCTATATATATTGCTTTAGATCGTTACATTTGATGTTGTTGGTAGAAATGTGTTTCTTTGTTCTTCATATTCGAATTAGTAAACTCCAACCAGAGTAAAATTTAGTAGTGATGCTTGTACTAGTGTGATAGCATGTGTTCGATGAGGAATGTTCGACTTTTTCGAAGTTTCTTTTCATGGTTTTGGAGAGTCCTTGGAGGATCTTATCTTATATTCATGTCTCGTAATGTGTCGGACACGGCACTTAAGAGTAGGAACATAGGTGAAAGATTCAAGTTAGTTTACTTTACCCCTGTGTGGCTCTGTCTTTGTATTTAGAGTTGACACGAAAATGTGGCTCGAATTGTTGTTTTTAATCTGATTTTGCTACCGGCTTACGCTATGTTCATTGCGTTGGAATAGGAATCTCTGTTCTTCATCTTATCACAACAATGTTTTCCCTTGATTTGTTCCTTTGGTTGCACTCCACTTGCAGGAATCTCATGCTTGCCCGCTTTCCGGTGCTGTCTCATTGTGTAATCCTTTCAATTTGGTCGATGCTTTCGAGGAATTCACCAAGGGCTTTAACCGTGTTTACGACAGAGCTCTTGCTAGATCCATCCGCGAAATATTCAAGAAGTAATTCTCCATAAACTGCTTTTTGTTCGACTTCTACTTTTATCAACTTGACATCCCAGTTTCCACAGTATCCCTTGAATCTCTTGTTCTATAGGCATATTCTCCTATTCGAAGACATCGGGGGTGAATTCAACATTCCCTTGGCTTTAAACGCAGAACGTGTTAGGGACTTCGATGAAGGATTAACACGAGGTATGCTCTTTAACTCTGGTTTTCATTTAGGAAAGTGGAGTGGGATCTATAATGAAGCATTTTTTGCTTATATCTTTCTATGTTGCCTTGTAGTTTCGTTCGGTTTTAAGTCGTTGGATGAGTACTACTACAAGGCTAGCTGTTTTCATTCCATAAAACATGTTCAAATACCATTGCTCTGCATCCAGGTGATGTATTCGAATCGATTTCAATAAAACGTTTCCTTGGATTCCTTGCGTATTACTACCATATTGTTCAACATCTTCTTTATTAAGTTGCCATTTCTATGACATGCATTACAGTTTAGTCATCCATTGCATTTTTGCTCAGTTTCGAATGTATGCTTGAAATGGAAATTTCATTGCAGGCTGCAAATGATCCGATTTCACCTGCTAGGGCAATTCCTCGGGAAGAAATCGAGGTACGTCGGTAGCTCTCTACTTTACCAAGCTATTCGTTTTTCGGTTTGAATTTAAGCATTCTCATGGAATGAACTAACCATGTAGACAAACCTCCATTTACATAAAGACTTCTAAATTGAGGCTTGAATCTAGTTATCCCCTCTCTTGTCATTCATACGGCCTACGGGACAGTACATATTACATCCGAACACGGCGCAGATGGCTGCAAATTCATGTTAAGCTATGGTTATCTTCTCTAATGACAGTTTTACCTTGTTGTCTCAGGCTAATCGGAACTGCTTGTTAATAGTGACACACAAAGGTGGGCATTTAGGGTGGGTTGCAGGTGCCGAGGCGCCATTCGGAGGCCCGTGGACCGATCCCGTGGTGATGGATTTTCTCGAGCACTTGGAAAGAGGTACACGAAAGCCTCCCGGATCTTCTAGCGATTCATTAGCTAGTCCAAAGGGATTGCATCACGTACACATATAACAAGCAAAAATATACATGGATTAAGTTCGATGAATAGCGTAGCCGATTCTTTACCATATTTGTAGCTGTTGGTACTGTGGCCGAAAATTGTGCCCCAAGGAACCATATTTGCTTTTATGTGCAATGTTGATCCACCTTGTAACACGACTTATTTAGCTTGGTTTTACCCGTAACCAAAAACGATATTTAACGGGTTCGGACTTCGGATTACTATGAACATTTAAGCTGTCAGATTCCAACCAACCTTGTATTTGAACTCATGGTTTTGTTTATAAAACAACAATTCACGAAATGGTATGAATACTTGTATCTCAAGGTAGGTTTTAGTATCTCAAACTCATTTTTTTATTTGATTTAAGGTATTCACCGCCGATAGCAGTGATTAATCCTCTCATTGTAGGTGCTTTCACTAAGAAGAACCACTACACCATATTCTCATAATTATCCCAAACACAATATTATTATCAATTAAAATCACAATCAAATTTAAAACTTTTAGAGAGAAAAGTATAATGTGATTGGACTTTTGTAAAACCTATGTTTGATTTTGATATAATTAAATCCTTAAAGATTATTTTGTAAAACTTAAAATTAGTTTTTAAGTCCCTTAATAAGTTTTTAAAAACACCAACACTTTGAAACTGATTTATAAAACTCAAACTCAAAATATTTTCTAAGTGTTCCAAGGCAAAACCATTGAAAATCGTCCAGGCGTATCGATACACTACCAAGCGTATCGATACCATTTTACCAAACTTGGTCACTGCCGGAACCTGTATCGATACTCCAAACCCTCGTATCGATACAGTCCTGGGTTAAAATTCAAAGAGTTTGAATACGGTACCGATACGGCTAACCACCGTATCGATACGGGCCTTGTAATTTTTTAATATAAGTCTATTTAAAAAATATAACCGTTGGTGTCAGTTGGTTGGTAACCAAACTTTAAAAGTTTGTTGACCCGTATCGATACGCATAACTTCCGTACCGATACGGAGTTGGACAGTGAGTTAAGTTCAGAAAATAGTATCGATACGGCCCTTGCCGTTTCGATACCCCGTACCGATACGCCTACACGCGTATCGATACCCCTGTATTAAATGTGCACAACGGCTCTTTCTTTTTTGAGACAGGTACCGATACCCATTCTCGCGTACCGATACCGGTAGCTGCAGAAGTGCATTTATGGTGGTAAGAGAGGGTTCCAACAGCTCTAATTAAGTCCCCAACCACCCAAACGGCTAGAAATCAATGAAGAGGTATAAAAGACACATCAAAAAGCTACAGCAACAACTATTGAACTTCAAGAAAACACTTATTCATCAAATCCAAGCAATTGTGCCAAATTTCATATTTGTCTAGAAATCCCAATTTGTGTTCTTCATTCATACTTTGTAAAATTGGGTTGAGTGCTTGTATTGGGGCTATCATTTTGTATTGAAAGATACCTAATTAGCCTACGAATTTCTTTGTTCTCTTGTGTGAGGGTTGAGTTGATTTTTGGGTAGAAAAATCAACCGAAATTGTAAAGGGTTGCCTCCTTGTCCTAGAAAAGGGGAAGATCAATTTAGTGAAATTGTTGCAAATCCTTAGTGAGACTAAGGTAGTGGATGTAGAGTTCATTTGGAACTTGAACCACTCTAAATCCCTTGTTCTTCAATTTTTATTTGCCAATTTCCACCACAATCCTTTAAAATTCCAATTCACCCCCCCTCTTGGTAATTATCGATCTTTCGATCCACTCAACAATTGGTATCAGAGCTTAACTCTTTGAGGATTAACAACCACAAGAGGAGATCCTTGGAAGAGTGTGATCATCCAAATATCAAGAGATGGCTTCAACCTCCAGTTCCGGCATGTACGAGTCACAATCAACCACCAAGCTTCCTTTCTTCAATGGTGACAACTATTCTTTTTGGAAGAATAAAATGAGGCTATTCATCAAGTCAAGTGACTATCTTGTGTGGGATGTCATTGAGGATGAGCCATACATTCCATTGAAGCAAGATGGTGTTGAAGAAGAAAGCCGAAATGAGTGAAGAGGAGAGGAAGAAGATTCAAGTCAACGATAAAGCTCTCCACATGCTTTTTTGTGCTTTCGGTCCGGACATCTACTCAAAGGTCTCATCCACTGAAAGTGCCAAAGAAGTGTGGGACACACTTGAGACCACTTATGAAGGCACCAATGATGTCAAAGAAACTAAGATTGGACTTCTCAATCTTAGTTATGAAAACTTCAAGATGGAGCCCGATGAGACGGTGTCAAAGATGTTTGATCGATTCTCCACGATTATCAATGGTCTAAAGGGCTATGGAGAGATCATACCGGAAGACAAGCTTGTCCGGAAGCTACTCTATTCACTTCCCGAATCTTGGGATGGGAAGAGAACCGCTATCATCGAAGCAAAGAACTTGAAAACATTAAAGCTTGATGAGCTTGTGGGTTCTCTCCTTACTCATGAGATCATGAAGCAAGGAAGGGAAGATGAGAAGAAGAAAGAAGAAAAAAGGGTAGAGAAGCTTGAGGTTGAGAAGAAGAAGAAGATGGGAATAGCTCTCAAGGCTAAAGCTTCACAACATGATGAGAGCTCATCTTGTGAGGAGGATGAACTTGAAGAATTGGCTATGATAGCCAAACGATTCTCACGCTTTATGAGGTCCAACCGGGGAAGAAAAATCCAAAGGAAGATGGACTTCAAAAGCAAGAACAAAGAAGAAGGAAAGGATCCCATCATTTGCTATGAGTGCAAACAACCCGGCCACATCCGTTCGGAATGCCCTCAACTCAAGAAGAAGGGCTTTGAGAAGAAGAAGAAACTCAAAGCCAAGCTTGCTACTTGGAGTGATGAGGAGTCATCGGAGGATGACGAACAAGAAGTGGCTAATCTTTGTCTCATGGCACTTGAGGAAGATTCCTCCTTGGTAACCTCTAACTCATCTATTTTAGATTTTTCATATGAAGAGTTAAATGATGCATATGATGAGTTACAAGAGGTATATGATGAATTAGTTGAGAAGTATAAGGAGTCGGTCATTAGGAATAAAAATATTATTCAAGAACTAAATGAGAAAAATGACTCACTTACTCAAGCTAATTCTAAATTTGAGAAAAAGATTTTAGGATTAAAAGATGAACTTAAATTCTTTCAAGATGAAAATGTTGATCTTAATAATCTTTTATCTCAATGTAATAGTGAACACCAAAAGGTGTTGGGTGAGCTAAATGAGCTCAAAAAGTCCTTAAAAAATGTTGGTAGTGTCAAGAATGAAGTAGGAGAATCCTCTAGAACATACCAACCTAAGAAAATGACTAATTACTACAAACAAGGTAGCTACCCTAGACATAGTAGAGCTAAAAGAATTAGAAGTGTATGGGTTCCTAAGGAACTTGTAAAATCTAATAATATTATTGCTATGTCATCTTGGATTCCTAAGGGAACCAAGGTTTTGGGAGCTAACACTCATGGACCCAAAATGATTTGGGTACCAAAAACCAAGGTTTAATATCTTTGTTTGTAGGGGGAGCATTGCTACAAGGCCAAAGCACAAAGTCAAAACTCATGGTACCTTGATAGTGGATGCTCGAGGCACATGACCGGAGACAAGAGTCGATTCATGGATCTAAAGCCAAAAAGTGGAGGAGTAGTAACATTTGGTGACAACTCCAAAGGCCACATTAAAGGTATTGGCTCCATAGGTAATCACTCTACCATTCTTATTGAAAATGTCTTATATGTCGATGGTCTTAAACATAATTTATTGAGCATAAGTCAATTATGTGATAAAGGATTTAATGTTTTATTTGATAAAAATGGTTGCAAAATTGTAGACATTAAATCTAATAATATTATGCTCATAGGTCATCGCATAGGAAACATATACATGGTGCATTTAGATGACATTCATACATCTCATGCATGCTTAGTTGCTCAAAATGAAAATGATGCATGATTGTGGCATAGGAAGCTAGGACATGCTAGCATTAGTGTTTTGGAAAAACTAGTCTCTCTAAATCTAGTTAGAGGTTTGCCCAAAATAAAATTTTCAAATGATAAAATTTGTGATGCATGCTCAAAGGGTAAACAACATAGGTCTTCATTTAAGTCCATTAATGATGTTTCTACTAGTAGATGCTTACAATTAATTCACATGGATTTATTTGGGCCAATTAGGACTATGAGCTTGGGTGGTAAATCTTATGCATTTGTGTTAGTTGATGATTTTTCTAGATTTACTTGGGTTCTCTTTTTAAGTACTAAAGATGAGGCTTTGGAAAAATTCATCACATTTTCAAAATTAACCCAAAATGATCTTGAACTTAGAATTTCACACATTAGAAGTGATCATGGAACCGAGTTTCAAAATTTAGGGTTTGAAGATTTTTTGAATGAAAATGGTATTAGCCATAATTTTTTGGCTCCTCGAACTCCTCAACAAAATGGGGTAGTTGAGAGGAAAAATAGAACTTTGCAAGAAATGGCTAGAACTATGCTTTGTGAAAACAATTTACCTAAATATTTTTGGGCGGAAGCCACAAACACCGCTTGTTATATTGTAAATCGAGTAATGATTAGGACAATTTTAAAGAAAACACCTTATGAGATTTTAAAATCTAAAAAGCCTAACATTAGCTATTTTCACCCTTTTGGGTGCAAGTGTTTTGTTTTAAATAATGGAAAAGACAACTTAGGTAAATTTGATGCAAAAAGTGATGAAGCCATTTTTATAGGTTACTCTTTAACCTCTAAAGCCTATCGAGTATTTAACAAAAGAACTTTAGTAGTAGAAGAATCTATTCATGTTGTATTCGATGATAACCTCCTTCCTAGGAAGGATTCTTGTGATGATGATGATGTAGGAATCATAAATGCCTTTGATGGAGGTCAAACTTCAAAGGAGGATGAGATTCAAACAAAAGTAGAAGACACACAAGAACCACCTCTTGAAGCCTTGAAGGACTTGGCTATTGAGGAAAAGGAAGTGAGCTACCCAAGGGAGTTGAACTATGTCAAAGATGGTGAAATCTTGGGTGATCCATCCAAGGGGGTAACCACTCGTTCTTCTCTTAGATTAATGAACCATGTTGCATTTATCTCATGCATAGAGCCTAAAAATATAAAAGAAGCATTGAAAGATGACTTTTGGATCATGGCTATGCAAGAAGAGTTAAATCAATTTGAGAGAAGTAATGTATGAACATTAGTTGATAGGCCTAGTAATCAATCTACAATAGGAACTAAATGGGTCTTTAGGAACAAACTAGATGAGAGTGGTAACATTGTGAGAAATAAAGCTAGACTTGTAGCACAAGGTTACACTCAAGAAGAGGGAATAGATTTTGATGAAACCTACGCACCCGTAGCTAGAATGGAAGCCATTAGGATGTTGCTTGCATATGCATGTTATCATAATTTCAAGCTTTTTCAAATGGATGTTAAAAGCGCATTTTTAAATGGTTTTATAAATGAAGAAGTGTATGTGGAACAACCACCGGGTTTTGAAGATTCAAAATTTCCAAATCATGTTTTCAAACTTACCAAAGCTCTTTATGGTTTAAAACAAGCTCCTAGAGCTTGGTATGAAAGGCTTTCAAATTTTTTGATTGAAAAAGGATTTGAAAAAGGTAAGGTGGACACTACACTTTTCATAAAAATGTATAAAAATGACATCTTAGTAGTTCAAATTTATGTTGATGATATTATTTTTGGCTCTACTAATGAATGTCATTGTCAAGAGTTTGCTAAGTTAATGCAATGTGAATTTGAGATGAGCATGATGGGGGAGCTCTCATTCTTTTTGGGACTCCAAATCAAGCAAAAGAAGGATGACACCTTCATCAACCAAGCAAAATACATAAAGGATATGCTCAAGAAGTTTGGCTTGGAGAATGCAAAACCTCAAGCCACTCCTATGAGCTCATCTACAAAGCTTGACAAAGATGAAGGAGGTAAGTGTGTTGACTCTAAGCTTTATCGTTCTATGATTGGATCTTTGCTTTACCTTACCGCAAGTAGACTGGATATCTTGTTTAGTGTTTGCTTGTGTGCTAGGTTTCAAGCTAGTCCTAGAGAGTCTCACCTTATAGCCGTTAAGAGAATCTTTAGATACCTTAGAGACACTCCTTGTTTAGGCCTTTGGTATCCTAAAGACTCTACCTTCAACCTACATGCTTATTCGGATGCGGATTATGGGGGTTGCAAAATTGATAGGAAAAGTACTTCGGGAACTTGCCAATTCTTAGGTAGTATGTTCATATCTTGGTTCTCTAAGAAACAAAATAGTGTAGCCTTATCTACCACCGAAGCCGAGTACATATCCTTAGGGAGTTGCTGTGCTCAAGTCCTTTGGATGAAGCAACAACTCTTAGATTATGGTATTAAAGTTGGAACCATACCCCTAAAATGTGACAACACTAGTGCAATATGCTTAACTAAAAATCCCATCCAACACTCTAGAACCAAACACATAGAAATAAGGCATCATTTCATTAGAGATCATGTCCTTAAGGAAGATGTGGTTATAGAGTATGTAGACACCTTGAATCAATTAGCGGACATTTTTACAAAACCCTTAGACAAAGAGCGTTTTTGGTCCCTTAGGAGAGAGTTAGGTCTAGCTAGCCTATCTTGACCTTTTTGGACCTCTTTTGTGCTTAAACTTGCTTGATCTTGTGAAATGCCATGTTTGTATGCTTAGACTCTCAATTTCTTCCATGCCTATTGTTAGGGGGAGTATGATTCTGTTAAAATATGCTTAGAACTGTTCATACATCATTTGCATACTCATAGGAGACATTAGGTTCGAGCCTTTGGTTGTTCTTTGAACCAAAAATGCATTTCTGGGCATGCAGTATTGATACTGTTATAAGCGTATCGATACCTGTTCTTCATTTCGTTTCCCAGAATTCTTTACGCTTCACGCGTATCGATAGGGTTAATCCCGTATCGATACGGGTCGTTTCGATACGGACCCATCCGTTTCGATACGACTGTTCAAACGGTCATATTTTCAAAAAGACATCTTTACCCCCGTATCGATACCCCATCGGGCGTATCGATACTCGACTGCGCTGATGGCAATAAATAAGCTTTTAATGTGTTCAACTTTTACCTAAATTCAATCTCTTCAAAACCTAATTAACCCTAGCCGTTTTTGCCTATAAAAAGGCACTTCCTCCTTCATATTTTTCACACCTCAACTCAAACCTAAAAGAGTTTTCAAATCAAGCAAGGCTTTGTGCTCTCTTTCTCATCTTTGTGCAAGTTCTCTTCAATTCTTCAAGTCTCTATCAAGGTAATCACCTTTCTTTTATTTTCTCTGTTTTGATTTTTTTAACTTTGTTTTTGTTCCAATTTTTTTTTTCAAAAATTTCTTTTCAAAATTTTCTCCTTAAAATTTTTTTTACCTTGATTTTTACTTAAATTGAAGAAATCTCTCTTGCTAAATTTTTTTAGATCATGGCACCAAAAGAGCCATCGAGGAAGCGACAAAGGGCTAATCAAGCCGGTGAATCCTCCATCCTTGGAGAGATTGCTCGTCCTAACTACTCGACAATCTATGAGCAATCCTTTGGAGGCACTTCGGGTGTCAATCACTTTCGTCAATATGAGAATTACAAGATCCGTGCCGAAAGGGTAATATCCATCCCCTTTCTCAATTCGGAGCGTTTCAAGTTTGAATACCTCCCTTTGCTTCATCGTTGGAATTTCATGCACTTTCTCTCTATTCCCGGTTTTTACTATCTTCTCTTGGTTTTTATTTTCTATGCTAATGCAAGATGTGTTAATCGAAATGGGGAAGTTGTTGCAATTAATTCCTATCTTATGGGAAAGAAAATAACTCTTGATGTCGAGTCTATTTGTGAGGTCTTTAAGTTGGAAGATGAAGGCCTCGATGATGAGCACCGTGGAGGGCATGTTCTTAGTAGATCCGTCACCGCCCTTAATGCTCATGACCGAATTCTACATTTGATGGTATCGTGGTGGTTTCGCCCTTCCGGAGGAAAATATTCCACCATCCGTCAAGTGGATGATTTTTGGATTCGGTGTTTCCGTGAAGCCAAGCGACCAAATCTAGCTCGTCTTATGTTTGCGGAGATAGTCTACCTCGTTCAGAATCGTAACACTCCTCATGTCACCTCCTTCACATACGGTACGGCTTTGAGCTATTTCTTTACTAAAAAGGAAATTGATTGCTCTTATGACATTGCAACTCCTCTCACCGATCCTATTGATGAGCACTCCCTTGCTCGGGCAAAATTCTCTTATATTAATGGTGAATGGATACGTCTTGCCGAGTTACCACCGGAAGTCACCGCAATGCGTGAAGCGGCTCAAGCTCCTCAAGCTCCTCAAGTCCAACAACCCAATATGGATGCTCTCATGACCTATCTCAATGAGCAATTCACCGGGTTACGTACGGACATGAATACTCGTCTCACATCCATGGAAACTACTTTTGACACGAGGATGACGGGTTTTGAGAATCGCCTCACATCTCTTGAAAGTGGGCATAATTCCTTGAATATCTCCATTGCCGCTTTCCATGATGAGTGGCGTAATAGTATGCGCACCAATGAGCCTTTGGGAGATGATGATGAAGAGGATGAAGACGACGAAGACGATGCTTAGACATTTTTCTCTTGTTTGTCATGCATATCATTTAGGACTTTATATTATTATGCACCTATGCTTTATGTTTTTAGGATTAAGTTTGTCTTAGGATTAAAACATATGCTTTGATTTTTATTTTGTCTTTGTTTGGATTTTAAGTATGTTGCTTTAATGAATAATATCTATGTTGCTTATTATACCTTGATTTCTTTATGCACTTAATTGTCTCAAAGATTTTTTGATCTAACAAAAAGGGGGAGAAGAAACTAGCTCACACTTTAAAATATTTTGATTTAAAAACAAAGGTTACCAAGCTTATATTAAGGGGGAGTTCTTTACAAAGGTTTTTCAAAAAATTTAAGTTTTAGTTTTGTTATATCAAAAAGGGGGAGATTGTAAAACCTATGTTTGATTTTGATATAATTAAATCCTTAAAGATTATTTTGTAAAACTTAAAATTAGTTTTTAAGTCCCTTAATAAGTTTTTAAAAACACCAACACTTTGAAACTAATTTATAAAACTCAAACTCAAAATATTTTCTAAGTGTTCCAAGGCAAAACCATTGAAAATCGTCCAGGCGTATCGATACACTACCAAGCGTATCGATACCATTTTACCAAACTTGGTCACTGCCGGAACCTGTATCGATACTCCAAACCCTCGTATCGATACAGTCCTGGGTTAAAACTCAAAGAGTTTGAATACGGTACCGATACGGCTAACCACCGTATCGATACGGGCCTTGTAATTTTTTAATATAAGTCTGTTTAAAAAATATAACCGTTGGTGTCAGTTGGTTGGTAACCAAACTTTAAAAGTTTGTTGACCCGTATCGATACGCATAACTTCCGTACCGATATGGAGTTGAACAGTGAGTTAAGTTCAGAAAATAGTATCGATACGGCCCTTGCCGTTTCGATACCCCGTACCGATACGCCTACACGCGTATCGATACCCCTATATTAAATGTGCACAACGGCTCTTTCTTTTTTGAGACAGGTACCGATACCCATTCCCGCGTACCGATACCGGTAGCTGCAGAAGTGCATTTATGGTGGTAAGAGAGGGTTCCAACGGCTCTAATTAAGTCCCCAACCACCCAAATGGCTAGAAATCAATGAAGAGCTATAAAAGACACATCAAAAAGCTACAGCAACAACTATTGAACTTCAAGAAAACACTTATTCATCAAATCCAAGCAATTGTGCCAAATTTCATATTTGTCTAGAAATCCCAATTTGTGTTCTTCATTCATACTTTGTAAAATTGGGTTGAGTGCTTGTATTGGGGCTATCATTTTGTATTGAAAGATACCTAATTAGCCTACAAATTTCTTTGTTCTCTTGTGTGAGGGTTGGGTTGATTTTTGGGTAGAAAAATCAACCGAAATTGTAAAGGGTTGCCTCCTTGTCCTAGAAAAGGGGAAGATCAATTTAATGAAATTGTTGCAAATCCTTAGTGAGACTAAGGTAGTGGATGTAGAGTTCATTTGGAACTTGAACCACTCTAAATCTCTTGTTCTTCAATTTTTATTTGCCAATTTCCACCACAATCCTTTAAAATTCCAATTCACCCCCTCTTGGTAATTATCGATCTTTCGATCTACTCAACAACTTTAATAGTTAATAATCCAAATGAATAAAAACTCCCTTATTGATTTCTTTCTTTCTTCTAGGGTTTTGTTATACGCAACTCTGAAGACTATGTTTGAAATATATTAATGTTTATTTTTTAAATAGAATTTATTAATATATAATTAATTGTAGATATAATTAAGGGTTTTGTTATATGCAGCATTAAATGTTATGTTTATAGTTTAAGATTTATGGGTGTGATTTAGAGTTTATGTGGTGGGATTTTAAGATTTAGGGTTTATAGAGTGTGGTTTAGGGTTCAGTGTTTATGGGGCAGGATTTAGTGTATATGTATTGGGGTTTAGAGTTTATGGTTTATGGTTTAGAGGGTGTGGTTTAGTGTTTAAGCTTTATGAGGTGTAGTTTAGTGTTTAAGGTTTATGGGGGTGGGGATTAGATTACATGTGGTATTCAAATGTCATGAATTTAATGTTTATTTTTAAGATAATTAATGAAATAATATTTTTTTATTGAGTATTAATTATATCTACTAATTATAGGAATTTAATAGATTTTAAACATAATCTTCAAGGCTATATATAGCAAAACCCTTCGTTTGTTATAATTCCTTCGTTTATTGTAATTTGTAAACCCTCTGTTGAGAAATTTATCCACCAAAATTAAATTTATAATGTAGGTCGATTCGAATTAATTAACGCAAAAATATAAAACCTGAAAAATAACAAAAAGATAGAAAAGAAAAGAGAAAACAACGTTATATAATTATGAGATAAATTCTTTATGGTAAGAGTCTTTAGTTTTTCTATGTCAAATTAACACAATGCTTGTAATCTCTTTATTATTTAAATAAATTAAAATTATTTATTTATAAAATTTAATAGTGTGCTCATTTAAATCATTTATGCCGAATTTTCAATAAATTAAAATTATTTATTTAAAAAATTTAAAAAATACTTAAATGAAGTAATTTAAATTTTGAACAAAACTTGTATATTTATTTATAAAACTTGTATATGATTACAAGTAATTAAGCAACTCAGATGGCCTAAGATATCGACATATATCCATATAATACACTTAATCAAACATGGTGAATTCACTGTTTTTATAAATCAACTTCTTGTTGTTTTATTCCAAATCTCCTCAAGTTCCCTAGCAAATACCTTTTGTCTACCGACGACGATCGTAATGTGATCTTTGTTTTCGACGACCCTAACCCGAGCACGAGGGATTCTCCTCTGAACACTGTAGCTACATTCGAGCGGGATAACCTCGTCATCGTTTCCGTGGAACACATTGACGTCGCAGTTTAGCTGGTCTCGGACGACGTCCAAGTAGCGGTCGAGCTTGCCGGCGGTGCCAAAAATAATGTTGTGGAGAGTGTGCCAGGAGGCGACATGGGTGTGTCGGATGAACCCTTCGAGCAAGTAAGTCCTGATCCTGGCAACAACAACAACATTAATAAACAGTTGTAATAAAAATTGCATTAAAAGCCAAGGGAGATGGTAGATGATGATTCAGTTACATAAATTAATGGGATGGCAGAAACCCTAATAAATGAAATGCACCAAATTCGTTTCTTGCATTAAACATCTATCTCCATCACTTGTGACTTTATTTCGAGCTAGATTTTATTTATAAGTTACTCGAATTCGATTCATTCATTAATGAGTACGCTCGATTTTTTTAATCTCGAATCGAACTTGAATTTAGAAAATAAAATTCAATTTAACTCTAACAAGCTTTGAGCCGAACTCGAGTTTCTTATTACTCAAACTCGATAAACTCAAATACTCAAAAATAAAAAAATATTAGATGAATTCGGCTCATCACGTCATCCATGATCACAGCCAATAAGATCTATCTATCTCATTTTTTCTAAAGTGAATCTTGATAGATAGACCTTATTAGCTGAGCCAGATCTATCTAATAATTTCCTCGAAAATGGGACTTTTTGAGCAAGTGCCCAAAGTAAAGTACAAGATTGAAATGGACTAATCTACCAAATTTCCTTGGACGGTGAGATTTATTTTGTGGCCAATGCTCCACCACTTGTAGGGCGGTTGTGCTGGGATAAGTGTAGTTAGGTGGGTAAAATTTATGAGTTTTCATGTTATTTTTCATGTTTTGGTTGAAGCTAGAGCAACTTGAATAGGATTTAGGGTAACGTCATAATTATAAAAATAAAGAAAAAAATGCATATTAAACATTTAAATCACATATATGTTAAATGTAACATTTAAAAATAAAAGAAAATATCGCATGCACTTATGTTAAAAAAATTCATAAATTGGTTTAATAATAGGGTAAACTATAACAAATGTCACTCAATTACGGGTAAGTTTACATTTGGGTCACTCAATTATTAAAAGTTACATTTGGGTCACTAAATTATAAGTAAGGTTACGTTTGGGTCACCCAATTATTAAAGGTTACATTTGGACCACTCAATTATGGGCAATGTTACATTTGGGTCGCCCTTTATATTTAAAAAAGTATATCAATTTGTGTATTAGATTAATTAATGATTTCAAATGAAGTATTCTAATGTAAACAAAGGTATACAAGTGATTTTGAAGAAAAAAAATGACTAAACTGATGTATTTTTTAAATATAAAGGGTGACCCAAACGTACTTTACCCATAATTGAGTAACCAAAATATAACCTTTAATAATTGGGTGACCCAAATGTAACCTTACCCATAACTGAGTAACCCAAATGTAACTTTTAATAATTGGGTGATCTAAATGTAACACCCATAATTGAGTGACCTTTGTTGTAGTTTACCCTTAATAATAACCCTAATGGTAACATATCAACTAAGTAAATCTCAGATTTAAGACGGCCATTGTCCTAATTGTTTGAGGCAAGCTAAATTAGCTAATGATGAAATGTACTTTTGGGCACGACCGTACGAGATGTTTCATATTAGAGTTTGAAGAAAGTATAACTTACTTGTTTCTGGTGACAAGTTTAAAGAGAAAATCCCATAACCGGTGATTCTTGCACAAGATCAACGAAACTGTCCGTGCGATGTGCTTGTACCGTCCGCCGACGGATGCGCAAAACGCCATCGGCGGCCACACCTGTTGCGGCGCTACTTGTCGCATAACATATTGAGTCGCCGATTCACCTTTAGGTACTTGATAATACGGCTGCCATTGCACATTCATAGACATCAACATGGCTGCAAATGGTAGGAACTTAATGAATAAACAGAAGAAATTAATTTACCGGTGCAAGTAAGGTGAGGGACTTGACGGATCCCGGGTGTTTAACGGCGATGGCGAGGGCTAAAATGCAGCCTAATGAATGTGCCACGATGTGGAAAGATTCGACTCCGTAAGCTTCAAGCACGGATGTTTCGATCATTTCGACATGTTCCCGTAAGGTGTATAGCGAATTGTTCGGCTTAGGGCTTCGAGCAAAACCGAGCAAATCAACCGCTAAGAATCTGTACTTCGACTTTGCTTTGGTTGAAAAATTGGGGAACAAAGTTTCGGTCCAAAATGCTGATGATGAAACGAAGCCGTGGATGAATAACACATCTTCCCTTGCTTTATCTGATATCACAAAATCAAATCACAGTTAATTGGAGCAACGTTTGATTGATCAACGGTTGACGGGTCGAGATTTTAATTCGACCCGTCAACCTGTAACTCTCTGTAAAAAGTCGAGTACCTTTCGGGCTCTCGACTTTAACAAAGAGGGTGTCTTTGGTGGAATAGGTCCAAGAATTGCAAAAATGACAATCACAGTCGGACCAACGAGTAATGGGGTACAAATGCTGCCCGATCATCCTTCCCCGGAGCATTTTAACAATGGTGGAGTTGACGGTGATCGTCGATCTCGCCGTTCCTTTTTTCGCCTTGTCGATTAATTGTACGATATCGGCGTCGAACGTGAGCTTCTTGAGCTCGTTAACGGCAAGTTTCGATATTTCGGTGACAAACGAAGGTCGTGAATAAAGGGTGTCTGAAATTTCCTCCAACTGCAACCTGCTTGAACTGAGACAAACAACCTCGGACTCGGTCTCCCCTCGCTCCGAGACAATGATCTTGCCGCCGCCGCCGCCGCCGTTGATGGCCTCTTCAGAACCAGGCTTCTTCCATTCAGATTCAATGCAGAAATCAAGGACTTTGTAAACAAAACATAGAACCAAATCAACCAGGTCGAGGAAACAAAAGACAACGAAGCTAACAGCCACATTCAAAACTCCTCCTATTAACGTCAAAACAGTTCTGGTTTTACACATTACATCCATTTCAGACAACCCCATTTGAGACAAGAAAGGACAAAGATTTGTTTTTTTTTTCTTTCTAGATATAAGTTGTCTGAAAACGGGTGGATGGTGTTTTAGTTATTCCACCATGGTCGACATTTTCTTGACCTTAAAACCCAGAAAGCTTTGAGTGAAGAAATGGAGGAGTGTGAGACAGTGAGAAAGAGAAGCACACAGACAAGTGCGGGAACAATGAATTTATGGTTTGATTTAACATGGTTTGTAGGCCAAAGAATAAAGGAAAGGGTAGTTGGTGGTTGAATCTCCGGCATGAAGAAACAATTGTTACAAAATTCTTCTCTCCTTCCCCAACGATCCGTTCAGCTAACGGGATGAATTATTAGGCCTTTTAAATAATTTTAAGCGTTCGAATTTTAATATTGTAAAAGAAGAAAACTGGGTGAAAATATTACTCTCATAATCAGTTCTTACAAAACTTTGAATTAAGGATTAATATCCTATACACTGACGGTAGAAACTAAAAGTTTCCACAAACGCTTTAGTTTTAAGGTATAGAAAGTTAGTTTAGGGTATAGGGTTTAGGGGGTTAGGTGTAGGGGTTAGAATTTAGGGATAGTTGTTTCAATTTAAAGTTCAGGGTTATAATTTCGGGTTTATAGGTTAGGGTTTAGTTTTTAGGGTAATATGATGATTATTTAGGTTTTAACATATAAACCCTAAATTATAATTTTAAACCTTAAATTGAAACAATTATCCCTAAATTCTAACCCCTACACCTAAACCCCTAAAACATATACCCTAAACTAACTCTATATACCCTAAAACTAAGGCGCTTTCAGTTTCCACCGCATGTGTATAGAATATTTATCCTAAATTTAATACCGGTGGTTAAACCTAAAAAAAATTCTTCATCTCCATCCCCATTTGAACTTTGGCGATAAAAAATTTTCTGTCCCTGTCATCGTGGGTGAAGATTTTTGTTATTCATCATCCTGTGGGTTCTAATCTCCACGATTTTCGAATACTCCCCACTTTTATCACCCTAGTATTGAGAATTTAAAATTCATTCTATTGTATCTAAAATATAACCATGGTTTAAATTATTAACACATGGAATACAGTATTGCATGTATAACACTTTTTTATTTTACATCAAGATATTTATTTTACTAAAATTATTTAGGGTAATATTAAAAAAAATCAATTCATTGCAAAAAAAAATATTAATGGATATCTTAAATGAATACCAAACTTTTAATCGTTTATGTAAGGTGTAATAAATAATATAATAAAATAAAAATCAATTCATTCTCTTATGTTTTATTAATAATATAAATATGATTACAAGTAATATATGTTCATACATATTTTTAGTTCTTTGACAATACACACAAACTAAACGTTCAGCGAATTGTTCAGCGGGAAGTTCGTTTATTTATTAACCGAGCGAACATGAACAAGATTTTATGTTCGTTTAATTAATTGAATGAACACGAACAAAGGGCTCGTTTGTTCATTTACGTTAGTGAACGTTCGATAACCCATTTATTTATGTTCGTTTGAATTTACTCACATATATCCATTTATATTTATTATTTCTCATGACAAAAGTATTATATATTTAAAAATATATATATTTATTCACATATGTTCGTTTAAATTTATTCATGCATGTCCTTTTATGTTCGTACGCTTGTGCTTGTTTACGTTCGTTTATCATTTTAACGAGCAAACATGAACAAACACAAACAAACTACATTCCTTAACAAACGAACACGAACAAGAATTTATATTTGTTTAGTTGTTCGTGTTCGTTTACAAGCCTATGAACGATTAAATTCGTGTATCTTAGGATGAATATTATTCGCTTTTTCACCAAGACCACTTGTTGGGTTCCATTCTCTTATGCTTTTTAAGTGACATAACTTTTTTTGAACAATTTCTACCTAAGAGAAGGGGAAGAGAATTTTTGCTCCTAATAGGTCTTGAGCCCACAACTTAAGAGAATGAGAGTGTGTCAACTGAAAACTTTAACCACTTGCTCTAGAGATTGTTGACGAGTATATAAATGATTAACAGTTTGGTATTTATTTAAGGATTGATATCTTATACACTGGCGGTGGAAACTGAAAGTTTCCACAAGCGCCTTAGTTTTAGGGTATATGGAGTTAGTTTAGGGTATAGGGTTTAAGGGTTTAGGTGTAGGGGTTTAGAATTTATTGATAATTGTTTCAATTTAAGGTTTAGGGTTATAATTTAGGGTTTATAGGTTAGGATTTAATTTTTAGGGTAATATGGTGAGGGTTTAGGTTTTAACTTATAAACCCTAAATTATAACTCTAAACATTAAATTAGAACAACTATACCTAAATTCTAACCCCTACACCTAAACCCACAAACCATATACCCTAAACTAACTCACTATACCCTAAAGCTAAGGCGTTTGTGGAAACTTTCAGTTTTCACCGCCTGTGTATGGAATATTTATCTTTTATTTAAGATATATTATATATATTTAAAATAAGTAAAACATTTTTTACTTTGTAAAAATGAATATACGAGTGACTAAAAATTATCGAGTAAAATTAATTTATTGTTAATTCATTATCAAAATAGTACTCTCTAACTCTCAAACTAATTAAGCCGACAAATAAATGAAGAATTCCTACTAGTGTATTAAGGTCTTAATGACTAAGTCAATGGCGATATGGCTGGCATGCATTGCTATTGAATCTAGGGCGGTGACGGTGCGTTGCATGCAAAGAAAATATAAGAAAAAAAGCACTATCATATCTTCAATGTAATTTTCTTTTATTGAATTGAATGAAATATTAGTAAGAACTCGATCGAGAGTTGAAAGTATTCGATTCATTATAATAATTATTTCGGTTTTTCACATATATTTGTGATTTTTTAATAGTTTTAAAGTGATTACATTATAGTACTTATTTTTTCTTTTACATTTTGATAACACATTCGTTGCAGATAAATTGTTCGAACCTGAATCTCTTAAGACGAATATCATCTAATTTTTTTTATTGAGATCATTTGTTGAGTTTATATAAGTGACTATTTTTAATTAGGAAAACATTTGTATAATTTTATTAATTAGCTACACATTGGTTAATTTGGTCACAAATGACTAGTGAAGATGATTCCCAGGGGTTAGGATACTAAGGTTCCAAAGTCAATAGCCACGGGTTGACATGCTTTAGTGTTGGATAGGTGGATAGGGGTGATTAAAATTTATCTCGACTTGAAAAAATTGAATTTTTTTACTTGATCAGAAATTTTGATTTATAATTTCATAAACTCGACTCAATTCAAAAAAATCAAATAAAGTTTGAGTTATAAAATGGAAACTCGAATAACTAATTTTTTTAGTAATTAGTGTATCAATTTTCAAGTTTGGGTCGAGTCAATTCTGCCTAATATGATGAAATATATGTGCATTGTATATTGTCATTGAAAGCCGTTTAAATTAGAACTAATTAGTACTATAACATTATAGATGTTTACAATTAAATTCGAACAAAACTTGAACAACTCAATTTGACTTTACTTAGCTCGAATTGTTTTTAAAATAAAATAGTTATAAAATAGGAATCATCAACTTCAATCGATAAAATTTTCACCCTTGATGTTGGATCTAATATGTATAATTGTATTTGCATTTAGCCTTAGAGAGTAAGTAGGTAATTTTATTATACCTCAATAGGTAGGTGACTGTTTTCAAACTTAATCTACACAATATTCAATGGGTAAGTAAGTGTGCTTTTCGATGTATCTATTTATGCCCTTACTAAAAAATTAAGTTTAGGTTTAGGGTTTAAGGGTAGGGTATATTTTTTTAAAGTATAGAGTGTAGAATTTAGGATTTAAAATTTAAATTTAGTACTTAAAATTTAATTTTTTAATATTTTTTAATATTAAGACATAAAAAGTAAACTAAAAAATAGCAATTTTTTTTATCCATTTATCTAAAACTCAAAGGTGGGAGACTTCATGTAAACGCACTTTCCCACCATATGTGGAAAAAGAAAATTGAAAATGGAATGATATTAAACCAATTTAACTAAGAAAATTCTACATCTCTCATTCTTTGAGGTTCATAATTACAAACTTATAAGAGGAAGACTTGAAAGTAAACGCACTTTGTCACCACTTTCTATATTTCGTATCGATTTCTTGTAATAAAAGAAACTGATAGTGGGAGACTTTAAGGGATAATTTTTTATATCTTTTTTGGTGTTGTTATGTATGCTCTAACATTAAAAAAATTAAATTTTAAGCCTTAACTCTAAATTTTAAACCATATACCTTAAAAAATACACCATAACTTAAATTTCCTAAACCCTAATCTTAAACCTTAAACCTAATTTTAAGTGTGGGGCATAAATAGAGACACCGAAAAAGGGGCAAAAGATTCTCATACGACTTTAAGTAAGTGATGAGGAAAAGCAGGTTCCCAATATTGACTAATAAGAGGGTGTAAACGTACTCTGTCTCCTAATCATGCTCATTTCTATGCCTTGCACTAAAAATCACTTAAAATTAAATTTTAAATCCTAACCTTAATTTTCACATCCTAAACCCTAAACTCTAAAAAATACACTCTGCCTCTAATTCCTTCAACCCTAACTACAACTCTTAACTTTAAACTCTAAATTCTAAACCTTAAACCTACTATTTTAAAGTGGGGCATAAAATATACATGATAAAGGGGCAGCCGATTTCCATCTAATAAGACGAGTTTGGACAAAATTTGAGATACATATTCCGGGTCGAATTTGAACAAGCATAAAATGTATTAAGCCTATAAATAAGTCCGACTCAAATCTAACCCGATCCATTTGAAGCATTCAATACAAAATAGTATATAAGAAGCTTCAATTAGTCAGCACTCGGCAAGTCACTAGGGGTTAGTGTAGTTTGCAATAAAGCTTGCGGAATGCTTTCAACCGGCTGTTTTGCAAATGATAGAACAGTCTGAGTAGAGTCGGGTCAAATCAAATCAAAAAAATTTATTTTTTTTCGACACATTCAATCACTTTTAAAACCGAACCGACCTAAAAAAACTGTTCACAATTGGATGTTTTAGGGTCGACAAGTTGAGAAAGAAGAATATAAACATAACAAACACAAAAATGGTGAGGTGTTTTGAATAGATGTGGCAAACGGGACCTTTGGGACGAGTTCGATTTGAGTTTTTTTCGGGTCAGGCAATTTTGAATCTAATTTCGTCCAGTTTCAATTCGGTTCGGATAATATCTGATATGATTCGATTTTAATTCGAGTCTATGGTAATTCGAGTCGTGTCTATGCTTCAAAACACATCATTTTCAAGCATAAATGTGAACCAGCTCAAAAGAAGAGTGAAATTAATTTCATGTGCCACCATTTTCTACGCCTTCTGATCCTTTATGCACCAAACACCTGGCCGCCATTAATGCCTTCTGAAGCTTTCTTCAATATTTCCTATTTATATTTCCAGTACTCTTGCTTGAATGAGTTGAAGCCTTTCGGTACACTAGTAGATAAAAAAAATTATTGATTATTCATTTAAATTTTTAATTTATTTAATATTCAATGAAGCTTTTGTTGGGTCGAATAGTAATAGTTCGATATTTTTTAAGTAAGGTTTTATATTAGAATTTTATGGATGGAAAACAATACTGAGAGAATTTTACTATTTGTTTAAAGATTTGATTTAATTCGACTTTAAATATAATCAAAGTCATGTAATTATTGAACATCAAAAGTCTCAGACAAATTAATCTATACATATATATTTATGAATAAATTTTCTATAAACATTATGTAAACAAAAGTTTACATGGTCGAACTATTCGAACCCTAAAAGTTAAAATCTTAAATTTTGTATTGTATATAAGAGGAAAAATATTTTATACACTGATGGTGAAAATAAAAAAATTTCACGAGTGCTTTAGGTTTAGGGTTTATGGTGCATGAGTTTAGGAGAGAGGTTTAGAATTTAGGGTTTAGAGTATACAACTTAGGTTTTAGGATAATATGTGAAAGATTTAGATTTATTCTATAAACTCTAAACTATATATTCTTACCACGACTTCTAAATTATAAACCCCTAAGTATAAATATCTAAATCCTAAATCGAACTCATAAACTCTAAAACTAAGCTATTTATTAAAACATTTTGTTTACACCGCCAGTGCATGGTATAATTACCTAGATAAAATATGTAGGGATGGGCACTTTACCCAGACCCAACGGGTTCCGACTCGACCCGGCCCGATCGGGTCAGATTTTTTAATGAAAAACTCAGGTTCGGGTCGGGTCGAGTTTTTGTTAAGGGTAAATTCGGGTCGGGTTCAGGTTTATGGTGAAAAATATCCGACCTGACTCGGGACTAATAGTGTAATTTTCTCCTAAATTGTTTAGGGATATTTATAATAATACCCCTCTTTATATTTTTTATAATTAAGTCCTTAAAATTGAATTTTTATTTATAATTTAGTCCTTTAAATTATAATTTAGTCCCTTAAAATTATTATTTTTACAATTAGGTCCCTAAAATTAATTTATTTTATATAGGCCGGGTCAGGTCTGAGTCGGATTTAGTATATTTATTTTCGGGTCTGATTTTTTAAAAAGTATGTTCGGGTCAGGTCAGATGCAGATTTAGAGTATTTATTTTCGGGTCGGGTCCGGGTGTGCCAAAAACCCGACCAATGCCCATCCTAAAAAATATGTGTCATATAACTTTACAATATTTATGTATAACCAATATGTAACCCCCTCGTCCCGGTCTGGCAGGATGACCGGTCCAAGTGAGCCACACGGGGAAAACCGAGTGAAAACCCCTTAAGGATTTTCCCTCGGTTAGCAAACCTATTTTTTTCATTTTAAATCTTGTCTAGATGAGTATTAAACCCTAAGTGTTCATACAGCGGAACAACATTTACGAAACAATCAAACGAAAGCAAACTAACACTTTACAGCCCAATTTTAAACTTAATCTGCATGTGGTATCGATACACTTAAGGGGTGTATCGATACCCCTTGACTAGGTCAACTGGTCAAAGTCAACCCGTGGAGACCGTATCGATACACCCAAGGAGTGTATCGATACCCTCCCCAATGGTTGACTTTCCACGGTCAACGCTAAGATGACAGTATCGATACACCAGAGGCCCGTATCGATACCGAGATGGACAGTAGCTCCAGTGACCAAAAAGGTATCGATACGCCCCCTCACGTATCGATACACGAGACCTGAAACAAGAAGGCGGTATCGATACGGGACCAACCGTATCGATACCCCTCCTACGAACTTGCAGGTTTGAGCAGATTTAAGGCACAAGGAGGCCCCTAAATCCCTCCAAAACCCCAACCAACACACTCTCATCAATCCTAAGGCAAACCAAACATAAAGGCATGCTTTCACAAGAACCAAAGGGCACCAATCATCACAAAGTGATACACAAACCAACAAGCAACATAAGCTTTCAAGCATGGCATTCCAACAAAAGGCATTTCAACATTTAAGGTCATACAAGGAATCTCAAAGCCTTAGAAGGCACATGATAAGCATAAAGAGGTTTGCACTACAACAAGGCAACCTAGCATCTAAAGACATGCTAACACACACAACATTCATTGTAACACCCCCTTCCCGGTCTGGTAGAGAACCCGGGTTGAAGAGCGTTACCGGAATCGATACGGAAATCTTTTAATCCCTTTTCTTGAAAACTTTCTTAACAACTTATCTTATTAAGACTTTATGAACTTGTTGAGCTTAATATCTGAATTTTCAACAATCATCACTCTTGCAGTACTTACCGAGTATATATATATATATATATATATATTGTTCCATTTAACCTTATAGAAGTCAAAAGAAGTTGCCCGTATCGAAACGCCCTAAGCCGTTTCGGTACGACTTGACCACAGTTAAAATTTTGACTTTTCTTCCTTGACCGTATCGATACGGCTTGACCCGTATCGGTACGGGTTGACTGACCTTGACTCACCTTAGACCCGTTTCGGAACCCGTTTCGAAACAAGGGTCTCCAGTGGTAAAAGTGTTCCGAAACGGCCTCACCCCATTTCGGTACAGGGGTCGACAGTAGCAAAAGTGTTCCGAAACGGCATTACTTCGTTTCGGAACGCTGTCTCACATGCTTATTTTTTTGTTAACCGTACCGAAACGCCATCACCCGTTTCGATACGGTGACCTGTAATAACAGATTTTTATCTGGTTTTTGAGGCTTTTACCATACCAAATCATGTCCGATTAAGCCGAAACTTTGTACCCAACTTACTCCTACCAATATTTACCGACATGCAAATTTTCATAGTCATTCCAATATGTTTACTCCATTTTTACCATTATACCACAAGCATGATTTAAGCTAGTTTAGCAAAAGTCTAGGTAGTCATGTTTAAGCCTTTAAGCCTATTACAAAATGGACAAGCCATTGCCACAACAAAAAGAGCGTAATAACTAAGTTAGCTACCTTGCCACTTTCCTAGGAGTTATATACAATACATTACTTGGTATAGAGCTGTGACTTGTCTTGCAACCGATCCGATTCTTCACGAACAACCTCCTAACCTGAGAATGCATGAAAGTAAACACATTAGGCACTCAAAGCCTAGTGAGGTAATCATAAAACAACAATAAATAAATGACATGGGTACATTTATTATAAATCCATACTATCATCTTAATACTTAATTCAAATACATGGTTGATTAGTATAATGCTTAAACAATCATAATTTTCCTTGGATGGAACTAAATTCATGGATACTCGAATTCCCTCGCCTCGCCAAAACATAAATGGTCTTATTTCCTCCGCCTCGCCAATCATCATAGGACGTAGCCTTAGGACCGTAGTCCACCCGAAAACACTGAGCTCATGAATTCTATGGCATGCCAATTGTGTCCCGAGTTATTCCAATCCAAGGCATAACATATTTATATTTTTCAATCATTCTTAATAAATCAATGACATGATGAAGTTTCATAGTTTCAACATATCCAATAGTTCTTGCACCAATAACTTGACATAGAGTTTCATAATAATACTTACCTCAATGACAATGTATACTAGCTATAGTAAATGCTTAAATGTTGACTTACCGACACTTACCCAAGTGTCCAACTTATCATCCGATGCTTTCGCCTTGATAGTAATATTTAGCGAAAAGATAATAAACACCAAATGACAATCCGGGGAGGCGTCTCGCCTAACCCGAGACTCCGATTACACTCACCTTGACAATCTGAAGCTTCAAGGCTCTCGGATGGAAATTCCTTTGCTCTTAACTTGAGATGAAGATGGTGTAGCTTCTATTTCTTCTCCTTGAGTTAGGAAATATTAATGGAAGATCATTAGAATCGATATTTCGATATCGAAATCTATATAATAATTTTACTACCGATATCCGATTCAATATGAGCATCTTATTGAAATATCTATGAATAAACCAAATCCTAACTTAAGATTGAGGTTGATTTAACCATAGAATCTAATAATTAACTTAAGGATTTAGCTTACCCGGTTGCTAGCAAGGGTTCGATATTGACAAAGCCAAGAAATTACAAAACTTGAAACTTCTCCAATGGAGGTGTGTGCTTAGGTGAAGAAGAAGAAGATGGTGAATTGCTTGCCTTAGACAATTTTCGGTGGTTCTCCCAAAAGCCTAACAAACCAATTTTAATTTGTGAGCTTTCCTTCATTTGAAGGAAAGCAATATGAAGACTCCACGTATGGAGTGCCTTAAATTAAATTGGTCCATTTACTTAATTGGTCCCTCACCTTCCTTACTTTCATGAATTTGCCCCCTTTACTTCTTAATTCCTACAATATGGTCACTAGATGCTTAATATTACATAATAAACTTAAATTCGAATGCTTTTAAGCCTGATTAATATTCAATAGCAATAATTAGCTAGCCAGAGGAACCTCTAAAGCTTTATCGGACTAAGAATTTCCTATCGCCGAAATGAATTCCGACTAGGCCGACTTTCGGGGTGTTACAACTCCCCCCTCTTAAGAAAAATTCGTCCTCAAATTTTAGCTGAACCGAAGAGATGCGGATATTGTTGTCTCATAACTTCTTCGGGCTCCCAGGTGGCTTCTTCAATTTTGTGACTCCTCCAAAGTACCTTAACCAAAGGTACAATCTTGTTACGAAGCCGTTTTGTCTCCTTAGCAAGAATTCGCACCGGTTCTTCTTCATAGGATAAGTCTGACCTAAGTTCCACAGATTCAGGTTCCACAACGTGCGAAGGATCAGATCGGTACTTCCAAAGCATTGATACATGGAAGACATCATGGATTTTATTCAACTCTGAAGGCAAAAGGAGCCGATATGCCACCGGGCCGACCTTTTCAACAATTTCAGAGGGTCCAATGAAACGAGGGCCCAGTTTTCCCTTTTTGCCAAACCTCAGAACTTTATTCCATGGTGATACTTTAAGAAAGGCTTTTTCTCCCACTTCGTATTGAATGTCCCTTCTTTTAAGATCAGCATAAGCTTTTTACCGATCAAAGGCAGCTTTGAGGCGATCGTGAATAACAGTGACTCGCTCCTCAGTCTCACAAAGCAACTCAGGGCCTAACACCTTTCCCTCACCCAGCTCAGACCAACACAAGGGTGTTCTACAACGTCTACCATATAATGCTTCATACGGTGCCATTTGAATGGACGCCTGATAATTGTTATTATAAGCAAATTCAACAAGAGGTAAGGACTTCTCCCACGTCCCACCGAAGTCAATAATGCAAGCACGAAACATATCTTCCAAAATCTGAATAACTCTTTCTGACTGACCATCAGTCTGAGGGTGGAAGGTTGTACTAAGATTGACTCTTGTGCCTAGGGCTCCTTGTAAGGTTCTCCAAAATCGAGATGCAAACCGAGGATCTCGATCCGAAATGATAGAATTAGGCACACCATGAAGTCAGATCACTTCCTTAATGTACAAGCCAGCTAGCTTAGGAAGACCGTAGTCCATTATGATAGGTATGAAATGAGCTGACTTTGTAAATCGATCTACCATAACCCAAATAGCATCATGCTTGGCAGGGGTTAATGGTAGACCACTAACAAAGTCCATGGTGATATTTTCCCATTTCCACTTTGGTGGATCAATGGGTTGTAAAAGCCCTGTAGGGGCACAATGTTCTGCCTTAACCCGTTGACAAGTGAGGCACTTCGAGATATGATCAACAATAGCTTGCTTCATGCCTGGCCACCAGAAAAGCTCACGTAAATCCTTGTACATTTTCACGGACCCCGGGTGAACAGAGAAAGGACTTGAATGTGCTTCAGCAAGAATATCTTTACGGAGAGTTTCATCATTTGGCACACAAACCCGATCATGAAAACATAAGAGTCCTTCAGCATTAATTCTGAAATCCGGGTTATCAGATAATTTAGAAACGATGGTTTGAAGCTCAGAATCTTGTTCTTGCAAATCTTTAATTCGAGAAATAACAGTAGACCGAACTTGAAGTTCAGCTACAAGGCATTGATGTTTTCGAAGCCTGAAATGAGCATTAATTGCTCGAAGAGCTACAAGAAGGAAAAATGATAACAATGAATCATCACGCCTTGGTACACTCATAACCTTAACTTCATGAATAAACTTACCAAGCAAAGGTTTGCGGCTGAGTGCATCAGCTACAACATTGGCCTTCCCCGGGTGATAATCAATGACTAAATCATAGTCCTTAAGAAGTTCCATCCATCTACGCTATCGCAAATTTAGCTCCTTCTGCGTTAACAAATACTTGAGGCTTTTGTGATCAGTGAAAATATAGCATTTCTCTCCGTAGAGGTAATGCCTCCAAATTTTTAACGCAAAAACAACCGCAGCCAATTCTAGATCATGGGTGGGATAATTCATTTCATGGGGCTTGAGTTGTCTCGAAGCGTAAGCAATAACCTTACCTTCTTGCATCAATACACACCCTAACCCAAGATGTGAAGCGTCACTATAAACCGTATAGTCTTTTCCAGACTCAGGCTGAGTCAGGACAGGTGCATGGGTTAGGACTTGTTTCAATTGATCAAAACTTCGTTGTTGGTCTTCAGTCCATACAAAAGGTGCCTCTTTCCGCAACAATTTTGTCAAAGGAGCAGCTAGCATAGAAAATCCTTTCACGAACCTACGGTAGTATCCCGCAAGTCCAAGAAAACTCCTAACCTCACCTACATTCTTAGGTGGGTGCCAATCTACCACAGCTTGTATTTTCTTCGGGTCCACCTGAATGCCCGAAGCCGATACAACATGCCCTAAAAAGGATACTTCGGTGAGCCAGAACTCACACTTAGAGAATTTTGCGTACAACTGCTTCTCTATTAAAGTTTGAAGTACAATTCGGAGATGATCTCGATGTTCCGCTTCATTCTTTGAATAAATCAAGATGTCATCTATGAAGACAACAACAAACTTATCTAGATAGGGCCTAAACACACGATTCATTAGATCTATGAAAGCTGCAGGTGCATTCGTCAGTCTAAAAGGCATCACTAAGAATTCGAAATGTCCATATCTTGTACGAAATGTTGTTTTGGGCACGTCACACTCCTTGACTTTCATCTGATAGTATCCCGACCTTAAATCAATCTTAGAGAACACGGAAGCATCCTTTAACTGATCAAACAAATCATCGATCCTCGGTAGAGGATACTTATTCTTGATGGTAACTTTATTTAGTTGCCTGTAGTCAATGCATAAACGCATCGAACCATCCTTCTTCTTAACAAAGAGAACCAGAGCTCCCCAGGGTGAAGAGCTTGGTCTAACAAAGCCCTTATTCATAAGGTCTTGGATTTGAGTTTTTAACTCCTTTAATTCCACAACAGCAATTCTATAAGGTGCAATAGAGATTGGTGCAGTCCCAGGTTGCACTTCAATACCAAATTCAACTTCGCGGTTTGGGGGCAATCCCGGAAGCTGATCAGGAAAACATCCCGAAATTCGTTCACCGTATCGATGTCATTAATCTGAGATTCATTCTTGGGCTCAATGGTCAATGTGCACAGCATAGAATTCCGAGATTCCATCAATGTTATTCTTTCCTTACCCAATCCTCGAAGATACAACTTCCGCTTGCCACAATCTACCCATACTTGATGTTTACCAAGCCAATCCATTCCTAGAATTGCATCAAACTCGTGGATTGGCAAGACCAAGAAATCCGCAGGGAACAGAATTCCTTGAATCATGATTGGGCAATTCTTACATACTAGGTTTAAAACAACACAGTCGCCCAAGGGATTTGTTACAGAAATCTTTGTTACTAAAGGTTCACTAGACATCTTATGCTTCTTCACCAACTCCAGACTTATGAAAGAATGTGTAGATCCAGGATCAATTAATACATACAAGGAATATGAATATAACATAACGGTACTTGCTATGACATCAGGTTCATCATCCTCCTCACGACTCCTTACATGATACATTTGTGCAGAAGCTTTTGACTCTTGTTTGTTGTTCTGCTTCCCAGATCCACCTGGCCTTCCTGAAGTTCCTGACTGTACTTGTCTCGCTTCTTTTCCCCGGAAGGACTGAGCAGGCGATGAAGTATCCCCTAACACAGCAACTGTCTTTGATGGGTTCTGGGGACAGTCCCTAATGAAATGTCCCTGCTCTCCACAGAAGAAGCATGCTCCCGTCTGCCTGCGACATTGCCCTGCTACATGTCGCTTTTGACAAAAGTTACAAACTGGATGTTGAACACCTCGGTTAGAACCTCCAGTACTCTCCACAGAAGCCGACTTAGACCAAGACTAAGTAATAGTCTGTGGTCTCTCAATATTCCCTGTACGGGAAGGCTGAGAGTATGAAGTTTGCTTCGAGCCCTGGTATTTACCTTTCTTGTTCCATTTGGGAGTTCGGGAATCACTCCACGCCCTCTTCTCAGATCTATTAGACATGTTCCCCCTCTGGATTTTCTGTGCAGCTTCGGTTGCCTTCACACGATTCACCAAATCCTGGAAATTTGTGATCCCCAGAGCAGTAAACATAGGCCGCAACTCATCACTCAACCCAACAATGAACATTCGACACTTGTCCTCTTCTTTCTTTATGAATTCGACTCCATATCGGCAGTACTTACAGAAGTCATGGATGTACTGCTCGATTGGTTTCCCTCCTTGCTTCAAATGGAGGAAGATGTTTTGTCTCTCCGCAAGATAGTACTCGCTGATGTACTTGTTTCTGAATTCTTTAAGGAAAAAATCCCAGGTGACTGATTCTTCCGGAACTGTAAGAATAGTAGTCTCCCACCACATTAAAGCTTCATCTGCCAATAAAGCTATGGCACATTCCAACTTGTGTTCATCAGAACACTGCAGTTGTTTATTCAAGATGCGGAGAGTATTATCCAACCAATATTCAGCTATCTCCAGGTTATCATCATCTTGCCCCGTGAAGGAATAAACCCGCAATGAAGCCAATTTGTCCACAGGGGCTCTAACGTACTGAGCAACAGGGGGATTAGGCTGGACTGGTGGTGTCGCTTGCATTGCAGTCATAAACTGCTTAAACATGTTGGCTATGTTTTGATAACATTCAGCCTGGGCAGTAGGTGCTACAGGCTCAGCAACCTGTTCAGGAAGATCCTGCGGTTGCGGTGGATTTGGAGGATTCCCTCTTCCCACCTCCTCGCCATGAGTCGAGGAGCCAGCAGTTTGCTCATCTGAGTGAGCTTCATTCGTCGCAGACATATCTATATGAAAAATCGGATTAGTCGACAAGTCACAATTTACACGAGTAAAACTCCTAGTGGCAAGGTAACATAATAAACAATACAAGCACGCATATGTTTAGTCCAGAACCGACTAAACTCTAGCTCTGATACCACAATTGTAACACCCCCTTCCCGGTCTGGTAGAGAACCCGAGTTGAAGAGCGTTACCGGAATCGATACGGAAATCTTTTAATCCATTTTCTTGAAAACTTTCTTAACAACTTATCTTATTAAGACTTTATGAACTTGTTGAGCTTAATATCTGAAATTTCAACAATCATCACTCTTGCAGTACTTACCGAGTATATATATATATATATATATATATATATATTGTTCCATTTAATCTTATAGAAGTCAAAAGAAGTTGCCCGTATCGAAACGCCCTAAGCCGTTTCGGTACGGCTTGACCACAGTTAAAATTTTGACTTTTCTTCCTTAACCGTATCGATACGGCTTGACCCGTATCGGTACGGGTTGACTGGCCTTGACTCACCTTAGACTCGTTTCGAAACAAGGGTCTCTAGTGGTAAAAGTGTTCCGAAACGGCCTCACCCCGTTTCGGTACAGGGGTCGACAGTAGCAAAAGTGTTCCGAAACAGCATTACTTCGTTTCGGAACGCTCTGTCTCACATGCTTATTTTTTTGTTAACCGTACCGAAACGCCATCACCCGTTTCGATACGGTGACCTGTAATAACAGATTTTTATCTGGTTTTTGAGGCTTTTACCATACCAAATCATGTCCGATTAAGCCGAAACTTTGTACCCAACTTACTCCTACCAATATTTACCAACATGCAAATTTTCATAGTCATTCCAATATGTTTACTCCATTTTTACCATTATACCACAAGCATGATTTAAGCTAGTTTAGCAAAAGTCTAGGTAGTCATGTTTAAGCCTTTAAGCCTATTACAAAATGGACAAGCCATTGCCACAACAAAAAGAGCGTAATAACTAAGTTAGCTACCTTGCCACTTTCCTAGGAGTTATATACAATACATTACTTGGTATGGAGCTGTGACTTGTCTTGCAACCGATCCGATTCTTCACGAACAACCTCCTAACCTGAGAATGCATGAAAGTAAACACATTAGGCACTCAAAGCCTAGTGAGGTAATCATAAAACAACAATAAAAGAATGACATGGGTACATTTATTATAAATCCATACTATCATCTTAATACTTAATTCAAATACATGGTTGATTAGTATAATGCTTAAACAATCATAATTTTCCTTGGATAGAACTAAATTCATGGATACCCGAATTCCCCCGCCTCGCCAAAACATAAATGGTCTTATTTCCTCCGCCTCACCAATTGACCAATAACAACACGTCCCTCCGCCTCGCTAATCATCATAGGACGTAGCCTTAGGACCGTAGTCCACCCGAAAACACTGAGCTCATGAATTCTATGGCATGCCAATTGTATCCCGAGTTATTCCAATCCAAGGCATAACATATTTATATTTTTCAATCATTCTTAATAAATCAATGACATGATGAAGTTTCATAGTTTCAACATATCCAATAGTTCTTGCACCAATAACTTGACATAGAGTTTCATAATAATACTTACCTCAATGACAATGTATACTAGCTATAGTAAATGCTTAAATGTTGACTTACCGACACTTACCCAAGTGTCCAACTTATCATCCGATGCTTTCGCCTTGATAGTAATATTTAGCGAAAAGATAATAAACACCAAATGACAATCCGGGGAGGCGTCTCACCTAACCCGAGACTCCGATTACACTCACCTTGACAATCCGAAGCTTCAAGGCTCTCGGATGGAAATTCCTTTGCTCTTAACTTGAGATGAAGATGGTGTAGCTTCTATTTCTTCTCCTTGAGCTAGGAAATATTAATGGAAGATCATTAGAATCGATATTTCGATATCGAAATCTATATAATAATTTTACTATCGATATCCGATTCAATATGAGCATCTTATTGAAATATCTATGAATAAACCAAATCCTAACTTAAGATTGAGGTTGATTTAACCATTGAATCTAATAATTAACTTAAGGATTTAGCTTACCCGGTTGCTAGCAAGGGTTCGATATTGACAAAGCCAAGAAATTACAAAACTTGAAACTCCTCCAATGGAGGTGTGTGCTTAGGTGAGGAAGAAGAAGATGGTGAATTGCTTGCCTCATACAATTTTCGGTGGTTCTCCCAAAAGCCTAACAAACCAATTTTAATAATGAAGGAAAGCAATCTGAAGACTCCACGTATTGAGTGCCTTAAATTAAATTGGTCCATTTACTTAATTGGTCCCTCACCTTCCTTACTTTCATGAATTTCCCCCCTTTACTTCTTAATTCCTACAATATGGTCACTAGATGCTTAATATTACATAATAAACTTAAATTCGAATGCTTTTAAGCCTGATTAATATTCGATAGCAATAATTAGCTAGCCAGATGAACCTCTAAAGCTTTATCGGACTAAGAATTTCCTATCGCCGAAATGAATTCCGACTAGGCCGACTTTCGGGGTGTTACATTCATCATAGCATATCATGCTTACAACCCATAGTCAATCCAACATCAACACATATAAATGAGTCATACAAGCTCATACACAACCCTTGCCACATTGCTAACTAATACAAAATCAACCACCGTACTTGAGTCACAAACTTGGAAGCCCTTCTTGCCTTGCCTCGAGCTAACACCACGCTAATGATCTGCATTGTTGAACATTGAGAGCGTAAGCTTTAAGCTTAGTGAGGGTGCTCTAAAACGAAAAACAACAACAATGCAGGGTCCAAGCATGTAAATCCTAATCTCACATAAATCAAGCATTGACATGTAATCAAGTAGACCTAGCTAGTCTTTCAAGTGGCATAGTATGGCATCTTACTTCATACTAAGCATCAAGCATCAATAGACAACAATCATAAATCCACATCACATATCACAATATATGAACAAATTAATTGGCCACTTTAAATTACCCCGATTGTGCGGATTTAAACCTCAACAACACTTTACCTCAGTGGGATTACACTCATCACCGGACCTTGCATGTGCGGGATTCCACTCATCGCTACATGCCCTACGGATGGGATTCCACTCATCATCCCGTAGAAATAAATAAAAGCTTCCGGTGGAATATTACATCACCGTACTCCTCCTTGATGACTTAACGCCATCAAGGCCACGTACGTTTTGACTCAATTTGTGTGCACACTAATCCTAATGATCGATCATTTACAACCGGTAATTTAATTAGTGCCAATTATCATAACCACATTATATCATCAACCACACTCCATGCTCATCACATACATATACATTTCATGAATATACAAGTACCAACTAACCACAAGTACAAGAGCATAGTCAACAAGCACATTAACATTTAAGGAGAACAAAGGCTAAATTAACTACTTGAGTTAAAAGGAAGTGGCCTACCAAGCACACCTTACACACACACACACACTACACATACTCGAACCAAACTTTAAATCAAGTTTGAAACCACTCACCGCCCTTCCTTAGCTACCAAGCGAAACTCCTACGAACCCGGATTCGGTCCCAAAGCTTCTTCGACGACTCCTCTTGTTTCTAGCCAAGCAAAACACATACATTGCTTCACAATTCAATGCTAAAACCCAACCATTAACTTACTTTACAAACACAAGCCAAAATCCACAAATTCTCAATCCACATAATCCCCAAAATGCCAATTTTCGTGCTCCCCAACAACCTTGCTGAAAATTTCATTTCTAAACCTCCATATGACTCTCAAATGATCCTAAAACATCCTCATAACATAGGTAGACCAACAACCCTTCAATTTCAACCTTAAACCTCCCAAAAACCCAAGTTTTAATACCTTAAAATTTGCCCTAAGACCATACTACGGATTTTCATCCAAATTCAACGAAATTGATATATGTTACACCTTTTAACATGATTAACTAAAGCCCCAACACAATTTATCAAAACCAAATGGAAAACTCCTTAAAAACCCAAACTTTGTTATGAACCCTAATTTTTAAAACCCCATAACTTTGAAATCTAAGACCATAGATAGATAGGGGATAAAGAGAAGGTTAAGAAAACATATTTACCTTTGAGAAACACCTTGGATTGAAGAAAATATTAAATGGAATAGTAACTAGAAGTTTGAGAGAGTTTGGAGAGGGTGAGAGTGTTTCACGTTGGGAAATGTTGGAAAAGGGGGAGAAGATGACAACTTGGAAAGTTGTCATCCTTTTTAAAAACTTTTGGGTATATTACAACATAAGTCCCTCCCTCTTTAATAAAGCTCAATTACACCACATTTTAGGTTGAATTGCTTTAATTAAATTTTATTTGACTCGAACTATAAACCCGGTTAACTCCTAGGCCCAAAACATGGGTGTTACACAATAATTGTATGTGAAGCTCGACGGGTTTCAAAGAGGGCAAGAAGTACAAAAGGGTTTGAAGTTTGAACGCGTTTCCTACCACCAAACAACCCTATTATCGATGCTTAGATCTCAAAAATCTACATGACATTACATATTTAGGTTTGATGTATTAAAATATTAGGTAAACTATACAGATGACCACTGAACTATGGGTTTGGTGTCAAAATGATCACTATATTATTTTTTGCCGCAAATGCACCACACAACTATTTAAATGGTTCCATTTTAGCCACACGCCGTTAAAATAAACGAAAAAGTTGACGGAACTGTTAAAAAATTGGTATAATTACACATTTGGTCCTCTATATTCATACAATATATCAATTTAGTCATAATTTTAATCTAATAAAATAAATTAATTATTCAATAAGATGGTGACACGTGTCACCATGATTGGAGTGGCAAAAATGAAAACCAAGGAATTGCCCTTGGTAAGAATCGAACCTAGGACCTTGGGGTGTAGCACGCGCAATTTTGCCATTGAGTCAAGCATATATTTGTGATATATAGTACTAATAATAATATATCTGTCAAACCTAGTACCAACTCTTGAATAATTAATTTATTTTATTAGATTAAAATTAAGACTAAATTGATATATTGTATGAATATAGAGGATCAAATGTGTAATTATACCAAATTTTCTAACAGTTCCGTCAAATTTTTCGTTTTTTTAACGGCGTGTGGCTAAAATGAAACCATTTAAATAGTTGTGTGGTGCATTTGCGGCAAAAAATAATATAGTGGTCATTTTGACACCAAACCCATAGTTCAGTGGTCATATGTGTAGTTTACCCTAAAATATTAAATATTTGAAAAAGCACACTTACCAATTGAATATTGCCTAGATGAAGTTTGAAAATAGTCACTTACCTATTGAGGTATAATAAAAATACCTACTTACTCTCTAAAGGCTAAGAACTGCAGATACAGTTATACACATTAAATGTAACTTTAAGGGTGAATATTCGATCGAGTCAAGCTTAGTCGAGTTGGCAATTTCTATTTTATAACTCAAATTTTATTTGAAGTTTTTTCGAGCCGAGTCAAATTTATGAAATTCGAGTCAAGTCAAGTTGAGTTGTTCGAGTTTCTGTTCAAATTTAATTATAAACATCTATAGTATTATAGTATTGATTAGTTCCAATTTAAACAACTTTAGTGACAAAATACGTTACACATATATTTCATCATATTAGGCCGAATTGAAGGACTCGACCCAAACTTGAAAAGTGATCCACTAATTACTAAAAATTTTGAGTTATTTGAGTTTCCATTTTATAACTCAATTTTTCTTTACATTTTTTAGTCGAGTCGAATCTATGAAATTACGAATCAAGTTTTTAAGCATCAAGTCAAGTCGAAAATTTTAATTTTTTCTGGTCGAGATGAGCTTTGCTCACCCCTATCCAACACTAAAGCATGTCAACACGTGGCTAGTGTCGTATCTGGCCCTAATTTTATACTTCTACAAAATAATTTTATATCAATTATAAGGACTAATTTTTTAATATTTGTTATTAGGATTTTAATATTTTTTTATATATATTATTATGGGTCTAATTTTGTTTTAATTTTTAATATTAAAGGTCTTAATTTTTTCTCAATATTTATTATTAGAGGTATACCCTTAAAATTTAAATTTTCCCTATTTTTTGTTATTAATGGCTCATTTTTTTTTTCTCAATATTTGTTATTAGAGACATACTCTTAAAATTCATTTTTTTCTAATACTTGTTATTAAGTGCTCAATTTTTTCAATACTTGTTATTAGAGACACAATTTTTTTTCATATTTGTTATTAGGGCATACTCTTAAAATTTAATTTTCTTTTCTTATACTTGTTATAAAGTGTCTATTTTTTTTTCAATACTTGTTATTAGGGGCCCATTTTATTTTTCAATATTTGTTATAACGAACATACTCTTAAGTATTCATTTTTTTCAATATTTTTAATTAGAGGCCCAAATTTTTTTAATGCTTGTTATTATGGATCGACTCTTAAAATTTAATTTTTCCAATACTTGTTATTAGGGACAAGAATTAAAAAACGGTCCGCAACCGCAACAATGACCGTTATATAGCGGTAGCGACATCATCCGAAACTGCGATATCTGCAACCGTTGTGTCCACAATAACATATGTTATTAAAAAAATTCACAACTACGATACTCGCAGTGACCGCAATAGCAACTGTTATGTCTGCAATCACGATAAACGCGATCGCAACCGTAATTTAAATTTTTAATTAGAGGCTCAATTTTTTTTGTTCGCCCTTAGGCCACCAAAATCTCAGAAACGGGCATGTATACAATTTTGTATTGAATGCTTCAAATGGATCGGGTTACATTTGAGTCGGAGTTATTTATAGGATTAATACATTTTATACTTGTTCAAATTCGACCCGGAATATGTATCTCAAATTTTATCCAAACTCGTCTATATTTATACATGGCTAACCTAAGTCCGTTATCGATCTGCCATATTATTGATTAAAAAAATATTTAATATATTGTTAATTTAGTATTAAATAGGCATATGCATTTTTTATCTTATTAAATTTATTTTGTCTCTTTTATTCATAAACAATTTAAAATGTTTTTAATACTCACATTATAGTTTTATATAGGTATAATGTCAAAAATATCCTTAACGTTTATGATTTTATCGCTTTATCCAGTATCGTTTTGGTGTTATCGCTGAAGGAAACACGATCCACGGTTTGATGTTGTTATTTGTCTGGGTGATCCAGTTTATGTTTTGCTCTGGCTTGGTTGAATTTCCGCGTGATCTGCTTTTATCTGTTGTTTGATGTTGTTGTTTGTGCCATGGTCGTTGGCTTGGGTCCCCTCCGTTTGTACTAGTTCTTAGTTTAATGAAGTTCCTGTTTGATAAAAAAAAGTCATTAACGTTTGACTGAATTGTCATTTTGGCTCTTATTCTTTTTTAAAGTAACTTAGCCCTTAACATTTTATTTTGAGTTAAAATGGTCCCTCTACATATGAAAAATGTTAGTCAACCAACGGTAAAATTACTCGAAATAACATGACAGACATACATGGCAGTGCACGTCGCGATAGCAGTGTCATATAGGCACATATGCTGACTTTACAGAACGACATATCAATCAAAAAATAATTTTATAAAATTGTATAAAATATAAAATATTTTTTCTTCTGACGTGTCATTTTGTCAAGTCATTTCAAGTTGTTTATCATCAATTGATTAGCAGTTTTCATTCACACATGGGATATTTTAACCCAAAATAAAACATTGAAGACTAAATTACTTCAAAAAATTAAGGGCTAAAGTGATAATTCAGTCAAACGTTAAAGACTTTTTTTGACATTATGCGTTTTATATATGATCGTAACTTAATTTTTTTTATAATAAATTATATAACATACAATTAAAATATAATAAACAATACACACATAGAAAACGGGTTGAATCGGAACGTTGGAGTTTGAACTATAACACATATACGAATTTCATTTTTTTTATCCCAAACTCATTCTTCGGATTTAATATTTTTTACCAAACCTTATCAAATTCTTTTTTTTTTATAAAGAATGGGAAAGGAATTATCATAGGCCTCATTAAAAACCCTCCTAACCTAAATGAGGGAAAAGAGTACCCATAGATAATCCATACAAACATGCGGATAAACCAAACACAAGCCTAAGCCTCTAAGCAAGCTTAGGATGAAGGATAATCCTCTCTCAAAAGCTCAATCACCCCACCGGGGGCGTGAGGAAAAACACAAGTTCCAATCGAACCCTTCAGCGCTATTTTTGCCAGCACATCCGCCACTGCATTAGCGTCACAGTAAACATGTCTAAACTCCATTGCACCATGCACCATAACCAGATCTCTGATGGAATCAACCAAAGAGGAAGAGATCAAACGAGAAATCGGGTCTGATAGGACCCGAATCACTTCTAAATTATCCTTCTCTAACACAATCTCCATCCCATCCACTCCCAAAGCACACTTAAGCCCCTCGAACACGGCCCAAAGCTCAGCTTCGATAACCGAGCAAATACCTATATATTTCGAAAAGCCAGAGATCCAAACACCGTTAGAATCATGGATTACCCCTCCACAAGAAGTTGTTCCATCTAACCGACATCTCGCCCCATTCACATTGACTTTGACGAACCCCCTATCTGGTGCCCGCCATCTCTCCCGCTGCTCGTGAGGATTCCGCACGCGTGCCACTGGTCCAGCTTCCACCACGGTTCTCCCCGATTGTGCACCAGCAACGACACGCCATGCACGCTCCAAAACTCCTTCGCCATAATCCACCCCGCTGCCGAAGATGCGCTCATTGCGAGTGCGCCAAATGGTCCAAAGTATCCCTCCAAAAAACACAGCCCATCTCACCCCATCTACCACGGTACTGCCCCCTGCTGCAGATTGGACCACAGCCAATCCTTCATCAGCAGTAGCAAAATTTTTGTAAGATGTTGTGGTTTGATCACCTTTTGCCAAGTCATCATCGTCATAGGGCACCGGCGTATGTTGTGATCGATGTCCTCTCGTATCGCCCCACAAAGCGTACAAGCTTCCGAATCCGCCAAATGCCGACGAGTTCGTTCAACATTTGTCAACAACTGACCTTTACCAAGGAGCCAAAGGAACATCCGAACCCGCGATGGACCCTTAAAAGCTTGAATTAAACGCCAAAGCCTATCACCAACTTCTTCCGTCGGCTTTGATCGCACCTCATATGCTGATCGGACGGTGAATTTTCGCGTTCGACACCATCTCCAACCCGGCCAATCCAGTCTGTTCGAGGCCATAGGCGGCATGATTGCCGCAATGTAGTCCAAAACTTTCATAGGCAACATATCGTCAAACGCATCCCACGCCCACTCCCCGTTCGAATCAACCATGTCGCGCACGGTGGTGGGTACCAAAGATGCTGTCAACCGTGTACAGTAATGATCGAGAGGGCCAATATCCGCAATCCAACAATCCTTCCAAAAATCGACCGTCAATCCATTACCAATGTTCCAAATAATGCCATCGCGTAAATCGCCCCACACCGCACTTACACCCTTCCAAAGGACCGAACAATTATTTCTTGCAACCGTAGCCGGAAGCCGATCAAAACACTTGTACTTGGCGCGTAAGAAACGAACCCAAAGATGATCCGTCTTTGCCACAATGTTATATGCCACCTTCATCAGGAATGCATCATTCTGATAGCTCATAACTTTAAATCCAAGACCACCATTAGCAATTGGCGACACAACCTCTTACCATTTCACAAGATGAACCCCCCTTTTTAACGACGAATTCCTCCAAATGAAAGCCCAAATAATACCCTCAATCTTATCGCAAACACCTTTAGGGATCCTCGTCGTTTGCATGCAGTAAAAAGGAATAGCTGACAACACAGATTTGGCTAAGACAATACGCCCAGCAAAAGAAAGATAGCGCGCTTTCCACCCAGCCAACTGATCCCTTACCTTCTGGACTAAGAACTCATAAGTTTCCTTAGTCACTCTCTGATGGAGCATAGGCACGCCTAAATACCTCCCTAAGTTTTGAACTTTCGAAAAACCACACCTTGTACAAATAGCTTGCCTTAACGAACCCGGAACATTTTTGGAGAAAAAACACTAGTCTTTGCAATACTCACTTTCATCCCCGAAGCAGCACAAAATTCATCAAGCACCGAATGAACAGCCTCTACTTGCTCCATCGATGCCTCAACAAAAAGAACCATATCGTCAGCAAACATAAGATTAGATATAACCGGACATTGCCGCGATACCCTGAAGCCCTTCCAAGTCTCTCCATGCAAAGCACAAAAAAACCTTATCAAATTCTAAATAAACATTCATATTCGAATAAAGTAAGTGTTAGGATATGAACTCATACAATCTAGAAGTGAATACAGAGAGGTTGGCGATCCTCCTAAACTCGTTCAATTTTGTTTTAAATCTTGTTTATATACTTTATATTATTACTTAAAAATTGTTAAAATTATTTTTCGACACTTTTAACATTTTTATTTTGATTTATTTCGTAGAATTTGTAATTTGGTATTATAAATTAGAAACATTTTTTAATTAAGTAGAAATAATTACATTCCTAAAGTAAGTGTTGGAATCTGAACTCATACAATCAGAGATGGACTAATAGGGGCTGGAGGGGCAATCGTCCCTTAAAAATTTGAAATTCATATATGATATAGAAAAATTTTAGAATTTTTCTACGAATTTTTTATTAAAAATCTATTTTCGCCTCTTAAAATTTTATAAGTTCGCCCCATAACATAAAATCGTGTGACCGTTCCTGCATACAAAATGAGATAACATAATCATTCTTGATAATTCGGTCAATTAATAAATCTCATGAATTATGAACACTATAGGTACCTCATTCATTTATTAACTTAATTATCTTTATTACTTTTTGCATTAATTATTCACAAATTGTTAAAGAGAAGCAAATCATTACATTATCTAATATAACTTTACATTATTTTTTTGACTGAAATTCATCATTTAATTTTTCGTTGGATTCTAAAATACATATTTGCAGATTCTTTGTTCAAAAAAAAATCGTTGGATTCGACGTAATTCTAACAAGATCGTCCTTGTATGGAAAAGAATGAATGGGGTTTAGAGTTACAACATGCAAACTTCACGTCACAGCGGTCATTTTTTTTACAAATCTAAATTCTAATTCTAATTTTATTTGAAGGGGAGAAGATGATTTTAAGAAAGAAAAAATAATGCTTCTAATGAATTTAAAATTTGTGACCTAAAGTAACACGAAGAATAAAGATAATCTAAAAGAATGCGAGAGAACAAAATTAAATAACATGACCAACCCTAGTCTAAATCAGTGTTTCGAGCCAGAACCATGTCTTAGCTAGGGGTGCTTAACGAGTTGAGCAGCTCGTGAGCTGCTCGAACTCGACTCGGTCAAAACTCGGTAAACGCTCGACTCGGGTTGACTCGACTCAAGACCTTAACGAGTTGAGTCGAGCAAAGTCTAACTAGACTCGATAAGTTTGTGAGCAGCTCGTTAATTTTTTAAAATATTTGTGGATAATTACTTTAGTTTTAATATGTTAGTTTGATGAATTTGTGGATTGTTACTTTAGTTTTAATATGTTAGTTTGGTGTATTTGTAGATTGTTAGTTTGAAATTTAGACTTTGAAAGTGCTTTATACACTCTTTTGATATTTTTTTTGTTAACTTATGTTAATATTAAACCTCATATAGTATTGTTAAATTTTACTTTTAGTTAAAAATAAGGTAATTTTTTTAGTGAGCTTAACGAGCATCGAGTTGAGCAACAATTTTTTTAACGAGCACGAGTCGAGCACAATTTTAACTAACAAGTTGAGTCGAGCAACAAAATTTTTTAACGAGCACGAATCGAACACTGTCAAACTCGCGATCGACTCGCTCGATAAGCACGCCTAATCTTAGCTATCATGCAATCAACTCAGAGTCAAACTGCTGTGTTTATTTTTCGACACAGAAATAAAAGTTGAAGTAGAAAGTCAAACAGAAGCACAGCTCCCAATGAATCATCATCTCCCTGTTAGCCGTTGACTTGAGGGCTGAATCACGAGAGCCTCGTAATACCAGAAGTAACTGTTGCCTTCCCAACGCTGATTCTCTTTAATGTCAACGCTGGAATAAGTCAAATAATGGTGGCAAAAACGTTGACTATTTTGCTAATGAAACTGAAATGCCGATGAGCTGTCGAGATCTAGGGCAGGGTATGGACCAAAATATATCATAGTCAATTGAGTATACGTCGTTATAAACAGGATTTGAGATTTGAGGAGGCAAAACATTAATATTTGAGTGTTGGGGGAACTCAAAAATAAACAATTTGTAAAGAAATTTACATAAAGACAGCTGGAAAAAAAATCTTCGGGGGTGGGGAAGGGCAATAGAGAAAGAAAAAGTATAGATGACTGAAAATCCCGCTTAGAGATCGCAACTATAGTGGAGAGAAAATAAGTATCAGCAGGCACTAAAGGGGAAGCAATCACTTAGCTTCGTCACTGGATGAACCGAGAAGAATGTTGGAGGAGGCAGTCGCATTCTCTAAAAAAATTCAAACTCTTATATAGAATATGTATTTTTATATGATCCTGTTTGGCAATTAACAGATAGCTTATAGCTGATTACATTAGCTGATAGCTGATTGCATTAGCTGATTTGACTATAGAATTGTATTAGCTGATTGTATAAAAGTGTTTGGTAAAATTAATTGATAGTTGATAACTGTTAGATTATTTAAACAAACAAAATGACATATAAGGACATGATTATATTCCATACTTGTTTAATAGTTTATTAGTTATGGCTTGCGCGCAACGACTTTGTTTTTAACGGTAAATTTGTACTGGCATCGGAGATAGGATTCTTGGTAAAATTGCGGTCTTTTTATTGGGTGAAGACCCTTAAAGAGGGGTTGTCCGTCAGTGAATCTCTATGGTGGGACTGCCCGAGTTTGTATCGAGAAGGGGTCGACAAACATGTTGGCCGGTTGGGAGTGTGTTGGGAGCCCCCTCTCGGGGTAACCTTGAAATTTTCGGTGGATGGTTCTGCTCGTGGGAAGCCGAGGCTTGCGGGCTTCGGGGGGTGCTGCGTGATGCCCAAAGTCGTATCCTTGCGCTTTTCTCGAGGCCACTTGGTTCCCTTGATTCCAATGTTGCTGAGATTCGGGCGATAGCTTTTGCTTTGGATTATTTTGTTGCGTCTAAATGGGCTGATCGTCCTCTTATTATTGAGTCGGATTCCAAAGTGGCAATTGGGTGGGTGCTGCAGGTGGAGCGTCGTCCATGGCGTTTATGGGAGTTCTTTAGTGTGATCGACCGTGCTTGTTTGACGCTGGGTTCTGTTTGCTTTTCTCACATTTTTCGGGAGGCGAATGGGCTAGCTGATGCGCTAGCGAAGGAAGGGGTGTCTCGAGTCTCTTTATTTCAGGCATCGATTTGATGGTTTGTAAGGGGAGGGGTCTTTGGATCCGTTTTTTAAAGTCGACATGTCGTACTCTTTTCCTCCGTTAGGCTTAGGGAGGTTTTTGATGAGGCGCATGTTTGACTTGCGTTGTATATTTATCTTAATAATATACTTCGCTTTGCTGATAAAAAAAATTCAATATTTTGTATCTAATTAATATTAATTAGATCTATAATATTATTTTAATATGACTTTTCTAAACATATTCGAATGATTTATATATTAATTTATTATTATATAATCATTTTAATATAATATAATTTAATTAATAAATACACATATAAATACGTGATAATAAAAAAATAAATAGGATTAGCTTATAAATAGGGTGAGAAAATATTTAATTTAGGTTATTTTGAGATTTTTGATAACTAGTAAGGGTAAAAGAGTATTTACAACTCTAATATCAAACCTCTAATCTCAAAAAGCTCCTATTGTGAGCTTTTTCAAAATTAGCGGTTTCACCTCAATCATCTCTTTCAATCCGCTATTCACCAAACAACAATATTAGCGGATTTGACTGGTCAAACATCTAATTATGCATCAAACCTCTAATTTTTGCCCAAACCTCTCTTTACCAAACAGGGCCATATTTTTTCTTTGTATTTTTTATTGATGGTCTAAGTTCGCTCCTCCGAAAACTTTGTAATTTCGCACCTCCTAAATTTCTAATTTAACTCCCTAACATTTTACACCCCTAACATAAAATCTTGCGCTCGTTCCCGACCATAAGTGACTGGTAACAGAGTCGGTTCTGAGATTTTAAAGCCCCTGGGCGAACTAAAAAAATTAGGCCCTTAACAAATTTTGAAAAAAAAATTAAATTTTAATAGTAGTCCCCTAATAATTTTTCTAAATAAAATTTAAAAGTAGGCCCTAAACAAATATTGAAAATTTTTATTTTTAAGAGTATGTCCTAATAACAAGTGTTGGGGGGAAATGAATCTATAATAACAAGCGTTGAAAAAATTAGACCCTAAATAACAAGTATTGAAAAAATTGGAGCCTAAATAACAAGTGTTGAAAAAAATTGAATTTTAAGAGTAGGTCCCTAAGAAAAAATATCAAAAAAATAGGCATCAAATAACATGTATTGAAAAAATTGGTCCTTAATAACAAATATTAAAAAAAATGAATTTTAAGAGTAGCTTATAATAACAAAATATTGAGAAAATTAAGCATCTAGTAGTAAGTATTGAAAAAACTAGACCCCAAATAACAAATATTGAACAAATGAATTTGAATAGTATGTCCTTAATAATAAATATCAAGAACAATTGGGCCTCAAATAACAAATATTGAAAAAAGAATTTTAAGAGTAAACCCATAATAACAAGTATTGAGGGGGGGAATTGAGCCTCTAATAACAAGTATTGAAAAAAGTTGGGCCCCATATAACAAGTATTGAAAAAAACTAGACCGCAAGTTAAAAAATTAAACTATAACTATTTAAGCAATAATTTTTTTAAAAAAGAAGAAGAGGTCTCTATCTTTTTTTTTTTGAAAGGTATAATATATTAGAAATAAGAAAAGCACCATTAGCAAGAGCCTCATTAAAAAAACCTCCCTAGACCTAAATGGAGGAAAAAGAGTGCCACTTGCTAATGGCAAATAATGTCAACAAATCTCAAATGATAGCAACCATTACACACGACCAAGGCATAGTTCAATCACTGGAAAAACAAAAATCAACCTGGTTCTAATATCCCCTTCTGCCTCATTGCGTCAGCATTCGAATTAACCCAGCACAAGTTCTTGCGTCTCCCAATTCCTTTCTTCGCCAGTTTGTCCGCAGTTATATTTGCTTCCCTCGGAATCCACGAAATCTTCTAATCAATTCCGGCGCACAATTGCACACAATCAGCCACTATCGCTGAAAAAGGAGCAGGGGCGATGGCAGGTTTCCGAATCCACTCACAACATAAGGAGGAATCTGTTTCGATCAGCAGCAACATTGGTTTTTCGAAACTCAGCCTTCGAAACAACAAAACCGCTTCTTTGATGGCCAGAAGTTCTGCCGTTGTCACATCAAAGACTCCAATTGACTTGGAGAACATCGCAATCGACACATTGCTACAATTCCTTAAAATACCGCCAATACCCGCCTCTCCGAACCCACCTATCACTGCACCGTCAACGTTAAATTTGACAGCATTATCGGGGGGTTCGTCCACACACATCTGATCATCTCCTGCTTCCTCGACATCCCCCCTTTCAGAATCGAAGGATCTCTTAATAGCGAATCTGCCGACACAAAGGATTCAGGCCACTTATAGCGGCACCACCAGCCTAGTCGAACCAACATACTGTCCATAAGCTGATTTTCGTCAACCAATCTACCTCTAAAAATCACTTCATTACGATATGTCCAAACAGACCAACAATAACAACAGAAAATCAATTTCCATATATCGATTATATCCCCTGCAATTTTGCTTTCATACCACATTACTAGCAAAGAATTGAAATTACTTGGCATCACCATATGAAAACCCCACCAACTTACACAGCACATAAGCACTTTCCAACTCACAAAGCAATGACAGAATAAATGATCCACCGATTCCGATTCGATACTACAAAGAGGGCATACCAAATTCTGCAAATTACTTCCGCCTCTTCTCGCAAGCTCGACTTTGGTAGGAAGTCTATTGTGCACTAGTCTCCACATAAAAAACTCGACGTTAGGAGGGGCAATGTTAGCCCATACATAATTCCAGATTTTTCCTTTTTGTCTCCCACCTGCACACATAATGTTACAATAATTCTTAACATTGTAAAGTCCAGTAGCATTACCTTTCCACCTCACCGAATCCCTTTGGAGCCTTCCGAATCCAGTAGCGTTGATTGCTGCCACAAACTCCTCCCAAATATTAACCTCCCAATCAAACACCTCCCTCCGCAATTTAATGTACCACTGCCAAGTGTTGTTCACCACATTACCAAAGTTAGCAATAGGCCCATATTTTTCCACTGCCAACGCAAATATTCTAGGAAACCGTTCCTTTAGAGTCATGCTTCCAGTCCAAACATCTGTCCAAAAAAGGATACTACGGCCATTTCCCACCACTAGGCCTAGGTTCTGCAGAAACATGTCATTTGGGTTTGACATCGGGGCGATAATTTTCTTCCAAACCCAATATTTACGCCCTGAACTCGTGTTCCTTGGGATTATATCTACCGCCTTTTCTGAGTATTTAGCATTGATCAGTTTCCTCCAAAGGCTATCACCCTCCGCTCCAAACCTCCACAGCCATTTGTTTAACAATGCTCTATTTCTCAGGGTAAAGGGAGTTAAACCCAAACCTCCGTACTCTTTAGGCAAAGCAACTATCTCCTTACTAACCCAATGAATCTTCTTTTGTTCCATCGCACCCCAGAGGAATCTTGATATGATTGATGTTAACTGCTTGTTAATGCTTGCAGGCATTGCAAACATAGACATGAAGAACACCGGTAGGCTGGCCAGTACGGATTTGATCAAAGTTAATCGTCCACCAAAAGACAGTAGCTTTGATTTCCATCCGCTCAGCTTACGCTTAAAATTATCCAGGATAGGGGACCATATGTGCGCGGAATTTCTGATCTCTCCCAACGGAAGGCCCAAGTAAGTGCTGGGCAACTGTTCGACTTGACATTTAACCAAATCTGCCCACACAACAAGTTGCTGCGATTCCACATTAATACCAAGTATCTTTGACTTTTTCCGGTTAAGTTTAAGGCCAGCCGCCACCTCAAACCCCTTCAGCACTCTGAAAACATTCTTGATTTGGTTTTCTCCCGCCTTGCAAAAAACTATCAGATCATCCGCATATTGGATGTGAGACACCATGAAATCATTCCTATCAATTGCAATCCCCTGAAAGAAACCAAGCCGATGCGCCTTATTCAAAAAAACACTCAGTCCTTCCGCAACCAGATTAAACAACAAAGGCGATAAAGGGCAGCCTTGTCGGAGCCCTCTACCAATCGCGAACGGCTGAGTTGGTGAACCATTGACCAGCACCGAAATATACGCAGTGGAAATACATAGATGAATCCACTTACACCAAATCAGCCCAAAACCCATGCAGCTCATCAGATTGATGAGAAAATTCCAATCAACGGAATCATACGCCTTAAAAAAATCAAACTTCAGGACTACGCCTTCCAACCCTTTGCTTCGCACATAGTCGATCGTCTCATTTGCAATGAGCGAGCAGTCGATCATTTGCTTGCCACGACAAAAGGCGAATTGGTTTTCCCCTATCAACTTACCAGCCACTTCATTCAACCTCATAGCCAAAACTTTGGCTAGAAGCTTATACACACAGCCCATCAAACTAATCGGCCTATATTCTTCAATCTTTGAAGGATTAATTTTCTTTGGAACAAGGACAATAAATGAATGATTAAACGCAAAATCACTGACTTGCCCCGAGTGAAACTGATTGAAGAACAGCAAAATATCATGCTTTAGGCTGCTCCAAAACTTCTTTAGGAAGCCCATGTTGAATCCATCCGGACCGGGTGCTTTAGATGATTCCATCGAACTCAGAGCTGCCCATATTTCCTCTAAAGAGAACGGTCTTTCCAGCCAGCTCGCCTCAACCACAGAGATTTTCCTCACATCCCAGTTTGTCGAATCCACTGGTAGAGTGTTAGATTGATTGTATAACTTTTTGAAATGCAGAGCAACTTTTTCTTTCACCTCCCCTGGATTGCAGAATTCTTTATTGTCTACCCAAATACTCCCAATAAAATTTTGCTTCCTCCTAATCGAAGCATACGAATGAAAAAAATTGGAATTTCTATCTCCTTCCTTTGCCCATTTGATACGAGATTTCTGCCACCATTCTCGACCCTCACGTCTAATGGCGTCCCACAATTTCTTTCTTGTCTCACAAAGCTCCTTCCGGATAGCCTCTTCTTGTTTTCCCGACTGCCATTTATCTTCAAGTTCAGCACATTTACTTTCAATCATCTTCACTGCATTCTCGCCATTGAGTTTATTTTTCACCACCCATTCTTTGGAAATTCTTTTACACAATTGCAACTTCCTTCCTAGATTTAATCCTTTAAAAGAAGCACACTCCTTCTCTATTGCATTCACATATTGTTTATCATCCGCAAGATAGTTAAACCACTTAAAGAAACTGCCCCCCGTGCCTTTACATACCTCCACTAACTCAATGGCATTATGATCCGAGATACTTTTCGGATGAAGCCTTTGAATGACATTCGGCCACAAATTCAGAAACACCGGTGAAAACATAATTCTGTCCAATCGGCTACAAGAGGAAGTCTCACGGAAATTCGACCAGGTGTATTTACCTCTCTGCAGAGGAAGATCAACTAAGCACATAGCTTCAATAAACTCAGAAAATTCTGCCATCGCCTTTTTATTTGCCGACACCCCAATTCTTTCTTCTGAACATCTAACCACATTGAAGTCACCTCCAATCAGAACAGGTAAGTTTATATCCGAAATCACACCCTGGAGTTTGCTAAAAAACTCCCTTCTCTCCGCAACCTCATTCGGCCCATATACATTTATAGCTGCACATTTCAAATTTCTATCGGTAAATCTGCCAATTAACAACACAAAATTTCGATCTGTGATGCACCTTTCGACCTTGAAGAAATTAGGGTCCCAACATGAGATAATACCACCAGCCGATCCAATCGCAGCAGAATAAGCAAATTCTAAACAATTTCCCTTACCACACATTTGACTGATTATCCGACTATCAACCGAGCTTAATTTAGATTCCTGTACAAAAACCAATCTAGCTTTCACACTGTATACCATCCTTCTTACTGTAGACTTTTTTTCCCATCTACCTAACCCTCTAATGTTCCATGAGAGCAAAATGGAGCTCTTCATCAGTTAAAACATAGCACAATAACACACCAATTGCACTCTCACCTCTTCAAATGTCGCCCCTTCCTTCAATTTCCATAAACTTGCCCAGCACTGTGTCTTTTTCCGCCCGGAATTGCAGACCAACTGCCTCGCAAACCTCAAATGTTGCCAACGCTTCATCCATGTCGCCAAAAACAGCAGGAGTTGTGAAAGATTGGGTTGCCGCTCGCTTGCTCGACTCTACACTCTTCGCCTTCCAAACTTGCCTCTGATTTTTTGACACTTTCAAAGCAGCTTCAGACCCACGCGCCGGTGAAGCAGGGACCTCCCTTTGTTGGCTTGAGATTTTAATTTCAGCCAAGTTTGGAAAAGGACTTTTTAACATCTTATCCCCTTTTATCAGTTTTGGTTTGATTGAAAACAAGCCCGAAATGGGGTCTAGACTTGGTTCCAATGATAAGCTAACATTGGAAGAGCCCAAAGATTCAGACAACTCATTAATAGTTACTTCATATAGGCCCTCTCCGAAATTGGGCTTCCCCGGAACCTCTAACAGGCCCTTTCCAGACATAGACTTAAACGGCCCGGTTGGATTTCCATTAGTCTCGCCACATGTATAATTTAGCTGAGCACGTGAGCCTCCTACATGGCTGCATGGTTTGTCAACCTCTGGAACATTCCCATCCTTTTCTTTGTTTAAAACTGACTTTTGACTTCTCCTAGGGGACAAGCTGTCAGAAGGATAATTATCAGATTGCGGCTGGAGTGCACACGCGCCCACCTCCACGTTTCTTGGAAACTCCCACTGTTCCCTAATGGAAGGGGAACGGTTCGTATCATACTGAGAGTAGGCCGGCACCCCCAAAACATTTCTGGTAACCGCCTCACCGTCGATCCACCTTTTGTCGTCTTCATACTCAGTCACCGATACCCTTAAACTGAATCTGGAATTGTTCATTTCCAGGTACATTATCGCCGGAAATTTCGATAGGCTGTCCACTCCGATCAAGATTTTCGCTTTGTCAAGCCTTTTCCTTGCCACTGTCTCTTCATCCACGCGAATCACCTTGCCTAGGACTTTGCCGATTTGGATCAGGTTTTCCACAGACCATGCTTCTAATGGAATACCTTCCAATCCAACCCAAACTAGCAGCTTCTTCTCCTTTCGAAAGTCTTCCAATCTATCAACCTCCAAGAACCATTGCTTCAAAGATGATTCCTTAAGCTCCCAAAAGATCTCCACTTGCTCCACTTCTTCAAATGTCAGAATAACATGAAAACTAAACCATTGATGCACATTTATTTTAAAGCCTTCCGACCTTACTACTTGCTCGATGAACTCTGCGTCGTACATCGGATTAATCTGACCGACAAGTGCATTTTTGAGCCAACACTTATCAGTGCTGCAATCCTTTAACTTCACTGTCAAAAACCGATCAACCCTCGGGCCTGTTTCAACTCCTTTGTTTTCATCGATCCTCGTTCGGCAATTCTTCTCACTTCGCCGAAACTGATGGAAAACACCTGCATCGCTCTTAGGAGTGTCCCACTGTTGTGTTTCCGTAGCCACCATCGGCCCGCTCTTACCCGCTTTTTCCTTGCCCTGCACCAACACCTCCGCGAAGGATCTCCCGTCTAATCTTCTTGACCAGTCCACCGAGACCTTTGCGTTATTATCTACTGCATCAAGCTTTTTGGCCGTCATATTTTTCTTCTCCACGTTTTTGTCCAACTGAACCTTAATGTAGAAACCATCCAGCCTCCTGTTGTCCGCTGCATCCACCGCTGACATTGCTTCCCATAAAGTGGCGAATCTTACAAAGGCAAATGTATGCCTGTACTTGGCTCTTCTTCGATTGAAGTATGCGATATATACATCAATCACCTCCCCATATTCCTGAAATGCTTCTCTAAGGACGTTGGTGTGAATCCTTTTGCTTACAAAATTGACAAAAATTGAGACTCCTTTTGCTCTCTGTTGACTCAAGCGTGCACCATCAGCTCTCCTACTTCTGTTCTTACTGTCCGGAGGGTACACTGAAAAGCCAGCCCCCCGACCACCGGTCCCAAAGTTGACTCCACTGCCACCTCCGATTCTTCCGCCATGTCTGCTACCTCTTGGTCTCCAAGCCTCTCCCATCCCTATCCTTTTTCTCCTTTGTTTTGTTGTGTTTTCTCTTGAAATAATCCTACAAGATTTGCCCTTTTTGTCAAAATGATCAAACTTAAAATCAAGAGGTCTCTATCTAATATTATAACCAAATTATTATTTCGTTTAATTGTTATTTATGGCTCAAAATATAGGCATCTCTCGAATATTATAATTAAATTTGAGGCTTTTTTATTATAATATTAAGATAATAAAAATTAGAAAAAATGAGGCCCTGGGCGATCGACCGATTCGACTTGCCCCAGGTCGACTCTAATTGGTAAGAATTTTGATGCTTCTTTCGAATTTGATTTTTGTGTAAATTTGATTTTATGTATAATTAAAATTTAATATGACTCTTAAATATAGTAAGATTTAAGACAACGTGAAGGGTGAAGGAACAAAAATTATTTGCGCATTTTCGGTGTTATTTTTCTGCTTCAACATTAAAAATATAAATTCTAAACTTTTACCTTAAACCTCAAACCTTAAAAATACAACATACACTCGATATTTTAAATCTTAATCTTAAGCTTTAACTTTAGATCTTAAACTTATTTTTTCGTAGTTAGGCATAAATAAAAACACCAAAAAAACAAACGATTTTATTTCGAAATTAAGAGGAGAGATGAACATATGATTTGATATTGTTTTTTCCGGTGGGGTTTGCATTAATGTTGATTTCTCTTCACTGTGAAGAACTCAGTTTTCAGAAAGATCACGTGGGTGGTTGAACTTGAAGGTTAGATTAACAATGTTTTGCAGGGAAGCAATACTACTCTTGGACACTCTTTATCTCCACGATATTACCAATATTAGGCTGTTTAAAAATATCTAATTCGACCGATCCGATCCAATTATCTATTGATTCGATCTGAAAATTTTAATATCCGATTTAATTTTTATTTTCGGAACGGATATCTGATCCGATTATAGATTTTCCATATCGGATACAGATCGTAATATTTCAAATTTCGGATTATCTGAAAACCCAAAAATCTAATTTTTTTTAAAATATTAATCTTGTTATATTTAACAATTTAATGCTTGTTATATCCAAAAGTTTAAAAAATTGAATTTTTCATAGATGTGAATCTTGTTATATTTAGCAATTTGTTGTTTGTAATATTTGAAATTCCGAAATTTTCATAAATACGACCTTCAAATTCGAAAAAATAGTTGGATCAAATTATATTTTCGGATAATCGGATATCCGAATATCCGGTATCCAAAAAATTGGATATCGGGTTTTTTCGGGATCGGATACGGATCACTATATTGACGATTCAAAAAACTGGATATCCGAAAAAATTGGATCGGATCCATATCCGACAATGAACACCCCTAACTAGGGGTGTTCAAAAAAATCCGATCTGATTGATCTGACCCGATTATCCGTTGATCCGATCCGTTTTTTATTTTTCGAATAATTCAGATCGAATATCTAAAAATTTTGAATCGGATACGGATAGTGGTTTTACATTCGGATCAGATATCCGAAAATTCAAATTTTTTATACGTATAAATCTTGTTATATTCGATATTTTTACTTGTTATATATGAAAAATTGAAATTTCCATGGATACAAAGATTGTTATATTCAATAATTTATTAATTTTTATATTAGAAAACCTAAAATTTTCATGGATAAAATCATTAAATTAAAAAAACAATCAAATAAATTCATAAATTTCGGATATTCGGATATCCGAGTATTCGATTCGAAAATTCGGATATCCGGATTTTCGGATATCCGACTTTTTCGGATTGGATACGGATCGCTATTTAGGTGATTCGAATTTTTCGGATATCCGAATTTTCGGATCGGATCGGATCTGGTATCCGAAAATGAACACCCCTACCTCTAACCGATATGACATGTTTTAAATTTTAGGGTAAACTACAACAGAGGTCACTCAATTATAGATAAAGTTACATTTGGGTCATCCAATTATTAAAAGTTATATTTGGGTCACTCAATTATGGTAAGGTTACATTTGGGTCATCCAATTATTAAAAGTTACATTTGGGTCACTCAATTATGGTAAGGTTACATTTGGGTCACCCAATTATGGGTAATGTTACGTTTGGGTCACCCTTCATATTTAAAAAAGTACCTCAATTTAGTTATTTTTTTCCAAATCACTTGTATACCCTCGTTAACATTAGAGTATTTAATTTGAAATCATTAATTAATCTAATACACAAATTGATATACTTTTTTTAAAATATGAAGGATGATCTAAATGTAACCTTACCCATAATTAAGTGACTCAAATGTAACCTCACTCATAATTGAGTGACCAAAATATAACTTTTAATAATTGAGCGACTCAAATATAACTTACTCATAACTAAGAGGTCGGGTTAGACAGAACATCCAAATTAATCAAACTTGAATGATCGGCTTCACCCGATTAATACTATTAATATTGAACTAAGAAATAAGGATGATATTGATAACGATTCGGTTCGATTTAATTTAAAAAAAAATTGCAACTAAAAATACAGAGCCACCTTATTGATTATGATTACCGACTCTCGAACCTTATTGATAACGACGGTTCGGTTCGATTTCAGTATATTGATTTTTAACATCCTGAGTAATAATTTTAGAAATTATTCTTGCTACTTTCCTCTCTTAACTAAGTGTAGCGCCACAATTCCTTTTATCTTTGTCCTCTTAACAAGTAGTTGACTATTAATTTTGGTATTAATTATCGACCACTAGATATATTATATTTTTTGTTTTTTTTAATTTTTTATATTTTAATAAGAATTTCTGCCTTTGTGACACGTTTTTTCTTTGTTTTGTCGTTCGTTTTATATGTTCTTGTGGCATGATTCTAGCATACCTTGGCGGCCGGTACAGAGATCTTCACTGCGCTAATCTCTGATTTAGTTCCGTCGTGGTCTCAGAAAGATGAATTCCCACTCGGTTGATGGTTGGTTGTCGATGTAATGAGACCTGAGTAGGGGAGCAAAATCCGCTGATAGTTTAATTCTCTCACCACTCCTTTTTTACCATTTTAAAGCGTCTCATTTAGATAGAGACAATGAGATTTAGGAAGGTTTCTGAATTTTAGTATGCTAATCTCAATGGAAGTGTCTGCTTTTCTTTGCACCATTTTTAGAAACTTTTAGTGGATTTGTCCATTTTTTCTTTTTGATGTATTGTATTATCTTTCATGGTGATTAATAAAATTCGGATGAGATTATTATGAAAATTTTATTCTTGCTAGTATAATTATTGTAAATCTTGTGTTTGTGTTTAAGATAATATGTTCTCATATAAAAAAATTAAGTGGTTTTGTGTTTTTTTTTTGTGAAATAAAATTACCAGTTGTATATTTTATGAAAACGGTTGTGTGTTTTAAGGTTTAAATTACTAGTTGTATAATTTTGTCATAGTCTTGTATTTAATCGGTTTGTACATTGGTTTATTGATATTTAATGCTACGCATTAGTTTATATGATCTTTTAGACATTTTAATTTTTAAAATTTAATTTTGTAATTAGAATTTTTCATACTCCGCAATAAATACTATATTAGATAGGGTGAGCGAAATTTGATTTGAATAAAAAATGCCAAATTTTTTTGACTCGGCGCAAGAAGGTTCAATTCGATTTGAATCAGATCGTAATTTCATAAACTCAAAACAAAAGAATTTTAAATAGAACTTGAGTTATAAAATGAAACTCGAATAACTCAAAATTTTTAGTAATTAGTGAATTAATTTTCAAGTTTGAGTCGAGTCCCTCGACTATGACTTATATATGTATATCATATATTAAAAAATATGATAATATATATAATGTATATAGTTATAAAAAATCATTTAAAGTTAAAACCAATTATGATCATAAATATTTTTAATTGAATTTAAACAGAAACTCAAACAACTTGACTCGACTCAAATTTCATAAACTAGACTCAATTGAAAAAAATCAAAAACAATTTAAATTATAAAATAAGACTTGTAAACTTGACTAACCTGTATTTTTTACTCGAATCGACTTGACCAAATACTCAACCATCTAATTTTATGTTATTTTTCTTATTTTGTTCAAAATTACCAAGTTTACCTAAACCTAAAGCCTATGGTAGACAAAATGAACACATAATGAAGCCCATTATAAGCCCGTTGAGAGGTTTCTTTGGATAAACAAAATATAACCCTACCCGTTATTCCAATTCAAGAAAGGCCCGTTAAGGCTCTTGTTCAAGTAAAAATTAGGAGTACTAGGGGTGCTTATTGAGTCGAGCAGCTCGTAAACAACTTGAGCTCGACTCGATCAACGCTCGAATTGAGTTAACTCGACTTGAACCCGAGTTTGACTCGAGATCTTAACAATTGGAGTTGAACAAAGTCCAACTCGACTCGATTAGTTTACGAGCAGCTCGTTATTTTAAAAAAAAAATGATTTTTTGTTGTTACTTTAAAAATTATGTTCTAAGAAGTTTAAATGTTAATTAAAAACTCTGACAAAGTTTAGTGATTTGATAGATAATTTATCAATATTCAATAAATAATTAGTTTAAAATTTTTAAGGGTAAACTATAACGGAGATCACTCAATTATTATAAGTTACACTTGGGTCACTCAATTATAGGTAAAGTTACATTTGGGTCACCCAATTACTAAAGATTACACTTGGGTCACTCAATTATGGGTAAGGTTACATTTGGGTCACCCTTCATATTTAAAAAACATAGAGCAATTTATGTATTAGATTAATTAATGATTTCAAATGAAGTACTCTAGTGTTAACGAGGGTATACAAGTGATTTGGAAGAGAAATGACTAAGTTGATGTATTTTTTTAAATATGAAGGGTAACTAAAATGTAACATTACCTATAATTGAGTGACCCAAGTGTAACTTTTAATATTTGGGTGACCCAAATGTAACTTTACCCATAATTGAGTGACCCAAATGTAACTTTTAATAATTGAGTGACCTAAATGTAACCTTACTCATAATTGAGTGACCTCCGTTGTAGTTTACCCAATTTTTAATATATTTTGTATTTCCAACAATGCAAAAGGTTAATTTGTATTAATAATAAACTAAACTATAATAATTAATCTTTCCTTTTTTTTATTTAATTTGTGTCTTTTTCTTTTGTTATTATTATTTTATGTATAAAGTATAATTCAGGAAGAATCTTCAGTTTTTATATAAAAATTTGAATGAAAATCAAAACATTGAAATCTCTAACGCTTCCTCTTTTTTGTTGTTCATCGAAGATTGTTGAGATATTAAAGAAAATTTTATATTTAAATATAAATTTGATTTCTAATTCGGTCATAACATGCTCGTTTATTTGTCTACTTAGTTCTCATGTTTTTTTTTTCTTCTGAATTTGTATGTTTATATTAAGTTCTAACAGTATCACTATATTTTACCTATATTTTAAAAAAAATAAGGTAATATTTTGACGAGCATAATGAGCAACGAGTCAAGTCGAACAACAAGATTTTTTAACGAGCACGAGTCAAGAAAAATTTTATCGAGCTTAACGAGCAACAAATTTTTTTAACGAGCATAATTCAAGCACTATTCAACTCGGATCAACTCGCTCGATAAACACCCCTAAAAATTACTATATGTGAAGTCGAATCAATCAAACTACTAGTTATCGATCCATACCCGTCTGGGTAGGAGGAGCCTTTTCCCTACAAAACTGGACCTCCGCATCACCTATAGGATCCGTAACTATTGCTTCAAAAATCTTAGTGCTGTTTTCAGAACTCCTTCCCTCAACGGTTAAATAATAATCTGTAAAACGACCTAAGACTTTATCATTTGCCTTTATCAGTCTCACAAACTCATAATTTGTTTTCTGAAAAAAAAAATTCCAATAATTATAGTCAGGGGATGCAAAAGATAATTGGAGTATAGTCAGGGACCATTTATGTAGTTTACCCAAAAATATAATGGAGAAAAATAAAATCCAAACTAACCTTGTCTTGGTTGTAATGATTCATGGCAGCAACGCAAAAGGGGTCGAGTAATGTACGATAATAATCACACATGGGAAGAGGAATAATTGCACCACCGAAATCTCTAGGTAATTTAGGAACATCAAATCCCTAAAGTAAATCAAATGGGGGAATTGTTAACACAAAAATAAGATAATAAAAGCCAAAATCTAGGTAACGAAGATTACATCGCTCGCCTTCACAGCATCCAAGTAGCGTTTATACTCTTCGTCGGTAATTAGGGGTTCATCATCGGAATCGGAATCGGACTCGCATTTCACCGGATAATTACACTTATTCTCGGCCAATCCTTCTAATTTCTCCGTCCTCAACTCTTCACTGTTATTCGAAGATGATTGATCCAAAGGAGAGGAGGAAGAAGATGTGCTTCCCGACATATTACAGAAAAGTGCAAGGGAAAAAGATTGAGAGAAAATAACCAAGGACGGCAATACTCAGTCTAGGGTAAAATATATTTAAAGGATCAATATAAATTAGAAGAAAAATTATTTAAATTAAAGGGTAAACTACATAAATGGTCCCCTGACTATGCTCTAATTATCTTTTGCGTCCTCTGACTATTAAAAGTTACAAACTGATCCCCCGACTTAAAAAAAGTAACAAATTGGTCCGACGCCGTTAAAAACTTAACGGCTGATGACATGACAGTTAATATAATTGATATAATTACACAATTAGCCCTCAAATTCTACATTTATTTTAATTTGATCCTAGATCTAAAAAATTAACCCATGTAATTTTAATAATCTATCAATTTAGTCCATTTTTTCTTCTATTTTTTCTATCCTTTAATTCTTCAATTCAAACTAGTTACATGAATTGAAAAGGCTACTATCAGTACTCTATTTTTTTGGACCATCCGTCCTCGCCCATATCTTCCTTTTGTAAAGTCCCCTTTTCAAAATTCTTTCTATTTTTTCTATCTTTATATTTATATCACTTTTTCCATTTTTCCCATTTTACCTTATTGACTCAGTTGGATTTTTCAGTTTTTTGTTTCTAGTAGAGTGAGGAGTGGCAAACTGGCGATATTGGAGATGATAACAGCATCTTATAAGGTTTTCTTTGTTGTTGTTGTCTGTTTGTTTGTTTTTTTTGGAAAAACAGAAAAAATTAAAATAGTTTGACTTGTTTGATTCTAAGACATGAGTTTTTGTTAATTTGTGATTTAAAGGATGTTGATGTGAGAAGATGATGTTGCAAAAAAAAAAGTTGCAGATTGTTTTCAAAATATAAAACAATATGCAACTCTTCCTTTGCAAAATTATCTTCCCACATCAATATCCTTTAAATCACAAATGAACAGGTAATTGCTCTAATCTCCAACCTTTGCTTTCCTAAAATAATCAATGTTTGGAGCACCAGCAATGTACAATCTCTTCCTGTTCACTTATTTCAAATTCTCAAAGTTGCATATTTGGGCTATTTTTTCAACAACTCTTTGTTTTATTTTTCATCTTCAGTAAAAAGAACCCCCAAAAATATGGCCAACTTTTTTTATTTCAAAATTGATGTCTTCCATGAGATGTTCATATTGTAAGAACAATTTTTTGTTTGAATTCTCTCAGCTTGCCTTCTAATACCCTAAAACATGATTTAAAAAAAGGTCCAAACCCACAGATTCCATGGCAGAACATATCAAAAGCTTCATCCAATGATGCTGGGTCTGAGTTTAGTTTTTAGTCTCGAAGTTTGGCATGTAAAACCAAAGAAAAATGAACATATCCATAGGAATTCGACAATAGAAACAGTGGTTTTGAGGAACTAAAGCTTAGTAATGGTAAGAATTATCAGGTTTGAATTGAAGAATTAAAGGAGATGAGATATAAAAAAATGGACTAAATTGATAGATTATTAAAATTATATGGGTTAATTTTTTAAAATGAGAGCCATATTAAAATAAGTGTAGAATTTGAGGGCTAATTATGTGATTATATCCATTTATATTAACTACCACGTCATCAACCGTTAAATTTTTAACGGCGTCGGACCAAGTTGTTATTTTTTTTAAGTCGGGGGACCAGTTTGTAACTTCTGATAGTCGGAGGACGCAAAAGATAATTGAAGCATAATCGAGGGATCATTTATGTAGTTTACCCTAAATTAAATTAAGAAAAGACCCTGCGATCATTTCGTGACATTTGTCATGACACATGACATCATTGACACATGTTGTCATACGATTAGAGGATTAAATATATTGAATTAATTTAAAATTATAACCAATTTAATAGAATGTATAAGTAATAAAGACTAAATGCTTAATTATACTAATTTTATCAGCTATCACGTCAACACTTTCGTTAAATGTTAACGATAAGTGGTTTGATTGAATGCATTTAAATAATTTGGTGACATGATTGACAAAATTTAGAAAATGATAGTTAAAATAAAAATATATAATAGACGTATGTAATATGCGTAATTATACTAGTTTAGGCCCCTTTGTCTTGCCATGTATCTTGATCTGTTTTTAATTTTAATTTTTTCAAATAATTTTGGTATTGTTTTTACTTTTTTTCTTTTTGGCTTTTGGTATATATATTATTGTTTTTGATTTAAAATTTGTTTTAGAATTGTTTAAATATGTTTTAATAAATATATAATAGACGTATGTAATATGTTGTATAAATTCATAAAATATTAAATTTAAATTTATTTTTTAAAAAATTAAAATTTATATTTAGATCAGCTTTGGATACTCGGATATCTAATTTTTTCGGATGGGATACGGATCACAATTTTAGTGATTTGAATTTTCGAATATTCAAAATTTTAGATGAAATAATATCTGATGTTTGAAAATGCACACCCCTAATGACAATTATTTGAAACTTATTCTCGCCATATAGAATAGAATTTTCTTTTGAAAAATAACGTGTGACTTGTACAAGTTCACACTGCTTCCTTCCGCGTTTTCGAAGGAAGTTTAAAATAAAAGAAACCAGTTCCAAATGAAAGAGTCTAATGTGTGCAAGAAGAATAAACGGATCAATACTCTTATTGGTTAAGTTTCACAACCTTACCACATCCAGACTATCAAGTTCAACTATAATACGCCGTTCACCTCGGTCCCACAAGGTAGAGGTGTGTAAAAAAGTCCGATCTGTTTATCCGTCGATTTGATATGAAATTTTGGATATTTCATTCGTTTTTTATTTTTCGGATAATTTAGATCAGATATCTCATAAATTTTAGATCAGATACGGATAATTTTTTTTTGAAAGTTGAGTTTTATTGATCGAAGACCTATACAGATAGTTATTTTTCATTCGGATCGTATATCCGAAATTCGGAAATTCAATTTTCTTTGTAGATATGATTTTTGTTATATTTGATATTTTTACTTGTTATATATGAAAATTTGAAAATTTTATGGATATAAAGTTCGTTATATTTAATAATTTGTTGATTGTTATATTCCAAAACTCAAAATTTCTATGGATATGACCTCCAAATTAAAAAAAACTTAAATCAAGTCATAAATTCGGATACTTGATCCAGAGATCCGATATCTGAAAAAATTAAATCCGATTTTTTCTGAATCAAATACAGATTACTAAATTACCGATCTAAAAATTTCAGATCTAATATCCAAAATGCACACTCACACAACGCCTTCATATACTCTACATAATTCAGCTTCTAGGATCGAAAGTGTTCCTATTGTCCTGGAAAAGCCCAACTGCCATCCTGCCATCTTCCTATATCATCCGTAATACTATCTTTATAGTTAAACCTTGTTTTTTTTTAACTACATAATCTTATAATAAATTATAAATAAAAACCCTCTGCTCATTAATTATATTTTTTTATATTTCATATTAAAAATATATTATAAAATTAAATTCTAAATTATCCTATATCTTAAATTTTAAACTCTAAAATTTACACTAAAATTTAAATTTTATAAACTCTAATCTTAAACCCTAAATTTTATTTTTTTAAAAAGTAGTAACACGACATAATTTGGGCAGACGAGTTGCATGCATAAACTAAACCCTAATACCTTCTTTGGTTTTAATGATTTATGCTACCAAGGGAACATATTAACTTTAGCATATATCCAAACTAATGGGAAACAAAGCTTTCATTTTATTAAAACCAGAGAAACATGGGATCAATCGAAAGTCTAAGAAGCTTACAGGATTTTCTGTTTATTTATGGAATTTCCCTGAGTTGATTGCCATTAGGAATTTCTCCATTTCTCCCATGGCGATCATCCGCCGCTCCGTTTTGCTTCTTCTTTTCACCTCACTGCTTTTTATTTCTTTCAGTTTTGCTGAGATCCGTTTTGCGGATATCCGATCCGACGACCGGCCGATAATCCCCGTCGATGAGTTTCAGTTCACTCACACCGGTCGCCTTGAGCTCAACGTCTCTCAGGTCACTCTCTCGAACAACAACCCGGACCTCGCCCTGTCCAAAGCCGGATTCTTCCTCTGCACGCCAGACACGTGGATGTACGTGCTTCAGCAACTCGTCATCGGAGAAATCACGTGCGCTCTCGACTCCGATCTTGTGAACGTCGTGTTCGACTTCCGGTCTCTGAAAGGGAAATCGAGCTGCGACGCCGTTTTTCGAGTAAACGACGCCGAACGATACACGCTGGTGTTTGCTAATTGTCTCGATCGAGTCAATGTATCGATGACCGTCCGATCGGAGATGTATAATTTCGAGGGGAAGCAAAACCGTCCGGATTATCTCCTCTCCGCCGTGGAAACAATTCTCCCCGGCGTTTACTTCCTTTCGCCCCTCGTTTACTTGACGCTCGCAGGGATTTGGATTTACATCCTTTACAAAATACTACTCGCTGTTTCCTGATCTTGAATACATTGATTTATCCTGACCTTGGTTATTTTAAAAGCTTTTGAACGAACCGGAAGCGCGCTCGGTGTCGGAATGTTCCGTTTTACAGTTCCGGTCTCTTGAAAGGGATCATGTTTTTCGCCCTGCTCGTTTCGGTCGGTCACATTGTCGGAAACAGGAATCAAAATCAAAAGATAAATGCGCAAATAGTTGCCCAAACTATGTTTTTTTAAATTAAGTGTCTAAATTATTTTTCGGGTTAAAATTGAGACATAATTTTTTTATGTGACTTATTTAAAATTCACGGTTAATTTTTTTCAGTTAAAAACACGTGTCATCTCTTGAAATTTCCAAAAATTATATTATAAATAAATAAAATTAATAAAACAAAATAAAAATATATCCTTAAAATTTCAAATATTCCAAAACAGTCCCCAGATCTCTAAACCCCCAAATTCGACTATTCTCGCCAGCGACGAAATGAAGCGCCCTCTCCTCGTCGAACAACCCACACGATGTTCGTCACCCCTCCTGCCGTTGTTCGTCGCGAATCGTTCGAAAGAATGATTCGATAATTTCGTCAATTCGCATGGCGTCGGTCGATTTCCAGCGACGAGATAATAGGAGAAATGGTCGTGATGGTCCGGTGACCGATGTGGTGGGCGGCGGCAGAAATGACCCAAATTTGAATTTAGGGATTTTGGAATTTTGAGTTGTTTTTTGTAAAATCTTGAAATTTTAGAGATTTTTTAAAAATTAATTATTTTTATTTAATTTAATATAATTTTAATTTTTTTGAATGTGACACGTGACATTTAACGGCGAACCTTAAATAAGTTACAGGTTCTAATTTGATCTAAAAAATAAAATTAGGCATTTTACTTAAAAAATACATAATTTGAATACATATATGATGGTTAAGCCAAAGATAAAATATAATTAATCGTAAAACGATGGACAAAATTTATCTGAATTAAAAATTGAGTTCAAATAACGCACCACCTTGCTCCTCCTTGGGCCTTTCGTGGCAAGCATGAAGCCTATACTTTATTATTATTATTATTATTATTATTATTATTATTATTATTATTATCTCGTAGTAGATCAATTCTATGAACTTTAATTTAATATATAAATTAATAAAAATGTATAAACATATATAATTTTGATTTTAGTTCAATCGCATATAACGATAATTATAACTTGAAACAAAAGTGAGTATAGCCCTAAGGTAATGAAAATTCAATTTTATCATTAATTCTTGCACTAAAGTAATAAAAAATATATAAATATCTCGTAATAGTTCAATTGCAGATGACGGTAATTATAACTTGATACAAAGATAATATGATTAATCTACAATGGCTAATAATGAATAAATTGAAGAATAAGAGGTGAATATACAACTCACTCGTAATATATTAAATAATAACATATTTTTTTATAAGTGGATAATAACATAATCTAACTTAACATATCTAATTATTATCTTTTTTTCGTTCAAAAAAATTATTATTGTTTAAGTCAGGGCTGATATTTTGATTTCTTTGAAAATTTTAAAATAAAAAAGATCAAATTAAAATATAATGAGAAATTAATAATAAAAGTTGACATAATAAAAATATATCAGTATAAACCAAGTCAAAATTTAATCATAATTTCTCACAAAACCGAGTCAAATTTAATTATATCCGGAACTCTTATAATAATAATAATAATAATAATAATAATAATAATAATAATAATAATAATAATAATAATAATAATAATAATAATAATAATATAAAGCATGACCAAATCGATTAGAAGACAAAAGTCTTCTATTGAGAAATTTCAAATTTCAGATTAAAAACATAAAATTGCCAAATAAATTACTCGCATATTTTCGTTATCAAAATTTATAAATAAAAATAAAACATATTGTATTTTTAGTAACCAATCAATGACGACAGGTTCATTTATTATTTTACAATATTACTATTTTTTATAATTATTAATATCTAATTTATTGATAGACTAATCTAAATCTAATAATACAAAAATCCATTATAAAAACGTTTTTTTTTCAATTTTACTTCATTCTATTTAGCAATACTATTTCTATTATTATTTGGTAAAATAAGCCCACTTTAAATGATAATAAATTAACATTTATTATAATTTAGGAAAGCTATTATATTTTTTAATAATATAATGTAGCATAGAAAAGTCCTCTACGAAAGAGTCATTCCAAATTCGGCATTGAATAATTATAAATACGAATAAATACTTTTTGTACTTATTTTAACAGTAAATATCTAAAATTCCAATTTTCCAACCAAACAAACACAATATAAAAATTCAACGTTCCCAAAGCAAACCAAAAACTCGACCGGCCGATGCGAACAAAGCAACCAAAATAAATCAAACCGGAGAGGTTCATTTCTCTTTGTAGATCTGAAAATTTCTCTCAGATCAACGCCGGTTCTGGTTTTTCTCTCTTTCAGATTCTCCCATGGCGATAATCTGCAGATCCTTTTTGCTTTTCCTTTTGATTTCTCTTTATGTTTCGTACGGTTCTGCCGAGATCCGTTTCACGGAGATCCGATCCGATGCCCGCCCCATAATCCCGTTTGACCAGTTCGGGTTCACTCACACCGGCCGCCTCGTGCTCAACGTCTCTCAGATCGATCTCTCGAACAAGAATCCGGATCTCGACTTGGCCAAAGTCGGGTTCTTCCTCTCCACGCTGGACGCCTGGATGCACGTGCTCCAACAACTCGCCGACGGCGAAGTCACGTGCGCTCTGGAGTCCGATCTCGTCAAGCTCGTCACCGATTTCAAAGCCTCCAAAGGGAAATCGAGGTTCGACGTCGTTTTCCAGGTAAACAACGCCGACCAGTACACGCTAGTCTTCGCGAACTGTCTCAGTGATGTCAAAGTATCGATGTCCGTCCGATCGGCGATGTACAATCTCGAGGGGAAGGATAGCCACAAGGATTATCTCTCCGCCGGCAAGACAATTCTCCCTAGGGTTTACTTCCTTTTGTCCCTTGTTTATTTCTCTCTCGCCGGGATCTGGATCTATGTGCTTTACAAAAAACGACTCACTGTTTTTAGAATCCATTTCTTTATGCTCGGCGTCGTTGTTTTAAAAGCTTTTAATCTGATATTCGAAGCAGAGGATAAATCTTATATCAAACGAACCGGAAGTGCTCATGGCTGGGATGTTTTGTTTTACATTTTCAGCTTTTTGAAAGGGATTATGCTTTTTACTCTGATCGTATTGATCGGCACCGGTTGGTCGTTTTTGAAACCTTTCTTGCAAGACAAGGAAAAGAAGGTTTTGATGATTGTGATTCCACTTCAGGTTGTTGCTAACATTGCCCAAGTTGTCATCGATGAGACCTCGCCTTTCGGCGAAGATAGGATCACATGGAAGCAAGTGTTTTTGCTTGTTGATGTCATTTGTTGCTGTGCCGTATTGTTCCCGATAGTTTGGTCGATTAAGAACTTGCGCGAGGCAGCTCGGACGGATGGGAAAGCTGCAGTGAATTTGATGAAATTGACCCTGTTCAGGCAGTATTACATTGTTGTCATCTGCTATATTTACTTCACTCGTGTTGTGGTCTACGCCTTGGAGACTATTACTTCGTACAAGTATTTTTGGACTAGTGTGTTGGCAGGGGAGTTAGCTACACTCGCCTTTTACGTGTTTACCGGGTATAGATTCAAGCCAGAGGCGCATAACCCATATTTCGCAATCGATGATGATGAGGAAGAGGCTGCTGCAGAGCAGTTGAAGCTTGAAGATGAGTTTGAATTATAATACCAATCGTCAAGATAAGGAAAAACTATGGACACTGATTGAAGAAAGTGGATAGCAAATTGAACTTGGACATCGAGGTAAAACCCATATTCTTAAAAATGGCATCATTGTTAAGAAAAATCCATTATAATTCGTGCTTGTTTTTTTGTTTATTCGATAGGTTAATATTACTCTTTGATGCACTTTTGTGAACTTGATAGTTTGTGTAGCAAAAATAAACAAACCATGCTTATACTTTTTGTTCAAACTCCTTGTTTATTCAATTACTTGTTATGGGAATATGTTGTGGCATGATCTTGGTGTATTTGTTTTGTGTTTGTTTATGCTTTTATGCCGATACTCGTTTTTAAATATGCCGATACTTGTCATGTATCTTGTGAAGTAGTAATCTACTTTCTTTGACCGACTGTTGGATTGATATATGAGCCAAATGGTAATTTCTAAGTTGAAATTACAAACTGATGAGTTGAGGATCATATCCGAACATGGATATGTCTCGATTTCTCGTTTCAACCACTTTAGATCAGTGGTTGAACATGGAGAAATTTCATGTCGTAAACTTCCTTCTGGTGCACATTTGAAAGTAGGCCTTCTCAAGTTATGGCCTAAACCAGCAGGAGTATCATTAGCTTGGTAAGCAAGTCTCTTCTTAGATAATGAACCGCCTCTTCCCCTCTCTGGGTTCACTGGCCTTTGTGTCGGCGTGCTCCGGGACCTTGCCTTGGCCCTTTGTAGACTCCGTGGCAGCCATATAATTTGGCTCCAACGCCAAGCTCGGACTGTTTGCTGCTGATTGGTAGCAATTCTCTTCTTTAAGACATCGAGGGCTTGCTAAATGAATTTCCGGAGGCTCTTTAATGGAGTCTCGTTTACCGTTTGAAGCCCGTCTTTGAATCTTCCTTTGCTTTGTTTCCACTCATCGATCAAGCCATTACGTTTGATCGACTGTTGGATTTATACCAACATTGGCATAATCCGAAGGTCCGCAATCAAACCTAACGATGTCAAAAGGTGGTTCGAGCTCTGCAGTGGATTCATATCGTTGAGCATGATTGATATTCCTAAGCCATCTAAATCCCATCTTCTTCTTCAACTCTTCTCACATTATCTTTAACTCGAAACCGAAAACCTGATAAACCATTGATAATCATGCGGTCGATGTGTTCTTCCCCATGGTGGAATGCAAGAAAACAGATGCTGCACATTGGAAGCGAAAGTGAAGATGGTGATGGAGTTGGTTCTTTTAATGGTTTTTGCGTTGGAAACGATAAGATCCATCGTCTCCTTGGCCACTTTCGGTATAACCACCGGTGTCTAATTCACTGATCAACTAATTTAAATTGAATTTTGTAGGCAATTAATTTAGATTGCAACTGATTTTATTAGCTGATTTGAGAAATTGATTTGATTAATTGTTTATATAAAAATGTTTGGTTTTTTTAGCTGATAGTTAATAGCTGGTATGGGTAAAATGACAAATAAAAGTATGATACATTTAGTTGTTAAGTACATATATTTTATAACACTTTAGTCTTTATTCGGATAAAATTCTTTTGACAAAAAATTAAAAATTTTCTTAAGAAAATTATTCAGATAATACATTTGGTTGTTAAGTACAAATATTAACATTGTGAAGATTGATACATACTATTAACCTTGTATAAAATATCAACACTTCGGTGTTTTTCTTCACTTTCATGTTTTGTTATATTTTTTTATTTAAAATGTACTTAAAATTTTACAACTAAAAAATAAAATTTTATTAATACAACGTTGCATAAAATTTACTTTACACAAGTTCATTGAAAATAAGTTAAAATTACATAAAAATTATTTTACTATTTCATAAGATTAAGTTTTATGACAAAAATGTAATTATAGAAATAATAACGTACATCATTTAACATCTTATTTTACAAATTAATTTTTTTAATTTATTAAATTTTTCAACGTTTCTTTCAAAATTGTATTTACCAAACACTAAAAATTTAACTGTGCTCAAATGTAACTTGAATACATGTTTATACATAATAAGTCGAGTTTTATTATTAATCTTTGAACTATACATAAAATATGAATTTATTCCATATGTTCCGGTTTATCATTTTAATTCGGTCATTTTTAGTTCTAGAAATTAACAATTATTGTTTATGAACTAAAATTTCAAAATCTATAAAATAGTTGGACTAAAAATTACCAAATTAAAATGTAAAGACTAATTTCACAATTTACGCATAATACAAAAACTAATAACATAATTTAACCTGAACAATATCCAAAGGCACGCCCAAGTTTTGAGACTTAAAATGGGAACGAGCAAATCATCTTCCAATTCATCAGTCTCATAGTCTTTTAAGTACCAGAAAGTTTAAAATACTGTCCAAATTAGTGATCAATCATTCATAACTTCGTTCCGATTCTCGAAGTTCCATCGAAATCTATGTACCGTAAGTAGCAAGGATGAACAAAAGACGACTCATGGAGTAACGAAGATGCTGAAGCACAGCGACGGAGCATGACAATATACGTAGAACAGGATGAGCAACACCGGAAACATCTTTACATGGGTGTATGTATTTAAAATATGCATAAACTCGGTGCTAAGATCAGTACGGAGCGGATCATTTAGTAGGAGGGAAGGCGAGGACCCCGTGGACGAACTGGGGTCTTTGACGGACTTACCCTGATAACAGAACAACCGAGGTTGACTTAAAAAGACGATGTAAACCCTTCCGAGAGAAAATAAACCCGAAGAAATATATTCGTATCATTTTGATAACCGATGGGAGAATCAGGAATCTGACCTTATAGGCAATGATCCCAAAACCACGCCACTACAGTTGAGAGCAGCGATCGCACTTTCGGCCTGCATGTGAATACAATAAGATTACTAAGTCTATATCGTTCATGAACACTGAGGTAACCCGATCTCGGGTTGATGAAAATGAGCTAATCTCATGTCTAGACTTTTAAACTCGTATCGATCCAAACCACTTTAATTAATTGCACTTTAATAGTACTAAACACACGTAATCTGTCGATCAACAGCATCTTTTACCATTACAAACTCGACAAAAGCAATGCGAGTCGAATGCTGATAATCCCCCAGAAACCTCAGACGATAAACCTACATCGTACAACTTGTCCCTTTAAATGCATCCCCACGATATATAGAAGGAACAGAACTCGAGAGTCGATAGAATAACAAACCTCCCCACAGACTGTTTCGAAAAAGAGTTTAACATCAGCTTGAGTAACCTACATCGTGTAAAACCGTTGATAAAAATGTAAAGGGTTATCTGCGATCCGGATAGTTATTTATAATCAACATTACAAAATGCAAAAAAAGCTTCTCACCTTCTTGTCGATGTTTGTACAGTAGATAGTTCTTGCACACATCTGCCGTTCATCTTCATTCTGAAATCGAAATAAGATATGTAAAGATTCAAAGATATCAACAGATTCCAGTATGACAAATTGGTGACAATGAGCCTCACCCTCGGCAAAAATGTCGGGTTAACCGGTGCGATAGCTGTTTTTGAAGGCAGCACCTTAACCGGATAGAATCCGAGCATAGTCCCCGACAGACTCAGTGCCGCTTGCGCACCTTCTGCACAAGCCACAACCGAACCATTAAGCATTAAAGAATGTAAAGATCACGTTTACGGTCACATTGACAATCCCCTAAAAAGATAATACATCAAATAACCATAGTTGAACATCACCTTCGTCCGTAAACTCAATAAAGGCAAAACGAAGAACAGAATTAGGATCACCGCATATGCGACAGTCAACCACCTTCATTACAAAATAAGTTCATTCAGATAGATAGTTTCAACGAAAACCGTTACGACTAGCAACGAAAACAATATCACCTGTCCACAACTCACAAACAAACCGGCAAGTTGCTCTTCAGTGACCTGATGATCAATATCAGACACATAAACAGTCCTACGGATAATCTCTTCTCTCTGCGCAATACTCGTCCTAATGTTCGATTTCCGCTTCCCTTGACCGAAATTCTTCCTCTGAGAAGAAAAACAAGGTAAACAAATAAAATCCATGAGACTAAATGATGTGTACAGAAATTTGGTAACATTCAGATTTCAGAATCTTAAGTTCATATGGTTTAAAATGAACATAAACAACAACCTCTCCACTCAGACACTCAACGAATTCGAGCAATTAAACCCACTTCACCTAAGCATATGAACATGAGAAAGAGTAGGGGTGGTAACGAGCCGAGCTGAGCAATTAAACACATAATTTATTTTAGTGCATATGCAAATTCCGAGCCTATTCACAAGCTTTTTGAGTCGATCCTGGATAGGCTCGGCTCGACTTGTTAAAGTTTCGAGCCGAATCCGAGCTCGAGTCGAACTCACTCCAGTAGAGCTTTGACCGAGCCGAACCCGAGTAGCTCGCAAGCCGGTCAGGCTCATTATCAGTAAGAAAGAAAATGTTTTGAAAAACAACCTTGTTAGTGTGAAATCCTCCATTAAGACCAAGAGAGTGAGGCACAAACTCTTCAGCCATGGGATTAAGCTTAGAGAACAGTTCCTGTAACTCTCTCATGTCTCTCTTGAAGCTATCACCGAGCTCATCGCTGCCACCGCCACCGCCACCGTCGCTTCTCTGTAAATCCCCACCGTTGGATTGAGGATGGGGTCCACCGACCTTGTTGTACAGCCCTTGATCGTCTTCCTCGTGTAAGCTCCGGTCGGTTCTTGACCGGACATGGTTCTGCTCCGCCGCGTCTTGGTTTGAAGATTTCTCAACAACCGCCATGGCCTGATGATTAGATAATCCCTGGGGAGAAAAAAAGACACCATTTTTATCAACTGATCAAACAAAAATCCCAGAAATTTATAAACCCAGACATCAAAAAATTGAGTTTTTAAATGTTGGGCAGAGGAAAACGGTGGAATCGAATTCGAAACTAAGCTACAAGGCAACAATCATCGCCATTTATGACTTACAAAACAACAAACCCACCTCGAGATCACTACGAAGAACACGAAATTGAAACGAAAATATGCAGAAAACAAAGTATGGTGCTCAAGAGCAGAGGAGAATTTCCATTTTGTTTTCTTTTTTTTCTTTCCTTTTCCTTTTTCTGTCTTTGTTTTCTACCACTGTTTCACAGTGTAATCATATGAGGAAAATGAAAACCACAAACGATAATGACTTCCATAATAGCAGAGCTTAATTTTTTTAATTAAAAAATAATATTTTTTTGTTGTTTGTTTAAAACGTGAATATTATAATATTAAAAAAATATTCTTTTTTCTTACATGGCCACGTATGACATGTTACTCATATGCATATTTTTTTTGTTCAAAAGGTAATTGACTTCGATTAAAAAAGAAGGGGCCCGACCCCATGCACATGAAGTGCAGGAAACAAAGAAACAACATCAGACATAAACCAGAAGGTAGTCAGGCGGCAGGACACAATATCCATGCAAAGTCGAGCAATGTAGAGGAAAAATAACACGACAGAGGCACAAAGCCTAGCCAAGTCCAAGGCACGCAGACCCACAAGAAAAAATCGACGCCACTTAGGGCAAAGGAAAAGACCGCCACAAGACAACCTCGAATCAAACAGGGCATAAACGTAACTCTTGTTCGTCTAGGAGAGCTCCATTCGGAGGCAGGCTCCCGATTCCATAGTAGGATTGGGCCTTGTCACCAGAACCGCAGGAGAACGTAACCCTATTTGATTTGGTTCCCTAGTCTGAACGATAAAACGATAAACCGACATACATAAAAGGTAAACATGATTTGCCACAATTCTGAAACACATCGAACCGATCACAGCTGAAAAATTTAAACCGCCCGGGTCCCATCCAAAGTTGAACACCATCACCTCTCGGGTTTCATCATTCGTCCATCTTCTTTCAACAATCCGAATCCCGTAAAAGGAGTTGGCCCAATAATGAGCGAAAGAGAAACTCCCTTCCTGGGCTCGCGCAGAGGCCCATTTTGGCCTAGGTTCAAGGGACCAAGCAAATTCTCAAATAATCTGTCCAGCTTTTATTTTTTGGCAAAAAACAGACGTGGTCCCCACCAAATCCCCAGATGGATCTAATTCAGTATAGGCAGGCTTCCAGGAAAGTAACAGGTCAAGCAAAAATTCGAGGCACAAAACTCGAAGGATGAGTATGTCGCCCTCTATCAGATTTGAAACAGCATAGTAAATCCAAGAATAAAAGTCAAACTTTCCTAAAAGGGAAAACAATAGGTCAACCTGCCATCATCCTTAGGCCCGTGAAAGTACCTTCTTGTCCCTGACCACCACCCGTCTTCCATAACCATGTTGATTTCCGGCGGTGGTTTTCGTGCTGGCCTTTCTCTGGCGAGGAGGCACCAAACATATCTGTCACCAGAGAGCAAGGCTACCAAAGTTGCCACTTCGTCAGACGGGAGAGCAGTCCTCCGCCCGAAGACCAGGGCGGTCGGAACAAACATAAAGCAGCGTCGTGACCCTAGTGTGAACAGCCATAAAACCATCCTCGTCGTTTCCGTGCTTCCTAGCAGGCCGAAGAGTCGAGCTGCTGATGCTTCTGGGCCAGCGACAACGGGGGAGCCAACATCCATCTTCGTTGCTTCTCCCTCAACCCCGACCCCTTCTCCAGAAATACCAACAAATAACAGGGCCACTGCGTCGATCGGGAATCCACGCGCAAAAAAAGAAATGGTGACCCCTCCGTTGTACCACAAAGGACATTTCGGCCGGTACCCATGACCATGGGCAACTCCAACAGCCGTCACCAAACACAAGATCCGGTGACCGGAACATTTATTCACGAAAGGCAGGGGAGACTAGACGAGCCGGAAAGCTATGATCTTTGATAGGAAACGGAGACCTCGCTCCAACCACGCGTGGAGGAGGAAGGGAGCTCCTTCCGGTAAAGAGAAGACCCATGGGTTGAGAGAGGCATCGGAGCCCGATCATGGAGGACAAAGGACGGCAGCCTCCTTCCCACTCTCAAGCACTCCCAGTGAGAACCAGAGGAGCTTACTCACCCGACGCGCCGGAGCTGAGACGTAGCATCTCCAAACCACCTTCCACCGCTGCTCAACGACCCACTGCAGAACCGCCGCTGGAGCTGAGGGAGGGAGGGCCCTCTCCTGAGGCTGCCACACAAACAGGATTTGCAACGGTTGATGCAAAGAAATGAAAGAGGGAGAGCGAACGTTCCGGTTCTGACAGCCGGAGAGAAAGAGATCTGGTTTACCATTCATAGGAGCGTTTAGCCTTAGGCATTAGCCCATTCTTTTTAGGGTTTTCTTTTGCCGTTTTTTCTTAATCAACAAAATCTTTGAAGAAGCGTAAGAAAGTGCTAGCAACTCACTCTTCCAACTCTTATTTTAGTTTGATCAAATTTTCTTTATGAAGGGTAAATACCCAAAATTTTCTTTATGCACATGTGATTATGAAATAATTCTACGATAAATGTCATGTATCATTATTTATATGTATCACTAATTGTTTTAAATAATTTTAAAATTTTAGGGACCAAAAGTGATATTATCTATTTTTAGAATAAAATCTTAAAAAATTATATTAATTTTTCAGTTTTTATTTTATTTTTTAATTCAAAAAATAAAATTTTATTACTATAATAATTCCTACATTCACTTTAATTTAAGGGTAAAATTCACAAATGGTCACTAAATTTTGATCAATTATTCAATTTAATAATCAAACTTTCCAATTGATTCAATGTTACAATTAAACTTTTAGTTTTGTTTCAATTTTGCAATTAACTCGTTAACAACCGTTAAAGGGTATGTGGTTGTTAAAATATTTTGTATAATAACACATTTAGGCCTTCATGTTTGCACATTCAAAGAATTTAGTCCTAATTCGAAAGAAATAATAAATTTAACCTCATTATTTCAATTTGACCATATTTTAGTTAGAGATAATTTAATATTTTATTTTAATCTCTCATTATGTTGGAACACAAAATTGAACACCGAAAAGAGACGGAGAATTATTGTCTAAGTTTGATGGACTAAAACGAATAAATACCTCATCTCAAACTTTTCTCTATGATAAAATAGAGATTCACTTGTTATCAAACTTGAGATTTTCCATTACAACACATGCCCGAATCCCACCAAAATCCCCTCCTCATAATTGGGTTTGTTTTTGTTTTCTGAACTAAGGACAAGGAAATTAAAGTTTTCTTATATTAATCCTATGGCCTATAGATATAATTAAGTATATTATTACATGCAATTTTGATTTTTTTATTCGTATATTAAAAAAACCCTGAAATTAAAGATTTTATTTTAAAAAGGAGATAATAACACTTTCGGTTCCTAAAATTTTAAAACTAATTAAAGCAATTAATGGTACATTGCGGTGCTGGTACATATGAATAGTTGTACATTGCGGTACATAACATTTAGAGTAAAATTATTCAATTATGCATGTATTATGATGTTTTGACACATCCATCATGCGGTTGCTCCATGACGTGTCGGAAGGGGTGTTTTGGTAATTTTGCAAAGAAATTATTCTTAAAACATGAAATTAAAATGTCTTCTAATAGAGGGTTTATAGCACATGTACCCAAATTATGTTTTAAATTCAAAATTCATCCTTAAACTTCAACATATTTGAAGTAAACTTTTTTTAAGTTAAGGTGATTACAAATATTTTATAAATATTTAATTATTTATTTAAAAATTAAATGATAATTTGTTTAAACTTGGTGAATGGTGTCCAATTAAATATGACTCTCGTCAAGTTTAAACAAATTATCATACAAAGATACCAACTCGCCAGAGGACCCTAAGATATTATCATACGTTGCGCACCAATAGCCATGATCGGCTTCTGTCTTTTAGTACCAAAATAACTCAAAAAATATTATAGTGAAAAAGTGGATGATGTTCGTCTTAAGAAAGAAAAATTTAAATCGTTTTGTTTGCACAAGATGACAAACTGTAGTCTTTGACGAACTTGCCTTGATCATACACACAATCGAAGTTGACTTAAGAAGACATTAACATATGTAAATACTTTCAAAAAAAATCCAATCGATTAACCAAACTACAACATTTAACCAAAGATCCCTCCAATTTCATTTTTCTATAAATACTTTGATTTGAATATGAAAAAGTAATCAATTAAAATATCTGAATAAACAAAAAATTGTCACAGAACAAACATCAAACATATATATATATACATATACATACAGAAATTAAAAAAAAAACATACATACTTTTACGACATTTCAATTTTCTTTAAATCATCAAGCTGTAAATGGTAATTTTAGAGTAAGTAAATTACAAAAAAGGAACCAGACCAGACTATAACAATCGTTGAAGGTGGAAAGTTTTGGGTTTTTCACGTTAAAGGTAGTAATCGTATATTAGAGTAGGAATTTATATTAGAGAACGAATTTATAAAAATTTAAAGAGATAAACTTATAAAATTTTAGGAGGGGACAAAAATAAAATTTTAATAGCAAATACATAGAAATTTTTTAAATCATATATGAATTTTAATTTTTTAAGAGACGTGACTGCCCCTCTAGCTAGATGTGTTCATGGTAGGTTAATCGTACCGTTTAGCTTAAACGGTTGATTAATCATTATAGCAGTTATTAATCATAATTTAACCATTAAGAAATAGTTAATCGTTAAAACTTTTAAACGGTTCACTGTTTTTTAACAGTTCGGTTACAAGTTAACATATAACTTATTACAATTTTTCTTTCAAATATTAATTATTTATTTTTAGACTAATAAATCTCTCACCGATAAATATTGAATTAAAATTTTCAAAAAAAATTTAAATAGAGAGATCCTATAAACACAAACTTCATGTTAAGTTGACCATTAATCATTATTTTTATAGTTCGATTAACCGAAATCGTTTAATCTTAACGGTTAAAAATATTAACCTATAAAATAAACGATTATGACAGTTAACAGTTATGATTTTTTTTTTTGGCAACACTCTTACCTCAAGCCTCCTCTTGGTCCATCCCTGCATGCTAAGTTATTGGGATAGGCACTCAAACTCCCTTTGTAAAGTTCACTCTTTATGTGCTTGTTTATTAATCATATTCAGAAACCAGTGAATTAAAAGGCCTACAAGCATAAGAAGCCAACCTAACTCATTATCAAGCAATTGTATTCCATGCTTTCCGGGAAAATGTTTCTGAGGGCTACAATCAACCAAGAAAAATAAATAAATTTAAGATAGAGAGCACCTGAACAAATGTTCTAATTCAAATATCTGATCTTTATTTCACCGACGAGCCGGAAGTTTACAACCTTTGATCTTCTACCCTTTAAAAGCCGGCGAGTGAGTAGGCCGTCCCACAGTAGCAACATCTCACTTCATTGTAGCACCAATTAGCTTTCGCTGCCGTACACCGAGTTGATGACAGAAATATATGAGATCACAACCTCCTTCCGATGTTTGCAAACTTACGAGCCACTCCAAATATAACCGCTTTGGTCAAGAGGCCTCGATCAAGACTACAAGCCAGGGCGATAGCCCCACCAACAACTAAAAGTTTCGGGATGTTGTTTCCTGACGGATTCTCGGATGAATTATGTGTTTCAAGCTCTGATGAATCGTTACTTTTGCTTTCAATGGATCTTAGATAGGCTGCACTTACTTTGGTGTTTATCTGAGCCATGAAAGCACAATGAGATAGAACTCCGGATGCTCTCTCCTTTTGATACGCGCGTAAGCCAGGGTCGATCTTCTTGACGGTTCCCCACATACCTTGCCTCACACCAAGCTTTGCAATTTTCCACGGTATACCCATATCTTCGTGATGGAAAAGTAACACCTCGCAAGCAGTCATCTGGCCATCCCCTTTCCTTGACCCAACTGTTTAAAGAGAAACACGAACGAATTATAGACCGGCATTTATATGACAATATATGTGTTCGAAACCTAAATGAAACGCATATAGTCCATGATATTCCTATGAAATCCATCAAAAGAAAGGTCCGATAATCTCCCTTTCCTTTACACTAGATACTCAATCTAAATCAGTTTCCTCACATTCTAGGGAAATAGAAGCTTCAAACTTGAGCATAGGAAAAAAAATGAAAGAACTATAACTACATTATGTGAAGTCCAATACCTGCACGGATGCACCAACTCGAATAGTATACGTCAACACGCCTAGGCGCGTTTTTTCTTGGCACAGAGTTATATGGTACTCCCTGAAATGTGAAGTAACATGCTATGAGTTAAACTTCAGCACATCGAAAACGACAAAACAGAATTGGCTAACATGATGCTATCATTGCATGCAGTGTTATTGCCATAAGATTCATAAAAGAATGCCGATCCACCGAAGTTATCTATCGGATCAATGCAACTCAAAGCCTAGGAAACAATCTAAACATCGGTTGCAAAACCAAGTTATTGCTATAAGAAAACAGCATAACACAAGGCCTAGACCCCCCTAGCCTGGAAATAAAAAATAGTAATGGCTTGTCCACTATGAGACTTTGAGCTAAAATCGAAAATCAGAGTATGGAATAGGCGGATTACCTTAGTCACACAGTAATACGACCGCCCAGACTCCCAAATCCGACGACCTATCACGTATTCTCTGTCACTACAGAAGAAAGGAAACTGCAAACAGAAAGCAAACTTTAGAAAAACAACATTCCAATACAATGAAAACCAACCAAAACAAAAGGATTCGGTGTAAAAGTTGTGCGAACCTTGCGAACCCAGTGGACCACCATGGTTCCAGTGGTGGGACACTCCTCCATAGTTGCAGCACTAGCAAGCATCTTATCCCACTTTGGTCGAAATTCATCATCCCAAAAGAAATCCCTCACCATCTCGGGCGTGGCATCTTCGAAAACGCTCCGGCTACGATATTCAGTAGGACCGGCCTAGACGAGCAACAAAAGCATAATCCAATCAATCAAATGAATTACCAAACATATGCAAAACAAAAGTTACAATAATACAAAGCTAACCGGTTTCGGTTTCAATTTACCTCAAGATCTCTTTGCCAAGCTTGATAATACATAGTTGGAGTAGAGCAATCCATCATATGAATCCAAGCCGGGCCACCATCTTTTTCTTCAACTAAGTTACACAAATGTTCTAAATCCTCATTTGTCACAAAACTGGAATTTTCCTTCGAAATATGTGATGAACTGCCCCAATTACAATAACATCAGATATTAGCAAAATCAAAGACAAACCCAATTATCTAACAAGAAAGGGAAATCAAGTGGTAAAGATACAAACTTGGAATTGGAATCAACGGTGGGTGGCAAAGAAAAAGAACCCTTTTGAGCCAAATCATCTGAAATCCAAGAAATGAAACTGGGAAACTGAGACTTGATCGAATTCAAGCTCGAAACGAAACCAAAGCTTGAAGATGAAGAATCTGAAGATGCAGGAGTTGAATCCTTAGAACTGGAACAATCAATCAACATTTCTCTGCCCATATTTGCCCATTTTGGCTTCCATGCCCATCCAACCAAAACACCCACAATTACAGCAACCCATATAGGAGCTATAAAAACCACTAGCTCCAAAAACACCGAAACCAAAGCCATCTCTCTAGGGTTTGTTCAAGGAAATGAAAGGGGAAAAAAATAACCCTAAAGCCAGAGAAAGGGGATTAAGAGGAAGAAGAAAGGATTCGAATATCGAGGGAAAGAAAGACAACAAGGCGCTGAATAGATTATGGATAAGGATTTCGAGAAAAATCAGGGAAAATAAATTAAAAACTGACAAATTCACATGTATTAGTCTCTTAATCTACGTTTCTACCATGATTAGATCATGTTTCTGACAAAAGGGTTTCTAAATTTTGGCCAAATCCTGGAGACAAATGGGAATTTTTTTTGGCAAATGTTGGGTTCTAAATGGGCAAAAATGGATAGAAAATTATTGAAAAAAAATGGGATTTTTGGATTATTTTAATCTTTTTATTTAACAAATGCTTCCTGGTTGGTGGAATGGGGGTAGGTTAGGGCAATTAGTTGCCGCCGGATGCCGTGCTCCGGTTGGTGAAGACGGTGGCGTTTGCTCTGTTTTTCGTTGTTTTTATATTGGCTTTAGAGAACTGAGGCGTCTCTTGTAAATTGTACGCTTATTTATAGCGACGAGATTTCTCATTTTCGTCGCCGCGTTTTCTCGTTTTTCACGTTTTTGACTCTTTATTTTTACACTTATTTTAGTTTTGAATTCTTTTTGTAAGGTCTCCTACTCGTTTTTTTACTTTACTTTTTCAACATCGTTATAATTAGGGAAAACTACACCAGTGATTACCGAAGATATTAGGGATACCTATTTAAACCACCGAACTAAAAAAACGTCAATCATACCACCAAACTTATTAAATCAACCTATTTTGACCACCGCCGTTAAAAAATTAACGGAGGGATGACAGAAGTGCCACGTGGCAGTTAACAGAACATTTTTAAAATTACATGTTTAGTCCATGTTATTTACTTATTAAATCAATTTGATTCTAATTTTATTTTAATTAAATAAAAATTAATCAACCAATCAAATTAATCAATCAATCAATTTGATCCTATAAGATTGTGGAAGCACAAATAATTAATCCAATTGGGTGATGACACATGTCATAATTTGATTGGTTGATTAATTTTTATTTAATTAAAATAAAATTAGGATCAAATTGATTTAATAAGTAAATAACAGGGACTAAACATGTAATTTTAAAAATGTCATGTTAACTGCCACGTGGCACTTCTGTCACCCCTCCGTTAATTTTTTAACGGCGGTGGTCAAAATAGGTTGATTTAATAAGTTTGGTGGTGTGATTAACGTTTTTTTAGTTCGGTGGTTCAAATAGATATTCCAATATCTTCGGTGGTCACTGGTGTAGTTTTCCCTTATAATTATATCTGTATTGATTTTATGGCAATTTGATTTTTTATTAACTTATCAACTCTTTCTCTTTAAGTCTTTGTCGTCTGTATTTTTTTAGTTGATAGTCGGTAATTAATTGAGTTGTCAAAATAACTGGTATAGCAGTTACTAGGACAACTAATATAACGATGTCGAGACAATGATTGTCGGGGCAACTGCTTGGGCAACTAAGCGGCATCCTTCAAGGTTCGGCGAAGCATTCTTCAATGATTTCTTCTTATCTCAAAGTCGAAATACTAGTTGATTGTGCAAGTCTTGATAATACCACCCAGCGTGAACCAAGGGTGAACAACAACCAATCTTGTGCTTCTCTTAGCCGTTGAAATTCATAACTTATTCCTAAGCCGAATTAGTCTTCATCGATTTGGACAAAAATCATGCTCGTTCGTTTCTTGAATCTAACTCTCATGATATTAGATAAATAGATAAAATTACGAGATCTTCTCTTAATTCACTCGCAACATAGAGTTAAAAATCAAGAATGAGCAAACCTTGAATAAAAAGTGCAAACTCTATTACCTAAACAAAATCTAACCGTTTCTCACAACCACAAAACACAATAACCTTGGCCAACTATATTTAGTTCATGGCTAGGTTCTAAATAAACACAAAATAAAGTTCTCCTAGCATGAACCTATGAAAAATAAAGGAAGAAGATGAAGATGTCGAGCTCTCTCTAGCTGATTTTTCTCTCTAGTCAAACATGCTTGGCTTGGGCGACTTGACCTTCTTTAAATAGGGATGACTAGATCAAAGTCTTTCTTGATGAGAAAATTAAGTTAGATTTAAATTCAATAAAAGAAATATTAAATCTCTTTAAATCTTTATCCAATTAAAATTTTTCCTATTTTCTTGAGATTTATCTCTCTTGACCTTTTCACGAGCCTCCAATCTTCTTTCTCCATGCCACCTATCACGATTAAATCAATATTTTATGCTTTTTAATTCAGCTACCACTTTACCTCTTCTCTTATTGTCGTTGGTTGTAGCGGCAATTGGGCCGGCATCTCCTTCTTGGGTTTCCAAAGCAACTTGTTCGGCACCCCCTTCTTATCGATGGTTGCCATGGCAACTATCCTGACAACCAGTCCTGCACACATAAAAATAACTTCAGACAACATTTTTTTCCACCAAAACTAAGCAAAACATCAAGTCCAACCCTACCACCAAGGAAACAATACAAACATGCATTAATGGTTAATTATGTAACTAATATGAGTATAAGTCTAGTAATTTTATGAGTAAAAATGATCACAAAAATAAAATTTTTGAACACTTAACGCTAAGTATTTACATTGTGATATTTGTAAAATACTTTTTGTTTTTTTTATTCTAACACATTTGTATTTGTATTTATATTTAATAATTAATTAAATTATATTAAAAATAATTATATAAATATTTAATTAATATATATATATACATATATATCTTTCAAATATGCTTAATAATGTTATATTAATAAAATATTCTTCATAATCTAATTAATAGTAATAGATAAAAAATATTGATAACTAATAAACTATTCAAACAGGTATCAAATATAATCATGTCCTTATATGTCATTTTGCTTGTTTAAATAATTAAACAGCTATTAGTTATCAATTAAATTTATAAAATACTTTTATACAATAAGCTAATGTAATCCGTTAGTCAAATAAACTAATATAATAAATTATCATCAAATACAATTTGTTATCAACTATAGCTAATTGACAAACATGTATTTATCTAAAATTTGAACGCACCTTAACATCTTAAAAATATAACGTATATCTTATTCATCATTACGCTAAATATTTATTGATAAACAAAGCATTTTGTTGGAAGATGATAATCTTGAATTAAATTGTTATTATTATTATTATTATTTTAAGTAAGTAATATGAATTGAATTTATTTTCATCAATATAAAAATGGTGAGTCAATTAATGGGCATTAAGTGTGGGTTTGGCCTTTGAAATTTGAATAGGAAGGATGTATTTAAGAAAAGTTGAAAATTATCCAATATTTTATTTTAATAAAGAGTTTATTTTTGAATATTATTTTAATAAAGAGTTGAAAAAGGAAAAGTATGCTGCAGACTGCAGTTAATGCTAGAAATCCTAATAACATTGACCTAGTCTTTGTCAAAAATATTTTTAAAACACAAGGCCTAACGTGAACAAGGAAATTATGATAATATTTTTCTATAATTATCGGTATTTGATTTATTAATTGATTAGTTCAAATTATATATTACAAAGACTCGTTACAAAGATGATACTCTTAATCTGATTTATCCTATTTGCAACATCATAATTTAAATCACCAACTTTGTTTAAGGAATCTAGTTTCTCATTTCACTAGACCAGTTGTATACTTGTGATAATATATTTTAGGGTAAACTATATAAATGTCCACCGACTATGACCCAATTCTTTGTTGAGTCCTTTAATTATGAGAAGTTACAAATAGGTCCCCGACTAATCACGACTAACAAATTAGTCCAATTTTGTAAAAAAAATAAATGGCTGATGACGTGATAGTTAATAAAATCTGTATAATAACAATTTTAACTCTTAACTTTTACATTTTATTTTAAATTTGTCTTAAATTTAAATTTTTAAATCTCATTATTTAAATATTACAACATTTTAGTCTCTTAAATCTTAAATTTCGTCTCCTTCCCTTCTAAAAACAAAAGGTATGCATCTCCTATTGTGGGTAGCTCATCGTAAATGGCTACCGTAAACATCAATAGAGGTTTTGATTTTCCAACAATTTTCACTACTCATACAATTGAGGTTACAGATGGCTACCGTTAACATCAATGGAGGTTTGTTTTTTAGAAGGGAAAGAAGAAGTTTAGGATTTAAGGGACTAAGATGTTGTAATATTTAAATATTGAGAGATGAAATTTAAATTTATGACCAAATTAAAATAAAATATAAAAATTGGGGGTTAAATATGTTATTATACATATTTTATTAAACTGCCAAATCACCAATCGTTTATTTTTAACGAAATTGGACTGATTTGTTAGTCACGATTAGTCATGAGATATATTTGTAACTTCTCATAGTCAGAGACTCAATAAAGAATTGTGTCATAGTTGGGGGACCATTTATATAGTTTACCCTATATTTTAATGACAGAAAATTTGAGAAATATTATTGTTATATCACTTAGGTATTGGGAGATTTTTAACGAAACTCATGATAATTATTTTGTATGATTTTTTTTCTTAAATAAAATCATATGTATTGATAAAAAAAATTGGGTTTAGCTTTTTATTAAATTTGATTAAGACATAGTTTGAGTAATATTTTTTGGTTTTTTATTTAATAATTTACAAAATTATATTTTTCAAAAAATACAATAACAACTTATCAAATATATCATAAACATAAGTTATGTTACATATATTATTTTTATACAAAATACCATACATATATTAAATATATGATATATATTTATTAGATGTACCATACTTTTATATGATTTAAAAAAATAACTAAAATATAGTCTTGTTGTAGATATTTAAAGTAATTAGAAGGATAAGGACTAAAGATTAACTTGGTCATTAATAACTTGTTTACGGTCGATTAATTTAGTGTTGAAACGAAAAAGAAAGTTCAACTTTCGACAAAATTGACTTCAAACTTTATAATAAATTAATTAAGAAAATTCTTTTAGCATATGCTTTTGCACATGTTACACCATATTCCGGCAGTAGTATTTATGGATCAAATTAAATTATTGAAGAATATGTATGAACAAATGCTACCTTATAATTACCTTTAGACTATTCAAAAAAATGTTGAAAAAAATTAACAGGACAAGGCTCAAACTTTTTTTGAACAATTCTTGTTTAGGGGAGGGGGAAGGAGAAATTTGTTCATATTCGGTCCAAAACTCACAATCTAAGGAGAAGAGAGGTGTCAACAGAAAATTTTAAACCACTTATTTTAGAGGTTGTTGACAAGACTCGAACTTTTAATATTGTAGTTCAGATCTTAATTTTTTAATATGTTTAAATTTTTGTCCAAACTCTATTTCGTGCCTAATATTTTTATCCAACCCCTTTTAAATTTTCGATGAACATTCGAGATTGGACGAATTGCTTGACCCTTCAACAAATCTACTGTTTTCTTAAACACCAAAAAGATGTTTATACGGCTCTTAACAACACCAATGGCTATAAACTGTCACCAATAGTCATATAATTACATCTCGGGTAAATTAAATAAATCATCACTCAACTTTACTCTCAAAGCTATTTTGGTCACTAAAGTTTCAGAACATTTAGTTTATTCACCGAAGTTTAGATATTAGACTTTTTAATTTGTTAACTTTTTGACGACGTTAGTCTATATTACATCGTTCACCGTTGTCGATGTCACCGCCGACAACTATAGATAGTGGTCGTTTAGTATCAGATTTTATAAGTCGTTCTGTCTTGGCCCGCATAGTCTAAATCCGACCTCTATTTTGTCGAAAAGTGCTATGAAGTCCACAAATCGGTCATAAACTTTATGGTATTTCTCTCGCCGATTTATATCCCCCGCCGTCGGATGAAAAGCTCGTTTCTCAATATGTTGTTTTCCTCGTGCTGGTGAAAATTTTCACCTTTCGAATTTTAGAAAAGTTACTCCGTTCACGGGTAAATGACCACGACGTAACATCACCAAAAAGTTAATCAATGCGTGACAAAAACATTTAATGTCTAAACTTTAGCGAGTAAATTAAATATTTTAAAATTTTAATATCCAAAATATGTTTGAGAATAAAATTAAATAATAATTTATGTAATTTACCCTTACATCTATATAGACAAATACAAATGTAAATTCCGGACAACTTAAATAAGTCAACAAGAAAATATGATCTCATGCCTTTTTTATGGGACCTTTTGGTGACATTGTTTTCTCTATAACATAATGGAATGTGGTGTTGGGTATGAACAGCCGCAAAGCCTCAATTTTGGAAGTTGAGTTTTGACCTAACTGTGTCCTTTGCCTTTATCTCATTTTCCCTCATAAAACTTTTTTTTTATATAATAGTTATTCGTATTCAATTTATTGGTTCATTCATCTGATTTAAATATCGCATAAGCTCATTATAAAAGGTACTCTTCCAGCTCAGTTTACTTAATTCATTCACATTGTCAAAATCCGAAAACTGTGTGTTTGGTTCTAGAGAATGGAGTCCATTTTCATTTTCGTGAATAATAGAAAACGATAAAAAAACATGTTTGGTTGTAAAAATAAAAAATAATTTTTATTTCAATTATTTAATATATTTTTTCATTTCTATTTTATCTCTATTAACCAAACATGTTTTGTAATTTTTAAAATACTAAAACTAAAATTTATTTTTTTGAAAAAAAATATATAATATTTTCTAAAATCAAACGAATCCTTATTTATTTATTACTTTTTCGAGACTTTGAGGAAGTGTAATTTTAGGACGGAGAAAAAAGTTGTTCGAAAATAGAATGGGAACGTGAAAAGCATGGTATTATGAAATGAAAATGCTCCATTCAATTTTTTTTTGTACGTGTTCGTTCTTATGGTTAATGTGATTTGGTCGGTTCTTCAAATTCAAAAACAAAATATGTGATATTCTTAATATAGTCTTAGGGCAATCAATATATATTGAAATCTTCGATTTTTAATAAATTTGAGTGTGTAAATCACATGCCAGCTTTCGAATTAGTTTTAGTTCAAATTATAGTCGGAGCCAATTTAGTTATTAAGTTAAATTATATAATTTATTTCTCATATAATCGCCCATACTTAATTTACTAATCGACTAATTCAAATGTAGTATCACGAAAATTTGTTGTAATAAATTAATTATATAATTTGATGTTTATAATAATTGATTCGGTTATATCTTGGGAATTTATTTGTTTATATATGATTTACATGAAAATAGGTTTGATGGTAAATTTTATGGTACGATAATTACGATGTTGCCCCCTCTATCTTTATTTGTAATCGTTTTAATTTTTTGAACAATTCCCGCTTAGGAGAAGAAAAATTTACTTTTAATAGATATTGAACTGGCCGTAATCTATGAGAGATTCTAAAAACTTTTAACCACATATTTTAGTGATTGTTGACTAGTCGCTTGAATTTTGTATTGCACGAAAACTACAATATAAGCCCATTTTTTTTTATAAACACAATAATTTAACGACTAATTTTTATACATATGTTGCATATAAATTATTGAATTATTATTATTTTATTAGTTAAACTATATAACTTTTTGTATAATTATTTATATTTAGTTTATTGATCGACTAATTTAAATTAAGTATAGCAGAAATCTATTGTAATAAATTTATTATATAGTTCGATGTTTATAATAATTGATTCAATTATATCTTTAGAAATAATTTTTTATATAATCGAGGCGAAAATAAGTTTAATGATAAATTTCATGGTACGATAATTAAGATGTTGGCCCCTCTTATTTTTATTTGTTATCGCTTGAATATTTTTTTTGAACAATTTCTATTTAGAGGAAGAAGAGAAAAATTTGCTTTTAAGCTAATAATAGGAGATAAAATGATGTCAACTGAGAGCTTTTAACCGCCTGTTCTAAAGATTGTTGACTCATCGCTTAAAATTGTATTGTACGAAAACTACAAAATAGGTCCATTTTTTTATAAACACGAGAATTTAGCGGCTAATTTTTATACATACGTTGCATATAAATTATTGAATTATTATTTTATTAATTTAATACATATAAATTATTAAATCATTAATTTTTAGATGAATAATTTATAATCGAACCCCATAGTCTTAAATACCATTGAATATATATTCTAAAATCAAATTAGATGGGATTCGATGTAGGAACAAGTCTAGATTGTTTAAACAGCACAAGGCACAAAAATCACACACTTCGTTTTCCATGACAATAACACGTGACGAGATGCACGTTTAATTGGTTTTTCAGATTAAATCCGTTGGTATTTATAAATCCAATTTTAGGGCATATTTTGTGATATATAAATTTTCATATTTTCTTCAAAATCATTTTAATATATTATTAATATAATGTTAAGTTTGTGGTGGTTTAAGACGATTTATTCGACGGACGAAAAACAATATAATAGTCGGATGATTAAATGACAGGAAAACGGAGTGTTTAGGTTAATGAGTCGAGCCAGCCAACACACTTGATTTTGTGGAGGTTGATAGAGATATGTTTAGTGGATTAATTTTTAAGTTTAAGTCGAGTCTTTAGTCAATTTGATATATGTATGTTTTTTTTTGATAAGATGTTGTTTTTATTATCCAAGAAAGCAACAAAGTTGCTACAACAAACATAGAAAATGTTGATATATGTATATCGTATATGAAAAAAAATATAAATGTATATCCAATGACGTATCTACATATAGGATTGGGTGGGCCCGTGCCCACCCTAAACTTTTTAAAGCTCACACATTTAGCTTTAAATTTTTTAATTTTTATGAGTTAATCTTATTTTTTTTTTAATTTTAAAGACTTGTGCCTATCTTGAAATTTTGAGATTTTTATGACTTGTACCCACCTTCCAAAATATTGTGATTTGTGCCCACCCTAAAAAATATTTCTGGATCCGCCACTGTGTATATCATATATGATTATAAAAAACCGTTTAAATTCGAATAAATTAGTACTACATTATTGTAAATATTTACAATTATACTTCAAGAGAAATTCAAACAACTTAACTCGAAATTCATAAATTTGACTTAAAAAATATTAAATAATAAAATATCACTCTTCAACTCGACTAACTCGATTTTTTTGACTCAATTTAGTTGAATATTCACACCCACGTGATGTAGAGATCTTGTTAAATGAGGTGCATATCTTATAAGTTTTCTTACAGTTTCGAATGGTGAAGCAAAGATGTAACGTCCTACCTAAACCAAGGGTGTGGGATATTTCTTAATGATGAAGCAAAACCCTAACGTTTCTCTCAAATAGAGATGATAATTTAGTCCGAAAGAGAAAAATTGATTTAAATGTAATTAAAAGAAGTTCGGATTTGAATTTAAAATTTCTTTTTTAATTCAAGGTGAATAGAAATGGATGACTGAATTTCACCCGAGGTCGAGTGTAGAACATATAAATTTTAGTATTTTGAAAGTTTAACATGCATTGTCCTAAAATCTATTTATTTATATATAAAATGTAAGTGTGATTCTTTACCTTCTTTAAATACCGCTCTCTTTCTTAATTTTATGACGGTTAAATTATAAAATAAGTGTTTAAATTGTATCTCTTTTTTGTAATAGGTATTTAAAATATTTTTTGTTTGAAATAAGTGTCTAAACTTTTATTTTGGCTGAAATAGGTACCTAAACTATTTTTTTGCTAAAATAGATGCATAAACTTTTATTTTTAGCTTATTTTAAAGTCAATTTTGGCAGCTACTTGGACAACTATTTCAACTAAAAATGAAAGTTTAGGCATTTATTATAGCCAAAAAATAGTTTAAGCACCTATTTCAGCCAAAAACGAAACTTCGAGCACCTATTTCAGTCAAAAAATACTTTATGCACCTATTACAAAAAAGAGACATAGTTTGAGCACTTATTTTGTAATTAAGTCTATTATGATTGGTTGGAAGTAAAATTTCAAGACAAAGACAAGCTCTAATTTTATTCATCTCTTCTTCTTTAAAAAAAAATATTTGTTTAAATTGCCACTTTTAAAAAGAAAAATTAATCGAATTTTAGTTTTGGGATTTGAATTTAAATTATAGATATTCTATTTGACTCGGACTCAGACTTGGTATATTTAGAATTGAAATCCGACTTAAATCAGTTTAAAGGTCAGGTTCAATCAGACCGGACTCAAATTTTATAAAATCTGATCCAAATCTGATATATTGTCATCCCTACTCTCAAATTGATTTGATTTCTAATGATGTTTTGAATAGGGGTGATAATGAGCCTTACCGGCTCGCGAGCTACTCAGGCTCGGCTCGAGTGAGCTCGACTCGGGTTCAGGCTCGGCTCGAAAAGCTCGTGAACAGGCTCGGAATCTACATATGCACTAAAATAAATTATGTGTTTGTATTTTCTTTCATTAGTTGATTGTTGTTTGATTTTGTATTTTCTTTAATTATGTGTTTGTATTATAAGAATATTTATTGATTATTTTGATTAATCTAATTTTGACACTTTTTTTTCCTCTTTTAGGTCATTGAATTTGGTTTTAGTGTTGATTATGAAAGGAATTTTTAACGAATCTTTTATAAAAAACTATAGCAAAATTTTTCATTTCGAGCCGAGCCTGACGAGCTTCGAGCCCGAACCGAGCTAAATAGTATTATTTTCAAACTGAACTTAAGCTTAAAATTCCGAGATCGGTGAGCCTCGAGCCCGAACTGAGCACAATTATACTGTTTCCGAGCGAGCCGAGCCTGGCCAGGCTCAAGCTCTGTTCGGCTTGTAATCACCCTGATTTTGAATATCCAAAAGAACAGAAAATGAGCCCAAAAGTATAGTTTGGTCCTGAGTGAAACCCAGCTCTAATTCCAACTCAAACAGAAGCCCAATCGAAGATATATTGAAGTTTTTGAAGATAGAAATTCTGGGTTTTATCCAAAAAACGATTCTCTAGCTCTTCTTTCTTCTCAAATGGCATCTTCGTTATCCACTTTCCATCGTCTCAGCTCTTCATTTTCACCCAGAAACACCGACAATGGCAAGCTTTCAAGCTCTCTTTTTCCTTCTCCCATCAACTTATCTTCAAACCCCAACGTTTCTCTCAAATTCCTCAACAGAAAACTATCCCCACTCATCTCTTCAACCCCAAGGTTCTTGACTGTCATCGCCATGGCTCCGCCTAAACCCGGTGGCAAAGCCAAGAAAGGTTCTTTTTTGGTTCATTTCTTTCATTATATTCGAATTTTCGATACCCAATTCTTAATTTCCCAACATTCTTTGTTTTAATGTGTGTGTTTTGCAGTGGTTGGGATTATAAAGTTGGCCCTCGAAGCAGGTAAGGCGACACCGGCGCCGCCTGTCGGACCGGCGCTCGGAGCAAAGGGTGTGAATATCATGGCATTTTGTAAGGATTATAATGCTAGAACTGCTGATAAAGCCGGCTATGTTATCCCTGTCGAAATTACTGTCTTTGATGTGGGTTTTTTTAATTTCCTTCTACCTTAATTTCTTCAGTTTTTTAGAACTTTCTGCTAAAACAATAATGGATGATTGCTTTCCAGGACAAAAGCTTCACTTTCATTCTGAAGACACCTCCTGCTTCTGTTTTGTTACTCAAGGCAGCAGGTATATGTACTTCTCTGCTAAAACAATAGTGTGATTTTATGTTGGGGATAATCCCATGTCTTCTGGTTTAGAATTGGCTTCTTTTCATTCGTTTCACTCGAATTTAAGTTGTTGACATAGTGTAAAATTTAGGAGTTTTACACGTTTTTCGGATAGTTGGATTAGCGGAAATCGATAGCTGAGATTAACCGTAGGTAATGAGAAGAGTTTTAGAGGAAAAAAGTGGATTATCCTTAATTTAAAAGTTTTAATAGCAGCCATTAAAACCGGTTAATCCAATGATCCAAAACACAAGTAAAACTTTTAAGTTGGAAATTAGATACCCTTTGTTGCAAATATGTGATGATCCACAGATCAAAATGCAGTTGCTAATGTTTTAATTAGCAATGGAGATGTTGTATGCACAATGAATAGTTCAAACGTGCGGATTTCAGTTGTCATCTATGTCGCTCCGACTTTCATTTTTTCTTAACTGTCTTGACACATTTTTGGTCTCGAGTACGGAGATATAACTCTCCAAGGACTCTCGAAATACATGGAAAAAACTTGGAACTAATTAAACCGACCATTGTAGGACACATACCTGTTTCAGTTGTCATCTATGTCGCTCCGACTCTTCATTTTTTCTTAAAGTATTCCCTTGTTAGACTGTCTTGACACATTTTTAGACTTGGGTACGGAGATATAACTCTCCAAGGACTCTCGAAATACATGGAAAAAGCTTGGAACTAATTAAACCGACCATTGTAGGACACATACCTGTTTCAGTTGTCATCTATGTCGCTCCGACTCTTCATTTTTTCTTAAAGTATACCCTTGTTAGACTGTCTTGACACATTTTTAGACTTGGGTACGGAGATATAACTCTCCAAGGACTCTCGAAATACATGGAAAAAACTTGGAACTAATTAAACCGACCATTGTAGGACACATACCTGTTTCTGGCACTCCCGGTCAAGTGCAAGTTACATAGGTTGTCACTACAATAACATTTGTAATTCAGTCCTCGATTATGTGCTGCTAGTTTTGTTTGCATGTTGGAATCATAGATATTTTGTGCCATTTGCTGGACTCTTTTTTTCTGTTTGTATAAAGATGATTTGCTTGGCGATAATGTCTCGTGTAGACATCACCAATTGGCCCCTCTAAGTAAACTGTGTTCCCTTCGTTGTTGCTTATTGATATACGAACACCGTAGATTTTGGTACGGAGATATATCCTCCTCCGTCCCATGTGGCCATCACATTTATGGCTAATTTACATGCTTTCAGTTATACGAACACCGTAGATTTTGGTTGGTCATCTTAGGTATCCGGTGCTTGATCAAGATGAACAAAGGTTTAACAAGTAACAACCTTGTCCCGAGATGGTCTCTGTAGGAGTACGTAGCATGATTACATGCATAAGTAAATCGTGCATCGAAATAAGCATGTTTGAATCAAATTGTGATTGATGAAAGGTATAGGGAAAATATTTTTTGGCTACCATTTGTTTACCATTCTTTGAATAACGACGCAATTGGTTATTATGGTGTTCTAGGACTGGAGAAAGGTTCCAAAGACCCGCAGCAAGAGAAAGTGGGGAAGATCACGATCGATCAATTACGTGTTATTGCTACTGAAAAGCTACCTGATCTGAATTGTACGACCATCGAATCGGCTATGAGAATTATAGCCGGGACTGCTGCTAATATGGGAATCGACATCGATCCACCCGTTCTTGAACCGAAAAAGAAAGAAGTAATCTTGTAGATGCAGTTGCCTACTTTGTTATCTGTATCAATGTTCACTAGTACTTATTGCCCCATTTTACCATTTCACTCCACATGAGTATGAAATTCATTAGAGATCCGGAATGTAGATTTTGATGCATGTTTGTATCATTTTAATTATATTTTTTTTGTATCGTATTCGTCTTATGGTTGATGATTGTCGGGTTCAAGCTCGATTTCCATGAAAACTGAAACAGAGTTTGGGTTTGAATTGTTTGATGTTCTAAGCTTAGCCATTGCAGTTAGTTGTTGTAACAGTAACTTCATTGTTTTTTTTCTTTTTAGTTAAATTACACAAATGATCACTAAAATATGCTGAAATGATCTTTTAACCACGGAATTTAGTTACAAAATGATTGTTAAACTTTTGATTCATTATTTTTTTCTTTTCAAATGTTACAAAATTATTATTCACGTTTATTAAACAAAATGATCTTTAAATCTATCAATATTTATCAAAAATAATTATGGCTAGTATGGATTATTTTGTAACTTCCAAAAATTAAGTGACCAAAATATTATTTTAACATAATTAGTGTGCATTTGTGTATTTTATCCTTTATTTTTTGGTCAATGCCACTTGATTGTCATTAGCTGTTCGAATTACAATTTAATAAGAGAAAATAATTTTTTTAATAATCATATTCAGAAGAAATTGAAAATATTTTTTTTGAACTCATTTAGTCACTCAAATTTGCCTTTGATTATATTTGGTTATTCAACTTTAATTTTTTTTTTGATTTTATCATTAAACTTTTGAATTTTATTTTATTTTGCCATCCAACTGTTAGTTGCGCAAGGACAGTAACAAAATGTTATGTTCTAAGTAGTTTTATTTATGAAATTAACCTAATATTTTATTGTTATTATTTTCCTCGGCCGATAATCTTTCTCCATTATCGATTATCATTTCGAAGTAACTGATATTAAAATGTTATCCTTTACCTTTTTTCTTATTTTTAATTTGGTATTTCGTGAAATCGAAAAAACTCAAATCAAAGCTTTAATCTTATATTGGCTTGGTCGACAATCCTCATCATCTAATCACTATAAAATTAAGACATATGTTTTTTTTCTCCTTCTTGACCTTTCCACCGCTCGAATCTCACACTTACATAACATTATTCAAAAAATATTTTGATATTTATATTTTGTTATCAAAACGAAATTTGAAAGTATAAAATGAGTGATCAAAACAAAAACAAAGACAAAACTGAGTGACCAAAAATATAGTTTACCCTATAAGTTTTATATCTAAATTGAATATTTTGATATTTATATTTTGTTATCAAAAACTTTTCGATATTCAATAATCACCCCGGCCTTACGAACCGTCGACCCCCCTCCCCTTCGTCGCTCAATTCGGCGGTTTCACCACACTTTCTAATTCGGGGCTCTAATTCTCTCCCCGATTCAGATCGATCCTAAAAAAGAAACCTTCGTTTTCCCGGAAAAAAACAAACTAATTCTCTTTGTTCATCATTTCTCTCCCACTCCCGCAGCTTCACTGCTCAATATCACGACGCTGCTGATTGTTTCCTTTTTTTGTAATATAATAGGTTTCGCAATCGGAAGTATTCGTTGAAGCATCCACCACCTCGGTAACATTCCTCTTTTCTCTTTGCATCACTTAATTTTTTTTTGTTTTAAATAAATGCATCAAAAAAAGAGAAAAAAATAGCTCGGAATCTTGTTTCATTGCTTCGTGTTTACCGCATTTAAGTTATTTTTACAATGTTGATTCAAATTCCGCTTGGATTCTGTTTAGTCTATTGATTTATTACTTATTATAGTTTTCGTGTTTGTTTAATTTGCTTCCTTTTTTGTTTTTCTCTGTTTGAGATCAAGGACGAGCTGTGGAGCGAAAGAACAATATAAAACGAAGATGTTTGGTTCAACATCAACTAGCCGTAAGTTTTTTTTTTTTTTTTATCTTATTTTGATTTGATTCTTCGATCCGATGTTTTCGATGATTTTATAATTTAGCTTCTGTTCTTTATTAATTCTAGGAGCTTGTGGCCAGTTACTTTTGTATAGTATTTTGGAACCTCGAGTTTAGGATTCTATGTTGCATGTCGTGATATCCACTGCTTATTGTTACTTTTTGCTGTTAATTTTGTATTATTGATCTATTTGCTGTTTCTCTGTTCTATTTTATTGGAGAAAAAAGTCTATTCTGATAGCGCGATCTTGCATGCTAACTATTTAGTAGGTTGTTTGGCTTCTTGATCTGTTGTTAGTTATAATCTTTTAATTATTAGCCAAATCCTTGTGCTTGTTATTGGTCGACTATTCGTGCATTGTTTGTGATGTATATGCTTGTAGTTTATTCGTTCATGTTTAAATTTTGCTGTTATCTTTAATCTATATGTTAACCTTTTTGAGAATAACTTTTTGGAAAAGTTAATGAAGTCAGCAATGCTTTAAACAGCTTTTGGGCAATCATCAAGTAGCCCATTTGCTTCCCAATCTGTTTTTGGCCAGACCAACAACACAACTAGCAATCCCTTTGCTCCTAATCCTTCCTTTGGTAGTGTTACCCCTTTTGGATCTCAAACAGGAGGTTCAATATTTGGGGGTACTTCTACTGGAGTGTTTGGTGCTGCCCAATCTTCTTCTCCCTTTTCCTCAACAACTGTCTTTGGAAGTTCCACTCCAGCTTTTGGATCTTCTTCTACTCCAGCATTTGGCAGTTCATCATCATCTTTTGGTGGTAAGTGTTTCTGTGTTTTTTCTTTTCTATTCTGGTATTATAATCCAGCTCACCTTCATTTAATGTTCTTTCTGTCATAGTTAAATATACTGGAGAGTATGATTTTAAATTTGGAATGTTTTTTAGCCTTTTGATATTTTGTAATGCTTTATTCTTAGTGTTCCAGTACCACATTTGTATAGATCATTGAGCTAGGCTTACGCATAATCATGCATGCCTATGTAGTGATATTCGTGTTACCGTTGGTTACACTTTTTATTTTGTGGAGATGGAAAATTTATTGTTTCATTTGTAAGAAACTCTCATTTGTTTCATTCTTCAGTGAGCACCTAAGTATGATCTTGAATGAAAGCTATCTTTTCCAGAAGGAGCTCTTGTTGTTTTTCGTATACATTTAATTTGCTTTTAATTATATGCATGTGTTGATTTTTTTGCCATTTGCTCTTGCGTAAGTTGGTTGATTTTCCTCAGTTTCGAACTGATGACCTCTCTTGTGGATAGCATCATCTGTTTTTGGTCAGAAGCCTGCATTCGGCTTTGGGTCTACTACTACTCAATCAAATCCTTTTGGAAGCACAACGCAACAATCACAACCTGCATTTGGAAGTGGTTTATTTGGGTCCTCTGTGCCTTTTGGTTCAACTCAGTCAGCATTTGGTGCCACCAGCACCCCTGCCTTTGGTGCCACGAGTACCCCTGCCTTTGGTGCCACCGGAAGTCCAACATTTGGGAGCACTGGAACCGCATTTGGCGTGTCTAATGCCCCGGTCTTTGGAACAGGAGGTACATTTGGAGCATCAAGCACACCTTCTTTTGGCTCTTCCAGCACTCCTGCTTTTGGAGCATCTTCAACTCCATCATTTAGCTTTGGGTCAGCATTTGGCCAGTCAACGCCTGCATTTGGTAGCTTTGGTGCCACAAGTAGTCCTGCCTTTGGTTCCTCAAGCACCCCTGCCTTTGGTGCTACAAGCACTCCGGCCTTTGGTTCAACGGGAAGTTCAGCATTTGGGAGCAGTGGAACTACATTTGGTACGCCTAATACCTCAGTCTTTGGAACTGGAGGCACATTTGGAGCACCAAGCACACCTGCTTTTGGAGCATCTTCTACTCCTTCATTCAGCTTTGGGTCTAGCCCATCTTTTGGCCAGTCAACGCCAGCATTCGGTAGTAGTCCTTTTGGAACCACTGCATTTGGAGCCCAGAGTTCTCCTTTTGGTGAGTAATAAAGTCTACACGATTAATTGTGAAATTTGAAATTACATATATGTAATTAGATTCTTTTGAACTCTCATACAGGAAGTCAATCTTCTGCACCAGCCTTTGGAAGCACTAGCTTCGGCCAGTCAACCTTTGGGGGTCAACGTGGGGGAAGTAGAGTAGCTCCTTACACTCCTAGTACTGAAGCAGATGGAGGGAATGGTACACAGCCAGCTGGAAAGTTGGAGTCGATATCAGCGATGCCTGTTTACAAAGATAAAAGTCATGAGGAGTTGAGATGGGAGGATTATCAGTCAGGAGATAAAGGTACCTTTTAAATTTTTGAAATTTGGGACAGTTACGATTTCTTCTTTTTCTTTAATTGTACTGACTACTTTGATACGTGAATTTGAAATTACAGGTGGATCTCATCCAGCTTCTCAGCCAGCTGCAGGGATTGGCTTTGGTGCGTCAACTACACCTTCAAATCCTTTTGGCTCCTCTTCGACATTTGGTCAGACATCTGCAAATCCTTTTTCGAGCACAATTACTAATCCATTTAGTCTAAATTCCCCATCCTTCAATAGTATGGGTTTTACAACCTCAGCTACTACGTCAAATCCTTTTCAATCAACATCATCAAGCCTTTTTGGCCCAACTTCGTCAATGACAACTTCAATATTTGGTTCATCTTCGACTCCTACATTTGGAACTGGTTCATCTCTTTTTGGTTCATCTGTCACACCTTCATTTTCGGCTTCACCATCCATTTTTGGTACTGGCGTGGCTCCTGCAACAACGCCTACTTTTGGTGCTGGTTTAAATTTTAGTGGCAGTCAGACATCCCCCCTGTTCAGTTCTACCCCTGCAATTGGGCAGACAGGCAATGCTTTTGGGCAGGTGACCTCTATATTTGGACAGAATACTACTAACTTCGGTCAAACAAGCATTTTCAGCACTCCTTCCACTGCTTTTAGTGGGAATATGTTTTCAAGCTCTCCCTCTTTGGCTCCTTCAAGCAGCCCAGCTCCCTTCGGCCAAACAACTGTAAGTTGCTTGTGAAATCATTACATTCATTCTTATTTTCATCAGGTTTATTATTCTTTGTTCGTGTTATTTGGTTTATATAATTACACTATAATATTTGTTGCTTTAATCTTCCGAGATGTCTGACTTAGTTGCTAGTAGGACCCAGATATTTGCTTCAGTATTATGCAAGTAATAAAGACCCAAACAAGTTTTTTGTCTTGTCAGATTTAGATGCCTTTCTTTTTGTTCGCTAAAGAATCATAACTGCTATTTTATGAGGATATGTTTTTATATCTAATGCTCAGGGTTCATGGGGACTGGTTTAGTTAAATGTCATGACTCCTCGTTGAAATATGTTTCAAATATTCTATGGAAAAAAAAATTATGCCTACCTTTATGATTTGAGCGGTTTTGCTAGTTTTAGTTTGTAACAATTCTCTCTAAGTTTATGCACAAGTCTTTTAGTAAAACATGCTTTTTCAACTGTGTCTGCATTTAAATTTGAATTTTGGCCATTTGTGCAGCCCTCTTTTTCTTCCCCTTTTCAGCCAGCTCAGACCAGTGGTGCTTTCAGCTTCAGTAATTTTGGTCAGCCACAACCAGGTAGTAGAGGTTTTATCTCGGGATGTTATCATCGATTGCTTAAACTTTCTTTGATATTGCCGACTCTAATGATGTTGCTTGATTTATAGGTGGTGGATCGAGCATTTTTGGTCAGAATAATATTGGCCTGTCGTATGTGTCCTTTGGGTTTTTCTTCTTCTTTTTGAGTGGCTCTTATACATATTCTTATATGTGTCTACAAACATTCGCATATTTGTTACTACTTACTAGTATAACTTGTTCTTGTACTTTTTTGCACATAAGTACAAAAAATGCCAGAATAACTTTTCCTTGATGATCCAAATAGTTGAATGATTATATTTTGGAGCTTAATCCTGAGTGCTCCCATTTGACAGGTCTGCTACACAGAATGCTGCTGTAGCTCAACCCTTGACTATTACAAACCCCTATGGAACACTCCCTGCTATGCCGCAAATGTCAATTGGTTGGAATGGGGCTGCCCCATCTGTTCAATATGGAATTTCTAGCATGCCTGTAACTTGACCTTGCTTTAGCTACTGATGCTTCAAGATTGAATCTACTGCTTTTTACTTGTTTTAGATATTTATCTGTCTTCATGCTAATAATTCGTATTCCCTATGTTTTTTTGTGTAAATTAAAATATAATGGTGTGTGTGTTTGTTGATTGGTAATGAATTTATCAGGTTGTGGACAAACCTGCTCCTGTTAGAATATCACCCTTATTGACTTCTCGATACCTTTCGCAAAGGCGGATTAGGTTGCCTGCAAGGAAATATCGTCCTGATAAGGACAGTCTGAAGGTGAGGATGCTGCCTCCGATGAAAGTAGTAACTCTGATATTATTTAAAACGTTATTACATTGCTCGCCATATGGGGTTATAGTTCTAACATGTATTTCCGACATCTGTAGGTTCCATTTTTCAATGATGATGAAGAGACACCCAACGTGCCTAAGGCTGATGCCATCTTTTTTCCGAGGGAAAACCCAAGGTCTCTAGTCATTCGTCCTACAGAAAATTGGCCTTCCAGAGCCTCTGCAGAGAAGGGATCACCATTGAAAAACGCTTCCTCTCCGGTGCATGAGAACCGTAAGATTCTTTCAACTTTCAAGCTCATCTGCATTTCTTTTTTTGGACCAGTTGAATTAGATTAGAAAAGAAGCTTATAAATAGGGGTGAAAGTTTATTTCTTTGAATCATATAACTTATTGCATTGAGAAAATGCAGTGATTTTGTTTTTGGATTTGTGAATTTGTGTTTAATTTTTTTTTATAATCTGTTTAGTTAATTTTCGACTGCTCGTGTCTAACTCTTTGGAGCATCCTTTTCACTTAGGCAAAATTTCTGATGATGGCTCCAAAGCTGAGGATAAAGATGGTAAGTAGTATCTTTTAGCTGAAATTGTATTCTCCTTTAATTTTCTATTGTGACATTTTATCAAATTTATGTTCTTATGATTTGAAAATTGCATCGGTCTTAAAGTTCGCCCTTTGCCTCGTTCTGCGGATTGATTTCGGAACTATTTCTAATTCCTGAAAATTGCATTGGTATGATCATTGTAGCAAATCCTGCGGAAATTGGCCATGTGAAGGAGCGAATCCCTGTTAAAGGTAACCAAAAGGCTAACAGAGACCAGGATGATCATTCTGCTGAGAAAGAAGACTCGTACAAGACGATCGGTGGCCACAGAGCTGGTGAGGCAGCTATTGTCTATGAGTATGGGGCTGACATTGAGGCTTTAATGCCAAAGCTCCGCCGGTCTGACTACTTTACGGAGCCTCGAATCCAAGAACTGGCAGCAAAGGAAAGGGCTGAGCCAGGGTACTGTCGCCGTGTAAAGGACTTTGTGGTTGGGCGGCACGGTTACGGGAGCATCAAATTCCTGGGTGAGACAGATGTGAGACGGCTTGATGTGGAGTCCCTTGTCCAGTTCAACAACCGCGAGGTGATCGTTTACCTGGACGACAGCAAGAAACCTCCTGTCGGACAAGGCCTTAATAAACCAGCGGAGGTAAAAATTCTCAACATCAAATGTTTCGATAAGAAGACCTCAGAGCAATATACCGAAGGGCCACGAGTCGAGAAATACAAGAGCATGCTTAAGAGGAAAGTGGAGGAGCAAGGGGCCGAGTTTCTGTCGTATGATCCCGTCATAGGAGAATGGAAGTTCAAGGTCAAACACTTCAGCTCGTACAAATTGGAAGATGATGATAAATGTGGGCTATTCCAGACTACAGAACTTTACGGATAGCCATGGCCTCCGTTAAGAGTTGATATGAATTGTACAGGAATTTACCAATTTGTTCGGAGTAGAGGTGAACAAAATTCGACTCGATCGAATTTTGTTCACCGTAGTTCAGAGTAACACCCGACTGTTGTGTTGTGTGGTGAGTATTCGTTTTGTTGTAATTTTCTTTCTCATTTTCAACCTCCAACATCTTACGTCTGAGTTGGCATCATATCATTTTGTAATGTGGAAAGGGCCGGTCAAGAGGAAGATCGGATGCTAGTGTTACATACATGAAATATGTTTTTCTTTGGCAAATATATATATATATATATCATTTTCTTAAAGGAAAATGAATTAAATTGTCTCTTATTTTAAATGGTTTTTTAACTTTTAAATGTTTTGATTTTATTTTTAAATCATGACTTCATTCTAAATTGGTCTCTAAACTTTAAAATGTTTATGTTATCGTCATTTTAAATTGTTCTTCAAAATTTTGAAGATTCTAATTTCATATCCAATTCATTGTTTATGTCACATCATATTGTTATGTAATACATACCATTGTCTACATGACAATCAACAATTTTTATTAACATGGACCATAATTAGTACATATTAATAAATTAAAATGTTCAAAAGTTAACGATTATATTAGAATGAGAGTCATAGTTTAAGGACTAAATTAAAATGTTTAAAAATTCGGAGACTAATTTAAAATGAGGATCATAATTCAGGAACATGGTGTAATTAACACAATATATATAAGGATTAATATCCTATACACAGGCGGTGGAAACTGAAAGTTTCCATAAGCGTCTTAGTTTTAGGGTATAGGAAGTTAGTTTAGGCCTTAGGGTATAAGGTTTAGAGGTTTAGGTGTAGGAGTTTAGAATTTAGGGATAGTTGTTTCAATTTAAGGTTTAGGGTTATAATTTAGGGTTTATAGGTTAGTAATTAGTTTTTAGGGTAATATGATTAGGGATTTAGGTTTTTAGGGTTTATAGGTTAGGGAAACTTTCAGTTTCCACCGCCTATGTATATAATATTTATCCTATATATAATATTCAATATCTGTTGCAAATGCACGTTATTTAATTTATTTTAAAAAATGAAAATGTAAAATTAATATTTAACCTACCTATAAGCTTGAATATTTATATCTTTATCACGTTATTATTATTTATTATTGGCCAATAAACTTTATAAATTTACAATTCAGCCACAAGGCCCATTAAGCTAGAAAGCAGCCCATCTGTGGGAGTTCTCCGAATTAGGTATTTTAGACTGTATCATTCTTCGTTGCTATATAAAAGGCCTCAGCTAGGTTTAGGGTTTCTTCAACCTCTCCACGAAGCCGCCTAAGACAGAGCCGAGAAAGGAAAGCTTCGAAGAGCCGAAATGAAGACCATTCTTTCCTCCGAAACAATGGACATCCCCGACGGGGTTAGCATTAAGGTTAAGGCCAAGGTGATCGAGGTTGAAGGTCCAAGGGGTAAGCTCATCCGCAACTTCAAGCACCTCAACCTCGACTTCCATCTCATCAAGGACGAAGAGACCGGCAAGCGCAAGCTCAGGATCGAGGCTTGGTTCGGTACCAGGAAGACCAGCGCCGCCATCCGTACGGCTCTCAGCCACGTCGAGAATCTCATCACCGGCGTCACTAAAGGATACCGTTACAAGATGAGGTTCGTCTATGCTCATTTTCCGATCAACGCCTCCATCACTAATGGCAACAAGTCCATCGAGATCCGTAACTTCCTTGGCGAGAAGAAGGTCTTTTTCTAACTTTCCTTCCTCTTTTTTATATGTATATATATTTCTGCTTATATTTATGTTGAATTTGATCTACTGTTGATTTTGTTGTTCTAGTCATTTCTAGGTTTTCCTAAGTGTGTGATCTCTATTTCTGAAAATATAATTGTTTGCTGATTCTTCGATTTGATATGCCGTTTGGCTACTAAGAATTTGATCTTTAATGTTTGCCTAGTCTATCGTACAAATATGCTGAATTCTTTGATTTGATATGCCGTTTGGTTACTAAGAGTTTGATCTTGAATGTTTGCCTAGTCTAGTGTACAAATATGCTGAATTCTTAGAAATAATTTAACAGAAACTCTAGCAATTTTTCTGTTCACCACGATATGTTTACTGAGAACAATCTCATGTTAATCCGTTGGAATATGTCCCTGAATCTTAAACCCTAACTCAAACCCTTAATTTTAAAATCATTTTGTCATTGTGCGAGCAAGATCAGTTGGGTCGGTCCATATTTCATGGCTATATATTTACTTACTTTCATGTTTTCTTTTGCATTGTATGCAAATTTGCTTAATTCCTTATGTGTTGCATCTGTGGTGGTTTGTTATATGTTATGATGCTCTTTGAAACGTATTAATATGACTGATCTTCTGTTCTGTAAACCTCAGGTTCGTAAGGTGGATATGTTGGACGGGGTATCCATTGTGAGATCCGAGAAGGTTAAGGACGAGATCGTTTTGGATGGTAATGATGTTGAACTTGTTTCCCGGTCCTGCGCTTTGATAAACCAGGTAGTCTATTATATTTAAACATTTCATCGCGCCTCTTGCAAGAAATTCAAGTTTGGTTTTCATTTATAGATTCTATATTGCTTTAATAATTGTATAATCCGACCTTCATTTCGAACAGAAATGCCATGTGAAGAACAAGGATATTAGAAAGTTCCTTGATGGTATCTATGTTAGCGAGAAGGGCAGGATCGTTGAAGAGGAATGATCGTCGTCTCCTCAAGCCGTCGTAGTTATACCGCAACTTTATTTCTATGTCGTAGTAGTATTATCTTGGTACTTTGGTTGTGTTATTTTTTCTTTTTCCATGGATTGCAGCTGGTGCAAAGTACAAGGATGTTATCTTTATTTGTTGTCTGGAGATTTTTGGTTATCTGTTTGATCTTTAGTGCTCTAATTATGGTCATCATTTTAAGTTTTGTGTTGGTTATAATAGAATGTTCCTAAACTATTTTCATTTTGGCCATTGGGTTTTTAGTGTTGGTGCATAGAGGCACTAAAAAGGGCTTGATTTGAGATGGAAAACACACTGTAGAATTGGTAAACTTGACCCGAGACCCGAATTGAATTATCGGAACCAAAACTCAATTTTGACTTGAACATGATGACCTGAAGTTGACTCGAATCCTAAAATAAACCAAATTGAAACCGACTTTAAATTTTTGTTGAACTAAAATGAACTTGAATTAATTTTTACGGTAAAATAAATGAATAATTTATTTTTAATATTATTTATAGGATAAAGTACACAGACGGTCACTGAACTTTAATGCAAAAAATAAAATGGTAACTAACCTTTCAAAAATCACGAAGTAGCAATTAAACTTTAGATTTTGAAATAAAATGATAACTGAGGCGTTAAACCCTGTTAACCCCTAACGAAAATCTGACTGGGTATGCCACATCCCCACCCACTTTTCCACCTCATATATAAAAAATAATAAAACTATATTCCACCTTTCTTTGCAGCTTTGGCATCGTTGGCAAGACGAGTCCGAGCATAATCCAGGGAATAGACAAAGAGAAGGGAGGAGGCACCAGCTGCACCACCGGATCCCAAGTTCCTAGCAAACCACTTTCAGTAGCCATCGCGGTCCTTCCTAAAGTTGAACAGTTTCTTGAAGTAATCCTTGAAGGCAAAGTTCAAGGCCTGTAAAAAAAACCAGTCAACATAAATGAGGGGAATCTAAAATCTGAACTACAATGAAGATGTTACAAACCTGAGTTGGGAAATAACGGATCACATTAGCTGTATTTCCTCTCCACAATGACACCCAGTGACGGAGCCACAGCTCCCATGGGAGGGGCTGTGGCCCCCCGGTAGGGGGAATTTTTTTTTACCTTTTGATTTTTTATATTTTTCTGGAAAAAATTGGGATAATTGTGAATTTGCCCCCCCACCTTTCAAAATTTATGTTTTGTCCCCCCTAACTTCAAATCCTAGCTCCGTCCCTGATGACACCATGCCTTCATCTGCTATTGTTCTTTTAAAGCAATCACCAATTCCCTTGTAAGGTTCGGAGAGCCGACCGGCCCTGATCATCTCATCCTGGTTTTGAATTAAGAGCTTGACACGTTCAATAGGGGCAGCAATAGTCTTGGACACAGCAGTAGAGACTCCGCCCATGAGAAAATCGATAGCGAAACTAGAAAGGCCTTTCTTTGATGGAGCCTGGACACATACAGGTGATGAACTTAACATGTGGAATATAGTTTTATTAAAAATGATTTGTTTTTAGTTTTTAAATATGTGGAATATAGTTTTATTATTTTTATATATGAGGTGGAAAAGTGGGTGGGGATGTGGCATACCCAGTCAGATTTTCGTTAGGGGTTAACGGGGTTTAACGCTCTAGTTATCATTTTGTTTCAAAATCTAAAGTTTAATTGCTACTTCGTGATTTTTGAAAGGTTGGTTACCATTTTATTTTTTGCATCAAAGTTCAGTGACCGTCTGTGTACTTTACCCTTATTTATATTTAACAATATAATAAATGGTATAATGGTGTATACTTTTTTTTTGCATTATTCTATGAGAGACCGTTATTTTTCTTAAAATTGTAGTATAATAACATTTTATGTCATTTTAAGTTTAAATATTAATTAAATATGGCTTTTGTCCCTACTAATTTTTAAATTTAGAAGTTTAATAGATTCTTTTTTCTCTCAATATTTGATCTTAGTTTTACTTTAAACTACACCATAAACCTTAAACCATAGCTTGACCAATTAATTGATATAGTTAGATGAAGTACTAAATTCTTCCGATACTAAAAGGGTTTGGATTTTAGTAAATTAGAAAAGTTAACGATTTACTTAGTTATAACTTAAATTAAAAACATCAAATATTTTGTAATTTGATATATGGTTGGAAGCAATATGCTTTCATGTAGTATTATGCTCGATTTACTATTATGTCATAAATTATGACTTTTTTTTAAGTATTATGCTCGATTGACTATTACGTCATAAATTATGATTCTTTCTATTTATTAATGTGGTCTTTAAAATTTAAATATAAGTTTTTTTTAGAGATAAATGTGTCTTATTATTACACCTATTTTTTTTTTGTTATATTTGAATACTTTTGATCTTTAAATTATTAAACTTGTAAAAATAAAATTAAATTGGTTGAATCGGATTTAGTAAAAGTTCAAATAAAATTGAATCAAAGATTAGGGTACATGTTTTAATTCAACTAATTAACCAAAATAAAAGCTTTTGAATATGTTAAATACATACGGTATACCGAGAGAGCAACCAAAGCTTGCTATGGTTCTTGGTCCGGCATCACCAGTTGGGAACCGTCGTCTACGCACGGCCGACTAGTTTCTTCCGATGTTGGCGACGGCGGAAGACAAATACAACGGCAAGTGGGACAGGAGGAGTTCGAAGCCAACCACCGTTGAATACATTGTACATGGAAACCATGTTTACATTTCGCCAACACTTGAATTCCATCACCCTCTTCGAATTCCGACAAGCAAATAGCACATTCGGGTTCCCCCTCCCCTCCGGCGAGCTTCATACCGGCCGAATAAACCACTGTTGGAGCCGCCACCATGCGAGCTATACCTGCCTCCGGGACAGGCTTTCTCTCCCCGAGCTCTTGCTCGGTACGGGGAAGGTGGCTGCCGGCGTCGAAACGCCGCGGGCGGCGACCAACTCTGCTGTGGCTCCCACGTAAGCAGCAGCGGATGATGGCGTTAAGAACCACAGAGCAGATTAAAGCGCAGAAGAGAATGATTAAGACCATGGCTACGTTATCTTGAAAATCATTTGGGTTTGTGTAAGGTTGCCACCTGCAAATGTGGGGACTACACGTGGCGTTCGAAGTTGAAGATGTTAGCGGTGGTTCGCCGGAAGAAACCGGTGGCCCTGGCGGTGGCCGCATTTTGATTGTTTTCCCTTTGTAATTTGGGGTTGTGGGGAATAATATTGCGTGTGAGATGAAATGAGAGGATGTTTATATATATATATATATATATAAAAGTAGGTATCAAGAAATGCATACGTGCATTAAAGGGTTAACAATTTATCGTCGTCAGTTAATCTAAGTGGTAATTAGTTTGATATTGTTTAAGCAAGTGTCGGATTTGAGGTCTTATGTATGCAGAAAATTTTTTATGCGAAATTTACCCACTAAAGTCAGGTGTGTGACGCGGCTCGGTCTGGATTAGTCAGAACAAAGTGCTAAATTATTAACTGTAATGAATACTTTTTATCAGTTGAGTCCATGAATTATGTGACGAGAAAAGTCTATGATATAATTTCTCCTAAAATACATTCTAGTATCCAAATTTAACTTCAAAATTTGATTTAGTATCTATTCTTTTCTAACCAAAATATCTAAATTTATGATCTTTTAATCATTTTGAATCAATAAGTTCGATTTTAATCTTAATCTTAATTTTTCTTAACAAATTTAGTGGATATTTTGTATAACATGATCTAAATTCGAATACCTAATCATACAAAAATAAATATCAAATTAAACTTTAAAACTAAATCTAGATGTAAAATGTATATTAACCCTTGTAAATCCATTGTTCTTTTCTTGGGTATTTTTTTTCAATGTCTTTACCCCATAAGTAATTCATAAGATTATTTGCTTATTATAAGATCTTAGTTTGGGAATGATACCAAAATGATATTGTAAAACAAACCCTTATTAATTTAATTGATTTTGTTATTATAATAATAATTTGGAACTCTTGAATTTGAGCGTGTTTGATGAAAAAATCAACCAAAATATGTATTTTTTTCTATAACTCTCAATATTCAAAATGTAATTAAATGATTTTTTTTGTATGGAAATTGATTAAACCATTAAAAATTTAACAGTTTTAATGTGGTAATTTAGGTAGACTTTCGTTATCGTTGTGGATATTATTTTTATGAATTTTTAAAATTTTAGTAATTTTACCAAACCATTCGATTTTACAATCCAAAAGACATCGATTTATATTTGAGTTAATTATACCGTGCACCGGTGATGAAAATATTTTGTTTTTACAAGTGTCCCAATTTTAGAGGTCAAATATCCAATTTATGATTTATAGTTTAGGAGTTTAGGTTTATGTACTTAGAATTTAGGGATTGTGGTTTGAATTTAGAGTTTAGGGTAAGAATTTATGGATTATAGGTGAAAACTTAAATCCCTAACATATTACTCTAAAACCTAAACTCTAACCTCTAGACTCAAAATTCTAACCACAACCCCTAAATTCTAAACTCCTAAATCTAAACCCCTTATTATAGGTCCTAAACTAGATTCATAACCCTTAAAATTAGGATGCTTGTAGAAACAAAATATTTTCACCATAATTACATGAGATATTTTCCCATTATATTTATTAAAGTTTAAGAGTAAAATTATTTTAAAATGGAGACAATAATAAAGAGATAATAATTAGTAACTAAATTAAACTTGGAATTAATTATAGGATTATTATTCTATACACTGAACAAACGTTTTAGTTTTAGGGCTTAAGGTTTTAGTTTAGAGTATATGGTTTAATAGTTTAGGTGTAGGTGTTTAAAATTTAGGAATAGTGGTAAGAATTTAAAGTTTAGGGTTTAAGTCAGGGTTTATAAGTTAAAACCTAAATCATAACCATATTATACTACAAACAAACTCCAACCTCGAAACCCTAAATTTTAATAATCATCCCTAAATTTCAAACACTTACACCTAAACCACTAAACCCTAAACCCTAAAACTAAGACCCTAAACCCTAAAACTAAGGTACTTGTGAAAACTTTTACTTTCCGCCACCAATGTATATGATATAAATTCTTAATTATATCTGATACTCCTTCGAACTATTTTTTTATGTACTTGCGTGATTACATGTAGTATCTATTCATATATTTTTTTTTAACTTTTTGACAAAGTACACACACTTTCCACACGCATATATTTAAACTCAAATTTATTAAAATGAACATCATCATCTATTCCACTTAAACTTCGAGTTCATTTTAAAACTATTTAAAAGCAACCTCAAGTATATAGATGAATCGAGGAGTTTCGAAAATGTATTGAACAAGAGTAAGGCCATGGGCTCCAATAATTTGTAGTATTGTGCATGAATCTCTCTCTTAAGTCTTAATCATATGAGCATTAGCCACACTTGAAATAAAAACGTCGTTTTGCAAGTTTCCAAACAAAACGATTCATACGTGGATAAAAACTGTTGGTCAACTAACTGTAAATAACTTGAAATGATGCGACAAACCTATATCACAGTGCATACTAACATAGCGATGTCATATAGATAAAGGTGTTAACTTGACAGAATGACACACCAGTCAAACTTTTTATAAAATTATATTTGATGCTAATGTATTATTCTATCAAGACAATTAAAGTTATTTGTCGTTAGTTGACTAACAATTTTCATACATTGAAGGGTCATGTTTACCCAAAATAAAATGTCGAAGGTTAAAATACTTAAAAGATAATATGTACTGAAATAATTATCCCATCAGACATTAGAGACATGTTTTATATTATACATTTAATATATATGATTATATTTTGGTATACAAGCTATATAAAAAAATTTACACAATCCTTCATATTTAAGCTATAAAATCTAAAAACATAAATCCCCACCCTAATGTCCTAAAACTTAAACTTTAAACCTTAAACACTAAATTCTAACCATAAACCTTAAATTCTACACCCTACACCACAACTAGGGACAGAGCCAGGATTTTTCATGTAGTGGGGTCATAATAGGGCATGAGATATGAAAGATTTCTATACCACTACAATAAGTATTGTTGACCCCACATCCTAATAAATCAAGTGAGGTTAATTTTAATATTTTCTATGAAAAAAAGCTAATACAATTCACATATTTCTATATAGTGTGGCTATTTTTTAGTGGGGTCAATTGCACCCCTTGTTTATCATGTGCTGCTCATAGTCATAACCTAAATTCTTAAACCCTAAAATAAAAGACATTTGAGTAAATTTTAGTTTACATAAACTTGTATATCAAAGTATTATATATATACACGAAAATGACAAATCAGATTTACAATTTTATGTAAAAGATTGTGTTTTTTTAATTATAAATGAGAGTCAATAAGGTACATTCACGAGTCCATGAACCGTCAACATTGTAATGGAATTATATGGCCGGACCCTTGGCTTTCAGACAAATGCGATCCACATAAGTCTAATTGGGAAAGACCCTCCAGCCCGACTAGAAACTTCTCAAAACATCTATACAGTGGCGGATGTATGTAGAAGATGGGGTTGGCCGTGCCCACCCGAAACTTTTTAAAATTCACATATTTAGTTTTAATTTTTAAAATTTTTATAAATTAGTCTTTAGATTTTTAAAATTTTATAATTTGTGTCCACTCTAAAATTTTAAGACTTTTATGACTTGTGTCCACTCTAAAAATATATTTTGATTTGTGTCCACCTTAAAAATATTTCTAGATCCACCACTGCATCTATTCTTTTACCATTTTTAATGTTTTTTTGGTAATATTTTATTTCTTTTAAGCTATAAACGAACACACTCCGTGTGAAAAAAAAAATCGAATCTGAATCTTTTAAGAAAAATAACATTCTCAATACATCGATTCTTTACCAACACCATAAACACTCGGATTTTTATTTTATTAGGGTTTTTTCCGAGATGAAGTTGGATCTTTCCATTAAATGAGAATTTTTCTTAAAAATCAATATAAGAAGGGAGAAAAATACTTAATTGTTGGAAAAGAATTCATTGCTTTAAAATAGAAGGAAAGAACATTGAGAATATGCGTTTCCTTTTTGGCAGTAACCGTAAAGGATTCCATTTGATTTTCAACATTAGTTTTTGTAAGGGATAAAGTAATATTCAGTCCTCGAATTAGATTTTTTTTCACAATCAGGGATTAAATTGATAAATATGTTAAATTCAGAGACTAAATATTAGTTTATCCCATATTTTAGATAAGGGCAGAGATTAAATTGATTTTCAACATTAATTTATGAGGGTTTTCTAGGGAAGATGTCGTTGCCATTGAAGATGTTGCTACGTGATTATGCTTTAACAAAGTGACCTAACGTATCGATACATGTATGTGCAGATTAAATTATTCGAATATTTCAATTCGTCGAGTGATAAAGTCGTTTATTGATATCGTAGACCAATGTTCGATTCCGTATCGATACATGTATGTGCAGATTAAATTATTCGAATATTTCAATTCGCCGAGTGATAAAGTCGTTTATTGATATCGTAGACCAATGTTCGATTCCGTATCATTTGTTTTTCCCGTTAAATTTATAATGATAAAAAACAGAACGATATGCTTTTACATTGACAAAACTTGTAAATCTTTAAATCAAAATGAATAACATCTCTTTATTATTCTGATGATAATGGCGGATTACTTTAGATATTAGTCAGATTTTTCGACTTTTAAATGTCACTTTTAAATATGTGATGGTGATAATCATGAAATGTGTTGCGGTGGTCGTTCATCTCATTTTTTAATCACGAAGTTAATGATTCATTCTCCACTCATAAATATAAAGTATGTTTCATGACTAATCGTTTATTTTTTAGTGAAAACACCCGTAATGAAAAAATTGATCACTATTATTGACGGTGATATACGACGATTAGGGTGTTTAAAAATACCCGGCTCGAACTACCTGACTCGTCGACCCGATTAAAATTTACCGAATATTTATATTAAAGTACCCGAATTTTTCAGGCCGGGTACCCGACCCGCAATTTTTTTCGGGTAGTTGGGCCGAGTCAGGGCCGAAATTTTTTATAACCAGGTACCCGACCCGCTAATTTTAATATATATATATTATATTTTAAATTCTCTTTTTATTTTATGTTTCTTATTAATTTTTTCCTTAAAATTAATTTTAAATCCCTAATTTCTTTTTATACTTGTCTTATATACTTTTTAAGTTTACAATTTTTCAAAAGTATTTATATTAATTTGTCAATATGAGAGTCGAAAGAAAACTCATGATCGAGATTAATATTTTTAATATCAAATATTTCTCTCTTAAAACTAACCACAAATCAATATTTTTTGTGTTTAAAATATATATCATGAAATTTTATGTGTTTTCTATATTTTTTTTAAAATAAATTTAAAAAAATATAAGAAAAAGTAAATCGGGTACCCGATACCCGATTTTACGAGCACCCGAATTTTGTGGATAACTGATTTGCGGGTACCCGATTTTTATAGACCGGGTCATGGGCTGACTTTTAGAAACTCGAAATTTCCGAGTTTCCAAAATTTAAAATACCTGAAAATCTGAATACCCAAATATGAACATCCCTAACGACGACGATAATTGTTAATATGACACTCAAATATTGATTACATAATTGAAAAACTTGCATTGCTTTCCAATAGCAACCGACTTGTGTTTTTCATGTTTCTCACAAGTCAAAAAGCAAGCCAACCGACTATATTAATGTGCTTGGCATTGGTTCAACCGTCCAAGTACTAAAGTTACCAAATAAACCGAATCAATGAGACCAACTATAGTAAAGATATACACCAAAGTGGTAGGACAAATTTGTCAATTTGGCAAGCTTGACCAATCTTGTATTGACTAAGAGATTCAAGTGATTTTGACATGAAGGAAAGGGCTTTTTATAATAAAAAAATATTTTGAAGGTGGATTTCACCAAACATCTCTGAATTATTATCCGAATTCTAAATTTATCTTTAAACTTCAGGATGTTCTGATTAAATCTTCAAAGTATCAATATTTTTCAATCAAATTTGATATGGTGCAATTTTTTTATAAAAACTACTAAATTTTTATTAAATTCATAGAAAAATCACAATTACAATGCATCCAAAAAAAATATTTAGATTAAAGAACCTAAAAAAATCCTTACAACCCAAAAACAAAGAAACTGAAAATTTCTATGGAGATAAGCATACCAACAAAATTTAGCATCCTGAATCTCTTTATTTATGTCCAAACGAGACGCATAAAGAAAGAAGAATGAGTGGAGCGTGATCCAAGTTGTCAAGCAAAAAGTACCACTACTCAGGACTGATTTCATCAGTAAACAACTATTAACCGAGTGGGAATATAACTTTCCAAGTGACCACGAACAATAATCGATCGCTAGGGTATGCTGAAACATGACACAAATACAAATGAATCAAACCACAAAACAAAAATAAAGACATATCACAAGAATAGAGAAAAAAGTATGTCACAAGGACATAGAAATTCTTATTAAAATAAAAAACAAAAAAAACTAATAGATTCGGTGGTCGACAATTAATTCTAAAATTAATTGTCGACCACAAATCAAAGGGATTGATCAAAATACAGAACAACAAAAATTGAAGAAATTTTGATAGTGGAAAGCGATTAGGGTTTTGGGAGTTGGGACTGATATGGTGCATATTTAATATACATGGATCAGATTATAAGAACATATGTATCTCTTACTATATGGACAACTGGGATAGACGTATTAAAAAAGAAATGTAATTAAAATTTATCAGTTCGATCCAAACAGCTCAAGTTACAATGATTTTATTAGATTAATTTCTATAAAAATCGGATATTTTTATTTTCTAAGATTAAGATTAATAAAATTTATTTAATTGAAAAATTCAACAAAATCAAACGAGAAATCCGATGATTCACCTAAATTTATCAATACATCATAATATATAAGAAAAAAACATCTTACCAATACAATTATAGTTGTGATACACGTAAATTTTCGAATATTTGATATTTATGTCATACCGATCTGAATTAATATTTTTATTAATATATATAGGATGAACTACACTGATAGTCACTAAACATTTAGGGCACTTTTAATATAGTCACCGAACTTTTAAAACTTTCATTACAATCACTCAACTTTTAATTCGCTTTCATTGTCGTTAAAAAACTGATGGGGCACGTTAAGTTTAAAAATAAACGTTTTTTCACCCTATTTTTTCTTCCCCTCTTATTTTCTTCCATTTTTCTTCCATCCAAACATGTCTATCTTTATTTTTCATCATCTTCCCCCTCCTATCTTTCTGCTCTGTAATCTTATAGCCTTTGTGGGGTGAAATTGTCATACTACCTACACCGTTAAGAAATCTCTCAAGGCAATAGCTATCCTACTGTAACAATCACTTAACCTAGTTTTAGTGTTACCAAAAAATTCCATCCTACCTTTAGAGTATCCAAATTACTCAGAATTTTCAATGTTTTCAGAGTATATTTATTCGAAAAATATTCTAAGAAAACATGAAAATATGGTCATCTAAGATCCTCCCAGTGCATTAAAAAGTGACATGCCAATATTATATATACATATATCTATTTTTACTCCCGAGTTTCAAGTACCTTAACCACAAGAATAATAACAAAATATATAATCTTTATCTTTTATCATTTTCTCAAAATTTTCAATTAATTTTAAAAGTTGTTGAAAAAATAAAAAGCAGAGAGAAGGAGTGAAATGTTATACCATGTCACTTTATTATTATATTTGTGAGAAAGACTATTCCCCAAAGAATGAAGTAACCTACAGTTATAGATAATACTTGGTTTTGCAACAGTGAATCTAATATGAGTTGAAATAACAGTCAAAATTAGCTTGCATGTACTTCATAAACTCATTTGAAAATCAATCGCATGGATCTTCTAAGAAAGACCTTCTTAATCAAATGCTTTGTACTTCTTAAAATTTTGGTATTAAATATGCTACAATCATTTTGATCACCAGTATATGCCCGCTTTTTGTCGAGTCCATTGAATTCAACATTATCAATAATTATTTTGATCAATCGTATATGCCCTTTTTTTCTTAATAATGCATACAGTAGTATAATTTGACCCCACAAAGGCTATACGATTATAGAGGAGAGGATGAAAAAAAAGAGAAAGATAGACATATTTAGATAGAAAAAAATAAGAGGAGGAGAAAATAGGGTGAAAAAACGTTTATTTTAAACTTAACGTGCCACATCCGTTTTTTATGGTAATAAAAACGAATTAAAAGTTGAGTGATTGTAATGAAAGTTTTAAAAGTCCGGTGACCATATTGAAAGCGCGCTAAAAGTTCAGCGACTAATAGTGTTGTTTACCCTTAAATTTAACATGCCACAACAGTTTTTAACGGCAGTTGATGGTAGTGACCATAATGAAAGCAAATTAAAAGTTGAGCGACTATAATGAAAGTTTTAAAAGTTCGTTGACCATATTGAAAACGCCCTAAAAATTTAATGACTACTAGTGTAGTATATATATATATATGAGATAGGATCTGTTTACACGGTGTAAAACTCTTTAAGTTTTACACGTTTTCTGGACTGTTGGATGAGTGAAACGAATGAATGAGATTAACAATAAATATGTAAAGATTATCACTTAGAAAAAAAGTAAGGAGTTAATATGAGCTATACATTCCCCCATCTAACAATACAGAAAACATGTAAAACTTAAAGAGTTTTACATTGTGTAAGTTGATCCTCTCTCTCTCTAATATATATATATATATATATATATATATATATATATATATATATATATATATATATATATATATATATATGTGTGTGTGTGTGTGTGTGTGTGTGTGTGTGTGTGTGTGTGTGTGTGTGGATGTGATCCAATTATATTATGTTAAACTAAACTAGTTTTACACTAATCATGACCATTGGATGAGTGAAATGGATGGATGAGAATACAAGTAGGATATGTGAAGATTATCACTTGGGAAAAAAAGTAAGGAGTTAATCTCATCTACCCATTTTACCCATCGCCATGAATTAGTGTAAAACTAGTTGAGTTTTACGTAGTGTAAGTGGATCATAACCTATATATATAATCTTTAAGTTTTACACGTTTTTTGGATCGTTTGATGGGGAAAATGAATGACTGAGATTAACTCCATACTTTTTTTCCGAGTGATAATCTTCACATATTCTACTATTAATCTCATTCATTCGTTTCACTCATCCAACGATCTAAAAAACGTGTAAAACTTAGAGAGTTTCACACTGTGTAACTGGATCCTATCCCTATATATATATATATATAAACATTAAAAAAGTCAAGGACATCAAGACGACATAATTTTGAGTCACATATTAAAGTTCAGTGATAATTTTGAACAATTTTAAAATTCGGTAACATTTTTAAGTCATGGGCCATAATTGAGTGGTATGGTTATAGTTTGCCTAATTATTACATTTCCATTGCTCTCCGATCCCTTCGCCTTGCCCAGAAGGTTACGCTTCCAAATATATATATATGCACACAGACATCAAAGAATGCTAAATTACCCGATGTATAGACATTCCTTTACTCGAAAAAATTAAGAAAAATGGAGAGGGTGGATGAATCGGCGTCGGAGCCGGTGCCGGTGCCGGTGCCGGCGGATAGATTGCAAGAAGAAGTGCGGAGGGTGATGGAGCTAGCCAGAGAGTTGCAGGAATTTGGGTCTTCGCTTTTATGGAAGGTTTCGAACGAGGAGCAATCGCTGCGCCAAAATGCCATTTCCTTTGAATCTTCCATTCGCCGCCTTCGTTCTATGATCACCTCGCTTGTCGCTCAAAAGCTTCTGGATCGCAGTCTCGCCAACAAGGCAACAACTCTTCTCCTTTTTCCATTATCTCTTTGTTTAGATCAAATCCTGATTGTTTTTCAAATTTGGATCTGAAAGAAGAACAGTACGAAGAGGATTTACAGAGAGCCATCTGCATTATAGCCGAAGGAGACGCCGCTGCTTTTCTTCCCGCCAAATATCAGGGTATATTATCTCTCTGTATATATGTAATTTAATTATCCTGTAATTAGAGATGTTGATTAATTCATTTGTATTTACTAATGACAGGAAGATTTCTCAGAAAATTTCTGGGGCCAATCAATGTGCGAGCTTCTCGTAAAGAAGTCCAGTTGAAAGTTAAGGAGGAATATAACAGCTACAGAGTAATCATCACTTTTTTAACTTTTTTTTTATTTTGTTCTTTGATTGTTTTTTGCATGCATATTGTCACCTCTGCGAAGAGGCGGGGCATTGATCCCACATCGTAAACAAAAAGTATGTCTTGGAATATATCATACATGTCTTTTGGGAGAGGGTAATGACCCCTAATAAGTTGGATCGGAGTGACCTTTTGACTGCCCGGTTTCACGCCGAGCGCCAATGAGTGGGGTAGGCAAGGTGGATAACGGTGACAATATGCATAGAAATTTAACCCCAATATACAACACCCTGAATTAATTGTGGGATTTGATCAAATTCATGATTTTTATGAATTTTTCTTTGAAAGAAAACTGGGAATGTTTGAAATTTTAAGTTTTTATGCTTGCTAAGTACTGTTTCCCTTAAACAGGATAGGACTGCCCTTCTGTTTCTTCTTTTTCCGTTAACTTTGCTTGTTTTAAGATCTTGGGTTTGGGATGGATGCTTGCCTGCATTTCCAGTTCAATTGTACCAGGTATTATTTTGTCAAATCCAACTGTTGTTGATTTATTGCCAAGTTATTGCTTTTGTGAATTAATATCGAGTGTATGACGGGTTGTTTTCAGGCATGGTTGTTGTTCCTTTACACTGGCTTGGCTATGCGAGAGAACATATTGCGAGCAAATGGAAGTGATATTCGTCCATGGTAATTGCATCCTTTTTTTCCAAATGTTTCTTGGAAGCAAACATGTAATGGAGAAATGGTGAATCCATCAGTATTATAATGTGGAGTTGATATTTCTTTTAGTTTTGTTGTGTGGAATCTATGTTAAATTCTGTTTTGGCTAACCCATCATCACAACCGAATTTGTGGTCCGGTTTCAACTTGTAACCATTTTCTTATGTTGTAGATTGTTTATCTGTATGTTATCCATATGCTGCTGGTTGTAATCAAATATTGGCTATTTCTTTTTGTAGATCTATCAATGCCGGGAACTGTCTCATTGTGCACTTTGTGCAAGTTCTTGATTTCTTTTCCTGGCTACAATGCTAGATTTGCAGGAGAGACGGGAGAGATTGGCTTGCTTGTGATTACATACATGCATTTTACTTGGTTATAATGCCTTTCTGTTTTGTTTGGTGAATTACATTAGTTACAACTTAGCTTTGTTTCAGATATATGTTTGGTGTGGCTTACAATGGCCTGGGGGAACAACTTTTGTCTAAGTTATGAGACATCTATATATTAGTTAATCATCAATTCTAGAGCTTCTATCGTTTTGCTGTCGATGTTCGTATGTAGTTTATGTGTGTGAGTTGTATTTTCATGGTTAGTCTTGCAAATTGATGACCAAATAATACTTTTGCAGGTGGGTACACCATCACTATTGTGCTATAGCTATGGCCCTAATTAGTATCACTTGGGAGATTGAAGGACAACCTAATTGTGCTCAAAAGCAGGTCACTATCGTACCATCGTGCACTAGTTAATTATTATACCTTATTGAGTTAGTGTTCGTTAACAAACTGTTAAATCCTGTGCCAGAAAGGTGTAGAACTTTTCCTTCAATGGGCTATGATGCAAGGAGTTGTCATGCTTCTTCAAAACAGATATCAGCGTCAGCGACTTTATACTCGTATTGCCCTTGGAAAGGTGTTATCTTCTTCCCGTATTAAAAACGAATGTTCCCGTTGTTGAGCAGTAGTTATTTTGTCAGCCATGAGTAGTAGCTATTATGCCGTCATTTGTGATCCTAATTGTCGTTTCCAGGCTAATAGAATGGATGTTGTCTGGGGAGAAGCATCTGGTGTAGATGGCCAACTGTGGATCTTATGTCCAATATTTTTCCTTATGCAGGTAATGCAAAGCTAACTTTTGTCTAATTGCAATGAATACGTAGATCGGAAGAAATCCGTTTTTTTGTTGGTTTTTTATACCACTAAAAGGGTCTAAAACTTTCGGTTATTGTGAACATGATCATAGGGTTTCGAGGCATATGTTGGACTGCAATTTCTCAAGTCTGCATTTTCCGGGATTGTTTTCAAATGGCAGGTAGGTTCTCTCTTCAACCGTATATGTCGAAAAATTAGAAAACGATATAATGTACAATTATGTTATAGGTAGAGAAAGTAAAATTAGTGATGGAAAACTGGGTTTGGGCAGGTGATTTGTTGTGGGATACTTTTGGTTGTGATGGCTATTGGGAACTTTATAAACACAATACAATCACTCATGACGAAATCGAGGATTAAGGCGAAGATGAAAGGAACTAAGAGCAAGAAGGAGTCGGATTAGAGTGTCCCTAAACCCTAATTAATTGTTTTTTGATCATAAACCCTAATTGTTTGTTTTGAGATGATGTATTGATTTCAAAGAAATTTATTTTATTTTCATAGGCAGGTTTCCTCTTTTCCTTTTAACCAAAACTAAAGAGAAATGTAAAGTTGAGTGGGGAACAAGCAATGCCTATAAATCAAATGGCAATCCTAAGGGTTGGCTTTCTTTTTTTGTTCCATAATTATGTTTAACGTATTTATATAATTGTTTGTCCATAGTTATATATCAATATAATTATTTAAAGATTTGTTTAATATAATGGTGTGATTATTTATATGGTAGTATTTGTTTATATTTTTCTTAATTCTTGATAAAACAATTTGAGCCCCTTTTTCCAATGCTGAATCGATATATTTTTTATTTATTATTTATTTATTATACTTTATTATACTTTTTAGTTTTTTGATATATTTTCTATTTTGGTTGGAAGAATCCTCCGAATATTCTGGTCTTGGATTAGTAATCGGTTTCGATATTTTGAAATATGACTAGAGAAGAGAGGGAGAGGGTAAGCTCATTCCATTAGAAAAAAAAATATGGGAATTAATTCCCAATAAATAAGAAATAATTGAGCGTGAGAGCCACATGAATCTTTCATAAGGCGCACACAAGTACTTGAACTCGGGTCTCTTAAGATAAATATTATTTTCTTTTTCACTGGATCATTTGTTGGGTTCAATCATTTAAAGATTTTTTTAATAAGTTTTTAAAAGCAAAATTTTAAGTTTAATTCGAGTCTCGCCATGGTATCATCTACTTTGCATAAACTTCTCGATTTCGGTAAGTCGCATTGTTTCCTTTGAAGAAAATATTCAAATATCAGCAATTTTGTTTATACAAGTCAAGCTGCATATCTTTGTTCTCTCGTTTTTCTTTAGGTCATGGGTTCTACACTTAATATGAACACTCCTCTTTCATCTCCTAAGGTCTTCTTTTTCTTCGCTCTATGTAAGATTAGAATTAAGATTTGTCAAAAATATATATTATAAAATATATTTCAAGTAATATATGTATTATTTTAAAATTTAAATTACTAAAATGTCATTTTCATAAAATAATAAATTAAATTTTTGTATGTCACTTAAAATATATACATATAGAGACGTAAAATGAATTATTTTTACGATTCTGAACAATTAAATGGCGTCAAATCAGCTATCCACGTGGCATATGTATATAATTGATGAATAGGTAATCAGCAAATCAACGGTCAGCAGGGGGCAATAATTCTTTTTGACAATTTCTCAAATCAACAACAACTTGGTTGATATATAGCAATCAATCTAGTCATAGGGAAGAGAGACCCATAATTAATAGTACTAAAGTAATACAATATATAAATTAATTATTAATAAAAAATGTAAAATATATATAATTTGAATAAAAAAATACAATACAATTTGACAGGGAAATTCTAAAAAAAATCCCTTAAGGCTAAAATGAGGTGTGTACATAAATATTTAAAAAAATGTAATGATTTATGTATATGTATCGAAATTCTTATAAAAATAATAAGAAATTCGATATACACATAAATGCTTACTACTTTTGTAAGAATTTATATACATATACATAAATCCTTATAAAAATGGTGAAACTTAAGATATATAAACAAATGCTTGCAACTTTTGTAAGAATTTCGATATGTACATAAAAATGGTAAGCATTTATGTATATACCGAATTTCTTACTATTTTTATAAGAATTCCGGTACATATACATAAATTCTTACGATTTTTTGTAAAGATTTATGTACACGCCTCATTTTAATAGGTTTTACCCTAGAACAAACTTGTTTAATCGACAACATTTCATTTGCTATAATATAATTTAGCAATCAGGAGCGTAGTTACATGGGGTGGAAAGGACAATTGCCTTCCCGCCTCCAATATTTTTTTTCACCTTTGTTTTATTATATAATTTTTTATAAAATTAATTTATTTTTAAATTTATCCTTATTATCAAATATTTATGTTTTGTCTTTCAACTCAAAATCTTAATTCTTTCACTGTCAGCAATGTTTTTTTTTTCTTCAAAGGGAGAGATTTTCAATAATTTTAAAAAATTTGTTAAAATGAAATTATATTTTAGGTGGGAGGGAATACGCGTGAACCATTTCAATTTTTCACGTGCGTTATAAAAGCGTGACATGACAAATGAATGAATAATGCGTGCAAAATGATTTAAAATTGACCAATATGGGAAATTGGGAACTATAAAACAATTGTTGGGTTTGTTAGGTTGATTAAAACTTTATGTCAAAATCAACATCAATATCATTTTTATTTTATTTTTGTTTCTCAAATTTAATTTTGTTAATTACATTCATTAAGATTCAAAGATGGCCCATTCTCAACAAATTTTTTTTACAATATTCAAATTAAAATAACAAAAAGAATACGGACGAGATTGATGTTATGATTATGAATAGAGTAAATTGAATTAAAAGGATAGTTTTTACAATGACCTTGTTTGGTAAATAATGGTTTGGGTAAAAATTAGAAGTTTTAGGCATAATTAGAGGTTTTAGGCATAATTAGAGGTTTGACCAGTCAAATCTGCTAATGTTGTTGTTTGGTGAACAGCGGATTGAAAGAGTGAATTGGGGTGAAACTGCTAATTTTGAAAAAAGTTTTAATACGAGCTTTTTGAGATTAGAGGTTTGATATTAGAGTTGTAAAGACTCTTGTTACCCTTAACAGTTACCAAAAATTTCCAAATTAACTTAAATTAAATATTCAAACATGGCCAATAAATTTTTACAATATTCAATTTAATATCAGCTATCAACTATCAAATAATGTAATCCGCTATCAGCTATCCGTTAATTGCCAAACATAGCCAATAAATTTTTGCAATATTCAATTCAGACTAGTCAAACAATAAACTTATTAGCAATATGGAAACAACTAATGCCAGTTAATAAACAGTTAGTTAAAAAGCAGAATTCATTAAATAAAGATGTCAAAAGTACGTAAATGATCAAAATAGTCTATGATAATTTAACATACGAAATCTTTTTTGTTTAGTTCTCTCGTATTTATTAATTTGTATCTTTACATAGCTGAATATTGGTAATTATAAAAAGTAAATAAACACTAATTAAGTATAAGATAACATTAACTCTAATTTAAAATAATTTATTAGATAATTGACGCAATTAATTTAAAGAATGAGTTTGTCACGATGGACGAACACCGATGAGCACTATTAGCGACGAGCACCAATGAGCACTATTAATTTAATTTACAAAGATTAAAAATTTAAATGACCCACCGTATAATTATAAATTATTTAAAAATAAAAAAAGAAATTCAAGTCGTTGTCATCGTTGTTGCAATTGGTTAAGCAACGACGATTTCACAGTTTCAAGTAGCTTTATGGTCTTTTTAATTCAACCCTAGTTTTACTGATGTATGCGAGTTCAAATTTCGATCGACATTATTACCTTCTCGATAATAGCATCCAAGATGCCTTGAGATATAATATTTGATTGAATCTCTTCATGCGGTGGCGGCGGCAGCAACAACGGCTTGAATTTCAAACGAACAAAAATTAGAGTTTTGTAATTTAGGAGTAGATTGGTATTTTGATCTAAAAAATTAAAATTAAAAATAAAATAATATATCTTAATTAATTTATTTTTTTATTTTTAAATAATTTGTAATTATACATTGAGCCCTTTAAATTTTAAATATTTATAAATTAAATTAGTAGTGCTCATCGGTGCTCGTTGTTAGTAAAATTTATCAGTACTCGTCGAGCACGATAAAATATTTTTTACTTCAAATCTTTAATGGAAAGAAAGAAAGAAAGAAAATAAAGGAGATAATTGCAATTATTGAATTTTTTTAATGGGCTGCCATAATATTCGAGACGTGTCAGAAGAGAACAAAGAATTCCGCACGTGCAATATTTGCGAATATAATAATTGGTAGGTATATTAGTAGAATAAATATAAATTGTAATTAAATAATAATTCACATTATAGATTTCCATTGTAAAATCTTTAATCGAAGATATTAATACACCTCAAGAGCCTTACTTTCACCTAAATTTTTCATCTTCCCTTTAATTAGAAGTAGAATAGAATTGTAATTAAAAAAAATTGTAATGTAGAATTAAAGAATCGTGCTTCAAACTCTAAGGTTTCATCAATTCATCTATTTGATCAATGTTGACTATTAAATTTAATAAATTTTTTGATCAAGAAAAAATTGATCAAAGTTGATTTGGGATTTTAATTGGATAAAAAAAATTCAGTGCCTTGATTGATTTTTGCCCCCAAAAAATCAAGGGCTTCAAACACCCTTAAACCAAGAATCATCTTATATACGAACTTATTAAGTAGTTCTTCTGGTGATAAAATGTGTATGTTCTTTTAGGTGATTCAGATTTGAGTAGCGTAACCTGCAAGTGTGCGTGAATTTATCCAAATATGAAACTATACTAAAATACTACGTTATAATCAAATTAGAATTAAAAAAAAACATACGATGTATCATCTTGCTAAATTTGTTTATACAATACCTGATCCAAATTAAATAATTAATATATTTTTTTGAATGGTCTAAAAGTGATTATAATATAGTATATGTTCATAGATATTTTTAACCCTTTGACAATGCACATATACATTGTAAATAAAGTGATTCGAACTTGTATATAAAATAAACATTATCTATTTTCTACTGAGACACTTGTTGGATTATGTTCGTCCCCATGTCTACAGCGTTGACGACCGACGAATCTAAGGTTAAAAATGGTTGGATTATTGATGTTTCAAACTTTGTCTGCCGGTGCCAATGTTGTTGCCACATCCCATCACTTTTTTCCTTTTTATTACTAATAATTATACTCATTTCATCTTCTCCACTCACTTTCTCCGTCGCTTCCTCCACCGCTTTTCATCCGCCGACACCTTCTTTAAGAGCAACCCAATCGCTGTTTCAACCCCAAACTCGCCATTTTAGTCATTGTTTCTCTTGTCTTGCTTCTTTCGTTGCTGTTTGCAATGGGGTTCTTGTTGAAATTCCTCAAACGCCGTAAACCCACGGCGGCGAGCGGCGGGGCCGATGAGGAAAAGAGGATTGATTTAAGCGCCGGAGAAGGTAAAGGGTTTGTTAAGAGGTTTAAATGGGACGAGATTAAGGATTCGACTAAGGGTTTCTCGCGTTTGATCGGTCAAGGAGGGTTCAGCAATGTCTACTTGGCTAACTTGTCGGGTTCCACCGTCGGAGCAGTCAAGATCCACGGCGGAAATGGCCGGTTTAACCAAGTTTTCAAACGGGAACTGGATATTCTGACCCGAATCCGACACGACAACATCGTTAAATTCCTTGGCTACTGCGATGATCAAGGTAGTAACTTTAGCGTGTGTTTAGATATGCATTGGTTGAATTGATTTTGGGTTATTGTGATTTTAATAATTTTTTTAAAAAATTAATATTGTTTAAAAAAGGTAAACTATAGTAAAGGTCGTTTAATTATGGGTAAGGTTACATTTGAGTCACTCAATTATTAAAAGTTACGTTTGGGTCATTTAATTATGGGTAAGATTATATTTGGGTCACCCAATTATTAAAAGTTACATTTAGATCACTCAATTATGGGAAATGTTACATTTGGGTCACCCTTTATATTTAAAAAAAGTATATTAATTTGTGTATTAGATTAATTAATAATTTCAAATGAAGTATTCTAATATTAACAAAGATATACAAGTGATTTGGAAGAAAAAATGACTAAATTAATGTACTTTTTAAATATGAAGGGTGACCCAAACGTAACCTTACTCATAATTGAGTGACTCAAATGTACATTTAATAATTGGGTGACCCAAATGTAACATTTAATAATTGGGTGACCCAAATGTAACTTTTAATAATTAAGTGACTTAAATATAACTCTACCTATAATTGAGTGACATTCGTTGTAATTTATCCGTTTAAAATTTAAAACGAAACACAAAACCTACTATTCAGTAACTTTGCTCAAAAAGAACATTTAAACATGTAAGTACGGTTTTGAGACACAAAATCTCGATTGTACAAAATTTTATTACTCCCACCGCAGAAACAAACTGATAAAAATGGCAACAAAACAAGATTTAGTGTTTTCTATAAAAAAAAATTCATTTTGTTTTACAGAGGAAGGTGCAATGGTGTTCGAATTCGTTCAGAAAGGAAATTTACAAGAGAAACTCCATGGAAACGGAAGGGAATTGCTTCCATGGAAGATTCGGATGAACATAGCTTTTCAACTTGCCGAAGCAATCGAGTACTTGCACGACAAATGCAGTCTCCAGATTGTTCATGGCGATATCAAAGCTTCGAATATCTTGTTAGACGAGCGGTTCAACTGCAAGCTCTGCGATTTCGGGTCGGCGAAGATGGGGTTTTCGTCGACGGTGGCGCCGCCGAGGACGAAGCAGATAATGGTAGGCTCGCCGGGGTACACTGACCCTCATTACTTGAGGACCGGTATTGCTTCAAAAAAGAACGATGTTTATAGTTTGGGTGTTATTATTTTGGAGCTTGTGACTGGGATGGAAGCCTTTTGTCCTGAAAAGGGACAATTGTTGACGACGATGGTGGCGCCGAAGTTGAGGGAGGTTGTTGAGGGCGGCGATGGGGCGGCGGGAATGGTGGATCCAAGGTTGGGTGGTGAGTTTGACTTGGAAGAAGCTAAAGCTATGCTTTTAATCGTTGAACTTTGTCTTCAACAGTCGCCTACCGGTAGGCCTTCTGCTGCAGAAATCATGCAGACAATGAAGGATGAAATCGGTTCCGTTGATTCACGGTTGTCGCCGCCGGCCAAAGATTGCCGTTGTTGATTCAGTTCATTGAAATTGTTTATACATACATAGAAAAATCAAATCGTTAGCTCAAGCTCGCTTAACTTGAAATTCAAGCTCAAACTCAACTTGAGAGAGAAAATTATTTCAATTAACGATCTCAAACTCGAGTTCGAATTGGAAATTTAAAATAATAACTATAAGTTCGAGCTCACTCGACTCGAGATCAAATTTTCAAATCGAATATTATGAATACTTGAATTCAGATCACTTGACAATGGTCACAGGGGCAATAATTAATTATACCGATTTAATGGCATTGAGATTTAATATAGAAGTGTGTATGTTTTCAGTAGGACTCTAAACGAATCGAATGAACACGAATGATGGTATGTTCACGTTCGTTTATTTAATTTTAACCGAGTAAATGAACGAACATAAACAATAAACGAATATAATTTATTGTTCATGTTCGTTTGTTAAAGAATATAGTTTGTTTAGTTGATTTACTACCATAGTTTTCAGAAACAAGTTTACAGCATTTTCTGTTGGTATTTTTTACGGGTTAATGCTGCATATTTTAACTGATCTTGATAATTTGATTTGATTCTCAACTGCTTTCTAAAGTTTATTTTTATTTATTTTTTACATTATGGTATAGTTTCAAAATATTTCTTATAATTATCACTAATAATTAAAGCAAATAAAAGCAATTAACAATTATTGTAGAGTATTTTTAAAACTATTTTCACTATTTAAAATGTAAAATATTTATTTTTACATTAAAATAAAAACGAGTATAAGAACTGAATTTGAATAATTTTTAGGGAAAACTACATATTTGGTACCCCAATTATATTCGCATTATTGTTTTGGTACCCTAACTACTATTTTTGGTAAAATGGTACTTATCATTACGTTTTTGTTATGTTTTGGTACCCAACAATTAAAAACTAACGAAAATGATGACGTGACTTGGTATAATCTTAGCTTTAGTCCAAAAATCTTATATATATAATCAATTTAGTCCAAAATTAATCAATTTAAAACATCATCTTAATTTTAGGGGTAAAATTGCAAGTTACATTGGATTGGAAGAAGAAAATTGAGGAATTTATGATTTTAATCCAAAAATTAAAATAATGTTTAAATTGATAGAATTTTAGACTAAATTGATAGATTATATACGTTTTTGGACTAAAATTATTATTAACCCAAGCCACGTTAGTTTTTAACAGTCGAGGTACCAAAACATAACAATAACGTAATGTTAGGTACCATTTCGCTAAAAATAACAGTTGAGGTACTAAAACAATAATACGGACTTAGTTAGGGTACTAAATATATAGTTTCCCCTAATTCTTATAACAGACGAACCTGACAACAAGTTTTGTCGGAAAAAAATAACATTCTCCAATATTTTCGATTTGTTGTTTTTAGGGGGGATAATTTTCCACGTGGCGTGATTAAATTACACTTAAGAAATAAGAATTTTTTTTCCAAACAGCTAAGAACAGAACCAAAAGTTTGATTTCCAACCAAACATAAAACCATTCTAAATTAATTACCAGCGATTAAAACAAAATCAAACAGTTTTTTTTTTTGTTTTGTTTTTCAAAATGGTAAGATTTATTATTGGGCATTAGATTTGTTTGGCGACAGAGATTCGATTCTTTTCCTCTTTATTTAGTTTTTCTTCCCCATTCACGTCCCTGTGAATCGTCGAAAGGTAAGAATTCGTTGCTTTTCATGGCAAGGATTTAAGCCTTGGAAAAGGAAAATATTTTCATGGAATTTTCTCTCTTCTGAGAAAATCAAAAACAGGAACATTAAACGCGAGCTTTCCATTTTTCGATTTTTTTAAAAAAAGAAAGAAAGGAAAGCTCGCTTTTATTTTTCCCGGAAAATTTTGAAAAAAAAAATCGAATAAAAAGAGATGGTGGTCGTGTTTTCGATCCAATTCCATGAACCCGCATTGTCGATATTGTTGTTGTTGATGTTGCTCGTCGTTCCTTTCTCTTCATCGTCTTCGTCTTCATTTACCGTCGGATCGGGACGGAATTTCACGGCGGGGATCTTGTTGCCGTCCGATGCGGCGGATGCATGCGGTGTTTCGCTTCCTTCTCGGCGTTATTCGTGCCCGGTTAGCTGTTTTAGGACGGATCCGGTTTGCGGGGACGACGGCGTTACGTATTGGTGCGGTTGCGCCGACGCTCATTGCTCCGGCGCGAAGGTGGCGAAGATAGGGTTCTGTAATGTGGGTAATAATGGCGGAACTGGATCTTTTCCGGGTCAGGCTTTGCTTTTGTTGCATATAGTTTGGCTCATTGTTTTAGGCTTCTCTGTTTTCTTTGGCCTAATCTGAATTTTTCTTTGCATTTATTTTTTATTTTCGTAAACAATAACAAAACAATTTTCTTTCCAAATTGTAGTCACCATTTGATTTAGAGAAAATTATAAGTTTTTTTCTTTTCAGTTTCAGTTCACAAGTTAAAAAAAATAAAATTATTTGAATCGAGCTATTATTATAACACAAAATTGACCGTTGATATTAAGGACGAAATATAAATATTTAAAAATAAAAGTCAAATATATAATTAAAGAAAATGTATTTCTGATTTCAGGCTCCTTGCAATAAATGATACATTTATCATTCATCGTCCTAACAAGGGAGATCAATCTTTTCTTAGTCCACACATTTATAAATAGGTTTGAGATTGCCCCTCTTTATTTGTATTAGTTTTAGTGTTTGTTTTTTTTTTTGGCAGGGTTGACAATCACGTTTAAAAATAAAATCTTTCTTTATTTTTTACTTCGATGATCATTTATTTTGTAATTTATTCGTTCTGTTTTCACTTCAGTACCTCTCTAGATGAACACTTGCTATTTAGGTGACTTTTTCGATAAGTAGAACTTTGGTTCAAGTAATGGGAGTCTAAAATTTTAATACACCTTATTTTCTTTATAAATGAGTATGCAAAATAATTTTTTTATAAATTAAATTATATTTTTTTTCCAGAAAGCGGGGATGCATGTGCTTCTCATGAGAGCCATATACATCCGCCCCTATTTCAAACATCCATAATTTTTTTTTCTGTTGTTACGTTTCAACTCAGTCATTTGAATATTTTTTAATCTCACTTATTGTCAATAACTTCTCTCATAATGGATTTACCATTAGTTTAAACCAGGAACAAAGTCACATTACCAGTTTATGAGAATAAAACATAATTTATTTGAAAATAGAGACAATTTGGAATTATTATATAATTTTTTCAAATTTATTATACAAATAAATAAATAAAAAACTTAGGGTGGAAGTAGAAGGTTAGAGGCCCTCTCACATATATTTTAGATTTGTCCCTGATTCAGACATGCTAATTGATTCTTCACTTATGATGCCCCTTCCCGTCTAGTTGGACCATGTTTGTTTTTGGGTAAACTTCAATGAAGGCCTTTTTTATTTAGATTGTGTTCTATTTTGGTCATTCGATTTGAAAAAAATTTATAATTGTCACTTACGCTTTTGATCTGTTTTTATTTTGGTTACTATGACGTTAACACCTGTTAGTGTGATGACGTGGCACTTTAGTCAAAATGGTTAATTTCAAATTTAACCCTTAAATTCTTTTAATCTCACTTTTAGCCCACAACATCGCTGCCCCGACTACCTCCTTTGGTGGGTGATGGCTCAACCACTAGCTGCGAATGAGAATCCATCAAAATTTCAGTTTAGAATGTTTACCTAATCAATTAGAGAGTAGGGAAGCACGTACATACATAAACTTCTAAAGTTTGTCTCCAAATATTATGGGGAATATCTAAAACAACAACGAGTGGGTTATTTTCCTCTGAAGAACCAGTTGGTGGGTTATGGTCAGTACTCGCAAACATAACTCTTCTCTTACAACTGATACTATCTTTGTACGACTAAAAGTGAAAAAGCAAACCCTTCTTTTACAACTGGTATTGTCTTTGCACGACTAATGACGATGGCCGGAGTCATCACCCACCAAAGTAAAAGGCTGCAACATTGACATTGTTGGTTAAAAGTGAGGTTGAGAGAGTTTAGGGGTTAAATTAATATTTTGTCTAAAATTCAAGGGATTAAATTAGAAATTAACCCTTTTGGCTAACGTGCAACGTCATCACACTAACATTGTTAATAACACAGTGACCAAAATAAAACAAATCGAAAACAGAAATAGCCATTGTAATTTTTTTCGAATATAGTGACCAAAATAGAATACAACCTAAACTAAAAAGGACCTCTAGTGAAGTTTACCCTTATTTTTTATGTTTTGGTTTGTTAACACTTTGTATTGTTGGTAAATAATTTTTTCTTGATTAAAAAAACAATATAAATGTGATAAGAGTTAGTTTTTAATATATTGTTGTTGTAAACTTTTTACACAAATGTCTATTTTAATTTTAAATTTTAAATTTTAAAATCTTAAATTGCAACATCTAAATTCTAAATTATATAACATAATCCTAAATGAAGTCCCTATATGATAAATTAATTTTGCGTGCAAGCATGGGCGAAGCCATGTAATGGAATAGGGTGTCAAAATTTTTGAAAAATATTTTTTTTCTATATAATTTGTACATAAAAAATTATATATATATGACAATCTTTTTATAAGTAAAATTATACTCTTTTATAAATAAAACTACACTCTTTATAAATAATTAATCCTTCTTAATTACCGTCAAAATAACACTTATTAAATAAATTTTTGGTTCAGCCCATACATGCTGAATAGTGTATGGTATAGTAATCTTTAATTTAATTGTTGTTTTTCTTCTCCTGGTCTTTAATGACGTGGACTCCATTTTTTATTGCTTATCCGGCGACCGGGTATCCCTATCATACGAGGCAAATGGTGGTTTGGTTTCATATAGCTAGGCACACACAACCTAACACTAACATAGGAGGCGCGGTGGGGCCCGCTGTTGCATTTTTTTGTAAAAATGGTAAAACGTTTGCTTATAGATTAAGGAATGAAGGGAGGGGGACAAGAATTTTTATTTTTCTTCTCATTTGTATTTTTATATATTTTTTCGATAAAAAAGTATTTTTGTGTAATTTTTAAAATTAATTTATTTATAAATTTACTCTTTCACTTTCAAACATTTATGTTCCGTTCCTTAATTCTAAATTTTAATTATGTCCCTGATTCCTTCCCAACTTTAACTTTGGTCTCTCTTGATGTTGGTGACCATTACTTTGTTGACCCAAGTGCAAAATTAGGGACTAACAAAAATTAATTTTATTTGAAAAAAAAAACCTTTTTATTCAATTTCACGTAAAAGAAATTGATTCGCCTTGAATAAATTTTGATTTGACTCGATTTTTTATAAATAAAATATGAACTATGGAATAAAATTTAAATAACTTGAAGTTTTTAGTAATAAATGAATTGATTTTTAAATTCGAATCAAATACAACAGTACCTGATATATATCACATTCAGCCTTAATTTTAGGGTACATGGATTATGAGTTTAGGGGTAAGGGGTTATAATTTAGGGATAATTGGTTCAAATTAAGGTTTAGGGTTATAATTTAGGGTTTATAGGTTAAAACCTAAATTCTCACCATATTATCCTAAAAACTAAACCCTAAATTATAACCCTAAACCTTAAATTGAAATAACTACACATAAACCATAAACCATAAACCCTATACACTAAACTAACTCTCTATACCCTAAAACTAAGGCGCTTGTGAAACTTTCAGTTTCCATTGCTAGTGTATAGGATATTAATCCATATATTATATGGTTATAAAAAGGATATATACTTTAATACACAAGCTTGCGTAAACTTTTATATAAGTCTTTTAATTTTAGGGTTTAGGGTTTTATGTTAAGGTATTGGATTTAGGGGTTTAGTGTGTATGATATAGAATTTAAGGTTCATGGTTAGAATTTAGAGTTTAAGATTTAGGTTTTTAGACGTTAGGGTTTGAGATTTATATTTGAAATTTAAAAAAAAATTATACAGATTGTGTAATTTTTTTATACAACTTGTATATCAAAATATAACATTATAAAAAAAATTAACTCGAATTGATAGGATATTTTAAACCAGAAGTTTGGATATGTTCAAACGCGGGCATTAACTAAACGGAATGTGTTCAAACGCGGCCAATTAACTGAAATTGAAAGAACAAACTTTCTATATATCCATTGAGAGCTAAAAGTAAAGCAAGCTGTGGCCCATCAGCAAACCCTTAATCAAAATCTTCCACATCCAAACCCTAATTCCCTTTGAATCTTCTCACCTTTTTCTACAACTTTTTATTGGCTTCATAACACCTTATTATGGCTGTTATTTCACTGGATTCACTACCCATCGGAATCCGATTCCGGCCAACGGACGAGGAGTTGATCGATTTCTACTTACGGTCCAAGATAAACGGAAAAAGGGTCGACGAGGTCGGAGTGATACGTGAAATCGATGTCTGTAGGTGCGAGCCGTGGGATTTGCCTGACTTGTCTGCGGTTAAGAGTCGAGACCCGGAGTGGTTCTTCTTTTGCCCGCTCGACCGGAAGTACCCGAACGGAAACAAGCTCAACCGGGCTACCGAGGCCGGTTACTGGAAGGCTACGGGTAAGGATCGGAAGATAAAGTCCGGTTCTAGCTTGATTGGCATGAAGAGAACTCTGGTGTTTTACACCGGCCGGGCTCCTAAGGGAAAGCGAACCAATTGGGTCATGCACGAGTACCGTACTACCCTCGATGAGCTCGACGGCACCAAGCCGGGACAGGTCTTTTTCTTTTGACTTGAATATTGAATTCCAATTTTTGATTTAATTTTGTTCATATTGTTTAATTTTCCGGTGTCTTGTTCTGCAGAATCCTTTTGTAATTTGTCGTCTGTTCAAGAAACAAGACGAGACCATCGGAGATATTAATGGCCACGATGTCGATCCCGGCGAAGACGTGCAATCGGAGTTTGATGTGCCTACGGCGGAAGTGAAAGCCGAAAATGTTCCGAATAGCACCGGAACTTGTCTTGTGCGTTTAGATAAAGAAGTGATTTCTAATGCTGTTGCACCTGCAGAGGTGAGAAAATGAAACTGAATTTGGTTTTAGATTTCGATTTAGATTCCGGTTTCGATTTTGCTGTCATTGCTTTTGTGCTTATGTTGGTTGATTTTTCAGGTGGATCTACTTGGAGAAGCTTTGACTCGTTTTTATGATCCAATGATGGAGCCACTAGATTGGCAACTCTTTTCTCCGTTGCATTCGCAGATCGAAGCGGAGGGGGCGCCTTGGATGTTAGACCATGTCGGGAACGATTTCAGTGGGGTGGAGTTCGAGTATGGCACGAATGAAAACGACAATGCCTATAGTTCCGAATTCATGCATTCTATACTAAAGAATTCGGATGACTACTACCGCGACGACTTGGGCTGTCAAAAGACTTCGATTATCGAAACCGAGACCCCCAAGCCAATGACCATTGGTATGTATGGCGGATCACATTGCGAATCCGACGCTGAAGTGGCTCGAGTAATGGTGAGTAGTAGAACCGAGCTCGTTACATATTGTTTACCTGATGTTCTTACTGCAACATCATACTGCGTCGATATTCATTGAAACGTCTCATAGTACTATTATTTGATATTCTTACAGCTCGGGACCGGTAATGCCGACAGAGGAGTTCCTTTAGAGGTTAAAGCGACAACACATGATGTTAAATTTTCCGGTGACGGGGCATTCTATAATGTGCTAAACAGCAACGTCGAGCCAAGCAATCATATGAACGCGACATGTAATATCGATACTTCGCCTATCACTGGAATCAGGATTCGATCTCGCGTTCCCCGACGTCAACCAAACATCGAGAACTCTGTTACACAGGGTACTGCGCCAAAAAGGTTTAAACTTCAAGTCCATCGATACTCTGAATCGAAGGAAGATGATTCGAAACGCATTGTTACAAAGGTGAGAAATTTGTAAATAATGATAGTGTTAAGCTATTGCCTAATCCAGACATGTATTTGGACATTAATAAGGCTGTCTTTTGCAGGAGGTAAAAGCCGTGGAAGACGAAATTACCGTCGGCGACAATGCTGCTTATGGCACCGTGGATGAACCCGAGTCAATCGGAGACAATGTTTCGAGGTTAAAGAGCAAGATTTCAGTTCGCGAAGAGGTTCCGTATCGATGGTCAATGAGGTTTCCGGCTCGTCGCCAGCATAAGGCATTTGGTGCTATCATGTTTCGAGTTGTTGCTGTGATGTTGATCTTGTTTATAGCTTTGGTTAGCACATTGAATGTTTTGTAATTTTCATGCTCTCTTTATATTCAATTTTGGTTATTAAATTATGAGATAATTACACCATGTCCCTAAACTACGTCTCTCATTTTAAATTAATCCCTAAACTTTTAAACATTTCAATTCTATCCTTAAACCATGACCCTTATTTTAAATTAGTCTCTAAACTTTTGAAGTTTTAATTCTATCCCCAAACTATTACCCTCATTCTAAATTAGCCTTTAAACTTTTGAATATTGTAATTCCATTCTCAAATTATCAACATATACTAATCACATCTTATGTTAATAATGGAGAGGAGAGGGAGAGGAACAGTCGCTCAAAGATGGCCGATCCATCGCCGGCGACAAGGCTATGGCGTTTTCGTCCAAAACGTAAGCAAAAGAATCCATTTCAAGACCTTAGGGGAAGCGTTCAGTGGATATGGTGAAGTTGTGGATGTTTTCGTGGCTTATAAGCATGCGTCCAGGAGAGGTAAACCTACCACCTTTGCTTTTGTGAGGTTTAAACATGAAGGTGGGGCGAGAGTAGCGGTAGAAAAGGGTAATAGAAGGATATTGGACGGTTTTCAAATCAATGTTGACCTCTTGAGAAGCAGTAGGAGGAGGGGACAGACGGAAGTGACATCTCAGGGTTATGCTGGTACTTCGAAGAAGTCGTTGGTCGATGAAAGGTCTTTCAAAGATGTGGTGTTGGGCGTCAGGAATAAAGCTCCAGTTTCTAAGGAGAGCAATGAGATAGGATGGTCCAGACCTAAAATGTTTTCGGTCAATGTTGTTAGTGAAAGTAGGGAAAGACACATGGACCCAGCAGAAACGTCCAAAGATGTGGTGGAGATTACTGATATGGACCTTGAATGGAGAAAGCGGTGTCTCGTAGGCAGCATCAAAGGTATGTACAACCCTGAGATGGTACAACAAGCGTTAGTTTCAGATGGAATCCTAGTCAAAGTTAGCCCATGGTGTGGCATGCTAGCTGTTATTGAATTTCAATCGATTGAGCTTATGGTGAGCATATGGAAGCGAAGGAGTGAGATGATATGTTCATGGTTTGATGAACTGGAAATATTGGAGGGCTTCGAAGGTAAACGAAAGTTAAAGTTGTGGGTGGTGTTGCAGGAGGTGCCCCTTCAAGTTTGGTGCGCAAGTTTTTTCAATAGGATCGCTTCGCAGTGGGGGAAAGTGGTAAAGTTGGATGAAGACACTGTAAAGAGGAACCGTTTTGACAAAGCAAGGGTCCTGATGGAGGTGCAGAGCAGTGCTATTATCCCAGAAAGGGTGGCGGTTAATTTTAGGGGGAAGATTTACGAGATAAAAGCTCGCACAGAAGAATTTGATGGAGATCGCTGCTTCATTGACGGGTGGTCTCCTTTCGGTGATGAGGAGGAAAGGATGCCCAGTAATCCGGTGACCGAAAACCCCTCCGGGAAATCCTTCATTGATGGCAAGAATATGGAATCGAAGCGTCCAGCATTAAGCGTGGGTGTGGAAACCGAAGTGCGGTGGAACGAGAATTTAATGCATGGAGTGGGGCCCCTCAACATAGGCGGCTTGGAGTTGTGTGATAGCTCTAATCTTATTGAGGTCCCTTTGAATTTCAATTGTGGACATGATATTATAGAGTCTGGGCCGATTAGGAGAGATAATGGAGTCGGTGGGCCTGTCAACCTCGTTAATGGGCCAGCCCTGTCTAATGAGTCTAGACTCCAACCCGTTCAGATTGAAGAAGGGGATCTAGAAATTTTCAGAAGGCTGTCTGCTCCTCTAGATGCAATTTCAATCTCAACTCAGTTTCTAAACGAAGAAAGAGCTTCCATGCAAGTAAAAAGTAAGAGAAAGATGGGAGGGGAGGTGAGCCAAAAAGCTATTTCGGGGAGAGGTGAGCGGCAGGAAGTAGGAGGGCTTTTCGTCAGCTGCAGAGCTGCAAATTTAGAATCCTTATGCCGGGAATCATCGATTATGGAAGCCGAAGCAACTCTAGAGGTTGGGGATCGTTTGGGAGTGGTCTTCGAAGCTAATCGAGAGGTAATTATGAAGCGCCTGATGGAGATGGAACATGAAGGTTAGTGATCCTCTGAGTATCCGTGATGAGTTTCTTGTTTGCATGAATATGAATCTGTGTTTACTTTCATGGAATGTGAGAGGGTTAGGAAGGCAAGAGAAAGTCAGAGCTGTGATGAAGACAGTAAGAGGCAGCAAGGCTGGAATTCTCTTCTTTCAAGAGACAAAACGGAATTCTGATAAGATGCGGGCAATCAATCGAATTGGGGGTAGTTGTCTCAGGGAATTTGTCTATTCGCCTGCGATTGGTGCGTCGGGTGGTTTAGTAACTATGTGGGATGGCAAGGTGTTTGAGGCTGAGAAATCCAATATCCAGGATAGAGTAATTTTAATTACTGGCAGATTGGTTGAAGCTAATGTGAAGATTGGGCTCTGTAATGTCTATGCCCCGAACGATAGAGGTGATAGAGCTGTGTTTTGGTCCTACCTAAAGGAATTAATTGAGGGAGTAGAGGTTCCAATTATTTTGGGAGGGGATTTCAACGCGGTCAGATACAACGATAAAAAGCTAGGGGCTACTGCGAATTACTTGTCTATGAGGCAGTTTGATAATTTTATTATAGATAGCAGCTTGGTTGATCTTCCCCTTTCGGGAGGCAAATATACATGGATGAGGGGTGGGGACTGTCCTTCGGCAAGCAGAATTGACCGCTTTTTGTTCTCTCCGGAGCTGATTAGGAAATGGCAAAACTGGGGGCAACACTGCCTTCCAAGGATCCTATCGGATCATTGCCCGATCGTATTGCAACTGGATGCCGGTTCAAGAGGGCCACAACCCTTCAAATTCTTTGATTATTGGGCTGAAGATCCTTCGTTTGTGACCATGGTAGAATCAACTTTAGAAAAAAATGAATTGGTAAGTGCTGGGGCTGCTCTAAAGAAATTAAAAGCAGAATCAAAGGAGTGGCTTAGAATGCGCAGGGAGAAGGCGGTTGAAACTGTTAATAGCTTGGAGGAAAAAATCTCAGTGCTAGAAAAGATGGCCATGTCGGACGACAATAAGAAAGAAATATGGCAAGAGATTAATGGTTTGAAAAGTTTGCTATGGGAGAAGTATAGACAGGAAGAAAGGGAGTGGCTCCAAAAGTCGAGACTTAAGTGGTTCCAAGAGGGCGATAAAAATACTAAATTTTTCCATGTGATGGCGTCGCAGAGAAGGAAGTGTAACTCAATTTATTCATTGAAGGTTGGATCGGTAATTGTTGATGATCCTAGAGAAATCAGAAAGGTAGTGGAGGATTTTTTAGAGCAAGTTATAATAATGAAAATACCCTACCTATTAAGCCCCTCAATCTGGGATTCAAGTCTCTTAGCCCAGTTTCGGCTAGAATGCTTGAAAAGCCGTTCTCTGAAGATGAAATCTGGATGGCTATAGATTCGGCAGATGGGTCTAGGGCCCCGGGCCCAGATGGTTTCAACTTAAACTTTTTTAAGAAATTTTGGGGTCGGCTTAAAGGCAAAGTTATGAAATTTGTTACTGATTTTTACGAGGGGAGGGATTTGGGCAAGTACTGGAATCATTCTTTCATCACACTTGTCCCCAAAACCCAAGGTACTATTGGGATTGATCAGTATAGGCCAATATCTTTAGTTGGGAGCCTTTACAAAATTCTCTCCCGCGCTCTTTCTAAACGGCTGTCGAGTTGTATCGATGAAGTGGTGGGAGACAATTAGTTTGCTTTCACTCCAGGGAAACAAATCCTTGATTGTTCCATGATAGCAAACGAGCTGATAGATGACCTCCATAAAAACCATCGACATGCTGTGGTGTTCAATGTGGATTTCCAGCGAGCATACGATACAGTAGATTGGCGTTTTTTAGACTCTGTTATGGCTAGCATGGGATTCGGGTCGAAATGGAGGGAGTGGATGAAAAGGTGTATCTCGACCCCAGCTATCTCTGTTCTGATAAATGGGTCCCCTTCTTCGCCTTTTAACATTAAAAGAGGGCTTAGACAAGGGTGCTCGCTATCCCCACTTCTATTCAACATTCTCGGGAAAGCTCTCAGTAAGTTACTGCTCAAAGCTGAAAATATTGGGATTTTCCAAGGAGTTCGAATTGGTGATAGTAATGTTAGCGTGAGTCATATACAGTTTGTTGATGACTTAATTATCTTTATGAAAGCAAATGAAGAGTCAATTCGACAGATTAAAAGAATTCTGAAAATTTTTGAACTCGCTTCTGGATTGTCTCTCAATCTTAAGAAGTCTAAGCTCTATGGTGTACATGTGGAAGAAGAGGTCTTAATTAGGTGGGCGGAAGGTATCAATTGCGGTTGGGGCAAACTACCAACTGAGTATCTTGGCCTACCGTTGGGAGTCACTCGTAATTTGATTAGCTTGTGGGACCCGGTAATTTCCAAAGTTCAGAAGAAGTTGGAAAGTTGGAAAGGTCGGCTATTATCCTTCGGGGGTCGAGTAACCCTCGCTAAATCGGTTCTAGCTAACATGCCTATGTATTATCTTTCTCTGTTCAGCATGCCAATAATTGTGGCTAGGAAACTAAATGGGATTATGGCAAGGTTTATATGGGGTGCGAGTGATGGTAAGTGTATCCATTGGGTGAAATGGGAGGAGGTTTGCAAACCTAAGATGGCGGGAGGTCTGGGGTTGGTCGACTTTAGAACAAGGAACAAATCTTTGTTGAACAAGTGGGCTTGGAGATTCGGTTGCGAGTTAGAAGGTTTATGGAGGCAAGTCGTAGTGGCGAAGTACGGATATGATCCTTTCTCCTTAACCATGCGGGAAAGGAACTCAAGGAAGGCGTCAGTTGTATGGGGCAGCATTGCCAAGGCAGTAGAGGACCCTGAAAATCCTTTTGCCAAAAACGTTAGGATGGTATATGGTAATGGAAGAAACATTGAGTTTTGGGATGATTGGTGGACTGATGTTCAATCGTTGCGCCTTGCTTTTCCTAGAATATATGCGGTAGCAGTGAAGAAGTGTGGGAAAGTTGACAGCTTCGGGAAACTAAATAATGGCTGTTGGGTATGGAATATTGAGCTGAGGCGAAACCTTTTTGAATGGGAATTAGAGATCTGGGAGTCCTTTATGGACACTATTAATAGAGCCTCACGATCAGGCCTTTGCAGGGACGTATTGAAGTGGATTGGTGACTCAACCGGGCTGTATTCCCCTAAAGGGTACTGTAAAGTAATGGCGAGGGAAGTATCCAATTCTGGTTTGTGCTGGAGTCTAGTTTGGGCTAATGTTGCTCCTCCAAAAGTGGAGGGTATGGTGTGGAGGGCAATCCATCGAAGGCTACCGACTTTAGTGAATCTATCCAGAAGAGGGGTATCATCAATAGTGTCTAATATATGTGGGTTATGCAAAAAGGAAGACGAAACGGTGAACCATTTATTCCTCCATTGTGATGTCTCGTGGAGACTTTGGCAGCGTGTAAGCAGTGTGTGGAATGGAGGTGTAACTGTCCCCAAGGACATTGCAGTTTTTTTACAGGTTTGGTGCTCAAATCCGGTAAGGTCTCAATTAAAAAAATTCTGGCATATGGTGTTTTTTGCTGTTATGTGGAGTTTATGGTTGTGCCGTAATGAAGTCATTTTCAAGAATAGATTATGTGATGAAGATCAACTTTTTGATGTGATTATTAGAAGAATAGGGTATTGGTGTAACTATTACGTCTTTAGCAGAATTTATAAGATGTCCAAGGGAGGTAGTTCTGTTGGAACCAGCAAAACAGAGACCTAATATGGGATGTTGGGTAGCTCCACCGAACCAAAAACTGAAATTCAATGTGGATGGAGCCGTTCTTGGGTGCTTCGGTAATGCTGGAATAGGGGGAGTACTTAGAAACAGCGAAGGAAGGATTCTCCTTCAGTTCTCGATGTCTATCGGAGACGCAGATCCAACAACAGCTGAACTGAGAAGCATCGACAGAGCAGTCAATATGTTCCTGTCGTCCAGGTGGTGTGGTTTGTTTGGACTGATTATTGAAACGGATAGTTGGCTAGCGTCCCACTGGATAAACAATCCATCAATGGCTCCTTACTCTTTCTCTGAATTGGTGGTTAAAATAGCTGAGATTATAAATAGGCATGAATGGGATGTAACATTTGAATTTAGGGAAAGAAATACGATGGCGCATAAGCTTGCTAAGTCAGGAATTAGGAGATCTGAAGATATGGTGAATTTCTGCCATGAAGAAGACTAAGGCAATAATGTTTTCTGAGGTTGGTTCTGCTGATGTGAAGGGTGTTGGTCTAGGGGTTGATGGTCAGATGTGTTTCGCCAGAGGTGAGTGGGGTGGTCTGGGTGTAAAGGGTGATCGGTATTTCGGGACAAATGTATCTGGGTGGTTCTGCATTCTAAAAAAAGGGGTAGGATTATACAGAGGGGTGGATATGGTCTGTGGTCTTGTAATGAGAGATGATGATAAGTGATGTATTCGACTAGTATACGATGCACTCTTTTCCCTCCAAATATGGGTTAGGGAGGTTTTTTTAACGAGGCTCGTATACTGTCTTGAACAATCGAATAAAGAAATAATTTAAAAAAAAACATCTTATGTTAATAAAATCATTAATTCTCATGTAAATTAGGATGAAATTGGAACTTACAAACGTTTGAAGGACCAATTTAAAATGAGGTCATAATTTTTAGATGAAATTGAAGCATTCGAACGTTTGAGGACCAATTTAAAATGAGATCATACTTTAAAGATGAAATTAACACATCTACAAATTTAAAGATTAGTTTAGAATAAAGATCATAGTTCAAAAATGTATGGTACAATTGACGCTTAAATTATTAATCCTACTAATCGTTTGAATTATACAAGTATACAACCGATCGGTTCCATTTAAAATAAAATTTATATACCGAATCTCGATAAAAAAAACAATCAACTATTGATTAAAATCTTGATACCATAATTGATATATATATATATATATATATATAGGGATAGGATCAAATTACACTGTGTAAAACTCTTTGAGTTTTACACCTTTTTTGGATCGTTGGATGAGTGAAACGGATGGATGAGATTAACAGTAAAATATGTGAAGATTATCACTTGGGAATTAAAAACACGGAGTTAATCTCAACCATCCATTTTCCCCATCCAACGATCCAAAAAAGGTGTAAAACTTAAAGAGTTTTACACAGTGTAAGTTGATCCTAACCCATATATATATATATATATATATATATATATATATATATATATATATATATATATATATATATATATATAGTATTAATTGTTATATGTTGTCTGAGTTATTGGTTTATTTGTTTATTTTACGAATAAAAAATTGATTGATTTACTTATAAAAATTATAATTTCTAATTGATTTTAGCCCTTTGACAATGCGCATATACTTTATAGATAAAACGATTTAAACTCGTGTCTTCTAAGATGAACATCATCCACTTTTCTACTGAGATACTTATTAGGTTAACATTAGAATCGTTTTAACTAAATTAACTTGATTTGATCAAATCAATTATCAGTTATCACCGATTATATGTTTGGATTGATTTTTGTTCATTCCTATATCCAAGTTCTAAGACCAAACATGTTTAATAATTATATTTTAAAAAAGTTTATAAGTTAGTCCAAATTGAATAATATTGTTAAGTTTTACCGTTTGAATCATTCATTTGAAAAATCAATGTTTAAATATTTGAGTGAAATGAATTATCTAAAGTCAAATAGTTCATTCTAAATGTGTTTTTGTTATATACATTTTGATTTGTTTTGAAATTATATTTTTTTTGAAAAGGAATTTTATTCGTACTAGAAGATAATGGAAAAATATGTCTCTCGTCTCGTTAAAAAACCTCCCTAACCTAGCCTGGAGGAAAAAAAGTGCGAGGAGAACATGTATACATATAACCTGGACTGCTATTGAGCAACCATTTTCATCCGACATATTTGCCTTAACGATGACAATAATGATAATGAATTGTTGATGTTATTTGATTTTTAGTTTTATATTTTGTCATTTGCTTTTTTTTCCGTAGATATGATCAATAAAGTGTTATAAATTTTGACTTTCATTATGTTGTTTGAATTATTTTTTGTTTATTAATTTTTTTAAATTTATCCTTTCAAGAGCAATTAACAATGAAAGGTGTACTAATCACATAAAAAATAGTTAAAATATTTATTATAACGGAGCATGACATAAAATTATCTATGAATACAAGCGGGTGAACTAACAAAGTAGAGAGAGCACAATAACTCACTGACAGAGAAATAATCAACTGAAACATTCACGAATATGAGTGTCTTTGAATCCCCACTAAAATAATCAAATGGTTACAGAAGTAAAACAAAATTAAAGGTGTGAGCATCAATTATAGATGTTTGAAATTTCTAAAAAATAATTATTTGTACTGACATCTATAACAACATTCAAATTTAATAAGCTTTTTGTTAATGGTCTACTTCTATAAAATTGGGTTAGCACAATATGTTAAAAAAATAATGGCTTAGTACATTTTCCCTCTAAGCTTTACTTGTTTTTTTAATTTACCGTCTAAAGTTCATTTTAACTATTTTTGTCCCTTAACATTTTCGACGTCACTCATATTACCTTCTACCGTTAAAAAAATTATGTCTTGACCAATCAGAACGCACCACACTATTTTTTAATTTATTTTTAAATTTTAAAATAAAATAAAAATAAATTAAATATATCAACAAAAGGTTGAGCTTTGAAAAAGGGTCTGGTTGAAGATGGTGAGAGTGTAGTCGGCGTTGATTAGATGAGTCCACATGGATCGACCCATTACTCCGGTTCTAAAAAGAGTGACTGCAATGGTGAGCGATGAAGATATGAATGGGGTGTAGGAATGGGGTTTGAGAAAGGATAGTTTTGGGAAATAAACTAAATGATGGGTGGGAGTGGGGTTGGGGTTGGGAGGGAGACGAGGGTATTTTGGAAATGTAATTAATTAACAAATATTTTAATATATTTATTTTATTTTAAAGTTTAAAAATAAATAAAAAAAATGATGTGGCACATTTTAATTGGTCAAGATAAAAAAATTTAACGGTGTTAACTTTCTGGAGCAAAATGAGTAATAACGAAAAGTTTAGGAGACAAAAGTGAGCAAAATGTAATTTAAGGGGCAAGTTGAAAAATATGTAAAGTTTAAGGGAGAAAAATGTATTAAGACAAAAACAATATACAAAACAGACAAATGAGCTTCACCAATATTTTTTAGTACTCTTTACAATAATAGTAATGCCGGTAAACTTGTTCTTGGAATTTGTTTACATTTTTGCTTTGTTATGATTTAAATAAAATATTTTCTAAGTAAACTTTTGAAATTATGCTTTTTGATTGTCTACATTCAAACTTATTTATTTGTTTAATTTAAATTTAATTTATATATTTATGTCATAGAAAATACTATCGCAGATGATAAATGAAAACTTGAAGACCTCTAATTATAGTTGAATTTCTTTACAATGAACGATATAGGTTAAAATACATTGATGGTTAAATAAAAGCTCAACTACAAAGTTCTAGATAACTAAAGAAATAATATCTTAGTGTTTGGGTAATAAAGAATTATTACATTCTCATACCGAGATTTGAACCCATACAAGATGGGGCAAGATGAACAACTTTAAAGATCATCTCCGTATTTATATGATAATTTTTATTCTTTTAAAAAATATATTTCATACGAAATATTATAAAATAAAATCACTTACTATAAAAAAAATATATTTTATGTGATTAATTTTAATTGACACCACTTAGACAATAGAACATAATTAACTTTAAAAGAAATTTCTTTTACAAATATAAGTTAACATAAAACACATGTCTCAAATAAGAACCCATTTAAAAGAGTTTTTTAATAAAGCTTAAAAATTTAATAAAGTGATAAGTCAAACTTCACTATCTTAAATTTAAGAATCGAACTTTTTTTTTCAAACAAAAAAAGTAAGTTTAAATGAATATACGAAAACTGTTATGTCTTGTAAATGAATATTAGACAAAAATTGTGTAGCGAGCTTTATCAGGTCTGCTTTCCTGTATTTTAAATGCTAAATGCATTCTTTGTTAATCGTTAAGCTGAAATTTTCTTCTCATGGCATAAGCATGGGATGTCTGTAGGTGGAAGCTATTGATGCTCCGAGTCAGAAGCCACAAGAGAAAAGGAAACAATCTGATGAGAAAGATGATGAGTTTTCTGATTCAGTTTCTGTCGAGAACGGCTTGGATGTAGAAGTAAGAATGGATAAGACGACACAAGCATTGGGCGACGATAAAATATCAACTTCCAAATTTTTTTTTCTGATATTAGAAGTGATGAGAAATTAACAGCAGTAGCTGAGAGTGGATCGATAAGGTTGATAAATTGGCAACCGAAAATGATAGGTCCATATCAGACCAGTCATCCCAGAACCAAGAGTCCAACTATGCTGAACAATGGTTGGACGTTAAGGATTTTCATCTTTGTAGCCAGCACAATGGCGCCACGGAGTCTCCCGAGAGTACTAGCGATGAAGATCGATTCTCTGCAAGTTGGGATGTTAACTGTTCTTCGGACTGAGAACATCAAAGTACTCAATCTCCATAAATTTGGTTAGCACATTATATCCAAAAAAAAAAAAAAACATATAAATAATGTGCTTCACTATTCTTTGTAGTACTCTTTACAATAATATTAATACTACTTTTTGGTAAACTTATTCTTGAAATTTGTTTACATTTTTGTTTTGCTATAATTTAATTAAGATATTTTCTAAGTGAACTTTTTCCTTTTCTTTTTGAATGGTTCTAAGTGAACTTTTGAAATTATGCCTATTGATAGTTTAAACTCAAACATATTTATTTGTTTGTTTAATTTAAATTTAATTTATATATTTGTGCCATAGAAAACACTATCGCAGATGATGGGTGAAAACTTGAAAACCTCTCATTATAGTTGAGCTTCTTTGCAATGAACGGTATAGATTAAATTACATTGATGGTAAAGATAAAAGCTCAGCTACTAAGTTCTAGATAACTAAAGAAATAGTATCTTAGTGTTCAAATTGGTGAATATACTTATCTTAGTGAATATTCTTACAAAGATGTTATCTATTATTTTATCAAATCCAAAGTGATTAGGTTTTCTTACAAACTTGAATCGGGTTTGATTACCCGAATCGATTTAGTCGATCTAATACTTGATATCGATCCGAACATGATGACTTAAACTAGACTTCAAACATAAAACAAGTCAAAATCAACTCAAATTTTAGATGAACTAATATGGACTCGAGCCGATTTTCACCCGAAATCGAAGGCTACCCGTACTGAAAGTAACTTAAACCGAAGGCAACCTGAATTTATTTTACCCAAACTCAATATGAACCAAATAATAATATAATTTTAAACTGATAATTGAGTCGGAGTGACATAAATTTTTATTTATTTTGTGAAATGATGTATGTTTTATTCCTTTTTATTATACTACTAGTTAATTGTCACATTTGGTAATAATTTAATGTGTTGATATTATCCAACCCCGATCTTGATTTTTTTTGTGGCTCCAGGCAAAATAGTAGATTTGGGCCCTTTCAAAAAAAAATGTACAACATATAACAAAACAAATTTATAACATATAATAGTAATTTCATATAAATACTCCGTTGTTTAAGCGGATAAAATTTTTTACTAATAAAATTACTAAATTTTTTATGTTCAAGCAACTCATATGCCATCATCTAATACATAATCTCAAAAAAAATAAAAAAACGGGTTCTACGAGCTTTCCAAGATGCAAAATCATTAATAATAATATGAACATCAATGTTTTTCAAAAGTTCATTCTCGATTGATAAAATTGCAAGACCATTCAATCGTTCTTGTGACATTAATGACCTCAAGTAGGTTTTGATAAACTTTAACTTTGATTTTTTTTCAACTGATGCCACAATCACGTTTTCTCATCACGATGTTGTGATTTTATTAACTCATCAACACGTTTTCTCTTTTTCTCTCTTCACTTTCAGATAAATGTTTTTTAGGTAACATTGCAAGATTGAAGACCGAAGCAATCAATTGCAAGATTGAAGACCGAAAGAAGTTCGACGTTTGGCAAGGCAGCAATCAATCAACCACCGTCGGTGAGCAACGCCAATGTCGACAACGAATTTTTTCAGAAAAAAAAACCCTTAGATTTTCAATCTCATAATCTCTTAATAACTTCAATTGATTGAGGCTAAAACTTATGAGTGCTTCATTATTCAAATGCAATTTTACCTATATAAATTGTAGGAAAAAAATTATGTTGTCACGGTTAAGAGAAAGAAGGTTTAATGTTAATGACGGCTTATTTTTTTTTTGGGAGATATTAAAATGTTTTATGAGTTTAACGGTAACTTGATATAAATTTGGGAATTTGAAAAAAATTGAATCTTAGAGAGAGAAAGTGAGATAGAGAGTTAGAGAGAAAGTGGGGAAAATGAAAAGACATTTTTTCTTTTAAGTTTCTAAAAGGGGAAGTGCGTGATTGAAGGGAAGAAGAGTCAGTTTTTTGTTTATTTTCACTAAATTAGCTATTTATTTTTTCTTTTTTCCCTTAATACTATTTTTAAACCTAGTAGATTGGGTCTCTTTCAAGTTTGAGCCCTAGACCATTTCCCCTCTAGACGCCCCTTAGGGCGGGGCCTGATGGTATCTTTTCTCTTTTAAAGATCACTTCTTTTTGGTACCTTTTTCTTATTCTTAGCACGCTTTTCTGTTATTTGTTTTCTATTAGAGTTGGATTTGTTGTCGTCACGGCTGATCAAGATGACGCTCTTTTGATTATCCTATTTATCTCCTTGTTTTGGACCCTCGAACTAAATCTTGATGCAAGTTTAGTCACTGATCTTGTTCGCGATTGAGTTGTGGTAATAAATGTGTTGTCAACATGCCCCAATTCTGTAATATGCATTTTTCAATGTTGTTTGTTGATGATTTTTACCTTCATCGTCAAGCTTTGGTGATGTTTTGTCTTTGCTTTGTTTCGAGTCTTTGAATTAAGTTTTTACCTTTTTCTTTTTTGGTCCTTATGATCTAGAGTTGTTAGTTTGCTTGTTTTTAAGATTATGTTTGGATCTTGTTTGTTTACATGCATTGTAAACCTTCGTATTGAATTTTTCCTTTATTAATGAAACTGACGTACTCATTTAAAAAAAATAAAGAACCAATTTAAAAGAGTTTCTTAATAAAGCTTATAAATTCAATGAAGTGATCAAGTCAAACTTCACGGTCTTAAATTTAAGAATCGAAGTTTTTTTAAAATAAAAAAATCTAAATGATAAGATTGATAAAGATAAAGATGCATATTTTTACAAGAATATATCAACATTCTATGACTATTGGAAGTTCGATAATCCGAAGTTCCAAAGGTTGACACGAATAAAAAATGGATCGATCTGCTGTTGACTCGATCTGACAGGAAAATAATCGACCATATTGACATGATCCAAAACCAATCGATCAAATATTGACCCGACCCGAAATCAATCGATCCGGTATTGACCCGACCTGACACTTGACTCAAATTACCATAAAACCGAACTAAAACTGCCTTAAATTTAAACCGAACTGAGCCTAATCCGAATATAGTCTAAACCCGAAATTACCGACATGAACTCAATTTGAATATAAGGTAAATAACTGGTGAGTTGGAAGGGATCGAAATTATCTCCTGCAGGCAGATTAACGATGGTAAAATCAGTGCTTTGCAGTCTACCTTTGTATTTCCTGTCTATGTATAAAATGCCCTCTTCTATCAGCAATGAACTGAATAAACTGATAGCTAGATTCATATGGGGTAAGGTTGACGCAAACACAATTCATTGGGTGCGTTGGGAGGATTTATGCAAACCGAAGGAGGCAGGGGGACTGGGGATTGTGGATCTAAAAATCAGAAACCGTGCACTACTTAATAAATGGGTATGGCGATACAATACCGAGCAAAACGGACTATGGCGGAGGGTGCTGGATGGGAAATATTATGGCACAAGTAGAACGCTGCTTCCACCGCCAATCGAACAGAAGAAACTGTCATGGTTCTGGAGGGACATCACAAAGCCGATTTACTGTCCAAATGACGTTTTATTAGTTAATCTCCGACCTGTTCTTGGAGATGGTTTATTGATTGAATTCTGGTATGAATGCTGGGCTGGCGATACCCCTCTAGCACAACAATTTCCCAGGATTTTTGCACTATCAATAAGAAAAAATGGAAAAGTCAAAGATTTTGGGGTGAAATTGGAAAGCGGATGGAACTGGCTGATCCCTCTTCGCAGAAGAATGTTCGATTGGGAACTGGCTGTTTGGGATCAATTCATTACTACTTTACATAAATACTCTTCAGCCCCAATTGATCACGACATGCTAAGGTGGATAGGAGATTCAAGTGGGAGCTATAATTCAAAGAACTTCTGCGAATTAGCCTCCTCATCGGATATACCAAACACAGCAGTGTGGAAATTCGTTTGGGACAAGCATATTCCTCCAAAGATTCAATTTTTCACTTGGAGAATGGTACGTGGCAGATTAGCGACTAAAGCGAACCTTCTAAAAAGGGGATCGAAGTTAGTTACGGATCAGCTATGCCCCTTTTGTAACAAAGAAAATGAAACCGAACATCACCTATTTTTCTCATGCTTTACAAGCTGGAAGTGCTGGATGAAATGGTGTGAGAAGTGGAACACAAACTTCATCTTCCCCGGAACCATCGATGGAGCTTTAATGGCTTGGTGTGAGAGTTCCATCAACAGAAATTTAAAGGTAATCTGGTGTATATCTTTTTTCAGCTTCTGTTGGTCGATATGGATGCTGCGGAACGATATAATTTTCAATAACCGAAAGGGCGAAGACGGTTTATTTGATATGGCCCAAATTAGGACTTTCCATTGGTGTCGCAACAATTGGCCTGAGATTTTTACTTCAGAAAATCTCTTTCTAGCGGATCCGACAAATATAAGTATTCATGTTCCGGAGAGAAAAAGGCCCCCTGTCAACACCAAAGAGAAGACAGATATACTCTCTTTCATGGTCGATGGGGCGGTTAAAGGAGCGATAGGGGAAGCGGGTATTGGAGGGGTGATGCGTGATTCGAATGGTAAATTGTTGATAAAATTCTCAAAGTCTTTGGGGCATCTTGATGTAATAGCTGCAGAAGTAATGGCGATCAAAGAAGCATGCCTGCTATGCAAATCAAACAAAAGTTTTGCAGGTAGGAGAATTGCTTTCTGTTCTGACAGCTCCATCGCAGTCTCTTGGTTCCAACGACCACAAATTGCTCCTTCACACTTTACAACAGCAACACGAGAAGTGTGGAAATGGTGCAATTCGGAGCAGTGGATTTTTTGCAAAATTGATAGAGGCCAAAATGGAGAAGCTGATCTGTTAGCAAAGGAGGGCATAGAGAGGAAATCTGATATGATCCAAGTTGGCCAAGAAAATTAGATTGACTTCGCTTTGAAATGCAGTAGATGATGGGTAAGAAGCCTAAGGCACTAGGTGGAGCAAATGCCAGTGTAGTTTTTAATATACAAGTCAAAATTGACAGTGGTTTTGGAAGGCTTCATGTTGTAAAAGTAAGCAGTCATGTTTTGTGTAAGTCTAGGAACTGATCATGCATACAGTTCGGATCCATGTGTAACATACATCGGTTGAACATTCGATTAATAATATCAACTAGGCACTCTTTTCCCCCAATTTAGGATTAGTGGGGGTTTTTAATGAGGCCTAATTTCTCTTCAAAAAAAAAACCTTATATTCATTTAAAATTAGCTTATACCATTCGGCCAACAACTTAAATCTACAATCCATTCTAATAATTTATTTCCTTGCAATACAATTTGACTTTAACAAATGAATCATTACTTCAATATCTAAGCTTACTAACTATATCTAATTCGAATTGCTTAGTACATTTTCTATTAGATTGAATTCCCTTCTTAACCTCAAATTGAATGACATACTAATCAAATAAGTTCAATCTAAAATTTCAATTCCAATCGAATAACACATAGCCAATTTCAATTGATTATTACAATTTATAAACACTAATTCTTTATAAAAGCTATTCGGATATCATTCATTTAATCCATTCCAAGGTAAATAAATCTATTATCAAACTTAACATTTATTTTCAAAAGATCTAATACATCCATGTATCCGAAACATTCATCATATATATATATATATATATATATATAATAGGCATCATATTCGGTTCATACATCCATAGAGTTTTGTTTCCCTTTTTCAAAATACCCGGGGTATCAAACGGCTAAACCTAACGGTTGCCTATACAAAAAGAGACTATCCACAAAAAGAATCAAGCCCTACATATATACGGGCGATCTATACCCCAACATTTACCCCCTTACTTACATAACAAAATATAGGGAAACATTAAAAGTCTATATAGAACCAAAGTAGTAGTTCATGAACATGACCATTAAACCGAATTGCACTAACATGCTGAATGCTAAGCCACCCATCATAAGTACGACGAAGATAGGGAAAATCATGATTAGGCTTCGTACGGTAGGGTTTCGAGTGGAGGTCAACAATGTTAGTACCTGAAATTTAGGGGAAGGCATGAAGGTTCGAGTGGTAAGTACATTTCGTACTTAGTGAGGAAACCCTATTCTATTCGGTTTCCAAATTAAGCATTGTGATCAAACAAATTAAGTTTCACTTTGCACATTATTCCATTCGAATGAATCAAGCAAAGATAAGCAACAACACTATCAATGTCATGTATCAATCATTCGAATATGTACACAAGGAAACCAAGTAATTTCATTCGAATACATATCACTAAATTAACATTATGCATGATTCAATTTCACATACAAGCCATGAAACCTAGATTAACCTTTAAATATCAAATTATCACAAGTCAAATTTCATAGCATATCAAGCATGGCAAAATTACAAAATTTAGCATTTCATTCGAATGCTTCTATAATCAATTTCATCAATTTACTCTCAACTTCAGATTTCTTTTCTTTAATCATTCGATTAATCAAATTGCAATGCCTTGGATAGTATAGTTTGATAGGTAATCAAGTCACATATAACAGAGGTTGTGAATCAAATTCACCATGTTAAGGTACCACGTACCAATTCGTATCACATATAACATATCATAATGTCCGCAGACATTAAACAAGTAGGTACACTTACGTACCACAATATCGAGTACACTAACGTACCGATTCTCTTATTGAGCTCAGACTCTAGGCTAGCTGTACTACCTAAACAGACTGTACACACCAAGGGCTTTGCATTTAAGTCTTTAATTTCATCAGATACATAATCAATCGAATTTCAGAAATTCTAAATTAATCCTTTCGATTAATTGCATAAGGTTCCAATTCAATTAACACTTTAGCATACATGATCATATACGATTTTCATGCTAAATTCGTATTTTTCAGATCAGATTTCATATAATCTCATGCTCATATCATATAATTAAAAATTCAGATTCCATAATTCAACACTCAATTGAGCATATTAAGTTTAAACATACATGAAATGATCATCACATGATCATATCCCATATTTCAATGTCATGATATCTATACATACTCAACATCACAACAACCAACAATCAGCATTGTTAACATCATAATAAGCAACACCAAATTTACAGATATTCAATTTCAGAATCAAGCATACCAATCACAATCTAATTATAAACACATACACATCAAATTCATATAACACAAATACCAATTCCAATTTCCATTATTCCTTCTTCCCTTACTAAAATCGAATAGTTATTAAGTCAAATTTCATACTTATTATAACTAAAAATCAGAATAAGGTAGTTGGAACTCTAATTCCAACTCTAAGATTCGTTTCACTCACAATTCGCCGAGCTAATTCGGAATCCGTATGCCTTTCGCCCGATCCGTAGCCGATCCCGGAGTAGCCTCTTCTTCTACCCTTTCGCTTCTAAGATCTAAGGCACTCAATCCAAACAAATAACAAATTTTCAGAATGCAATTCATGCTATTAAAGACTGAATTTTTCATTTTAATCAAAACAGTCCCTGAATTATTTTAATCTAATTCGACTAGTTTCTAATTTTCCTAATTCCTTCAATTAACTCTTTAACCCTTCAAATTGACCACCAATTTTACTAAATTTCATACTTTCCAGTTTATGACTCGACTTAACGATGCTTCCTAAGCTTTAATTTTGCCAATTTTACAGATTTCAATTCCAAATTTCACATATTTCCAATTTAGCTCATTTCCGACCACCTAGATTGATACCTTTCGTTCTCTCTAAATACAACTCCAAATCAGATGCCGTTTGTTTCTAAATTCAGATTACATATCCAATTTTAACATATCAAAAATTCAGATCAAAACACCTAGTAGATTAATTTCTATAAATTTCCAAAGTTCACTGTCCAGCTCGAATTTGTGCTGGACAGTTTTGCATGCTATAACATTTTACACCTCCAGATTTTAACTCAGCCTTTAAAACCTTAGTTTATCATTTTTCTATGATTCTACATATATTAAAGTGAAACATATCAAAAATTCAGATCCAAACTCCTATCATAGCATTTTCTATAATTTTTCGAAAGTGCATGTCATAAACTTTACAAATCTGTTAACATACTTTGCATGCATGTTCTTAGTATTTTATGACCCTTAATCCTTAAGGATTCTTATAGTTTTCCATATTTCTAGCAACTATACTCAAGAACACCATCTTGTAAATTTCTAAACACTTCGAATCACATGACCTATTATAATTTTTACCATAATCTAATCAAGAAAGGAGTAAGCTACTTACTTCCGATTTTTCCTTGATTTTTCTAAGTGTTTTTCACCACCATGCAAGCTCTTGTCTTCTTCACCGAGAGCTCTCAAGGTTCCTCTCAATTTTGTGTTTATGGAATGTGTGTGTGAAAGAACAAAGTGAACTTAGTAGGTTTGGTTGTATAACCGGTTAAGGAAATGAGAAAGTGGGGAGGAGACACATTAAATGGGATATGACCAAGGGGTCATGTCCTCAACTAATTTCCCCTAATTAACCACTTAATATTCCTACTAACTCATGTATAAAGGCTTAGCTAAATAATAATATCATCCTATTAGTAGTATTAATCCATGTACTTTCATTTTAGCATGCAAGCCTTTTGTTTTCATCTTTATTCGAATTGGTCACTAGATAAATTGACCGAATTCTTCTTATGCATTTATTTACATTTCGATTTGGTCCATATGTACCAAATTTCAATTCGAATGTTAAGGAATTTAATCTAATAATTCCCTTAATCAACTAATTAGACTTCTAATTCTTCTAGGCTAATTTTTAGGATGTTACAAGAAGCCACAAGAGAAAAGGAAGCAATCTGATGAGAAAGATGATGAGTTTTCTTATTCTGTTTCTGTCGAGAGCTGCCCGGATGCAAAAGTGAGAATTGATAAGACGACACAAGCATTAGACGATGATGATATAACACCCTCAACCCCGGTTAGGAGTAAGGGGCGTTAAACAGATTCATATTATCTTGTTACAATTAGGCAGCGGAAAACGTGTAATATTCTTTTATATATATATATATATATACATTCGAATGCTAACTAGGTGGACCCACTTAAAATTTGATTCATTTAATTTACATATGATCTAACATTAAGAATCTTAATCTTATTTATAACATTTAACATGCATATACATATACATGTTTAATCCTTACTTAATCATTTTCGACAAATTCAATTTAGTGAGTAAAATAAATTCTAATCATGGTCAACTAGAGAATTTCATCTTTGATATCATCATCATATCATTATATGCCATATGCATTAATCATCCATGATATTTTTTTCCTTTATACAAAAGATTTCGGGGTAGCTACTATTGGCTAAAACCTATCGGTTGCCTATACAAAAAGTTAACAAAAAAATCAGCCCAAAACATATAACAAGGGCTAAGCTATGCCCCATATTTATCCCATACTTACATAACAAAATGAGGGAAACTTAATTTAAGAGTTTTAAACATTCTTAAGATAATAATTCATAAACATAACCATAAGAGCAAACTGAACTAGCATGCTGACAGCTAGGTCACCCATCATAAGCACAACAAAGATAATGAAAGGCATACTTTTATCTTCGACATCTAACAAGATCAGTGGGTGGATCGATAACTCAATTTCCTGTGGTTTTGGGAAGAAAGAAGAATACGAGTGATAAGTACTTACAGTACTTAGTGAGGAAACCTTAGTCTAACCATTTTAGAATTTCTTACTTTAATTATCACACAAGAATCCAATCTTTAATTTAAGCATGATTACATCATTCCATTCGAATGGGTCATTAACCAACAATTAAATTCACAAATCAATTAACAAGCAATTGCAACATGTATCATACTTTCAATCTAATTCACAATTACAATACTACAACTTAAATACAAGCAGTAGCAAACTGTAGCAGGATCAATAATAGAATTTAATTCACCAATTGCATGCTTCACCACAATTCCCAACTATCAACTCATCAAATCAAAGAGATCGAACATCACTAACTATAAATTTAATTTCTTATTAACTTGATTATGATGCCTTGGTTCATATAGTTAGCTAGGTATTCGAGTCACGTGTTATAGAAATGTGAATCAAATTCACCATATAATAGGTACCCAAGTACCACTTCTTATCATCATATTACATGTCATCTTAGTGCCAATTTACACTAAGCGAATATGTACACTTACGTACCATAACAATCGGGTACACTCACGTACCGATTTTTAACGAGCTCTAGACTCTAGGCATGATTTACTACCTGGACTGACTATATATACCAAGGACTTTGTCAATTATGTATTAGATTTAAATTCGTATAATTCAACAGCCAAAATTCCAGAATTTATCAATGAATCCATTTGATCATTTCACAAGTAAATTTCGATTCTATCATAGCACATGAAATTTCAATTTCAAACATATCATATATACACCACAATTCGAGTACATGACTTGGTTCTCATACCAAACTTTTATCTATTATTTCTCCTATTACATATCTCAACTCAATCAAGTCTATGAAATTTCATAAAAATTCCATCATACATTCCAATTAAATCATCAATCAATTGATGCAATACGACAAGAAAATCAGAATCAGTTAAGCTAATTCAATCCAATTGATTCAATAAATTGAACCTATCAATCAATTTAAGCAACCCTCAATTCCTATACATATATATTTATTCTTAAATCACAGCTCACAATAGTTCATATTTCAATGAATAGATCAATCTAGGCATAAAAACTGTCTACATGTGACTCGTATATCTCACCAATTTACTCCATCAAGCAATTCACTCAACAATCACAAGCAAATCAAATTTCAATTTCCATTAACTTCCTTCCCTTATTAAATTTAAGCCAATCTGAAATTTAAGTCATAATACATGCAAATTATATAATAAAATAATAATTAAAGTAGTTGAGACTCTAATCTTAACTCTAAATGTGTTTCACTCACAGTCGTCGAGCTAATTCTGAATTTGGAGATTCTTCCCACGTTCCCTTGCCAATCCAACTACCGAATCCTCTTCGATTCATTTTCCTCTAGGCTCTATTAAGTCATTCACAATCATTGAAGATCAATTTCAGAATCAATTTACTCAATTCATTATGAATTTTACAATTTAATTCTGGTCCCTAAACTATTTTTAATTTCGGATAGATTCGAACTAGTTTACTAACCTTCTCTTTTTTATATATATCCATAGTTAAATTTTTCAATTACCTATGTCAATTTAGCACTAATAATTTTCTCATTCATGTTAATAATTCTCTTCACTAAACCTCACCAATTCAATTTAAATTGTTATTCAAGGTTCGACATTTCCTTAATTGGACAGTTTCGACCACCTATACCAATTTAGCTCCCATTTTCATTATATCACTCGGAATTAAGTTCCATTTGTTTTCAAGCCAAACTAAACCTCACCAATTCAATTTAAATTGTTATTCAAGGTTCGAAATTTCCTTAATTGGACAGTTTCGACCACCTATACCAATTTAGCTCCCATTTTCATTATATCACTCGGAATTAAGTTCCGTTTGTTTTCAAACCAAAGTGAGGCAAGGCCTAAGGTAGGATTGGTGGTATTTTACGGGCATGTCATCGAAGTGATGGCGAGGATGAGGGAGGGTGTTTGTATTCGATGGGTTATGGTTTGATGTATGTGTACCTCTGAGTTCGGATGAATAAATAGGGCACTCTTTTCCTCTACCTAATTTTAGAAGGGGGGTTTTAATGAGGTCCGTCGATTTAAAAAAACATATCCAATTACCACCTATCAAAATTTCAGGCCAAATTTTCAAGTGTGCAATTGTTTATGAATTTTCAAAGTTAACTATCAATACTAAACATCACTGGACAGATTCGAGCACCATATCCAATTTTGCTCCAGATTTTTCTATAGAGCTCAAAATCAATTTTCGTTAATTTCCTATTAAATAGATATGCTAAAATAAATGGTGTTAAAATTTCAGATTGAAATTCTTAATATTTTATTTTCTACAATTTTTTAAAGTTGGGTGCCTAGACTAACACATTTCTGACCAGCTTTAAAATTCTTAGTTTATGAATCTTGTTACACTCATCATTTTCCCCATCTTTCTCATCTCAACTCGTTAACCCTATCTCAACATTTTTTTCCAGCATCTTAACATGTTTAGTTAATCAATTTCTATGAATCACCAAACGTACAAAATAAATTCATTCTCAAAAATTTTTACATGATCGAATAGGGAATGAGAAGTTTAACTTACTTTTAATTTTTAATTGTTAATCTTGAGCTAAGGTGTTGGACATGCAAAGTTCTCTTCTTCCTCTTCTTAGAACAATGGCCGAATTGAGCTTCTTCCCTCTCCAATTTCTTTTAGTTTTTAGTTTAAGTTTGTGGTTTCCTTTCCCACTAAAGGAGCCGACCAAAGGAGGGTCATAATGGGTGACATGATAGTCACCTAATTTCCCCTTTAATTGTCTAATTCACCCTTGATTTGTCCATGATTTATTTCACTAATAAGGTTATTTTAGGTAGTTACTAAATTGTTCATGCAATCCTTGTTACTCCTTTGTTCATCTGATTTGGTGACTTCTTTAGTCTTCTTTAAATTCTAATTTAGTCCTTAATGTATTTATTCTAATTTAATTACTTAATATTTTTAGTCTAATTGAGCCATTAATTATTAAATTAGTTCATAAAACTTCTAGACTAATTTTTGGGATGTTACATATGAAATATAAACTTCTAAATTTTCTGTTGATATTAGAAGTGATGAGAAATTAACAGCAGTAGCTGAGAGTGGATCTGTTCCTTCTGTTTTTAACCGAAATTCTATCAGTTCTAGAGATGCGGATGAAGACTCGAACTCCGAGCTTAATGAGGTTGATAAATTGGCAACCGAAAATGATAGGTCGATATCAGGCCAACGGTGCTGAACAATGGTTGGGTCTTAAAGGATTTTTATCTTTGTAACCAACACAATGGCACCACGAAGTCTCCCGAGAATACCAGCGATGGGGATCGATTCTCTGCAAGTTGGGATGTTAACTGTTCTTCGGACTGGGAATCAAAGTACTCAATCTCGAATGTGTCAACATCAAAATCATACATTCCAAGTTTTCAAGTGCAACAAAACTAGTTTCACCAAGTTGCAAAAATTTCTCAAATTGCATTGTAGAAATCAGCCACATAGATGATAAGCACAAGTTTTCAAATACAACTAAAAGTTCATACTAATGCTAAGAACTCATGTTCGTCGCCGGATTGCGAGGGTGAATGACAAGGTGAGAAAAAAGAATACCTAAGTGGTAAGTAAGCTCCATAATAGCACTCACAATGTCTCCATTGTGAGTCCTAAGAGCCTTGACAGCCTTGCTCCTCGATACCCTAGCCTGTGTCATGACCAAGTCAATGTCCCTAGGCTCGACCCCAGTCTCATCTATTTCTTCCTCTTCCTCATCGGCCGGTGCTCCGGCTGCAGCAGTAGAGGTGATGGATTTCTCCATTAAAGATCCCATATCTGGCATCTTGAATTGCTTGGCAGCTTGTGCCTTTAGCTGAGAGCTCAAATCCTCTATCTTAGCCTCGTTGAAGATGACATAGGTCTCCGAATTCGGGCTCTTGAAGACGTCGGGTTTTGAGATGAAAAACATCATCTGAATCCAAGAGAAACCGAGTAATTATTACCATACATCAGGCACCTAAAACTACTCGAAAAACAAAATCAGAGAATTCATACATTCTTGGCTCTCTTTATGGTGACCCTGCAGACATCAGTAACAGGCTTCATCCCCAGCTTCAACATCGCCTTCCGAATCTTCTTCTCGCTCCGGCTTTGCTTCGCACTTCCATTACCCCCTACAACCAATATTCCAAGCTAATTATATATATGAGTATCCTCGGAGCATATTAGACACGAGTATCCGACATGGGTACTAATAGCCAAAGAAATGCTGAAATGAAAACATACATACAGCCCAAAGTCACAAAATTTACCACAGATTCATATATCACTCAAAAATAAAAGAGAGAAACCTTGGATCCACAAGAAACCCGACCCAAATATCAAATGAGCGTGAGCTTCCCGCCATTATTGTACTTGAAGTTTCAGTTCTTCAAATGGTATTACAATTTACAGATATAAACTCTACACATTCCCTTCTAGCAAGTAATGCTCAGTACCACAAAGATCACATGGAGATTTTGTTTTTGCAGGTCTTAAATCCGAGAAACCCATCGAAGAGCAAGTTTTTAAATTAACTGCATTTCTTCTTCAAATTTTGAGAATGTGATTTACTTGTACATTTATAAACTAATTTGTGTCTGTTACAGAGGGTTTGAACGAATAGACTCGTGTATATCGACTTTGAGATTACCTGTCGAAAGTGCTCGAGAATACGATCCAGACATAGATCCAACGATATCAAAATCTTTCTACATTTCACTGGTAGTAAACAGCCCTAAAAGCAAAGACAACATTTTTTCAAACTTATTGTTTTGTGATCTCTGACCCCCTCAATTCAACAATGAAATCCACTTCATTCGAAATCTCACTCGAAAACAATTCTTTACATCCTTTATCTAATCCAAAAAAGAAAAACTGTTTAAGGTCACTCATTAGAAACCGAATTCTAAGAACGAGTATGCTCCGATTTTCAGACATGGATTGGACGGAGGGTTTCTTCAGACGTGCGAGGCCGAACATTCCGAATTGCTATATTCCTTAGAGTTTTCCAGTACCCGGATTGCTCCGATGCATGGCAATGTGTCATCCAACACTCACATGGAGCAGCCGAATCGCAAACATAACAGTAACACTGCATCGAATCGAAACAAAAACCATTAGGCTTTCCTCGAATCAAAATCCCAATCATAAACAAAGATAATCCGCCATTGAAGTAAAAGATTGTTTCTTTGCATACCAGTTCACAATATTGTTCATGAGGAGTAGTAGCAAATGGAAATTGCAGACAAAGATGCCTTGAATGTGGATAATCTCTACAGGCCACCTAAAACAACAACAAGAACAAAATTAAAGTTAAAAAAAGAAAGAAAAATCATTGCTTTTTGATAAAAAAGAAGTTAAAAAGTTAATTTTCTAAGAAAATAACAATACCCAGAGAATTAGATCAAACTAAAATTGAAGTTTTTACTCAATTCCAATTATATTAGCAAAAATTTGAATTCAAATAAACAAAAACCTGGCCACGCTCGGCGACCACGGAGAGTTCATCATCAACATCGCCGTCGGCGGCGGCGGCGGCGGAGGCGGAGAGCTTGGCTGTGTCAATGGGACTGAAAGGGTTAAACTCAAGAATAAAGCAATCCTCAGTCTCCTCAATGCGCTCCATGTCGACAACCTTTTTCAAACAAAAGATGGATCTCAAAGGACTCTCATCCACTGCACCGTCGTCGTTCTCCTCCTCCTCCCTCTTTAAGCTCGTATCTTTCTCCGCCGGTGAATGTACCACCACCACCTTCTCCGCCATTGGTGTTGCCCTTTTGCTTGATTTCCGTCGCTTTGCCATCGAATCCTTCGATTAAAATCCCGTAATTTCCTTTCTGATTATATGGTTTTTTGTGGAAAGAAATTTGAATTTTTTCTCTGTTTCTTGAAAATTGAATTTTTAAAGACAACCGTTGGCTTGGATTGGTTCCCCCCAAAATGTAAAATAACCTAAGCACATTGTTTCACATCGACTGGGCTTTAATTTTATCAAAATCGAAACCGAAATAACAAATGGATGATTCGATTCAATCCAAAATCTCTTAGAGTTTCATTGGGCTTTAGTCCCTATGTTTTCTAATTCTAGGAATGTAGTACTTCTCGAATTAAAAATTAGAGCCTCAAACTTTTAAAATTGTCAAATTCATACCTAAACTATGATTCTCATTTTAAATTGATCCCTAAACTTCTAAAAGTCAATTTCATCTTCAAATTGTTGTTTACATCACATCATACTATTACATAATACACATCGGTATTTACATGACAATTAAGAATTTTTATAACGAATTTATTAACAATAGATATGATTAGCATATACTGATAATCTAGAGATGAAATTAAATGTTAAAAATTTTTGGGACTAATTTAGAATAGAAGTCATAGTTTAGGGATGAAAATAAAAATTTTAAAATTTTTGGAGCTAATTTAGAATGAGGATTATACTTATAGCTTGAGGATAAATTTGAAAAAATTTAAAAAAATAGATCAATTCAAAACGAGAATCATAATTTTAGAGACATGTAGTGTAATTAACTCATTTTTAAATATGACATTTTTAATGTTAAAATATATTGTAATTTATGAAACAATTTTTGAAGCCATTCAAATAATTTTTTGTGAATAGTCATTCAAAGAATTTTGATGAGATATATTATAAGAGGATATTTATTACTCGATTCGAATTAATTAGATAATAAATTAAATGTGATGATGTTATGAATAAAATAATGAAGAACAACGAATAAAAATAAAATAAAAAGAGATGAGAGAAATAGGGAAATTTGTATTATTATCAAAATTAGACTTGTGTATAATGCCTTCATCTATTTATAGGCATAAGGAGCATTAAACTCTAATTAATGGAGATAATATTCCTAATAATAAAGTAAATCAAATATCCTAAATAAAGTTCTTATCATTATAGACATCAACATAGATACATATTCATAACACTTCCCCTTGGATGTCTATGAAGATAATGTGTCTCGTTAAAACCTTACTAAGATAAATATTCAGTGGGAAAAAATTCTTTAGTGAAATAAAAAGAGTACACACATCTTTGATACGCATAACATGTTGCCTCATTCAAAAATCTTACCAAGAAAATTCATTGGGACAAAACTTAGGTTAAAGAAAAAAGAGTGCAACGCGTATTTACTCTCTCTCATGAAAGCATCACATAAGATCTTTGAATCTTCGTAATTCAATCTTAAATACTATTTTTCTAAAGATCGTGAGTGATGAAACTTTGGAGTAATATGTTCCATGATGTATCCACCTTTCATTATCTCTACACAAGATATCATTTGTATCATATATTGTGAAAGTAATGATCTTTGTATATCCATGGATATTTCTTGACCAACTAATATATGGTGCCTCAAGACCAAGAAAAGATATAATTATCTTTATTCACATCCAACAATCTTACAATAGATATGTTTTATCTATATTGAATCTTCTTAAGATTCTTTCAACTTATGTCCATTCATAGACAAAAACGCATATTTAAGTGCTCGATCTTTAGGTCGAGACAAAACCACATCTCAAGATTTTTTTCTCAAATACTTTCATTAAATACTTTGAAAGCTCTTTATGAGTTCTCAATTTGAAGCTCTTCAGGAGTGCTAATGATATAATGAATCTCGATCTAAACTTCTTTATAAAATATATAAGGAAATATGATCATTCTTATAGTATTTCCTCAATTATTACCCATTAGGGCGATTATACCAAATGTGTCAAAATATAAATATTTAAGAAGACATATCTAAATAAATTTTCTCAGAAATTTTTAAATCCGTCACGGATAACTTTCTTTTTATAGGAATCTACAAAATGATTAGACACATATATCATATATTTCATAACTGCCAATGTAACTGCATCCACCATAAAGTAATTCGAATTCTTCATAAATCATAATTCAGTCATATTTGTGACTACTTATTTGTTTCCCACATGCATTACACATTTAGGTGTTTGGACTGCTGGTCCAAATACTTCTCTTTTGAAAGTTCAAAGCGTCTTTCTATATTGCCCAATCATTTCAACATCTATAGATTCTTATACAAGATTCTCATTTTCTTTCTTTACTTCTACGGAAGTATTCTATGTAAAATCATTTGTAAAATTGTTGTCGACAACTTTTTAATTTTCTGGTTTCATTCTTGTAGTGACATAACTCATCAAGATCTCTTCAAAATTTCAATCTTTATTTCTGGTACCTGAAACTCTTCAAGAGTTCTATAATTAGTTATGTCTTGGGTCTCTTCAGGAGCACCCGCCTTCAATATATGACCATCTCATACTACTTTCTATTTACAAGAATTTTGATCATTGGAACCAATTTCAACTCATGTTTCAGGCATGATTTACATCCATTCGCTCTAACATGTAATTTAAACTTAGAGCATTTTCAGCTGGTTTATGAGACTTGATTACTCTCATTAGGTCAGTAAATATATCTGGCAGTTGACATACAATAACTTGAATTATCTTATGAACTTCTAGTTTATATTCAAGGATCTATATAATGATAATTCATTTTTCTTCTTTATACAACTGATTATTCTCTTCTCTGAAGTAGAGAAGAATCATCTCATAAATGATTCTCCAATTAATGTTTAAGAGTTTAAACATAAAATGAGACTCGTACTCAATATATATTCTCAACCCTTTTTATTTACCCTTTTTCTACGTTGTGGTGGAGCAATTCATATCGCACATTTAAAAATTCTAAAATGAGAAATGTATGACTTCTGACCAAAAACCATTCATAACGTAGAGTTTATTATAACTCGTTGGCTTGATGCGTATAAGTGTTGCTATATGTGAATTACCATATAGATAACTTTATTTTTATAGTTTAGCTATTAAAGAGGAGGCATCCAATTAAAATTTTGCTAAACTATTTTGCTCATAATCAATAGGCTTGTAATAGTTATTTCAGCTGATATAGCCTAAAATATAAACTCACAAGCTTTTGCAAGACGAATAGTCTAATAGCATAATCTGAATCCCTTTAGAATCAATCTCACAAACTTCTGGTTGTAAGTTGATAAAACAATGTAGATGCATCTACTAAATTTATATAAAATTTTCCACTTTTGTGGATATATGAACCCATATTTTATTCAGATATGAAAGACATGCAGTCTCAACTTTAGTACAAGAACTTCAAGTTCTTTCGGTAAGTGGGATCTTAATCATTTCCTTTGAGAACAAGCACCACAAGAACTTCATGTTTTTTAATAAATGTGCATATAAATCTCATTAGCTTTCGCATCATTATTGATTATGATGGTCTAACCGATCATGCCAACTATATACAAGTGTGTATATACATTTTTGAATTTGGTAAACTTCTGGTTTACCATAACATGCGATTCAATCTCACTCGTACATGTCTAGTACAACCATCAAATTTGTTCCTTTGAATAGAAATATATTTATCTCTTTCGGAGCTTTCAATGAAAATTGTCTTTTGGTATCAATATATAGTTTTTCTAGAGCTTTCCACTGATTTTTGACTATGAGAATTTATATCCACATTGGCTTATTTCAAATGCCAATTGATAACATATGTGATCTATAATTCTCGAAGGATTATTTTGTGAACTCATTGTTTTTTTTTAATTTTCACTTTTAGTGGTGACGATATTATTACCATCAACGGTAATTTTTACAATATTCATAATTTTGTACTTTTCATAATGTACTTTCTCTCAAGAATTTATTGCTCTTGTAGAGCATTAATATTTTCAGTACTTTAAGAAGTACTCACATTTTCCCTTACATTAAATGAGAAAATATATCTTATGTTTCTGTTAAGCATAAATCGTCACCATAAATTGTATTTGATAAGTAATCATGTTAAACAAAATAAATAAATACCATAATATATAAATATAAAACATAAATAATTAATATGTAAAATAAATAAACGACAAAATAAATAAAAAGATAAATAATTCTCTTCAAAGCTATGAGAATAATTAGAAGATGATTTATTCTCTTCGAGGGTTATAAGGAAATCAACAACGTCCAAATGAGTTAGACCAGCAATGTCCAAATAAGTTGGACAAATATCATCATCATCATTTTTCGCTAACAAAATTTGCTTCTATTTTCTTTCCTTTATCATTCAATGATTGTTGATTTTCTAGCGTACGACAAGTACGAGACCAATGGGTTATTACATCGCATTGACAATAAATAGAATTTTACTTCCTTAGAATGTTCTTTTATCACTCTTATCATCCTTATAATCTCACTACCGGTGGGTAGAAGTATTCTTAAAACGACCCTAATGTCTATGTTCATGGCCTCGACCATGACCATAACTACTAATGTGGCATTTATTCTTTCCATTATAAAATCTTATATTCACTTTAGGGAATGGAGTAGAGCCAATGGGCCTTTAAAATATTTTCATGATATTGTGTCTTAGGAAAACATTATTTGTCGTGAAAAGTGGAATATGTTTTTATTAACATATCCTCATCAAAGAGAACAAAGATTTAATTCTCGTATGTGGCATTGTTAAACCAATTCACAAGGTCCTTTAAAAACCTCCTTTGAGACCAGTAGCCTCGCAGAACGGGATGTCCAGCCAATATACTTGGATGATATCAAAGTTATGTCTCTAATTGAATAATGATTTACCATGTTTGCATTCACTTCATGGAATAAAACAGATCCAATAATCGCATGGAATAAACATCATGCTTGCATTCACTTCATGGAATTGTTGAGTTGATCGAACAATTGCAAATGGCCAAGAGGGGGTGAATTGGCAATTAAAATTTTGGTGGAGAGAAAGAGTGAAAAATAAAAATAACACAAGTAGTTATAGTGGTTCAAGTTCTCCAAATGAACTCTACATCCACTACCTTAGTTCCCACTAAGGATTTTCAAACAATTCACTACTTGAATTCTTCCCCTTTTCTTGGATGAGGAGGTAACCTTACAAATTCGATTAAGCTTTCTACCTAAAGCTTAATCCACTCAAATTACAAAGAAAGTTTGTGGTAAACTCAAATGATTCCTCTCAAAGGATAATTGTCTACCCAATTACAATTTCAATCACCCCAAACTCACAATACAAATTGACAATTGACAAACACTAGAGTTGGGTACAAAAATTTGACTTTGAATAGCTCAAGGGTTTGGATTTTTGCTTTGATAATGCTTGTGGGTTGAATAGTTGTTGCTGACCTTCAAAGGACTTCAATTTATACCTCTTCTATTAATTCTAGCCGTTTGGGTGGTTGGGAACTTGAATAGAGCCGTTGGAACCCTCTCTTACCACCATAAATGCACTTTTGCAGCTACCCGTATCGGTACTCGGGGAGCCGTATCGATACCTGTCTTAGAAAAGAAAGAGCCGTTGTGTGCAATAAATAAGGGGTAACTGTTGAGTTGTGTGGGGCTCGATTCGATCAACCAATGTTGCTCACCAAGTGGTGGAGAGGTGGATATTTGGGTGGAAGGGTTGAGAAAGCTAAATTGAAATGTGACACAATAATTTATAGTGGTTCAACCTTCTAACCAAGGTCTACATCCACTACCTTAGCTCCCCACTAAGGATTTCTCAATCAATCCACTATTGATTCGTCCCCTTTTCTAGGATTAGGAGGAAACCCTTACAACCAATCAAGCTTCTACCCAAAGCCTTGATCAAAACCCTCTTTACAAAGAGACAATGAAAAGCAAACTTAAAATCCTCTAATAGGTGTTTGTTTGCACAATTAAGCACTCACCCAAAACCTAAAACACTTGAGCAAATTTGACAATTTTGGCTCACTAGTGTTTGTTTATACAAGAATTGACAATGTAAGCACTAAGACATTTTTTGATCATTTGATGTTTGACAATCTGAGCATTAGCCTTCTCTTGATGCTTGGAGGTCCCTTTTATACTCCCAAATGAGTTTGTAGCCGTTACTAGCCGTTGGGATCATATTGGAGCCGTTGAGGACTTTAATTCCCTCCATAAATGTAGTTCTGCAGCTCCCCGTTTCGAAACGCTCGAAGCCGTTTCGAAACACTCTCAATGTAGAAAGAGCTGTTGTAGTCTGTCAGGGTACCCGTTTCGGAACACCCCCTTGCTGTTTCGAAACGCGTAACGAAACGCTATAAGCCCGTATCGAAACGCCTGCATTTGAAAGTTGGTTGGGAAAAAGCCGTTGGGTTTTATGGCCGTTATGGTCAATGCCATGTAGGCGTATCGAAACGGCCTAGCCCATTTCGAAACGCTGGGCAAAAATTCTGTCCAAGGAAGACCCGTTTCGATACGAGTATCGAAACGATTTTGCCACTGGAATCCCCTGTTTCGAAACGCCCTAAGGTGTTTCGAAACACCTGGACAGTTTTGTTTAGATTGGCTTTGAAAAACATGAAAAACCCTTTTGAAAAAAATTCCCTAAACATAATTTCAAGTTGTTTGGACTTTGGAACTGTTTTAAATACTTTTTAAATCAGTCCAAAACATTTTTCAATTATTATATCAAAACATTAGTTCTACAGTATCGAAACGCACGTAAGCGTATCGGTACAGGGTATCGAAACGTCTAAGACCGTATCGATACCTTTTTTCTCAACTTAGCTCACTTTCGATTTCCGTTTCGATACGAGGGTTTACCGTATCGATACGGGTCAACGACCAATTTAAAATTTGGCTACCTAACCAACTGACACCAACGGTCAAAATATTTAAACCGACTTGAATTTAAAATTCATTAAAATCATTTCGATACGGGTGAAGTCGTATCGGTACGCCATTCAAACTCTTTAGACTTTTACGAAGGAGCGTATCGATACAAATTGAATCGGTTTCGATACGAGTTCCGGCAGTAGCCAACTTTGTAAAAAAGGTATCGATACGGCTGGAAGCGTATCGATACACCTGGACGGTTTTCAATAGTTTGGCCTTGGAACACTTAGGAAATATTTTGAGTTGAGTTTTTCAAATCAGTTTTAAAGTGTTGGTGAATTAAAACTTATTAAGGGACTTATAAAACAATTTTAAGTTTTTCAAATTGATCCTTAAAGATTTAATTATATCAAAATCAAACATAGGTTTTACAATCTCCCCTTTTTGATATAACAAAACTAAAACTTAAAATTTTGACACTTTGAAAAACTTTACAAAGTTAACTCACCCTTAATATAAGCTAGGTAACTTTTAAGTTGAAATCAAAATTTTTAAAGTGTTGTGAGCTAGTTTCTCTCCCCTTTTTGTTAGATCAAAAATATTGAGACAAGACATAGGTGCATAACATAGGCAAAGGTATAAATAAGCAACATTAATATTATTAAGCATAGCATCAATCTTAAAAATCCAACAAAACATAAAATCAAAGCATAGGTTTAATAATAAAACAAACTTAGTCCTAAGAACATAGATCAAAGATGCATAAAATAGAAATATCCTAAATGATATGCATGAGATGCAAGGAGAAACGACTAGGCATCATCTTCGCCGTCTTCATCATCTTCATCGTCAACTCTAATGGGATCATCATTCCTCATGCTATTGCGCCACTCATCATGGAAAGCGGAGAGGGAAATATTCAAAGAGTTATGACCGCTTTCAAGAGAGGTTAGGCGATTCTCCATGCTCGCCATCCTTGTGTCAAAGGTTGTTTCAAGGGCGGTAAGACGATTTCCCATATCTGTCCGCAACCCGGTAAATTGCTCATTGAGGAATGTCATAAGAGCATCCATGAAGGGTTGAGGAGCTTGATCACCTTGAGGTTCTTCAAAAATTTCCGCGGCCTCGGGTGGTAGCTCGGAAAGACGTACCCAATTACCATTAAAATAATGGAACTTTCCCCGTACAAGAGATCGTTCATCAATGGGATCGGTGAGGGGAGTTGGGTAGTCAAAAGAGCAATCAATATCCTTTTTCATAAAGAAATAGCTTAAGGTCGTACCATAGGTAAAAGAGGTGACGAGAGAGGTGTGGCGATTTTGCACAAGATAGACGATCTCCGCAAACATGATTCGAGCAAGGTTTGGGCGCTTTCGCTCACGGAAGCAACGGATCCAAAAATCATCCACTTGATGGATGGTAGAGTATTTTCCTCCGGAGGGCCTAAACCACCAAGACACCATCAAATGGAGGATTCGATCTTGAGCATTAAGGGCGGTTACGGAGCCACTAAGAACATGGCCAAAAGCATTCTCATCATCAAGGCCTTCATCCTCCAAATTAAAAACTTCACATATGGATTTGACATCAAGGATTAATTTCTTGCCCATGAGATAAGAACTAATGGCGATAACAACCCCATTACGTGAAATACATTTGGCATTAGTGTAAAAGATCAAAACTAAAAGACGGTAATAAAAACCGGGAATAGAGAGAAAATCCATGAAATTCCAACGTTGGAGCAAATGAAGATATTCAAATTTAAAACGCTCCGAGTTAAGAAAAGGAATGGATATTACCCTTTCCGCACGAATCTTGTAATTCTCGAATTGACAAAAATATGCGAGAGCCGCGGGATTTTCAAAGGAGTGTTCATAGATTGAAGTGTAGTTCGGACGTGCAACAACTCTAAGATTGGATGATTCACCGGTTTGAGAAACCCTTGATCTCTTCCTAGATTCCTTGGGTGCCATGATCTAAAAGAAAATCATGCATTTAAATTTCTTCATTTAAGTTAAGAACCAAGGTAAAAAAATTTGAAAATAAAATTTTAAATTTTTTTTGAAGAACAAAAATTTTGTTAAAAAGATGAACATAAAAACAAAACAAAAACAAAAACAAAAAATATTGAAAAAGAAAAAGAAAGAATTTTACCTTAGGAATTTGAGAGAATGAAGAAAAATCTAGCACAAATTTGATGAGAAGGATCTTAGAGCTTTGCTTGATGGAAAACCTCTTTAAGATTTTGAGTTGTGGTGTGAAAATATGAGGGAGGAAGAGCCCTTTTATAGGCAAAAACGGCTAGAGTGTTTAGGGTTTGAAGAATTTTAGTTTTGGTAAAAGTTTAAGACTTTAAATGCCAAATTAAAAGCTGTCTGCGCAGTCGAGTATCGATACGCCTGAAGGTGTATCGATACGGGGGTAGAAACGTCATTTTCTTAAAAATGTCCGTTGGAGAATCGTATCGAAACGGATGAGATCCGTATCGAAACGATTGAAGCTCGTATCGATACGGGTTTAACCGTATCGATACCCGTTTAAGGCAAAAAGAAGCCTGGGAATCTTAATAAAGAACACGTATCGATACGCGTAGAACCGTATCGATACCCTATGCCCAGAAATACATCTTTAGGCCTAAAGAACAACCATAGGCTCGATTTTAACATCTCCTAAAGGTATGCAAATGATGAATGAACAGTTCTAAACATATTTTAATAAAATCATACTCCCCTTAACTATAGGCATGGATATTTTCAAGAGTTACAACACATAAAACATGCAATTTCACAAGATCAAGCAATTTTAAGCACAAAGAGGTCCTAAAAGGTCAAGATAGGCTAGCTAGACCGAACTCCCTCCTAAGGGACCAAAAACGCTCTTTATCTAAAGGTTTTGTAAATATATATGCTAATTGGTTCAAGGTGTCAACATATTCTATAACAACATCATTTTTCAAAACATGGTCTCTAATGAAATGATGTCGAATTTCTATGTGTTTAGTTCTAGAGTGTTGGATGGGATTCTTAGTGAGACAAATGGCACTAGTGTTGTCACACTTAAGGAGTATGGTTTTTACTCCAACATCATAATCTAAGAGTTGTTACTTCATCCAAAGGACTTGAGCACAACAACTCCCTAAGGATATGTACTCCGCTTCGGTGGTAGATAAGACTACACTATTTTGTTTCTTAGAGAACCAAGATACGAGCATACTACCTAAGAATTGGCATGTCCTGGAAGTACTTTTTCTATCTATCTTACATCCCCCATAATCCGCATCCGAATAAGCATGAAGGCTAAAGGAAGAATCTTTAGGATATCAAAGGCCTAAAGTAGGTGTGTCTCTAAGGTATCTAAAAATTCTCTTAATGGCAACTAAGTGTGATTCTCTAGGACTAGCTTGAAACCTAGCACACAAGCAAACACTAAACATAATATCCGGTCTACTTGCGGTAAGGTAAAGCAAAGAACCTATCATGGATCTATAAAGCTTAGAATCAACACACTTACCTCCTTCATCTTTGTCAAGCTTTATGGAAGAACTCATAGGAGTGGCTTGAGGCTTTGCATTCTCCAAGCCAAACTTTTTGAGCATATCATTCACGTACTTAGCTTGATTTATGAAGGTGCCATCTTTCCTTTGTTTGATTTGGAGTCCCAAAAAGAATGAGAGTTCCCCCATCATGCTCATCTCGAACTCACCTTGCATTAGCTTAGAAAATTCTTTACAATAACACTCATTAGTAGAACCAAAAATGATATCATCAACATAAATTTGAACTACTAAGATGTCATTATTATATATTTTTATGAAGAGTGTGGTATCCACCTTTCCCTTTTCAAAACCTTTTTCAATTAAGAGATTTGAAAGTCTCTCATACCAAGCTCTAGGAGCTTGTTTTAAACCATAGAGAGCTTTTGTAAGTTTAAACACATGGTTTGGAAATTTTGAATCCTCAAAACCCGGTGGTTGTTCAACATACACCTCTTCATTTATAAAACCATTTAAAAAGGCACTTTTCACATCCATTTGAAAAAGCTTGAAATTATGATAACATGCAAATGCAAGCAACATCCTAATAGCTTCCATCCTAGCTACGAGTGCATAAGTCTCATCAAAATCAATTCTCTCTTCTTGTGTATAGCCTTGAGCAACAAGCCTAGCCTTGTTTCTCACTATATTACCACTTTCATATAATTTATTCCTAAAAACCCATTTTGTACCTATAGTAGATTGATTATTAGGCCCTTCAACTAATGTCCAAACTCTACTTCTCTCAAATTGATTTAATTCATCTTGCATGGCCAAAATCCAAAAATCATCTTTTAAAGCTTCTTTAATATTTTTAGGCTCAATGCATGAAAGAAATGCAACATGATTCATTAATTTGAGAGAGGATCTAGTAGTTACCCCCTTGGATGGATCACCCAAGATTTCACCACCTTTGACATAGTTTAACTCCCTTGGGTAAGACACCTCCCTTTCCTCAAGAGCCAAGTCCTTCAAGGCTTCAAGAGGTGGATCTTGTATATCCTCATCTTTAGTTGGAATCTCCTCCACCTTTGACGTTTGTCCTCCATCAATGGCATCAAGGATTCCTACATCATCATCATCACAAGATTCCTTCCTCGGAAGGAGGTTATCATCGAAAACAACATCTATTGACTCTTCAACTACTAGAGTTCTTTTATTAAACACACGATAGGCTTTAGAGTTTAAAGAGTACCCTAAGAAAATAGCTTCATCACTTTTAGCATCAAATTTACCTAAGTTTTCTTTGCCACTATTCAAAACAAAACACTTGCAACCAAAAGGATGGAAATAGCTAATGTTAGGCTTCTTAGATTTTAAAATCTCATAAGGTGTTTTCTTCAAAATTGGCCTAATCATTACTCGATTTATAATATAGCACGCGGTATTTGTGGCTTCCGCCCAAAAATATTTAGGTAAATTATTTTCACAAAGCATGGTTCTAGCCATTTCTTCTAAAGTTCGATTTTTCCTCTCAACTACCCCATTTTGTTGAGGAGTGCGAGGTGCGGAAAAATTGTGGCTAATCCCATTTTCATTTAAAAACTCATCGAAACTTAGATTTTGAAATTCGATTCCATGATCACTTCTAATGTGAGAAATTTTAAGTTCAAGATCATTTTGAGTTATTTTAGAAAATGTGATGAATTTTTCTAAAGCCTCACCCTTTGTACTTAAGAATAGAACCCAAGTGAACCTAGAATAGTCATCTACAAGCACAAAAGCATATGATTTCCACCCAAGCTCATTGTTCTAATAGGCCCAAAAAGATCCATATGAATCAATTGTAAACATCTACTAGTAGAGACATCATTTATGGATTTAAAAAAAGTTCTATGTTGTTTACCCTTTGAACATGCATCACAAATTTTATCATTAGAAAATTGAAGTTTAGGTAAACCTCTAACTAGATTAAGGGAAATTAATTTTTCTAAAACACTCATGCTAGCATGTCCTAATTTTCTATGCCAAAGCCATGAGTCATGTTCATCATGTGCAACTAAGCATGTATGAGATGAATGAATGTCATCTAGATGCACCATGTAAATGTTCCCTATGCGATGACCAATGAGCATTAGTTAATTTGTTTTAATGTTTACAATTCTGCAACCACTTTTATCAAATAAAACATTAAAACCCTTGTCACACAATTGACTAATACTCAACAAGTTATGCTTAAGACCGTTGACATACAAAACATTTTCAATAAAAATAGAAGAGTGATTACCAATGGAGCCTATTCCTTCAATGTGGCCTTTGGAGTTGTCACCGAAAGTTACCACTCCACCACCTTTTGGCTTTAGTTCCACAAATCTACTCTTGTCACCGGTCATGTGTCTTGAGCATCCACTATCAAGGTACCAAGAATTTTTGCTTGAAGCTTTAGCCTTGTAGCAATGCTCCTCCTACAAACAAAGAAATTAGGCATTGATTTTTGGTACCCAAATCATTTTGGGTCCATGAGTGTTAGCCTTCAACATTTTGGTTCCCTTAGGAATCCAAGAAGCAATAGCATTCATATCATTAGAAATAATGAGTTCCTTAGGAACCCAAACACTCCTAACTCTTTGACCTCTAGATTGCTTATTAAAATTTCTTTGTTTAGGAATAAAAGGTTCTCTTTTTACATATTGGGATTTAGAATGATTTCCTTTTTCAAAATAGCAATAGATGTTTTAAGATTATCCACATCCTTTGTGTGATAATCTTGAAAATCGGAAAGAAGTTTTTCAAGTTCAAGATTTTTTGTTTTAAGATCATTTGAAAGATTTACTAAAAACAAAACCTTATTTTCCAATTCGGAGTTAGCTTTAGAAAATGTCTCATTTTGATTTTTCAAATCGGAAATAGTTTTCTTGTTTTTCAAAATGGATTCTTTGTATTTTCCTACTAACTCATCATACACCTCTTGCAATTCATCATAAGCATCTTGAAGTTCATCAAAAGTAAAATCGAAATTGGATAAGTTAGAGTTTACCTTTGGTTCATCATCAATGGCCATGAGACATAGATTGGCCACTTCCTCCTCTTCCTCGGATGACTCATCGTCACTCCAAGTGGCTATTTGAGCTTTGAGCTTGTTCTTCTTCCCAAAGCTCTTCTTTTTCAATTGAGGACATTCGGAATGGATGTGACCCGGTTTCTTGCATTCATAACAAGTGATTTGGTCCTTCTCCTCTTCCTTGCTCTTACTCTTGAAGTCTCCCTTTCTAATGAATTTTCTTCCACGATTTGACTTCATGAACCGAGTAAACCGTTTGGCCAACATGGCCATCTCCTCATTTTCATCCTCACTTGAATCGCTTTCTTGATGTGAAGCTTTTAGAGCGATTCCCACTTTCTTCTTCTCAATCTTCTTCTTCTCAACTATTTTCTTCTCTTGTTCTCTTCCCTTCCTCATAATCTCATGGGTGAGTAGAGATCCAACAAGAGCATCAAGCTTGAGAGTTTTCAAATCTCTAACTTCAATAATATCCATTCTCTTGCCATATCATGACTCCGGAAGAGAGTACAACAATTTTCTCACTAGTTTGTCTTCGGGGATGATTTCGCCGAACCCCTTCAATCCGTTGACAATGACCGAGAATCGATCAAACATCTTGGAGACACTTTCATCGGGATCCATCTTGAAGTTCTCATAGCTTAGATTGAGTAGCCTAATCTTTGTCTCCTTGACATCACTAGTTCCCTCATATGTTGTCTCGAGGGTGTCCCAAACCTCATTGGCATTTTCGATTGAAGACACCTTGGAGTAGATATCCGGACCAAGTGTACAAAATATCACATGAAGAGCTTTGTCATTCACTTGCATCCTTCTTCTTTCATCATCCGTCATCTCGGCTTTGACCTTTGGGACAAGTCTTTCTCCATCTCTCTTCATGGGAATGTATGGACCTTCTTCAACCACATCCTACACCATGTAGTCGGTAGACTTGATGAAAAGCCTCATCCTATTCTTCCAATATGGGTAGTTGTCCCCATTAAAGAATGGTGGCTTGGTGGTGGATTGGGACTCATAGTTGGAGGTGGATGCCATTGCTTGACTAGTTGTTGATCAAACTCTCCTAGAATCGACTCAAGAGGGTTGTAATCCTTCCAAGCCGTTTGGGTGGTTGGGAACTTGAATAGAGCCGTTGGAACCCTCTCTTACCACCATAAATGCACTTCTGCAGCTACCCGTATTGGTACTCGGGGAGCCGTATCGATACCTGTCTCAGAAAAGAAAGAGTCGTTGTGTGCAATAAATAAGGGGTATCGAAACGCACGTAAGCGTATCGGTACGGGGTATCGAAACGACTAAGACCGTATTGATACCTTTTTCTCAACTTAGCTCACTATCGATTTCCGTTTCGATACGAGGGTTTACCGTATCGATACGGATCAACGACCAATTTAAAATTTGGTTACCTAACCAACTGACACCAACGGTTGAAATATTTAAACCGACTTGAATTTAAAATTCATTAAAACTGTATCGATACGAGTGAAGTCGTATCGGTACGCCATTCAAACTCTTTAGACTTTTACGAAGAAGCGTATCGATACAGATTGAATCTGTTTCGATACGAGTTCCAGCAGTAACCAACTTTGTAAAAAAGGTATCGATACGGCTGGAAGCGTATCATTACACCTGGACGGTTTTCAATAGTTTGGCCTTGGAACACTTAGAAAATATTTTGAGTTTGAGTTTTTCAAATCAGTTTTAAAGTGTTGGTGATTTAAAACTTATTAAGGGACTTATAAAACAATTTTAAGTTTTTCAAATTGATCCTTAAAGATTTAATTATATCAAAATCAAACATAGGTTTTACAGGAATGCCCCATCATTGATAATCGCATGAAATAAACATCATGCTTTGCATTCACTTCAGGGAATGCCTCCCATGAAAATTCTTGTCAAGATGAATTTTTGTAACATGAACTTGGGAGAAGTCTATAGTCGATTTTTTCCCAACGTAGAATAAATGTTACTTTTGAGCAAAATCACCATGATTTATCAGAGTTTAAAATAATAATTTAAAGAATAAAAATAAAATTAGAATTTACCGATGTTAATTTTTCTCTTAAGGACAATGAAGACATAGCAAACGACCAAAACAGCTTCTCATAATCTCTTTGTCATGTCTCTTACCATGCCATTCAAACATATCACGTAAAACTCAAAACACGGTTAAAAATATCAAATATCATCAATAGGATAAAATAAACTAAATATTTTTTTTGATGAGAATTGGTGACCTCGTTAAAAAACCCCTTCATAACGATCTACTCGAGAAGTAAATCGACAGCGGAAGGAGGAAAAGAGTGTCACAATGGTATTATTAAAAATCAAAGTTTACATAATCATCTGCAAGTCAAAATCCCTATGAAGGAAGTATTACAATAAGAAGCTTAAACTCTGAAGTTCAACCCAGATTGATCCCCCTTTTCGCTAACAGGTTTGCCTCCACGTTGATCCTCCGAGGAATTTTCTTGAATGAGCATTGATTTAAGTTCCCAAGTTCAATGATAGTCCGGACCAACTGACGATATAATATCGGACAAGAATCGGGGTGCGAGATCCATTCTAGCCCAATGCTGCTATCGCTTTCGATGATCACCCGACAACCTTTGCAGACCTTATTCCCCGATATGAGAGTGAGCCTATGCTTGATAGCTAGTAGTTCTGCTAAGATCGGAGAACCTGCACCAATCCTGTGAGAGAAAGATAAAACGGTATTGCCATTAGAGTCGCGCAAAATACCACCCACCCCACCGGCACTACCATTACCCAACATGGCCCCGTCAACATTTAGTTTGAAGAACCCGATGGGCGGGGGTTTCCAGCTTAGCAATTTTCCTGATTTTCCATCGCACCAATCAGCAAGAGAGGGGTTGGCTGTTAAGTCTTCCATGGATATCATCGTTTCGGGAAATCTAGTTTTGAACTAAAGGGCCAAACGATACTTGATGAGGAACCATAACTGAATTCTGTCAAATTTTTTCTGTTGGAAAATAATCTCATTTCTCGTTAGCCATGTCGACCAAAGAACAACGTGGGGAATGAAATTCCAGATGGACCTCGAAGAATAATCCGCCTGCCACATTTGAATCAAATCGCAGACGTCTCCAGGAATGATCAGTGCGCGCTTCCAAAAAGCTGCAATTTGCATCCAGATTTTCCATATCGCTGAGCAGTGTAGGAATAGATGGGAGACAGATTCGTCAACGCTCTCGCAAAAAGGGCATGAAGTCGAACCCGAAATAGCAAGTCTCTGCCTTGGAGAACAGATTTTACCGCCACCCTCCCATTAGCAACAAGCCAAATGAAAAAATCTACCCGAGGAGGAGCTAACCCAGACCATATCCACTTCTTCCAATCAAAATCCGATCTATCAATATTAAAACTGCATTCATAACCAGATTTCACAGCGTATATACCGTCCCCACTACCTTTCCATATAACACAGTCTTCCGAGAATCCCTCGGAACGATAAGATAAAAGGAGACTCATGAAGGCAGACCATTGGCTAACTTCCCAATCAAAGATTTGCCTGCGTAATGGAATATCCCAAGACCACCTGCCGTTGTCAACATTTCCAAATTCGCAAACAAAACCCACCTTATTGCGGGATAAAGCAAAAATTCTGGGGTATAGAACTTGTAAAGGAGTTTCGCAAATCCATACATCGGTCCAAAATTTAACTGATTTACCACATCCCACCTGCACTCGGATGAAGTTGCGAAAATTGATGCTAAACTCATCAAAATTATAAAAGGAATTGGATATACCTCTCCAAATCCAAGAAGACATTCTGCTTCGATCAGAAGATGGCAGTAGCAACTCTTTACCCCAATCTAGTTTACTGCGTATGATTTTCACCCACTCCTTATCCTTGTTGTTCGCGAAGTTTATAATCCATTTTCCAAGTAAAGCTCTGTTTTGATGGGTCAAATCACGGATGCCAAGTCCACCGCGATCAAATGGCATACATACTAAGCTCTAGCCCAACCAATGAATTCTTTTCCTTGTGTCCGTAGAGCCCCACAGGAAATTAGCTAAGATACCATTTAGCTTCCTAGCAACCGCGCTTGGTAGATTGAAAATAGACATGTAATATGTTGGTAGCGCTGTGAGCACAGATTTTATCAAGACTAATCTGCCGCTGGGGGAAAGATTGTTCCCCTTCCAACTAGCCAAATGTTGATAGAATTTTTTAAGGACCGGATCCCAAATGGCTGTCGAATTTCTTTTGTGACCCAATGGAAGACCCAGGTATTCAGATGAGAATTTCCCGACACCACAGCCTGTTTGAGCAGCCCACTCATCTAGTAAATTCGCCTCAATATTGATGCCGAAAAGCTTACTTTTTGTCAAATTAAGTTGCAGGCCGGAAGCAATTTCAAAGACACGAAGGACCTTCTTTACATTCTTAACTTCTCTGCTTGAAGCACTACAGAAAATTATGAGGTCATCTGCAAATTGCAGATGCGATAGACTATAGGTATTGCCCTCCTTTCCGATGGAGAAACCGCTGAATAACCCCACTTCCGAAGCCTTCTCAATCATCAAATGAAGAGCCTCGCCAACCAAGTTAAATAATAGTGGGGAAAGAGAGCAACCTTGGCGAAGGCCCCTCGATAAGGTAAAGCACGGAGAAGGAACACCATTAACTAAGACTGATATTGAAGTAGTCGAAATGCACTTAAAAATCCATCTACACCAACGATCCCCGAAGCCCATTTCTTTCATAACACGCATTAAAAAATGTCAATCAATTGTGTCGTATGCTCTTCTAAAGTTGATTTTAAAAACAGCCCCTTTCCTACCAAGCTTCTGATAGTAGTCAATTCCTTCGTTAGCGATCAAAGAACAATCAAGGATGTGCCTACCTTGAATGAAACCAAATTGCGTTTTGCTGACCACCGAATCCATAACTTCTTTTAGTCTACGCGCCAAGACTTTCGACAGGATCTTGTACACCCCACCAACCAAACTGATCGGTCTCTAATCCTCCAACGATTCCACCCCGCTTCTTTTCGGTATCAAGGTAATGAAGGAATGGTTCACCCCTTCCTCCCAATCACGTTCCTTGAAGAAATTATCAAAGAACTTAACCAAATCCGCCTTTAATACGTGCCAATATTTTTTGAAGAAGCCAATGTTGAAACCATCGGGGCCCGGGGCCTTGGAGCTATTCATTGAAGCGATTGCCTCCCATATCTCTTGTTCCTCAAACTTCTTTTCTAAGAGATCTTTCATGTCAATTGATAATTTCTTGAAATCGAGTGGCAATTCAGATACTTCCAAAGTATTACTGGAATTATAGATGTTATAAAAGTGCTTGAACACACCAGCCTTGATGCTAACAGGATCAGAAATTTTCTCACCATTTACTTGAATCGCCGGAATGAGGTTAGTGCGCCTACGATTAGAAGCGGAAATGTGGAAGAACCGAGTATTTTGGTCACCCTCCGAGAACCATCTCACCCTAGACTTTTGGAGCCAAATGGATTCTTCACGCCTTAACAAGGACCAAAGTTGATTTCTGCTACTCGCCAACTGATTCTGGTTTTCCAAATTTAGAGGATCCAGAAGCAATTTGCCTTCACGTTCAGAGATGACTGTTTCTAACTTAGGAATTTCCCCATTATGTAGTAAATTACGTTTCTCCGACCAGCTTTTGATCTCAGATTTGGTGCCTTTCAATAGGCTAAGAATGCCCTTTCTGTTATTGGAACTCTTCTGCCGCTTGAAGGCGTCTGCTATCAACTCATCAAAACCCTCAAGCTCCATCATGTAATTGAAGAGTTTGAAGGGTTTAGGACCGCCGAACCCCCCCTTGTTCACTAGGGACACCGAATTATGATCGGAGATACTTTTCGGCAAAAGAATTTGTACTAAGTCTGGGAAGTTGTTCAAGAAGGAAGTATTCACCAAAAAGCGGTCAAGGTGAATCAGCGTAGGAACTTCTCTATTACTTGACCATGTAAAATACCCTCCTTTTAAAGGTAAATCAATCAAGTTAGCCTCTTGTATGAACTCCCTAAACAGCTCCATGATCACACGATTGTGGCCAGCTCCGATTTTTTCCTCGCAACCAATGTAAGCGTTAAAATCACCACCTAAGCACCACTCAATATTATGTGCTTTAACCAGTAGCAGCAATTCTTCAAAAAAAGCAGGTTTCTCAGCATCTAAAGTAGGGCCATATACATTAATCAAACCAACTTTAGAAATGCAACCACGCCACTGACCAAACAACGCGATATAATTCTTCCGGTTCACCTTTTCAGTCACAGTGAAAAACTCAGGATTCCAAATGCAAACAAGACCACCCGAAGCACCAATAGCAGGTTCGAAAAAGAATTCAAAGTTTTTACCACACCCCATCCTTCTAATAACCGAAGACGACAAGTTACTTAATTTAGATTCCTATAAAAATAAAATCTGCGGTTTCTCCTTCTTGACAAGTCTCCTAACAGCACAAATTTTTTCAAGTTTTCCCAACCCCTGACATTCCAAGTGATTAAAGATAGATCCATGGAAACATTAACAGAAACCCAATAACTACCTTCAGACCCCAAAGTTAACAAGATTTCTTCTCTAGCTCGACCACTTTCTCAATTAAAGCTTCCTTACCTCCCTTAAAGGAGATGCCCAGAAGGTTACTTACTCCCCAAACTGACATGGCCTCCTCGATTAAGCTGAGATGGATGGAGTCTCGAGAAATCCCAGGAGCTTCATCGGAGATTCTGATATTGACGTTCTCCAAGGAATCGCTAATGTGACTCCTAATGACTCGTCTGTGCTCCGCATTATAGAAATCACCAAAGTGATCCATAGACGGAAGAAAATTGACTTGTTGAAGGGGAAGAGAGGATCCTTGCTTTGAAAAAGAAGAAACTGATAAACCCCTGTTAGGAGACAGAGCTAGACCCGAGCAAGAGTTTTCCGCTAAGCTATCGGGCACAATGTCTGGCTCACCGGAGGATAAATTGGGCCTACGGTTGCTCAAGAGAGAATCCTCTACAATTAAATTTTCCAGCCCAGCGTCCTCAATATTTGCCCCATCAGAAGCGGGCTCAATATTCCTAAGCCCAGTATGAACCAAGTTAGCAATATTGGGCAGCAGGGGGCCCACTCTATTAGGTAGAGAGACATTGATCATGGATATCGATTCATTGCATGAACCTTGAAAATGGTGTATCTGACCAGATGTATTCTCTTTCTCCGAAACCTCGGGAAAATATTCCCCATCATTGCGCTTTGATTGCTCAGCTAAGAAGGAAACTCCCAACCGCCCATTCGAGGCCATAACACCCAAGCCATTATTTGCATCGGGGATACCAACCGGCACGTCTGGAGAGTTAGCAGATGAAGAATCCTGCCGGACGAGACTCTCAATGCCCCGCGTCTTTGCCGGTGGTCTTTGGGACATAGGATCTTCCTCCGATAGGTCCTTCATGATACCCTCCCCAATCGCATCTTCAACCCAAAATTCTTCTCCAACAACAAGTTTAACGTTGACAACACTGTCCATAACATTCAGTCGGATTGCTGAGGGGATAGCGAATTGGCTTGGGATTCTGACAATTAGTTTAGCAGTGTTAAGATCATTCTTCCTCCTTGTATCTTCGTGAATATGAATGAGTATACCCCATTTCTTGCCAAGTGCGGAAAAGAAATCCTCCGACCAACACAGGATGGGAACGCCATATAGCGATATCGAACAGAAGGAAAAAGGAAAACCATCGACTAGAACATGCTCTTCGAGAAAATCGAACCAAAAAGATAATTCAGTCTTCTTGTCTCGCCAGATCCTTTCTTTGTCTTCCAGATTATGAAACGTGATAATACACGCATTGTAGGCCAAACCCCATTTTGACACCTTAGCGATGATGCCATCGCTAGCCAACGCCTTCTCCACAAACTCTCTGTCAAAATCTTTCTTCAATATGCCCGTACTAGAACGATCAATCCAATCCAAGTCCTCAGATTGAAAAGTAAAGTCAAGTTCCGAATTTTCATCTTTTTTGTCTGAAGGCTTGTGCGCTGCCAAAGGATCCGCTAACGGCGGGGCACTATTAGTCTTGTCATGCTTCTTGTCGTTTTTTCCACGAGTTAGAACATCTTTAAAAGACCTATTATCTTTCCCATAATTCCTGGTCTGATCTTTAGAAGCTGTATGATTCCCAGGACGATTCAGAATCCCTGCTGGAAACCCACCCAGATTGGGTGATACATGTCTATCTTTCCTCAAGTACTTCGCTTGAGAAACCCTAACCATTCTACCGTCGATGTAGGTGCCATCCACTTTCTGAATAATTCTCCAAAGATCTCTAATGTTTTCCAGATGAATAAAGGCATACGTGCAATCCTTGTACTTCGGTTTTCTGTTGACGAAAGGAATAAAAAAAATAAATCACAACAAGTATGTAGAGACTAAAGTGAATAAACCAAAAAAATATGAATAACTCGACAAAAATTACCCTTTTCTCTTAAAGTTTACGAATATGCAAAACACAACATAGAAAACTATTTTTTTATCGAAACAGTGAAAAGCACTAACAAAATAAAAAATAATTGATTGATACTGAAATTAAAATACAACCAATCATGGTATACCCATCTATGTTAATTCATCCTTTGATTTGTGAGAAACCAGAAATTCATCTTTACCTAATGCTTATATACAATCGAACACACTCCTCTTTGTTTTTTTTTTTTTTAAAAAAAGTTAACAACCAAGTTAAAATATAAAGAGAAAAGTAATCAGTAACAACAAAATGAGGAAGAAAAAAGAAATTTATCTTTGGTTCACCCTGGAATCAAATTCTTTCTAATACTTTTTTAAAATTCGAACGAAGAATATCTCAGTTGATTAGAAGCTCATGTTGATAACGTGTTATGAATAAAATAACGAAGAACAACGATAAGAATAAAATAACAATGAGATGAGAGAAAGAGGGAAATTCGTATTATTATAAAAACTAGACTTGTGTACAATGTCTTCATCTATTTATAGGCATAAGAATACATAATACATTAAACTCTAATTAATGAAGATAATATTCTTACTGATAAAGTAAATTAAATCTTTTAAATAAAGTTCTTATTATTATATACCTCCACTATGATTATAAATAATTAATTAACCGAATTTTTTTCCTAGGCTTGTTGAGGCCCAATAATCAAATTCTGTCCCCTTTTGGACATAAGCTCACGTTGTACCACTTCTGCAACATTGAAATCATATCATTAACAATTTAACATGTCAAGGCCGCCACAATCGATAAACAAATCGGAAACCGCCGCCGAATCAACCGTCTTCTTCAACCTCCCAAAGCCAACAGCCACCCTCCCCGACGTTTTCCTCACTGCAATTCCCCTCCTTTTCCTCTTATCTTCAACTAAACCCAACGCTTCCCTTATAAAGTTCCTTCCTTTCAATCCTTTCCCTTCGAACCCACGTCGGTTCCTAAGAATCCCGTCCATGTCTCGCCCCAGCACCGCCGCCTTCGCCACCCCACAGGCTCTCTCCGATTGGCTCAAGCCACGGTTACCCGCCCAGTCATTAGCTTCGTGGGGGGTCAAGCCCGGAACCAAAAACATCCACAATCTCTGGCTCGAACTTTCCCAAGGCGAGACGTCGCTCCTCGATTCATCGCCTCCGCTCCGAACGGTTAACGTCGTATCGGTTCGTGTGCTGGGGGAAAACAACAACCTTTTACTCGTCGAAGCCGGACAGGAGTTGTCGGACGGGAGTTTCAGGGATCGGTTCCGACCTCTGTCGGAGAAGATGAAGCCCAATGAGAGCGTTGAAGAAGCCGTGGCTCGTGCGGTGAGAGAAGAGCTCGGTTTTATGACGGTGAGGATCGTGCCCGGTTCGTATGAAAAGAAACTTGAGGAGCGTAATTCGGCGTCGTATCCGGGTTTGCCGGCGCGTTATGTTCTGCACTCGGTGGACGCGTGGGTTGAAGGTTTGCCGGAAGGGGATTTTGTTACTGAAGAGAAGGAAGAGTACGAGGATCTGGATGGGACAATGGGATTGGAGAAAGCTGTGTCTGTAAGAAAACATTTCTGGAAATGGGTTAGTTCTGATTCGTTTTCTTCTTCAATTGAATGAGGAATTTTGTTTGAATTCATTCGAATTTTTAGGGTTCATAGCTTTACTTCTATTTGTTGCTTAATATAGAAATATTTGAACTTTTATATAGAAATATACATCAAAACAATAGAGTTTGATGTCTTGTGTTTTGGTCTCAAACACACATGCTTCTAGTTGTCTTTTGAATGATGTCTCGGTAGCCTTCCGGTCGGATATCTCGGTTTTCGACTGATTAGCGGGAAGCTGTCTCCATTGCTCGAAAAGATCAAAAATAGGCTCACAAGTTAGTCAGCTAGGTGATGTCTGAGTTATGCAGGCAGACACACATGCTTCTAGTTGTCTTTTGAATGATGTCTCGGTAGCCTTCTGATCAGATATCTCGGTTTTCGACCGATTAGCAGGAGGCTGTCTCCATTACTCGAAAAGATAAAAAAATAGGCTCACAAGTTAGTCAGCTAGGTGATGTCTGAGTTATGCAGGCAGATGCTGCTCCTTTAATCTGTTATCTTCAACTTAGAGAATTTTCAGTGTTGCCATTTCATTTCTCCAAAATCAGTTTTGCAACAGATAAGTCGGATGTGTCTTCGGTTTTTCTCGAAGGGACAGCTTGTTAAGGTTCAATGTCTTCCAAAATCTGAAGGAGACTTGGGAATGAAAATTTTAGAGTGCTGGAATAGAGCCTGCATTATGTTTGATCAAGAACAACTAGCCAGTGGAGGCAATGATGTTGTTCGTGTATGGGATAGGCAGTCCGGCGGTCCGTAGCATATTCAAATTCACCAAAACAATGGCTACACAGGTTGAAGGATCATAGTTCCGCTGTCAAAGCCCTTGCTCGGTTCCCTTTCCAGAGTAATCTACTGGCCTCGGGTGGAGGTCATGATGATCGGTTTTGGGACACACAAACAGGTGCATGCTTGAATTCAACTGATACATCCTCTCAGGTGTCTGCTTTGCTATGGATATACACAGAATCAATCAACTCTTGCTCCAAGCCCCCATGGCTGCACTATGACCGAGAGTACTTCACATGACTCAAAGCCCCGATGCTGCACGGGGACGAAACACTAAGACTCTGAAATGTTTTCGGGGACCCGGAAGTGGCTAAAGCTGCTCTAAAAGTGAAACATGAGCCATCTTCTAGGTTTAACCTAATCCGGTGACTAAAGAGACCACATGGGAATGGGATGGATTCTTTTGTGAAGTTTCTTAGCTACTTCATCGTTCACATTACCGTGCCATTAAGGTTTGTGATCTCCTTCCCTTTACAAGAAGATGATGTTTTGATTAAGGGTTGTCACTTCCTTTCTCCTAGGGGATCGAGCTATTAAAAATTTATTAACCGAATTTTTTTTCCTATAAACCATTAACTGAACCGAAAAAAGTTTGGTTAATTCAGTTTTTAAATTAACCAAAATTTGTTATAAAATTTGGGATAAATTACACAAATGGTCACTAAACTATGTTAAAAATGATCTTTTTAGCTATTGAACTTTCAAAAGTTATAAAACCACCATTAAACTTATTGAACTATTACAAAATGGTCATTGTCATTGATTCGTTGTACATTATAAAATATTGATAAATATGGAAAATTTTAATGATCATTTTTTAATAATTCAATAAATTTAATGATATTTTGTGTTATAAAGTTTCATGACTATTCTATAATATATCAAAAACTTTAATGACCATTTTATAATTTTTAAAAGTTTAATGATAAAAAATATATATGTAATATGCAAAATATATAATATATAAAAATTTCAGTTAATTAACCGATTTCGAACTGAATTAACCGAAGTTTGAAAAAAATCATTAACCGTTAACCGATCGAGCTTAAAATTAACCGACCGATTAACCAAATTTTTTTTGTTTGTTCGGTTAATTCGATTAAAACTGAAGTTCAAACGCCCTTATTTTTTTCTTACCTCCTCTCTCTCGAATTCATTTGTTCGACCGATGTGGTAATTCGTGTGTTCTTGCCGTGTTTTTTCTGTATTTCCATGCATTATAATAGTGTTTAAGGGTCCGATTTATTTTTTTACTTCGAGTCAACTTAACTCTAGATACGGTCGAGATCCACATAATTACCGGACATCGAAATACGAAAACATTTAGATTTTTTTAAAGATCCGACCACCTTGAATGTGGTCGACATGGAATTTGATGATTCCTTAACCACCCAAGCAACCTTTCTTTTCCTTTTCCTATTAGTATCTCATCCACCATTAACACTTTTAAGCTCAGTAGTTGCAAAGGTGAAACAATCCCTCGCCTTTCCATGAAAAAAGCAAGCAAATGTGAAAAGAGGTGAATTTAGAGTGCGATTAAAATACTACAAATTTTAAAATTTGTCTAAAAACTTAACATTTTAGACATTTTAATAACGTTTTAGGTTAATTTTTTTTATAATTTTTGACAAATATCGAAAAATTGATTTTTTTTATAACACCAACTTAAAATGTTATCAAAAAATCAAATTTCAATACTTGTATTTTAAGTTTCGAAATTTGTCAAAAATCACGAAGATACAATTTATAGTAATATTAATGGCAAAATGACAAAAGATGCCCCAACGTTTGCATGTTTTGTCATTTAGCCCCTTATTCTTTCTTCTGGTCCAAATATGCTCCCAACGTTTCATTCGTAGTCCAAATATGCCCTCAACGTTTCAATTTGGTCCAAATATGCCCCCATTAGATGAAAACTGTCAGTCAACTGACGCTCAACAGCTGATGCTGACTGGACTTGCCACGTATTAAGATCTGCAGATGCCACGTCAAAATTTTTTGTATAAGTCGTTGATCATCAGTTGATTGACAGTTTACATCCACCAAGGGCATATTTGGACTATGAATAAAACGTTAGGGGCATATTTGAACCAAAAGAAAGAATATGTGCCAAATGACAAATCAAGCAAATGTTGAGGGCATATTTGGACTCAAGAAAAAAAGAGCTAAATAACAAAACATACAAACATTGGGGGCATCTTTTGTCATTTTACCTATTAAAAAGTCTAACGTTTTAGTTTCTTGACAAGTTTTAGACAACTTTTAAAATTTGTCTTCTTTAGCCTTAAATTAGACTTTGAAGATAAACTCATAGTGACTTGTCATTATCATGTTCTAGTATTATAGTCGAGAATAATTTAATTTTAAATATAATCGAGATTCAAAAGTTAAAAACTTCAGCATTAGCATAGTATCTCACACATCAGTGGAACAATGAGTCCGTCTAATTTCAGGTATAAACGGAAGTGCAGCATTAGGTCGAAACGTCATAACCGAGACACAGTTAACGTTGAACCGATATCTGCCGGAAACCCAAATCCCGGCTTTCCACCGGAGTTTCCCGACAAGTTGAAAACTCAAAACCACCCTCCCCGCACTCTGATCAAGTTCGACTTGGTGACGGAGAGACGGAGGCACCGCTACCGGAGTTTCCAACGGAATCAACAGGTTACTCTCTTCATGCCCTTGGTAAAACGGAGGAATAGAGGCTTCCGCAGTTATCTTCTGGCCTTTGTACGAAGCGTAAGCTCGCAGCTCGTCGTAGTAAATGCCGGCTCTCTTGTTGAAGTTTAAGGAGACGAAGGTGAGTTGGATGGACGAGTTGAGGAGCGAAGGGCGAGTGAGGTTGAACGGGTAGATTTGGGATTGTGAGATCCAGATGTCTGGTATCGAAGGGTGGGGCACCGGCAAGATAAGGAAGATGAAGGCTAAAACGGTGGTGAAAAACGAAAGGAATGCGAAGAGTAGTTTCTTGTAGGACTTGCCGGCGGTGAAGCTTTGTTGCTCGGCGCTGTGTGTCGGAGATTTTGAGAACACTTGAGACATTTGCAAGAGGTGGAAGAAGATACGAGAATGAAGGTTTTCTTAGAAAATGGTGGCCGATGGGTTTAATAAAGAGGGAAACTAGATTTATGGTATAATTATGAAGTTAGTCCCTCGCTTTATGATAATTAAAAAGTTAGTCTTTTTTATTTAAGTTATCAAAATTTGATCTTTGTACTCTATAAAAAATCATAAAACATATATTATAAATACAATACATCTAGAACGAAGAATAATGGAGATTAGTCCACTAAAATCTCATACAAAAACTTAAAAGTACAAAGAAATGTAAATATTTCTATAGAGATTAACATACTGTTAAAATCCAGAAGCCTTCCTGAATCTCTTTGTTTATGTTCAAATGAGACGCATTATGGGACGAAAAAAGAGTGGTGAGCAAGCTAAACTATCGGGCAGATTGCTCCGCTACCTATGACTGATTACATTGGCAAACAACCATCAACCGAGTGGAGATCTATCTTTCTATGACCATCAACAGAATCATAATTAGAAATTAGCGTCGTGAAAATCTCTGTGCGAGTACCAAACAACCATTAAGGTATGCTGAAATTATGCTAAAATAATTTGAATCTAAAATATTTGTATTCAAATTGATTCGAATATAAAATTGGTCGGAATTAAAATGATATAAAAACTAGAAATTTTTAAATGGGGTAGTGAATTATAAACTAAAATGACCTAAACTTACCCAAATTATTGAACTGAAATGACCTAAAATTTACCTAAATTCAGAATCATTAAATAAAAATACTGAATACTTTTTCTTAAGACTTAAACACAAGATGGGAAAGTTTTTACTACTACATTTGTTACCAATTGGGGTTTATTTTTTCTAAACATTTTTACATAAAATATTTCTAAATCTTATAAATAATTATTTTTACTATTTTTATTAGTTTGAAAAATTATTTATTTATTTATAATAATAACAGAATTGTGTTGAGTTAATAATAATAATAATAATAATAATAATAATAATAATAGAATTGTGTTGAGTTATTTATTTATTTATTTCAGGTCATTGTACTAGTTTACACGAATAGAACACACTAAAACTAGGCAAAAAAAGATTAGTGGTTGGCAGTTGAGAATTGATTAATTGCGTTGCTATATATAATCTTAATCATGCTTTTCATGTTTTGTAAGAATATTTCCTTTGATGTAATATCTAAACTAGACTTTTTTTTTAATAGTTTAAAGTAATTATAAGGTAATATCTGTTCTTAAATATTCTTAACATTTTTGACAATGCACACACTTTGCACATAAAATGATTGAATCTGAGTCTCCTAGAATGAACATCATCCGCTTTTCAACTGAAATCACTTGGTGGTTCTCTAAACTAAACTTAATTCCTAAACTCTTAAATTAAAAAATAATATATGTTCTGTGACGGAACTTTAGGGTAATAGTTTGGGGTCAATTTAAATTCTTTAAAAATCGGAAGTTTAAACTAAAATTTGTAATAATTTTGATGATTTAATAAAAAATTTAAAAAATGTGAAAAATGATTTAATTAAAAATATTTAAAATTTTGAAATCTAATATCAACCTAACTCTTAATTTTTTTTATCAGAACACTATCCGTGAACAATTAGAAATATAGATAAAATCTATTAAAAAAAAGAAAAATAAATAAAATTGCTGAGATGTGCAATGTTAAAATAGCGAACTCAATATGAACCAAAATCAAAGTGAATTGATTCTCAATATTTTCAATAGGAGTAGAGATACATTAATTGGATGGGTGATTAAAAATGTTCTTGTTAGTTCATTTTGTATGAGTTCAATTTTTGATATTTATCTCAAAAATATAAATATTTTTCTACTCGACCTAAAAATTTATATTTTCAATAGTAGTAGGTACTAGTAGGGGTATTCAAGGTAGGTTAATCATAATGTTTAGCACAAACAGTTGGTTAACTGTTATAGCGGTTATTAACCGTATAACCTAACCGTTAAAGAAATAGTTAACCGTAAATATTTTAAATGGTTAACCGTTATGAACTGATTCGGTTACAGGTTAACCTATTACAATTTTCTTTTCAAACGTTCATTATTTTATAAGTTAATTAACCTAACCATTAAAAGTTAAACGGTTTTAGTTAATCGAACCGTTAAAAAGATCGTTAATAATTAACCTATAGGTTAATCTATATGTGCTTTTTTTAACTAAGATGTTGGGGAATCGATTTTGTCATGCCTGGAAACATAAAATCTTTTGTATTGCTGTGGGCATCAATTAACAAAACCGTAACCTAAATTATTGAACTGAAATGGATTAAAATTAACCCAAATTCAGAATCATTAAATAAAAGTATCGAAAACTATTTCTTAAGATTCAAACATGAGACGAAATTGCAAGTTGTGTTTCCTAAATGATACAATTTTAATTTAATCGTTTTATAATATAAAGTAATGATAAAACTAATGTGACTACAAACAAAGATATAATGTGAAAAGACATACACAATTTTAGGTCATGAGAAATAATTTATTTTTTAACATAAAACTCGATGTAAGTGTTCTCACTAAAAAAAATAAACAACTGGTCATAAAATGTAATATATTTTTATGAGTATGGATTGAATTTTTTATCTCATGATTAAGGGATGAAGTAAGCAACCAGCACACCACATCTCATGGTAGATGTGGATATGCATTGAGAGAGGTGCTCGCCAGTGACGAAATCAAGATTGAACTATCGATTAACTTTTAAACAAATATGGTCTTAAAAAGTAATTAAGCCAGAAAATTTAAGAGAGTTTAGGTTTAATTTTACAAATTTTAAAATTGAAAGGTCTTGAAAATTAATTAAACTAAAAAAATAAGGGATCAAAGTTTAAATTTTTAATTTTAGATTACATGCTTCTGGAAAATAATAAATCATAAAATTTTGAAAAGGACAAAAATTTAATCGTAATAGTTTCAAAATTCTTATGACCTAAAATATAAATAACGCATCAAATTTTTGGGAGGCAATTGCCCTTTCCAACCTTGTACATGTTTCGTCCCTGCAAAAAAAACGAATAATAAAAACTCTATTTTTTTTCAAACAACTACATATTTGAGCCCTGAAGACTAAATTTCATGGACTTTTGGTAGCTGAGACTCATTAATAAAATTGGTTTTGTTTGATAAATAAGGAAAAGGGGCCCTCCAAATTAGTAATCATTTTGATACATTTCTAACTTTTCCCCTAAATTTGCTATGAATTTAAATTTTTTAATAATTAATAGGGTAAACTACATAAATGGTCCCCTGACTATGCTCCAATTATCTTTTATGTCTTCCGACTATCAGAAGTTACAAATTGATCTTTTGACTAAAAAAAAGTAACAAATTGGTCCAACGCCGTTAAAAATTTAACGGCTGATGACGTGGCAGTTAATTTAAATTGATATAATTACATACTTAGCCCTCAAGTTCTACACTTATTTTAATTTGACCCTAATTCTAAAAAATTAACCCACAAGTTTTAACATTATATCAGTTTAGTCCATCTTCTTTTCTATTTCTCTTCTGCTTTAATTCTTCAATTCATTTTCACCAGCATAATTGTTTGGATCAATTATGTATAAATTTTGGAGTTTTGCTGTTGAACTGTGGCAGCACCAGAATACTCTCTCCTCCATCGACACTCCTTCAACTTTCAAGCTTTGATCCCATCTTTATGTTTATTAGACATTGGTCAGATTGGTATTCAAATCATGTTATCATTTCGGTTTGTGCATACAAAATAAATAATTTCCTGCCAATTCAGATTTTGTCAGGAATCTTTGAAAAAGTTATTTGATACACTTGTACTTAAAAATGACAAGATCTGTGGTGTTCGAAATGTGTTCGAGAGATTAATTGCATTCCAAAGTATTTGATATTCAGAAACTGGTTGCCTTTAGATGATGCAAAAAAAAGAGAGTAGAATTTGGGAATGCATAGCAGATGAATATGGAGGTCCGAGGAACTATGTTCTTCAATTTTACATTGGAATAAGGCAGATTTGCAGCCCGCTGAATAAAGAAGGCAGTTCACAAGCTTCTTCGGGCAGACAGTTATGCAGTGTTTTTTCATTTCACGTCTCATGAAGCTAGTTAGGCATTTTGGGTGAAAATGAATTGAAGAATTAAAGGAGAAGAGAAATAGAAAAGAAGATGGACTAAATTGATAGAATATTAAAATTTGTGGATTAATTTTTTAGAATTAGGGTCAAATTAAAATAAGAGTAGAACTTGAGGGCTAAGTATGTGATTATATCAATTTAAATTAACTGACACGTCATCAGCTGTTAAATTTTTAACGGCGTTGGACTAATTTGTTACTTTTTTTTAGTTGGGGGACCAGTTTGTAACTTTTGATAGTTGGAGGATGCAAAAGATAATTGGAGCATAGTCAAGGGACCATTTATGTAGTTTACCCTAATTAATATCTGGTTCATTGGTCGATGAATTTGAATCAAATTTTAAAGAGGCCCAATATAAATACAACCCTTTCAACCTAATTTTTATTGGATCACGCTAGCAGTTTTCTCCATTTACAATGACATGATTCAAACTTCTAACCTTATTTAAGAAACCTAACATCTTATCCCCTTAAACCATATTCATACAAAACACTGAGCAAATTAAGTTGCAAGAAAGAGACAACCTTGTACCAGTGACATATATCATCTTTCTAGTAGAGAGTGTTCTTATGTCTGAATTCTAAACTCTATACTCTAGAGTGTGCGAATCTATTTTGTCATCTCGGTTTTGAAAAGAACTCATCCGGACAATTGTACGATCGAGTTGCCTCCGATGCCAACCAGTCAACCAACCAACCTTTGCACAAGTCGGACCAAAAGTTGGATTCGACCGATGATAGAATGCACATTTCCCCTAGCACTGACCAGAGTGCAAACAGCAGTTTCTGTAATGGCTCAAATCAGCTTAATGGTACTGCATATGGACCGGGAAATGGCAATATCAATATCGAGCAAGTTGCCGTTGTCCGAGCTTTTACGGAGAGAAAAAACGATGACGTCTTTTCTAGTCCGGTTGAAAATTCACATCATTCACTCCAAATAGAGGCAGCTCTAAACAGGGACAGACACAAAACTTTAAGTTAAGGAGGGCGAACCTATGAATTTTTAAGGGGCGAACTTATAAAAATTTATAGGGTGAAAATAGATTTTTAATAAAAAATACATAGAAAAATTTTAAAAATTTTCTAACTCATAAAGAAATTTTAAAATTTTAAGGGGAGACCGCCCGTCAGCTCCCCTCGGTCCATCCTGGCTCTAAACAAATGCAACAGAAACCAACCTCGTAAAGGCTGATAAATTAGGATGCCAGAAGATCGGCAATTTCGATGTTTATTGAAGAAGAACTGCAGTTTCGATAAAGTGTTTTATGAAATCGATTGCTCTCCAAACTGAACGGAGAAGACAATGTTAAAATTGTAGCATATTTTCCATGTGGCCACCTCGGCTTCTATGTCTAAGCCTGGCCAGGCTCAGCTCGGCTCAGAAACAGTGTAACTGGATTTGGTTCGAGCTTGAGGCTCGCCGAGTTCGGAAATTTAGGCTCGAGCTCGGCTCGAAAATAATACTATTGGGCTCGGCTCGGGCTCGTCAGGCTCAACTCAGATTGAAATGAAAAATTTTGCTATAGTTTTTTTTATAAAAGATTCGTTAAAAATTCATTTCATAACCAACATTGAAACGAAATTCAATGATCGGAAATGGGGAAAAGTGTCAAAAATTAGATTAATCTAAATAACCAATAAATATTCTTATAATACAAACACATAATTAAAGAAAATACAAAATCAAACAACAACCAACTAAAGAAAATGCCCAATTTATTTTAGTTAATTTACTTTTAATAGATTTTTCCTAATCTATTTTATTGCTTTTCTTTTGCTAAATATATTACTTTTAGTGCATGTGTAGATTTCGAGCCTGTTCACGAACTTTTTGAGTCGAGCCTACTCGCATGTTAAGGTTTCAAGCTGAACCTGAGTCCGAGTCGAGCTCACTCAAACCAAGCTTTAACCGAACTGAGCCTGAGTAGCTCGCGAGCCGGTCAGGCTCATTATCACCCTTACGACACAATCACCGAATAAAACCGAAAAACGAAAAAACTGTCATGGGCTTCACTTCCTTTCCCTGCTTGTTCCTTGTTTCTTTCGACAGCAGCCAAGAAACCACTAGAACCATTACTCGCAGCATTGTTTACGAATATGGTAATCGATGGATTAACAGAAATACACATTTTGAATAAAAATATTTCCGAATTTATATTTTGTCCTTCAACATTAATTTATTAAAAATTAATTTATTTCTAAATTTGTTCTCTTACTTTTAAATATTTATATTTTGTCCTTCAACTTTAAATTTTGACTCCGTCCCTACCGGTAATTAAAGAGACGATATGGGATAGAATCTTTTGTGAAGTTTCTTAGCTACTTCACCGTTCACATTTACCATAACTGATCATCAGGTGACAGATCACTAGCTTTTGAGGTCCTTAAAAGTTTGGTCACTTTAGAAAACAGTCCCTCCATCTTTTTAAAGTGTTTTCTGATAGTGAATGTATTTTGTCTGTATTATACTTTCTTTTTACTGTAGAAATCAATTATTTGTTGCATAATAATTGCATCAAACCAACTTATGTATCAACATCTCGTTCCATTAACGTTTTTTATCTCATTTCCCTTTTCGAAAAGATTGGCGTTTTAAATAAGGGTAAACTACAATGGAAATCACTCAATTATGGGTAAGGTTACATTTGGGTCACTCAATTATTAAAAGTTACATTTGGGTCACTCAATTATGGGTAAGATTACATTTGGGTCACCAAATTATTAAAGGTTACATTTAGGTCACTCAATTATGGGTAATGTTACGTTTGGTTCACCCTTCGTATTTAAAAAAGTACATCAATTTAGTCATTTTTTCTTTCAAATCACTTGTATACCCTTGTTAACAGTAGAATACTTCATTTGAAATCATTAATTAATCTAATACACAAATTGGTATACTTTTTTTAAAATATGAAGCATGACCCAAAAGTAACATTGCCCATAATTGAGTGATCCAAATGTAACCTTTAATAATTGGGTGACCCAAATGTAACCTTACCCATAATTGAGTGACCTAAATGTAACTTTTAATAATTGAGTGATTCAAATATAATATTACTCATAATTAAGTGACCTTTGTTTTAGTTTACCCTTTGAATAAAGGGTTGTCACTTTCTTTCTCGTATCTCCTCTCTCTCAGTTTATTTGTTCGACCTAGTGTGATAATTCGTATATTCGTGCCACGTTTATTCTGTATTTCCATGCCGCATATTAGAGTTTAAGGGTTTGATCTATTTTTCGTTTAGAAGTTCGAGCTAACTTAACTCCAGATATAATCTAGATTCATATAATTACCGGACATCAAAGTACAAAATGTTTGGATTTTTTTATAAAATCCGACCACCTTGAATGGGAGTTGACATGGAATTTGATGATTCCTTAACCACCCAAGCAAAGTGAAAAGCAAAACCATGGCCACAATAATAATAAACATAGAAAGGTAAAATCATTGTGAAACCATTTATAAACTAATCTTTTCATTATCACATTACAATACTATAATTCGAATAATTCAACTTTAAATATAATCGAGATTCATCGCACTGATAAAAAGTTTAGCATATTATATCACACATTAGTAGAACACTGAGTCCCTCTGCTCGTACCGATAAACAGACTTATCGGTACGACATTAGGTCCGAACGCCATAACCGAGACACAATTAACGTTGAACCTATACCGGCCGGAGACCCAAGTCCCGACTTTCCACCGGAGTTTCCCGATAACTTTCAAACTCAAAACCATCCTCCCCGCACTCCGATCACGTCCGACTTCGAACCCGAAAGACGGAGCCACCGGCAAACCATTCCCCTGCAAGAACGCCGTCAACAAGTTGGTCTCTTCATGTCCTTGGTAAAACGGAGGAATAGAGGAGTCCACAGTTATCTGCTGGCCTTTGTACGCAGCGTAAGCTTGCAACTCGTCGTAGTAAACGCCGACTCGCTTGTTGGGGTTGACGGCGAGCAAGGTGAGTTGGATGGACGAGTTGAGGAGGGAAGGGCGAGTGAGGTTGAGTTGGTAGATGTCGGCTTGTGTGAGCGAGAAGTGTGGTTTGGAAGGGTGGAGGGTTAGCCAGATGAGGAAGATGAAGGCTAAAACGACGGTGAAAAACGAAGACAAAGCGAAGAATAGTTTCTTGTAGGACTTGTCGACGGTGAAGCTCTGTTTCTCGGCGCAGTGTTTTGGAGATTTTGAGAACACTTGAGACATTTGCAAGAGGTGGAAGAAGATACGAGAATGAAGGTTTTCTTACAGAGTTTGAGAAAATGGTGGCGGGTGGGCTTAATAAAGGGAGAAACTGAATCTATGGTCTAATTTTGAAGCTAGTCCCTCTGGTTTATGATAATTAAAAGTTAGTATTTTTATTTAATTTATCAAAATTACGTCTTTGTACTCTACGAAACTAAGATATCTTTTAAAGTTAGAAGATATTATTATAATTATAAAAATATTAATATCCTATACATTAGCGGTGAAAACTGAAAGTTTTCACAAGTGCCTTAGTTTTAGGGTATAGTGAGTTAGTTTAGGGGTTTAGGTGTAGGGGTTTAGAATTTAGGGATAGTTGTTTCAATTTAAGGTTTAGGGTTATAATTTAGGGTTTATATGTTAGGGTTTAGATTTTAAGGTAATATGTTGAGGATTTAGGTTTTAACTTATAAACCCTAAATTATAACCCTAAACCTTAAATTGAAACAAATATGCCTAAATTCTAACCTCATACACCTAAAACCCTAAACCATATACCCTAAACTAACTCACTATGCCCTAAAACTAAGGCGTTTGTGGAAACTTTCAGTTTCCACCGCCTGTGTATAGAATATTTATCCTTATAAATAATACGCATTACCAACAATTAATTAATCTAGTGGGATGACACATTAAGTTCTTTAAGTAAAGTCAGACGTTTGAATATCAAATTATGAATGTAGTAAATTGGAGTGAGAGAGTTGTCTCGACCTATGCAATACTCAATTCTGATTTTAATAAGTTAAATAACTATTTTTATACCAAAAAGTAAATAATACTCATTTGAATAAATTATACTCACTTTGTCCAATTAAATTTGTCTCATATTAACTTTTTTGGTCATTTTTTATTTTAACTTATTATTATTTAAAAATTATTATTGATAAAAACATGAAAAATATATTTTATAAACTTCTATTCATGTAGTTTTAAAATATATTTTTTTTATAAAATTTAGTTGTTTAAAATATTTAAAATAATCATGATCAAAGTTTAAAATTTTTACTTCTAGAAAATCAATAAGGGACAAAATTAATGGGACAGATAGAGTAATTCAAACCGACTTTAACTAAACACTATTAGACTAATAATCAAAACAACCAATTGATCTAGTGGGATGAGGTACTAGATCTCTTAAGCAATGTCATGAGTTCGAGTCCCAACGTTGTAAATAAAGAAAATTGGGTTGGGAGGGCTACTCCCATAATGAGCTTCTACAATACCTAATCTAAATTAGTGAGTCAATATATTAGATAGCAATGGCTAAACCCAAAACAGGTAAATAATACTTTTAGACCCCACCATATCAAATCATGAATATGCATGACATGATACAATTTCAAAAGAACCATGCAACAGGCTTGAGCTACAAGTTTTCTACTTTATTAATTTACAATAAAGGTATGTTTTAGTATCTACAAACATGATAATTGAGTATATACAGGTATATCTTTTGCTTTTCTGTAAGCCTGCTTACCCAGAATCTGCAATGGAAATAGTTTAAATCCGAATTTTTTAAGAAAAATACTATTTTCTTTTTCATATGGACGAATTTGACTAGTTGAACTATAAGTTTCTATCGTAATTTGATTGGTCGAACCGGGCCGCAATATAATCATAGTTTAAAGGTGTTCTCCAACAGAGACAAAGCTACAGCTTCAATAGGAGGGGATGTGCCTCCCGTAGGGAAAATTTTCTTTTTACCCTTTGATTCTTTATATTTTTCCTAAAAAAATTAGGATAACTATGGATTTACCCCCTCCACTTTTTAAAATTTATGTTTTACACCCCTAACTTTAAATTCTGGCTCCGTCACAGTCCTTGTACTCCAACAAATTAAAGCCCGTCCAATGATTTACGGAAACATGAAGAATCTGTAAACTGACTTTTTGTATTGATTTTCTGGGCGTCTTTATGTAGCCGCTAAGAAAAGGATGCATTGCCGGGTCAATACAAAATTAGCGTCTACAAGGTTAAAGTTTATAATATTTATTTGCGCATAATCGATTTTCGAACTTTATTTTTATTTCAGTTAAAAGACATATATTATCAAAATTTCTTTTTTAAAGAATGACCGATGCAATGGCGGATGCATGTGTAGCTTAGGGTAGGTACGTATCTACTCTGAACTCTTTAAACTTTACACATTTGATTTTTTTTTTAATTTTATGTATCAATCCTTAAATTTTTTTAATCTTTATGAATTGTGTCCACTTTAAATTTTTGAAATTTTATATGTGCCCACCGTAAAATATTTTTCTAGATCCGTCACTGCATTAATGACGATTTTATTTTTTTCTTTCAAAAAATAGATTTTTAACCAAATATTTTTGTTAGATAAATAAGGCAAAGGGACCCTCTAAATTAGTATATTTCAAAGGGGGAGGGTTGCTTAGACGTTTGAAATTAGGATAAAAGAAAAAAAAAGATTCTTTTTTTTGCTTTAAAAAGTAACTTTTTTCAGTTGTTGTTGAGCCCTCTAATTCAATCAAATACAAAGGTGGCTGACCCCATAACTATTGACTCTTTGAGCCCCCAAGTAATCATTTTGATTCATTTCTAACTTTCCCCCTAAATTTCATGTCTTAAACTCAACCTGTTTACTTTCTTTTTTATATGTATTGATGGGTTGGTTTAAAAATCGACTCGAAAAATTAGTTTGGACCAAAAAGAAATGGCGAAATGACAAAAGATGTCCCAACGTTTGCATGTTTTGTTATTTGACCCCCTATTCTTTTTTTGGTCCAAATATGCCTCTAACGTTTGTTTGTTTTGTCATTTGGCCCCTATTCTTTCTTTTGGTCCAAATATGCCCCCTAACGCTTCATTTATAGTCCAATATGCCCATGTTGGATGTAAATCGTCAATCAACTGACGGTCAACGACTTATAAAAAAATTGACGTGGCATCAGCAAATCTTAATACGTGGCAAGTCCAGTCAGCATCAGCTGTTGAACGCCAGTTGACTGACAGTTTCCATCTAACGGGGGCATATTTGGACCAAATTAAAATGTTGGGGGCATATTTAGACTACGAATGAAACATTGGGGGAATGTTTGGACCAAAAGAAAGAATAGGGGGCTAAATGACAAAACAAGCAAATGTTGGGGGCATATTTGGACAAAAAAAAAATAGGAGACCAAATGACAAAATATGCAAATGTTGGGGGAATCTTTTGTCATTTTGCCAAAAGAAAATGAGTTAATTGTATTACGCATAGAAATTGTGATTCTTGTTCTAAATTAGTCTATGAATCGTTAATTGTTTCAATTTTATCTTAAAATTGTAGCTTCCATTTTATCTCCAAACTATAACCACTGATTCTAAATTGGTCCCTAAACTTTTAAACATTCTAATTTATCCCTAATTTGTCGTTTATGACGCAACATATTATTACATAATGCACGTCAGTTTTTACATGGCAATTAACAATGTTTTATAACAGTTTTATTAACATGGTGCATGATTAGTATATACTGATAATTTAGGATGAAATTAGAATATTCAATAGTTTGGGAGACTAATTTAAAATGAGGATCGTAATTTAAGGATGAAATTGAAACATTTGAAAGTTGGAGAACCAATTTAGAATAGGAGTCGTAGTTTGGGAATGAAATTAAAACATTTAAAAGTTTAAGGACTAATATAAAATGAGGGTAATAGTTTGAGAACTTGTTATTCAATATACTCAAAAAGACTCATAATTAATAATTATTGACTCGATTCAGACAAAACACCGAGAAAAGTTGCAAGAAAGTGGCAACCTATCAATGACATATATCATCTTTCTAGTAGAGAGTGCCCTTATGTCCATTAAAAAGAAATTTTATATATTATAAAATAAAATATAATATCATGCTAAAAAAATCACATCATTTAAAAAGAAATTAACATCGGTTTAAAAAATATTAAGATCTTTTAAAGAAATTGACATTCGTCATTTAATTTCACTTGTTTTCGATAGAATATAAAAATAATCTAAAATTTTAAAATTGTAATTTAAATTTTTTTACTCTGCCCCTGCCTATGTCTAGATTTATAACTGTTAACTATTGTTTTTTTTTTTTACAAAAGAATGTTATTCGAACATAAGGGAAAAAGTTATAGATGTTGAGATTTAAACTCGGGTTTCTACGTTACATGTTAGCTATTCAAACAAAAGCGGAACTTGTTTATAGCTGCCTCTCTTTGGAGAGAACGATTTGAATTTTCAACCGGATCGAGAAAGACGTCATAGTTTTTTCTTCTCTCCGTAAAAGCTCGGACAACGGGAACCTGTTCGATATTGATACTGCCATTGCCTGCTCCATATGCAATACCATTAAGCTGATTTTAGCCATTACAGAAACTGTTGTTTGCACTGTGGTCAGTGGTAGGGGAAATGTGCTATCTATCATCGGTCGAATCCAACTTCATGTGACCAAAATAAATTGAACAAAAAATCCTTTTGATCATAAGTTACCTTATCAATACGTATATATGAACTTACGAGGTACATTAAGCGTTACCGGAACTACTTTTCGGTTTTAAAAGGCACAATCACCGAATAAAACCGAAAGGCGAAAAAACCTTACCCTCCCTTCCCTTATCTACTTGTTCCTTGTCATCCAAGCAACCACTGAAATGATTACTCTCGGCATAACAGCAAACATGCTCATTTCTCCTCATCGGCTTAACAAGGTAGCCGGCAGCCCCTCGCAACACGCATTTGAATACAGCGGCAATTGAATCTTGTGATAACATCACTGCACAAACATGACCAAAGACAAAACTAGATTGTTTTTGTCAATGACACCATTGTACAAAAATCCTAGTAACTGTACAGAATGTCTCAAGTTCTATGACTAGTGTAATAAGCGTGAATCCTGATATAGATCGAAAATTCACTTCCGTCAAAATGAGATCTCAACTAAAAAAAATCAAAAAAATAGTTATAAAATAAAAAATGGGTAATAAATGTAATAACCAAATTAAAAAAGAAAAACCATCGCCGAAAATGCATGATTTAATAACCAAGACAACACCAACGGTTCAGTCGAAGAGTCACAGATCAAGCAAACTTGTCCACATAGTATCAGAACAAAACAAAAGGAAACTTGGTTCATCCACTAATGTTCACAGATAGTTGCTTAGTCTCCAAGAAACAACCATCACACCCATCTAAACTTGTCCTCCTCATACACAGTATCCGGTTATACGCTGCTAAGACATTAAGCAAAACTGACCCTAGAACTCTCCATTAAATTGCAAGCAATGTCGGACTTATGTTTTTTATGCGGTATGAACATCAATGGCTAACCGATCGGGCCTGAAAATATAATCAGCTACATGTATTAGATTCGATTCAAGCTTGCCATTTGAAAAAAGGTCTAGCTACATGGAAAGTGAGATTGAAATATACAAAGGGTCGCTACTCGCATTGAATATCAGCATCCAGAACTAGCCTACCTTGTCAGGTGATCCCGATCTTGACCTTGACTTTGACCTTGATCTTGCTCTGAATGAATGAATAGAAGTAAAAGAAGTTCCATAAATCATATGGAAAACAACAAAACTGAATAACAAAGCAAAGAAACTGAGAGCAAGTGGGCACCCTTTTACCTGGGTGACTTAACAGGAGAGGCGGATCTGGATTTAACAGGTGATTTGGATGGAGATCTTTCCCGTGATTTACTGCGTACAGAAAAGAAAATGGTTGGAGTTTTGGAGTGCATTTGAAGGAGAAAGATTAAGGACTGGAAGAGAAGAAAATAGGGTTTATACCTCCGGTCTCTTCTAACGCTGCGGCTGCGGCTTCGACTTCTACTCCTGGAAGGGCTGCTCTCATATTTCTTCACCTGTCCATATAGATGAACGAATAGATATTAAAGGTTTAAAAATTGGGGGTTAATTTTGAAAAGTCTAGATTGTAAACATAACAAAAGGAATATATGTATATATAAGTTTCGATGAATGATGCTCCACGTATCCATAAGAGTAGGGTCACAGTACAAGAGAAACCCTCTGCAATTATAACCACTTGAAAATTCTCAGAAAGTGTGAGAAGAGAAGGATAGAGGGATGGTCCGACCATATTGATTCACGTGTTTAATTGGCCAAAGGTACAAGCATTATTAGTCTCAGATGTGTGAACACATGCATAGTGGAATTATAATTTTGCATACTAAAACAAATCAATGTCCCGGTGTAGCTACATCAATAATGGAATAGACCTCGTTCATATAATTTTACGCAAGTAATATTTCAGTCTAAAACAAAAGGGAATGAGGATATAGCAAAACCATTCAATAATACGGGAAATGGTAACAATAGAAGAATGCACAGCAAGGTTACCCGAATATAAGCTCTTGCCCAAGGATTTCTAAACTCGGTGTCATCAAGTTTACGAATCTGCATGATGTTAAAAACATGTCACTTGAATTACAAGCATTGAAGTAGCATAAAATCACAGCCAGGAGTTATCAAATTTTCTTTCTAAACCACTTACAGCATATTTCATGTCATCATAATTGGTAAAATCAACAATACCAAATGTACCTGAACAACAGAGGGAGATGATGACAAGTATAAACTCAGTCAAATACATGAAGGCCTAAAAACTGAGCCAATTCGATTGAAAAATCAAGACGAGACAATAACCATTTCAAATTTCAATCATTTCAACATAAAGAAAAACCTCAAAAGACAATGAGAATTAGACGATATGTACGAGCATATTAAAGAGAAGTAGCAGAAACAACGGATCTTATTATTATAAACATCACCAGCTGGAACACTCAAAACATACATTTAAGTATGTCCCGCATAAGATGATAAGAATATCAAATAGCAACATTCTAGATCTAACAGAGTTAGACCAAGTTACGATTCAAGATGTCAGCATCAAAGGAGAAAAAAAAAAGAGAAACAGAGAGGGCATCAAGGGGGTAAGGTAAACAATGAACCGTATAAGCTTATCAATACATCTCCTTAAGTCATACCATCTCTGTCACGTGAAATTTCTGCAAAACACACATCACCAGCTTTTCGCATGTGATCCTGAAAAGAGTTTACATATAAGTAAGAGTTACAGCTTAATTAACAAAGCCCAAAACTTGTTTAAAGTTTTACAAGTTCTCTAAACCTTCAAATCTTGCCAGGAAGCAGAAGAAGGGAGCCCACGGACAATAACTGCAGGGAAACAAATACATTAGAACCATTTGTTAGTGCAAATAGAAACTAAATAGGAAACAACAGGAATCACGCAGTTCAACAGCTAGGCAGACCTCGAAATTCAGAGTGACGTGATACACCAAACTTAGCTGGACCACCACCATAGCCACCAGGCCCACCACGATGATCACTTGCCGATTGTCCTCTACCACCATGTGCAAGCTCAACCTACATCAATTACAATCAAAAGCCATCAAAGGAGGGAAACACAGATGGAATACACATGAAAACAACAAGAGCCTTTCATTACCCTCAAGCGACAGCCATCAAAGTTATAACCATCTCGACCTCTGATTGCATCTTCAGCATCCCGGGGATCCTCAAACTATGACACACGCAATTTAGTAAGGAAAATTCACTTATTTTATTTTGCATCCTAGATAAAACATGAGATGGGAAATGTACCTCGACAAAACAAAAACATGGAGGGCGTAGCGGAACCTTCAACTCAATATCCAAAATACGACCATACTTCATAATAAAAAGATATATTAGAAAACAAAAACAGTTATCAACCAAAAGTACATTGCCAGAATATTAAATTCGGCAGTACCTTGTAGAAAAGATCTTCAACCTCCCATTCTCTTATATCAGAGGGTAGGTTGCCAACATAGATTGTTCGAGAGAAGCGACTGCTCATTTCCGCCACCCGAAAACAAATAATATAATTATTTCACTGCATGAAAAGTTAACAGAGTCAAATTAACAGAGAAACCAAGTTCCATTCCCTACTTAAAAAATAATGCAACAAATATCCACCCAGATATCCCAGCATAAAAAAAACAATGAAGCAAACCAAGTGAGCAATTCCTCCAAATTGTGAGCAGTGTCCCACAAGCTCCATTTTGCTCCAACATTTGAAAGTTAAATTGGTCTCCTTCCTCATCCTCCCATAATGAGAAAAAGTAAAACAAAACTTAATGCAAAGCCAAAAAAAACATGAACCAAACCAAGTCAGCAATTCCTCCAAATTGTCATCCACAAGCTCCACTGCTCATTTGCTTCAAAATTTAAAACTTTAACTTAGTCTCCCCGTCCTCTCATTAACATTTTCCAGAGCTTCAGAAGGGAGCAACAACGGGGTTTCAAAAAACAGCCCGCGGCCGCTATTTAGCGGTAACGCCGCCGGACGAAACCGCTATCAGCGAAAACAACGGTGGGACGCGGAATCACACTAGTAGCAGTGGATCGCGGCCGCAATTTAACGGATAGAGGTAAATAACGGGCCGCTATCCCCGTTTTCTCCCGTTACTGTAAAATCTAAAAAAAATCCATGGGCGGGCGATAAGGGAGGCGAGCTGATGAGACTTACAGGGAGAGGATTGGTCGGCGTTGAGGAGAGGGGGTTGACGGCGCGCCGACGACAAGAGGTGAAATCGCGCGGCTGTAGATGCTGGTCTGATGACGACGGCGTGAAAACAACCCTTTTAGGGTTTGAAAGCCTAAGAGAAAACGAAGAGTAAGGAGGGATTTAGGTTTTGTTATTGATATAATAATATTATGAAAAAATACTTTATACACAAGAACGACGGCTCTGGGTTTTAAGCGGGCGAACTAAAAATTTATAAAGGGACTAAAATTAAATTTTAAAAAATAAAAATTTATGAAGGGGTTAAAATAAAATTAAAAATTATAAGGGAGACAAACTAAAATTTTACAAATTTTGAAGGGATTATAGAAGTTATTTTTAAAAAAATTATATCGTATTCTTAATGAAAAAAAAAGTTGGCGGGATCAAACCTCTTAAACTCTCCTATGTTTCGCCCCTGGTTTTAAGTTAGGGGTTCAGTGATTTAGTATGTAAGACATAGAATTTAAAGTTTATGATTAAAATGTAGAGTTTAGGATTTAGAGCTTGAGGTTTAGGTTTAAATTTTAGGGTGTTAGGGTTTGAGATTTAAGTTTTAAATTTTATAGAGGGGTTGTATAATTTTTTTACGTATCAAAATATAACATTAATATTATAATCTTATCTTACTTTATTATCATTAAAAAACATTGAGTTATGAGAATCTAATTAGGAAAAAATATTAACAGAGCCTATTAATTTGATAAAAAAAAAAGAGTCAATTGAAATCAACGGTTAGGGTTTGAACCCATAAATAAAAGGTTAAATTATAAGATGCGTGTGTTTTTAATGGTATATATTAATTTCCATTTCAGCCATGCAACTTTTCATCTTTGTTATTAAAGTCTTTGAATTTTTCCTAATTTAAAGTGTAAACTTTTTTTCTTCTAAAAGTAGTCTTTTAATTTCAATAAACTAAGTTTATAAGTGTTGGAAAACACTCTAAAAAACATTAAAAGTAACTTTTTATGATTATAATTACAATTATTATGTTTTATAACAAGTGTTGGAAAACACTCTAAATTTTTACGATCGCAATAGCTTTCGTTATGTCACCAACCGCGACGCGACTGAAAACATGATTGCGGCCCAGATTTAAATCTCTGGTCTTCACAGTAGGAGTGCTCATGCTAGGTTAACTGTACCGGTTAGCCTAAACAGTCGGTTAATTGTTATAACGGTTATTAAAATTTATTAACCGTAACCTAACCGTTAAGAAACTGTTAACCGCAAACGAATAACCATTAAAACATGGTTAATCGACAGTTCAGTAATAGGTTAACCAATAACCTATTAGATTTTTTTCACATGTTTTTTTATAACAACAAAACTATCTATCCGATAAATATTATATAAAAATATTCAGGAAAAAAAAACTTAAATAGTGAAATTCTAAACACTAACTTCGTACTTAATTTAAAAAAGTACCTACATACTATAAAGTTCCAACACAATACAAAATACAAAAACTTTGTACCTAGTTTCAAGTTTCAACAGTGTTCAACACATAGCAATAGACCATCAAAGTTCATGACATAGAAATACACCATTAAAGTTCTAAAGACAAATGTTTAACTAACATAAAAAAATAAGGTAAATGAAACTTCATTGAGTTAGTATCACAAGCCACAAAAGTTATCTCTGTGATCAAATTACTCAAGGCCTTCACTGGTTTATATATGTATAAATAATTTAAAAACAGACTCGCACAAAAAACGGCGAATAGCGGTCACAATTTAATGTGTGACGTCCGATTGTGGCTATAACGTACCACTATTATTCGTGTTATTATCCTGTTAACGATCAACATAGAAACAATACAGTTATTTTCTAAAAAACAGATAGTCATCAAAAGACGATTTCAACTAGTATTTTCTACTATTATCGGCGACTCAAGCGTCGTCCACCAGATCTGAAGAATTCTTCAGATGATTGTATGAAAACGATGCGATGAAGTTGTAAAGATGGAAAAGAAAAGAAAAAAAAAGAAAAAAATTTTGAAAAGTGAAAAGAAGAAGTAGAAAGATATTTTTTAGTGTTTAAACAGTAAAAGTTAATTTTGTTATTAAAAAAAATATATCCATCAATGACTTTGATTCAAGATAAAAGAAAGAATAAATGAATCTTGAAAATTGACACTAATTTTTTCACTACTTGAATATTATAATTATTATTTATATTATATTACACATTTATTATATCTAAATGGTAAAAGTTAATTTTATTATTAATATCTCTTAGATATCGACACTAATTTTTTCACTACTTGAAGAAACAATAGTCAATGAATGAAAAAGAATAATAAACGACAGTTGCGAATGAGGTTTTAACCCTTACAAAAATATTTGTATAGAACCTTAAAACTACACCGTTTTGTTTATGTTGAAGTAAAGGGAAGTGGTTGACAAAAAAAAATAAGAAATAAGAAATGCAAAACTAGAGCATAAAGTAGTTCATTTTAATAAATTAATTTTTATAGCTTTAAAATATTATTTGATTTAAAATATTTTTTTAATAAAAATTTTGAACGCTATAAGTTTTGAGCGTTCTAAACTACCCCTTAAATTATGCCACTCATTCTAAATTGATCATAATCTTTTGAGCGTTCTAACTCTATCTCTTAATCATAAATCTCATTCTAAATTAGTCTACAAACTTTTGAACGCTATAATTTTACTACTAAATTATCAATATACGTTAATTATTTCAAATATTAAAAAAATGTTATAGAAATGGTCAATTGTTGCATAAACAAGATGGATCGAGAGGTGTTTGGGGACAGTCACACTTAGGGTGGGCAAAAAACTTGGTTACCCGAACCCGGTGGATCTTTACCCGAAACTTGTTTAGGTGGGACCGGGACCAGATCCAAAATTTAGGTCCTAATTGCGATTGGGACCGAGAATGGATCCTAATTTCCTAGACTCGATATCCGGTGGATACCCAATGAGACTAGGACCCGTACTAGGTACCCGATATTAGTCTGTTATGACCACTTTGTCTTTAGCTGATGTTTTGGTGGATGTAGAATTATAGTTCTTTAGTTTATTCTTTCTCTTTGTGTGTGAATATTATGAGCATGACTCGTTTTAAGACTTCAACTTTTAAACCTACAATATTCTGACTTTGTTATTTAATATTATTATTGGTTGTTGAAATTTATTCACCCTGTTGCTCAAAATTTCTTAATAGTAGACCAATTGATTGGGTACCCGGTACTGGTACCGGTTCCCATTAGTACCGGGATCAGTTCCTAGAACCTAGGACTCGGTTTGACCGGGACTGGTTCCAATTTCCAATAACTGGTGGCTACCGGGACTGGGAGCAATTATGGGCAAACTGACCGGGTACCCGGTCTTGCCCACCCCTAGTCACGCCTCTGTGAATTTCAATTCTCGTATACTTTAAGTATTTTCTATAGATTATCTAAGTGTGCACCCTCTAAAGTTTTATAATTATACACCCCTAAATTTTTAATATAACTTCTTAACAAATCACGCTCCTGATAAAAAAAATTCTACATTCGATCGACAAATAAACACTAATGTTATTGTTTATCAAGAAAAACACATTGATAAAAGGTGAGACAACAATGTTAATTTTCATTACTATATTTTATTGAATAAAGTAACCCAAAGGCCAATATTGAAGCAAAAGAGGCAGTGAACAGATCTACTAATTGATTTAGTGGCTAATGATGTTCATATTACTTTATTATGTATGTGTTCGAATTTCGGTATAAAAATATAATTTTTATTTAATAAAAAATTAGTGACATTTGGTTAAAACGCACCGTAGCTTAGGTTACCCAAAGCCCAAAGGGGAGTTAAGTGCCAGTGAAATAGAATATTTGGGTATATACTCTTATGATGTCATCTCACATGAATGCAATATGGTTTTGGTTTTATTATATAATAATTAATAAGTATTTAAATTTTATTTATTTTTAAGTGTTTAAATGTTTTTTAATCAGAGTATGTATACCGTTTTATTTTCGTTATATTTTATGTGATTAATATTTTAATAAAAATCCCATCCAACTATTATATAGTATATAACTTAATTTTTAAAATTTTCAAAGAAGAATAAAAATTTGATTTCTGAAAACCCTAGGAAATTTTATTCTCTTAAAAATACTCCATAAATCAACAAATTATATTTAAAATCGAGTGTTACGTTACTGCCACGACGGCAATGCAGTGTCATTTTCTCGTCACAAAAATATTCCATAAATCAACAAATTATATTCAAAATTGAGCGTGTTTGTGACATCTATTTTGCGTTCGACGTTCAATTGACACATTCGTTCGTTGACTTTTGGCGATGAAAGAATGGAGTAATCGATAATAAAATTCGCCGACGGAGGAATTGGTCATTTTTTATAAGGTATGAATTTTTAAAAGACTTAATCTAATCTAACAAATTTATCACTTTAAAAATTTTGATAAAAGATATTAATTTGAAAAAATATGTCAGTTGAGAATAAAAATATTTTTTGGTTATCTTTTTTATTTCTAGAGTTTTATCCTGACAAATTCGGACCAAATCACGTTACACACTTAATTTTTATGGGCCTCGAACTTGAGACATACTTAAGTGATACTAAATTGCTTACCATTTAGATCAATCTCAATTGGTTAAAATTATTAGAAAAATATTGTTACATAAAATACTAAAAAATAATTTTATGCAATAATTAAATAAAGGGTAAACTACATAAATGACCACCATGCTATTGGTAAAGTTGTGATTTGGCCACCTTACTTTTTTTGAAGCAATTAAGCCACCATACTATTAATTTGGACACAATTTGGCCACCTGCGGTTAGAATAAAAAAAGTATAATTACACATTTGATCCATGCTATTTACACATTCTTTCAATTTAATTATAATTTTAAGTTAATAAAATAAAGTAATTATTTAATTAGGTGGTGACATGTGTCGACACCTTATTGTAGGATTTTAATTATTTACATTTGATTATTGGAGGAGAAAAACAAAATTTCTCCATCTTGCACCTGGTGAGATTTGAACCCAAGTAAGACATGGGAGAAGCAATGACTTAGCTACTACACCAAGCACAAGTTTGTGTTTTAAATCACTAATTTTAATATATGTCTTATTATTTTATACAATCATTTTTTAATTACACATATATAATAATCGAATTGTTTTTTAATTTAATAAAAAATTTCAATTAAATTATTATATACATGTTAAAATATATTCAAAATAAAATTTTTAAATTATAGTAAAATTTCATTTATCGAATCCAAACTCACAAACATTATTCAAATGAATTTATGTTGTGATTTGTGTTATATTAAAATTCATCTAGCGATCTAAACTCACAAACATAATTTAAATTTATTTATCTTGTGATTTGTGTTATATTTATATTTATTTAGAAAAATAAATGTAGAAAAAATATAATAAATTAAAATTATTAATTCGATGATTATATATGTAAAATTAAAAAATATATAATAATTCAATTGAGGTTTTGGATTCCTTAAATGAAAATTTTAAATTAAATTAAAAAAATAATTTGATGATTATATATGTAAAATTAAAAAATGTACAAAATAATAAGAGATATTAAAATTAGTAATTTACTATACAAACTTGTGCTTGATGCAGTGACTTATTACTTCTTCAGTTTTCATACCCAGGTTTGAATCTCATCATGTACAAGATGCAGGAATTTTGTTTTTCTCCTCTAAATAGGTGGTGACATGTGTCACCACCAATCTGAGGGAGGAAAATAAATTTTTTAAATCAAATATAAATAATTAAGCTCCTCCAATAAGGTGTTGACACGTGTCACCACCTAATTAAATAATTAATTTATTTTATTAATTTAAAATTAAGATTAAATTAAAAGAATATGTAAATAGTAGTGACCAAATGTATAATTATACCATTTTTTAACTTCTACGTCACATGCCCTTAGAATCCAAGAGTCTAAATTAATAGTATGATGACTTAATTGCTTCAAAAAAGTAAGGTTGTCAAATCTCGGCTTTACCAATAATACGATGGTCATTTATGTAGTTTACCCTTAAATAAAAAATTAATTTTCACATTTGCATACATCCACCTAATGCCTCTCCTCAATTTTCACTCCCATTAAAAACACACCCAAAGCTCTCTTTCTCAATTTACAGAATCATCACTATAAACCAAACAAAAACTTGTCCTTTTTGTTAGTCGTTTTCTCCCTCGATTTGCACACTCTCTTTTTTGTAATTCTCAGTGCATAAAGTGACGATCTTTAAGCTGTGTTTTTGGCTTTTACATCAATGGAAACCATTTAGATAAGGCAGGTGCGTTGTTCTTCCAACAACTTCAACTACAAAAACAACTTTATCTTTCGTTTTTGTCTTCTTTTTTCAATCTCTGGGTGTTTGTTTTTCGGATCATCTAACGAGGAAAAATGATAAAGATGTGATTTTTATGTTGTTGTTGTACATTACAGGGAATCTGAAACAGACCATCGTTTTGTTTAAGAGGATTTGAATTCGATCATGCCGGGTCTTGAGAATAGCGGTGCGAAAATCGGGTCATCGGGTCAGAATTCGGAGACCACGGTGGCTGCGGCTGTGTCTAAGACTACCCAGGAAGCAGCCATCAATGGCGGTGACAATAGCAAAACTGAAATGCTAAATGGGTTTAGAAATGTGGAAAATGGGGGAGATGGTGAGATTTTCAAGAAAAACATGAGTGATTTGGTTGAAATTTTGTCTAAGCTTAACCCTATGGCTGAGGAATTTGTACCTCCTTCCCTTGCCAATCACCATAATCTTGATGGTAACCATGATCAAAATCATGATAATCACTTTCTGGAAAATGGGTTTGGTTTTAGTACTGAGAATTTTGGAGGGAGTCCTAATTCTGGCAATGGATATACTAATAGAAGGGTATGTTAATTGTTAGGTTCATTTTGTTGTGGCATTTTGTTTTTGTTTTTGTTTCATATTGGTATCTTTTTGTTGAATCTTTGTTCCTTTGTACACAGAAGAGGAACAACTTCAGCCAAGGGAAGAGAAGGTTGAATAATCGAACTAGTATTGCGCAGCGAGAGGATGCGATTAGGAAGACTGTTTATGTATCCGATATCGATCTGCAGGTAACATGCTTGATGCTTTAAAACCTATGGTTTTTGCCTCAGTTTTACTATACTGATGTTTTGCTGATTGATTGTGTTTATGGTATAGGTTACTGAGGAGCTTCTTGCAGGTCTCTTTCTGAGTTGTGGACCGGTAGTTCTCGTTTCTTTGTCGTTTTTAGTACGGAATTTTCGGTTTATTTGACTTATGGTGTTGGATTATTTCCTTAAATGAACTTCCTGTAATCCTGTTATTTCTGAAGGTTGTTGATTGTCGTATATGCGGTGACCCTAATTCTGTTCTCCGCTTTGCCTTCATCGAATTTTATAAAGAAGGTATTGTGAATGGTTTATAGTTTATACATTTGGTAGGCAGTGATATCTGCTTTCCTTTTACAGTGCTGACAATTCAATGTTCTTGCAGACGATGCGAAAGCTGCTTTGAATTTGTCTGGAACCATCCTCGGTTATTACCCTCTAAAAGTGATGCCTTCCAAGACTGCGATTGCGCCTGTTAACCCGACCTTTTTACCCAGGGTAAAGCATATATTCGATGAGAGAACTTTATTCACATTTGTGTGTTAAGTTATAGAAACTGAATCAGAGTCATGTTGATATGTGTTTCATTTTTAATTACGTGGCTTGGAATGTTTTGCGCCCTTCAGTCTGAGGATGAGCGGGAGATGTGCACGAGGACCATTTACTGCACAAACATAGACAGGAAGGTAGTTTCTCATGTCCACTATTTTCTCGAATGCCAATGCGATCGATAACCCGAGCAATAATTCCTGGCTTATTTGTTCAACTGATACAGATTACTCAAGCTGATGTCAAGCTCTTCTTTGAATCTGTTTGTGGGGAGGTCTGTAGTTTCTCATGCAACGCGCCTTATAAATGTTGCCTGTCTTATAATTATCGCATTTAATGATTTCTTACTGAACATTTTTGTTCTATGGTAAGGTTCAACGCTTGAGGCTATTGGGAGACTATCATCATTCAACTCGCATTGCTTTTGTCGAGTTCACAGTGGTAGTTACTCTCTTGCGACATATGTTTTTATGGTATCTTGTTGAATTATCCGTATTTTCCTTTATCATAACGTTCTAAAACCTATTTGGGAAACCTCATTATATCCACCAAATCTTTGGAATCGTTTGCCCCCAAATTTCCGTTACTCGAATAAATTCCAAAAATATTTCTTGAGGAATGTAACTGCCAAAATATTCGTATATTCTTCCACGGAAATATGCTTTGTCGTCTTGCAATTGTCATTAAATGACAAGCTGCAACTCGTTTGACGGCGTGTCTTATATTGTCGGCTTTATTTGTTAACCAATAAATATACGATGATCTTTTATGTTTTATTTTTCATCTCATGCAGGCTGAAAGTGCGATCGCAGCCCTCAACTGCAGTGGTGTGGTTCTGGGATCACTGCCCATAAGGTCTGTTTATCAAACTTTTCTGTTTGAGTTTATACACACGAATAACGGGTTGTGAAATTCTATTTTCCCCAAATTTTATGGGAATATTTGCCTTTTGCATATGCAGGGTAAGCCCATCAAAGACACCTGTTCGTCCCCGTGCTCCTCGCCTTGCAATGCACTGAATCACCCTCGCTCGTTTCTTTCTTCCGGACTTATCAACTGCCAATATATTTACATATACATGCATACATACAGCAGTACATTCGAGGTACTTTTGGTGTTAACGTTGTCTTGTCCATGCATCTTAGTTACTTTTATGGGGTTATATCGCGGTTGGTTTCTTTCAGCTCGTAAACGAGGTTTTGATAGACGCGAATGTTAATTTATGTTTACATGTTACAATGGATTCTCTAAGGATGATCCCTAAAGACAGACTGCAAGGACATATCTAACAACTAGTAAATGTTAAATAGACTATCTCTACTGTTTTTCATGATCTTTTTTCTGGTGCCTTCATCGATTCGCTATATCGAGTCGCGTACTCAATCCGAGTATGTTTAATTTTCCTAAATTTTTTCCATGTATTTGGAAGGTTTAAGGAGGGTCATGTTTTTATACCCTGTGCATGTGATGGCTACCGGTGTTTGACATGAGTACGAGTTGGAACAACATAGTGGTATACTAGGAGTAATAGTAGCATCAGATTTGTCCAAAACCCGAGGTACTCGGTTTTAGCGGATGGGACGAGCAATCAGGTGAACTAAACCTATAGGACGGGGGTCGACCGTTTTTGCCTCATCTGTTCTGGTTTGCAGTCTGAAAGGCAATATATGTAGATACCTGTGATTTATATTTAGACTGCAAACCAGAACATATGTGCTCATGGCTCGGACCAGACACATATGTTCCTTCTTTGGTCTAAAGACTCTTAGTGTCCGACCGGGAACTAGGTCAGACTTCTACACCGGGAGCAATGCTCTCGTAACGCTATTTTCCCCGTCAAATCTTTTTCTATCACTCCTCGAGAAACATTCACCGTTTTAAATTAGAGTGTTAACTTCGACGCCCCGAAGTATCCAACCTAAGCATTGTTGCAACGGAGGGGTGTGCATGAACTTTCAAAAGCCCTAGCAATTGCGGAGTCATTGGTCGGTTTAAGTGGGAAAAAGTCCGACAGGTCTTGGTCTTTCCGGCCTCGAGGCAAGGGCAATGGTGGGGGAGACAAAGATGAGCATTCGAGTAGTGATGGTGATAAGGAAACTTCGAGTGGCAACGAGAAGCCATCGAGCGAAAACGGCGAGACCGGATTATCGGGTCTAATGATGTAAAGCTTTCGAGGGGAGGACACATATGTACTTACTTAATGGTGACCCTTCAACAACCCCAATGAAACATCCACATACACTATAATGAGTTAAAATCATAAAATAACGATCAAAATATCGTATTACAGTTGTTATTCGAACTCGACTCGGGATTATAGTTCAGAAATGAAACAAGAATGGAAGACAGAGATGCCCACAAGGCATGGGAAAGAAGATGTCATACGATAAGTAAAAGTCCCAATCACTTGAATGTAGCCAAATGAAGTAGTTCCAATCAGGGGACAAAAAATGGTAAAATTGCAGTTAGATCCCTTCAAGAATCATAAAATCATGGATTAACACAATGGTAAAAATGATGTTTTGGTCCTCTCAGAAATAAAATTTTCAAGCTCCAACCATATATTTAAGCTCCCCGGCCCCTATAATTCTCTAAAACCAAACATAATTATCCCGAAAAACTCCATTAATGGAGCTCAGAGAAGATCATCCACCACCAAATGAAGCAATATCGAACAAGAAGAACCGCAAGAAGAGGTTTACCGATGAACAAATAAGGTTAATGGAGTCGATTTTCCAGTTCGAGTCGAGATTAGAACCGAGAAAAAACTTGCAGGTGGCGAGTGAGTTAGGCCTGCAGCCACGACAAGTCGCCATATGGTTTCAAAACAGGCGAGCGAGGTTGAAGTCCAAACAGATAGAGAAAGACCTTATTTGCAAGACGGAAGACCTGTTGATATGGTCTTCAACCCATTAGGAGTACCTTCACGATAAGGTTAAGAGATAAATACGATAACCTAGCGTCGAGATTCGAATCCCTGAAGAACGAGAAACAGTGTTTAGTTTCCCAGGTACGTATATATATATATATATATATATTCATATGAATCATATGATAAAGCTCTTTTTTTTCTTCATTGTCTTGTTTCTTACAGATGGAGAAGCTAAGTGAAATGGTGGCCGAAACCCATGCCGGAAACAAGGCCGGCAAGGTGGGTCTTGAAGCTGAAGCTGAGCCAGTTTTCCGACAGACAGCAATGGAAGACAACAATGGAGTTTTTAGCTTGGAAGAATTTATGAACATGGATGAATACAGAACATTCCCGGTTCCAACTGAGAAACCCTACGGATTTGATTCGGCTGATATGTCTGATTATTCGTGTGGTCGTTTGTTTTGGACTTGAGACAACAGTTGGCTAATGTTTTTTTGGTGTCAGTGAACTGAGGCAGCAACCAAAAGGAAAAGACCAGAGGGAAGGCATAGAAAAGTGGTTGTTTGTTTTACGGTTCATGTTCGGAGTAATCTCGATTACGTTTTCTCCGGCGAAGCTTTAAGCCTCGGTCTATGACTGATTTCCATGATGTTAGAAGACTGCAATGGGATGTTTGGAGTTGTAAACTATAGAAGAACAAAGATCAAAGGCCACCCTTCTTCTATGATTAATCTTCTGTTCATAAGGTCAAACTATCATATCTTATCATTCAAGATCTAGTATTTTGTTTTCCTCAAAAACAGGGACGAACGCATAATTTTATGTTAGGGAGCGAATTTAAATTTTATGTTAGGGAGCGAATTTATAAAATTTTAAGTGGACGAACTTATAAAATTTAGGGGCGAGAATAAATTTTTAATAAAAAATACATAATTTTTTTTTAAATTATATACAAATTTTAAAATTTTAGGGGGGACAACTGCGCTTTTCAGCCCCCTCTAAAAAATAAACTCCATGAAAAGCAAAAGGGTGAATACAACACGTTATGCTAACCTAAACATCAAAGAACATTGACACCCTAATAGAAGACACTTGTTGTATAGGAAGAAAGGACCTTTTCTTTTGAAAAGATGTTTACAGGGCCGTATTTGAGTCCGGACAGAAGGAATAATCGCCAAAGCCTAAAATTTTTATAATATATTATACTTATAAAAAATATAATTTTATATTAAATATAAGGTTCAATTATTTTCAACACTTGTTATTAGAGGTCTAATTTTTTCTCAACATTTATTATTAAAGTTATCTCATAAAATAATTTTTTTCTAATATTTATTATTAATTGTCTAATTTCTTCCAATGTTCTTTATTCTAGACACTCTTAAAATTTATTTTTTTCTAATACATAGTATTATGGGCTCATTTTTTTTACAATTCTTGTTATTAGGTGACCAATTTATTTTTAATATTTATTTTTAGGGCGTACTCTTCAAATTCAATTTTTCTAATATTTATTTGCTATTAGGAGTGCAATTTTTTCAATACATTTTATTAAGGGTCTAATTTTTTCAATACTTTTTATAAGGGTCTAATTTTTTTCAATACTTGTTATTATGAAACTACTTTTAATTTCTTTTCAGCACTTGTTATTGGGGAAGATGATTTAAATAACGTTTCACAACAATTTTGTCAACACTAACATATGTTATTAATAATTCACAACTACGATACTGGCAGTGACCACAATAACATCCATTATGTCTGCAATCACAATAAACGCAACACGATCGAGAACGTGACTGCAACCATAATTTAAATCCTTGACTATGGGTCCATTTTTCTATTCTCCCTAGGACCACCAAAATCTCAGAAACAGACCTAGATGTTTAATGGAAGGAAGAAAGGACTTGGTTTTGGAATTTAAACTTCAGCTTACTTAATACAATATCAATAACATGTTTTGGGCAGACCAATCATTGTGACAGTTTGGCCGAGTGGTCTAAGGCGCCAGATTTAGGCTCTGGTCCGAAAGGGCGTGGGTTCAAATCCCACAGCTGTCATAATTTTTTTTAATTCATTGCATCAGTATTGGCTATTGGGAAGGATACAATAATTTATGTACGTCAACTTTGCATTAACGGCAAGGTATCAAATTAGGAATAAAACATAACTTTAATTACTATTTTTAGAAAAATAATTAAATGACAAAAAAAAAAAGAATAGATAAAGTTTTAGATAATTAGTTTACTCTAATATATATATTAACATTAATATTTGGGATACAATAATTTTATTATCACTAGTGAACTCATTGATGTCATGTCGGTTAAAGAGGTACTTTTGCCCCTGAGTTCGACTCAAAAATATAATTTCGCTCCTCGTCGAAAAGTGCACTTAATGTGGCCTTTCAGTCTATGAAATCGATCAAATTGGCCCTTTGACCGACGTTGACCGTTACGGTGCTGACGTGGTAGTCCATGATGCTGACGTGGTGGTCAACGATGCTGACGTGACAGTACACGTGGGATGATGACATGGCAGGAAGGGCTGAATTGATTATTTTAACCGAATTCAAGGGCATAATTGATTTTTTTCCTGAGTTTAGGGGGCATAATTAAAAGTTCGATAACTTATTTAATCTTTAAGCTAAAAAATAAAAACTATTAATATTTAAATGTTCATAAAATATTAAAAAAATAAAAACACCATAATGAATTAAATATAAGTAAAAACATTAAAGTTATAAATATAAAAAATTAAAAAATATTTATAAACCATTAGAGAAACTTTCGATTGTTTCTCGTTATACTACGCGTACTAATGTTCCTTGAACATATTTTTCAATTGAGATTTGAGACATCCTTGTATTAAAGTATTAATAAAGCCAAAATTCTCTTTCATTTCTGTACATCAAATATTAATGAGCATCAATTTGATGTAAAAAAGCGAAACAAATTGAATTCTATTGTTATTCTAGTATAATGTTGATTCCAGTAAAAAATCTAACGAATAGTAATACTCAAAATGACGAAATCGAATTTTTTTTTTATAATAGTGTTTACTTTTTTAATAATTTATAATAAAAAAATTATTAAGTTTTTAGATTAAATTTTATCTTTTTTTAATTCATAATATATTTTAATTTTTTTATATAATTTTTATTTTCAGTAACTTTTAGAATATTTTATTTATTTTTATTAACTTTATGAATTTTTATAAAATAAATTGAAAAATATTTTGATCTTTTGTGAGAGTATTCACTTTATTTTTTTAAATTATTCTCACTTAATAAATTTATTTATCTAGTTTTAATATTTTAAAATTTTAATAATTTCATAAATTCTTATTTTTCAACTTAAATATTAAATAAGTTAGAGAACTTTTAATTAAAATCAATTATGCCCCTAAACTCAGGAAAAAATCAATTATGCCCTCGAATTCAGTTAAAATAATCAATTCAGCCCCTCCTGCCACGTCATCATCCCACGTGTACTGCCACGTCAGCATCGTTGACCGCCACGTCAGCATCATGGATTGCCACGTCATCACCGTCACGTCAGCACCGTAACAGTCAACGTCGGTCAAAGGGTCAATTTGATCGATTTCATGAACTGGAGGGCCACATTGAGTGTACTTTTCGGCGAGGGGAGGAATTGCATTTTTGGGTCGAACTCAGGGGCAAAAGTACCCCTTTAGCCTATTTAAAAAATAAAAGTAAAACAAAAAATTAAACATTTAATTATTTATCATTTTTATATGATATTTTATAAGCTTAATAGTAAAAAAGGTGCCCAACATATATTCTTTATCCAGTTTGATACTTAATGTTTTTTTCTCGGGTTACTTTGGTGCTTAACGTTTCATTTCGTAACTCAGATTGCGTTTTTTCGTGACGGTCGTTAAAATTTTTTGTTATTTAGTAAAAACACAACATGTGACATTCTAGTATTTTCTATTATTTTTATTTTTCTAAAAAATATAAAATATTTAATTTTATAAAAGAAACTCAAAATCCTTAATTTCTCAAAAACCCTCAAAACCAAAACCTAGATCCCTAAATTTTTTCTCTTCCATCACCGATTCAACCACCACGGTCACCTTTGCCTTTGTCACCCACCACTATTAAAACTCCTATCATCCCGCCGGAAAATGAACCGGCGATTGTTTCGTCGACGAACATCCAAAAATAAAGAAAAAGAAATCGATTGAGCTTTTAATCGACAACTAGAGGGTGGAGGATGTTGAACGATGAGATACCCGACACTTAGGGTGGTGAACGGTGCGTGTGGAGGAGGCCGAACGGCGAGAGAGATGTGATTTGAAAGTTTGTTTGAAAGAAAAAGAAGTTTATATGTTTAAAGAAATTTAGAAATTAAAAAATAGATAAAAATAGGCCACATGGTTTTTATTGGACAACATAAAATTTTTAACCAGCGTTGACGTATAAACTCAATCTGACTTACGAAATAAAACGTTGTCTAAAAAATGTTAGGCATATATAAGTTAAGACACTTTTTAACCATTAAACCTAGTTTATATTATAATTAGCCTTCCATGTCTTGTTTATTAATAAATGCAGCAATTGCTAGCTTACATTTTTTTAAAAAGAAAATAGACATCGTTAAAATTCATTCTATTTACACTTTTTAACGATGTCTGTTATTAGAACAATAGTTTCCAACCAAAAACCTAAAAATGAAGGTAGAATTCCTTCACCCAAATATGCAATCTACTTGATCTTCTTCTTTGGCCTCAACTGTCAACACAGACATAACTTATGTCAGTTGGTCACAACGAAAAAAGTGCGAATGCGGATGAAGTTTACCGGATACAATCTTATGCGGTAGCGTCTTGACATGTACCAAACGAAATGATAAAATCAGCGTAGAAGATTTACCTGATTGCTGTGTCCACACTTCTTTTTCCTGCAGTTCACGGCACGGGGGTGCAGACGAGCATAACACCTACAGCAAAAACATCAATGGTAAGATTTTCAGCATGGCAGTAGAGAGCAGAGAGATTCCGAGTTCTAAATGCAAGTCCATTTTAGAAAAGGAAATGAAAAAGAAACGTAATTCCATTCGTAACAATGTGGTATGCTTTGGGGCTCGAAGAAGAATTCGGATACTTCAAAAAAGAAGGGGGATGAAAATGGTTGTTTCAACAATCAGCAGGATTCAAGAATATCGAAAAAGGGAGGATCGAAATCTAACTAGATGCATGCATAGTATATATTACAGCTATAATACCGGACTCGAGGAGTAAGTGTCAGATAAAAATATGTTTCTAACGACTCACATAGGTATGCTAGACACGTCGAGTACTTTACAAACAATTGAAAACTCCAGATACCATAACATGATAGTGCTTCCAAGAACAATTCATTTCAAATGAAGCTTGTAAACTAAGATTATTAAACAAACACGACATACTTGCGGCAGATCGTCTTGTCCTGGTTGTATTTTCGAGCCAATGCCATCAAAGAAGGCTCGATAATACCGGACTCGAGGAGTAAGTGTCGGATAAAAATATGTTTCTAACATAGGTATGCTAGACACGAGTACTTTACAAAAAAATTGAAAACTCCAGATACCATAACATGATAGTGCTTCCAAGAACAATTCATTTCAAATGAAGCTTGTAAACTAAGATTATTAAACAAACACGACATACTTGCGGCAGATCGTCTTGTCCTGGTTGTATTTTCGAGCCAATGCCATCAAAGAAGGCTCGATAATGCCACCACGAAGTCTCAGAACCAGATGCAGGGTCGATTCTGCACAATTCCATACAAACCAAATCGGTCCAGGATTTTAAATTCAATAATGTTGATGAATGATGAAGCAATACTTGAATAATTTGATTGCTATGAATTTCTACACAGCTACTTGTATACATAAACATGCTCGTGGCTTTGATTCACAATTCAATACGGAACAAAGTAAAACGAAAGTGCTTATGATGGCAAACTTTCTCGAGAACCAAACAGGGACTAGAATCGACGATGATTACCTTTCTGGATGTTGTAGTCAGCAAGAGTACGGCCATCTTCAAGTTGCTTTCCGGCAAAGATCAATCTCTGCTGATCCTGAAAACATTTACACCGGAAAATCGAAGGCATCAAAATCCACATGAACAGCAATTATAAGCATACTGAATACTGATTTCAATCTTCAAGCGAGGAGTGTACCTTCCTTGTCCTGGATCTTGGCCTTAACATTGTCGATGGTGTCGCTGGATTCGACCTCTAGGGTTATGGTCTTCCCTGTTAGGGTTTTCACGAAGATCTGCATTTTCCCGATCCCCGATTTCAGCTTCGGAATCTCTAAGATAAACCCGTTCCAAAAAATATATTGATCGCCTGATTAGGGTTCTTAGTGGATTCCTTTTTAGAATTGGGTTTTGGAATTTTGTGGCACTGAAGAAAAAAAATAAGAGAAAAGATTATTAATTTTTTTTAAAGCTAAAGTTATTACAAATAGTATCTGTTCTAAATATACTCTCAACCATTTGACAATGAACGCTCAAATCATTTTGTTGCAGTTGCTGGTGCTCAAATCTGTTAAGGAACAACAACTGTTCCTTTAACCACTGAGGCAAATTAGTTCGTGCGATTATGTAACCCCTCGTCCCGGTCTGGCAGGATGACCGGTCTGAGTAGGCCACACGGGAAAAACCGAAGCGAAACCCGTTAAGGTTCCCCCTCGATTAGCAACCCTAAAAATTTCTTTTTAAATTAATCTTCTCTAGAGGCACATTTAAACCCTATATGATCACCACAGCGGAAAAACATGAGAAAGACACGCAACTGGACACAAACCGACAATTAAACAGTCCAATTTTAGTTTAATAGGCAGGCCGTTTCGAAACACCCTCGAGGCGTATCGAAACGCCTTGACCTGGTCAACTGCCTTAAGCCCACACGAGAAGGCCGTATCGGAACGGAGGTCAACCGTTCCGAAACACCCTTAACGGTCAACTTCTCGTGGTCAACGAGATATTGACCGTTCCAAAACCCTTAGACCCGTTTCAGAACGCCTTCATCTCGGCAATTTCTCAGATTTTCAGTAGCCAAAGTGTTCCGAAACTCGTATCGGAACAGGGGTTCACAGTGGCCAAACCGTATCGAAACGAGTTCCGATACGGGGTCCTTGAAGCCTTACCCGTTCCGAAACGGCTCAACCCGTTTCGAAACACTGGCTGTCTGCAACCTTCGAAAACTAACTTAAAGCATTTCTCAACGACTCAAAAGGCCCTAAACGACCCCAAGAAGCACTCAACACTTACAAGCATATAAGAACTATCCATTAAAGAATCAACAACATCCAACACATGCTTCATACATAAAACTTAAGGTTCATGCTTCACCAAAAACATACACTTAAGCATTTAAGACATGCAAGCTTAACATGATTTACAATCCAAACATGACATCCAAAAGCCGAACCAACAACATGATAGAGAAGAGTCTAACATGTTCTTAAACAAAACCAACATCAACATACTTCAAAGCATTCACATCAACAACACCTATCCCATTGATTGACTATTACAATCTACAACTTAAAGATCATACTTGAACTAACCAAAAGCAACACTTGGAGACCTTTCCTTGCCCTTGCCACCCACAAGCTATTGATTTGCATTATCGAACAAAAGGGAGCGTAAGCATAAAAGCTTAGTGAGGGTAAGCTCATAAAACAAACCTTCGACAATGCAGGGTCCAAACACGAGCAACTACCATGATAAAATGCATGATCTTACCTCTGATCCACCAGAGCCAAATTAAACATGATGCATGAACATATAATCAACATTATGCCATGCTCAACAACTCATAAGTTCAACTTACAATGATACATATCTCAATGTATTATTAGCAACACACCTCAATGCATATTGGAATCACATTTCATATCATAAAGGCACATATAATCTCATATTGCATATACATACAATCTCATATTGGCACCTAGCTATGACTCGAATACGCGGATAACATGTTAGAACGTATTTCCAACATAACCATTACCTGCGATAGGATTACACTCATCACCGGATCCTGCGGAGGGGATTCCACTCATCCTCACGCCCCGTCGATGGGATTCCACTCATCACCGACTAATATGTAAACATTTCTGGTGAAATATTACATCACCGTACTCCTCCTTGGTGCCTTAACGCCACCAAGGCCACGCGCGACTTTGACTCTCGTGTGCACACTCATCCTAATGATCGATCATTGTACCCAAGCATACTAGTGCCAATATTAAACGCAATCCATTTTTCATAGCTACATGCATATAACAATGCATCAAATATCATGCCTCACATACATGTATTTCACAACCCATTTCCATGCCTAGCATGTACTCACCATGATCATCATCATGCACAATTCGCAATCCAAACCACATGCATAGCAATGCATCAAATCATGCCTCAACAACATGTATAACACAATATACATAACTACCGTAAACACATATAAACAAGAGGTATAACAAGCAATTAGGAGTTCAACCAAAGTTTCCTAAACTTAAGCTTGAGATTAGGCTACCACCCTAATCTCAACTCTAGATGGGTTTACCAAGCCCAACCTAGGTCTACATGCTTGAACCAATGTTTAAAAACCATTTAAAAACAATAACCACTCACCGACCACTCCATTAGCACAAGCCGACAAGCCTACCAAGCATCCAAGTTTCCGGATTTGTTCTCGAGACTTTATCAACACAAAATCTCGCTTCTAATCACCTCAACACAATCAAAACAACCTCGATTCAATCCACTAATCAACGTAGCAAACCCGGAACATTAATCAAGCATCAAACACAACAATTCAAGCCATGAACAACCCCAAAATCACCAACCCGAGCAGCCCTTGTACCCAGCCCAAAACTTGTGATTTCAACACATTTAACACCTCCAAATGCTTCCAAAACAACCCCCAACCACTACCCTAACATCAACCTTCAATTTCCAACACAAACCATACCCAAAACTCAACTAAAAACCCTCATAAAACCCCACCAAAACCCAACTTTGGGAATCCCTTTAAAACACTCTAAAAAATCACATATGTTGGACCTTATGGTTCATAAACAACATATCTAACATAAATAAACTGAAAGCCTTGATAAAAACTCATAAAGTCACAACCTTTAACCAAAACTTTGAAAAACCCAAATTCTAAAACATTGATGAAAATGAAATCTATTTGTACTTTCAAGTAGAGGAAGATGAGAGCAAGGGAGAAGGCCATGGAAGAAGATGAATTTTTTTGTTTATTTGAATAGTAGGGAATTAAAATTAAAATGGGTTTTAGTTGGAGGACCAACTATTTACTAAAATGCCATTAATGAATGGCCAAACCCACATCTCTTAAAGCCCATGAATTTGGACTTAAGAGATAGGCCCAACATAGCCTTAAACATTTTGAAATCTCGAGGCCCATAAAAATATTTTATTATTTAAATTGTAAAATCGAATCCGAAATAATATTAAAATATTATTTTCACCCGACCCCTAAACCCGGGTGTTACAACTCTCCCCCACTTAAGGAAATTTCGTCCCCGAAATTTATCGGACAGGAATTACCACGAAGTCTGCTCTTACCCATTTTCCTTTTCACCACAACACACTAACCAATCTCGGTAGGCTTACCACACCACAACATATATCTGATGCTAAGATCCCAACTGGTTCTCCACCGCATGTCAATTTAAAACTCAACTCAATCTCTTCAACAACATAGCACGGGACAGATCTAACTCACACTCCCGAATCACAGATACACAGGACACATCACAAATCTCTTTCTAACTCTGGTGGTAACCGCCACAGATAAACAACAGGACTAGCCCGATTCACAATCTCCTACAGCACTGCTTGAATACTTGACCCATAACCTTCTCTAACTGACCATCTGACTTCAACAGGTAACCAAACACTATGCAGACGTCTTCAAAACCGATCTAGTCAAAATCTCGAATCTCTACTACCCACTTCCATTAAGAACCTTCCACGGATGTAACAAACTAGAAGAAAACTGACGCTCGGTCTTGACATGCTGGCAAATTATACACTTACTCTCACACTGAACCACATCATCCTTCAACTCAATCCGGAAGTACTCATCTTCAACCCATAATACGTCTTCATACCATTCGGATGCAATACAAACAGACTGCCAAGCGTTTCGGCCAAAACAATGTCTCAAAACACTAGGTCAATCGGTACAATTATTCTGTCTCCGAAATTACAAACTCTATCATCTCTGAAGGTCTTCTTTCTACTATGACTTGCACGTGAGGTGCCAAGAATCTGTCTTGCAAATGTTTCTCTTCAAGTATCTGGCTCAAAGTAGGTTTATCATGAAACTTGGCCACAAAACTACTATCATTCGATAAGCTGAATTCGGCAAATACAACTCGCAACTCAACTACCAATCTAACAACAAATACAACTCGGAACATCGGTTACTACGTAGACTCTCTTCGGATGATACTCAATCTCGAGATTACGGTCTTCAAACAATTCTAACAACATATGTTGTTCAAGTTTCAACCCTTCCTAAGTCGTCTAATATTTCAAGTTCTGATGATATGTACATATACACTGTGCATTTCTTACTATACATGCTTTGTCTCTAAGTCTTCGAAGCAAATACAACTGTAATTAACTATACGTCTCGTGTCGGATAACTCTTCTCTCAGTCTTTCAACTATCTCGATGAATAAGCTACAATCTTCTGTCTTGCATAAGCACACAACCTAACTCTACATGTAACGTATCACTATGGTTCACCAACTCTTTCTCTGATATAGGTTGAATCAAGGTCGAAGTTTCTCTTCGAAGTTTATTTCGGTTTCTCAAGGGCTCATTGTCTTGCATCTGACCACACAACTGAACATTCTTCTGTAGCAACTTGTCAAAGGAGCAGCCATCTTCAAAATACTATTTACAAACTTCCGGTAGTAGCATCGCTAGACTTAGGGACTATAGATACATGTCACTGTCTTCAGTTTCTTCCAACTCACGTCTTCTTCTGCCTATATAGGATTTACTCTAATACACTCGACTGATCTACATGTCCTAGGAGAACATCTTCATTAACTCGGAGTTCACGTTGCACAACTTGGCATACGACTAATTCTCTAATAGGATCTACATCACTAACTCCATAGCTTGTCATGATCTTCTTCGGTACGTGAATATACTCATGTGTCAACTATGAGAACTACTACAACTGATCAAGGAACTCGGGAATTATTCTGCTCAACATCTCTATAAAAGTAACTAACACACTAGTCAAACAAAACAACATAATTCGGAACCCAAGGCGGTCACATCTTGCCTCGAAAGTTGTCTTCGGTACTTCAACTTCTCTCACTTTCAACTGGTAGTAATCAGATCTCAAATTAATCTTCGAAAAGACTGGTGCACACACACTAACTGATCAACAAATCACCGACACTCAGAGACAGATGCTAATTATTCACTGGCACTCGTTTCAACTACTTGAAATCTAAACACATTCTTGTATTGTCTTCTCTCTTCTTCACAAATTGCATTGTTGTACTCTAAGATGATGTACTAGGCCTAATGGATCTAAGGTCTAACAAAACTTGTAGTTGATTCTTCAACACTCTCAATTCTGTCGGGAATCATAAGATACAGAGCAATCAAAACGGGGGCAAACTCGGAGACGGTATCAATAACAAACTCTTCTTCTCTGTCGGGAGACAAACCGACAATCCTTCCAAACACTTCTAGGAAAACACAAACTATCCTAGCATTCTGTGGTCTAATCTTCATTCAAAATCAAATCCATCACAATTGCTAAGCAAGCCTGCCAACTAAACTCAATCAGTTTTCGACCTCTAAAGCTGGATCAACACTCGATAAGAAGTTCACATCCTCATCTACCACTACAGTCTCACAGAAATCTGCAACTTTAAGGCAACTCTCTCTTTGTCTCAATGTATACCCTAGCTTTGTGTTCTACGAGCCGAACCATGCCAACTGCTACATCGAAACCGTAAAAAGACAATTACTTCACATCTATTAGGATCACGTATCCCTGAACCATCAACAAACATATTTTGTACATTTTTCTGGCCACCACTATCTCATAAAAAGGTCTAGTCACATGCATCCCTACGTCTAAGATCTCGGCGGATATATCCAGCTTCCTTACATGCTCACACAAAAGGATGTATCCGCAGAAATTGCAACTTCACATGTATACAACTGATAGTCTTCGGTCCTCTTGCTTTCAGGCTGACACTTCAACAAAATTTGACTCTTCTAAACTGTTTCTAGAGCATCTCGAAACTTCAAAATTCAATTCTGACCACACACAAACAACCGTGCTGGAAAACAACTCAGACGCACACTGGCCCAATCGCACAGATCGATTCCCACTCACGGATACTGATCGGCTGTCTTGTATCAAAACCATAAGCTGAACCCCAACGATCACCATCTAACATTTCTAAATTTTGGATTACTCACACGAGACCCCTACCTTGATCTCGTTAAAAGAACCAAGGTACTCGTACCTACCTCTAGCACCTCACCGGACACAATAAAACTTTGCATGCTTGCTAACACATACGGAAGTACATATTCAGAATCAATAAGAAGAGACAATCTCAAAACTATACCAAGGGCTTATCTGATAAAACATCGATACCACTATGAACCTCACTCAAGGTCTTCACTTCTTTTCACCAACTAATACCAGAATCGGTCTCATCGTCTCTCACCAACAAGAATCAACTCACATACACACGGGCTCGAGCAAACAAATTGTACCTCAACTCCGGTACAACCATACTTCGCTAACTGAAGCGATGAACTCCCTCAACATCATCCACATTTCAGATACCACAACTCCCACTTACCAATCCACGACCCACTCCTTGGCCTCAAACTACTAAAATCAATAAATCAACAACGATAACAAATTAACATACAAACTGGGTTAGCAAAGGAAAAGGTCCAAGTGGCTCAAGTATGATTCCCTCACTTAAAATATCTTTTTTCCGATGTAATAGAAGCAATGAGACTCTACTCAACATGCTTCAAGCAGCATACTGTAATCACTAATTTTGTCCAAACCTTTAACCACTTTAAGTTTTTGTTAATCTGGACTCATATTGGGCTATTGAGACTAAGGAAGAAAAAAGAAGAAAAAGAAAAGAAATATATATATATATATATATATATCATGTCTTTTTAGTATCATCATATAGTATAACTTGTTTAATTATTGTTGTTATATTCTTTATTCATTTACTACTATTATTCTTATATTATTATTACTTGTTTTCATTAGTATTATGCGTTATCATCTTTATTATTATTATTATTATTCTGTTATTATATATTATTATCATAATTAAAAATAAACATAAGTAAATAAAATCTAAGCTTTGATTAAAAGTAAATAAGAGTCCAAAATACAATAAACCCAAAAATATATATCTAATATTACAGATTCAGCCCAAACAGCCCGTGAGCCCAAATAATAAAAAACCCTAATGCTTGTCTCTGTTATGCGCAGCCAAATATGGACCATTGGATCTGGCTAACGATCAACGGTCCAGATCGACTTCAAGGAGAAACCCTAGAGGCTCGGTACTCTTCCAAGCGCCGCATCTGTTCCCGACCGTCAGATCGAGAGGAGATCTAACGGTCCTAGATCACCAAGAGAAGCCTCCAAAACTCCCACGCGCGCGTGCTGGAATGAGCCCGTCCTTTCGACTTCACTGTCCGACGCGCCCACGCCGTCTACCATCTCCACCAGCCGTGTCTCTCCCGATTAGGCGAAACCGGCAACACCAGAACACAAGTCAGAATCTTCAGAAGCCCAAAAACAGCAACAAAAAAAAACAATAAAGTGAAGGCATTTAATCAAAGCAAAAAGGACGACAGAGGAGAAGTCAACCCTTTTTGTCTTTCTTTCAAATGTAATTCGGATATAATGAACCAATGTAAAAAGAAGGAAGATGGAGGAGTCGAAAACCAAAAAAAAAACAGTGAGCACGAGAGAAGTTGAAAATCAAACCATTGTATTTGGAATTTTACAGAGAAGAATCGAATAAAAAATACCTTCTAAGGTACCTTTTTCTTATCTTTCAATCCAGTTGCATGCAAGCCCAAACAAAAAATAAAGGAAAAACAGTGAGGGTTCATTTTACCTTCGGCGTCTCTTCATCTTCCTCTTGTCCATTCGCCTCCCTCGTCGGCGACAAGCCCAGTGGTCTCTCCGGAGACCTCGTGCGGTGAGTTGGTGAGGTGGTAACACAAAACAGCTTTGAGGTTTTGAAACAAAAAGGATTTCGAAAAAGTTTTTTTATTTATTTTGATTTCGGGTTTCGAAAAGGGAGTGAAAGAGGGGGTCGTTTTGGTTTCAGAAAGATAAGAAAAAAAAGGTTTTTAGGGTTCTGACGCCGGCAACGGCGACCGGAACCCCTTGCGGCGCCGGAGAGGAAATAGAGAAGAGAGGGGGGGTCTCAGCTCTCTAGGGTTTTCAAAAGGGCCAAAGGGGTTGAATTTCTTTCTTAATTCCTTTTTATAATGTTTTTATGCTTTTAAAATAGGCTTAATCACCTTTAAAGTCCCTCCGTGTTGACGTATTCACGCGAGAGGGGCTTCCGCATTTTCAAACCTCTTCCCCAGTCCTTAGGCCTTTTTCACCGTTTTCAATTTGGTCCCAAATCCGTTTTCAATCAGACTTCGAATGGGTTAATAGCCGTTTTGGTACCTTCAGATTTATACATCCTTTCAAAGTGGTCCCTAATCATTGTTTTAGTTGCTTTTTTTAGTGGTTTATTTACCATTTAAATCCTCTGCCATTTCATGCATCTTCATTTTATTTCATAATAGTGTATCCTTAATTTCAGTTACTATAATGTTTGTAATATATATCGTACATGGTATATGGTATAATATATGATTGCATATCTTTTCTTTGTTTAGACTTGCAATATGTCTTTTTTACATAATGGAGTTTTATTATTTCGTATGCTTATCTAGTTCTCATATATATCACTTGTATCGTTCGTATTGTAACGTCCATTTTTATTTAATCATGCAATTTATTTGTTTCGCTTTTATTCTTATAAGTTGCATCTCGAATTTTTAAATTGCAATGCGAGCGTCTTTTTATTCGGGAACGAACGAGGCCAGTACCAGTCGTAGTGGTGGTGGTTCGGACGTTCCTTCTCGAATATTAAGACCCTTAAAATTCACTCGCTCGTATAACTAAATTTCGATACGATTCGTCACTTTAATTCGCAAAGTTTAATATTAATTAAGCGGTAATGTTTTTGGTACCAATTTTGGGCACGTCGAGGGTGCTAACCCTTCCTCGCATGTAACCGACTCCCGAACCCTTTTAAATCTCTGGTTTTATTTCGGTGTCCGGTCTACCATTTTTAAATGGCCGGTGGCGACTCCTCTATTTTTTAAATCCGACTAATTTTTCGAAAACCAAATTAAAACCTGGTTCGTCCGAGCGACACCCGAGGTACTTTGTATTTTTCTTAAAATTTTAGTCGCAACAGATGGCGACTCCGCTGGGGATAAAAATTTGTTTTCAAAAAAAAAAAAGAGAGTCAAGCCAAAAAAAACTTTACCGCTCAATTAATATTAGAAGTTGCGAATTAAAGTGACCAAATCGATCGATATTTGTTTATAAGTGCGAGTTTATTTTAAACGCATTTAAAATTAGCATTTAAACCCGTTCGTTTAAGTGGGGGGAAAACGCTAGTGCTTTCGTGTGGATATTGTTCCTCCGTGTGGGCCTAGCAAGTACCTTCGGGGCTCGAGTACCCTATATCTTCGTGAGAATATCGTTTCTCCGTGCGGATATAGCGAAAGGGTCCCCTCGAATTGAACTCGGTTGAGAGGAGCCTATAATGGGTGATGACCGGGGGCCTTGCTACCCTTAGTAGGGGACAGCGAGGACAATTCGAGTACCTCCTAGAACCATAACTGCATGTAGAGAACTAGAAAGCCCACCCCTTTTAGAGCCATGCGGACAACCTAGGTTCATTAGACGGGATAAATAGGGTTGCTTGCTTTCATGCTTGCTTTTTATCATGTTTATCCGACACTAACGATTATTCTTATGATCTTTTTGCATTTATTCTCGCATGCATATCATGACATAAAGGTGTTGAGTCAAGGTGGTTTTACCCGATCAAGGGCTTTCATTACGGAAAGAGGTTGCTAGAAAGGATGGTGTCAATTAGCAAGTCCGATATCGGTTAGAGTTGAATTAGAAAGGATAAGGGAGCAGCTTATCGAGCGAAGACACAATGTCAGATATGGTTCCCACCATTGAAGAAAGCACAACCCTTCTCCATCCCGAGGAAGTTAAGCAAGATCGGATCTACTCCGAACATCCAAAATCATGAAACTACCCGACCGAGTACAAAGAGGCGGCCGAAAAGAGCGTGACGACCGAAAAGAGCATAGATTAGGTCAATGGGTTGATTCAGCTTCGAGAAAATAGCTTATTTTTCGGGACCTGATACCAGCAGTTTTAGAGGGTCTTGAATTGCTAGAGAAGAAAGCAAGTCCGGCCTCAGCAATTTTAGCCGAAGATTTCATTTTCTTGAACATGATTCGGGGGCAAGAAGAGTACCCGTAGGACTTTTGCTATGACTATCTTGTAACGAGGAGCCTCCTTTACATTCAAATGAAAGTTGACCTAAGGGGAGTCACCTATATGACCAACACCTTTGACTTGCGTACATTTGTAGCATTTGTTTCATCTATCATTTCAAAGCAGCATTAAAATTGTCAGCCATGCACCCATCTCATAAGCATGCATATGTTAATTTGAGTCCATATTACATCCGTCATTGGACATTAAAATTTGCTCAAGGCATTTCATCGCATCATTACTAATTGGGGAGAACACTCATCCGAGAGAGAGAAAGAGAGAGAGAGAGAGGAAAGAATGGACAAGGGAACAGTTGCTAGCCAGTGCAACTTTAGAAGCATGAATAACCTAGTGGCTAGGATGGATAAGCTCGAATAGCTTCGAGAACATTTGGTTCACAATCAAAGAGAGATGATATCGTATATGAGGAGAATAAATTCTTTACAAAAATCCAATTTTCATTATTGGTGAAAACTGATTGTACCTAGGGGAATGGTACAACTAGCCCGGAGCAAACGGCTACTGGTAAAGGCAATTCAAACCCGTTGATCCCTGTGCATTTGGGAAAAATGCAAGTCTCGATTCAAGAAAAGTGAATTGAAGACATTACATCACTTCATAGAAGAAGAAGCGATGTTTAGGCAAGTCCGACAGAAATGTTGGCACAACGTGCTTAAATACGATGAAGTTTAAGACAATGGATAATTCAAATGTCCATCGAAAATCCATTTTCTCGAATGGTCAAAGGAAAATAAATCCTCTGCAAAAATCCAATTCTCATTATTGATGAAAACTGATTGTACCCAGGGGAATGGTACAACTAGCCCGGAGCAAACGGCTATCGGTAAAGGCAATTCAAATCCGTTGATCCCTGTGCATTTGGGAAAAATGCAAAAAGAATAAGCTAAGCTGTAGATTTTTTTTTTCAAATAAAGAGTATAGTTATCATAATGAAATTTTTATTTTGTTATTTAGAAAATATTTTGGTATTCCTTAATTCTTTAAACATTTCATAAGTTTACTCTTGTTTTCCAATTACACATGTATATACTTTTTAAGATTAATTTTAATTCAATTAAAAAAAAAGAATATTTTTTCCTAAAAAACCAAATGTTGTGGGAATGATACGAATGGAAGCACCATCTGTTCTACTCAGGCCAAGAGAGGGGTGACAACGAGTGTTTAGGAATAATGGGCCACTCCCATTAAGTGAATTTTCCTCTCGGGCATTGTTGTCTAAGGTTCTTGAATGAAGTGATAACCCTAAAACTTCTACCACCTGAAGACCAATTTTGATATCAGTGTATGGGAGGACATTTGGCATTCCTTCAATTCCATTCACACAGAAAGAAAATAAAAAATACCCATTGTTGTCCCCGTTTGAGCCTATCAATTTTTTTTTTCTGATTGAACCCAAACCAAGGATCACCCCTACACTGGGGGCAGAAAAGGACAGAAGTCTATGGACGAGTGAATGACAATGGACCCTGATTATGCTATGAAAACAAGACCGTGTGAATTAAGGGGCAATAAGAGAATAGATACATTAGATGCATTTTCAGTTTGAGCAACAAAAACATCGAAAGAAAAGTCGGTTCTCAAAGAGCTACCCAAATCAAGTCAAAAGCTACCGACATAAAAGTTGAAGAAATCAAAAGCAAAGGCACTAAAGTGAAAAGTGAAATTTTGAAAAGAGAGAGAAGCAGATAAAGAAAAGGGACAAGAGGATTCCTTATCCAAATGAATCTCTGCTTAGATAAGCCTCGAAAGATTGTTCACCTTTGAGCAAGAGCCGCACTAATACAATGTGAAGGTGCAATTTGATCCGAAACTACACTTGATGGGGAAATGAACTCTAAGGTGAAAACCCCAAAAAGGGGCAGTCTAGAGCGATCCAAAGAAGCAAGAAAAGAAATAGCATTTCGTCAGAGCATAATTGAGACTTCAGATTGGATGAAATGATCATTGGTTTCACCACCCTGAAACACTTGTTTGGGCCTTTTTACCCTTTCTTTCGTAGCCGTGAGCCTTAGCCTACATTACAAGCCTCAAAAGACCATTTGGAACATACACGGATGGATGAATTTGTCTTCAGATCACATCCCGCCTATCGGGGTTAACCTTTCTTCAAGGATTGCCACACTTCTGATGCCTGATTGAGATCAGAAAAGAGGGAAGGATGGGGCATGGTGAGTTAGTGAGGTAAAGAGAGCCACCTTTAAATTGGGTAGAAACTAAGTATGGGAGTCGCTCCTCTTGGAAGCCTAATAGCCTAGAAAAGATTTCATATGTGCATCCCTGCAACATTCGGAAAATTTCACTCGGGTCAATCTTTTTTCAAAGATCCCAAACTTGATTTTCACTTGACATGATTTTTTAAAATGTATATCTACATAATAAAATTATTTTTACTCAATCACTTGCATAAGTCTTCTACATGGGAATGAACAAGCGGACTGATCGTGGCTCGAGGTAAAGCCATCAGTACCCAGAGGGGCACCCTCGGAGGTTCAAACATTGCTACTAATACCTCCAGTTGAAATATCAAGACTGTCTTCGGTTAAATATCGAGCTATGAAGTCGACCTTTGCTAAGAAGGGTTGAAATAGAACATGAGGGTAGAAAATTTGACGTTGAGAATCGGGGAACAGAAGTTACCCTTGAAGCCTAGGCATCTTGCTGGAAAGAATGTCTTGAGAAGGACCGTGTGCGCCACGCACCAAGACGAGACAGTAAGTGATATGAAATCAACTCGACAAAAGGCGATGGAGACAGAAGTACGCCTAAGAAAATGAGGAAGATAGAAAAGAAGAAGAAGAAGAAGAGAAGCCGAGTCGAAAACCCAAAAGGCACTTTGGGGCAAAGGAGCAAAATTCAGTAGAGGCGCTTTCAACCATAAATTTAGAGAAACAAAGGCCCAAAGGTTGAGAGGCACGATGTGAGGTGGAACGACGAAGAGTCAGTGAGGCTAAATTACCGTGATAGGGCACCATTGTCCGTGGAGGAACTAAGGTTTTCACGTAAAGAGGTTCAAACCGAAGTATGTGAAAGATAGCACATGGCTAGAAAGGATTTAGAATGCGACCGAGGTCACTCGACTCGAATATTAAAACGAAGAACGAGCGGCAAAAGTTTAGGGTCCAGATTTTTTTAAGACACAAGATTAATGGATGATTGTAGTCCCAAGACAACGACCACTAACCCTAAGAAATGAAGACAAACTAAATCCATGCATCTTTGCATTCTCGTAAACACATGCATCTTTGCATTCTCGTAAACACATGCATCATTGCATCCTGAAATATGCTCATGCATCATCGATAGCTAGATGTCACCCATGCTAGGAGCATACTAAATCATATCATAACATTTTGTTCTCTCTAAACAGACGTTTGAAGATTGGTAAAAGAACATATCTACAGCTTCACGAGAGGAGAAATAGATCTCACAAGAGTCAAGAGTCAAGAGTCCTTCGACTTGCGTAATTCGGATTTCTAAAATCCTTCCAACCCCCGATTTTAATCTTCCTTGAAGATTTTTTTTCTTAAAACTCGAATTTCTTAAATTTATCCTTCCAAAAGGATATTTTCCTCAAAACTCAATTTCTCAATTTTATCCTTCCAAAAGGATGTTTTCCTCAAAACTCAATTTCTCAATTTCATCCTTCTCAAAGGATATTTTTTCTTAAAAGTCAAAATTTCTCAATTTTTATCCTTCCCAAAGGATGTTTTTCTTAAAAACTCAAATTTCTCAATTTTATCCTTCCTAAAGGATATTTTCCTTAAAAAGATCAAAATTTCTTAATTTTATCCCTTTACACAGATTTTTGAAAACTTGAATACCTCTCGGGACGAAGAGAAAACGATAAAGCGAGAACTAAAAGGATTTCAGGCGAAGCCTTTCAAGTCGCCGCTCCAGAATGTCAGGCGAAGTCTTCATACTCGTCACTCAAGGATTTCAGATGAAAGCTTTCAAGCTTGCTGATAGATTTCAAGATAAAGGATCCTACAGAGAAAGGGTCCAAACAAGCTCTATATAGGAAGAACTTGCGACTTCAGGATCTCGAAAGCGGAGGGTCCTACAGAGAGGGGACTTGTAGATCCTTGATTTTAGAAGGAAGTTCGATAGAGAAGGAACTACTACTCGAAGAGCACGCTAAGGAATAGGAGTTCTGTGGAGAAGAAACTCAGAATCCTAAGGCTTCAAGATCTCGAAAGCGGAGGGTCCTATAGAGAGAGGACTTGGAGATCTTTGATTTCAAATATGAGGACGAAAGTTTTATATAGAAAGAACTGTCACTCGAAGAACACACCAAGGAAATGAGTTCTATAGAGAGAGAACTCATATTCTTAAGGCTTCAAAGAGAAAGTTACTCGGTGTAGCGCGTTGCAGCTTCAGGAGAGTAAATCGTCCAACAGAGAAGTTGGACAAATTTAATTATGACCAGTTTGCTTTTAGACCGCGAAGGGAAGGCAAAGTTGTTTGGATAACTAGCTTGTTCTTACAAAAAGGGAAGACAAATGTATTTGAAACCCGCCTATCCGTTCGGGCACTTGGAGAATGGAAATCAGCAAAAAAAACTCGCTGTCTATATGTTCGGGGCATCTGAGGGGAAAAGGCATTGGGAAGAGTTGCTTGGAATCGAGTGGTTGCTTCGGGAAACGAATCGTCTAACAGGGAAGTAGGACAAAATGAGTGCTTATGGTCTTTGCTTTATTCTTGTTCCACAAGCATAAGCAAAGAGGGGCAGCTGTAATCACTAATTTTGTCCAAACCTTTAACCACTTTAAGTTTTTGTTAATCTGGACTCATATTGGGCTATTGAGACTAAGGAAGAAAAAAAAGAAAAAAAAAGAAATATATATATATATATATATATATATATATATATATATCATGTCTTTTTAGTATCATCATATAGTATAACTTGTTTAATTATTGTTGTTATATTCTTTATTCATTTACTACTATTATTCTTATATTATTATTACTTATTTTCATTAGTATTATGCGTTATCATCTTTATTATTATTATTATTATTATTCTGTTATTATATATTATTATCATAATTAAAAATAAACATAAGTAAATAAAATCTAAGCTTTGATTAAAAGTAAATAAGAGTCTAAAATACAATAAACCCAAAAATATATATCTAATATTACAGATTCAGCCCAAACAGCCCGTGAGCCCAAATAATAAAAAACCCTAATGCTTGTCTCTGTTATGCGCAGCCAAATATGGACCATTGGATCTGGCTAACGATCAACGGTCCAGATCGACTTCAAGGAGAAACCCTAGAGGCTCGGTACTCTTCCAAGCGCCGCATCTGTTCCCGACCGTCAGATCGAGAGGAGATCTAACGGTCCCAGATCACCAAGAGAAGCCTCCAGAACTCCCACGCGCGCGTGCTGGAATGAGCCCGTCCTTTCGACTTCATTGTTCGACGCGCCCACGCCGTCTGCCATCTCCACCAGCCGTGTCTCTCCCGATTAGGCGAAACCGGCAACACCAGAACACAAGTCAGAATCTTCAGAAGCCCAAAAACAGCAACAAAAAAAATAATAAAGCGAAGGCATTTAATCAAAGCAAAAAGGACGACAGAAGAGAAGTCAACCCTTTTTGTCTTTCTTTCAAATGTAATTCGGATATAATGAACCAATGTAAAGAGAAGGAAGATGGAGGAGTCGAAAACCAAAAAAAACAGTGAGCACGAGAGAAGTTGAAAATCAAACCATTGTATTCGAAATTTTACAGAGAAGAATCGAATAAAAAATACCTTCTAAGGTACCTTTTTCTTATCTTTCAATCCAGTTGCATGCAAGCCCAAACAAAAATTAAAGGAAAAACAGTGAGGGTTCTTTTTACCTTCGGCGTCTCTTCATCTTCCTCTCGTCCGTTCGCCTCCCTCGCCGGCGACAAGCCCAGTGGTCTCTCCGGAGACCTCGTGCGGTGAGTTGATGAGGTGGTAACACAAAACAGCTTTGAGGTTTTGAAACAAAAAGGATTTCGAAAAAGTTTTTTATTTATTTTGATTTCGGGTTTCAGAAAGGGAGTGAAAGAGGGGGTCGTTTTAGTTTCAGAAAGATAAGAAAAAAAGGTTTTTAGGGTTCCGGCGCCGGCAACGGCGACCGGAATCCCTTACGGCGCTGGAGAGGAAATAGAGAAGAGAGGGGGGGTCTCAGCTCTCTAGGGTTTTCAAAAGGGCCAAAGGGGTTGAATTTCTTTCTTAATTCCTTTTTATAATGTTTTTATGTTTTTAAAATAGGCTTAATCACCTTTAAAGTCCCTCCGCGTTGATGTATTCACGCGAGAGGGGCTTCCGCATTTTCAAACCTCTTCCGCAGTCCTTAGGCCTTTTTCACCGTTTTCAATTTGGTTTCAAATCCGTTTTCAATCAGACTTCGAATGGGTTAATAGCCGTTTTGGTACCTTCAGATTTGTACATCCTTTCAAAGTGGTCCCTAATCGTTGTTTTAGTTGCTTTTTTAGTGGTTTATTTACCATTTAAATCCTCTGCCATTTCATGCATCTTCATTTTATTTCATAATAGTGTTTCCTTAATTTCGGTTACTATAATGTTTGTAATATATATCGTACATGGTATATGGTATAATATATGATTGCATATCTTTTCTTTGTTTAGACTTGCAATATGTATTTTTTACATTATGGAGTTTTATTATTTCGTATGCTTATCTAGTTCTCATATATATCACTTGTATCGTTCGTATTGTAACGTCCATTTTTATTTAATCATGCAATTTATTTGTTTCGCTTTTATTCTTATAAGTTGCATCTCGAATTTTTAAATTGCAATGCGAGCGTCTTTTTATTCGGGAACGAACGAGGCCAGTACCAGTCGTAGTGGTGGTGGTTCGGACGTTCCTTCTCGAATATTAAGACCCTTAAAATTCACTCGCTCGTATAACCAAATTTCGATACGATTCGTCACTTTAATTCGCAAAGATTAATATTAATTAAGCGGTAATGTTTTTGGTACCAATTTTGGGCACGTTGAGGGTGCTAACCCTTCCTCGCATGTAACTGACTCCCGAACCCTTTTAAATCTCTGGTTTTATTTCGGTGTCCGGTCTACCATTTTTAAATGGCCGGTGGCGACTCCTCTATTTTTTAAATCCGACTAATTTTTCGAAAACCAAATTAAAACCCGGTTCGTCCGAGCGACACCCGAGGTACTTTGTATTTTTCTTAAAATTTTAGTCGCAACACATACATTCACAATCAAACAATCATTCATTACAGCATACTCGAATAACAAGCAACATGCTTACATGGCAAGCAACCACTGTGCAATTTCAATGCAAGAATTAAACTTACCTCACTTACCTGCCCAAGGTCTCGGAAACCTTAGGCTCTGATACCAACAAATGTAACCCCCTCGTCCTGGTCTGGCAGGATGACCAGTCCGAGTAGGCCACACGGGGAAAACCGAAGCGAAACCCGTTAAGGTTCCCCCTCGGTTAGCAACCCTAAAAATTTCTTTTTAAATTAATCTTCTCTAGAGGCATATTTAAACCCTATATGATCACCAGAGCGGAAAAACATGAGAAAGACACGCAATTGGACACAAATCGACAATTAAACAGTCCAATTTTAGTTTATTAGGCAGGCCGTTTCGAAACACCCTCGAGGCGTAACGAAACGCCTTGACCTGGTCAACTGCCCCAAGCCCACACGAGAAGGCCGTATCGGAACGGAGGTCAACCGTTCCGAAACACCCTCAACGGTCAACTTCTCGTGGTCAACGAGATATTGACCGTTCCGAAACCCTTAGACCCGTTTCAAAACGCCTTCATCTCGGCAATTTCTCAGATTTCCAGTAGCCAAAGTGTTCCGAAAGTCGTATCGGAACAGGGGTTCATAGTGGCCAAACCGTATCAAAACGAGTTCCAATACGGGGTCCCTGAAGCCTTACCCGTTCCGAAATGGCTCAGCCAGTTTCGAAACACTGGCTGTCTGCAACCTTCGAAAACCAACTTAAAGCATTTCTCAACGACTCAAAAGGCCCTAAACGACCCCAAGAGGCACTCAACACTTACAAGCATATAAGAACTATCCATTAAAGAATCAACAACATCCAACACATGCTTCATACATAAAACTTAAGGTTCATGCTTCACCAAAAACATACACTTAAGCATTTAAGACAGGCAAGCTTAACATGATTTACAATCCAAACATGACTTCCAAAAGCCGAACCAACAACATGATAGACATTCTCACGACGCTAATTTTTTTATTTAATTCTGTCAATGGTCATAGAAAAGATTTATCCCCACTCGTTTGATGTTTTGTTAGCCAATGTAATCAAAACTGTATAGCGAGGCAATCTGCCTGATAGTTTGGTTCGCTCACCACTCATTTTTCATCTCGTAAATAGGGATGGGCACGAGCCGGGTTTTTGGCCCTCCCGAACCCGACCCAAAACTAATAATCATAAATCTGAAACTGAACCGAAAATAAATATTCTAAACCCGACCCCGACCCAACCCGGCCTATAGAAAAAAAAAATAATTTTAGGGACCTAATTGTAAAAATATAATTTTAAGAGACATAATTATAAAAAATAATAAATTTAAGGATTAAATTGTAAATAAAAAATTAGTTTTAAGGACCTAATTATAAAAAAAAAGATAAAGAATGGGTATTATTACAAATATACCTAAAAGATTTAAGGAAAATTACATTATTAGTCCCGATCGGATTTTTTCACCCTAAAACCCGACCCGACCTCGCCATACACAAAATACGACTCGACCCGAACCTGATTTTTTATAAAAATACTCGACCTGATCGGGCCCGGTCGGGTCGAAACCCGTCGGGCCCGAATGAAATGCTCATCCCTACTCGTAAAGCATCCCATTTGGCTAGTGATAAGAAAATTTACGAAAATTTCTGAGTTTTAATGGTATATTAATCTCCATGAAAGTGTTTGTTTTTCTTTACACATTTTTATAAATTTTTAATGAACTAATTTTTTTTGATGTATTGTATTTGTAAGTCTTTTATGATATTTAATAAAATCAAGATGTCATTATTCAAACATATATTTTATAATGAGGATGATATAAATATCGAGTTTGTTTAAAATAATAAACACAAAAATCTTTCACCGCCCATAATTATTTATTAAATTAATTCTATAGTTTTTTCTTTAAACGATTTCTTTTGCTCTAATTGAGATGAGTTAAATGCTTAAATAAATGTTTCATCTCTTTAAATAATAAACACAAAAATCTTCCTCCATGGCTTCTCTTGTGTCCATCGTTGCAAAGGGACCATTACATGTAGTATGAATCGGATCAAACCCTGTCACTTTTTTTTCTTTTTTCAAAAACAAACATCTTTCTCACAATAAGCCTATGCAGTTTTAACACCTCCGCATAGCAAAAAAACGAACAAAGTTTTACACTGACACCATGATTCTCAGTGAAAATAACAGAGCCTCAGCAGTACATTATAGTTACCCAAAACGTAATACGATACGAAATGAGAAACAAAAACAGAAATGCAGAACGTTACTTTACCGAATCTGAAAAATCCCAATTTATATATAAATAAATTAGTGTAAATAAGTGTTTATACAGGTCCAATTCATATATTAATAAGGTAGGTTTTCATTTTGTTTGTAACTAAGATTTTTTTAGACGCTTTGGCTTCTACTTTTTTATGCCGTTTTGGCTTCTCTCTTCTTTTTTATGTCTTTTTTTGTTCTTAAGCAGATGTGATAGAGATAAAGGTTGTCTGATGGCCTATTGCCGGTTAACCCATCTTTCTTCGAGGCGCGTTTTGAGTCGCGTTCGGTGCGTCGTATCGTGTTGTTTTATTTTTTATTTGGGGTAGAAGTTCCAGGAACGCAGTCCAGTGGGACGTTTCGCGTTCATGGTAACTATGAGCACAACGATGAGAGCCCACGACGATAAGCCTTGTACTCGTAGGAGAAAATGGCATCGGGGCTAGCCTGAGGCTTTTCGAAACCTAGATAACCACCAGAATTCGAATCCCGCCACATAACATGGAGATATGACCTCCACCCCACAGCCCCTCTTTGCCTTCCATTACCTTTAACCAGACCGAAAGTTCGAGAAAACTGATGATGCCTCTCGGAAGGGGGTCTCCACACAACCGTTGTAACGCGCAAGGTTTCAACGGAGTTTGAGAACTGTGAAGGAGAAAAAGAGAGATCGAGACGCTGAGGAGAAGAGAACCTATCATCTTTTGCACTAATTTACTCGAACAATTTATCTATACGATATGTGTTTATTGTTATTAATATCAAATCTAATAAAATATAATGTTTTTATCCCCTTTGCTTGAGTAATCGAAGCACTGTTTCTTTCTTTTTTTGCCTTTTCAGTTCCTTATCATGTGATTGACATCCACGAAATTGGGACAAAATCATGATCAATGTCCAAAATCAATCTGATTTCGGCTAAATATTTGACCAATTTCACATCCAACAAAAGGAAAAGGAAAAGAAAAAGATATTAAATTTCCAGTGTCTGGAAACTTGAATTCTACGCCAAAATTTCCAAACAAATCAAAAGCTAACCTGGCTTGTAAATATAATAAGGCTTAATCGTGAGAAAAAAAAATGCTTGAGTTATACTATTTGCTTAAATTAATTTTTGACCTAAATAGATCTTTAACGCTTATTTTCATGATACTTTTAAGATTTTTTCGTCAAACAAATGTTAAAAAAATTATATCATTCAATTAAAATACGGCATGTAAACTTTTTTTATTTTTTCAATAATTTTTGTTTAAAAATCAGAAAACTATTGCTTTCTTTAAAAGAATCCTAAAACTTCAATGTTTTTCAGAACAACCCCATATCTCTAAATCTCTTCTTTACCATAGTCGAACACCATGTTATTGTTGTCGAAGTGGGTCTTTTCCTCTCGTCACAGAGTCGCAAGGCTAAATTTGTCATTTGTCCATTTGTTGTTCGTCGTTCAATTATAGATTTTAATTTTGACGTTCGTTGTTGGTTTGGTCGTTCGTTCATCGATTTTTGACGATGTGAAGTTGAGGTTATCAGCTGCGGAGGGTCAACAGATGAAGGTGAAGCTAGTGGTGGTTGAATCGACGATCAAATAAGAAAATTTTAGGGTTTTATGTATTTATAGTTAGGGTTACAGGGTTTCTAGATAAATTAAAGATTTTAGTTTTTTAATAAAATTAAAGATTTTTGTTTATTTTTTAAAAATACAAATTAAAAAATAACATAAATATGTCGCATTTTTTTATAACGATTTTTTATATTTGTCGCGGAAAAATCTTATAATGGTTACATAATGAAACGTTACATACTTATTTGGGCAAAAAATAGTTTAAACATCTAATGAAAAAATAGTATAGTTTAGACGCTTATTTGATAGTTAAGCCATAGAATAAATACAATGTGTTTTTGTACTCGTTTAGTGGTTCTAGTGAAGAAAATATTGTTATTTATATTAGACTTGAAATACTTTTTGTCTGCACGATATATGTACGTTTTTAAAGAGCTAAGTATAAATAACAAATATTATCATATAATCACACTAAAAACTAAAAAAAGAAAGTAGTGAATGCTTTTTTTTCACTCTTGTTACACATTTTCTATATTCTTGTATCATATTGTGCTTTTTTTAGTTTTTAGTTATTTGATTGATTTTTTAAAAGTATTTTTATGTATTATAAAAAAATATAAAAGAATGGGACTGCTCATGTTGGGAACTAATTCCAGGACCTAGGTGAGAGGTTGAGGGGAGTGTTCTTGTTGAGTTTAAAATCCATAACATATGAGGACAGAGAAAACAGGTGAGAAAGCTCTAGCCACCTTACTTTCATTGTTTTCTCATATATTATCAAATTTTTTGTCGTTAATATGTGTTGTTTGATGATTTTAATAGAAATGACTGAAATATCAGTTTTATTTTGAAAAAATTTTAAGATTACAATTTTATCGTATTTATTTATTTATTTAATAAGATTGACTATTTTTATTGGTCAGAAAATTCATTTACATCTAATTTGTTATTGTAACTAATAAATATTTCTAATTGAAAGGAATTCACACCTAATTTTGTTTATAAATCACACACAGACACACACATGTTATGTGAACAATTCAAAAACTAAACAAATAAATAAATCAATTAGGTAAAAAGCACTCTTTTGTTGACTGTTGCATTTATATAGAAGGTTCTAAAAATGTGAACCGAAATTTGACAAATAATAATAGTTTACTATCTGTAAAATTATAAAATTTCATCTAGTACTCTTTTGAGAGAAAAAATAATGATAATATTGGTCAAATTATTTGTATTAGTCCATGTATTATATTTTTAAATTCTAATCTTAATTCAAATAATAGTTGTTAGTTTGGTGAAGTTAAATCTAATTATTAGTTTCTGTATTATCCGAAAGTTTTAATTTAGTTCATATTAATTTGTCACTCCAAAATTTGACCAAATTAAATGCATGAAGTGAACATATAATTTATACATAGTATATAGACTAATGACATAATTTGATAGATGAATATGGGTTAAATTCTATCATTAATCATTGTATCTTACACTAGCGGCCTTGTTTTTGGGTGTGGTAGGGTAGCAAATAGTCGTTAGGGCCTAAACAGTCGTTGGAGTATGAACGCTCGTTGTCAAAAGTTAAAAAATTTAATTGCGAGTAAACGAGTGTTTGAGAGAAAAATATAACGAGCAAACAGAAGTTGGGTGCTATACCAGTACCTGTTTAGCAGCAAAAAACGACGACAACGGGTGTTTAGGGGGAAAACTCGACCAAAAATGGGCCCTAATCATGTTTTCTAATCTGATCATTAATAATTTATGTACTTTTCGAACTATAAAATTTTGATCTTGACCAAAACAATGACAATTTTTAACTTCGAACATCATGTCTACATGTTTAAATTCAAAAATTCAAAGTCAATTTTAGACCTAAAGCGTGATTTTGAGAGAAACAATGTAGTAGTAGCTTTTGCGTTTCGTCGTGATTTTTACACTATATTTTTATACAATCGTAATTTTTAAAGAAAAAAAATTCTCATACATAAATCACGTTACTTTAAAATCAATTTTTACACAAAATCAATTATATAAAATCTCGTTGATCCAAAATCAATTATACCACCACAAAACCAAACACACAAATATCTATAAATTTATATATTATATGTAAATTATAAATTTAAATATTTAAATCGTTAGTATTTATTTTATTTGAATTACATTCTCAAGTTACCATTTAGATCGAAACTTTTAAATTTCAAAACTTTAAAAATAAGGAATGTTAAAATTAAATATTCCATAAATAGTCCCGCTAATTTTATAAACAAAATTCACACAGGTTTCAATATGTAATCTTTGAATCATTCACTTTGAAAACCCTCTCTCCACTTGTCCGAAAAGCTACAGAGAGCAGAGTCTAAAGCAAAAGACTTTCTAAAGCAGTTGGCTTTTTGAAGGGATAATTCTTTGATAAGCAAAACACAAGGGGCTGAGCATCTCTCTGTTTGGGTTCCCTCGGCCTCATGGTAGCCTCAGGCAGCGGCAGTCATACCGGAATCCACCACTTTGGCGGCAGTGGAGACGGCGGATTCTGGTCGGTTGTGGCGTCGCCGACCTCCGGAGTTTTTTCCGGTAACTCTCTCTTTTGTGCCGATTTCTACACCAGCAGCACTAGGTGAAAATTTTGATTTTGAAAATTTGATCGATCGGTTCAATGCTAACGGTAAAAAAGGATCTCGGAAAACCCTAAAAACGACACGTAGAGAGTGTAGTTGATTTGAAAGGGAAAAACACAAATCGTAAGAGATGAAATCTCTTAGACGAAGTCAGACTACTTCGTCTTCATCTTCAAACTCGCCGTCGCCGTCGTCGTCGTTGTCATCGTCGTCGCCGTGGATTCATTTGCGTTCGGTTCTTTTCGTTGTTACTTCTTCTTCACCGGCTTCTTGTTCTTCCACTGAAAGGTAACTCATCTTCCTCAAATTCGTAATCTTTTGTTAGATTTTCGTTTCAGATCTCGATCACAGCTTGTTTGCTTTGTTTTTTCATCTTTCTTTATATTTATTGCTCCATTGTTTGCTTGTTTAGTTCAAAATTCTGGCATTTGCTTTACTTTACTTATTTGCTGGATCTGTGTTAATGTGCTTTGACAAATTAGTTTACTTTTTCTGCTTTTAGATTGATTCAATCTGCTAGGGTTTGTTCATTACTATGTTAATAGACTTTTTTCAAGTTTCAATTTTTGAATATGAAGACTCCAAAATCAAATGGAACAGAGAGATTCTTGAGGAAAATCTTATCTTATTTTGTGAAATCAGATTTGCTGCTGGAATTCCTATGGTTATAATAGCATTTTCCTTTTTCTCAGTGCTCGACTCAAGTCACCTTGGTCTCGCCGGAGAAAGAAACACGCCCTTTCACCTCACCAGTGGAGAAGTTTGTTTACCCCTGACGGTAGACTCCGGGATGGCGGGGTCAATTTCTTGAAAAAAGTTCGCAGTAGAGTGAGTTACTGGTGCCACTAGCCTATTCGTATTCTTTTCTATTTGTTCACTCGTAATTTGAATGCTTAATCTCGTAAACTGCTGATGTAGGGTGTTGATCCAAGTATCAGGGCTGAGGTCTGGCCGTTTCTCCTCGGAGTGTAAGTATATTGGTTATTGGACCTTTTGATTCTATTGTTCTTGTTGTTGCTGAATCATGAAAAGTTTCGATTTTTCCATGGTGAACGGTTGGCTGGGGCATACGTCCGGTCGATCATCTTGCTACTTTAATCATGACATTTCTTTTGCTTTTCCTCTGGAACAGCTATGACTTAAACAGTTCCAAAGAAGAAAGAGACGCTGTTAGAACTCGGAAAAGGTAAAATTTGTTTACCCCTAAACCCTTTTATCTATAAAAGTTGATAGTTACCGAGAATTACTTGTTTAATTCATTTCTTCCATTTCTGTCAATCGGTTAACGCAGGAAGGAATATGGAAAACTTCGCAGTGAGTGCTGCCGGCTTGCAAAACACAGAAGCGGGAGTTATAAGTTTACTGAAATCGGTGGAACTTGTCAAAGCGGAGATAGTGAGTGTCTTATTCAGGAGACTGACACATCTAGCTCGGAAGATGTTGTTAGTGCCAGAGAATCTCTCTCCAGTGAGGGAAGGAGCCTAAATGCCGAGTACTCGGATGAACCATCCAATACTTTGTTGGAAAGAGGTGATGGATCAAGAAGAACAAGTGCTGATGTATCGGCTCTTAACAGTGAGTCATCAGACTCTGACTCCTTCGAAGATCCTGAAGTGATTCCAGGTTCCCCCTTTGTAGATAGCAGGGAGGAGAATGATCCTGACGTGTCTTCGAAAAGGAATGTTTCTCCCTCAAGTAGTGTATGGCTATCAAAACGACATGCAACCGAAGATTTTTCGACCTGGCAGCGAATCATTCGTCTAGATTCCATTCGTGCCAATGCTGACTGGGTGCCGCACTCTGCTTCTCAGGCTGCAGTGTCAGATTTGAGGGCACGCCGTTTGGCAAAGGCAGTTGGGTTAAAAGATTATGATCACCTGGAGCCCTACAGAATTTTCCATGCTGCACGTTTGGTTGCTATCCTTGAAGCTTATGCGCTTTACGACCCCGAAATCGGCTATTGCCAGGGCATGAGCGATCTCCTTTCTCCAATAATTTCAGTCATCCCGGAGGACTACGAAGCTTTCTGGTGCTTTGTAGGTTTCATGAAGAAAGCTCGACATAATTTTAGGCTCGACGAGGTTGGGATCAGAAGGCAACTTAATATCGTTTCCAAGATAATCAAATGCAAGGATTCCCACCTCTACAGGCATTTGGAGAAGCTCAAGGCTGAGGATTGCTTTTTTGTTTATAGAATGGTGGTGGTACTGTTCAGGAGGGAATTAACATTCGAACAGACAATTTCTCTCTGGGAGGTAATGTGGGCAGATCAAGCGGCCATTAGGGCCGGTATCGGGAAGTCCGCATGGAGCAGGATAAGACAGAGGGCACCCCCTACGGATGATCTATTGCTCTACGCAATTGCAGCTTCGGTGTTGCAGAAGAGGAAGCTGATCATCGAAAACTACGGTAGCACGGATGAGATCATAAAGGACTGCAACAGCATGTCGGGACAACTCGATGTATGGAAACTCCTAAACGATGCACATAACTTGGTGGTAACTCTTCACGACAAGATCGAATCGACCTTCTGATGATTGCCACATTTTGTCAACTAAATTTTATGTGCTTCAAGTTCTTTCCTGGAAAGCTCTGAAATGCTGCTGGCTGCCCATTGCACTGCTAAGGTATATATATATATGCTTCGAAGCTAGTTGAAAAAAAAAAAAAACTTATTTAATAGACAATATGCTCTTCTTTTATTTCTTAACAAAGAAATTGATTTTATCAAAAAAAAGAGAGAAAATCTACAATAATTTAATGACTATTTTCACCAAGAAATCTCTAGCAGAGGAAAAATAAAACATAAAAATCTAAAGAATGTGAAAAACAAAAATTATTTTCTGATAATGGACGTGTGTTGCGAAGGTGTAAAACTGTGTCACAAGACAGAAATAAAACGCAACAATATGTACTATTTTGAGAAAAATAAGCAAAATATAAATGTTATATTTGTGACCGATTGATAAAGTTGTTGACTTGTCGTATCGAGTGAAGCTCATGGTATGAGAAAAGATTGAGTGCTAACATTCTTAGTCAAAGTTTCGATGGATTAATTGGGTCGCATCTTTAAATATAAGGTTAAGGGCTATTTTTGTTTCTATAATAGTTTTAATTTATCGATTTCGTTTTTATGGTATTTTTGCATTAATTTAATTCTTGAAGTAGTTGAATTATATTACCATTTGCCCCTTACCTGACACTCTAATTTTTAAATCTCAAACTCCTAATCTTAAATTATAATAAAAAAATTATCAATAAATTGATTATGAAAAATAAAAATATTCCTAAATCTTAAAAGATGATACAATTTGACTTTTTCAGTGACTAAATTGATGCGAAAATATTATATAGGTGAAATCGATAAATTAAGATTACTACATGGTCAAAAATAATCCTTTAAGTCTTGAATATAACATCACATGACATGATTATGGATATGACTGATTTCCACCCCACATCATGTTTAATTGTTTTTAGGATTGCGATGGATTCGAATTTTTGTTATATTTAATATTGTATTTTTTAAAACATCTGTATTCGATTTAGTTCATAAATTTTATTATGTATATAAAGGAATTACACTTTAGTTTCAAAATTTTATCTCTTGTTTGAAGAGAATACGAGAACATAAATAAATTTTTTTTAATATAATACATATTTATTATATAGTTTATGTTCGAAATTTGTATTGTACATTAATGGTCAAATGTACGTTGGGAAATTAAATGACGTATACTTTGACGGGCCAAACCAAGAAATTCTTTACATGTAAATTATTTTCCGAAACCTGCAAACTGTCGGTAGAAAATCTGGTGGAGCTCGCAAGTCGCAACCTCCATGTTATCAGTCATTTTCTAATTAAATTTTCTTCATTAGTGGGCTCCACGACGAAATAGATATTTTTAGGTGAGAATCTATTTCAGTTTTTGGTTGAAACATGATTGAATCGGTGGTCGAAATGGTTAATTTTTTTTTTAAATTAAGTGTTTATAAGTAATATCTGTTCTAAATATACTCTCAACCATTTGATAATATATGCTCAATCACTTTGCTGCAACTGCTGATGTTCGAACTCGTGGATTCTCTTTAAATTTATCATGATGTAATTAAATTAGAAAAATAATGAGATCCAACGGCCCCTATTGACTTGATCTGGTTTGAGGATCCAAGACGTGTTTGCCAAATGCCACCGACACCTCCGCGCCATTGAGCTGTTAATACCGGACAGGTGGACTACCTAGGTCCTGCCACGTGTCGAACATAAAAAAATTCACAAAATGGACCCAAATTTTAAAAACAACGCGTTCCTGGTTCCGATCCTCTCGTACTCGTCCCCACCATGTTATCCAACACCCTCATGCTATTATCCTATCGTACCTCAATCGATTAAGTCAAAGGTACAACCACTCAAAGGTCAAATTCCATCCATTAATACTTGTATTATGTATAAATTGTTAATTTAGTCTATACTCTAATATGTTACCGTAGGATAAGCAAAACTCGACTCGAAAAATCTAAATTTTTAGATTTAATTAAAAAAAATTAGCTTGACTCAAATTGTAATTTTATAAACTCAGATTAACTCGAAAAAACTCCAAATAAAGTTTGAATGAGACTCAAACAACTCAATGTTTTTAGTACTTAGTGGATCGTTTGTTAAGTTCATTTTGAGTTATCAACTGTACCTATATATGTATATCACATTAGAAAAATGAAGAACTATATGTAAATCATATATATTTATAGAAAGTCGTTTAAATTGAAACCAATTGATACCATAATATTATAAATATTTTACAATTAAATTTGAAAAAAACTCGAACAACTCAAAAGTCATAAATTCGCCTCGAAAAAAAATTAAATAAAGTTTAAGTTATAAAATAAGACTCTTCAACTAGACTAACTCAATTTTCTTGTCTCGAGTCGATCTAGGGATGGCCATGGGTCCGGTTGGGTTGGGTTTTTGGCCGATCTGCACCCGATTTAAAAATATAGCACTTCCATCGAAACCTGACCCGACATTTATGATGTTCCAACCGACTCGAACCCGAATTCTAGAGTAAAAACCTGAATCCAACTGGACCCGACATAAATAAAAAGGATATTTTTTCATTATTATTCGATAAAAATAGAGAGCTAATTGAAAAAATACAAATAAAGAGGGAGCATTATAATAATTATTCCATTTTTATTAGACAAAATAAGAGGATAATTGAAATATATATAAAGAGAGGGGCATTATAGCAATTATACCTAAATAATTAGAATAAAATTAAACTATTATTTGGGTCGGGTCAGGTTTTTTTCACCTTAAATCCAAACTCGACCCGATCCTATCCTCAAAAAAATAGTCTCGAACTCAACTCAAACTCAAAATTTTCTTTAAAAAAACCCGACCCTATAAAATTTGGTCGGATCAAAACTCATCGAATATGGTCAAATGACAATCCCTAAGCCGATCCGATCAAACACTCACTCTTAGTCATATGAACCAATAACATAATCTGACTTAAAAGATTTAACAATTACTGTTTGGATAAGATTAAAATTTCAAAGGTACAAAAACTTAAAATACCAAATCAGAGTGAAAACATTAAATCCACAATTTTTTGTATAATATCTAAATACACTGGAAAAACAAAATGCTATCGCAGTGGATAAAAACCCAATTTATATCACTAAAAAATAACAAGCAGTGTGCAGAAAGAAGAACACTCATCACCTTTATATAAATCTCACTTCGTCTCTCCCATTAAGTACAAGAGCAGGAATTCGGGTAATCAGCAGCAGCAGTAATCAGCAGCAGCAGCAGCATTAGCAGCAATGGAGCTGTTCTACTTTTTGGTGTTCGGGGCACTGGGCGCGGTGGTTGCAGCACTAGAGCTGAGCAAGAACAGCAAAGACCGAATCATCACGTCCCCAGCTTTCAATTCCTTCAAGAACAATTACCTTCTTGTTTATTCTCTCATGATGGGTAATTATGTTATCCAGATCTGATTTCCATTTCTATCACGTAGATCTTTTATATTAGCTTCGATCTGATCTGATCTGATCCGATTTTCGTAACTTTTTGTTGATCCGGATTACAATTTCCTCGATTTGAGTTTCGCAGTCTGATTCCGGTGTGTTTTTTACGTTTTTGTTATTAATGGCTGCTTTGTGAAGTTCTGTTTTCGCGCGTTTGCTTTAATTGTGACGAAAGAGGAAAAGAGTAGATGCGAAAATGACTTCGAATAGGTTATGTGTGGATTTTCGGTCTTTTTCTGTTTTCTGCTTTTAGACAAAAGAGTAGTCAATTTGATGAATTATATGATAAAATTAGCGGTTAATCTAGCTCTTGATGTAACTCTTTAATGACATTTTAAATGCCGTTACGGTGTTGCGGCGACCTCTAAAACCGTCATGATGCGGCGGCTGCAATTTAATACTATGATCTTTATCTGCGGATTTATGTTTGTTATTGTGAAAGATAAACATCTTGCATTTGTTGTTTGTGTGTAAATAGCTGGAGACTGGCTGCAGGGACCGTATGTTTACTATCTTTACAGCACGTATGGCTTCGGAAAAGGCGAGATCGGACAACTCTTTATCGCCGGTTTTGGATCGTCTATGTTGTTCGGGACAATTGTTGGGTCTCTGGCTGACAAACAGTAAGTTTCTTACTTTGGCTTCTATTGTGATCTTTTCGCTTTCGGACTTTATGGGTGAAACATCTTTAACTTGCTCTGATGGTACGTTTGTTTGTTCGATTCAGGGGCCGAAGGAGGGCGTGTGTTACTTACTGCATAACTTACATACTTAGCTGCATAACGAAGCATTCTCCCCAATACAAGGTTTTGATGGTAGGTCGTGTTTTGGGAGGTATTGCCACCTCGCTTCTCTTTTCAGCATTCGAGTCGTGGCTTGTTGCTGAACATAATAAAGTGAGTCATTGCTTCCTTGCTCTTTACTCTTAATGCATGTCAAGCAAGCTTACAATTTACATTATAGATGTGTTTGCTTATGTTCCCTTTTCTCTTAATATCTTGATTTAAATGTCTTGAATTTTCTTTGTAGAGGGGCTTCGAGCAACAATGGTTGTCGCTAACATTTTCAAAGGCTATATTTCTTGGCAATGGTCTTGTCGCCATTTTGGCCGGGTTGTTTGGAAACCTACTTGTTGATTCCTTATCCCTTGGACCCGTGGCTCCTTTTGATGCTGCTGCATGCTTTCTTGCCATTGGGATGGCCGTTATTTTATCGTCATGGACTGAAAATTTTGGAGACCCTTCAGAAAACAAGGACCTGCTGACCCAGTTCAGGGGCGCTGCCGTAGCAATAGCTTCTGGTAGGAGTTCAGCATTAACTTTAAACTTGATGCTTTGATCTTGTTTACACGTTGCAGGCTGAGTGTCGTCAATGATGCCTTGTTACTTGTTATCAGTCATCCTCCATCGAGCATTTTTTATTCTTATATTTGTTTTCGTGTTATTCCCCTCTGCACTCTAATCTTTTGTCCACTTCAGATGAAAAAATTGCTTTGCTGGGTGCCATCCAGTCTCTGTTTGAAGGTTCGATGTACACGTTTGTCTTCCTCTGGACTCCTGCATTGAGCCCCAACGACGAAGAGATCCCTCATGGTTTTATTTTTGCCACATTCATGTTGGCTTCAATGTTGGGAAGCTCCCTTGCATCTCGATTGATGGCTCGCTCATCACCGAGGGTAGAAAGTTACATGCAGATTGTTTTCGTGATTTCCTCTGTTTCTCTCCTTCTTCCGATTGTGACCAATGTATGTTTCAAAATCTCTCAATCTCTTGTACTGGATTATTGTTTTAACGACTCCTAACTTGATGTATTTGCGACAGTTCTTGGTAGCACCTTCGAAAGTGAAAGGTGGAAGCATCTCGTTTGCAGGTAGCCTTCAGCTTCTTGGCTTCTGTACTTTCGAGGCTTGCGTAGGAATATTCTGGCCATCCATCATGAAAATGAGATCCCAATACATCCCCGAGGAAGCTAGGAGCACCATTATGAACTTCTTCCGCATTCCTCTCAATATCTTCGTCTGCGTCGTGCTGTACAACGTATGTTATAAACTTCCCTACAATATCATTCTTCGATCACGTCCCATAACACACATATGAACTCCATTATTAACTATCTCTATCGATTTTGCCTCTGAAGGTTGATGCATTCCCCATCACTGTAATGTTCGGCATGTGCTCGATTTTCCTCTTGGTCGCTTCCCTCTTGCAAAGACGGTTGATGGCAATTTCAGACAAACCAAGTATGTACACATTCTGTCATACCAAACATCTTTTTCTCTTGCCGGACGATATCCGGCTTTTCTGACAACACTTTTGTAATGGTTTTCTTTCTTCTGTTCGTTCGTTTATCAGAGATCGAAAATTGGTCGGCGATGAAGGACCGGGACGCTGAGGCCGAGCCACTAAATGAATGAAATGGCAACCTAGGACGATGTTTTTTGGGAAATTGATAAGAACATAATTCGTTGCTTATATACTCTTGCATGAGGGTTAATGTTTTACATTGATTTTTACAGTAGTGAAGCAAATGTGGTTTATAGGTGACTTTTGAGTTTGATTGGTGCTGTCTGTACTCTGTAGATCATCACCATTAGTTAAATCTTTGTCTGTTAAACTGGGGAAACATATATATAATTTAATTATTTTAGTCGTCCAGTGGTAAATGATGATATAATTTATTCAGGTGACTCGAATTTGAGCACTAATTTTGTATAGTGTGTGTGCTTTATTAAAAAAATTAAGAAAGTTGAACGGATGCTACCCTTATATCGCACTAGCATATACTATCAAAACTAGATGTATAATCGAACTAATAAGTAACTTAATATCATTTAAGCGAATCTCGAGTTTTAAAAGTTTTAATCTTTGTATTGTGCATGCATAAGTTTTGTATAACCAAATTAGTTAAGACAAAGCTCGTGAACAAGAGGACACCAAACAAAACTTTGATTGCCCCACCATTGGAGGTTATCGTATCATCGGATATGTATCTGTATATGATACTCACACTCGAGTCCGACTAAAACGAATTCCAAATTCGACATAAAAGTACAAAGTTGGTATTGTAAACTTGTATTTAAACATTGGTAATTGTCAAAGGAGTACAAGATACATGAGTTCTAAGTTCTAACACAGATATTAGGTTACAGGACAGCCATCAGCCATCATGCCTTTTGCAGTTGGACAAGAAGCAAGAGGGCACCCTTCTCCATTATTGCCCCACCATTGGAGGTTAATGTCCTTTGATTGTAGGGTAAGAAACAACAAGATCGTCATAAAAGCAGTTCCGGCATCAAGACCGCCAGATAGGACGTAATTGTAGCGTCTCCACCAACCCGGTCTGTATTTGTAAAGAACGTGTCCGAAAAGGAATGCAACAATCAGCCAGCTTGTGAAGTTTACTGCGGAAGCCGGAGGCATCATCGAGGTTGCACCTAAGAGGACCGGCATGTGGATGAAGCGAATCCATTCTTTATCCGGAAATGCTTTGTGTGCCAGCCATACTAGGAGAGGAGCTAGTGCTCCACCAAGAAAGAACCAATTGACGTTCCCGTATTCGCCTTCCGTTCCGAATATTCTGCGCGGTCCGACTAGCCCCCATATAACCGATGCATCGAAGAACACATTGTCCATCGGACAAGTCCATGGACTGTCAGCTGGCAACAAGGAGGTGTCACAAAGATTGGGAATTGCTTCCATAAGCCACCATGCAGTTATTGTGTACACAAAGACTGAAACAATTGTTCCCACCACCTGCAAAGGCAGACTCGTTCGATATTAAACGATGTACGTTAACCTTTCCAATGATTTTCGGGGTTGTAGACAGAACTGACCTGTGCTGTGAACATCGACCGAGGCGGAATCTTCATGTAATGGCCGAGTTTGAAGTCCGAAACAAAGGTTAGAGCTTGAGTCATGCTTATGTATCCATACACCTTGAAGCACATATTAGCAACAGGGTACTCTGGGTACATATATCCAATCACATATTCAGTAATAATGTTCAAACCTGGAGCCTACAGATGCAACAGAAACCCGAAAACCCGATTTAGAAGCCGTGGAAAACAAGTCTCGATGCGGATAAATAGTTTTCCTTTACCTGATTTGTAGTAGCAGCAATGATACCAATAGGAAGGGTGAAGAAAAAAGCAATGGCACAAGCTAATAGTACACCCCACCAGGGCAACTGAAGCGTTTCGTTATAGTATTCGCAGGTGAATAGTATAAGGGCAAGATTGAACCCGAGGATTGCGACGAACCACCATGTCGGTACGAGTTTGTACTTCTTCATAAGCTTTGTGTGAATGTCCATCTTCTTATTACCTCGAAATGCACTTTTGGTTTGCTGCCATAGGTTTCTGCATATAGCAAGGGAATATGAGAAAATATATACTTTACTCTCAAAGTCATTACTTTCAGTAGGGGTTAGGGTTACCGCTTACCTTCCATCAAACAGTAGGACATGGCAAATTGTTGCAGTTAGGGTAGCAAAACCGATGCCGTAAGTCATAGCAAAGAAAGTGCTGAGATGTACACGCCCGTTTCGCCCGTAAGCCTCCTTGTCTAGATGAAACATGGGATTAACAATGCTCAATATGTCGTACTTCTCACCGTTCGACATGAAAAGTTGATTGGAATAAATGGGGAAGTTTTTGGCTTTGTAGACATCGAACCAATACGACAGCGGTGTCATTACGTACATCACAAGGAAGAAACCGACTGCAATATTGGCAGTAGCGAACCACGGACTAGCGAGCGGACTCCCTAGGTAGGAGGAAATCGTCGCCCAATCGAGGCCGAATGAACCAATTCCAAGGCCTTCCAAGCCCGAGCCGAGTTGTTGGACCAAAACCGACTTGGGAGCCAACCAGCATACCCAGGAGAAAGATGTCAATGTAGTGAAAAGATAGCCAGGGAGAACATAGTAGGCAAAGCTGCAGATCATGACTAGCAGAAAGAATTGATTCAGAGTTGTTCCGCCTTTCGGCCTCTTTTCTTTCTCGTGCAAAGCCCTGCGGTAATAACAGTCGTTTCAATAAGGACTACGATATCCGAATATCCGAATATCTGAAAGTAGTAGTGCAGGAAAATGAATACCTGAACAAGGAGACCATGACCAGGTTACTTGGCCACCACATTTCCCCTGGCTCAACCAGATATTTCCTGAAAATCCCAGCCCAACCGAACCCCAAAACCTATAATCAAACAACAAGAGCAACTTCATCGGATTGAATGCATACAAAATTCAGCATGAGAAGACTTGTGGAGCAAGAAATAAGAGGAAAAAAACCTGGGTTGTCAACATAACAAGGAGTGCAGGAATAAATGTAAGTTCCCTCTTATAGTAAAGCTTAACAGCACTCAAAATATGAGTAGCATAAACAGTTCCAGCCCCAGAGTTGGCAAAGATAGTAATCAAAACATGTTCCTTCATATTGAATGGACCGGGGTTCATCGTGAACCCCCACCGCGTGTTCTCGAAGAACACGCGGCGGGGTAGCGTTTTCGCCATCAAATGGCCGAGGGGCACCACGGCAATCATGGCGGAAATGGAAGTGATCGACAAGGGCATCTTCCTGTACCAAAAGAACTGGTTAACAAAGGAGAGAACAACACAGGAACCAAGACCAAGAACCCACATCCGGAATGTGGCTGCAGGCAGAGTCGGGTCATCGGTTTTCGGAACCGTGATTTCGACTTGCTCAACAAGGCACCGTTCTTCTTCAACCTTGTCCAACTCCATGGCCTCCATCTCAGCTATCTCCCCCATGAAACAAAACAAGAAAGCAAGAAAAAAGACAAGAACTGCAGCAATGGTGGGTCAGGAATCTTTGAAATGGACATTAAAAGGATTCATATGTTGGGATTGTTTTCAAGTTGTGATTAATGCAGAAACGTGAAGCTAAAAAAAAGGGAGAAATTTGCAGAAACTGAGGGAACAGAAATGCAGTTGGGAACAAGTAGTTTCACAAATTTCTTGGTTAAGTTTTTATTCAAAAGGATTTTTCCATTTTCACAAGGGAAGTTTAAAGTTAAGGTTTTTGGGGATTGGCCTTGATGATGCTAGTGGAGAGTGTGGGGGAAAGGTTGGTACTTTGGTATATATGATAAGGTTGAAAGTAACAATAGGGGTAATGGCATTTTGGTCCCTCAACTTTATCAGTTTAGCCTTGATGTGTTCCTTTTAACTCTCGAACTTTTATCTTTTGTCAATTTGACCTGAACATGACGGAACAATAACGTTATTTTATTTTTATTGAAATGTTCACGTCGAACACTTTGTCCTTTTCTGTCACTACATTCGAAAAAATTATTAAAAAGAAAAGACTTAATATCAAAATAAGTGCTCAAATTATCACGTTTTATCCTTTTAGGTGCCCAAACTATAATTTTTCGCCTCTTTTAAAGTCAATTGAAGCACCTATTTTAACCAAAAAACGATAATTTGAGCACTTAAAAAGAAACACGGGATAATTTGAACACTTATTTTAATATTAAGCCAAAAGAAATAACTAAGTGCCTTTACTGAAATGTTGATATCATCTCTTCTTTAAACGTATTTTAACATTTTTGGAAAGTAAAAATAGGGGTAATGGCATTTTGGCCCCTCAACTTTATCAGTTTAGTCATTTTAGCTTGTAAAATTTGACCGTGTTCCTTTTAACTCTCGAACTTTTATCTTTTGTCAATTTGACCTGAACATGATGGAACAAAAATAAGTGCTCAAATTATCCCGTTTTACCCTTTTAGGTGCCTAAACTATCATTTTTGCTCCTTTTAAAGTCAACTGATGCATCTATTTTAATCAAAAAACGATAATTTGAGCACTTAAAAAAAACGGGATAGTTTGAACACTTGTTTTAATATTAAGCCAAAAGAAATAACTAAGTGCCTTTACTGAAATATTGATACCATCTCTCCTTTAAACGTATTTTAACATTTTTGGAATTTTCTAATGGTTTAGAAAAAAGACAAAATAGATGTCAACATTTTAATAAAGACAAAGATATCATTGTTTTTCCTTCACATTTGAACCAATCTGAAGACAAAAAATAGAAGTATGAGGTTAAAATAAAACGTTCTAAATATGTTTGGGTCAAAATATTTAAATTGGTAAAGTTAAGAGACCAAAATTGTCATTATGCCAAAGTAAAAATACAATTCAAAATAATGATTATTAAAATAGTAATGACAAAAGAAAAGTAAAAAGAAAGAATAGACTGAAAAGGATGAGTAAAATAAGGGATCTGACGGAATCTAATAATAATAATAATACATGAGCATCCAATTTTCTACTTTATATTTGAGATGGTAATTGAGTTGAGCAGCTTACAAACAGTTTTTATAAAAAATTTATATATTTTTTATAGCTACCATAAAAAAATTATGTTTCGAAAAGTTTGACTGCTACTTGAAAACTGTAAAAAAATTCAGCAGCTTACCAATTAATTTACACATAAAATCTTTGGAGTTAAAAATTTCAAATTTTTTTGTATTTACCAAGCTTAATGAGCAACAAGTCGAGTCAAGCAGAGAGTTTTTAAACCAACACGAGTTGAGCAAAATTTATTCAACTTATTGAGTATCAAATCGAGCACTAGTCAGATACTTTTCAAATCGAGTCAAACATTATTCAACTCGTGATCGACTCACTCGATAAACAGTCATACCTAATATTATAGTAATAGTAGATCTATGTGTTTGTTTATTTATATATATATTATAATAAACAAGTAGGCTGAAATATATGTTTATTATATTGATTTAGCTTTCATTAAAAAAAGAATATAAAAATATAAAACCATCAATTTTTTTAAAACATTACACGTTATCTTAAACAAACCAAAAGACACGCACACGCTGGATGGGGATGGCATGTGCTTTGGCTCCTTAGTTAAATGGTCTGATTTTAATTTAGTCCCTCGTGAATATCAAAAGTTTAATTTAAACCTTTTAACTCCTTAATTAAATGAAAAATCATATATGTGGCCCCTCTTGAAAATTAATTATATAATTAAAATTCTCATAAAGTAAAACTTTTGTTTATATAAAGTTCCTAACTTGGTTTAAAGTGTAAAGTTTAAAAATACCTAAACCTCATATTGTCCATAAATCGAAGGATAATACACGCTTACTCATACCCTCATAATTATTAGGATAACAATCATGCAAGTTAAAATTTAATGGCAAAATAAGAAAAGATGTCCCCAACGTCTACATGTTCTGTCATTTGGTCCCCTATTTTTTTGGTCAAAATATGCCTCTCAATGTTTGCTTGTTTTGTCATTTGACCCTCTATTCTTTCTTTTGGTCCAAATATGCCCTAACGTTTTATTCATAGTCCAAATATGCCTTTGTTGGATATAAATTGTCAATCAACTGACGGTCAATGGCTTATAAAAAAATTTGACGTGGCATCAGTAGATCTTAATACGTGGCAAGTCCAGTCAGCATCAACTGTTGAACGTCAGTTGACTGACAGTTTCCATCTAACGGGGGCATATTTGGACCAAATTAAAACGTTGGAGCATATTTGGATCAAATTGAAACGTTAGAGGCATATTTGGACTAAAAGAAAAAATAGGGAGCAAATGATAAAACAAGCAAACGTTGGGGCATATTTGGACTAAAAAAATTGAAGGCCAAATGACAAAATATACCAATGTTGGGACATCTTTTGTCATTCTACCAAATTTAATCAACAAGTGAACGTATTTAATATGTAAGTATTAAATTTTCAACGCGTGTTTAGATAGATTTAAGTTATTTTAAAAAACAACGCTTCTAAATTTTAATGACATTATTTTATTGTTAACAAACTCAAATTGTATATACAGCACATATGGATAGATTGAGAGGCGCTGAAGCCTGAAAGTACAGTGGCCCTCTAAAATCTTTTAAAATTTTAATTTAGACCTTTAATTTTTTTTTTTTATATTTTTTATTGACAATTTAATTTTATACTCTTAAAATTTTATAATTTTATACCTTCTATATTTTTAATATGACGCCCTAATAGCGCACTTCTCGTATAAAATCTTGCGTCTATCCCTAGCAACTAATACATGCCTATACAAGGTTTAATTTGTATGTTTTATATATGTTTCATGTCAAATTAAAACAGACACTTTACGTTTAATCTGAATATTAAATTGAAGGGTAAACTACAACAAATGTCACTCAATTATGGGTAAGATTACGTTTGGTTCACTCAATTATTAAAGGTTACATTTGAATCACTCAATTATGGGTAAGATTACATTTAGGTCACCCAATTATTAAAGGTTACATTTGGATCACTCAATTACGAGTAAGATTACATTTGGATCACCCTTCATATTTAAAAAAAAAAAGTATATCAATTTGTGTATTCGATTAATTAATGATTTCAAATAAAATATTCTAATGTTAACAAGAATATACAAGTAATTTGGAAGAAAAATGACTAAATTGATAAGTTTAAAGGGTGACCCAAACGTAACCTTACCCATAATTGGGTGACCCAAATGTAATCTTACCCTTAATTGGGTGACCCAAATATAACCTTTAATAAATGAGTGACCCAAATGTAATCTTACCCATAATTGAATGACCCAAATGTAAATTTTAATAATTGGATGATCCTAATGTAATTTTACCTATAATTGAGTGACTTCTTTTGTAGTTTACCCTAAATTGAACAGAAAAACTTAACCAATACGAATACTTTCCAATTTTTAAAATTTCAAATCATATTTAAAGACGTCAAAATCAATTAATCGTGTGAGAAAATTCGGTATCTTTCACATTGTGTACACTTTTTTTAAAGATTAACCATTTCGGGATTTAATTCCTAAAAAATCACAATCAGTGTGTAAATCCAACCAAACACGCGCGGTCATATGTCTGACACTGACAATGACCCCTCCATTTCCACATCATTGGAATTTTGCACACGTGTCATGGCCTAAACGGCCGCATTTCGTTCGCGGCCATACACCCAGCATCCGTCACTACATAAACCTGCTCGTATATGTCACCCCTTCCCGAAAATATGACAGAAAATTATGGTCTAGTCTTTGATAATGAAACTCAATGCCCTTTTAAACAAAGTTTCGGATTCGAATACTGACGATATAAAACAACAATCAAGTCAAGTAGTTTACCACAACTCGGTTTCGAATATAATTAAAATTCATGTAACATTCGGACACTAAAAGTCAAAATGTCAGCCTCTTGTCCACTTCAACTTGCATTTTATCTTTTTGTACTTTCCTGTGTCAATCTAATCCCAATGTCTACAAGTTGTCACAAGTGGACCAGATTGTATTGAAAATTAAATGAAAATAAAGATTTGACTAAAATGAAACTTGAAGACAACTCACCTACAATTTACACAGAATGAGACTCGAACTCGGAATCCCAAGGCCTCGACGACGACGACTCGACTACTCGGAATACCAAGTTGCAAGTTGCATTGTCTACACAATCACATGTGCACCACAACTAAAAGTCTTCATAATAGACAAATAACATAAATTTACTTGCACAATCTAACAACAGAAGAGTTGAGAGCAACATCCAAGGGCCAAGGGGCTTCGAGAAAGCAAGACTAAAGCATGCAAGTTGCTTATGAAGATTAGATGTCAAATATGGGTGACTCGGGATCTCCTTAACCATACGATAATAGTCAAATGATCTCGAATCAACCATTGTTGGCTACCTTTTCCATTTTCTAGATGAAATTTTCACATATCTAAAGACAAAGACTTCACCGGTGCATAACCGACAACAAGGGATATTTTCAAGAAGAAAAAGTTAATAGTTGTGTGATCATATCGGCATATACTCGTGTCTAGATATGGATCAAACATGGATGTTGAACACATGTACTTCGAGACAGAGAGAAAACAAAGATTTAGAACAACATAGGATCAGAACACTATTGATGCCAAAAGCTTGGTTCAAGTATAGCATGCATAATTGGATACAGGTTAATTCGGAAAACTGCGTATTAGCTCAAATGACATGCTTGGATGTTACAGGCTCGTATGACTCGAGAGTCGAGAGTGTAATGTCTACCTCATGTGAAATAACTAGTAGATTGGAGTTAAGAATCTCAACCACAAAAAAGACTCAAAAGGTATTGGCTCATTAATCTCCTCTATAAAGCATTAAAGGTATCTCCACAAAGAACTAAAAGCTACCATCAGTTAGTGTGAATGCATTAAATTCTATACTACTTCACATGCAGAGAAAACCCAATATTGATTCCACACCTCTGTATTCACATACAATTGCCTGCAATCTAGGATATTCCCACTTTGTCAAGCCTAAAACATATTCTCGTGTTTTTCGTAACTGCATATCAAGTCTCTGCAGATGAAACTAGAAAAACGACATTCAAGTAGGTGGTCTAATAGCATAACTTGAATTGTTGTCATACCTGAGTACATTCACTTTCAGCGCGAAGCGTGGTAAGTCATATATGCCACCAACGGCATCCAGGTGGACGGTATATTTCCTTCAGGGGGTAACAGATTAAAAAGAGGGAACATATATTGCCATAAAATGATTGGCAAACAAATAGTAGTAATTTTGGTACAGAAGAACTAGTCATATACCCGACTGAATCTTCAAAAGATAAGAACACGGTACTATATTTACTCAGAACATTAAACAGCGTCATCTCACAATGCAAAAATGAATAATCACATCAACAATAACTGCTCAATCTATGCCAGGAAGCTTGAAATTCAAGCATGAGTAGTTCACGGCAAAGTCCACACTTGCAAGTTACATCTACAGTGAGAACTCTGAATCGCAGCGCATTACAAGTATTTCTTGCACTGTTACTAAAACCACCTACAGGTAAGAACTATGATTAAGTTTTCCGAGGGATGGCAAAAGCAAATACTTGCTATCTGCCCTCCTACATATAAATGGGAAAACAATCCTAATAAGGAGGCCTCTTTCAGAAATCAGAGCAGGAAAGGTTCTTATCTCATTTTATTTATTTCGTTTGTCCATACTTTTTATTTGAACTTCATAGAGGGAGAGATGGGAATCGAACTGCAGAATAATTTTGAGAAAAATGAATATACATGAATCAATAATTCCAAACCAAGACTCCCAATTGCAAACATAAACAGGCATGGAAGAAATCGGGAAATGCATATGAAGTCGTTTCAAATAATTCAACCAAAATACAGTTTGCTGCTTTCTAGCAGAAAAGGAAACACTTGGTAAAATATCTAGCGATTATCCGGGATTATCGAAAACTACACAACTAAAAAGTTCACCCTAATGCAAGCGACCATACAAAGACTGGTGTAATTCTCGAAATCGCAAGGCTGCCGTACCATCCCTCATTATCAAAACCTCCCAAATTCGAGCAAATCCTACAGAGAAGCGTCGTTCCACGATTAAACGTCATCAATTGTTTTACACCGAAATTTTTTACAGTACCTAATGGCCAAGAACAGTAAAAGGTCGACTGGATAAAAAAAGCATCAATCACCTGCGAATCGCACAATTCAGCGCTTGCCACGATGCCCGCCACCTGACCTTGCACCAGGGTAGCGAGCAAATTGCAATCTTAGTTTGACCGAGTCATGGTCATGCTCATCGAATAAATAACCTGCAAAATCGAGCTTAACTATTTATACCGCACAACTTACCGCACTTCGAAAGCGTGAAGATGGATTTATGACCCACACACGATAAGGCGAGAACATTACTTCAATGAACAAATTCCACCGATAAAGGTTTAGTTTCTCAGAATCCTAACTATGACACAATGATCCATCAAATATTCCCTGTATCAAAGAATTTAAACAACGAAACAGAACTCGGAAAGACAAGCTAGGTTTCAGAAGGCTAACTGCCACGCTTTTATTTGGTACAAAATAGATGGCAGAACTGTGAAATATCCGGGCATTAAACTGTTTTCTTTACCTGATTAATTTTCTGAGATGGTCTTGACATGGCAATGGAAATGGGAAAAGGTGAGATGAGGCCCGTAACAAATGATATTTAATTGCGATGTTAGCAAGACCACACAGCGTAAAGTGAACACAAAAGACAAATAGTTGATGCCACAGTAAGTCCATGCAACCAGTTAAGCTTTTGGATCGGTGAAGCATAAAGTCATGGAAAGGCACATAGTTTTTGGAAGATCTAACTAATACAGGAGGCAAGTCTACTCAATTTTGTTGCAAATTTTGATCCATGTATACACTAGTATCGAAGGACAGGAAGAAATTCAATGTCAATGCAGAATGAACCGAAATGTCCATCCAAAACTCCATGAACACATTGCAGAGCAGAACACGAAGGCATTATCTATCCTGTTAACTTGCTGATAATAAAGTCTACATTGAAAACTTTCCTTAAAATCACAGGCTGTCAAACGTACATGCTGATGAATTATGACTTATTTGAACTGATAACCATAGGAGGCTCAAAGAGTTAGGTTGTGTCTTCTAATTTAAACCAGAGAAAAATCTGAGAACCCCCAAATATGGATGAAAAAGGAAAACCTAAGAATGTAATGGAACGAGGATGGATAAGAATTTTTGTTTAACTGTCCCTTCATAGCATGTATATAGTTGATTTTATAGATTTAACCAATATTTCTTTGCAAATGAAAGTTATGCAACAAGCAGACATAAGCAAGTTAGCAAAACCGGAATAACCGATCCAAGTGGAATTTTTATCCCCAAACAGTCAAGCAGTCATTCCTTTGAAAAGAAATCTAGCTACAATATTCTCAATTCCTATCTCCACTCTTACATCTGGTCACCCTTAGAAAGAATTAAACCTTTCCCTAAACTTCACCTGGAAGAAAAAAATTGGTCAAGGGAAAAGAGGGAAAAAAAAGAGAGGGGGGAAGCAGAATAAAACGGGGAGTTATCCAAAGGTGGATCTTCCAAAGGTCACATTAGCCTGCTTGCCCCTATTCTGTGTTTTACTAGTTCATGCATGGGTGATTGGGTGCATCAGTGCCTTCATTTACAGTATAACAAATAACATCTGCGAAATATAACCATTTTGATCAGCAAAATACAGGAGACCGGAAAATCCTTGTCAGGCTAACCTTGTAAAGCATCCATGGAAGTGGCAGCGTGAGAAGGGCTTACAAAATCAACAAAACAAAGTTTTATTGGATCTCCTCCATGCTGCATAAATCATGAATTATCAATGTTCTTTATATTTAGTTATTTACTCTGAAGTCGAGACAAAAATAAATAAACTTACATATCTAGGTTCTTTGGTTACAAGTCTCACTTCCTTGTACCCAACAAATGGGCGAAAAATATCTGTTAACTGAGGTGAAGGAATAAAACTGAAGGGGAAAATTGAAAAAGTAAATGCCAATGCGGAAACTACAGCCGATCAGGATACGGGAAACTTCTCGCCGTGTACAATCTGAAGGCAAACCCTCCACATAGAGAGTGCTGGATGCATCAGGAGGAAGGGGAGGTTCAGGTCTTCCACTGCCAAATCCTATAGTCCTATCTTTTATTGTTGGTCCAGGATCAACACCACCAATACCCACTATACGGGGATCATCAACAGAATGGCGAGGCATTCCCCCGCTCATTGGTCTTGCAGACTGACTCCCACTAAATGATGACAGTTGCTGGAAGGATGCTTTTATTTATCAGCTTTACTTATATAATAATGGAGATAATAAAAACTTTGAACCTTAATAACCACACACACCAAAAAAGAAACTACTAGTTCAATACCGTGTCGCGAAGGTAACGATCATAAGATGCTCCAATGGAGTCACTATCTCTGGTGGCCCGCATTGCTCCTCTATCGTCGTCCTGAGAATAATAACTTGCAAGCTCATGGCTCCCAGAAATAACTACAAGATTAAGCACACACTTCAGCAAGAAAACAACCAAGAAAGATAAAATGGGATGGGATGGAGCACATGCTAATCCTATCCAAAGACAAAAAGCACATTAAGGAATGAAGAACAAAAAACTGCAGCACATAAAGCTATGAATATGTGATTTGTGAATGCTAGTTCTCTTTCTTGTTCACCAAACCAAGAGTCCTGATCACCTCAAACTTTTGATGGTTACAATTAGAGCAAACTAGTGAATCCGCTGAAAGGGTACCAAGAACCATAAAATACACAATAAAGTTGCCAAAATTGCCAACATGAACAGTTTAAGTGCAAAGCATACCAATTTAGCCAGGGAATCACCAAATAGTTTATCAGTATTAAATCTTTTCTCTTTCATACCTATTGAAGAAACTGGTTCTCACCATCATAATGGTGGCATGAATTGGTTAAAAGTTCAGACAAGAAACTGGTTAAGCTGCATACGTACTTAAATCGATAACTACACAAAGCGACATGTTCATTTCATCATCCGATACATAACTGACAAGAGAGACATTGAGCATTCAGATAGAAACAATAAATAAATACCAAAGCTTGTTCTTTTACCAAGGTACCGACAAAAGAGACATCCGTTATTAACCAAACCCGGCATTGCATATGGAAACACATGACCCAATCAAAAAACATGCACAAACAAACCATTCGACAAACCAGCCATTTTCCAATATCCCCGGCTCTCCAAGCAACAAGTAATTATGCTTTTCTGCTCACTGCTTAATTGAATAATTACAAAAAGTCTCTCTAGCTTCTAAATCCATAATTATGAATAATCACCCATGCCGAAAAAACAAACTTCATGCAAATGCAATCATGGAAATGCAAGGCAAATAGGCTAAGTTTCAGACATTTTAAGCAAACAATTAGCCAAATATGTCCTGAAAAAGATCAATTAAACAGCAAATACTAAGAATTACTTCAATTAAGGAAATTCGAATTGAGCAATGCATTAAAATTTGAAACTTTAACAAGATTAAAAAAAAAAATCGACTTCTCAGCTTATAGAGCAAAACAAGAACATATCAGCACCAAAACGATTCTCCCTTTGTTCATCTACTCGTGTTTCTCTATGACAGAACAAATGTTACAAAATTTCAACACGGGGAAACAATAAACCCTAAATTGAGAAGATATTAACAAGAATGTATAGCTTAATTAAAAAAATGGTTAAATAAAGTAGAAAATAAGAAGCTGAAACTACCATAATCGGAGCGAGGGCGTTTGCCGGCAAAGGGAGGGATGGAGGAGGGCGGCGGGGGCTGGCGAGAGTCGCTATACCTCCAATAAGAATCGGCCATGGTTATTGTCTTTTTAGCTTTGGGAAAATAAAAAAGAGTGAGATTTAAGCAAGCAAGAAATTTTGAAGAAGAAGAAGTGAACGGCGTCGTATTAGACAACACTTTAGGGTAAAAAAAGGGGGGAAATGTGTCTGACTTATATAATAAATTGGCTCATATTAAAATTAGGTTATAATTAAGTATTATGTCGCGAATTCGAGATTAAAATAGTACTAATATTTTGGTTAATTTTTTTATAATGATAAAAATTAGGTTATTTTTTATATATATAATGATATTTTATTTTTTACTAAGTAGAAAAATATTATATTCTCAAGTCAAATGTTGAGATTCGAATTCATACTATATAAGTATTACTTGTCATTTAGTTAAATTCGAACACATACAAAAAGAGACAATATAAACGTCAATGGTCACTCAGTCAATTAGTAGATCTCGACATCACATAATAACATTTGAATTTTTTAGTTTAAATATTACTATTAAACTAAATTTTAATTTTTTTTAATTTTTAGATTTAAATACTTAATTTTAATATAGAACAATTTAAATTCTTTCAAAATTTGATCCTCATCCTATCCTTATATTTAAATAACCGGCTTCAACAACTCTATCACATCGCAAGCTCTTTAAGCACAATAAAATCTTTCAGCAGAGCGAAACTAGAAAATTTATGAAAAAGAATATAACGAGATTAAAATTATTGAAAGAGACATAATAAAATTTTATAAGGATTGAAGTGATTATATAACTTTTTTTTTTAAATATTTTATTACCATTGAAAAATAGTTGCCCGGTGCCAGGGCTCGCACCCCAAAAACCCTTTGGAATGTTCCGTTTATGTCTCTCGAAACGAACTTTATTATCATCTTGAATCATAAACCCGAACACATATTCATAAAATTATTTTTATATTAATATAAGTTAATTTATACTTTTTAAAATTTGATCCGAACTCCGTCCCCGAATCCAAACCGATTCCAATTACAAATCATCCTATACAAAGTCTTTGAACTAAGTCTTTGCCACATCACTTTCTTCTTTGTTTAGTGTTTTATCTCTACACATAACTTAGCCCCTAAGGTCCCATGATGATGACAACCCAACCATTCATCTCCTCCCTTACCATACCATTCTTCCAATAAGCTGTTGACTTCAGGGTCTTAAAAAAGCGGATACGTCACAGTTTGAAATCGCGATTGGGATAAAAAACGGTCCACAAGCGTCGCAATTCAACTATTTTTGTCCATAATCGCGATATAACACTGAAACCGCGATTGCGACCGCGATTTAAAACTCTGGTTGACTTGTAACCCTACCCTTGTTTTATTTAACATGAATTCTCAGTACCAGAACTGGAAAAAACCACCATTCATTTGCTTTTAACTTGGATTTCAATCTGTTTTTTTAGGGTTTTAATTTCAGCTTCAGTGGACATCAATGGAGTCCGGTGCAAATTCCCTCTACAGATGCAGCAACTGCCGGAACCCCCTCGCTCTTGTCGAGGATCTTCTTTCGAAAAATTTCATAGTTATTATTTTCTACAACCTTTGATTTCTTCGGTTTTACGGTAGTATCTGTTCATACATATGTTCTCGAATAAAAATGATTTGGTTTGATTTTAATTGACAGGCCAAATCTGGGAAAGCTTACATGTTCCAACATGCGATGAACGTGGTGTTGGGTCCGAAATACGACAAGCAGTTGATAACCGGTCGGTACAGCATTGCTGATATATTTTGCAGTAAGTGCGGTGAGGAATTGGGCTGGAAATACGTTCAGGCTTATGACATTAAAAACAGGTTCAAGGAAGGCAAGTTTATCCTCGAAGAGATTAAGATGTTCCAGAAATACTAGATAATACGAGCTTCGATTATGTCTAGAGTCGAGTCTGATCGGATCTTAAAACTTAAAATTTCAATATTTATTCGTATGATTACGTGTAATTTCAATATTATATCTTTTTTAGTACTCGATTAAGACTCTTTAATGTCTAGTAGTCATATGGACTCCGATTATATTTGAAACTTAAATAAATGATGATGTTGCTTAAAAACATCATGTTAGCAACAATCAGATATTCATATTCTAACATTGTGAATATGACAAGATGAATTTGGAGTTAATTCTATAATAAGTCTTTATAATATTCGATCTAAATTCATCAGCCAATAATGAAAAATTCTACCACACTCGACGAACACCGCTAAACATTACTAACGCTGAACATCGTTGAACACCATTAAATTGATTAATAGAGATTAAAAATATAAGTACCCGACATATAATTATAAATTATTTAAAGTAAAATTTTAATTAAATTATTTTTCATATATATTATATTTTTTTAATATTTTTAAATAATTGGATCAAATACAATTTAAAAAATGAAAACCTAAAACCCAAAACCATAAATCGTAAACCCTAAACCCTGAATCCTAAAGTCAAAACTCGAAACTTGAAACCCTAAATCATAAACATGAAACCCGAAGCTTGAAACCATAAGCCATAAATTTTAATTTTTAGGGACCTAATTGTAAAAAAATAATTTTAAGGGACTTAATTGTAACAAATTATAATATAAAGGATGAATTATAAATAAAATTCAATTTTAAGGACTTAAATATAAAATATATATATATAGAAGGGTATTATTATAAATATTCCTAAAAAATTTAGGAGACAATTACACTATTAGTCTCGGGTCGAGTATTTTTTGCCTTAAACCCGACCCGAATATAACTTTAGGAAAAACTCATTCCGACCTGACTCAAACCTAAATTTTCATTAAAAAATCCGATCCGATTAGGATGGGTCGAAACCCATCGAATCCTGGTAAAATGCCCATTCATCTATCGATTTCATTGTTCCCCATTCCGGATAATAATGCAAAATTCATAGTCAAATGTTAAGTGGTTGAATTTGGCCTACTACTTTTTCTTGTGATTTAAACCACTCCCGGCCTACCATTAATATTGTCCCTCTTATCTTAAAAAAATATTTAAAAATAAAAAAAATATTTTCATAATTAAGTTTATTTTCTTTTAAAATTATTAACTAAATTGAATTTAGATTGAACCTGAATAAAAATAATCATCTAAATTTAAGTTAACTCGAACTACTTATTATTTTTTCTATAAAAAAGAGACATCAATTGAGTAATTACAGACCAGAATATCGGATAAATAATAATAATAATAAATAAATTTAAATATATTTTCACCCGTAAATATTAGTATTTGTCATCAAGCTCGTTATGAGATTTTAGTAATCTTAAACGAACTTATAAATTAGCCCGCTATAACAAGTCTTGATAATTATAATGTGTTATACTCGTAGATTCGGTGCATGTACTATAATTTAGCTAATTTTAATTCCTATACTTTATTGAATTGAGATTTAAGTTTAGACTCAAACGATATAAAATAATATCATTAAATTAAAAATTATCAAATTGTAGAATAACTAAATTTATAATTATAAAAATAAAAAACATAATTTAAGTTTATTTAACGATTATTTATTAGTACATGGACTAATAAAGAATTGACCAAAAATATAAAATAAGATTGACCGAGGGAGAAAAGACCAAATGGAAATGTAAGGGTTCGTTTGGTTCTAGAAAACATTTTCTATTTTTGTTTTTCATTTTCATTTTCAGAAAATAATTTTCATTTCTTGTTTTTTAAATATTAGAAAACATGTTTGGTTAATAGAAATAAAAAGATTTTCAAAAATGAAAATAGTGAAAATGTGTTTGGTATCTAGTTTTTCAAAATAAGAAGGCTTAAAGGTCAAATTAGCTCTTAACGAAAAATAAAAAAAATAGCTAAGCCCTTGTGAATTTTTTACTCAATTTAGCCCTCATAATTCAAATTGCAATCAATCAGACCCTCATAATTCAAATTGCGATCAATTTAACCCTCTCATCATGTTGACTGTTAACTTACAAAAAATCATTAAGATAGTGACATGTAGTACACCTGAAAATATTAAAAAAATTAAAAAAAAATATTTAAAATTAACCCCTTCACAATTACCCAACTTAAAATAGTTTGCTAATTAGTTCCCCTCCACAACTATCGTTTTCACTTTGATCCATTGAAATGCTATGGAGTTTGCATGGGTTGGATCTGACATCTCCAGGTTTCAACATCCATTTTCTTCTTAAAACACGTAGTTTGTTAATGATTGTTTGTTTCCTACGAATTAGTAAAATCTCAATGAAAAATTTGATTGGCATGGATTGGAGGAAGATTAGATAGATGATCTACCATCTATGCTAGTTCTCATAGTAATGATAACAATGAAATTTGAGAATTGAATTAAAAAAATCAACAAAAAATCAAATTGAAAAATAAATCAAAACTATAACTGTTTTGAAATAAAAAATCAGTAAATGTCAAATTAAAAAATATTTTTAAAATCTCATATTTTTTAGAATTTTTAAATATTTTTTACGGTTTAATGACGTAACACTTTCAGAGTGTGTCACGCATTATCATTTATTGATTTTTAGTGAGTTAATGGTCAAAATTTGGTCAACCGTTACGAAAGGACTAAATTGAGTGTGTTTTGACTAATGAGAGTTAAATTGGGTGCAAAAAATCAAAAATAGATTAATTGATTTTTTTCCGTTGATGACTAATTTGATCTTTAAGCCAAATAAAAATAAACAAATAATTACTTATTAAATAATTAAATTAAAGTATAATTATTAAAAATATTATTATAATAAAAATAAATTGTGATTAAAGTTCTAAAATTGGCATTAGAAGGATTCGAACCCGGGTTAAATAGAGTTAAAATTTAAAAACCCTTGTTTTCATGTTTTCCATTTTTCTAAAACATTTTTAATGAAAATGGTGAAAACATCTTTTTTATGTTTTCAAAATTTCACTCATTTTTGTTTTCATTTTCTAAAAATCATTTTCAATTTTTGCAACCAAACATGTTTTCTTCAACATTTTCTATTTTCCAAGAAAATAAAAATGAAAATGGCTTATATTCTCTGGAACCAAACGCACCCTAAATTTCGTCGAAACAGCAGCCTTAACTTCACGCGCATTCCGTCCGATCTCAACATCACGAAGGATGTTTATACAATGCATTCTGATTCAAACTCGAACTCGACTCTAGATTTTAATAAGTCGAGTCAAGTAAAGCCTAACTCGACTCGATATCTTAGTAAGTCGAGTCAAGCAAGACCTAACTCGACTCGATAAATTCGTAAGCAACTCGTTATTTTTTTATAAAATTTTTATGATATTTTGGTGGCTACCTTAAAAAAATTATGTTCTAAGAAATTTAAATGTTAGTTGAAAACTCTAGAAAAATTAAGTAACTTGCTAGATAATTTACCGATAAAATATTTGGTTTCGAATTTTCAAAACATTTTATATTTTCTGATATAAGAAATTAAATTATAATAATTAGCATATTTTTTTACTTTTATTATTACTATATGTATAAAAGTAAAAAAATGGGAAAAAATCTTCTGTTCCCATAAAAAAAATACGATTCAAAGCTAAAACCCCAAAAGTCCTTAAGGTTTTCTCTCATTTGTTGTCCATCGAAGATTGTTCAGAAACTAAAAAGAGTCTCACACTCGAATATCAACTTTATCTCTAATTTGGTCATGACAAGTTCGTATATTTATCTCCTCAATTCACACTTTTTTCTTCTGAATCTATAGGTTTATATTAAGCTCTAATAGTATAACCAGATTTTACATATATTTTTTAAAAAATAGTTAAAAATTTTAGCGAGTTTAATGAGAAACGAGTCAAACAATAAGATCTTTTAATGAGCATCAATTGTGCAAAATTTTATCGAGCTTAACGAACAATAAAAAGTTTTAACGAACACAAATCGAGCAGTACTCAACTCGCTCGACATTCTCCTTAGCAAGTTGGGAACCGACGTATGCGGACATCACGCTCTACATTAGGCGCGTGTGTAACCCTACTGCCAGTCTACCACCACACACCCTTTTTCTTCAACAAGAAACAACAGTGTCCTCCATAATCTTGACTGAAAAAGAAAACAAACAAACAAAATCTCTCAAAATCAAAATCAAAATCAAATTCCTCTCTTTTTAAAAGACCCCAAATTTCTCCTTCAATGAATCCAAACTTTCACCCTGAAAAATCAGGTCAGTGAAATTTTTTGATTAACCAGTGAAAAATTCCACTTCTTTTACACCCAAAGCTAATGATTTGTTTAACACCCTTATTTTCTTTTGTTATTTTGATTCTAAAGCTCATCTTCTCAATTATAATATTCAGAAAAAAATTAATTTCTTTTTAATTTTTTATGTCATTGTCACACACCCATTTGTTTAATCAAAATTTATGGAATCTTTGTAATCCAGTTTGGTTTAATCTTGCACGCAAAATGCATACTTTTTATTTTCATTTTTATCAATCTATTATTGCAGTGTTTTAGGTGAAAGGGGTTCCTCTTTTTCCTTGCTCTTTCTTGTTCACTGGGTTTGTTCCCCTTTTCTTTTGCTTGATTTTGGTTTAGTTTAGTTTATTTCTGATTGTGTTTTTGTTTTTGATTTTTTGTTTTTGTCCCCTTGTTTTTCAGTATCCAGGGTGTTGAAGCTTGAAACTTGCTGATCAATGGCGGAATCATTGGGTCCACGATTGTATAGCTGCTCGAATTGTCGAAACCGGGTTTCTCTCCACGATGATATAATTTCCAAGTGTTTCCAGGTAGAGCTAAAGAAAATGGCTGAAATTGTGTTTCCAAATGTTTGTATTTGAGCTAGATTTTTCCTGCATTTTGGGGTTTTCAGACCCCTCAATGGTTCCGGTATTGTCCCGGGTGCTTTGCATCCGTTCGGTTCCCGGGAACTCCGCTCACCGAGGTGAGCGGAGTCGAGTCAAGGGGGCCGGAGCCCCGCAACATATATGATCATTATTAGATTATAAAGCACTCGGACAAAGTTAACTACTTATGTTATGTGAGTTTCGAATATCGGTAGGTACATGTTTTGATCATATCTCATATGAATGTTTGAATATGAGTTGAACATGGAGTGAAGTTTGTTGAATATGTGTTTGAATATAGGTACTTTCCTGTTTATGTTATGTTACTCGAATTTGTTTGTGTCTAATACGAGTAAGTTCCGTGTATTCGGAGGGTTATGTCTACATACCTATGGTTGAATACGTGCCCGATACGGGAACTTTGAGAAAAATGAACAGTCCGAGTCGAGGGGGGGCGGAGCCCCACAACATATATGATCATTATTAGATTATAAAGGACTCGGACAAAGTTAACTACTTATGTTATGTGAGTTTCGAATATCGGTAGGTACATGTTTTGATCATATCTCATATGAATGTTCGAATATGAGTTGAGCATGGAGTGAAGTTTGTTGAATATGTGTTTGAATATAGGTACTTTCCTGTTTATGTTATGTTACTCGAATTTGTTTGTGTCTCATACGAGTAAGTTCCACGTATTCGGAGGGTTATGTCTACATACCTATGGTTGAATACGTGCCCGATACGGGAACTTTGAGAAAAATGAACAGTCCGAGTCGAGGGGGGCGGAGCCCCACAACATATATGATCATTATTAGATTATAAAGGACTCGGACAAAGTTAACTACTTATGTTATGTGAGTTTCGAATATAGGTAGGTACATGTTTTGATCATATCTCATATGAATGTTCGAATATGAGTTGAGCATGGAGTGAAGTTTGTTGAATATGTGTTTGAATATAGGTACTTTCCTGTTTATGTTATGTTACTCGAATTTGTTTGTGTCTCATACGAGTAAGTTCCACGTATTCGGAGGGTTATGTCTACATACCTATGGTTGAATACGTGCCCGATACGGGAACTTTGAGAAAAATGAACAGTCCGAGTCGAGGGGGGGCGGAGCCCCACAACATATATGATCATTATTAGATTATAAAGGACTCGGACAAAGTTAACTACTTATGTTATGTGAGTTTCGAATATAGGTAGGTACATGTTTTGATCATATCTCATATGAATGTTCGAATATGAGTTGAGCATGGAGTGAAGTTTGTTGAATATGTGTTTGAATATAGGTACTTTCCTGTTTATGTTATGTTACTCGAATTTGTTTGTGTCTCATACGAGTAAGTTCCACGTATTCGGAGGGTTATGTCTACATACCTATGGTTGAATACGTGCCCGATACGGGAACTTTGAGAAAAATGAACAGTCCGAGTCGAGGGGGGCGGAGCCCCACAACATATATGATCATTATTAGATTATAAAGGACTCGGACAAAGTTAACTACTTATGTTATGTGAGTTTCGAATATAGGTAGGTACATGTTTTGATCATATCTCATATGAATGTTCGAATATGATTTGAGCATGGAGTGAAGTTTGTTGAATATGTGTTTGAATATAGGTACTTTCCTGTTTATGTTATGTTACTCGAATTTGTTTGTGTCTCATACGAGTAAGTTCCACGTATTCGGAGGGTTATGTCTACATACCTATGGTTGAATAAGTGCCCGATACGGGAACTTTGAGAAAAATGAACAGTCCGAGTCGAGGGGGGGCGGAGCCCCACAACATATATGATCATTATTAGATTATAAAGGACTCGGACAAAGTTAACTACTTATGTTATGTGAGTTTCGAATATAGGTAGGTACATGTTTTGATCATATCTCATATGAATGTTCGAATATGATTTGAGCATGGAGTGAAGTTTGTTGAATATGTGTTTGAATATAGGTACTTTCCTGTTTATGTTATGTTACTCGAATTTGTTTGTGTCTCATACGAGTAAGTTCCACGTATTCGGAGGGTTATGTCTACATACCTATGGTTGAATACGTGCCCGATACGGGAACTTTGAGAAAAATGAACAGTCCGAGTCGAGGGGGGGCGGAGCCCCACAACATATATGATCATTATTAGATTATAAAGCACTCGGACAAACTTAACTACTTATGTTATGTGAGTTTCGAATATTGGTAGGTACATGTTTTGATCATATCTCATATGAATGTTCGAATATGAGTTGAACATGGAGTGAAGTTTGTTGAATATGTGTTTGAATATAGGTACTTTCCTGTTTATGTTATGTTACTCAAATTTGTTTGTGTCTAATACGAGTAAGTTCCGTGTATTCGGAGGGTTATGTCTACATACCTATGGTTGAATATGTGCCCGATACAGGAACTTTGAGAAAAATGAACAGTCCGATTCGCATACCTTGTTGTATATCTTGTGAAATGTGAACAGAATTAGGAAAAAAGGTCCCTGTTTGAATATAGGTACTTTCCTGTTTATGTTATGTTACTCGAATTTGTTTGTGTCTAATTCGAGTATGTTCCATGTATTCGGAGGGTTATGTCTACATACCTATGGTTGAATACGTGCCCGATACGGGAACTTTGAGAAAAATGAACAGTCCGATTCGCATAGCTTGTTGTATATCTTGTGAAATGTGAACAGAATTAGGAAAAAATGCAGGGACTTTTGTCCCATATTCTTTGTTTTACCATAATTTTGCTTCTTACAGGGTAGAAATGGCCGGGCGTTTTTGTTCTCGCACGCAATGAATATAACCACAGGACCGAAAGAAGACAGGCATCTCTTAACCGGTCTCCACACCGTGGCCGATATTTACTGTGCTGATTGCCATCAGGTTTTAGGTTGGAAATACGAGTGAGCTTACGAGGCCTCACAAAAGTACAAGGAAGGGAAGTTCATACTCGAGAAGGCGAAGATCGTTAAGGAGGATTGGTAACACTCGGCACCTTCTTAAGGTTCTGATTCCATTCATTCCTGTGTTTGATGTAATTGTTATCTATGATGCTCAGACGTTCATCTTGTACAGAAAAACCCGTCGCCTCATTCGGAAATTTGTTATTGTTTCGAACCTCGCATTCTTAACATGTACTAAAAAATCCGAAGGATGCGCGACGGATTGGTAATTCCCGTGTTAATAAATTACGGCATTGTTAATTTATTGTCCATGACATTCTATTGTGTAGTATATGGATTCAGCATTGTGTAAAAAAGTAGCTGTGATTAACATGTTTTTTTACAAATTATAGGTCAATTTCATCTATAGTCCATGTACTAATGACATAAGTTCTGATTCTTTACGTTTTAGTCCCCGAATGTTGTGGATGCAATTACATGAGCATGGATGATTATTTTGAGCTGAGTTTTGGCTGAGAAGCATGAAATATCTAATGACATAAGTTCTGATTCATTACATTTTAGTCCCCAAATGTTGTGGATGCAATTACATGAGCATAGATGATTATTTTGAGCTGAGTTTTGGCTAAGAAGCATGAAATATCTAATGACAAGTTCTGATTCTTTACGTTTTAATCCCCGAATGTTGTGGATGCAATTACATGAGCATGTGTGATTATTTTAACCTGAGTTTTGGTTGAGAAGCATGAAATATATAACTCACTATCGGTCTCTTTAAATTTTAAAAAATTTAAATGATCTCCTCAATAAATAGTGTTGAATTCCGTCACTGATCCGGATAGAACTCGCCTCTTGTTTGGGAAATATGTCAAAAGTTGAGTGCCTTGTTAGACTTGTATACCAGTTTGTTGACATAGTTCGACATGTTAGGCAAATGTTGGGAGAACTTAGCACATACATCAATAGGACAAATACAATGAACCATTTGCATTTTGCATTTAATAGAATGGTTCAATGTACTACGCCATTCTAACTTCCTCTTAACTCGTTTTTCTAAATTCGATCAAAAGAATCAGTTCACGATAAGAAACTACAAAATTGAAAACCGTACGTCGTATAATCACATCACATATAGAAATCAATTGATCCACACAACAGGAATTGCTTTACAATGCTCGATCAAAGCATCCTCGAACTGCAATCGAAGCCGAAAAGCTTATTCGGAAAGATCATTATATAACGTGAGCTAGAGCATAGCTGTCCGAGTAAACAAGTTTCTTAGCGTCATTTTATCAAACAAGACATCTGCATCGTCCATACATTTGGAGCAACTTGAAATCCACAAACTCCTGCCCGAAAATTATTTAAATGGTCAGAGAGTTTTTCATTATGTGATAATGAGGTGACTCGAACTTGATACCGAGTCCGATCGGAAAAGAAGACGGCCAAAAAGAAGGAATCACACCCAGTGGGACTCGAACCCACAATCGCTTGATTAGAAGTCAAGCGCCTTATCCATTAGGCCATGGGTGCTTCTTGTTATTTATTCTCCAAATATATTAATATATCAACATTTTTCTTTTAGAGACATCTAATTAATTGAATATGTAATATTACTTTAACATATTCTCTTACAAATGTGAGATTTTATTGTTTAATTAATGTAATGCAAGTGTTTTAAAATATATATTTAGTAAAATTGTTTAAAAAAATTATAAAAATTAATAATTTGTCTGATTTACAAAGCTGGATGCAGGTAAATGGAAAGGGGAAATCGTTGATTGATGTAATCCTGGGAATTGTTTGGTGTTGTTGCAATTATTTGGTTTGGCAAGAGAGGAACGCTCTGTTGCATGGAATGACTCCTCAACTGGTAAATATTTTGTTCGAGTAGATCATGAAAATTGTAAATATGAAACTGGATGGTTCCGAAAAACTGGTTAATTATTTTTCTTTTTTGGTTGATAAATAAAATTTAATATGTAATTAGGTTTTTTTGTTTGTAGTGAAATAGTTCGAATGTAAAAGATGATTTTATTGGATGAATAAAATTACATTTATCATAAAAAAGATAATAATTGTTAACTTTTTAGATAGAATTTTTTTTAAAATAACACAAATACCTATTCATTTAAAATATATATATATATATATATATATATATATATAACAAACACTATGAAATGTGTAATAAGAACATCTTCCCCAACATTCTTTTTGCAATCATAGTTTGACTTTATAATTTGTACGCAACATGGTTATATTCGAACATGACAAGGAAAAATTAACCCAAACACTAATATACGATCATGTTAAAATTTAGGGTAAACTAACCCAATGACTACCATACTATGGTAAATGTATTAAAATGACCACATTAAAAAATCGATTCAATTGATCACATAAACTATTGAAATTGGATCAATGTGACCACCAGACGTTAATGGGCCGGCTAACGGAAGGTGACGTGACAGTCAAAAAATTAAAGGTATAATCACACATTTGGTCCTTATTATTTACACATTCTTTCAATTTAGTCCTAATTTTAAACTAATAAAATAAATTAATTAGGTGATGACACGTGTTAACACCTTATTGGAGGAATTTAAGTATTTATATTATATGTCAACACATTTGGGAATCGAACTTGGGTTCAGCAGGGACAAAGGAAACTCCTTAACCACTGCACCAAGCACATGTTTATGTTAAAAACCATCTAATTAATTTATTTTATTAGTTTAAAATTAGGACTAAATTAAAAGAATGTGTAAATAATAAGGACCAAATGTGTGATTATACCTTTAATTTTTAACTGCCATGTCACCTTCCATTAGCCCATTAACGGTTGGTGGTCACATTGATCCAGTTTCAATAGTTTGGGTAGTCAATTGAGTCGATTTTTTAATGTGGTCATTTTAATACATTTACAATAGTATGGTGGTCATTAGGTTAGTTTACCCTAAAATTTATATAACATCAAGGCTTAATCGTCAAATAAGTGCCCAAATAATCTTTTTTCGATCAAAATGCTCAAATTATTTTATGGACAAAATAGGTGCCTAAAGTTTTATATTGTAATCACTATAAAGTTTTCGTTAATTTTCACCGTTAAAGTACACATGTCATCTCTTGAAAAATTTAAAATTATATTAAAAATAAATAAAATTACTTAATTTTCAGAAATTCTCCAAATTTTCTAGATTTCATAAAACAGTTTTTAAATTTTAAAAACTCTAATTGCTAAAACTTAAATTTTAATTTAGACCAATTTTACCGTCGATTGTCATGTCGTCGTCCATTACATCGGTCGCCGAATTATTGCAACCATTTCCTTTACTACACCGTCATCGGTCAATTTCAGTTTGGATAACTTTTCAATACATCATTCCTATTAAGTTTGAATACTATTATTTCAATCTAAATTCCAATTAATTAAATTATTTGCAAATGTTACAAAGTTTTTTAATCATAAGTATTTAATTTACTAACCGATTAATTTAAATCGGATATTATTACAAAGGTCAATGAGAGCGACCTTTTAGCCCAGTTTATTTTATTCACAATGTCAAGACTCGAACTCCCGACTTACTTAAAAAAATTAGTGTCTTATCCTATTAGACCATTTTTATTCTAATGTTTGAGCATTTATATTCTAAACTTTTTTTCATATAATTACAATAATGAAAGTAGAAGATAATCCGTACAAGTTTGGTGATAAGAAGAAATAGTTATACATAAATACTCAAATTATTTAAAAGCTATAAAAGGGCAACACTCAACAAAATTATATATAATATTTGAATCAGTTTTCAACCCTTAAAAAATTAAATTTAACTTTCATATTTTTCCAAAGAAAGATTTGTCGAAAATGAAAGAATTGACAAAGATTCCCAACATGATATATACACACACGTAAGGATAGAAATTGGCCGTCAAAATATAAACAGTAAATTAAATACTTATTATAGATTATAATACGATGGGAAAACAGCAAGTTGGACCGTTTGATTTTGATTTAATCTAATTATTTAATTAAACTAAATCAGGGAAGTGTTGTCGTTTTAAGAAGAAACAAGGCATGCATCATGTGTAATAAAAGTAGCAAGTGGGAGAAAGGGACTTTAATCAATTACTTTAATATATGGTTGACAAATTTTGTGGCAAATCATATATTTGTGTATTTAAATGTTAATTATTTTTTTATTTCAAAAAAATGTTAATTATTTTTTTAGTCACATATTTGTCACATGGCTGCCGCCGAATAATATTATAACTACGTAAAACCAATAATCAGGGGCGGAACGCTTAAGGGACCAGTGGGGCTACGGCCCCCTCAAAATTTTAAGAAATTTGAATTTTATCCTTAAAATTTTTAAAAATTTTAATTTGGCCCCCTCAAGATTTTTAAAAATTTATATTAAACTTTAAAATTTTGAATATTTTTAATTAAATCCACTCTCAAATTTTTAATTTTTTTGTTAATTCTCTCAAAATTATTAAAAAATTTAGTTAAACCCTCAAAATTTTTTTAAAAATTTTCGCTTCATCCTCTAAACTTTTTAAAAATTTAAGTTGGCCCCCTCAAACTTTTACTCCAAGTTCCGCCTCTGCCAATAATAGGACAAAACAATAATATCGTATTTTGTATATCTATTTCGAGAAATTATTTAATGTAATATTTTTTTGACAAAATATCTAATACAATTAATGTTTAGAAGTCGTAAATATGTAAGTGTGGCCATCTCTATACAAATAGAGCGATCACCCCTATGTTTAGGGTTTTTGAATAAGTGGTTTAACAACTAGATGGTTTGACAAATTAGGGTTTGAGAAGTAAAAGAAAAGAAATTAGTAATCTTTTTGACAATTAGCGGATAACTGATAGCGAATTACATTAATTTTATTTTTTTAATATTTTTAATATGACCATGTTTGACAATTAGCGAATAACTGATAGAGAATTACATTAATTTTATTTTTTAATATTTTTAATATTTTTAATATGACTATGTTTGACAATTAGCGGATAACTTATAGCGAATTACATTAGTTGATAGCTAATAGTTGATTGCATTAGCTGATTGTATAAAATTGTTTGGTAAAATTAGCTGGCAAGCAAAATGATATATAAGGACATGATTATATTCGATATTTATTTGAATAGTTTATTACTTATCAATAATTTTATATTTATTAATATTAATTAAATTATAAAAAAATTAATATAACATTACTAAGCATATTTGAAGGATCTATATATTAATTTATTATTTATATAATTATTTTTAATGTGATTTTTATTTATTAATTTTTTACATTAAATTTTATCATTTTATAATTACTAATACATTTTAAATTTTTATATAATTTTTATTTTCAGTAATTTTTAGAGTATTTTATTGATTTTTATTACTTTTATGAATTTTTATAAAAAAAATAAAAAAATATTTTAATTTTTTGTGAGAGTCTTCACTTTGTTTTTTAAAAATTATTTTCACTCAATAAAATTATTTGTCTAGTTTTAACATTTTTAAAATTTTAATAATTTCATAAATTCTTATTTTCTAACTTAAATATTAAATAAGTTATCAAATTTTTAATTAAAATGAATTATGCCTCTGAACGTAGCAACAAAATCAGTTACGCCCTCGAATTTAGTTAAAATAATCAATTCAACCTATTTTATCACGTCATCATCTCACATGCACTCTCACGGCAGCACTGTAAATCATCACATCATCACTGTTAACTATTACATCAACATTATAACGATTAACGTCTGTCAAAATATCAATGTCGGTGCTTTAACTTAGAGTTTGCATTATTGCGTTTAAAGGAGTGGCGATACTTCAGTTCCTGTAGATAATGGATACCAATCCCGTGCTTTTTCTTTTCTGGACAGTATCTGCACTGCTTAAAAATATGGCCGAAGATCATGATCGTCGAGTCGAGTTAAAAATATTTTAAATTATTTGAGTTGACGTGTCATATTTTACCACTCAAATTTTATTTGATTTTTTTATTCGAGTCGAATTTTTAAATTTCTATACAAATTTTATTGTGGTTATTTATCATGTTATAATACGATTTAATTTCAATTTAAACGACTTTCTATAATAATATAAGATATGCATACATATTTTTTCATATTTTTATATCGATATATATATATATATATATAAGGAAAAATTGAGGGACTCAACTTGGACTTAAAAATAAATCCACTAATTACTAAAAAATTCGAGTTATTTAAATTTTCATTTTATAACTCAAACTTTATTTGAATTTTTTTTCATGTCAAATTTTTTTACCTCGATTCAAATAAAAAACATTAATTTTTCCGAGTCAAATTTTACTATTGAATATTGGTCTACATTAAACTTATCCCAAGTTTGAAATATTCATTACCACACAGGTCCTTATCACGTTCTGCCTCTGAAGATATAATTGTTGATGTGAAGCTTCAACCAATAGCCCTAACAATTGGGTTGAGACTTGAAAATATAAATGTTTACTCCCAATGAAAATGGAATGTTATTATTTTTTTAAAAAAAATTAGGTTCAACAATTTATCTAGACGATATATGTTATTAGAAATGTAATATTAATGAACGTATATTGTAATATAATTAGTAATTACATTAGAATGTTTAAAAATATTTTATGTAAATATATGGATATTAATATTAGTATATTTTATTATTTTAAAATTGTGAAAATTGAGTATTATTTTTTAAAGATTGGCTCAGAAATTAAGAAAAGTTTCGAAGTTGAGGCGTTGGGTCCAATAATAGGGTTGTATAAAAATTATTATTCAGTCTTTACATAAATTTTCACTAAAATCATAAAAAATTATATTAGCCGCACCCTCAGATGCCGCTCCTTAGGGCTGTAAATGAGACGAGACAGATCGCGAGCTACTCGAGCTCGACTCGGTCAAAGCTCGGTCAACACTCGACTCGAGCTCAAACTCAGCTTGAGTTCTTAACGAGTCGAGCTGAGCTACTTGATATTCGACTCGAAAAGCTCGCGAGCTACTTGAAAGTATAATAAACTATTTTTTTATTTTTTAAAATTAAAGTGAACTAAAATGTAGGTTGTAGGTTTTTTGTTGTTATGTTATGTTAGTTTAATTTTTAGTTTAACTTTCTTTATATTTTTATGTGTACTTTTTTTCTTCTACTAGGATTAAAGGGTTTTTAATGACTCAAATGGAAATATTTCTTTTGTACGATTCTATTTACAATGAAATCATGCAATTATTATTATTATTATTATTATTATTATTATTATTAACAGGGTTGTAATGAAACGATACAGATCGCAAGCTATTCGAGCCCAACTCTACTTGAATTCTTAACGAGCTGAACCGAGCTCAGCATACTCAAACTCGAGTCAAACTCTTTCGGCTCGTTTACACCCTAACGCTCCTTAGCATTTCCCAATAATACGAAGAGGTGCATGCAAACTACAACAGTATTGGGGTGTCAAATCGGTTGTCACGTTACGCACGTGTCGGTTGACACCTCCACCGGCGTCCACGTGTCCATCACGAACCCATTAACCTAACACACCCATCGAAACTTTTAAAAATACATATTTACAGTGAATTTCCTTTTTATTATTGGATCCGTTAATTTATATTATTATTAAGTATTAGTTTATTTTTTTATAACCATAAGTATTCACGTTATTAATTAATTTGAATTGAATATATAAATTTATTATAAAACAAGATTTTTAATGTAATTTATTTTATTTACAATATTAGAACTCGATTCTAATATTACTTAAAAAATTTAATATCTCATCTTATCGGATTAACTTATTGTTGATTAAAATAATAAAACAATATATCAAACATGGTATTAATAATTTTATGTATGAATGAATTTCTACTAATATGAATTTTTATCTCAAATAGTAACAATAATTATTATGATTTATCTAAAGTACTGTTTTTTATAAATAATTTTTAAAATACCAAAAATAAAAATATATTAGAAATAAAACAGACTCTTAATATCAAATTTACTAACAAATATTTTTATTTTTTTTTATCATCTATAAATATCTATACTTTTGGCCATGATAAAAAAATAAAAAATATTTGTTAGTAAATTTGATACTTCAAATATAAAATATTTTTTATAATCACTCATGTATGTGTTATTTATCGATTAATATAAATTAAGTAATGTATAAATTTATTATGGACAGTTCTTTTAATTTAATTTAATTTATTTTGTTCGTAACGTCATAATTCGAAATCTGACATTATTTAAAAGATCTCAACTTAATTTTACTAGAACAAATTGTAATTGGTAAAATAATAATTTTTGAAAGCCGAAAACTCGGAAGAGAATTAAGAAATCAGTGTTTGAATTGTCCACTTACGCAGCCTGGTTTGAAATTTTGAAAATATTTTAATCAAATTGTTATCAGAAGCCGTCGGAACACTCAACATTTTCATGTCTATTATATTAAAAATAGGGTTGTAAATGAGACGAGACAGATTACGAGCTATTCGAGCTCGGTTCGGTTAAAATTCGGTCAAAATTTAATTCGATTGGACTCGACTCCACTTTGAACTAGGCTCGAGTTTTTGACGAGACGGGCCGAGCTATTGAATATCCGACTCGAAAAGCTCACAAGCTACTCGAAAATATAATATACTAATTTTTTTATAATTTAAAATCTAAATTCTTAAACTTAAAACTTTAAATATAAACCCTAAATATAAGTACTAAACCCTAAAATCTAAAACTTAAATCTTAAACCCATCAACATAAACCTCTAAACCCTAAAATTAACAAGCTTGAGTTTTACAAAACTTATGTATCAAAGTTTTTTCTTCATAGGACTTTAAATGAGACATGATAGATGAAGAGTTACTCAAGTCCAATGCGATCAAAGATCAGTCAACCCTTGACTCGATTGGTCTCGAATCAAGCTCGAACTCGACTCGAGTTCTAAACGAGCTGAGTCGAATTCAGATTTCTCAGGCTCATTAGAAATTACTCAAACTCGAACTTGACTCGAAATCTTAACGAGCCAAGCCGAGCTTAGCACTGCTCGAGCTCGATTCGTCTCGTCTACACCCTTAATTAAAAATAGTATGAGTAATTGTATCACATGTACTTAAATTATATTTTTCATTTTTAAATGTTTTAAAAAAATTTAATGTTTCAATTTTATTTCAAAATTATGATTTTCGTTCTAAATTGGCCATTGGTCTTTAAACTTTTAAATATTTCATCTCCAGTTACGACCCTTATTATGATTTGATCCCTAAAGCTGTAATAATTCTATTTTTATCCTCACATTATCAATGTATGCTAATTATGCCCATGCTATAAAAAAGTTATTAAAATTATTGGATGTTATGTAAACATTGATGTGCATTGTGTAATAATATGTTGCAATATAAATGTTAATTTTGGGATGAGATTATAATGCTCAAAAATTTAGAGACTAGTTTAGAATGAAGATCATAGCTTGGGATGAAACTATAATATTCAAAAGTTTGGGGAGTACTTTAAAATAAGAGTCATAATTTAAGAATTACATTAAAATATCAAAAGGTTTAAAAATATTCAAAAGTTTAGGTACTAATTTAGAATAAGAAGATAGACTTTGATTATCACTAAATGAGATTATTTTATTTAATATTGATTTATTGCACGAGATACATATAAACCAGAATATATAAAACATAAAAAATTATTAAAATATTAGAATATATAAACCACATGTTAAAAAAGATGTTATTTCTATTGTATTTATATCATATTTTAGGAAAATAATACATTTTTCAAATCCCCAAATCTAATCTAATATTTACCTTTCGCGTCACGGAAACGAAGAATAAATAAAAGTCAACACTATTTATGGATGAGTAAAAATAGTCAACAAATTACATAATACTTACCAGAAATGTGTATTTTCAGTGTATTTTTTTAGAACTCTAGTAGCTAAGTTTTTTTTTTCCACTTTTATTCGTCAATAATGTTAATTCTGGCAGCAGTTTTAGTATCGATGGTTGACTTTTTATTTATTTTTAGTTCAAAATAAAAGGTTTCTCTGTTTTGGATTTTTTTAATTTTATACATATTATTATATTTACTTATTTATCTTTACGACACGATTTTTTTTTTGTAAATTTTGGTGGTTTTTATTATTTGTGTAACGATCATCATAATATATCTTTTAGTTAGAAAATATCGACGATCTAGCATATTAGAACCTCATTTGTTGTAGTTATGTAATATTGATTGTCTCGCTCATTTCTCTTACATCAATACTTTTCCTTTTAGTCGGACAGAAACTATTTTTTTACCAGAAATAAATTTCATTACTTAACAAAGAATAAAACAATATAAAAAAACAAACCAAAAATCCGATAATAAACATAAGACAAAAGCAAAAAAAAAAAAAAAAAAAAAAAAAACTAACATACCTAAACCTTAACGAAAACTCTAAAAAAACAGCACCGACAATGACAAACAATAAAAAAAATATAGAAGACAGACGTTCACAAAATTCAATTTTTATCGAAAAACAACAATACATGAAATAGTTTTTTTTACAATTACAGTAAAATATTTATAAATTAATACTGTTTAAATTAATAAACTCTATTAAATAATAAATTTTTCCGGTCCCGACTTGAGCCAATGTAAAAAATCTTCAAATTTATTAAGATAATAATATAATAATTTTGTAGAGATCTACTTTATAAATATAAAGGACCTATCAAAACTATAAATTAATAATTCATAAATATTACAATTACTACTTTAGTAACTTGCTAAAATATGAACTTATTGTAATATGTTTCTTTTTAAAATTCAAATATAATTCAATTTCATCTTTAACTTTTCTAATTGCACCCACAAGTTTCGGCGTTGAGGTCTCCAGACTACAACTGCAATAAAAAATTGTGAAAAGTTGTTGCCGCATTCAATGCTTACTTTCGCGTGACTAGTTCAAGTTGTGTTGAATCATCTTCAACTTTATCATTAGTAGAACTTTTAACAACATTAGTCATAATTTTCTCTAAACTTTGAACTTGTAAACATTCGTCATTTTCGCCTAGATAATCTAATAAATTATTAACGTCTATTTTATTGCGATAGCCATTTTTTTAATTAATAAATTATTAATTTATCGATATATTAATATCTTCTAAATTAATAAAATTTTATAGTCTTAAATATATTAATTTATAAAGGTTTTAATGTATTTTATTTTAATTAAAATTATTTGTACTATGTTCCCGGTCTCACAAAGGTGAAACAAAATCAACGAAACTATTATTTTCTTTTAGATAAAAAAGAAGAAAAAAAAAAACAAGAGAGAGAGAAATCAAACATTGAAAGAGTAATTCGAATGAAAGGTGACAAAATGACCTCCATATATATATATATATAGATATAGATATATAGAGTAAGTTCCATATTAAATTCGCATATCTCCATTGTTCAAAAAAAAAAAAAATCGAATAGCTCCAATTTGCAAGGTTTCCGATACAAGAGAGAAGAAGCAAGAAACAAGATTCAAGCTTTAAGTCTTAATATAATCAAAATACTTAAGCTGAATTTTAAAATTTCTCCAAGTTCCAGTTTCTTCAGGTAATTTGTAGTTAATTCTTTTGCTTTTTTGTTTATATTGCTTCATTTCTTAGATTCTGGGTTCATTTTGTTATATATTTCGAGTCTGGGTTCCTCTTTGTTTGAGTTTTTTTTTTTGTGTGTGGTCGAAATGGATTCAAATTCAAGGTGTTTATTTTGGCATCCCCCACTTTCTGGGTACTTGGGTTCCTGTTTGTTTGCTGAGAAAATTCCAGAATATCGGGATAAAAAGATGGTAGCTGCAGACTACAGTCAGCTCCATTGGATTTTATGAATATACTTTAATCTGTATACATAATTTTCTTTATGAGGTTCAAAGGATTTAAAGCTTTTCTTTTTGATTCTCAATGAGATTCCAGTTTCTAACTTTAAATCGTAATGATGATAAAAAAAAGCTCAAAATACAATCTTTTGTTGAATTATTCTTTACTCAAATGACAGAGGTTAGAAATTAGCTATAAGACAATAGAAATAGCTATTATATCATAAACAAATTGAGCCTAACATCTGTTTGGTTGGTGAGAAAACAAAAGGGAAAAAGACCAAAAGTGATTTTTTTATTTCTTTTGAATTTTATATTCAGTGAACTGGGCCGTGCTGATGTGTGTTGTCGATGGTCCCAATTGTAGAGTGTTTGAATTTGTTTTCTGTTCTTCATTCTTATTACAAGTTGAGTTGTCCTGGTTAGAATTCTTCGTTTAGTTCAAGGATTTCACTTGGTTAAATTTCTAGGATTTGATTTTCTTTAGTTTAGTCGGAAAATATCGGAGCTTAACTTAATTTGTTCATCGGTCAAGTTTCGGTTCGAATCGTAACATTTATAATAATGTTTTATCTTATTCCAAGCTATAGTCTCCTTTAGTACATTGACTAAAAGATGCTAAAGTATCCCCTAGGTTGGATTCAAATTGGGTCTCTTCGCTTACTACTAATTGGTTTTAGGCCGGTTTATTTAATACGGAACAACGTACGAGTTCCGTGTTGTTGTTATTGTATGTTCTCTTGCTTAATACCGTTTCGAGTTTGTGATATGGACCATATGGTAGACTATTTTGCCTTCACCATTTCACGGTTTTCACCGACACCTGACGAAGCCTGTTAAAGTATCCTACATTGATTAGATTTTGGATTACTTGTAATCTTTATGTTCAAATAAAACAGCTCCATTCCCAGCTAATTGGGTTTAAGTGAAAGAATGATTGGTTTATATGTTCAAATCTTTTGGATTTTCCACCTACTTTTGTTGGTGGGGTCTTTGAATAGGATGAAATGGAGTTTTCAGACAGCAAATCTTTTGCTTTGTTCACTGTTGGTCCCACTACATGCCTTTACTTGCTATGATTGATTTTTTTTTAATAAAAAAGTAGCTAAATCCATGCCCGAAATATATCCGTATCCGATAGTCACACCCAAACCCGCATAATCTTGTGCTGGGGTAGTTCCCTTAAACACTTACCGATTTGTAGGATGTCCTGATGTCAAACCGGTGCTTTTTCCTTTTCATTTTCATGATAGTCCACATTTTGATTCGAGACTATATTATTGTTTAAAGTATCCGTGTTCGACACCTTACAAATTTTGAATATAAATGCTTTTGGTATTGGCAGGTGAACCTTCTGTTGCAAATGAGTGCATTGTTGAGAATTTTTGTGATTGAATAACATTGGTTGATGTCATGGGCTGTGGAAGCTCGAAGAGAATCAAACGCGTCCCCGGTTATGAAGACCCGAATGTTCTTGCTGCCGAAACACCTTGTGAGTAACAATTCCGGTTCTTCATGTATCTCACAAATATGCCTTCTGTTGCTAAGATTTTTTCATTTTTCTTAAAGTATTTGTGCCTGACACACGTATTTGAATATATCTGTATCAAACACATACTGATATTTAACATTCATCCCGAGTCCAAGCAACATAGATAGAGTTTGCTATCAAAGTTCGCCTCTGCTCGTTTTTGTCTTTCCAATATTAGTTCTCATATATCAATGCATGTATTAATTTGTTATCTAGGCATGTATTAGCAAAATACAGTTGACATTCAGACATCTACAAATCGAGAACAAGTTCCGAGTTTAACTTTATTACCACCTATGTTGCTCTAACTCTTTATTTATTTAATTTTAAGTATCCGTGTCTGACATCCGGTCTTTCGAATATGGGTATATAGATATGACTATTCAATAATCCTCATAAATGTGCTGCATCTAACACTCACATCCCGGGATGATTTCTATTTGAAACAGCTAATCAGTTGGTCAGTCGGAGCATGAACTGTTTTCTCTTGTTTGCAGTTACGGTTAGTGAAGTAGAGGCCTTGTATGAGCTTTTTATGAAACTAAGCAATTCGATAGTTGCCGACGGGCTTATTCACAAGGTATATTTATTTACAATTCAAGTCGAGTCATAATTGGACATCAACTAATTTCTGTCATGTTTTGACAAATTCTATGCTGCTTTTTCGAATAGGAAGAGTTCCAGCTTGCCCTCTTCAGGAACAAAAATCAGAGGAATCTTTTTGCAGATAGGGTGTGTAACGTTAGCTTCCGCATTGCTCGTATTCAGTATCCAACTCACACATGGACATATCTTTCTTCTGCGATGTTACAGTTCCAGTTCCGCCTTAGCTTATATCATTGCCTACGGATTTGCAGGTTTTCGATTTGTTTGATATCAAACGTAATGGGGTCATCGAGTTCGGGGAGTTCGTTCGATCATTGGGTGTTTTTCACCCCAATGCACCCGTGGCTGACAAAATCGCATGTAAGTCAATTTTCATGATTTTTTTTTCTTCAATAATATATGTCAACAAATGATGAACCTTTCTTCTGAAATATGTTCTAAGTTGAAACAATCCTTTTGCAGTTGCTTTCAGGCTTTACGACCTAAGGCAAACCGGCTTTATCGAGCGTGAGGAGGTTGGTATACCTACCGAGTTTCATTATATAAGGATCGTTTACGGTTGATACTAACTAAAACTTTTCATCAACTCACAGTTGAAGGAAATGGTTTCGGCACTTTTGCATGAATCAGATTTAGTTCTGTCGGAGGATGTTGTTGAAACAATTGTGGATAAGGTGCAGATATCTCTAACCGTTCAACTATCCGATCCATTCGTTTCCGGTACGAACACTTTTAATCTCGGTTTCTTCCGTGTTTTCCGCAGACATTCAGTGAAGCAGACACACAAGGTGATGGGAGAATTGATCCAGAAGAGTGGAAGACATTTGTCTCAAAATACCCCTCTCTCATCAAGAACATGACTCTCCCATATTTGAAGTGAGTAAACTCGATTTTAAAACTCGGTAACGTATAGGCTAGCAACTTAGCAGTAGGATGAACTATGTTGTTTCGACCCTTCATTTTTCGTAAAAGTACTCATCTCTAACACCGGTAACCAATGCAAATCTGGAAATGGGTATTCGGATATGCCCGAATTAGATACATACTCGTAGTCCGATACTTAGTACGTCAGAGCAACTAAAATGCACTCAACACCAACTATAGCAACTTAGCAGTAGGATGAACTATGTTGTTTCGACCCTTCATTTTTCGTAAAAGTACTCATCTCTAACACCGGTAAATGCAAATCTGGAAATGGGTGTTCGGATATGTCCGAATTAGATACATACTCGTAGTCCGATACTTAGTACATCAGAGCAGCTAAAATGCACTCAACATCAACTATTTCGGTGTCTTTTGCAGGGATATAAGCCTTGCATTCCCCAGCTTCGTGGTTCGGACTGAGATCGAAGATTCAGATCTTAGTGTCGGCTTTGATGGAGATTAACATCGGATTTTGTCGAAATGTTTTGTGCTAATCCTATGGAGTAATGAAGCTGAGGTATGAACTATGAAGAACGAAGATCAAAGTTCTGGGGTCAGCACTCTCCTGTCTGTACAGAGCCGGCTTATGTTTTTGTGAATGTTCATTTTTATTGAGCATCAAAAAATTTTGTAATAAAAACAGTTTCTTCTCTTTAGATGTATTTTCAATCCAATCCTTAGAAATAAAAGGCTATAGTTATCCTGTTTTCAGGATTTAATATATGCATAGAGAGTAGTACGAGGTTTGAGTTAAAATTAGAGGTTGACCGGTCAAATTTACTAATTTAGATATTTGGCTGGTCAAATTTGTTAATTTGGATATTTGATAAAGAGCGAATTTAAATAGCAGATTGGGATGAAACTTTTAATTTTGATAAAATTGCTAATTAGAGCTTTTTAAAATTAGAGGTTTTAACATAAAAGTTAGACTATTTTTCCTTTAACAATTATCAAAAATTAGGATTTCCAGGTTAACTTTGAGAGAATTTTTTATGCAGGAGGGGAAGGTTACCAGGGTTTTTATTCCAGCAACGAATAATAAACCCAGGTATAAGGTGGTCACTTTTGCTTTCGTATCAATGGCCTCAAAACTGAAAATGGAAAAGGCTATCGAGCATTTGGATAAAACTAAAATGGATGAATTTATGATTAGGGTGTCACAAGCTAAGTTTTCCAAAGCTAGGGGTGGAGATAGGAGAAGAGAACCTCAAGCGAGGAGGTTTGGGTAACAAGGGTCTGGGAGAGGGGCTCCAATGCATCGTCCGGTGAATAGGGAGAGGGTGTTTAGGGAGAAGGGTGATAAATCTTACAAGGAGGTGTTGTTGAGCGATGATGAAGAGGGGGAGACTTTGTGCAGGGTGGAGAGAAACGATCCGTCACTGTGAAATTTTAAAATTTCGGCGAAGGAGAATGCATGGCTGGGGAACTGCCTTACGGGGGTGTTGAAGGAGCAGTTTGATAGTGAATTTGTCCAAAGGGCATTGAAGAATGACGGCATTGAAACCAAAGTGGCATTATGGGGTATGGAAGGAGAGTCTGTGGTTCTAATGTTCAACTCTTCCGAAGAGTTGGAGGAGGCTTGGACTGGGAAGAAGGATGAACTTAGCTTCTGGTTCGATCATATTGATCGTCTTCTTGTGGAAGGTGTTCCTAATTATTTCGTGACAGTCAGACTGTTTGGCATCCCATTGTTGTGTTGGCATGAAAGCTTCTTTGAAGCTCTGGGAAACAGATGGGGTCGTTACATTTGCTGCGATCGTGGTACTTTACAAAAAGATAGATTTGACTTTACTTGTCTTACATTAAGAACGGCAAGTTTAACTTCCATCCCAGATTCGGTTCGCATTACGTCAATGGGGTTTCCTTATTTAATCCTGGTCAAAAAGGGGAGGAGTACTGCCGTTAGCGTTGAAGGTGAATTCGACGGTGGTAGATACGCTGATGTCTGGTCGGAATCCTTGTCTGCTGAGGAGGAAGGTGGGGAACTTAGGGGAGTGGAACAGCCTAATCATGAGATAAATGATGTTGCTGGGAACCCGGTGACTTTGGGGAATGAAGCGTCCACTATGGGTAATCGTGAAGCGGCGCGTCCTGAGGATATCATTGCGGATAGGCAGCACGTGGAAAATGAGGCAAATATTATGGGAAATAGCCCCAGGGGCTTTGTTCAGTCATCTAATGTGGGGGGCTACCGGCAGAGTATAATAGAGCGGTGGATGATGGGCTTGAAGTGGGCTTGGGCTCTAGGGGGGTTGCGGGTGGGTGTGCTGAAAATGTTCTGGGTTCGACGGGTGATGGGCTCGAGGGGTCCAACTCTCTCTCGGGTGGACTTGTTAATTCAGTGACACCTGGGGCTGGAAATTCCAATCCAGGTGGGGTAAAGGTGGGAGAGAATACGAACTTTGTGGTCTCAAGAGAGTGGGTCTCCGATACTTTTGAGGGGAGGAATATAGCTCCGGTTGAAATATCCTCTCCACCGTCCTTTGGGATTTACAACAACAGAGATGGAAATCGGGGTCTTCATAGCTTCAATGGTTTCTTCAGAGCAGGGTCAAGAAGAAATTTTCGTCGTGTTGTCAGAGAAGCTCTGGACGGGAATATTTCAGTTCCTCGGTCGGCATACAGTGAAGATAGGCTGGGGGAGGAGATGTCGGCAATTGGGCTTGAAGCGGAATCTATTTGGGAACTTTGCAATATCCTGGAAATATCTTTTAAAGGGGGTCGAAGAGCCGTCATTGACAGTGTTTGCGGCATGGAGAGGGAGCTGCATCAAGCCTTGTAAAAGGTGCTATTCTCTCTGGTTATAATATCCTATTTTTCATGGATTTAGCTGTAGTATCTTGGAACGTTAGGGGATTAAGGAGGAAGGAGAAACAAAGAGCAGTTAGAAAGTTAGGGAGGAACTGTAAAGCACAAATTATTTTCTTACAGGAAACTAAACTGGAGGTGTTGGGGGTTTGCAAAATTAAGAAACTGAGTGGGAAGGGGGATTGGGGTTTCGTTGTATCGCCGGCTGCTGGGTCTGCGGGAGGGCTTGTTAGCCTCTGGGATTCGAATTTCTTTGAATTAGCAAGTTCCTTTGTTAACAATCGGTTTATCGCCATTATCGGGATGGTGAAAGCGTCGAGTTTTAAATGCGGTTTTATTAATGTGTACGGGCCTACAATTGACGGTGAGAAGGAAGATTTCATTAAGGATTTGCTGGGCTTCATAAACCAATGGCAGATCCCATGGTGCGTGGGGGGAGACTTCAACCTATTTCTAGAACCGGAAGAGAAAATAGGATTCTCATTAAACAGAGCACTGATGGCATTGTTTAATTCCTTTCTTGATGATGCACACTTGATAGACTTGCCGATGGAAGGGGGGAAGTTTACCTGGAGTAATCATCGTGATCCACCGACTTTCATTCGGTTGGATAGGTTTCTAGTGGGGGCTGAATTTGTATTGGAATTCCCGTCGATTACTCAAAAGTTAATGCCGAAATCCATCTGGGATCATAATCCGATATTGTTATCTGTTGAAGCCAGGAATTGGGGCCCTAGGCCTTTCAAATTTTTCAACTCTTGGTTACTAGAGGAAGATTTTGAAGGTATGGTTACGGAAACAATAAAAAAGTTAAGAAGAAAGAACAGGGGGGGCCGTATCGAGAGTTTGATCAGGGGAACTAAAGCGGCGGTGAAAGCTTGGAGTGGGTCTCGGGGAAATTCAGCTAAACTCATCATCGAGGTGGAGAATAGAATTTCGGCTTGGGAACTAGAATTACAATCCGGGGGCAATGACTCGAATCTTTGCAATAAAATCGGCAAAGCTAGGAGTGAGTTGTGGGCCTTGTATAGGAAGGAGGAACTAGACTGGTGGCAAAAATCGAGGGTGAATTGGCACCTTCAAGGGGATAAAAACACTCACTTTTTTCACCTGGTTGCTTCGGGGCGCAAGCGTGCTAATGCGATACATAGCCTTTTGGTGGACGGGCAGTTTACGTCGGATCCGGATACGATCAAAGCTGCTGTACATGATCATTTCCGGAATAGTTATAATTCCTCTAGTGCGCTGGAGGTTTCTGATATTAAGCTGGATTTCCGGAAAATCAGTTTGGGCCAAGAAGAGAGTTTGGTGAGTTCTTTTACTGAAGATGAAGTATGGGCTGTGCTTTCCTGTGCGGACGACAATAAAGCGCCGAGTCCGGATGGGTTTAATCTCGGATTCCTAAAGAAATTTTGGGAATTATTAAAGAGGGATATCATGGTATTCTTTGAGGACTTCCACAATGGGCTTTCTTGGAGTGAGGGGACTAATCATTCATTTATAACCTTGATTCCGAAAGTTAAAAATCCCACAGCTTTGGAGGAATATCGCCCAATCAGCTTGGTTAACTGTATGTATAAGCTGTTGTCCAAAGTACTTGCTAAAAGGCTGAGTCGGGTTATTGACTCTGTGGTTGGGGAGTCTCAGTTTGCCTTCATCCCTGGGAGGCAAATACTTGATTGCTCGCTTGTCGCTAATGAAACAATTGACTCAATGAGGAAATCTGGATTCCCAGGGGTGGCTTTTAAAATAGATTTCTAGAAAGCTTACGACACTGTTAGTTGGAGCTTCCTCTTATTTGTTCTTCGGGCATGTGGATTCCCAGAAAAATGGTGTTCTTGGATTCTCCAATGTGTGTCGACAGCTTCTATTTCGGTATTAGTGAACGGTGTGCCGACTAAGGCTTTTTCTATGGCTCGAGGACTTAGGCAAGGATGCTCATTGTCTCCGCTCTTATTCAATGTGGTAGGGGAAGCCCTCAATCTTCTTCTCAAGAAAGCTGTCGATCGGGAGCTGTTTGATGGAGTCAGGGTCGGTAAACATGCTGATGGGTTGGAAATCTCGCACCTACAGTTCGCAGACGATCTTCTTATTTTCTGCGGGGGCGAGGAAAATCAGGTTCGAAACGTTAAAAGGGTGTTACGCATTTTCGAATTAGCCTATGGATTAAAGTTAAATTTGAGGAAAAGTAAGGTGTTTGGGGTGAATATTGCGGTTGAAACCGTAAAGGAATGGGCTGCCAACATTGGATGCTCTCACGGTTCTCTTCCCACCAACTATTTGGGGTTGCCTTTAGGGGCCACAAGGAATTCAATGAGCTTATGGGACCCGGTTCTTAATAAATTTAAGTCCACTTGTGAGGGATGGAAATCGAATTTCCTATCTTTGGGGGGTCGGTTGGTTCTCATTAAATCGGTATTCTCAAGCCTTCCCATTTACTTTTTATCCATTTTCAAAATGCCTGAAGCTGTGGCCAAAAGCATCAACAAATATATCTCTTCTTTTTTATGGGGAGGTGGAGGCGAGAAGAGGAAATTACATTGGGTAAATTGGGAGTTGGTTTGTGAGCCTAAGGTGAAGGGTGGATTAGGGGTACCTAACTTGAAACTCCTTAATCGATCCTTAATGTGTAAATGGGCGTGGAGGTATGGGAATGAAAGGGACGGGATATGGCGCAAGGTAATTTGCGCGAAGGTCCCTGGGAGTGAGGCGAGTCTTCTACCGGTTAATGCAAAGATTAAAGACATGTCTTGGGTGTGGCGGGATATATCAAATATATTTTATATGAATGATTCTTTGGGTACTGCGGTTAGAGAGAATTTCGCAATTAAAGTTGGGAATGGGTCGTCGATAAGGTTTTGGTTCGATAGATGGGTGGGGAATGTTCCCCTTAATATGGCGTTCCCTAGGATCTTTGCCTTGTGCGTGAGCAAATCTGCCCGGATCAGCGAATTTGGTAAACACAACGATGGGAAGTGGTCGTGGGAGATCCCCCTTAGGAGACCCACATTCGATTGGGAATCACAGCAGTTAAGAGAACTGATGGAGGTGATCAACAACTTTACTCCTAGCAGCATGGATTCAGACTGGGTGTGCTGGGGTGACTCAAGCGATGGGAGATTTTCGGTGAAATCGGTAAGGAAACTGGCTGTTTCATCTCGACCGGTAGACAAGTTTTGGAAGGAACACGTGTGGGTGGGGTTCGCCCCTCCCAAAGTGGAAATTCTGGTTTGGAGGGTTGTCCTTGGTAGAGTCCCGATGCGAGTAGAGTTAGCAAAGCGGGGGGTGATAAACTCAGAGAATAGCAGATGCCCGCTGTGCAGGAATTTCCCAGAAACAGTTGAGCATATGTTCTTCTCGTGCGTAGGGGTATGGAGGATTTGGGGAAAATTATGCGAAGAAGTTGGGATAGACGCGGTGATGCACGAAAATCCGAGGATGTTCCTAGAGCAGTGGGGTTCGTTAGGCTCGAGTCGATTAGGGGGTGGTGGTCCCTCATTCCTTTCGCGGTTATTTGGACAGTGTGGTTAGTAAGAAATGAAGTGGCTTTTCAAAATAAGGTCGTGGACTGGATTCAAGCATATCTTCTTGTCCGATACAGGTTAGCGTTTTGGGTAAAAGCCAAGGCAGTAGGTAACCCGATATCGATTGGCGATCTGGTTGCTTTCCCGTCCCTGGGGGCGTCTGTGTGGAAGTCATCTAGGCTAGCCCGTAGTAGAGCCACGTTACCTGATGGGTGGCTGGCTTTAAACGTAGACGGTGCATATTCCTATGAGAAACAAGTTGGGGGGATTGGAGGATTATTAAGGGATAGGGGAGGAAAGGTGCTGTTTCAATTCACGGAAGCGGTGGGGAACATCCCCCCCGCGGTGGTGGAGTTGTTGGCTGTCCGTAGGGGTGTTTCACTGTTTTTGAATTTTGAATGGAAGTCGCGGCACAGAGTTGTCATCAAATTCGACTGTGCGATTGTGTACAATTGGCTATCAGATCCAAGCCTCGCGCCTACTGCGGTTAGGGGAATGGTAGATGAGTTGAAAGAATCCATGGGAACCTTCGGGATGGTGACGCGGTTGATTCCAAGGTCTTCGAATACGGATGCGGATGCGCTAGCAAAGAAGGGGATCGGCTGAAGGTGAGTGAATATGTTTCCAGGGATGATTTGTATGTGATATGTTAGGTTCATTTCGGAGGACTCTTTGGGGACCTTGTGCCCCATGTTTCCTCACATTGGTGCTTGGCTGTAATGTTCGTATGTAACATTTCTGGTTATTTTAATAAATGAGTAGTGGGGCACTCTTTTCCCCTTTCACTAGGAAAGAGGTTTTTAACGAGGCCCATCTTCCTTTCAAAAAAAAATAATTATAAAAAATTTTCAAATAATTAAATTTAACATTTTTATTTTAATTCTTCAATTTTATGTATTTACATTGTGACATTTGTAAACTAATATTTTTTTATTTTTTATTTTTATTCTCACACATATAAATGTGTATTTAAATTTAATAATTAATTAAATTGTATTAAAAAATAATTATATAAATAATAAATTAATATATAAATCCTTCAAATATGTTAATAATGTTATATTAAAAATTATTTTTCATAATCTATTTAATATTAATAGATACAAAATATTGATAACTAACAAACTATTCAAATAAATATCGAATACAATCATGTCCTTATATGTCATTTTGTTTGTTTAAATAATCAAACAACCAACAGCTATCAGTTAATTTTTACCAAACACTTTTATACAATCAACTAATACAATCCACTAGTCAAATCAGCTAATGCAATCAACAATCAGATATCCGCTAATTGTCAAACAAGTCTTATATATTCCTAACGTAAATATCGGGATTCAATTTGACCACTCAATCAATTATTAGATCTCGGCCAAATATTAATGGTAAGTCGAATTTGACCCAATATTTATTTAAAATGTGCAGATTAAATTATAAACATGTAAATACAAATTAACCCATTAACTAATATTTTAATTTATTTAATAGACCCGACCCGACAAGACCCGTAATACCCTTATAGGCTTTCCTTTAATGAGCAATAGGCATTTATTTCTGGGTTCAACCACCCAACTCACCGACACCACCGTAACTTTTAAGACAAACCCCGAGCCTCACATGCCCAACACGGTTGCAGCGACGGTAGGTAAAGAACAGTGACATTTTCTTTGATATGGTACATGCATGTGAGTTTTTCTCTTTTTATGAATTCAATCCATGTACTTCTGATGGTTTGAAATCTAACCCTTAACTTTTAATTTATGTTCGAAGAATAGAGGTAGATATTCGATCGAGTCGAGTCAAAAAGTTTCAAGTTAGTCGAGTTGATAGTCCTATTTTATAACTCAAATTTTATTTCAAGTTTTTAAGTCGAAATGAGTCTATAGAGTTCAAGACGACTCGAGTCAAGTCGGATTGTTTTAAATTCTGCTTAAATTTAATTGTAAATATTTGTAACATTACAACAATAATTGGTTTAAATTTAAACAATTTTTTATAACCATATAAGATATACGTGTATATATATATATATATTTCTTCATATGTGATATAATATATCATGCAGAGTGAAAACTCGACTCGAACTTAAAAATTGATCCACTAATTATTAAAAATTCTGAGTTATCATAGTCCCAACTTATGAAATTACAACTTCAGTTAGAAAATTTTCGCCTTTTCAAATCAAGTCGAGTTTCACTCACCCATATGAAAGAGTAGGTATACTGAAAGCAAAATTACCCTATAATTTTTTTATTTAAAAGTCAAAATTATTTAAATTGATTAAAAAAATCAATAACAGGTTATGGATACACGGATTATTGATCAAACCATATACTTGTGACATTTATGACCTTGAAAAAAGAACATTTAAAATTTTAAACTTGTAAACCAGCCAAGAAAGCAACCCCGGTTGATGGTAACCATGATGATCCATAAATAAACTGTTCAACTGTAAATTTGCTTGCTTCGATCTCCGAAGTAATGACTCTGTACCCGGGCCATCCGATCCGTTGTCCGATTGCCGCTCCCGGCCCGTAGTTCATGTATTCGCCGTAATAAAGCGTATCCAAGGCAAATGTGGCGTTCCACTCGAGCCATCCCCTAGGGTGAATGTGGTTGCTCATGTGGGACATCATGATCACAGTCCTGGAATACAGTTTCCAGGGACGGCCTAGGTATGTTTCGAAGCTACCGTTGGCCGCGACGAGATCCGGTGCGGGTAGAATCCGAGATGCATGGATCGAAATGCCCGTATTCTGATTTGGATCCTTTCGGTTTTGGGCTGTTATCGTGTTCTTCTGTAAGGCCATGGGCTTCCGAGCATAAATGCTACAGTTCTGGAACACCACGGCGGCGTTACCGAAAATGAAATCAACAGTTCCGTAAACATCACATTCACGGTAGAACTGTCGGTTGGAGTGAACGTACAGGGTGTCTTGGTACCCGATGATGTTACAACGGTAAACCACGGCATGGTCGGCCCCGACACGAAGAGCCACAGCCTGATGCTTGGCTGGTCCGGCCCAGTTCTCAAATGTCATGTCTCTTGCAATAAAACCTGCCCCAGTTGCAGCTGTAGAAAGAAAAACAAACCAAAAACAATCAACAAATCCATACAAGTTTCTAAAAAAAACGAGGCAAATAGTAGTTTTCGATTCATGTCCTATCTCGATCGTGTCGAATACATGTATTCGACACTCGAGTCGGAGTAAAACCACAGTTGATTATTTGACAATAATACATACACATTTAGGTCTAGGAGATAACCCCATGGCCCATATGCCAATAATGCCAATATTTAGCTTCGGATTGTAGCCAAAAACGTACGTTTTCCACCTCTAACAGTTCTCTTTTGAAAAAGAAAACTTGATTCGATTCGACTCGAATAATCGAATGAATAATGGCATAGAAAGATAAGGTTGGGTGAAATGGTTATAGGGACCTAGTACTTTTGTCTCTCTAGAACAACTACCCACGTGCAACTTCAACATCATGCATGTTGATGTCTTAAAAAGGTTTTGGTTAAAAGAAAGGGTAAATATGCATTTTAGTACCTAAATTTAGTTTTCAAGTCTAATTTGATACCTAACTCTTTTCTTAGTCCAATTAGATATTTGAATTTGGTTTTTCAATTCAGATTGGCTAAAAAACAAAGTATCAATTTGGATAAAAAAATTAAATTCAGGTACTAAATTGAACATTAAAATTAAATTCAGGTACTAAGAATTACTACTATAGAAAAGCAAACTTATACTTACCGAAGGAAGCGGTGTGGAATGTCGTTATGTTGTCAAATACACTTTTACCTCCGGAAATGACTGTTTTACCCTTCCCGTCCCCGATAAACATCAAGTTTATTTTCTTCCTTCCCACCTTCAAATTTTTCTCTTCGTATCTGAAAATGTTACTAAAATTTTCAGCTTTGGGCGATTGTAATTTTCAAGTCTTCCATTGGCAAACCAGTAAATTACACAAAATGGAGATAAATATTGCACATTCTATAAAATTTATATATTTATTTTTTAATTTACCTTCCTGCCCTCACGTAAATGATGACTCGCCGAGTACTATGCTCCGGCGCCTTTTTAATCGCCTCGCGGATCGTCTTAACGGTGCCGTTTCCGTCTTTTGAAACGATTATATCAGCCTGGATCGCCGACACCGGAGTGTTCAACAATTGCCTCTCCTTCCTCCCCAACCAATTCGGGAATTTCTCCTCGTCGACATTTTCGCCACCCGACGCCAGCAACCGCCTGTTCTGCACCGGAACTCCTCCGAAATCGTCTTCTCCGGTCGCCGCGAATAGCGACAGGCAGATACTCAAGAGCTCCGATAAGTCCTTCAGTTTCGCCGCCACTTGGACCTTCACTTCCCCGCTCACTCCCTCGAACCCCTCCGTACACGTGTCGTGGTTCGTCAACGCGGAGCTCAGCCACGTCATCACGTCTTGGGGTGACGACCCGCCTTTGAAGCCGCCGCCGCCGTCGGAAGGGACAACGGAGGAGAGAGACCGGGAGATTGCGTCCACGGAATCTTCCAGAAGCTCGAGGCAGTCGTCGTACGCCGACCGCACACGTGGATCCATCCGGACGGAGGAGATCAACGACGTCGTATAAAGAGCTCGACTGAAGTGCCGCAACGTCATGTTGAACGAAATGTGGACGAGGTCTTGCTCGTTAGCGGTGAGCGAGCCGGGGAACTGGAGGAGCGAGTTAACACAGAGGTTCGGGAACCGAGTCTTGCTACACGTCCTGGAAATAGCTTGGGTGGGCTTACGGCGGATCGATGTCC